>OX101800.1:0-2500000 GCA_944452935.1 Rhogogaster chlorosoma | reverse complement strand
TCTCATAATGAAGTAATCACATCAGGTTTTCCGCTGTGTTTGTAAATTCATTTACGTATATACATCGCAAATCTGTTATTCCAGAGAAACAATGAATACAGGGCTGACCATGAGTAAAGGCTGACCGCAGCCAATAAATTTTCCCCGAGTGATTAATCGACGAAAGTACCTGAGTCCGATTATTTCCATCCGCGCAGCGGTTTACGTGTCGTTCTTCGTTCTCCAACGCAGTAGAAAATTCGAAGAAACTTATATTTTGGAATTGAGAAACTGGCGACTGATTTACAAAGGTCAATTCACAACTTGGGCCAAAACTTTCGAGCCAATTTATCTATGCACTCAATTCTGGTTGATTACCGATTCCGAGTCTATTTGCCTAATGCGAAAGTCGAACGACGGTGAAGCGAGCCAAATAAAAAGGCGTAAGATTTGATATTGAAAAATATCAGCTAGTGTAAATCTGAAATTCTATGAATTTTCTAGGGTTCGAAGATTGCTCTGTGATAAATTGTTCACACGTAGATATGAGTCGATGTTGTATGGCTAAAGATGGTAGGAAATGTGAACTTTGAATAATGCTGAATGCATTAATGGGGTTCCGTTTCCCTTTTCTTCCTGTCTCGGAGTTGGGAATATTTGGGGTAGGCTGTCGAAATAACTTTCCGAAGACATTTCATTCATCACTTTCCACGTTATGATTTCATTTCAAAGTCCAGACCGTGGCGTTGAAGCCACGCCGAGAATCTACACCCTGGAGAACGACGTTGGATCGGATTTTAAACAAACAAGAGACTTGCTCTGGAGAATATGGCCAGCCCTTCGCTTCTCCGGGTAAATTTCATTCGTCTCACTCCAGGGTTAGAGCCTTCCATCTTATCCTATCTAGTTCCATCATTCGGTCTCTTCTAACTCCCAACGTACGCCAGGTGGGTGAGAATAACGTGGCAAAAGTGATTTGTATTCGTCAGAGAATACAGGTAGTCTAGATCGTTGCATTACACACTGCGTTCTTCCCTTTACCCTTTTCCCTCTTTCGTCTACGGTTATCATTCATCATGTTAATAAACCATCCCCCCCCCCCCCCCCCTACAAGATACCGATGTTAGTGTGTCGTATTACTTAGCCGATGCAGGGGCCACACACCACGGTTGAACTAAACTTAGCCATTTGTTGCGTTGAATAAGAAATGACTTTCCGTACATCCATCCTTCTCCAGGAGGAGCTACCTTCCCTCGCGTGTTTACTCCGTTCACACATTCTCAGTTTGCCCATGAAAATGACTGCGAGGAAGGTACCACGCGAAGGGGGGCCGCGTATCAGCCTTTATCTTCCCACAATAGGACTTGCCGGGGGGTAAGGGTGGGGTAAACTTCTGGAAACACGAGATAATAGTCGGTACTTAGTGCTGGCATTAGTGGGGGCTAATACAAAGACCACCGATGCGAACCCTGCACAAACTAGACGAACACATCCATGAAGTAATTAGTCAAAACGTGCTGAGGGTTTGCCGGAAGCTCCGTCTCGTTGTCTGCGGAATCTTAGGCACGCGTGTGTAGATGGGTACGTCAAAGAGATATCTATATTAAAGTCGAGTATTTTGAAATGCGAATATGCGAGGCCACGGTGGATTTCGTATGGGGTTGGCGGCGCGGGTTCACTTCTATTTCGTCAGGGGTAAAAATGCGACGAGAAGAAATTCTCCAATTCCTTAGTCGCGGGGAGGTCTGGGTTTCAACTGGGAAAGGTCAGATCTGGGTGAACGCATGAGAACACGGAGGGTCAATAAAGGCCGGTACAACATACAGCATTCGGCATCAAGGGGTTGGAAATGAACAGCGCATGTGTTTCCTCCAGGTCGACAACTAGGCGTGACTGAACCGAACCCGGCTGCTATAACTTTGCAAAATAATTAACGATTCTTGCGCCAAAGGTACGCGAGCTAAGGGATGGCGGAGAAAAACGGTTCACGCTTCGGAAATAATCGACTCGATTAACTCTCCAGTTAAACGTAAAAATTTTATCGCAAATCTTGGCTCCTTATGTTTTACGGGTCGGAGGTTTGAAATTCATTCGTTTTATTCAATCACCATCTTTCTCAAGACACCGTAATCACCTTGTGACTTCAGGTCTTCAACCCTTCATCCCCTGTAATTTTTTATTAGTTAAAAGAAACAGAAAAGAATCTTTCGCAGAGATTTTGGTATTGCAAAGAAGTGCAGGATCGTTGCTCCTGTTATTTTCTCTCCCCTGATACCTGGGGTGGATATGTGTCTATAGGTAATACCGCGACTGTATATTATGTGTCAAGATATATTAGAGCTTGTGAGAAAAGGGGGTTATGCGAAATAGAATTTTCGCAACGATAAGAATTTTCATATCAGTCTACTATAGTATATAGATGGAAAACTTTTACCCAAGAGTTTATGAAATATTATGGGAGAATTGATGTACCGATAGTTATTCATCATTCGGCGCTCGCTTTATAAGTATATAGATGTATCGGGAAAACTGTGCTCGAGTAGTGGGGAGGCTATTTTCTGAACGAAAAATGTATGTATCCACATAAACCTATTATTACATATATATATGTATATTTATATGCCGATGAAAACGGCGATGTTTTATTTGGCGCCGAGGGAACGAACGGGCCCGTTCACAGTGCCTCCTACCCTGGGGGAATTACATAAGTCACGTGCGAAAAATTGACGTCGTAGCCCCCGACAAATTCTGATTCAGTAGAATATGAAAAGTTTTACAAACGGAAGCAACTGCACGGCCCCGTGATTTCTACTATAGCTACAGTACGAAATTGCTAACCGTTGCGAAAACTTTTCCTTTTTTTTTTTTTATATTTCCCCGCCGTTTTTCACCCACGATATTATTTTTTCGCAAACTTTCTTTCATCACACTTTTTTTCTTATCCATTTTCATCATCATTTGAAACTCAGTATAATCACCCCTCGTTACAATGTAAAATCTAATATCACGCCATTCGCAAAAAAAAAAAGTAAAAAAAGAAACTACAAGCTTTTCATACGGAGACAAGCTCAGGCCCGGTATATATAACACACCACTCTCAAATTCACGATCCTATACGAAATTTCATTACTGGAAACACCAGTCGACCCTAAGGGAGTAGGAGGTAGCATGGTACATGGCAAGCTCCTTATTCCTACCATTAGCAGTGCTCAATCATAACCTGATCGATTACATGACGGCTCACTTGGAAAGAGGCCTTACACTCTCGATTTCCCATGTACCAAGAATATGTACTCGTGCATTATATACATAGGTATGTATGTGTACATATTTGTTTAATGTAGGAACGTTATACCAGTAGGTGACCCAGGGTTCGGTCATGTTTGGCTCACCCTGAACCTGGTAACCCAACGCGGGGTGTAGGTGTATCGGCAGAGGCATGGGTGCGGACACGGGCATATATAGCGAAATGAAGTAAACCAAGAGGAAGCAAGTAAGCAACCTGGCCTCGTGACGAGGGTTCCGTCTGGATTGTTTGATCGATTGCCAACTGATATACTGTAGACCGTGCGTTGCCTGAAAGCTGTATGGCCTGAGAATTCTCTCTTCCTCTTCCTCTTCCTCCCGCGATGTATATACAGACGTAAGGAACCACCACCGTGCACACGTGATCTCGTGCAATTTTTTTTTTATATTTTCTTTTCTTATTTCCTTTTCTCTTTCCCCAGTTTTTTTTTTTTTTTTTCTTTCTTTCCTCTCTATTTTCCTCTTCGAAAGAAGCGGCGCACAAGATCCGGGCCTCAATCTTCGTCGGGTAAGTAGGAAAAGAGGGAGACGCATTTCCGCGTGACAGAAAAAGCGAGAGAGATAGATAGAAGCAGGGAGCAGGAAGGAGCAGAGGGCGCAAGAGCCACCGAGGCAATAACCGAATGCCAAGTAGCTGTAGGGGGTTTCATGAGCGATGAGTTAATAAAGAGGATAATAGAAAAGGCGAATTACGTTACACCAGCACGTACGAATTCTGTTCCCGTTGAAATAGTCCTTTGGGATAAGGTTTCTCCGCGAGTCTTCCACCCACACCACGCGACAAAGGACGAACAGAGATGATTCATATACAAGAGATTTTTGCCGGGGTGAACTAGGCTCGAATTAATTCCCCGAGATTCTTTATACACAGGCCATTTACTCGCGACGTCACTGAAATTAAATACCCCATTAAATCCCCTATATGCTATGATAGTTTCTATTCGCACTGCAGTTCCTAACAGTCGATAATAATCGCCGCAAAATGACTCCACCCGCGTTATAGCAAAGATACCACGTTGTACCGCGGCCAAGTCTGAATCGTAGCTGTGCGGTAATTCGACGAATAGTAACTAGCCACGAGGCTGGCTCGGTAATAGGTTAATACCATAATTAGTGGCTGGTATAATTACGCTGAAATAACCGATACCCCGCACGTGTTTCGAACCTGTTTATCTATCTCTGCGATACACAACAGCAAGGACAAAATCGCCGCCGTTTTAAAGCCCATAGATTTACTGCAAAACTCCTATCGAAAAATCTGTTCGAATTTATCGCCCTTATAGCGATCGTCAGAAACGGTTTCAGATACCGCGCGGTGCACCCAAAACGATATGATAATTGCCGATAGTTTATTGGCTAATTACTGGCGCACCTCGAACCATGCGTGTCGATTTAGCCCGCAGTAAACAATTTCGGATATTGATTAGCCCGGAAATTCAGCCGGTGCAGATTTATACGATCGACGAGCCAACTTTCACGCGGAATTGAAAATTCTTGGAAATTGATCGGATGCGGAAAAGATGCAGATGCAATTTTTAACCGTTGTTGTAAGGGCGGTATCCCTGTCTTGTTGAATATCTCACTCGTGTCTAGATGAGATATGGCCGGAGTATGTAAGTACCGTAGGTACAGGTATGTATACGTACATACGAAGAGCGATGCTTTAACGCCACGTTTGCTGGGTGCAACCTGGAAAGCGTCGCGCTGCGACGAGATGGACGTATATGTTCGAGGCATTCAGGTTGAAAAGGAGTGACAGTACCTAACACCTTGTCGCAGCTTATGTGGAATGGATATTACATGCATATCCAAGAAAATATATCACGCTTCTAGTAATATATTAAAGTGTGTGCGAAATATTATAGGATTGAAACCGAAGCTGAAGGGATATATCCTTTTTTCTTATCGTTATTGCTGAATCCTTGATAGCATATTTCTGGGGTAATGTATATACATATACAGCGAAATCCAATTTTCTCTTCGGATAATAATAATAGTAATAATATCCATGATCGTAATCGTAATCATAATCGTGATATAAGTATAACATCGCTTTATTATCATATCAATTGTGGGATACTGGCGAGGTTCAACCCTCCAAGTTTAGTTTCAGCGCAGAATTACAAGGCTAAAATGTGGCTGGGTGGTAGATTTTAATATAAAAATCTGTTATCGCAATACTAGAGATTTCGTGCTTTGTATAAACGCCGGAAATATCGATCAAATAACGAAAACCGTATGGAAATGAAAAGAGAAAGAAAAAGAAAAAGAAAGTTTCGTTTTTGGTAAATTTTTTGCAGAACTTCCACTTTTCTGCGAGTCTGTTTAGCGACTCGAAGATGACTGCTTCGATCAAACAAAGTAACTCGTAGCTATGATTAAATTTTTATAGATCATGCGGCAAAAGCCTGAGAAGTTTTAAGAAATAAGTGACGTGATGGATCACGTCACGCCTACTCTCAGCAAGGTTTGAGGCTTTCTAACGATAAGAAATATTCTTTGACAGTAGATAAGCCTCTGCTTAAAAACTTTCTCAATCTTCTTTCTCCACTCTTTCAAGGGCTTAAGATGAAGTCGTGGCGGGGTTGGAGGAGGCCAGGAGCAGGACGATATCGACGACTCCTTGAAATCAAGGGACTCCGTAGAGAAGAGAGCTTTTACTTTTTTTTTTTTTCGCTAAACGATGATCCCGGCATTTATTTATTTACTTTTCTTCTTGTTTTTCTTTTTCTTTTTTCTCAGCCAACTTCACTACTGATCTTTCCACCCCCCTGATTTTGGTTCCACTTTCTCTTCCGCATCTTGGCCTCCGCAATGAAATTCACGGTATCAAAGGTTGTGGAAATAATTTGAAAGATAAGCGATAAGGCGGAAAGTTCGATCGAATGGTGAAATCTGGTAATGAGAAAAAGTAAATAAGATAGCAAGTAAGGTACGAAGAGAAGATTGGGAGCGATCACCAACGAGTAAAATATATATATATATCACTTACCCTCCAGCTGGTAATTCGAGGGAGGAAGAGGACTTATGGGTATATATAGTACTGCGTGAAAAAAAAAATAGAAATAAAATAAAAATAAAAGAAACAAGGGCGGAAAAAAGTTCGTAGATCTTTATCTAGCGACGATATTTTCTCATTATCTCAATCTACTTTTAGCTTTCATAGAAAACTACATGAAACTGTTATAAAAGTGATAAGAGAAAAAGCTTGCTCCATGTACGCAACGTTCTAACATTTATGATGATGATTTATGTATACACCATGGGAAATGTGGGAATTGTCTTAAACCAAATGTCACATTTTCTGACGTTAACAGCCCCAAAAACCAAGAAGCGTTAAACGGGATTGAATATATCTTTGTCTACAAGGGTTCCTGCGCCTTTTGTTCCATCGATATGGGTTCGCAAGTGTTGCGTAGCACAGGGACTCATCCAACTGTGACAGCGCGGGATTCTCTCGGGAGAACCGGCGAAAATCTACGTACCTATTCCGAGAATTTGAATTCTGAACTTCTAATTTCGGAATAATTTTCTCTCTCTTTGTATTTTCGTATGAGTCTGACTTTTTCGATTCTCGTATTGCTGGTATAACATATTCATAAGAATCTCGAATCAGAGCCGCGATTTTACCCCTGGCAGTATATAAAGTCTGGCACTGCAGCCACGGTTACACCGCTTTCCCTTTCTTCTTCTTCCTCGTTTTTTCTTCCTTTTTTTTTTCTCCCTTTTTCGAGAATTTTTATTTCTAGTCACGAGGGCGATATCGACGAGGGGATTTCCCGTGACACTGTAGAGTCTAAGAACTTTGAGAGTTAAGAACAACCAGCGGATCTCTGTTAGGGGTGTAACGCCGGTAAACGATAAGTACCAAAACTTGGCAGGGATGGCGAGGAATGAAATCCCTACGAGGTACCGGATTTGTATTCCGCATGCGGCGGGGGCGTTTGCGTTCATATTTAAAACGGACCGCGCATCGCATAAAAGCAATATGTGCGGAATGTGTGCATTAGAATTCCCCTCGCGGACGAGCGAGTGGCGGGACGGTGTTTGGGCGTCGTTTCGGGACAGGCCTGCCAGCCGGGCTTCTCCGATTCAACCTAGTCTCACGGCATAGTCTGACTTTCCGTTTCACTCCAGGCACTTTAATTTGAAAACACCAGGACCTTGACTTTTCAGTTCCAACGACGAAGGGACAGAGTTGGGTGTGACGGTGATGCAGGTAGACTGGGGAATTGATTCGCATACCACCCTCTTCGAAAATTACAAAATACTACAATGGATTCCGCCTCGAATTCAACGACGAAAATTTATCAAACTTTTTTTCTCTCACAAAATAACGCAATTAAATTCAACTCGGAAACGATAATTTATTCCTTTTATAAATTCTCACGTTTCGCGCGGATTAGGACGTATGTACCTATCCACTTCAATTTGAAAATACAAGGAACCTCGAATTTGCAGTTCGGGCGAAAGAGAGTCGCGGCGGGACCTTCGGGACTCTGTATAACTCAGGAACGGTAGGTTGGTTGACGTGGCGATGCTGAACTCGAAAATTGGTTTACCTACTTAGAAAGTACAGACACAGTTTCCCTCGGGACAAGAATCGACGCGATTTTCAATTGTCAAGTGCGGAAAAGTCCCGCATAGGCTATACCTACATGTGGAGAAAACTTCCTTTCCCTATTTATTTTCCCTCTCACTATATGTGTATACTTTATCCGAGTAGGTAGACGAATCGCTCTACTTGACACTCTGCGCTCTTACGTCTGCTCATCCTCCGAGTGATATCTCGAAAATAACGAAAGATGCGAAGGTCTTTCCAATTCGATGGATTCATTTTTTACAACACGACGCGTTCTTCATTCCGCACCTATCCTCGGTATCCGGAACTCACATTTACCTCATCCTCGCACATTTCAGAGACGAGCAATTCAGTGAGCGAGGAAATTATACAATGGCGACAGAAGAGAAGAAGAAGGAGAAGAAAAAAAAAACACGTACGAAGAAAGCACAATTCTTATACTACAATGTTCAGTTTCTTTTTTTTCGTTTACCAAATAAAAATAAGCACGTATAGTATACCGATGAAAAAATAAGTTATGGCGTGAAGAAATAAAGGATTGAGTTCTGGTTTGCTTTAATAATAAACGCCGCGAGTTGAGTATGTTCGGGTTGAACAGGTGATAAGAAAAACAGAAAGAAAGAGAAAAGCTATCGACTTAATAGTTGTGTAAATTAATTAGAGTCGAGAGGGCTAGGGGTAGGCGGGTTCGAGCCATGTACACAGTCGTGTATAGGTAGAGTTGAATGACGCGACTCTAGTCTGAGAAGATAAGATCTGAGAAGATATACGTGACAAAGGGCAAATGGGTTACGTATCTTGTTAATTAAGCGGAACAACCGAAACGGGAATGTCTTGCCGCCCGCGTAATTGGATTGCCTCGAGTGGCGCGACATCTTCTCTTTCTCTAAGCCGGAGAGTAGAGCGAAGGAGAAGCGTCGACGTTCGAGTCAGCTTTCAAAATATTTGCTGGGATCGGGTCCTGGGCGGTAGGTAGAGATGTAGGTACGAAGGTAGGCGCGGAGGTTGGTAGGTAGGTAGGTGTAGGCCGCGCCAAAATACCCAAAGGATTCGGAAATTCCCCTAATTGGAACCAATATACGCTTCAATGCCCTCCTCTCAGTCCCTGTTAGTACCTATACGCGCTTACCCGCCAATATAACGTCACCCAATCCGTACAGGGTCGACCGTTAACTGGACAACAAACTCATTTACCTCTGCCAAACGAATCCACGTTTCGCGATACGGCTTCTATTCGCGCCATCGAATCGTTGAGATTTTTATTCTACTTTTTTTTATTTCACTGTCAAACTTTTCAACGATCTTGTCTTCTGTACATACAATTTATTACACTCGCAGGGATTTCGATTCAAGCGTATACAGAAGAATACAGAAATTTAGAAAAAGGAAAGAAATCATTAGGATTCTACGTTCCAATGTGGAAAATAACAATATCGTGTACTCGTATTATTTGATCTTGATACGGAAACGAAAACAACGAGATGAGAATTTTCCGCATTGAAAATAAGTTGAGCAGCATCATCGTATCTCGTGTCTTTCGGTCCGCCCCGTACCTGTCAGGTTGATACAAATTACGTTTCTACATTGGAGAGACACGGGATTCTTGCAACCGTAGGCAGTGGCAGTTGAATCAGAACGGCGACGACCTACCGCCCTCCGTTTTCTTCGAAATTGCGAGCTTTGTTCGCACGCGAATTACCGGCGATTTCATAACGCTGCGCAGCTGTGTTCAATTTTTAAAGAAACTTAAATTCGAGGAAAAATGTAGAAATAAAAATACCTTATCGCTAATGAAAGTATTCGGTCTTTTATACGTATGGGTATATATACATGTATGTATACTCACACAAGCGCAGTGAATATCGAACCGAAACTAGCGCACGCCAAGACGATCTGTTCGTCTTAGCGTCGTCCCGGTGCTCAGCGTGTAACGACTTCGCTAGGTTGCTTTATCACGTGCCGAGTATTCCCTGTACCTCGAGAAGTTTGGTCTTGAAAAAGAAGAAAATCACCCGTAGCATCGTTCCGCTAAAGCGTTTGAACCCCCTCGCCTTTAGTTTCCCTAGAAAATGGTCCCGACGTCATTTCAAAGCGCACGTCCCAGTTCACGTCTCTGGAATTTCGTAATTTATCTAATGACATTTACTCGGGAGAATTTCGCACCCCAATGTCCATCCCTTGTTATTTATGTTAATATTATTATTCCCATTGCTTGAGTATATAATATAATAATATATATATATATATACTTAGTTGAGATTCGTCGAGTTTTAATTGCTCATTTGAATGGTCTAATCCTTCTTTAGGATTTCTGACACAAAGTCAAAGCGTAGGCTTTGATGTTGCCAAGTGATTCGTTGGTTGGTGAAAATGCCCCTAAACGCGGCGACACCTTAACAATTGATTTTCTTATAAGCACACTCGAGCACGCGGCCGCGATCTTCAAATTTCACTTTCACTAGGCCTTTGAAGGTACCTAGCCGGGCTCCTTTTCCTTTGTAAAACAAATTAGCTTTGGAATACGTAAGCGCCAACCCCCATTACGAAGCACGAGTGGCCCGTATCCGATATAATTAACATTTTCAGGATACCTTTGCCCCATTTTCTTACTCACATTGTTCAACAAGGAAAAAGAACTCTGAGTACATCTCGTCCCGTGACGATAGACTCCACGTTACTGTAACCTCGTCAAACTCATGATTCCTTTACGATTCGAGTACTTATCTGCCCACGTCCTCGACTGTCGAGGCGTTGAGCGAAAACACTTTCGGAAATATCAATCAAAAAGAAATCCGTTATACTCTCGTAAGTTATCAATTGTTTACGCCCTCATGGATGTCCTTGCGGTGAATCAGGCGTTAAAATTTTCGGGAGGACCACCCTAAAACAATACTCAACCCTCGAGACAAGAGGCAGCAGCTCTGGCATAATGAGGGTGGCCTTCTTCTCTCTTCTCTTTTCTCTTTTCGGTCCCGGCTCTTCGCACGAGCTTTACCAACTTTGGATTGAAGAGAAGAGAAGATAGAAAAACGAGGAAAAAAATGAGACGAAAAAAATTCGAAAGGGAAGAGGATCCACCTTCGTTCGGGTTCCTTGTACGAAGAGGTTGACGAGGGTCCCACGAGGCGTCCACACCGAGTGGGATGTGTGCAGAGAGTCTGTCCCGCCTTCATCTCGCGTGTGAATGATACAGGTTTATTGTATGATTCTTGTATAGGTTTACATCCACCGCCAAGGGTTCTTCTTCCATCCTATATTCGCCCCTCGGGTTAACCGTGGGCAAATATTGTCCTTTGCCAAAGTGTTATCTGCTGCAACGCGGATTATTTCGCACTAGATCATCCGCGAATACTCACACACACTGCGGTGTACGCACTCATCGTCAGCTTTGCTCTCGATGTACCCATGTAGGTATACCCATGTAATAAACGTCGGATCGATAAGCTCGCAGTCATAATCGTGTGCAGAAATATTGCATAACGCGTCAAGCGAATTTTCAACACGAGGAAAAGGAACGAATTCGAACATTTTGCATACATACATATATCATATTTAAATGTACGTCTATATACGGGAGTACAATAATAATTCACCTAGTTTTCGTAGTCATGTTTAAACGGATGAATTATTTTCCAAGATTATCGACGAACGGGAGGAAATTGCTTATTTTTTTTTTTTTTAATATAGATGAAAGTTTTCGCAAAAGGCACTACCTACCCGATTTTGCCTCGAGCAGAAAAAAAAAAATTCCCTTCATTTATCCAAGCCCAGATATTTTCCGACTTATAAAACGAATCATGTGTACACGACATGGCTGTACGCCCACTCACTTAATTATAGTATGATATAAAGAAGAGAATTATGAAGACGGAAATGATACGGTTATAGAACCCCGTGATTGCTCACCGATTTAGAAAGTATTTTCTCATTTCTATTGCTTTTTAGATATCTAGTCGACCAAGATTCATCGAGAAACAGCTTCGTATTTCGCTAAATTAACGATGGACATCACTCGCGATATATTGCTATCATTATCCCACCATTAAACCCAGCAATTAGTACAGAAATCCGAGTGGGTCAGTCTCTCGATTGCAGAGAAAATTTCACCTTTTCTTTTCATTCTCATAGTGTCAATGCATTGGCTTGACCGATTTCAACCGTTTTGTAACAAATATAGAGATAATTCAGACAGAGATATACCAGTGAAATATCCCCTTACAGTTTGAAAGCGAAATTTTTTCATTCCTCAAAAGTGCGGTAAATTTCGTGTCTAATTTCATGCATTTATCACATTATTCATAGTCAGCAGTAACGTGGGCTTATACTGACTTTGGGTAGCAATTTCTGCTTCAAGAGGATTAAGCTCCAAGTAATTATACTTCATATTAAGTTATTTACCAGTTTCTGAGTGGGCATGAAACAGGAAGAGGAAAATGATGTTTCCCCGGACGGTTGGCCAGTGTCCGGGAGAAGATATCCACTCAGAAATATTTATGTACAATAAATAAATAAGTAAAAGGTACGTTATATCCACTGGTCTCGCTCCGTTTCGGATGGATCACGACGCCCGGGCCAGTTCTGTGTAGAGGGTTGGATAGAAGGAGGAAGTAGGGGCTGCAACTCACAGCCGTATACCATAGAGTTACATTTTATTGCTGGTTAATAAATCGATGTGCAGTAAAGTGAAACGAGATAGCCTGCCTGCAGGCTTTCCACATGCGTTCAATCATATAGCTGGCTGCCCCGGACGCGTCATTCTTCGTGTTTATTGTTATTATCATTTATACGCGAAGGGACGTGACCTGAGTTTCTATGTCAACCGGAATCTTGAACAACTATACGTTAGGCAAGCGGGTGTACCGTCCCTATCAATTTTTCGATACTTCAAGACAGATTTCCCAGTGGCCCGATAATAAATTGCCAAAATCTGGCAAGATTCTGTACAACAACGGAGGAAGGGTGGCGTAAGGAAAGAAAGGCGAAGAGAGAAGTTCACTTTTGAGAGTAAGAATACTATACCATGTCGCACCGGTCTTGACAGTATTGGAAAAAGCTTCCAGGGCTCTCGACAGTCAAAGATACAAACCCATTGTGAATATTATGATCAAAGAGTTGCTCTTCGACAATGAGATGAGAATACAGTTGATCCTTAGGTAGTAAGGACGAGGACGAGCCGAGAAACGGTTGTATCGAACTTTTCAACCATTGTTGTTACCCACGCCGAAGCCGAGTTCTCATTGTCGTCAGCGAATCGTCGCTTTATAGGCAGGCCAAGTATTGCCCTAGCTGCTCCCGCTGTATATAACCGGAGTTAAAGAAGGTGATGGAGAGAAGTGGTTGGGAGGGGTTGAGGTTGAGCTTGGGGTTGGAGTTGGAGTTGGAGTTGGGGTTGGGGTTGGGGTTCGAGTTGGGTCCAAAGGCACCACAACGGGCTCTCTACTGTGCCCATTAAGCGTATTGTTTCCCCTCGAAGCTATCTTACCTTTGCGATGAAACCTTATATCCCCAACGTAGATAAGATCAGCATTTATTTAACCGGTGCTTGGATGGGGTGGTTTTAAATATTCCAAAGTACTTTTTTTCGCCATTTTTTTTTAACCTTTTTTTTTCACCGTTTTCTTTTCTTCTAACTCTCCCGGATCGTTGGAGGAAATTATCGAACGGTCCACTCGTTCTTTTGCAAGCGTCAGCGACAGAGAAACGGTACCTAGGTTGGCTTTCGTGTTGAGTCGAGCTGGCGAAGCGCCACTTTGAAAATGTCCCTCACCGCAATTTTAGGACCGGGACACACCGTTTCAAACTAAGAGTGCCTGCGGTGGCTTCCGCTCGACTTGTGGCTACAAAAGTTCAAAGAGCGCCCAATTCTCACTCTGACAGTTTATCGACTTCCCGTATTATTACGCAACGAGGCGTTCGTCTAAGCCCTCGGCGGATATTCAGGACGACGAAAGAATTTCTCAGTCCGGACCAAACCGTCCCCATTATTTCAACCCTTGGCTAGAAAACTTTTTCACTCAATGGCTCGGATTGAAATTATGAGAAAACAAACGTAGAAGAATTAATATACTCGCGAAAATTCTTCAAGTTTTGTCAAATTTTGTCAATTGCATCTCGTAGTATTCATTGGTCGCTAAATCTTCGCTTGCAAATATCGACATTCACCTGCGAGGTAGAATAGTGTCCCGCGAGATCATTATGAAGCTCGTTGAATCAGCTTCGAAATGAGCCTTCAAAGACTTTTCTACTTTAAGCTGTTCAGAAGATAACGTCTTTGAAAAGGTCGCGCACGCGCCGCTTTTGACTATGCGATAAAAAGTTCGAAGCTTGATGGGTGTAGAATGGTTTTACTGAGGGGCTTAAAGCTTCGTCAAAATCGTTTTCTCTGGATGGACAACGAACGGCGAAAAAAAAAACTAAAAAATAAAAAAATGATAAACGGGAATGAAAATTCGAGGGCAATTTGAGCTTTTCGATGCGCAACATCTTGCATCGTGTAAGGGATGGAGAAGTCGGAGTCAACTGGGACAGACGTTCTTTTGCAATTTCAACTACGTTTGAAAGTTGGTGGGAAGTTGTATACCTACTTCGTTCCAATGCGGCATATGACAGCCGCTTCCCGAAACTGGTATGAGAAAAATAGGGAAATTTTTCGCGAAAGAACTAAAATAGGCAAGGACATTCCTGCTGACGCAGCGCCTTGACAAAGTTTCGATCGGAATTTTAAAACACTTTGAAAGTGTCGCGGGAGACGCTCGGCGACGAATGTTAAAGTTCTTTGTAAAATTGAAAGGTGATGAATAATTGATGCGCGAATATAATTCGATTCAATAACCTCTTCTACGACTATTTATCTCAAACGTTATTCGTTTTATATATTTTATCAATGATACTTCAATGGCGCGTTCAGATTTATGACACCAGTTATACCAGCGGATATAAAACTTATCTGACAAACAAATGTTCCAAATGTTTGTCACCATCCGCTCGCGTTAGTCCATCGAGCTATAATGATTATCACGATGACCCACTTATGAACAAATATTTAGAGTTATCACACCCATGGTACCCTAGTTCGAGAATTGATGTTAGTGGGTACAGGCTGCAGTTTCCGCGATGCAAGAACGCTTGCCCACCACAAGGCTGATAATTTAGCAGTCCTGGTCCTATCAGGATCGTCAAAGTCGACGCTGTTTATTCCGAATCTTTGCCTGAGGAACAGAATAGATTATTAAAAGGACTGATCAGGAATTGAAGGGATCATTATATCCGAGTTGACTTACGTGTAGCCAGCACTCCACTCGAAATTGTCTAAGACACTCCAAATGGAGTATCCCTCGACATTGCAACCGTCATGTTTGACGGCGATCAGTAATTCCTTCAAGTATTCATGGAAATAGTTGATCCGATCGTAATCAACTAATTCTCCGGTGTCAGGGTATCCGTTTTCCATCACCCATACGGGCGGGTTGTTGTACTCGTCTCGAATCTTACGAAGCAGGTGACCAAATCCTGAAGGATTGACCTGGGATAAATAGAATCAGTGTGGAGCTATGCTTCGACAAGGATTTAGATACTCATGAAAATGATCTAGCAAACTTTAATCATTATAATTACGTAAAGCCAAGAAGCAGCCGACGACGGCCAGCTTGGGTCAACGGTTTCTATTAAGCCTCTGTCGCTGTTGTATATTCCTAAATCTTCGTCAGGGTCGGGTGATACGAGTTTCGATGTGTAATGGTTGACCCCAAAATAGTCGTTAGTTCCGCTGTAAAATAAAGACATAAGACGATCTGGTATTGGTTAGACATTAAGAATCTGTATGGCGTTTTGAAACTGACTTGATAATGTCTATCCATTCGTCAGAAAATTCCGGAAGACGTGATCTCGGGTAGCCTTGGGCTGCGCTGATCATTGCTATTCTCGTCTTCATGATTTCCGGATAATCTCCAAAGTATATCGGATGAGCCATCCATCCGCTGGTAAATTGAAATGCGGTTTCCGCGGATACTGTGTCATTTGAATTCGCAGGTAGATATGTCGATATTGCAAGTACAATGCCAACTTGGCCTTGTTGAGTTTTGCGGAACTCTTTATCGTACATGCGATAAGTTTTGGCATGAGCCTTCAAGACGTTGTGTCCACAGAGGTAGCCCCCAATGCCGTTGATTGATTTACCTGAAAACCAATAAACGCCATTTTGGAAAAACTTTTTTTTTATTGGTAAAGTTTTTTTTCTTTTTGGTAACAAACATACCTGGAGCAAGATGCCTGTTTTCGTAACCATAAAAGCAGAATGAATCGGGCTCGTTGATGGTTATCCATCTCTTCACATCATTTCCAAGTGCTTCGAAAACGATCCTACCGTAATCAACGAACCAGTCCACGATCAGTTCGTTTGTCCATCCCCCCATATCTTCTATAACTTGCGGATGATCCCAGTGATACAGAGTGACGATGGGCTCGATGCCGTTCGCCACTAATTCCGCAGTCAAGTTTTTGTAATATTGAATCCCATCTTTGCTAACTACGTTTGCGAAACCAGTTGGAAGGACGCGTGACCAGCTGATCGAGAATCGATAAAAATCCAGCTGGAAATCATATGGCGTACAGAGACATTCATATGTCCAATGTGTATTTGCCAATGCGTGAACTCACCCCGATTGATTTAATGTATTGCACGTCTTCTTTGTACTTGTAGTGAGAATTGCAAGTAACGTCGCCGCTTGTACCGTCTTTTATTACCCCTGGCTTGTTGTGGATCCACGAATCCCAAACGTTCTCTCCTTTATCTGGAATGATCAAGACTCTTTACTGAAGTATGTGTGAAATATTGTTTGCGTAATTGAGTAAAGAACTGATTTGTTACCGCTAACGTTCCAAGCTCCTTCGACTTGATATGCGGAAGTAGCAGTTCCAATACGGAATCCAGTCGGGAAAGTAAGGCTCACGAGATCGTGACAGGATATTCTTCAAGGAATTGTAAATAACGTTGAGGAAATATTCATTCCACATTTTTCAAATGATTTTCAAATACTCACGAGCTGAAGACCGTCCAGGTAATCGCTGCGAACAAGAAGCAAATCATTGCAAGACTGATGCTTCTCTCCAGTCCGCCGCAGCTTTTATCTCCCGTGATTGACTCGAATAGTGGATAACACATTTTTTATGAACTAAATCAGAAAGTTGAAGCGATTGCTATCATCGTTGAGTTGAATTGAGTTCACGATAAGATGCGAGAGATGAAGTACTCCACGACGACCAGGAAAGTTTCGAATCTTGTCGTATGTTTCGATTACTATAAATCGTAAGCATATTTTCTCTCTCCTTAAAGTTTAAAGTTCACACAGTCGTTAAAGAACAGATTAATCCTGACAAATATGCGTAACTAAATATGTAATCCAATTTGTGTGGTTGGAAGATGCAACAGAACCAGGTGGGGAAACCCAAAACTTTGTTTCTAGGTGAACTAATCTCGAGTGTAATCTCCTTGCCAGCTGTGGAAATTCTTGAAGTTCACGTCAACTTTACGGAAATAGTGGAGTGAAATTTTTTTTCGTCAAATTAAAAGGTGACAAATAATAATTGACGCAAGAATATTTTTCCATTGCAGAATGCCTCTTTATATTAAACATTTTTTTTTTACATCTTCTATCAATAATCGTCTAATGGTTCACTCTGACTTACGACAGCAGTTACCGGTGGATATGAAATTTCAGTGACAAACAAATGGTTTGAATGTTTGTCGCCATTCACTGAGGTATAATGATCGTCAGACGATCCACTCGTGAACAAATATTTGAAGGTATCACGCCCAGGGTAGTTTGGTCTCAGATTTTGTGTTCATAGGCACAGGCTGGAGCTTTCGCGATCTAAGAATGCTTGCCCACCACGAGGCTGATAATTTAGCAGTCCTGGTTCTCTCAGGGTCGTCAAAGTCGACTTTGATGATTCCGTATTTTCTCCTGAAATATGGAGTTCATAAAATTGATGGAATCATGTGAAAATGAAACACATAATTATTTCTCGTTAACGTCTATATAGTGATGTTACTTACGTGTAGCCAGCATACCACTCGAAATTATCTAAGATGCTCCAAATTGTGTAGCCCTCAACGTTGCAGCCGTCTCGTTTAATGGCGATCAGTAATTCTCTTACGTATTGATAAAAATAATTGATTCGATCGTAATCGTCCGATTCACCGGTGTCAGGGAATCCGTTTTCCATCACCCACACTGGTGGGTTGTTGTATTCGTCTCGAATCTTACGAAGGACATAGCTGAATCCTGGAGGATTGGCCTGAAAGGATTGATTTTTTATTTCTGACGCCGAAAGGAATAATTTAACTAAATGTGAATTTAGTAGACAATTTGCTTTTCGAAAGTTCACTTCAATTCTTTATAAATCAAAGATGTTTGCAGTGATGGACAAAAATAATTCGCGTTAAATATTTACTTGTATATCCGAACTTACTGCATCTAAATTTATCTGAGGTCAATCAATCATTTCAGTGTTCTATGTATATAGATTTTCTTATATTTAGGACAAATGGAAATCTACTTATAGCAAATAAATTGTCTAGTATGTCTACTCGTATGGATTCATCCGTAATGATTTTTCTGCGTAGATATACCACCAAGATATCCTATATTCATTATATCATTTTACAAGCTACAAGCTAGAAGATACTACAATCTTTCAGATAATATGTGGATGGCAGTTTAACTTAGAACCACCATTTTATTTCATTTCATTTCATTTCATAAGTCAACTATTTCCGAAGAATAAGAATTTGAGAAAAAAAAGTACGGTAGTTGAGAGGTAGAACCGCGCCTCATCATCCCAATAACGTTCTCTATCCAGCCACAAAAGTAGAAACTATGATTTTCGTCATTTCCAATAATCTTCAGAGTTCTGCAATAAAAACGAACTCGCGAAGAAATGGATAATTCAAAGTTTCAAGATCCAGCTTTTGCTGCTAGTGAATTCTGGTCGAGGCTTGACGGATTCTCATCTCACGTACCGAATAATTCGAATCAATTTTGATATTCTTCTGAAAATCATTTGATCAAATTTTTATAATTATAATTACAGCAAACAAGAAATTCCCCATGGACCAGCTTGGATCCACTGTTTTTATCAACCCATTGTCACTCGTGTATATTTCAAGCTCTTCGTCGGGATCAGGCGAAACAAGAGCTGACGTGTAATGGTTGAAGCCAAAGTAGTCTGCAGTTCCACTGTAATGTAGCAGAAAAGTTAATTCATTCATATCCAACAATTTTCATGAAAATCCATACCCAGACCGGATCTTACTTAATAGTGGATATCCACCCGTCCGAAAATTCGGGAAGACGAGATCTTGGATAACCTTGCGCTGCGCTGACCATTTCTATTCTCGTCTTCATGATTTCCGGATAATCTCCATGGTAGATCGGATGAGCCATCCATCCGCTGGAGAATTGGAATGCGGTTTCCGGGGATATGGTGTCACTGGAATTTTCTGGTAGAAATGCCTCTAATGCAAGTACCATGCCAATCTGACCTTGCTGGGTTTCGCGAAACTCTTTTTCGTACATGCGATACGTTTTGGCATGAGCCTTTAAGATGTTGTGTCCGCAGAGGTAGCCCGGGACGTTGGAAGATAATCTTTCTGAAAAACGATGTAAACTGCTTGAGAGATACGTTTTCGGAATTGCATAACTTCGTTTCTCTTCTCTTTTGGTTCATCGAAAAATGTCATTGCCAATGGACATACCCGAGTAACTCATCTCGCAGAAGCCATTAGGTTCATTAATGGTTATCCATCTTTTGACATTGTCGCCCAGTGCTTCGAAGAGAATCCTAGCGTAGGCGACGAACCAGTCTACTATGAGCTCGTTCGTCCATCCGCCCATATTTTCAATGATTTGCGGATGATCGAAATGGCTCATTGTCACGATAGGCTCGATGCCATTTGCCACTAATTCCGCTGTTAAGTTCTTGTAATACTGAAGCCCATCTTCGCTTATCACGTTCGCGAAGCCAGTTGGAAGAACGCGTGACCAGCTTACGGAAAATCGATAATAATCCAACTGAAAATGAAAAGGTGTGAAGAGACATTTGTTCAATTAGTATTTAACAACGCGTGGACTTACTCCTATGGATTTAATATACTGCACGTCCTCTTTGTAATCGTAGTAAGAATTGCACGCGACGTCTCCGGTGCTTCCATCTTCTATATACTCTGGCTTGTAGTGGACTAAATAATCCCAAACGTTTTCTCCTTTGTCTGAAACGATTACAATCATCAATTGCAACCTGTTCGAAATTTTATTTGCAGAATTACAATAAAGAACGAATTCTTACCGCTAACGTTCCAAGCTCCTTCGACTTGATACGCGGAACTAGCAGTTCCAATGCGAAATCCGCTTGGGAAAGTGAGGCTCACAACATCGCAGCATAATATTCTTAAAGAATTTTTCAATGTAGGTAATTCGCGAAATATTCCTTTTGCAATCTCACAATATCCTCAAAATACTTACGATGTAAATACCGTAGAGGCAATCGCTGCAGCCAAGTATCGCTTCATGGCAAAACTGACGTCTTCGTGTTGGCGTAGCTTATATCTTTCGCAATTGGCTTGGAATAATAAATAACACATCCCTCCTACCTGAATTAAGAGCCATAGCTATCATGGCAATTGTACTTATCAGATATGATCGAGTTCCCGATAAGATAAAGGGTTAGAAGTGCCCCGTGACGACTACTGAAGATTCGCATCTGCCCAGAAGCTTTGATTAGCATTAACCATCAACATATTTTACTCTGGCCAAGGCTTGAGCAATTTTGACTTGACAAGGCTTGACTAATTTTATCTAATCATCTCTTTTGCGTATCTATATCACGGAATAGATTGTGAAATAACAGTAAGGTCCGTTTTGCAACGATCGCTGATTTCAGGAACTTAAAACCCCAACGATTTTTGAAATTTTGAATTTTCTACCAAATTTTTCTGACCATTCACACATTTGTATCGTATTGCAAAAATCTCTGACTTCACCGTACCTCGCAGAAACTCAAAAAAACTTTCAATATCAGTTTGCGACTGGACATGGGCTACGATATTCGGAAGCGACATCGGCTATCCATATAATTACCACCTTGATTTCACGCTGATAAACTATGTTGGCTGAGCTGATTATTGCCATAACCAAAACCCATATTGAAGCGATGTTGCCGCCACATTGTGGTCGAACCTCGACCTTTGATATGGTCATCCGATATTATTGCCATGCTAATGTGGCACGTGGACTGGCCATGTAGAATGTTATCCGCGATGCTAATCCCGACAAAGATGCGTACCCTAAGTATGTAATCCAATATGTGTGTGAGCAAAGTGCAACAGGAATAGGTGGGGAGTTTAAAACTCTGTTTCAATAGGTAAACCAATTTAAAGATGGGAAAGTATTGATTCGCGATGGTAGTTCTGGTCGGTAAATTATTTCAGAAGTCGGGTTTTCCCGGGATAAAATATGACCGACTGAAAATCTCCCCGATCTAATCGTTCGTAGCTGGTGTCTTTGTTTCAGATGAAATTTCCATGATCCGATTTGTTCGTCAGCAAAACTTCTTACCTACTGTGAAATCTAGCGACAGGGAAGAGGCTGTTCGAAAAGAAAAAGGCAACTTTAAGAGGTTTCTGGATATGCGAGGCACGTCAAATGCTCGATATAAGGTCGCCCGAGTCACTAGAAAGATGTAGGACGAATTCAGGAGGGTCCGTGGACGTGGGAAGCAGTGACAGAGGGCTCTGGCTTTCGAGAAAAGAGCGAGGGTCTAGGCCACAGGGTTTTCCTGTGGCAGTCATTTATATATTGGCCACTTTGTTTCTGCCACGTCGTCTTTTTAACCTCTCGCATCGTACGTGTCGACTCCGTTTCGCATAGACGTTCATCCCGAAACGTGATCATACTATATGTATAATGTATCCTCGCACGGATATGGCGAAGGCGATTCCCAATCAGAATAACTGGGATATTCAAGTTCAAATTATCCACCCGATTGATTCATTCTTCTCAAAAAATATACGTGGTATTAGCTACATTTTGTTTCATCAAAGCTAAAAACGTGGGTTGAGAATGAAGGAAAAAAATTGTGTCAAATGTAGGTAGTCGGTTCGTGTATTTTTTCAGCCTGGAGGTCCAGCTTTCACCGAGATCCGTGCTCACCAAATGTCGTTATATTATATGAATTGTATGTATCTGAATTCGCCCGAAGATACATGCCCTTTGTTTCGAACAGATACAATACCGTCTTCTTCATCCCCTACCTTCTGCACCCTACATCATCCGCGGGGCTGTCGAGGGCACAGCGACGAATATTGGTACGAAATACGGGTCTATCCTGCTCCGACTAACACTTCGAATATCCGAAATCAACGCCAGTCGAATTGCCGCGAAAATCTATACTCATAATTATGTATACAGCGAATTTTGATTTCTCAGTTTTTCTCGCGTCTTGACATCGATTCTTGTTTTTTTTTATATTTTTTTGCCGATGATATTGATTGAACTGTGCAAAGGAGATCCGCCTTCGATGTTAGACACTTTTATAAGCCCGGTAGCAGAACGGTGGCTCAGCAACGAGCCCGGATGAATGCTTACGGCGTGTATCCGCATTTAAATCTGCCATAGTTTAAATTCGCGTGGTCTCGGTACTCGCTTACGCATTCCGCATTCGTTCGCATTTAAATGCCTCGAATAACGACGAGACCGTGGCTCGGGAGTGCGCTGGTGTTGTACAGGGGTTAGAGAAAGGTTTTTATTCGATACGCGTTGGTGAGGTTATTCGAATTTTCTTTTTTCTCTTTTTTTCCTTTTCTTCCTTTTTTACCAACTTTTATCACTATGTTTCCAATTACTACAGCAGCCCAGTTTTAACCCATTCCTTTTTTTTTTCACCCCGATGCACGGAATCTACACCACTCCGAGGTACCAATCAGTTTTCATATCCCAGAGATTTTTAGTTTTAATTGCCGCGTATAATACTGGCGGTTCAATCGTTTGACAGATTTTTGAGCAAAATCAACCTTTCGCAAATATTATGGAGTCGGAAATTAATCAATAATAAACGAGATATTTAAACTAGAAATAAAACAGGACGAAAACTACCCTGTAATAATTTACTTTTTTTTTTTTTACTTCCACCTGAGTTACGCGGGTGAAAAAATTTTACACAAAAATTTGCGAGGCTTGTCCAGCGTCAGCACTGCAACTGGGACGGGGTGGTGTATGTTAGAGGAGATTAGCGTCGGCAGCCATTAACGACGTCGCGACGTTTCGTGTTGGTAGGAGTGAAAATCCGATACAACTAGGGATCAGAGACCACTTGGGTTCATAGTCAGACCTCAGCCTTACGATATCAAGTTGCCTGAACCTGGAGTCAGTTTTCCGGAAGGAGGGCTCACATTGATTGGTGGCATAGCGCCAAATTACCGTTTAAATCATCCAATCGCACAAAAGCCTGCCTGAATAGTTATGATATCTTCATCTTCGAGTTGTCGAAAGAAGAGAAGATATTTTGAGAATGACGGACGTGCTCAGAGCCCAAATTTCCCCGCGAGCAGTAACATTTGGCTTAATCCTCGAGATTAGTAGCTCGTTTGGTAATAACTCGTTATTGTCAGGGACGAGAATTATCTCGGATTTCGAACGCGAGCTTTATAAATGCGATAATGTCGCATAACCCATGGCGGTGTGATAATATCAATAATCGGAACTCTAACAACAAACAATTCCTCCAGGATCAACAAAATTAGTTAAACCAAACGCGCGGCCAAGCTGCGTACACATTACGAGCTACAGATAAAAAAACCGAGTCGAGTCGATAAAGCCCTTCAGCACATATCCGAGAGTATTTTTCCAAGGGATGAAATTTTCAAATAATATTCTCATTCTGTTACAAACGAACGAGACAAGACGGTCGTGTAAAAGGGGTAAGAAATATCTGTGAAATCGATGTCCCGGCATGATCAAGCCTCTCTACAACAAGGGGCTGGCCGTGTAATAACTCTTGTGAAGATTTCTATCGAATGGCTGTAACGTGGGTTACGCGTAATATTGCTTGTAGTAGTATAACATCGCAGGACGCGATGGTTAGTCCTTTCCTAGCGGTGTACAGCTATCCGTATGGGTTGAAAATCGACCTTCATCATATATCCGACACGGACGAACCATATTTTCCGATACACAATCTGTGAAAGAAATAAGGTTGATCCGAAGATATATGGCGGCACTCCAGTTATATAAGCGGTAATAATTCATAGTATTATCAGAGAGGCTGATGCGTGCCAGGATAGAACGAGGTGCGTGGCGAGTTCAAGGGATGACCAATGGGCAGGGTTTTTTTAGGTGTCTGGTTGAATGCGTGTTTCGTTTCCCAGTGTGTTTCCGTGTCCTGTGGGTCGCTGTATGGACGATTTGGTCAAGCCCGCGTTATGGCTGAACGTTGTAGGATAACCACGGACTCGTTTTGGCGCGAGGTGCTATTGTGGCTCTCACTTAAGCTTTGTAAGCCCGCGTGTCGCGTTATAGAGAGCCTATGTGTGCTTTGAGGTCGTAGTCCAGAGAATGGCCGAGCCATTTTTGTCCTCCGCTTTCTGCGCCGGTTCACAGTTCCGTATCATTCCAGCCACGATATCGTCGGAAGAAGAATAAAAGAGGCATAAGAAAAATAAATGGAAGGGTCAAAGGTAACGAGAAAACTCTACCCACCCCAATAAAAAACAACAGTTTTATTATACCTTGATATGTTCTGCATTTCGTCTAAAATTCTCTAATTATACTCCACAGCCAGAGGATCGGACATGCAGGTGATTAAAAATGAATAGTTTTCAAAAGCAGTAACGATGTCTGCACTTTACGAACGAGAGTGCAGATTTGCTCGAGTCAGGGGTAAATACAGGCGGTGGGTATTGGCGGTAAACGTGGCTTCGTCACGCACTAACGTCGACGCGTCAATGCACAATAGGATTAACCCTTCGTTAGCGATGTGGTTAAACCGAACCCCATGTGGCAGGGTGAAGCGGCGTGAATGAATGGACGAACGAATGCACGAAACGTACCAATTATAATTATCTCATTAACGATCATACACTCTCCCGCGAATCCAGACGGTATCACATATCCTATACGAACGAAGGACTCTTATGTCCAAACCTGTATTAATGTATGTATGGATAAGCCGCAGACTTTACGGTCCGATATTGAATACACGTAACTTAATAGGGGCGCGAAAGTGGCTGGGGTGAATTTGATCAATCCGTACGTGTGTCGCGAGGAGAAATTTACCACGTAAAACTAGATGTATAGGCACCGAAGAAAATCGGTATGTGTAGCCGACTACGCGTGTGGATTCAATTACGTTTACACGCGAGGGGTCGTGGTATTAAAAGGTTCACGAGGCAGGAGAATTTAATTTTTCTTTAAACAACGTCAAGCTTTCATCCTTTGAGCCTTGGCCTTCTCAAGAATGTCTTTGCGAGGGGATCAGCAGGCCTTCAAGAATGCTTTTGAGACAGACAATGGGATTATGTCGTACGAATTAATCTATTTTGTGGCTGCAGCTCCTGCAGACATCTTAAAAATAATTATACCAGAGGTATTCGGTATTCGTTTGCCCGGAGTTCGTAAGAATCGATAAATTCCTTATATATAACAAAACGAATCCAAAAGTGAACTGCGATATTTCGACTCGATTTACGAATCCAAAAAGACTATCATTTCGTCCGAAATAGTCGGAGCGAACGGACAAATTCTACCAAAGTATCAAAGGTGCAACTGAAATAGGTGCCTAGGGGGTTGGAGCTTTGCTGCCGCAGGTGAACTAATCGCAAGGGTAATCTCATTGCCAGCTGTGGACCCGCGGACCCCAAGAAGGGCGCAGGGAAAGGGTGGCGAAGGCGGCATCTCTGCGTGGGTCGATGATTAATAGCCAGTGCGCTTACAAACCCCATCTACCTCTCACCCTCTCGCCCTCTCGTTGCCGTATCCCCGCACCCTCTTGACCCAGGGTATACTACGACCTTATATAACTAACCCGGGCCTGGTAGGGCCAGCAGGGTTTCTCTCCGTCGCTGCTCGCTGCTCGATTGTTATTTAATTTGTTTGAGATTAATATTGGTGCACGATAGCTTACTTTGCTTAGGATCCACCGATTTAGGGGCGGCGCTGATTTATCGTTGGCCGATGATTCTACCCTTGTTTAAGCGACTCGGTTGCTCAAGCTACGTTGCGTATATCCCGGAAGAGATGTGGGTAAGCAACTGAGTGATAAATCAAAACAAAAAACTAAAAAGGATAAAAAAAAAAAATTACAAGTCCACGTGAACTTTTACCGTCGCTTTTATACGCCGAAGGCCAATGTTGGTCGAGTAAAAATTGAAAATTTTACACCGTACCACGACTCAACGTCGAATTAATCAAATTTAATACACCTTTTTGCCCGCAATAACCGCACATGTAGAAAACAAAAAAAAAAAAAAAAAAAACACGGAAAATATGAAATTCGCTCCACTGCCCCACGGCAAAAGTTGTTAATTAATTACGCTACATGGAAGGTTGATTCCGGGTGATATTAAGAACGCCGAACTTAATCATATCCCGCAGATCATTTAATCACCGGATACCCCCGGGTCAGAGAAATTAACATATCAGGTTTTGCTTTTTTTCTTCTGTGAGGTTAATTGCTCCACTCTTTCGATCTGAAGTGTAGGAGTGATTTGAAAATTTTTTTGGATACCCGATACTCTATCGTTATCTGCGTTGCCCAGGTTTGTTCAAGGGAGCTGTTTTCTCTCTACAGGTAATCCCAGCGTTAATTATCAACCGGATTTCACCCTAACGAGCATCCCGGCAGGAAGTAGAATATAGGGTAAAACGTGAGAACCGTCGAAGTTACAGTATTATGTGTTCCATTTTCGAAGGGTCATAGCAAAGGGATCGGAGACTCCTCGGCTGTTAGGACCACTTATTCTTATGCTCGCGGAAACTAGCACTTACGAATTCCCATTCTATCCAAATCGAATACATGGGGACATTTACTTTTGATCATCTGCCCGAAGTAGTTTTAGAAATACTTCGGAAAGCTCTGAGGTTCTTTCTACTGTGTCATGTAATATATGTTCAAAGAACGGCAAACCACCGGAGTCACTAGGTGATCTTTAAAGATAGGTAGTAGATCCTTGAGACTTGTGGTTGTACAGGAAGAGTTTTCCTTTGAGAACGATACTGGTACAGAGTAAAGATAAAGCCAAACAGTTTCGATTTAACGACATCATCTACTGCCACTGCTACTACTCGTTTTCTGTATTCGGATGAAAGTTTCATTCCACATTTTCAAGGCAGTAGACTGAAAGCTTAATTTCATATGAAAAATGGCGGTGATTTTCTTCAATGGAGTTATTCCCAGGCTGAGGTATTAAGCTTTTTGTTGATAATATGATTGACGTGAAGCGGAAATAAATGACGAAATTTTTTATTCACTTTTTATTGTGATAAAGCCCGTAATACGAGATACTCTGTTGTGAATGAAATTATCGTGGGTGAAGATTTTCTTGCGAGCCATTTTGGCCCCCCGCCTGCTGACGACGAGATAAGTTTTTGTAAGAATTCAATCAACGAGATTCCCCAAGAGTTGTTACATTTTATAGGTCAGGTTAGGGCCGACAGTTTGCCTTTAGACATTGTTGTTCGCGAACAAAGGGTTTTAAAATAAAATAAAAAAATAAAATAAAATGAAATAAAAAATGAATAAAAGAAAGAAAGAGAAAAAAATTCTAAAAGGAGTCAACTCTTTACATCTACTTAGCCCCAGCCATCGCAATCCCGTACCTCGTCAACAGCTGAATATACCACCTCGTAACAAAAAGATCTTCAACCCTTAGAAATGAAAGGGGTACGAAATTAAATGATTAAACGACGTTGCTCGAACTTCAGCGACATTACCGAGTCGAGTTTGTCAATTAATGTCATCTCGCTTGGAGAGAAAATATTTCAGGGATTTAACCGAGTCGCCCACTTACTGCGTCCCTTTTTATCACGGCGACGAAGGTCCTGGATACCTACATCCATACGATGAGGGAATACATCGTCGTCTTACTGCTCAGCTATTTCAGGACGTTTATGTATGTTGGCGAATGTACGCGTGTAGTTTCCGCAGCCACAGTACCTAGTCTTGTTTATTCAAATCCTTCACGTTTCCCAAGAACCGACCAAGTGTGATTACATTAGAACACAGAGTTGTCTTTCGACTGTCTCAAATCTTTCCGCAGCTATTCCCTCCTCGTGAATTTCAAACGTCTATTCTATACTAGCACAAGTTCTACTTTAGTGTAAAATTAATTAGAGCACCGAGGAAAGTGATGGGGTCCAAGCTAAACATTTCCAAATCATTCATTTCAAATGTCTTGCATTAGTGTAACGAATGTCTAAGTTTCTTTCGTTATAACTAACACTAATCGTACAAATCACTGATAATCAGGAATGATTGCTATTTCATAAGATACTTATCGAATGACATAAAATGACATCAAAAAATGTCAGATAATAATTGGTGGGTCAAGTCTCCGGAGGATCCGCAATACTTTGTCTCTTCAAAGATTTCGGATTTCCGAGAGACGTTGAGAGACGTCAAACTCAATTTTAATGCGAAAATGTTCAATCTTGAACGTCGATGTTATGCTGGGAAATTCTCAGTTAATTAACGTTCCGCTGCGGTTCATTCATATGTCAATGCAAGTGTAGATATGTCTTACCTAATCCATCAGGCATAGGCAAGGTAAGATGACACTGAACCACTAATCCATGCATATGCATTTTACATGTAGGTACGTACGTCTATATCGTAGATTTAATGTAAGTTACTGGGATATTCGCTTCAGACTACAGATAGACTAATGTGATCCTTGGCACCTGGAACCGTGCCCAATGATCCGGATCGATGCCATACCCGAGGGACAAGATCATACACATCTCGTAGGAGTCTATAAAAATGAGGATTCCAGTAGCCGTATATAAGTCGGTGATATTTTACGTGTATTTTACGCGCACGTCTATCGTCTCGTCATGTTCCTTTCGTCATTTATTCGTTGGTTCGTTCTTTCGTTCGTCTAGAATTCAAATGTTATCGTGTAACTTTGGTACGGTCATCCAGATCGACCGGAAGTTCCTGGGGACACGTGCCGGCAAATCACAAAGGGAAATTCAGTGGGCAGAGTTTTGGGCAAAGAAAAGTCCGGCTTTGATGTTGTCGAATGGTCAAACTGTAGCTGACCACGGCGAGGGAATATCTTATCTTTACTTATACATCTCTAACTTTCTTTCTTTCTTCTTTATTTCCCCGAAAGTTTAGGTGTATGCTTAGAGGCACATGTATCTATGTATGTACGTATATAGCTACGGGTATAGGTTCGCCGGCTCATTTTCATCTCATGAATATATATTCATCGTCTAAATGGTTTTTCGTCAGCAGTAGGATAGGTAAATAACGTGTTATACTTTTTATCCCTTTCACGATAAGAAAAAAAAAAAAAAAAAAACATCCTTTAATATCTGACCCTCGCAAATTTATTGTTATCTCAGGAAAATTTCATCCTCTCACGATCAGAAATCAATTCCTCCAAGCACAGCTATCACGAATCTGCGTCATCCTATATTATATTCCTCGAATGATATAGCGAAGAAATGTGAGATTATCTCATTGGAATAATTCATCGAATATCTACCACCGATCGATGACAGATATAACCAGTGCAGATATACACTCGATCAGTATCACTGATGAACGAGGTTTATAAAGACTGATATAATGCGATTAGGATCAGCCAGATCTCTAGCTGACTAGATCCCGTATCAAAAAACCAGATTAAAAGCAAATCCATCTTTCCTTGCTTCTATCGACCGATGACCGATGACGAAGCGATGCGTTTATTTCCGCCATAATTTAACAAATTGCAATCTTTTTGCTTACAGATTAAACTACCTCACCTCGGGATTGACGCCGATGTGGTTTCACGCTACAAACGTTGCTCTTCATGCTGCAGCTTGCGTTTTGGTGACTAAAGTCAGCCTAGCTGTTGCCTCTCTGCGACCTGGTTTTGCGGCATTAACTGGCCTCCTTTTTGCAGCGCATCCGATACACACGGAAGCGGTAAGTTGGTTAATGAAGTAACGAATAAATGAGTAGATAAAATCAGTTACTGATGGATATATATGTGAATAAAAGAGAAAGAAAAAGAAAAAAAAGTAGCAGTGAAGATAATATGGCGGAAAATGTAGCTTTTCAAGTGACATGAGATAAGCTGTGATGTGCAAGCGATTAAATAGCACCTCTTCTCTTCTGGGTCTTTGCATTTGTTCACTTCGCTTCGTTTCTCATCTCCTTTTGCTCGAGGTGTGCGTACGTATATAGGTATAAAGGTAAGCTGAAACGCGTTGAAACATTTCGGTAGAATTTACATACGTATACGTGATTTTTACATAATCCTACTGTCATCCTTTTTTTTTCTGAGGATGGGGAACGGAACGGGGAAAATCTCATCCTACGTTACGGCGATGTAATAAATCCTTCGAAATCGCGCTTCGCGATTCAATTTCGAAAAAAAGGTAATTGTTTCGCGTACAAAATCCGTCGCTCCATTACCTGAGCTGTCTTGGCTCCCTCGTCTCCCACAGCTTATTGGCGAGGTGGTGTATGCCGAGAAGAATTTCAACCGCGTTTGTTTCTTCGAATGAAATTTTTCCAAATAATATCATGCCTGTAATAGTATATAATATTATCATTTACATTCCTGATCGCGAATCGAAATTTATGAAGAAATGTAAGATTTATTATATGAATAAATATACTAAGCTCGAGTTTGTAGACTACGACGAATGCCATGGCACAGAAAAGATAATGGATTTCATCTGCATCCCATTTCAAAGCCGATTACATAATATCTTGATCGTCGAAGGTAGTACCGTCTACATAAATTCGTATAGTATATATAAGATCGCGAATTACAGGGCGTATTAAAGTGAATAATGACTAATTAATACAATTATTTTGTAGATTAAAGTGAGCCTCAATATCGTTGAAGTATATCTACTTTGTTGGATTTTAAGGTTCATAGAACATCGATAGTATTACGTTGCGAATATTCTGTCGATTTATTACCAAGGCGTATAATAATTCCATGAATATATTTGATTTGAAAAATTGCTCAAACTCATCGGTTCGGGAATGAAAATTTTCAGGAACTTGTTAATTTGATTTGATATTCAACCTTGCCTCTGTTTAGGTTGATTAAAACGAAATAAGATATCGCTTTTCTCTCCGCGTTCTAGAACGGGAATCAACTCGTAATATAACCCGAGAGAATTTTAGACGTCTGTCAAATTACATCCCAATTGATATTCGTATAAATAATACTTCTGAAATTAGCAGAAATAGTCTTTCTGACAACGATTTTCTTGTGAAAGATTACGTCAACCATTTAATCTCGGTTAACACGTCTTCATCTCATTATCAAATTCCTTAAAATGAATAAGTACATTCGTCAATAAATTTCCTATGCAAATATTATCCCTGGAAGAGTTTCAACCTTTCAAAAAATACGATATACGTTATTATCCGCCGATAAGATGTCAACGATAAACGTTCGAGTTTGAATAAAAAATCGTTATCATCGACAACGCCATTCAGATATCGGCGTATCACCCAAAACCTTTAATCGATCATCGCATATCTATTCTGAACGAGCTACGATACGGTATAAATTCCCATCGCGATAAATCGGCAAACGTCAGCTGCAACGATATTTCTATAACCACTTGAATCACAAGTACTGCATCGCAAGTTTACATACTATAATTGATATGCAGCTATGGGAGAAGGGTGGGCTGTCACGGCGGTTCCAAAACCACGTATCTGTTATTTCAGGGAGTTTCTGGAGGCCTGGATCGAGCCACGTATGTACGTATAGCTACGCAATACGCGTGTGCACGCGATTATACGGGATTATAACGCCCACATACACAGGTGAGCTCGGTGCTTGACGTTGAAACCGCGACAAGCGGCCTTCTGCTTTCGCAAGGGCTGAATGTACGCGATACCGGCCCCGGCGTGGCTCGCACAGCCTTTAGCTAGCCTTCGGGATATATATGCCCGCAGATATATACTTACTTTGCAAAAGCCGACAATGGAGAAAGGAGACCATGATTGAGTTTGCGGGGCGGTACATGTGGCGAGAGAAACCTGGGAGATACGTAACATCTGTGAGAGATGTACCCCTATACATTACCCAGCCAGTGTTGAATTAATCTTCGAGTTACACCTGCCTCTTATCAGACCCTCACGCTTTCGAGGCTTATCGAAGAAAGTTCAAGAAATCGCTTGCTCAACCCTTGCTGGAAGGTGGTGGATGGTCATTTCGAGAATTCGATTGACTGATGGATCACAGAGAATGGCGACAACGATCCCTGCAACGTCGGGTCTATTCCGTTCTGTTAATACATAGACTATAGAGAAATGCGACGGATACGTGGCACGCAGATCGCGTGGGCTAGTCCTAGTCTGCAACTGGATTCGCAAGGCGTGACTAGCCGACTAGTCGAGCACCATAATAGACTGTGAACGGAATTCTGGAGTATTTGCTACTGTGCGGTATAATCGCGTGCCAATTCAACCTGCCTGACGTGTACGTATGTGTGTCGAGGTATTTACTACCCGTGAAATCTTGGCAGGCAAATTACGAATTTCCCGGGTTCGGGGGGTGAATCCGAATCCCTCAGGCGTCATTCGTTCAATCTGAGAAAATTGTTAATTTGAATTCGTAGTTTAATTCCGCGAAAAATTCGCAATTTCGGAGGCGAGGGAAACGATTGTTCGAATACGTATGCAGAGTTTAGTTCGCGGTTGGAAAAAGGAATTCGTTGGTGATTTCGGGCGGTTTTTATTGGTCGTCAAAGTCGAGTTGGTAAGATAAAGCGAAGTTTAGTTTCTAGGGTGAAGTTTAACGGAAAAGAGTTTACGAAACACACAACTTGGTTATATGGGGTGCAAGTTTTGATTTCGGAGATTATATACGATTCTGCTTTAACTTTCTACCCCGTAGAGTCAAGACGTGGAATAATTTCTGATTGATGGTCGAAGAACCAGAAGAAAGAAAATCTCACGAGGTCGTCCGCTGAACGAATAGACATTTCTGTTTTACTTTCCGTTACGATTCTCTCCTTTCCCTTCCTTTCCTTTCGCTTCACTTCTCGCAGAATGCGAAACCGAGATAAGGAGCCAGGGTGGAAAAATTCCGATTTCTTCCAGGCCAATTTCTACCGAGTCCAGAAAATTCGACCCACGAATTCTAATCAGAATAATACAATCCTGGTAAGAATCCTACGATCTTTCGTCGAAGACGTACTTAATACAAATCATAGCTGCGCCGTGTGATTGATTTCCAAACTCTAATCTTCTTCTATATTATATTCAATTTTGTACAAGCAATCTCCTCTTTGCCCGAGTATACGTACCTATACATATACCCGGCTTATTTTTTATTCATTCGAATTCAAATTTTCTTCTCCAACCATTATACGTAGGTATGACAAAATGTGAGACAGGGAGATGGGACGCGTGCAAAATGAATGGTGGTGGAATTTTTTGCTGTTGCTCCGCGGCTCATATCTACCAACCCGTAATTACGATGAGGAAAAAAGCGAGGAAAAAGGTGGCTATGGAAAAGAGAAACGAGCAAGATTAAAAACTTTGAAACCGCGAGTACGTATATCCTTATATACATGGATATAGATGATGCAGTGGAGAATTACGGGGGTTATATCCTGTTAGAATAAAGGAAATATACATTTTTCGTTGTAATTTTATAAGAGGAAAAATCTCCCGAGTCCAAGGGATTTTGAATAAATTATGTTGAACTTTTTTTCCATCAATTTTCATGAACAGCGCCTACTTTTACTTCAAAGCTAATTGTAAGTCGTCGCGAATTTCTTCGTCGTGGATTTGTCAAAGAAAATATCTGAAACGTGAACTCCTTGATACGATGTCTAAGAATTTTATTTTCGCCCATAATCCGCGTTCTTACTTCGTTCTGTAAAATTATTTCCGACTTTTCAATTTTCCCATCTTTCCATTCTCACTCAGGATGTCAGCTGGGCTTTGTAGAGCAGAGGCTCTTCGAGTAGAAGCACATTGTTCCCCGTCTGAGATATCTTGCCGAGGGCGTTTCAGTGCAATATTGGCGTGTAAACACTCGAGTTTTTCGATAACAACGCTCCACTCTCTGCTTCGCCTTAGAGTTATAAGACTCTATTTCTTCCTTCATATCTGTTCTTCCTTACTTACTTCAGTCCATATCTACTGATTCGTTTACTGACAAATTCAAAAGTCTTCTATCCTCATTCAAGCCATGTGATTCAGGATTCCGAACGTATTTCACCAGGCCTAAATAATATAAATATGTATGTACATCACCCAGACATATGGCAGATATTATATTTGCGAATCAGAATCTGGATAAGGTATCGATTCTTCGATACGATCCAGAAATCCAGCTTTAGGGTCACACCGAATTTCCTGGAGGACTGAAAACGGCAGTGTCGTTTACGATCGCATCGCATATAGCTGGTAATTCCGATCAGTCATAACGCATAAGGATCAGACGAGGTGATATGGGATTTTTTGGCGACGAGAAGACGTCACTGCGGGATATACACGCGTCTAAATCTTAGACAATAGGGTGCGAGAAGGTGAAATCAATCGGAAAATGTAATGACTTTCGGCGTATATTCGACTACCTTGGACCCGGGTTTGCGAGCAGTTTTACGATTATGGTAAGGGCGGTTTACACGTGCTTAAATCCTGATGCAATACCCGGTTCCCCGCCGCCGACGTACTGCCTATACCATCTAGGTACCTACGAAAACCAGGGATAGAAGTAGCGGTGCGAGGTACTTCTAGGGAAATATAGGAAGCTTGAGAATCGGGAAGGCGAGACGAGGCGCGGGACTGGATGGGATTATGATATGTGCTTCGTGGGAAATTGAAACGGAAAGCGAGGGGAGGATCATGAGACGATTCGTCCCCCCGATAAGTTAAATTGGGAACGAACTTCGCCCATACCTTTGGACAAACACACGTGCATTTACCACGTCGAAGATTTATATACGCGGTGATAAACATATATAGAAAAATTCCTAAACATTATCAATACTGATCAGACTTAGAACCAAATCCGGAGAGAGTCCGACGAGAAAAATGACCGATTCATGTTTGGCGAAGGGCATAGCTGTCTGCATAGTTCAACCTACGAGAGATTGATGGATTGCTGCAAATGAATTTTTGCCAAAGATTGTATGAGAGTTTGTTTTTTCTTTTTTTTGGATTTATTGTGTAATACACATGTGTAGAATTCCTCCACGTCTGGGCTTAAGCTGCAGGATGTCACGCGTCCATCGCGTTTCGCGAAAACAAAGGATTGCTCTTTTTACTCAACTGGGACAAATGTGTCGTACTGAAAAATGATTTTATCATTTATTTCAGTACACCTATACCATGCTTGCATGTATGTTTATCTTTATTTTTATTTCTCCTCTTTTTCCATTGCCAAAAAAAAAAAAAATGAAATTCATTTTGACGTTACGTGACAAATAGTTTCCTTTCAATTTCCTACCCGAAAGTGAGGAGCGACGTTCCCCATGCGATAAACTCTTTTGAAACTCTTCTGCCTCAGTCGTCCATCTGTATCGCATAACTTTTTAAGAAGTTATGCAGCCCAGTGTGTGTTTAGAATATACATACATTTATATATATACATACACTCGCTGGCATTAAAAGTAACAAAGGTTTCATCCGGTTCTTCCGAAAGATAAAATACGAGGAAGTGAAAGTAAACGACAGTGAAAAAAACGAGATCGTATTTTCCGAGGTGGAAAATGTATGAGACTGAAACAAAATACGTGTTCCGTAGATTTTGCATAAAGGAATCAATGGCTCGAATCTTTATCACGGTAAGACCAACGTCTAACGTTTGACGTTGGTTGGAAAATTTCAAAATTATGTCGGCTGGAAGGTGAGGTGGTAGAGAGCTACGCGAGAGAAAGAAGACCAAAAATGTATAAGCGGGAGTAAAAGACGGAAAAGACGAAGAAGAAAAAAAAAGAAAAAAAATGAGGAAAGGTGTAAAGGAATTTTACTAGCGTTACGCGTCGGCATTCCTGAGAAGTCATTTGGAAAATCACTGTGCCACAAAATTCACGGTCTAAAGTAGGATTCGGTCGTTTGCGCGGGCGCACGCATTTCAACAAAAGTGGAGGTCAGAGTTCACGCTATTTTGACCCTGCAAAAATCGATCACGGATTTACTGCCAGCTATACGTATATATGCACGTGCTAACCAGTTGTAGAAACGTTCTATACAGCTACAGCTCTATGGGATACTTAAAGAAACACAAAATGTCAAGCACGCAGCAGTATACCCACCCTGCAGTGGAGGTAATAATTGTAAAACGACTGGAAACTTGTTTACGAGCATAAGTTGTTATACCTACATCTATAGATGTATGTGGGTATTCCAGTAAACGCCCACGCGATATACGCTTTATTTATTACACCCTGGGTAATCCTGCCCGGTAATCACACCTTGTATTGCATCGATCTGTTAAACTGTCTATATATACAAGTAAAAGCTCATACTTGAATTTTCCGACTCTCAAAATTGAGAACCATCGCAATTTTAGTTCACATGGTTGTTACCTTGTGCATGATCGGAGATGACATGATATTCATCGACTGAGTACCGGGTTATAATTTATTTATTTATTTATTTTACCCATTTTTGTATAAAGCGTTCGTCACCGAATGTTCCTCGATTTCTCCATCGTTTTTCACCCCTCGGTGCTATTTACGATCCAACACGGGTATAAGGTAGGCAAGGTATACTGTTGATAACATTTCGGTTCCGAAGGGTTGCGGAGGCCAACTACGTCGTCGAACCGAAAAAAATCTCAACGTGAGCTGATGCTTCAAACGATCTAAAAAATATATTATACCTGGTGTGTACATGCGTTTTTTCTTCTTTCCTCCCTTGGTAAAGGTACCCTCATCCGGAGATATACGATCCTTTATAAATGTGGGTAAAAATAGATGGGAAAATCGAATCCTCTATATTGTGAAAGAAAACGACAAATTGGTATGTACACGGAATAGCGCGAAAACTACGTAAGTAGGTATAGTTGTAAAAGGAAAGGTCAGGGTATTAAGAAGCTAGTTTAAAATTTTACTGCTGATTTGATCGATGCAGGGTTGCGGTTCCCTTCTATCTTTTGTAAAATACGACGTCGAGCTTCCACGAGCTACGTTATTTCTCAGACGCTTGAAAATTCAGGACAAGTTTATCCACGGTTTCAAAATCAGTGGGCAACCAAGACCCAGATGGGGTAATGGCCGGTAAGAAACGCGGGGCAGGTTCACCGTTAATAAAATTAAACAGAATATAGGAAAGAGGTCGTCCGCATCAAAGGGGGATAAAATCGTCGGAATAAATCTTGAAATAAAACTTTTACGATGTCTATTTTTTCCTTTTCTTTTTTCCTTCCCATTTTCTTTTCTTTTCTTTTTTTTTTTTTCTAACTTTTATGTTGGTTTTTGGCGAGGTAAGATTAAGTTAGCTCCCGGGTCGCGTGGGAACAGTCCGGGGTGGGGTTCAGCTGGTTAACGAGAAACGTCGGGCTGCTTTTTTATTACTTTTATTGTCATTAAATATTAATTTCTCTTCTGGAAGACGGGAGAAAGAAACGAAGGAATGAATGAGAGCAGAAAGACGAAGCCAACTGGCTATGGTATAAGGTCCGGCCCAGACAGAATCGGATTTAACAGTGCGAATTTAAAGTGATTTATTTGTGATTTATGAACTACGCTCAAAGTTCTGTGAGCGTTCGGGCGAAAGAAGTCAGCTGCACTGAACCAACTTTACCCGGTATAGTCCGGGGGATTGTTTTCAAGACGGAAACCGCTGGTTCGGCTGTTTCCATTTGAACCTTTTGCAAAAAAATTATCACTGCTGCAAATTCTTATATAAGAAAAGAGTCGAACTTCTTCTTCTTCTTCTTCTTCTCTTCCGTTCGCCTAACTATACCCTCCAACTTTCACTCCACCATTTGAAGAAATGTTACGAAATGAAATTCTTATCGAAAACTTTGCCTCCTCCAAACGGCGCGTCAAGTGAACTCGATTCCGCCACGTTACGAGCGTTTTCTGTGAATATGGAACGACTATAGAGTCACTTCGGTGCTCTTCTCACGCCCGTAATAGTAATTGTACTTGTTTTTCTTTCCCCACTTGTAATTACGGGCTTATTCGAGTCTGTCGCTCACTGGGAACTAGTTCCCGCTCGTTTCCATCGCCTCTTCATCGCTTTTCCATTGCCTCGAAGCTCAGGCGTTATTACACACCACAAAGGCTGTTCGCCGCTGTTGAAAAGTTCGTTATCCTTTTGAAAAGTTGATTAAAGCTACTGCTGGCAGCCCTGAGACACGGCGTTTTAAACTTTCGCGCTATTCCAGCGAAGCTACGTATACCCAGCTTCGTGTAGATATAAACTGAAACGCGATATAAGGCCGAGCATGGCGATGGACGAACGGGTGAAGCGGATACCTATTCGTCTGAAAAGTTCCAGCTATTCATCTTTGAAATTTATTCAAGGTAGTAGATCAAAATTACCTACCGTTCGAAGAAGCAAGGAACAACTTTTTTCCTTTATCCTTTCATCAAACACTCTGCGAATATTCCTTATTCAGTAGCTAGAAAAGGTAGCGAAGGTAGAGTGAGATATAGTTATACTGAAAATTAACTCCTTATTCAATCTGAGTCATACTTCTTCATTTTCTTCCATGAATTTATCAAACTCGTGGCAATAAAATAAACGAGTTGAAAAGCCTAGTCCGCTTTTCGTTTACCTACTGAAATTAATTGAAAGCGAATTTGATAGTCGATCAATTTGACCAGGTTTTTGTGCATTGTTATACGCGTCAAAGTCGATCGATCATATAGTCGTGGGTATAGCCAGAGTTTTTATGGTCTTCAATAATAGGCCATTGTTGCGAAAAAAAAGCGTGTAGCTGATCCTGCATCAGCATAGAATTGTACGACGCGTTAGTGTACGATGAGAGCGCGTTGAAATATCATTTCGGAAAACACAACGGGTAAATTCTGACGCTGCAGCGACACATCGAGATTACAAATAATGGAAAGTTAATTGTTTCCCACGTATTGTAAAAGCTGGATACCTACATATATTGACGAATAAATTGACAGACTCTCTCGCCATACTACGCAGTATTCGTCAGAAGGTAATTATCAAGGTATTAAATTTGAGTGGGAAAATTGTTGAAAATATTTTACACAACGTAACTACGGTTGATAATGAATAAATCCGGTAGCTGTTGAATGATTCTTTATCGCTTCATCAGGGGTTGAAATAGTTGGGGTGTGTGGGGGGTTATATTTGTCTAAAACGGAGCTCACTTAGCACGGCTTAATATCTGATCGTGGTTTTCCATCTTCCCTGAGGCACGTAAGAAGATAATCCCCTAACAGCATGCATACCGGCGTTCACCCTCGCGCGTCGTCTCGAATCTCCCTTAGAATAGAGAGAGAGTGAGATTCTTGGTGAAATTCCTTCCTCTCTTGCCGTGAAATTTACCCTACCCTTTTTCCCATGACTATAGGATACCTAATACACCGCATTTGTCGATGGAAACTCTGATTAGGCGATTCATATCCGCGCCGATAGAACAGAACTTTCAACGGCAATGAGAGATCGGAAGAACCGCGGGCTGCCGCTTCCGCAGGAAAGGATCCCGCGTATAACACACCCGACAAACTTGAATTTATATCACGATGAAAGGCCACGCTCGAGTGTCGGGTGCTCGCTTCTCAGTTGCTGGGTAGAGAGTCGCGAAAGAGGAAGAGGATGAGGAGAACGAGGATGAGGATGAGGATGAGGACGAGGACGAGGATGAGGATGAGGAGGAGAAAGAGGAAGAGGAAAACGTCGAGAGAGTATTTACGCCCGGTGACAAGCGCGGCTTGTAACGAATCCATTCATACCCAAGCATTTCGAGACTCTCCTCGTGGGTAGGTATATATAACGACGAACTTCCCATCAACAGGGAGCTTTTATGCAAGCTTTCGCACACACGCCTCCAACTTTAATACGACAAGCGGAAGTTCCCTTTATTTGTACACCAAGAACTTGAATCATTTATTTTCTTCATTCAATTATACGTCTCTGCTGTATATGAATCACATCAATATTCTTTATACGGTTTGATTTTTGTCAAACTTTTGGCAACAAAAAAATATACACCAATATAAATCAACAACTTCTTCGTTTCTTTCGTCATACTTACATATATTCGCCAGTTAAAAGCGTAGCGAATGAGATCGATCGTGTATAATGAAGTTGAGGTGTATATTAAACACCGGGAAATTGTTTCCATATCTTAATTAACGCATAAATATTCGTATGTATGTGTGTATGGCACTAGTACGCGGTAATGCCTCGCCCCGACGACGATATAGTAGAATATTTAAGCTAACGACAAGGCCGTGGCTAATGTGCGAATCTCGCCCATCTCGCTCGCCTCTTATTACCCCAAAAATACCCTAGAGAAATTCTAATACACGAAATAATATCAGCGAATTATAAATACATTCACCGAACGAATTATGCACATTAGAACTACATCGGGTGTCAAATGGATCTAAAATTTGTCGAAAAAGTATTATATGTAGGTATATGAAGATTAATCAATCCGCGAAAAGGGATATAGAGGGCATTGGATAAATTATCCGTCATCGTATTTGGACTAGATATGATATACATTATACATATTTTATTATCACGCTTATGGTAGTCTCGTAAGCCCGAATCTAGTCTAACTGTTCTCACAGCGGATGGGGACGGAGGTCGTTTCCGGTAACGCGCGTCCAGGCGCTAAAAGGGTCCCACGCGGTCGCGACGGGATAGGGTTATGAGGAAGGAAGGTAGACCGCGTCGTGCACCGAGAGGGTAGGCTGTGTAACACGTACACGGAATACACTTAGGCTCTGTAACCGTAGCTGTGAGGAAGCAGCGCATTAGTCAACATAACTCACTTGCTATCACGGTAGCAGTATGTAAATGTTTGAGTTGTTACAACGCGCGTCGGATGGGTGGGTATTCTCCATCTCCTTCATCCCCTTCGCCTACCCTAGTCTTGCGAGCCTTCGGCGAGCCCTTCCTTCAGATAACCATCTCACACCCTAAACTCTCCCCTCCAAGCTACGACGTTGCGAGACTGAGCTTTAGTACTCAGACGGCGAGCCTACCTCCCGCGAGGCATCGTCGTAATCAGACTGTATACTTGACGCGAGCTTACGCCACTCTGAGCTTGCACATAACTGCGGTTAACTCGCGTGCGAGATAGCTGTACAGAATTATACGTACGTAACTGTCTCGCGAGCTGTTTCGTTTTTTTTTTTTTCTTTTTTTTTTCTATTTTTTCCCTTCTCTTTTTTAACGAGGATGACACCTCAATTGCTTTGCTTGGCTGCAGGGTAGATGTGTACAAGCCAGGTGTACCATGTGCCTAGACATCATGCTTGCCTTAAACAGAACCGAATTTTCGACAGGTCCTTTTCTCTCCCGAGATTTTTCGGGGTAGAAATATCCATGACTTATACAATCGTGTTTGGTTGAAATTAGATTCTGGCGAAATCACCTGAGCCACACCCTATTACTTTTCGATATCACCCGTTTCTTTCGCGATTCCTTATTGAACGACTGTTATGAATATTTTCGCAACCTTCTACTCTTGCTTATAGAGTCGTCTGGGAATATCGCAGCTTTTTAAGGTCAGCTTGAAACCCAGGTCACATTTGAACCTGTGTCATTCATTAGAGTCTTCACTCCTTAGATATATTCTACTTTCTCCATAGACGCTCTGCGATGAAGGTGTACGGTTCTTGAAGGATAATTTCAATTCTCGCGGTGAAATGGTCGGGCGGTAACCGTGTAACAGTTTTGTAAAAAGTACAGAACAGGCGAGGTGTGCAGCGTCGTTGAGCAAATAATCAGTTTGATTGCCCGTATAAAGTTCTTTGACGGCATGGCTCGCGGAGTCGACACGCGCCAAGTGCAGGATGAGTCTCCGAGTCCATCCCGAACAAATGGAGAAAGGCGTTTGATAGCTGACCAGAGTGGTCGTCGCGCTGTCCATTACCTCTAGTTGGACGTTTCATTAACGGATATTGCTCCGAAGAAGTATCCGGCTTGTTTCTCCGCAGGGACAACCCTCCGTTCAAGACAATCGCCTCCTTTCCGCAGGGCACTAACGTTTTCGAGTATCCGTATACCCACGTACCATACGTACACGGACGGAGAAGAATAAGAAGAAGGAAAGGACGCAAGGAGAAGAGAATATGGGGCTACTATCTCCTAGCCATTTTGTAAGAATCCGATTCATTCCTCGTTTTATTGTTTCAGGATGAAAACCCGGCGAGATTTAACCGCCTAAGGTTTACACGGATTTATTTTCAAACCCGGGAAACAGACCGTCGTCGTCGGAAAGATGGTATGAAACTCGAGGCAAATTGTGTCGTCTGTTATTTTCCCTTTTTTCCCCATTCTTTATTTTTTCTCTTTCTCTCTCTTCCTTTTTTACACGTCATTTTTATACATGTACGGTGACGAGACAGCTCCGAGAGTATGCTTTCACCTCCACCTTACCTATTCCGAGGTAATTTCCATTCCGAGGACGGCTTATTACTTTTTTACAACTGAAGGGGATATTGTGGCTAAATTTCGTTTACGAGAAGGATTCACCCACCGCACCGGCAGCAACGGGGCGCGAGAGCTAAATGCGCCCTAGCTTTCGTCTTTACGATCAAAATCCCGCGTCGAATACTACGGGTTTCACGATATTTCGACATCTCTCATTCCCAGACCACGCGGATTTAGAGTTCTTATACAACAGGAAGTAGGTACAACGACGTCCTCTTTCCGCCAGGCTTTTGTCCCCATTTCAAACCGACTGATCACTCATTTTCAAAGTAATTCACGTCGCTCTAGTTTCTTTGAAATTCTGTACAACGCGACACCAGCCGCGGTTGTTTCTTGAGGCGCTTTTACTACCGCTTACTGTCGTCTGCCACCAAAGTCACCCGGTGCGGAACCATTGCGTCTAGTTTATAGCACGCCGCGTACCCAACCAAGACCGCGGTCGGCCCGAACAAAGGGCAGTAAAACTTTGAGTAGAGAGTTTCGTAGGCTGCTGTGAAGAAGGTGAGCGTAAGAGCCAAAGGTAACGGCGAAGGTGGAGAGAGAGCACAGCGAGGAAGGATCTTGGGGTCGAAGGTTGGGCGGAGGATATTTACGAAGTACCCTTCGCAGCGAAGTATAAGTCGCGCTGTCGCAGAATGTGACCAACTCTGTTACGCGGAAATTCCACTCGTTTTCAACATCGTGCACAGGGTTTGCTGCCCGTCCCGCGTCCGATGAATGACTGCGAAAATTTCTTGCGGTACTCTTTGTCCTTAATTATCATTAATATTACTTACACGTCTGGAACAAGAGGAGTCAGGGTTAATTACGGTCGGTTCCGCACGAGCGGAAGATATGAGCTTTAGTGTATAGAAGTCCGAATTTTCTAAGAGGTCTTTCAACGCATGTATGTATAGCAGAGCTGCGAAACACCGAAAATTCTTTTCCCTTCCGGTTCTGGCTAACCGTAGGGGCTGCGACTTATCAGAGTCCGGGCAGACCTTTGCAGTTTACGATTTTCTGCGCGCTACATGCTTTGATGCTTTTCACCCGAGCCGAAACCTTTGGAGAATTTTCTTTTCAAAGTGTAAAACTGAACAAACGAAATCCCATCGTTCTCTCGTTTCTCGTATAACTTTTAAAGAGACCGTTAGGAAGTGATGAATGCTGCTAACCACGGCGAAAATATCTCTGAACTCGATCTATATTTGTCCATGAAATCGAGTGCCTTCAACCCCAATACCCACCTGCCTGTAGCTAATTAAACCACTTTCTTTGACCGAACTGAATCACGGATATACCGATAGCAAACGGTCGGGGCGAATCCCAATGGTCACGTTAGTGTATCAGGTCAGGATTTACGCGGACTACATCCTTTCGCATCCCTCAAGGATGCGGCCATTACGAAAGGGGATAGAAACGAAAATCCTGACTCCACCATCGCATCGGGTGGGCTATGTGTGAGCCTCTCCCTTGAGTCCTGGCTAAATCAAATGCCGACAGATGTGTAGGTACTAGAAATCGTGCGGGATAACCAATCTACTTGTTCCTGTGCGCGAGTCATTTCGGATTAGGAATTTGATATTTCTTATCAGTTATCACTACATTAGGGAGCTGAAATATATCGCCTGTGCCTATGGATGTACGCAAATGTATATACGCTCGTAATATACATGTATGTCGATGGAGGTTTCACGGTGTGATTTCCAGCCCGTGGGATCTCGTCTACCCACCTGTCCCCCCTTTCGGCCCTTTATCGCCGTGTCCTGCGCCAAACCCTGGGAAGCCAAGGGGACCGTAAAGGAAACATTCCGTGAACGACCTGTGGCAAGCGTCGGTTTAATTTAGCCTGAAGCAACGGGCCGCCGCACGTTACTTGGCTAGCTGACTATGGGTTGGTTGGATGGTTGGCATAGGTTTGTCGGCGGTAGGTGGGTAGGTGGGTAGGTATCGTCGCAGGTCCTGCTCATGCTCCTGTTCCTACTCCTGTCTCTTTTGCTCGCAATATACGCCGAATATACACACCGATACGGCAACGACATCGTAACCACGAAATGGCGGGCGGGTTAGCTAACCTCCCGCAGTCTCGTACCTCGACCCACACACCCTTTCCATTTCAAGTCAGTCCCTTCGGGGTGAGACCCGGCCCTACGACCCGGGCCGAGCGAGGCTATACTATTTAATATTATAGCAGGATTTGTTAAACCTACTCGGTTATATCTTCTATACATATTCTATTCTTGCTTATCTTGGTTAGGGCATCGTTCGAGCTTTTGAATTAGGTCACGTGGTACTGGGATTGCCCACCTGCATCAACACCATCAAAATAACCTTCAGGATACTCTTCAAGATCAGGAAACTCTAAGGCAGAATTTCTTTTTTTTATCATCTTAGTTTTTTACACTACGATTTTAGATAAGCCTTTGGCCTTTGGCGCAGCGAACTACACTGTGCTTGCGTATTACCGTAGTTCTGTAACATTTTCGATGGTTTATCTCGTGAAACAAAGAGAATTTTGATCTTTGTATGGAATTTTCTTCTATTAGAATAATTAAAATCAGATAAGGAGATTTAATCTGTTTACGTTATAGAAGTGATTTGTTGAATCGTTGACACGGATCTGTGCCTCGGGTCAAGTAAAGTTCGTGGTAAGTCCCGATATCTATCTAGGACAAGGAAGAAGTCTGGTAGAGAGAATAGAAAGGCATTCGCTGCTACATATCCTGAATGGCGTCTCTCGATCGTTCGACAAATTGTTTTCCGCAATGAAATCCGTTTGCGGTAAAATCGCAGCTAACACTCTGCAGTTTTTAGAGCAACGAAATTATTTGAAACTCGTTGTCGTTGTGCGGTGGGTAGATAGCTAGGTTGTTCATCGCGATGCTAATGGAACGAAGAATTTCATTTCGTTTCATTTCATTTCGTTTTATCTCATTTTATTTCATTTCATTTCATTTCATTCCGTTTTATTTCGTCTCATTTCCAAACTCGAACCATCCGTTCGTTTTCACCGACCCCCAACCCCACGAGAAAATGACCGAGCCGTTAGTCTGTTGCAAATTATTCGTATTCCGTGGTTCGCGGCCGAAGGGACAATGTCGTTTCGCCCATCCCTCGATTCGTTATCGAATCAGCAGGGGGAGAAAAATTAGCTCGAGGGTGCGCGAAAGGGATAAACAGGAACCGATACACGGGTATTGTTGATAGCCATAACTGATACACCCGAAATACGTAGGTTGCCAAACCAGTGATACGTTATACCTAACTTGTCCAGGTATTATGCTTTATTATACTGGCTATATCGCGCTGTTTATTGTTCAAACGTCTATATCTAAGCCTAAGCTTCAGCGACATGGACGCGCTTTGGTAATCCAGAATCCAACCTCTCTCGAAGCGTGCGATTAATCGGGTAAATTCCCACGTTTTATTCTATCTCCATAATTCTACCGTTCTCCGAATTAGATATATTCTATTATACAGATCGAAGTTTTGTGCAGATTATCTCCCGATCGATTCTAACATCAATCTACCCTCTGCACTATCGATTCTTTGATATATATTATGCGGATCTATTATCCTTGTGCAAAACCGTAATAGTTATGATTTTATTTCGAACTCAAGAAAAAGTAGCTCAGTTCACTTGTATCCCGTATCATTTCCTTTTTCCTGTTCTCAATCCATAGACACGATATTTGTCGATCGTTGAAACGACGCTCGGAAAAAGGTAAGACTGTCGACAGATGTCCTATCGTCGTTTCTTGTTCTCTCACTGGGGCGGATTTTATCGTGATTGTTTGTACACCGGACTCGTGAACATAATCCAATTGTTAGTTGAACTCGTTGAGCTCGTTTACTCGTGACCAACATCCTCCTTTCTTATATCTGTACTGGGGCATGTCGTAGGTTGCAAATTATTGCGAGTTCACGAGCTGGGAGACAGTCAAGAAAATATGGTAGAATCACGGAACGGGTGATTTTGATTTTCGTTTTATTAGCCGAAAATGGGGTAGACAAATGGCTAAACGAAACGCAGTTTATCCAGAAGCGGTATATCAGGAAGGAGCCAGGCAAACAATTATTCCGACAAGGGTGCGTTATCCTCAAGAGAGAAAGCCGGGGCTGTCACTCTTCGCGGGGTTGGAGACTACCGTAACCACAATTCCCATGCCTTCTCATCTATCTCCGATGTCGTGAATCGTAAATATTCGTTCTGTTTGGTAACGACGCGCGATTGTCTCGATCGACTGTCTCTGACATGTTTACCGCATCTCGAGTGTGCGGTGTCAGTCTTGCTGTTAAACATCCCCTAGTTTTTGGTCACAAGAAAAAAAGAGGAACGAAGAATGCCAGAGAAGAAAAAGAAAATCAAGACACATTTCTCTCTCTCTCTTATCTTACGAATCTGAGTGTAAGAAAAATTTATTTATATTCATTCATTTATCACTTCAATCAAACCACTCACAAAAATGAAAGTCCAATTAGCGGAATCCTAATTATAAAAGCAGTGCTTAGGATGCAAAAATAAAATGAGATGAGGGAGATTCATCAGTATATTGCTGGGGGATCGTGTGAGATACTGTTTTGCAAGATGATTTCTACTTTGAGGGTTTAGCGGCATGACGTATGTCGGTATTGTGTCCTCACTCTTTGACTGGGGGTTGTGTTTGAAATATAATCGTGACGTCCGTATAGGTATAGCTACCTGTACTCTTTCTGTATTTTTCCTTTTTTTTTTTTTCTCTTGTTTTTTTGTAGGGTTGAAAGAGCTACGGAGGCGTAAAAAGAAAGCGTGTGCAAATTAAAACAAGCATCGGTATGCGAGATGTGAAAAAGGGGGGAAGAAGAACCATCGTCACAGTCAAGAGTCAAAGATATCCTTGAACTCGATCTCGCGTTTCGCAAGCTTGATAATAAATTAATGTCACTGGCTATTTTGGAAATTGGATCCCGGCCGACGTTGCCTCTACGATAAATCTGGCCGCCTTGCCGGGAATTTATCAAAGAAGAGGCAGCAATCTCTGTTATCTTAAGTAGACGCGGAAAGCACTTTCCCCTAGCGAGTTCTGTTGCCTTCCCTATCCCCGCTCGCGACGCCTTATTCTTTCTCTCTTGCGACCCCGGTGACGTTGACGGAGTGCGGCTGCTTGACCGCACTCGCGGCCACAACCCTTAAGACTCGCGGTCTACAGTTGAAGAAAATTCAGAAATCTACTTTGCGCCCTCCTGCCTCTCAAAAGGCAAGAATTCACCCCAACGTAGAATTCCGTTTTGGAGACAAAAGACACTAAAAAAAAAAAAAAAGAAGATGAAGAAGCAGAAGAAAAGGGAAAGAATTGTTGAGCATTTAAGATATCTCGCTCCCGAGAATTTCATATCCCATCATTTTTTGCCTCGCTTCTTACCTGATCGTCCAGAACGAGAAGTAAGAAAAAGTAAGAGGATTTTGTACAGAATACGCTTGCAGGAGATTCACTCGTACCCTACATGCTTTAGTGGTTCGGGGTTGTGCGGTCCTTTGGCAAGCTTCAGTTATCACTCACTCGAGGCCCGGCATCAATAATTCGGCAACCCCTTATCTTGTCGGCCACCTTGTTTGCCGACTGGTGGCATAGGGATCCGGCTCGCTGGGCTTTCCCGGGATTTCCTTCGAATAGGATCCAATTTCAATCTGTCGTTCCGTAATGCCAGACGTACGTGGCGTTATTTTAGGCTCTCGCACAAGCTTATACTGCTATTCACCGCCGCAATTCTCGAAATGAGATCTACGATTTATCGTCACCGAAACACCGGCGGAGGTATTTAAGGTATTTGTATTCTGCCTGGGCGTATATTTCTACATTGGTTCGATGAGTGAATAAAAAATTCCCGAGATTTAATACGTACGCAGATATACGTAGGTGGGTCTTGGACTGAGGAGAGTCAGTGTCTGCGGAGCAAATGTACGTTCAAAAACGGTCTTTGAGACATTTTTATTACATTTCTCACGAAAATCTATTTTTTTGTATGGAGATTTATCTCACACGCGTATCCAGCAGGAATGTATCTCAAGGGAATTGGAAATGGAGACCTGCTTTCAATTTATTCAACATTCTTACGGAATTCAGTCAGCTGCCTCGAATTCGGTGTAAGAGAAAAAGGAAAGAAAGAAAAATGAAATAAAAAAGAAGGAAAACTTTCCGCGATGTAGATACAAGGTTTCTGGGTAGAAATCGAGTATTTTTAATTGATAAAAAAAGCTGTGACTTCTTTTCCAAAATTTTCGAGTAAAATATTCGGGTATCTGAACATTACCCCGAATCCGAATACTCGGAATAATTGGAAAACCAGGAATTATGAACCGATGAAAGTCTTGCTAATGATCCGATTTTCGTTTTATTTTTTCAGGTGACTGGGATAGTCGGCAGAGCAGACGTACTAGCTTGCATCTTCTTCCTTCTGTCGTTTCTAGCCTACCACGGGTAAGTGAATTTGGGATTTAAGAGATTTTATTTCCAACAGGCCGACAGACTGTTAGATATTTCGAAGGGATGAGCCTTGACCGAAATGTATCGTCAATAGGAATCTAATATATCAGGTGCCTTAGGGTGCCGAGCAAAGCGGATTCTCAATTTCGGGCTACCTTGTCCCTGAATAAATATTATTTACCCAAAATCGCCGGTGGCATATGAATCGTCAAAATTTAAATTCAACATCGATTCATCAATGGCGAAAATATTTGATATGAAAAAATTTATCGAACAATATTTTATCCTCTGATCGTGAAAATCTCACCCAGTCCTTGACCTGAAGCTAGACTTTACCACGTATACCTAGATACCCATAATCGTTCAAGACGATGACGATAATTATTATCTACTTCCATATACTGAGAAGCCTATTTCCTTCAACCGTCGTATATTTAGAACGAAGCTAAATTGTCCATAAAACAGTCGCTTCTGTGCACAGCCACCCTAGGATCTTCTCGTATATAGTAAACAGTATACGTATATCTATACTGAGAAGCTTTTGTGCCAATATAAGCTCTCGTATACTTGCCTGTATAGGATTTTGCGAGAAAATTATGTAGCTAGACTCCTCTAGGAAGATAGGAAAGCGGCATGGAATAGAGTGTAAATAAGTCAGTTTATGCATCAAAGCGAAGCGCATTAGCGATATACAAATTAATGACCAGCCAGTTTGCTGCTGAGCTGTAATCGACAACCGCGAGAAGCGTCGTGGCTTGAATCTTCAACAAGTGTCTCCTGCCCTAGATGATAGAATAGGGATAAAGAAACGTTGCAAATTATGTTCGAAGTCTTATTCTCATTCGCGGATCTCCATGTCGGGATTTAGGTGTAAGTCAAGGTCGGGATAAATATCAGTGTAAAGTTGAAAGGGCGAAAGATTGAGCGGGTAAAATCGTATTAATATTCTCAGTTACTTAGTTAATTTATCACACCAAACAGGCTTGTACGTTGCTCGAAACTGCGGCTCATGCATACCAAACAATAAACCATAAATATCTTCCCGCTTTTGCCAACACTATGGCACAGGGCTCGGCGCGGAGGGTGCAGAACGTAAGCCCCGTTGGTAATTCATAATGTCGAGGCTATATTTTCGCATTTTACTGCCTCGAAACAATAGGGACTTAGGTGGGCGTCATACGTGAATACCTAGCCCAACAGAGCGTACGTAAAGCTCGAATCACTTGGGGGTTGATAGTCCGCGCGGTCAGTAGCCTGGGAAAATCAAAGAAGAAAAGTCGATGGATTTGTCATCGCTCGTCAGAAGCCGGGGGCTGATCTTCCCGGATCTATATACAGAATATAGGAACGAGGGGAAAATATTTACATAACGAAACAGCGCAATGCTTCGTGTAGGTAGATATGTGCGGGAAAGCTGACTTAGGATTCTAACCCCGAGTTGAATTTGATCTGTCATTTTGATTTCCGCTTTGTCTCGTATTGTTTTCGCTTTCGTTCTCGTTCTCGTTTTCGTTTTCGTTTTCGTTTTCGTCTTCGCTCTGCGTCAGTCAAAGTCAGACAATCGTAACGTTATACGGTAAAGGATGACGGATTCCAAAGGGGGGTAGTTCGGGTATATATAATCCCTGAAACTTGGCTTTGCCGCGTACATCATGGCGTCGCGACGCTTACCGCGACGCCGACACCTGCCTGCCCTCGAAACAACGGCCCATTCATTCTCATAAGTGCGAAGGCGGTGTGGAAATTATAAACTAAACTAATTTACCGGGAACCTGGTGGAGCAGGTGACTCGAGATTTACTAAAATGCCTCCGCCGCCTTTATGCGGGAATCTGCAAGGACTCCACGAGCATTTCGTCTGCATTTTATCGCAAACATTTTTAAAACTAACAAACCGCGAATCTTTACGCCAATTAAGAGATATCGTGATTTAAAGATTTCGCGAAAAAATCACAAAGGTATGGAGAGGATCCGTTATCCTCGATCGTAAATAAGTAAACTTGTGAGTAAATTCCCCGCGCTGCTCATCTCTGTTATATAATTCCGGTCGGGTACTACAAAGAGGGTGAAATAGTAGATAGACTCGTTGAATTTCCGGAAAGGAGGTACTGAATGTCTTTTGGCACCTTCCCACCTTTGAAGGGGAAGCACGATTCATCACTTGAAAGTACGACGGTTGACACACTTCTCTTTGCTCCTGCCATTACTCAGCGCTGAGAAGGAAGGAGCTGTTTTTCTCAACTTCCCTCATTTGCCTCAAACCCCTCAACCCTCCATCCTCCGCCATTCCAAGTCCCGGTACCAGCGCCAGCCTTATCCTCCTTCTGCCCACTCCCCTTCCACCTTTAAGCTCTTACTTAGTCGTGAAAATATTCATGTGGCCTTTTTGGGTGACGTAGGGGTAGGACCAAGGTTCGAGGCTGCAGTGTCGAATAAAACGAGTATGGTTAATATTCCGGTCTTATGGAGGGCTGCTGGGCTGCGTATACCATTTGTTTCTCTTCATCTCACGCTTGTATGTAACCCCCGTGAAAAGGGGTTCGAATCCGTCTAAAAAGGGTCCTTTTTTTTTTATTACTCAAGGAGTCAACGCGGCGCCATGGATTTTCCTTGAACCTTTTTCTCTTTGTTTCTTCGCAAATTTAAAAGAATTATTTTTCCCCCGTGAGTTATACACATCCCTCACGGCTCGGCGGTGCAGGACACGATATTATACCGTCAGTTTTCACTTTCACTCAGAAATGGACCGTTGATCAGAAATTCAACTCCCAAAGGGTTGAAACAACGTTGTTTGCCAAAGTATCACATTCAATTCAAGGAGATCGAATAACGCAGCCGTAACGTGCTCGTATACCCCGGATATACACGTTGGGGTGGATGTAGCCGGTATGTGTGTACAGCGCGAAACTGTTCTTCGAAAATCCGTATAGGTAAACGGGAAATAAAACTATGAGTAAACTAATTCAATGGAATGAAAAATTTTAGCGAATAAACGGAACACGCTTACGTACGTCCGGAATAGAAAAGTACCCTTCACCCCCAAGATTATGGGCGTAATTCAGCCTCTGTTTTGGTCAGAGATTACGGTCGCCGTTAGCTTTTCCAAAAGCATTTCGCAGAGCTAAATTTTAACGCCAGTCTTTACCGTCAGGTGTTACGAGGAAATACAATGCCAACAAGCACCCCATTCTATTACCACCACATCACGGTAGCAGCCTCCACCCCCAACCTTTAACCTCGAACCTCGAACCTCGAACCTCCAACCTCCAACTTCCGTCCTCTATCCTCGTCGCCCCCTTCGCGATGGCTTCCGACACCTAATTCTGTTGATACGAAACGGCAAGGTTCCTACTTCATACTCTCAGAGCAGCGATGTAATCAGATTTGATTGAGTTTCAGCCCGCGAAATATGTGGGGTGTCTCCTGTCACCCTGAATTAAAATTTCCTAACACGCGTACTCGTCGAGTTAGTAACAGCGAATTTCTTTCGACTCGATTATAAAATGCTTGGAGCTTATTAGGCGGATAAACAATTTTCCGGAATAAGGAGAGACGATCTTTATGTACCGAATTTACCCTATAGAGAAAAAAGAGAGAGGGCGAGAGAGAGGTAGGATACTGACTATGAGTCGCGTCTGATCGTATTCTTTATGGAAAAGTCTTTTTTTTTTTTTAACCTTTTCTTAAAAAAAGAAAGGAAAGAAAACTTCTACCTTGAAACATAATATCATGTTGCCTTCGGGCACTGGAAATTGATTACACTTCGTCACTTGGTCTTTGAGCTTGTTACTTTTAAATTGGGTCCTTTCAGCCTCGTCGAGTCACCTTCTACCTTGTCCGCGATCGTCCATTACAGGCGACGAAGTGATAAATAGTAATTAGGTACAAGTGCGTAACGTATATATATATATATATATATATATATATAATGTACATAGGTATATATACATATATATATGTATACATGTACCTACAATTTAGTACACGGTATCAAGTTGGCTTAATTAACAACTTTGCTGATTAACGTAGGATAAGAAGTGGCCGAAGTGGGAGAGACTCGGTTGACTCGCTCGAACGATTCTTAATGCGAATTTAATCAAAAATATAAACTTTTAGTGTCCCAACGGAAGGAAAGATTTTGCAGATAAGTTAACGCCTCATAAATCTATGTCACCATTTATTAAAGGTTACGCTCAGAGACTGAGGGACCAGCTGAACAATAATTATTCTTATTACCTTGCGTACCTACCTCTACCTACCTATCTGCTCCATGGAACCTGAAAGACCTTCACCCTTTATAATTTCTCCCTCCAAGCTCGGGACCTGAAGCTACAAATTCGACCCTTGAAACGAACTTCCTGGAAAAGCTACATTCCCAAATTCCCCAAGGACGCAGCGTGACAGGCCCGCTGGCTAACGTAGATTGATGTATACCCACATCCTCTCATTTACTAAATAGGTTACCTTAACGAAACTTACTCCCCACCAGCTGTATTTATTTCAGTCTTGATTCCCGCCACGTTAATTGCCTTTCCTCATGTATTACCTTATGTATAATACGCAATTCGGTTAACAGCCTCCTTCTCCTTCTCCTTCTCCTTCTCCTTCTCCTCCTCCGTCTCCTTCTCATACTCTTTCTTCATCCCCTTTCCAAAGAAACGCAGTGTTTCATTATTTGATTAAATCGCGTAATGTATGAACTTCAAAAGAGCTTGGTAATTAGTTAGTGACCCAGAAAGGAGTTACCGAGTATCGATTAAGTGTTTTATTCACTCGGGGAGAATCTGCGATGGATATAAACTATTCGATACTACGTCAGGAATCGTTGGAAGTATCCAAAAGCACGTATGGTCGATGATTGCATGAGATTTATTGAAAATTGAGAGAATAAAAAAGATTAGATTAACATAAGCCTAATTAGAAGTAAAAGGAAAAAAGAAAGAAACACAAATGGGTGATATTCTGCGGTGTAGAAGAACGTGCGTTGGGATGGGGAAAAAAGCAGGGAAGATAAGGGAGGAAAATTACCTTCGATTATTTATTTACATCCAAAAAAAAGAAAATCAGATTACCGTTGGTAATATATGTATAAAAGATGGCGGAGTCATCCTTCGAGATTATTTGTGCCGTTCCTTCCAGGTCCTATATTCGAAAGCGTGGAAAAAGACTCCAGGGCTTTTTCACGTGTCGCTCAAATAATACGCTCCAAATCCCACGAGCTTTCAATTCTGGATCAGACTTTTTTGAATTCTCAAAATTTATAGAATCACCGTAAACGACAAAAAGGAAGAAAGTAACCTCGCGTATATCGGTCGATTTCCACCCACAGATCGTAAACTTTAAGTAGAAATTATTGTCGACTTAAACTAGAAAAAGCCTCAAGTATATCGAGTACTTATATAATTTTTCTCCAGTTTTCTGAATAGGAATAAACTGAGAGGGGTTGAAATAACGTGTCAAAAGGTATCAGGAACATTGAGTTGATCTTAGAATTTCTTTCCCTCTTTTGCAGTATAACTCTAGGAAGCAATCGATCATTCGATATTGTTAAGAAAGAAAGAAAACAAAATTATAATATGCAGCAGGGGAAATGATCGCAGGCTAGTATATGTACGATGTAGGATCATGAGTAGAAAAATTTCAAAGCATGTTGTATATTACCATACATGATACAGCAGAGAGTTGGTTTAAAAATAAATGGAAATGCAAAGGTGAGAGTTAGGGGATAAGACGCGAGGAGGCTGGATTCGTGGGAGCTGCGCTCGATACGTTTTGAATTTTTCAGTCGATGCACGAGCCCGAATTTTCGGTTCGTGAATATAAAATAACAAGAAAAATCAATAGCGGTAGAAACATCAACGGCGTACCGTATACTGTCGTGCCTCGCCTCGTGTAGTTTAACTGAATAAAAATTTGCTGCCCAAACACGTATAAAATTCATCTAAATGCATTATGCCTATCCTGCCTACGATATTTTGCAACTGTTACCGAAAAAAATAAATAAAAAAGTAAAAACAGCTATATTTATATCGTTAATCAATACATTTTCTGCCATACGGATAACCGCCTCTATAATTTTCGTTACTATACATGAATACCATGGTGTCGAATCGTATGGCTATACAAAAGCTCTCGGTTTCCAGCCAGTTTAACATATGCGATATTATTGCTCAAGCGATACCTACACCTGTGAACGCACAGGTGAGGATATAATTGAAGGAAAAAGCGATGGGTAAAGCTTTCATCTTCGCATTGCCTACACAATTCATCCCTAAAGTATCGATTCAGGCCTTTGAAATCGTTCTGGTTATCGTATACGTATATACAAATGTTTCTTAATTTTCTTCTCTTCATATTTTCGAAAACAAAAACCGAAAACAAAAAAACGAAAAAAAAAAAAAAAAAAACGCCTCATTAGAACCTCCAAAATTAACGATATATTCTTTCCATTTCAGTCAACAGACGGTCCATGTCTGGAGCAGTGTGGGACTTGGTGCGTTATCAATGCTCGCCAAAGAGACGGGGGTTACTGTCCTCTTCCTAAATCTACTCTATGACCTCTGTCGATCTTGGCATTCGATTAAAAGGTGAGCTCATAGTGATTAATGACCATATATATACTTGCGTAGGTATATATGATGATAAAAAATGGAATTTTATGGGAAATCCAATTTGTGAATTAATTCATGGCTCATCCATTATATCGATGAACGAGAACTTCGAAGCACAGTTTTGTCCCGTTTGTATAACTATATTACGTAAAACAAAGTATAGATCCTTGACCCGCAAAGTGTCGCGGGATAAGTTGAACCGTAAATAACCGGCAGTACTTTGCGAAGTGTGGTTTTTTTTTTTTTTTTTGCTTGCAATAAGAAGTCTTTGATTCAGGAGCAAAATGGTATTGTGGATGTGACAGCCCGCATGCCACTGTGGAAAAACGAGCTACTCGACTTTGGTAATATGCAAATCGGCTTAAGTCGTCCGTTGCATGTCGAGCACCTGTACGTTACTGCTTCCGCTAATAATATATATATATATATAATTATAATGCAGGTATAAAAGGAATAAGCGATGATGATATAGTACAACGCGGTTTCATTCAATTGATTTTTACAAGCTGCAGGTTTTAGCCGGAATAATAAATTTTCTAAAGCCCGAGTCGAACTTCGAAGGAAGATATTGGAATTGGGTTGAAATTACAGGCATCAACGGGCCGATAAAATTACCACCATTTAGGCTACGAATCAAGATTATTCAATCTGGAATGTGATTTTATTCCAATTTTTATTGTTCTTTCCATCGGCTCGGAATTATTCCGCCAAATCATTCTCTGTGTTATATAAATTGAAACCCTGCAGCAGAGCTTAATGATCATTGGCAATAAATCCGGCAGATTATAGCAGGCGTTAAGCCCTAGGATCTGCTTTACTGCACTAAACTCGATGTACTAAAAAGCGACAGGTATTACACACATAAAAAAGAAAGAAAAAACAGAAAACAAAAAAGAAACAACGATTGAATTATGGCGAGTATTTTGAAATCTAATATGAATTTTTATTTCAGGTCTCTATTGGAAGCTCGGTGGAACGACGAGTCGAGAAATTTCTCAAGGCGAGCCGCTGCCCTTCTCGTTTCAGTGAGTATAAAAAGTATGATATAAGACTGATCAATGATGCGAATCTAAGAAACGAAGAAGAAAACCGTCGGAAAAAATCAGCTCCGTAACAACTTTCTCAAACCCATTCATAGCCGCTTGATTTTTCCACTCAACTTACGGAAAAGGGTTACTAGATCCAGCAATCGTGATCTCATGGGGTCACCGGACGGTATGATTCACGCCGAAAACTTTTTCGCCTCTCGGAGATACGCTACCGCCCTTGCCTTTAGATGGGAAACTTTTTCTTGCTTATAGGGAGAAACAGATGCTATTCGGTGGGGAGAATTCTGGCTGAGCACGAAAAGCCAGAGTTTCCACAGTCCGCTTTTTCTTCTTTTCTGTTATTCCATGGAGACATATTGCGAGTTATTAAAAGTCACGTGTCCAGCGGCGAGAAGAACAAAATTAATGATTAGCTTCGATGATTGGAAAAATTCAGAAAAACTTCAATTTACGTATATCGAAAAAAAAGGAGCAAAAAATTCATTCAAACCCCTTTTCTTCTCGAATTGAAACAATTTTTGGTGATCACGTTGCCCCGAGGTGAAAGTATAGGTAGGCAGCGAGTGGTGGGTGCCTTAATTGAATCGGTTGGGTACACCTACCAACCTTTCGAGGGATTTCGCCGGAGGCTTTTGGTGGATGGAGTAACATGTACCGAAATACGGGTAGTAAAGGGCCGGTAATAACCGTAGAGTTATGGCGGGGATATAGGTGTATATAAAAAATTTTATAACAATATGATGCCCGAGGGATCAAAATGTAACGCACTGGCCGTGTTACTTCCGAAATTTCTCTAATTTTCAACAGTCTCAAAAGGGTTTGGGAAGCCTAACACGATCTCTAATTAATCCTCTCGATTCTTACGCTGCAGGATTCAGAACAGACGAATACAGATATTGCCAAGGAATCTTGTAAACGATATTAAATATTGGTCATAGGGCTGTGACCCGTTGATACATATGCGTGCGATAGAAAAACCGCGAGAATTACGAAATCACGAGTATGGGAAGGCACGCGAGCTCCGAGTAGTTATACACGCGTTTCTTTAGCACCGTTTTAGCGTTGCTCAGGCACGAAAGTCGTGCTGGTGGTGTGGAGGTCGGGGTTTTTATTTATATTTTTAAAGCACGATATTAAAGCCGCATAAGGAACTCGTCTGGTAATTTATAACTGCCGCTGTGGAGGGTTTTACATAAACTTACGGTCAACTGATTCCGGGAGATAATTTCAGAAGAGACGGGAAAAATGAATACGGGAATAACGGTTTCTCCTCGAAACGCATCACCGTACATCTGGAACTGTGTTTCTTCGCTGGCCTCTCTTTCTTTCTCTTCTATTCGCCGCGAAATAATTTCGCCTGAGAATTTTCGCGAGAGGATACGTTTCACGGTTTTGGAACACTGCCATGCCCGAGAAAAAGGGCGAAGAAGAGATAAACACCGCGTGCGAAAAGGACGAATGGAGGAAGTTGCGATCCTTAAATTTGCCGACAAAAAAATCGCTTCATTACCAAACGGTGCGAGACCAAAAATTTATGTGTCGCCACTGGCTGCGGTGGGCATCTATGCGATATAATTTTCACAGACGAATTTCGCGGACCAGACAATACGGCGAATGGAATAAAATTGAAGGAGATATTCAGCGCGATAAAATTGACATCTATCTTCACGCTCTCGCCTGTGTGTATCGCCGTTCCATTCAAATCCTCGATCATTTAGAATTTCGATTTCACATTTCACTCTATTATACGGTTTCCTGTCGTGTTTGATAGAAGCTATAAAAATAGCATTGAACGAGAAACGAAGAAATAAAGAAAAACTAACTTCGATGCATGCAACGTCGAACGCTGCGTTATTCAAACACAATGCCGGAGTCAAACCGTGTTGCGGTTCTCGCTCTGGCGAAATCCTCTTAACGTTGACAGTGTTTCCGAAGCCCTTTCGCTGTCGCGAAATCCCCTTCCATTGTTACCCTATGCTGCCACATACTTGCATTTTCTATGATTAGTTTGCTGTTCCTTTGCGCTTTGAACAAATCCACAAATTCCTGAAATTTGAAAAAAAAAAAAAACGATATTAGATACGACAACTAAAGAGAAAAGAAATCATATATCTATACGTTTTCGACTGTACAAGATGCTCGCAGTAATTTGAAGAGGCTGGTTGAACTACTGGCACCTATAATATCCCCTCAAAATACGTCGCTGATTGTGAGCTTCTGCCCTAACAACCGCGGGCGTTTGGACATCGCCCTATATATCTGTTCTAGGGAAAAGCAAATTAAGGGAGCCTTGGTCATCGAGTTTACGGCGACAAATTAATTTAGACGGCTTCGCCCCTAAGCACTGTTTATTGTAACGTAGATTAAATTTCCCTCGCTTGGCCCTGGCCCTGGCCCTAAGGCCAGTTGAATGTAGAGGCGTAATTAGAGAGGGCACACGTGCCAGTTTCTACGATTACCTGCGACTAGTGAATCGCAATTTTGACTGGAAAACCCATCGATTTCACATCCGAGGCGCGATTCGGCTATTCTTTCGCTTTGACTGGACCCCTACTGCCTTTCGAGGTAATATTTCTAGCCAGATATCGAACTGTCAACGGGCCATTGAACCCGACGTGAAATTCTGAAGCCCGTTTTCTACTCGTGCCGAATATGATACGGGAATTAACTTCATTCGATACGCCTTTGTTACGTTTGTAAATCGATCCGCATTAATTTCCATACTCTGGTGTAAAGGATGGACTAATGGTTGGGGTAATATATACGCTGAAAGACCGAATGCAAAAGAAGAGGATAGATTCAAAGTGCTGGAAAAGGTCTTTTTGAACACCGAGTCTTTTATCTTGTCAATAAAAAAGTGTCATACACAGACCGGAGTGGAATCTGAATAAGTAAAGACGGAGTATATGGGTCCGAAGTTCTGGTTGTTCTTTCGAAATGTTTCTTCTTTATTTTCTTCCATTATAAAAAGTGACGTTAGTAGGTAATTCGCACGTGAGAGAACGAAGTTACGGACAGACACTTCGGATGAGTAAAGACTGGGATAGGTTTTAAGTGCTTCGGTGCACGTGGCCGGTTTAGCATGTTTCTCCTACTTATTCTACCGAAGCGTTACGGTGCTAGAAATTTACGAGAAAACTTCCGACATTCGCGACTCCAGCGACGACTGTACGTAGAATGGTTTAAACTGGTCGTCCGCGAACCGAGTTTGTAGCTTGGACCAAGTTGCGTCAAGCTCCCGCATTTCCAATGTCCAGATAGTTGCGGCGGGGCTGGAGTTAGCCCGTTAAGACCATAACGTTGCGGAATACAATTAAAATCCTATAAAAAATGGAGAAAACTCTCCCTCCAGGTATAAACATTGATTCTGAGAGTAGCAATGTGCTTTTATCTTCTCCCCTGAGTATCTAATTAGCGTAAACAAGAATTTGTTAGGCTCACTGCAGCAGGTAGCTGCGATACTTAAATACCGGGTAAAGTATGAAGGAAGATGTGAAAGACTCGGGAAGGAAGCGTACGCCGGGGCTGGGGGTACCTGGTAGCATTATAGCGAGGAATAATCATGATATAAACGTAGTTGGCCGCATAAGTTATGCTAATTTATGCTACGAACGAACACAGGGCGTACGAGCACGACCTACCCTCGCGCCTCGCCTCTCCCAGACCTCATCTCCATCTTCAATCTACGCGTATCTACGTATCTACGTATCTAGGTATCTTCTACATCAAAATCTACCAGAATAGGGAAGGCAGTAAGTAAGGCTATGAGTTCGCAAGCCCGTATACCAAAATCTCTTTACGGTTCTCTTATACGCTTCCTAGACCGCGAGCTTTTCGAGGGTCACTTGCGGGAGTACAAGAGATTGAGGGTAGTCGGAAGTTGACGGAAGAGTTTTACTCGGTCTGGGGTTAAATCTCGGGATATTTTACCGTCCAGCTTGTTAACGTTGAAATAACAAGAACAATAAGAAAGTTAATCACGATGCTTGAATCTAGTAGTACTTATTTATTCAGACATTTATCGGCAGGCTGAAGTAGAAGTGTGAGTCTGTTCGAGTTAAGACATAATTATCTTACTACCAGGTATACCTAAAGGTACAGTCACTTTTCCCATATACAATACGCTTTATATCCTATAAAATTTTTCAACCAAAATTTATACCTCTTGCATGGAGGGAAAATTGTGCTCGTATATACCAATCTTAGAACGCGTGTATGAAGTATCGATATTACGCCAGTCTAAGTAGGAGGGCTTTTAACTAGATACGATGTAGAGGTGATGTATATTCTTTACGTCGTATGGTAGGTGAGATTTTGTGTAACCTATGTGCCTCAAAGTATGTACGTTATATGTAAGTATATATGGGTATATAATAACATGCGCGAAACACGTACACGTCTACATCGAGGTATATATATATAGTTGCGTCTAAATACATCGCGTTACTTGCGCATCCTTCTAACTCCGGACGCGAATATTATATTTACTTATTTATTCGAAATTCGTGGGCGTGTAGCCAGAAGGATCGCGGTACGATCAATACCCATACAAGAATGCTGAAACGTGACGTTATAACTCTTGCAAAAAAAGATAGTGAAAAAATGAATATCTAAAGAGAATTATACCCTTTGCTATTTTCCTATCATTTTTCTTTCCCCACTCTATTTTCTTTTAGTTTTTCTCACGAACGAATGTAGGTATGTATGTACACCGTCACGGCATATACATGTATATATGAAACCAGGGAATAAACGGTAGTGCAGAAGTTCTGGAAAATCTGTAAGAAGTGGAATCGTCGGGAGGGTATATAGCGGACCATCAGATATTTACTGAAATTGAATTTCCGCCTTGGTGACTATATTATTCACCCCTTTTTCGAGACCGTCCTCTCGGCATAATGTCAACCCCAAGACTTTCCCCGGGTAGGTATGTAGTACGTGGGGTCTGTGAGCGGATGGGTGACCGCTAGAAGTCCGGGCAGAATCCTCTAGCTCTTGTGCCGAGCTTCGCCGCAACTTAAATCCTTCCCAGATATGAATGGCCTGGATTGGCAGATATTGTCCGGTCTAGTTCCCCGGGCTTTTCCTTCATCGCGACTGATCTCACAGTAGTGAGTGTAGCCTATCCTATCCGACAACGGTGTCCAAGGCTTGCTACTGCCATACCTAGCAAGCTAGCTAGTGCCGAACTGCCGACGTAAAAGTCGCTATTGGGTTACCGGGGTTCCGTGAACGTGACGGAAATGTGACAGCGGTGGTGATCTTGATACGTGACGGCGGCCGTCGAAAGGGTCGCGTCAGATCGGTGCGAGGGGAGGAAAGAAATTTTTACCTTTTTCTTTCTCTTCCACCGTGTATTAAGAAGTCTTTTTCTGGTCAATTTTTGATCGGCTTCGAGGGGAGAAAAGGGTACCAGCGGACGTGACGTGGTCAAGTATTCCGAAAGGTTTGCTTACATTGACCAGTCTTCACAGTTATGGTGAATTAAGCCACTGCAACGACTTCGATAATAGACTTTGGACTTTTTCGAGTAGATATCATGAAAATTTGAACATGACTTGTTTAAAATATCGTCAGCCGGGGGTAAGAAAGAGTCGCCAAAATCGGCTTACGAGACGTTAGGGGTAAAATTTTCTTCCTTTTTGGCCAAATAATGCGGTTCTTTGAGTAAGCAATAAGTTTTGAACGTGATACTTTGCTTCGTTAAACTGTAGAGAGGATTCCCTTGAGTCCCTTGGTTTGAAAAGTGGTTACGTTCCATTCGTTCCTAGCTTTTGTTACCAAAGGGACGTCAAGGGGACGTTAAGGGAACGGAGAAAGTATTTTTCGTAATCATATTATTCACGCTCATAATACATCAAAGTCCCTCAGAGCTCGAGGGTGGGCTGGACAATATTAAAGCCGTTTTCGCATATCAGCCTGTTTTCGTCTCCCTATTTTTTATTCCTTTTTCTCTTCCTTTATTTTCTCACACGATACGGGGAGCTCCAATATTTTTCAGTTTATCTCTTCACTACTCTATATCGCCCGGCGGTGTCCTATAAAAATTAAATTATTGAATCCTGACCTTTCGTGGTCGAGTCGATAGCCTGATCCAAATAGAGTCCAGGTCGTTTGCCACGTTCACCTCGTGAACGTTAGTGACCCCCTGGGGCAGTCGAAAGTCTTGGGATCTAATACGAGTCAACTTGAGCCTAAGAAATCGACGTTTCAGCTTTGGGTAGGCTTTCGGTTAAATTCCCTGTGATTTTCTATGGATTTTATTCTCCACACTACCGTTGCAACTTTTACGAGCTGCTCGAAGGTTCCGCTGGCTAGTTAGCATAAGAGTTGTTTCGCGAAACGCGGTAGCTAAAATGACAAGAGTAAAATAAGGCGTCGTTGAAAATTGGCAGTGAAAGAAAATTCGCCTTGTTTTACGAGCTTTTCTTCAACACCTTCGCTGCTTGCGGAAAATACAGATTTGAAATAAAACACTGGGATTGAGATTTTCTGGGTTTGGTTTCTCCCGCCTAGAAAAGTGGTTCGGTCTTGTGATAGCGTATTCTCAGGACAATATAGGAGCAGGAAACGGAAGGACGAGAAATAGAAAAACATATAGGGAAAGTCTCGTTTCGTCAAGGGCCATCAAAAAGAAGGTATACCGGACTCGAGCAATTTTCTAACTTTTCTACTCTTATTTTCAGTTCGGAGTTCTACTCGTGGTGAGACTCGCGCTGCTCCATGGTGCGCTACCAAAGTTTTCACCCCAGGACAATCCGGCAGCCTTTCATCCGTGCCTACACGTCAGGTGAGTCGTTTCAGATTTTATCATTCGCGCATTAAACAGGCGTCCTCTTTTACCCGTCGAACTTTTCATCCCTTCAGGAAACGTCCACCTTATTAGGTCGAAGTAAAATCAGGGTGACAGTATACAGGCTAAAAAATGACCGACAAATTACAGCATCGATTTCAGATGAAGAAAAATCAGAATCCAATAAAATAAAAACGAGAGAAAAAAGAAAACGGCTTCGAATTGTCTAAAGAGGTTTCCTCCCTTTTCTTTTATCCCCGTGTCTCAAGTCTGCAAGCTCAAGGCACCGTTCAGTTCTTTAAGGCAAGCCACGAATTCTAACCAAGCTGCAAGAAGCGAAGAAGGAAAAGGAAAAGGAAAAGAAAGAGGAAAAGGGTGAAGGGGTGGGAGGTAAAGCCTGAGCATGGACATAGCTGTCTGCTGTTCACCCCGAACTTGTGTTTTTAACTGTTTCGTTGGACTTATTTTCTTCGGTTCGTGATCGGCATCGGTGTCTAGGTAAGAGGAATTTAACCTAGCAACTGCGGAAGCAAATTGGTACCTTCGAGGTGGATTGACATTGGAATCGTGGGTTGAAAGCCAAGCAACGAAAGCTTGGAGTCGTGGTTAAACGCCACGACGTTTCGCGATAGGAATAAAACGAAGAAACCGCTCTTCTTCCGTGGAGCAATTTGCCACCGATGCCTTTTATTTGCTTTTTGCAATGTGCATTCCTATCTAAAAATATTTTTCAACAATCTTCGCTCTAATGCAGAGGGTTTTAATTAGGAAATTTAAAGAGGGTGGAAAAAATACTGCAGGCACATATCACAGATATAAAAATGAGAGAATATAACCGGGGCTAGGCAGATGTAGATGTGTCTAAACTTTGTCTAGACTCTCATGATTCAGTAAGTATTCCCTCCCTCGGGACTCTGCACCCATGAACACGTGCGGTTTGATATCGCACAATAATTTTCAACGTATATAGCACGTGAAACGAGCCTCTTTTGAATTTTCTTAGCTTTTTATCCGGGCCCGAATGATCTTACGTCTCTAGGATATACCGAGGGAAAAGAGGTAATACTTTATACGAGATGTATTATTTGGTGGGATGTACCCTGATGTTCTCTTGAATACGAGATGGGCCTTCAAGTTCTCACGAACTCGTACGTATACCTTACCTTATATACCTACCCTCCCGAAGACACCGGCGCGAATAGCACACGGGTATAGCTACTGGACCATAAACTCTTTCTCCTTATACTTTGGTCCTCGAGAGTTTCTGCTAATATTATGATATTACGACGGTACACGATCGTGGAATACGAAGCTGGAATTATATCGTAGAATCATTAGGATACTTATTCTTCATTCTCCGTGAACGCATATAGAAAGAGCCTCACACGTGTGTGTACATAACCCATAACCAAATACGTTCGGAAGCGAAAAATGTCTTCCCTTCAAATTTTCATCCCATCTATGGATTATTTGCTTCAAATGACGCAAGGATACTCGAAATGTCAACCTCAAGTGTCAACTCCAAGTCATCTCCGCGAAACGGTGCGTTTGGAATTTGCGATAAGCGGCGTGCGTTTTCTTTCTATCTTTCGTTTTTTTTCTTTCTTTTATTTATTTATTTTTTTCACTCGTCTTCTTCTCTTTTTTTTCACCCCGCTATCCCGGGGGAACGTCTATCCTGTCGCGTAGCAAGGACGAGCCGTGTGATCCTTCTCCACATCTGCCTGGCTGTACGTGCTCGACACGTCGATACGTCGATAACGCTTTTACCTAGCAGCAGCCTTTACCCCCAACCCCAAAGAGTTTCTTCCCGAAAGCCTCGCCTCGAGGACCCTTAATGTAGGTACATATTTTATCAAACTTCGCCAACTCGTTCTGACTAGTTTCCAGAGCTTCGGGTTTGCGTACTGCACTGCGGTTTACAGGTAGTCTTATTATACCTGCACTTTGTATCGATGGAGAGCGACTTGGAAGTGCGCCCAGAATTCTTCGTTCACAGTAGCTGGTTTTACACATTTCTGCTTGGAAATATCTTGATATTCAAAACCAGAGAGTATACCGAACGCCAAATACATGTCGTAAACATTTAATTAGTTCATATCAAAAGACGAGCTTTTTCCCACAAAATTATACACGTAGGTACCTGGATTCCCATTCCAGGCTTAATCTCTGACATTTTCTCCAAACTTTTCGACGTGTGTCATGTCAAAAAGCTTTTTCCAACTTCGTCTTGCCAACATTTTCTAAGGGGTTGTTATACCCCACTACGTGAACACCACGAGGCGTATCTCTTGTTCGAATGGATATAATGGATACGAACATTCCATGTACCTGGATTTTGGAATTACCATCGAACCACTAGATGTTCGTGTTATGTTCGCAGGGGCGGGTCACGCGTGATATACCGAAAGACTTGAGGGGTTCCTTAAAAAAAAAGGGGTGGATACTGGCTTGAGATGAAACTGGCAAGAATTAGGAAGGCCAAGTATTTTTAGGAATATAACATAGCCGGAGATAATTTGATTAACGAGTTTAATTGAAAAATCGTAACGGTTTGAGTAGCTGTAAGCTGTGCATAACAAAAGTACAAGGGGTCGGAAAAAAAGATTGAATAATAGGAGATTTTCGGGTCACGTGGAACACGAGAGCCGCGTCGTGTCGTGTCAACACTCGTGTAATTGAAAAAAAACGTACTAATTATTTTTCCAGTGAAAATAGTGCCTCAGGCTTGAAGGATTTTGTTGATTTTGTGGATCGCAGAATTTCGCTGAGCCATTAGCTTAATTAAAGAAAAATGTACGGGCTTAGGGTTCAGCAACGTTGTTATACTGTGGTATGCAAAGCGCGATACACAAATTACAGGGGACAGAGCGCTGCGCCTGAATCTAATTATTAGATGATTCTTCAACGTCACTCTTACAGTTATCTGCTGATTCAGCTCAGCGAGGTATACGACGAGTATGAATATTCATTTTCAAAGATTTTCTGGAATAATTTCAGTAACGAATATAACTTTTCATATTGTCTTTCTTCGCGTGAAATTGAAAAAATGTTTCAATTACACAAATTAAAGAATCCGAAATTAAGGACGCCGCCACTATTCTCGCATCTTGAGTTTCACTCAGCTGACAATCTCTTGAGGGACAAATTACGCCGTAATCCAGGTCACGTTCACCGTTCGACATAATTATCGAGTCTTTGTCCAAGAAGTCTGCAATTATTTCTACATGAAATTGAGCTTAGAAATGATTTTTAATTCGCTCTATGAAGAGTGCTAGTAGAAGTAGACGGATAACTTATACCTACATCGATATCCTCGGCCTCTGTGCTATGAGACTGGAATATATCACGATATTTCTTAAGCGTAGAACGGATTATCGCATCGAGAAGGATTATTTCCAGGACAGGTTGAAACCGGTGGAAGTTTTTCACCTCAAAATATCACCTGTACGATACAGCTGGATCGCGTATTCCCTCATGTACGGAAAAATGACTGACCTTTTTCGTATGAATATATGTAAACGCCGTTTGGCCTTTCGCAATTGTGCTATTAGCGAAAATACACGAGGGAAGATCAGCGCCGTTCACCGTGGAGGATAAGAATCGAGGCGAAATAGAATCTCTAGTATGCAAGTAATTTACCTCTACTTCGTGTTTTCCCCGAGTTATCCTTTTTCCTTGTCATAATTTAGACAGGAAACTTTACCGGAGGTTTATAAGCCGAGTGAGTTTACGATTTTACTAGGTATTTTCTTTTAAAATCTACACTTCCCATGGCATAATCTGACGCGAGATTTCGTACCTGATCACCCGGCTGCAGTCTAGCTGTTTTAGCAAATTGAGCCAGCTAAGGCCAGATAAATACTCCGAGGTATCGGCTAAATAACTTCTCAAGTCTAAACATCGTTCAACGTTCTCTCGAATCAGAAGCAGCAGTATCTCACCCACGGTCTGGTATCTTCATGTACAATTCATCAGTTTTTTTTTTTTTTTTTTATGATCCTTTTTTCCGTAATATACGGTATGTCTATACAATAAATCGAGACTTGGAAGTTCTACCGTGAACAGCAAAGAGTTTGGCATTGACTACAGCAACGACACAGTTCAACAAACTATCTCGGTTTCCGACCTTATTTCCTCGGATAAAAATAATTTTCAAAACCAACAACGCCGGTGGTGAAAATGAAGGGTTGCAGAGAGGTATGTGGCGAGAAATATGGCAGACCAGGCACCTGGCAACATAGTGTCCAATTAGGGTGTACTGCCTGGAGAAGAACAGAAGAACAGAGGAACAGAGGAGACCTTGAGAGCGCCTCGGGCGTCTTGGCCTACACTTTGATACTCTGGGTACACCGAGCACCGTAGCTTCTCGTCTTTGCCTACCACGATAGGTACGAAGTACATACCTACTCCAACGTGTAGTATCACAGTCAAAGTTTGGCGGCAACTCGAGGGCCTCCATCTTACGAGCATAAAGCCTCTGGATCCATTGCAATGAAGGAAACTCAGGCTTTGGTCTTTGACTCTGAGTTAGTTCCTAGTTGCTGCACCATAGGTACTCGGTTTTCACTGTATAAAATAGCTACTTAGCCACGATGTTAATACCGCGGTGATTATCAGAAAGGAATCTTACGTCTCTGGAAGATAATCACATCGTTGACTCGAAAAAAAAAAAAAAAAAAAAACAGCGTCACTTCACAGTTTGTTGTTAAGGTGATTTCGGCTCGAAATTCTTCGAGTTTCTGATTAACCCTTTCCGCGAATATTCACATTTTGGGTAATAAGTTTTGGATCGAAATCGATACGGGTAGACTAATTTCACTGAAAGCCTGCCTGCAAGAACATTATCCCTGAAGCTATATGCGTGGGAGGAAAGAGGATGAAATAAGAGCCACTACATCGCCCGCTTCGGGGAGAAATTTTTTGCCAATTTTATCCACGTGAAGTGCACAGGTTTATATACGATTCTTGACAATTTATGTACAGGTATAAGGTATACGGGGTATGGGGTATGGGGTATGGGCGCGTGGTCGAACATCCTCATCCCAACGGAGCCGTCTGTCCTGGATGCGGCAGCGAGACAGAACGGGTGAGAGTACGTGCTCGGATTTAGGTGGGACTCTGGCCCCTATAAATTAGCCCAGTTATGGCGTAATGACCCGCGACGTAAATGGATAAGTTACACCGTTATCAGTGCGCGGCGAATGTACTGGAAAACTTAATACCAACTGCTAGGTGAAGAGCCAGGGCCAGTCACATCTCTATGCGATGTAATATAACGTAGGATTGAAATATTCAATCGATTACTTGCACCCTGTCAAGCTCAAAAATCTGCTAATAATAAAGGAAATAACGATAACAATAATGACAATGGTCATTTTAATCGACGAATCATCCAACGTGTATAAAATTACAAATGAAATACACTTTACCACTGTAGAATAGAGCGGTGTAATGAGAGGCAGGAATAGTAATTGGATTTCATGAAATTCAATAATATTCGATTCAGTTACAAACAATTATTGGAAATAGGCAGTATCGCACAATAAAATGACACCCAATCTCTCGATGTTATCAATGGAAATCTACTGCACTGACAACAATCAATTAGCGCAGATCATTTTTCACGTTCGCAATGTACTACATGGATACAGGGGGACCGATGCGAAATGAGGATTTAAAAAAGGAAATTGTACTAGGAAACTGTCTGAAGGTTTGAACGAAAAATCTTCTAACATATTTTGGCCCTATTGAGGCAGCTGGTAATTAATTACCGATCCGAAAATTTCAATCCATCATTACCTACACCTGCAATATATTGATTCTTCGAGGTGGGCGTATGGGTACAAGTATATAGACTTTGGAAGGAGGGTAAAACTGGCTTACAAATGTCTTTGAACGTGTGTTTCGTATTCCGTTTGATCTGCTCGAGATTGAGACGGGAGATTGTGCGTCTGGGAAGAGGGGTAGGTATCCAAATAACAAAACTCAAAGTCTACATCGAGCGGAAACCTGCGTAAGATTCAACACCCCAGAGGCTTGGCCAGGAGACAAGAGACCTTGCTATAAATACGTACCTATCCACCTTACTACCTATACCCACGTCGAGGATCCTTCCTGCTGGGTGAAAGGGACGAGAAGGAGAGAAAGAGCGAGAGAGAGGGGATATCAGGGATCAAAGGAACCTGGCTAAAAGTGGTATCGCCTTACACTTAAACTTTCACCACCTTGTTCAACCAACCCTTAACACCCTTAAGGGATCAGACCATAATACTATAATTATATAAGTACGGTGCTGGAGATCTGTATCTGCGACCTAAATACTTCCATCAATTACATCCTTTCGGGATATCTCCACCAGTCGGTCATTAGAGTCTCAGGAAGAAAATAGCAACTCAGGAGACTCGCGATGGAAGCAGATATTCCTCACCCCTTCAAGGAGGAATTGTTTGTATTCGGCCAGCCAACGATAGATCTGGCTTTATCTCACTCTACCCGGTTTGTTGGCCAGAGGGTAATTCAGGAGTGATTCAGGAGTGATTCAGGAGTGAGACGGAAATGTACCATGCCTGGGGAAGCGGTGTACATCCGGCCTGCAAGATTAATTGCCAATAAACCTCCATTACGGATGAAACTTCGCCCCTTCCAAGCCCCTTTCTCGGTTACGCTCCCATTATCTAATCTCTCTTTCCATTCTCAGTCACTCATCGGTCAGCAACAGGAAATGCTTCTATCTCTGCGCTCTGGTTGGATGGTGCAAGATCATCAACCGTTCATTCGTAGCATGAAGAATCGTCATTTAGAATTCCGCTTTGGAAATTTATTACCTAGTTGATGTAATCTATCTCTTCCTCTACGACTCATGCGCTGGGGTGTATTCGAGCTTTCTCGTTATGGTGTTTTTCTCATTTTCGAGAAGAATTGTACAGCCGTGTTGCCGGCTTCTCGCAAATTCTATTTGGCAAGATAACACCAAGTGATGCCCCGTGGAGTGAGAGCACCGAAATACAGCCTGTCGCTTGATATCCTCGACTTACCACGTCGCTCGGTGAAATAACCTCAGTGAAGATAAAATTTGTTACTCATATCTACGCGTACCTTTATCCTGCAACGTCATTTGCTCATCGTTCGCGTTACCCTATTCCCTCTTACCTAACTTTTTTAGTTGCCAAGAATTTTACCACCGCGAGAATTACCCGCGGAGAAGAGAATCTCTTTAGCTTAAAGTTGGAGAAAAATAAAACTGGATTTTCTGTCAAGCAGGTCATAAATAATGAAGTAACTCTTTCGGGAATAGCCGACGACATGGTTTTCTTCAAGTACCATCTATATGCTAGCCGTCTTTCTTTCCGAGGTGGATGGAGAGACAGAAATTGGCGAGAAAGAGAGAGAGAGAGGCGGAGAGACCTTACACCTATCTCAAGCCAAAACTCGATGAAGAGAAGGCGACGGTTACCACCTCCGCAGGAGAACGTATCAATTACACTTGAAATATTAGCCCGTCGGGACGTTTCGGAGGGATATCCGGGCCTCGGGGCTGCCTAGTCGTCTTATACGAGGAGAGAAATGGAAGGGGCGAAAGGGGGATGGAAAATTCAGATTTCAGTTCGAGAAAGTCGACGCACTTCACGAAAGAGGGTCTCGGTCTCGCTTGAATTTACACGAAGAGCCTTCGAAATGGAATTTGACATCCCGATACAAATGTACTGCATCTTTCTTCACTCGTCTGGGAAAAGAACGGATTCAAGCCTTCGTGGAAAACGAAGAGCAGAATACGAAGAGAATAATTAAGATATTGTCCATAAGGATCGGGCGGAAACGATCTCAGACTCTTTTGTTCTCCGGAAGTGATAGGTCTACGAAGTTATACGATCAATTTGACTTCGACGGGTTAAACGGAAGTGAACCTTCAAAGGAGAGACCAAAGTGCTTCAACCTAGGGTATGATCTGATCTGAGATGCGTCGATACAAATGATGCGGTTGGATGTAAAAAATAGTAAAAACGTTTCATTTGACATCAGAGCTTCTCGCCTCACTCGCTCAAATCCTAGGGGTTGCGTTGGGAGTGAAGCGAGGTTAGCAAGATCTGAATTATCGATTTTGCGGCAAGTGACATTACCTAGTAACCGGGAAAATGAAAATCTTCAGACCCATCCGCTTTAATGTTCGATACACTCCCGGGGCTAGGAAAAGCAAAGCCCGCAGGCGCACTAGACGCAGGGAAAGGCGGAGTTGGTTCGTTGGATTTATTTATCTTTACATCTAATTTCATTTTCCAAGCACGTACCCCTTAATCAATTCTCTCGAGTCTGCAGCTCAGGGCTGATGGTGAATCAATTCCCAACCCTTCGGCTAGACCGCTCGACGCTTGGCCCTATTTAGCTCTGACTACCCGTAGGATCTTCGAGGTCAAGGCAGAGGTCAGTGAGTCAATCTTGGCCGTCAAATTTCCGCCCGGTCATTCTAATGAATGGTAAAATTATGTGTTACAAATTTCGTCGTGTTGAAAATATAATCAGACAATTAAACGCGATTTTTTTAAACGGAAAACTCGCCGTTTAAAGTCTTAGCAAATTATACACCAGCCAACACCTATGTTCGTGGTCCTAATTGCCATTGGGGGGAGATTATTAAACCACCAAGGGGAATAGATCGGTGATATTTGATACGTTTGTATCGCCAACGAATGAGGGCGTGGAACATACAACCCTAGTCGAAACATGGGGACGCGAGGAATTGTACATATTGTCCAAATTTAGAAGGGTAGTGACGCCTTTTAATTGGAGATCCCTACGATTTCACATGAAGGGATGAAAGAAAAAAAGAAAAAATAATAATCTGTGCCAACTTACATTTTCCGAAATTTCACGAATCACCCAATGGGTTTCATTATATTTTGAAATTTTTGTTACAGCTATAGAGGATATATCCTTATACAATTTCGGTTGGAATATTTTCACCATTATCGTTAATCATGCCAAGGAAATAAAAATATATCCACAGTGAGAAAAGATTATGCGGTGAAAAAGAGCCGCTGCGTCTAGAATACATTATATTGTCATTGTTTTTTTTTTTTTTTTTTTTGGCCGAGTGCTAAGTTTTTCCCCGCATTGTTCCTCGAAACTTTCTAAAGAATTTTCTGGGCATTGATTAATATCGTTGACGGTGTCCGTCTTCGGGGTGTTATTTTATTTATTTTTATTATTATTAATATTATCATACTTTCTCACTGCTACGGAGTAGCAGGCGAGAAGGAAAAAAAAAAGAACTTTTCATGCCAACCGGCGCTCTTCAATTCCGAAAAAAGCCTCAAGAGGCGAAAGTCAAATAGTTCTATATGGCTCCGGAGGTAACCGTACGCCTACGAACTTACAGGGATTAAAACGACCTCTCCATCTCTTTAAATCTGTTCTCCATTTTCTCAACAGATTCTGAAAACAAACTTAGGGCATATATATACAACATATATGTGTATATATTTTCTGAAACTTTCCACGAAAACTCTAGTCACTTAGTCTAGTTGGTTCTGACACGTGACGCAGGCCTGAAGAAAACTTTGTCTATGCTTAGGGTCGAGTAAGTATGAATATACTATTCCACTTAGAGTAATGACGGCTGTATGGAAAAGTCACAATAGAGCACATTTGGGTAATAGGAAAGATATAAATATTTGATACACATTCGACAAAATGAAGACGGCCAAAGAGGCGATGTGAGATACCAGCTGTATACACTTACTTTCACGACAACTTACTGACGATTCTATTTCTCCAACTATTTCGCCATCGCTAATGATAAGTACGTGACTATTTTAAGCGACCCAATTTATTCAGCTCTTACAGGAAAGTCGGAAGAAAATTCAACTTATTATATCATTCAACAACCCCTAAGCTCCGAGTGAAATTATTTAGCATCTACTCGCATAATTCAACATCTGCAGTCTCTTGCTCCTGGCATATCCAAGACTGAAGACCTTACGTCGTGAACAGCTTACTGCAACTTCTACCCTTCAGTTAATTTATGTGAACTGATAATTTCGAGCTAATTAGAAGCCTTCGTACAAGATACTTGAGCTATTTTGATCCTGAATAGACCCGAGATATTAGTCACTTCAGAACGCTTAGAAATTCCAACTTTTCACTTATAAATTAGATAAGTTCCTGAATAAAAGAACACGGAAAGGTTAGCGATGAAAATTTGGCCGGGATGTTTCACGAGGTCGTGGGATTATTGACATTTTGTTTCTTTCATGTAGCGATAAGTTCAGAGGCAGAATGCTGACTGGCTCAATTCAAGCTCTGATCGATGAACTTAGCGATTCAATTCTCGAGGAACTTGACCTTCAGCTTTCGAAGCTGAAGACGTTTGCGGTATGCCCCAGGGCAAAGTGGCAGCTTTTCTACGTCAATGGACTGGAATGACGTAAAAATCTATTCCGCGGAACAAACGTTGTGGTCAACAGTTGACCCGGGTTGACCTTTGCCGCGTTTACCTAAACCGTAACTTGACCTTGCCGGAAGTTGGACCGCACAGGACCTTCCATTCACGGTTATCGGTGGGCCGTGGTTAAAGCCGATCAACAGTGCTGATTCAAGTCCCTGTCACGCTTTGTGGTACAAATTAGTTTCACCTCTGAATCTGATACGAACCGATTGGTACGAATCCTTTTTTTCCAATATTTTATCAATTTTCAACAAACTGAATGAAATTATTGAAACAAAGTCGTCCCTTTTACTTTACGAAGCGAAACTATGCCATGATTATTCTTCATACCGGTGGTATCAACCAGCAGGTGAACTGGTTGGCAAACTTTTCCACCCCGGGATATATTCCAAGCGTGAAATTTCTCGCGGTGTCGTTCGTGCCAAGGAAATTACGCTGGGCTCATGAAGTGGAGGGATGAGGAAGGTTGAATGAGGACGAGTTTGACAAAGAGTTGGTTAGCTAGCTATAGCCGCGAATTTCCCAATCCTTGATCCCTGATCCTTGCTCCAACAAGTTATTTGTATATCCCATATGACCAGGGTATGAATCAGGCCTGAGTGCCAAAAACGCGGTCTTTTTTGGCTCGAATGTGGCCGCCAGCTCCTGTTCTGGCCAAAGTCAACAAGGGCTGGTGAGATAAGTCAGAAACTTATATATAAATGCGAAGGAATTGCAGATGTTGATCTCGCGGGACCTTCGGATAACTTTTCGGGTTTACTAGGGGGAAAATGTCCGTCCGAAATGTTGGGACTACTAGTTTCGTCCCATTTCTTTGATCTGAGAATCTCGTAAGACTCGGAGTGAGAAAGAGAGTGTTCCATTTCCACTTGGCGTTTCGTCTGACAGTCTCCTATCAGCGATTTAGTTATCGCGAGAAAACGAATAGAGATAAAGTTTCCTGCCTGACATTTAATTTACTCCTCTCTGTATTGGCCGACCGATTTCACGTAAAAACATTTCCCGCTCAGACCGTTTTGCGTACCAATGTCCCATTGAACTAAAATACGAACCTTTCGAAACGGCGAAAACTCCGCTAGTACCCCCAAACTATTTCCTACTTGTACACAGACTTGGTGTGTGTATATATACGGATCAACCACCTACTTCACGTATCGTGTCATCTACGCCAATACATGGGCATAGGTACATACAGCAACGCGAATAGAGATCTCTCTCTGGGCGAACACGAATGCACGGAGGTCATCTCTGCCCCAGGGTGAACCGACCAGTCCAGCATGCCGCATTGCAGCTAGACAGAAGGCTGCCGAGTCCAGCCGTACCGGCGCTAGTAACTGGGAATGGCTTTGTCTAGGTCTAGGCGTTGGATCGTTCATAGTATCGGCGATGCATCAAGGAGAGGACAAGAAGCAGTCAGAGGAATTCAAATGGTCGTAAATTTTGGTATTCTGTTGATCACAGCCGTTTCACACCGAACTGAAATCAGGCTTCTTTCGCTGCAAAAAATTTCTCACGGGTTTCACCGGCGTAAGAAGTGATCACCGAAAGGGTTTACCATGTTATCTATGATCTCCGGAATTCTGACTAGAGAAAATGGCCTTTCGGAACGCGTATAACACTCGGGGAGTATTCTTGACGTGGGTAAGGCAGCTGACAAGCTAACTCAAGGGTGGTTATCAGCAAGTTGTCAGGGAACTATGGCAGTTGAATTGTTCCGGAATAATCGTAGGACAATGACTGTCAGCTAGGAGAATCAGGGAGCGCGGTATTCTCAGCTTGATATCTTATAGAGCGTAAAAACCATGTGAAGCAACGTTGAACAGGGCTAACCTGATAGCTCTATTCCCTTTCCTAGAAGAAATTTTACTCCCGCGTCGAATGGACGATAAAAAAAAAAAATCAGACGAGACAAATTAATTTTTGAAACTATTTCGCTTTGCATTTCTATTCGTTGAAATAATATAGCTACCACTATCGTTAGATTAATTAACACGCGTAACGCGTGCTTGTAGTTGACGATGCGTGGTCAATTACAAGCCGCAATATTTCGATGTATTCATTAATTGTACAACTAATAATCTATACTAACAATGATTGGTTATGGAGATAGTCCGCAAATCATACAATTTTGGTCACTGTATTGATCAAGCCGAAATCTAATTAAAGAGGAATTGGATTGGGATCAGGAAAATCTCTAGACGTACGCCGCGGTCCACGATATTCGTATTTCCTCGGAAGTAGGTATGAAAAATTGAGGAAAAAAGGAATTGTTGAGTTTTTTTTTAATGAAGTAAAATCGTGGCAATAATCCCGATTCTAGCCGGGTTTGAATAGAAATTCTCTCTCTCATTCCCGGGTTGTATATTAATTAATTACATTATAGCGGCTGTGTGTCATCGTTAGATACTACAAAGGGTGTAGTAGGCATAATTGGCGCGTGGCAATTTGACGTAGATGCGTGTTGTCACATGTGGTGACAAATTAACACTTTATAAAGCTGATGAAAGCGTGCGTGCGTAGGTGGGAGACTATAGGCGTTCTGGGACGTAACTTAATAAGTTGACAATGAAAATCCAGCAGCGATGAGTGTGAGGATAAAAAAGAGAAATTATTTCGTTGCTTTCAACTCTCGAAATATTTCTTACCTTTGTTAATTTAACATTAATGAATTCTGACTCAATTTCAACGTTCATAATTTGTTTATGACACAGGTGTATCTCTACTCTGTTCGTAATTCGCCAGGGTTTTCATCCCTCTAAATACGCCAAGTCCTATATAGGTATACCTGCGAAAAAAACAAAAAATAAAAAAAATAAAACAGTAACGATACCCTAATGCCCGCGAAATTTTCTAGAGGAGAGTAAGTACGGGATATAAATGAGATCCTTTTGTTCCCAGTGACAATAACGAAATTTTGTTGGTCCACACTTTTCTCGTTATTATTGAAGAGCCGAGTGGAAGTTATAAATATCCTTCACCCTCTTTTGTTTACCTCGTAAAGCTTTTCCAGAATTTGTTGCAGCGGGTTCTTACGGCTCGCAAATGGTTGTTAATTACACTCCCCTTCCATCACCTGGCTAGTTTCGAAATAATTAATTTATTACTGTTCTCATTCCCTTCAATCAACTTGATACAACAGCTACGTTAATCACCGACGACTATACTTTCTCACTTTATCACTTCTACGCCGCAAACTCTGACCTGATTTCAAATCCGAAATTCGTTCAATTTTTAAACTCTCGACGATTATATTTCCTCCCCTGGTTGAGTTGAAATTAAATTCTTTTTAAATAATCAAGTATGTGTTTAAAATTTTTCATTTCCTGTTTTTTCAATTCCCCCTCGTTGTCAAAAACTTCTTTTATTTTTTCAATTAACGGCGATATAAATTCTCTAAAACTGTCCCTTCCACTTGGAATATCAATCTCTCGGGTCAATAAGGTCACTCAAGTGTTCCGCGTGTCGTAGGTAGGTACGCCTATAATTAACCCTTACCCAAAAAATTTCGTCGATAAAAATTGGTCGATGGAGCACTTCTAAACCGATGGGCTCGAGCGGAGCTGACATTGTTCCCGCGTGAAGTGGCTCTAGCGGGTAAAGAGGGTGAGAAAAAGTGGATGCGGAGTCGGTAGAAGTGTGGTTCGAGGTGGTTCGAGGAACGAAGGCGTCTGGTGCTGACGCTGAGCTTTCATTTTCTCACTATCAGCATCTCTCGATATAATCTCCACTATATCGCGAGCCCATCTGTGCTAGGCACTGGCCGAGAGTGGCTTGCATGGCATGTCTATTGTTCCCGCAGAATATGACAGTGGAAAAAAGAAAACTGCACCAGTGGGAGGTAGGTACACGGTGCAGATATCGGGAGCTGTATTGTATTAGTTTCCGCGAAGATAATCTAGCGCATTTCTTCATAAGAATAAAATGAAACGAAATAAAATTGAAATCGTACAAACTAGACAAGACAATATATTCATCACGATTAATTACCATATATATGTGTCTCTATATATATATAACCCAACGATAGTCCCCAGGCATATGCCTTGCATAGCTTTGAAGTTTCCTTCTGTAACTTCGTCGAATTTCAGTCGAGCCAGAATCGCAAGAGACTAATTGTATATCCGCTTCCGCCCTTGCTAAAGCTTGGAACCCGAAGGCAGGGGTGTTTGGTTCATTAAATTCTCCACACATTCCTTGATCAAATCCCGTGTAATTTCGGTGGAAATTTCCATCCCTTAAAAATCAACGATTGATTAGAAATTGCGAACTATTATTCATGATTGAGAATAATGATTCATTTTTGTGTTTGTATTTATTTTTTTTCAGGTTGCTGACGTTTTGTTATCTGGCTGCCCTAAATTGTTGGCTATTGGTATGTCCCGCTACACTTTCTCACGATTGGCAGATGGGATCTGTTCCTCTAGTCGCGTCAGTTGCCGATGCTAGAAATTTGGCAACTTGTCTCTTCTTCGGAGGATGCGTGGTCCTCACGTACAAAGCGTTCACGGACTTTGAGGTGAGTGTTTTTTTGAGAAAGGAAAATATTTTATCACTCAACCAGGTCGGAAGATGCGAATATAATCAATTATCACGGTTTGATGGAGAATCTTGAATACTGAGAAATCATGACTCCAGTATCAGCTGCGGTAGTAACTCTGACCAAGCAGAATTAAGTGGCTTGAAAGACGGAAGGTTGAGCGAGAACTCTTTAATTAATACGCGTATTCGCGCAACACTTGGGCGAGCGTTAATTAAGTTAATAAAACGAGCTCAAAGATATTTTACCCGTATATATTATTATAAGCTGGTAACTTCCCAGTTGCGCGCTTCCATCCCTCTCTCTCTCTCTCTATCTCTCTATCTCTCCATCTCTCTTTCCAGCTTCCTACTTTAGCTTCCGTCCAACTTCCATTTTTCACTCCACATTTTCCGAGATTAAAAACTCGAGTGACTAAAGTATCGAAACGTAGAAGCACACATGGAAATATTTTTTATATATATACTAAAAAAAAAATAGCGAAGAGAATAAACGCTCATAGTCACGTCCTGGACTGTCCTAGAAGCGATAAGCCACTCGCGCTTCGTGCAGTTCTGCCAGTTAATTTTTCACCCCGGATTTCACAGAGCTCGGAACGTCCGATTCGCCAGGAGTTTTGATCGATCGTGGCTTCGATTATCCCTGGGAAAAAAAAAGCACAAAGGTTTTATCGGTTATACTTTACAGTTCATAGAACTATAAGTCAGGATCTAGAGAAGGGTATACTTTTAAGAGAAAAGTAACCCCCGGCCGTAGGTACGTATAGGTATCGAAGATCTAGTTTCTACTTACCTATGTGAATCCGCAGATATCTTCTAAGTCTCGTAGTTCGATCCAATTGAATCCTCTTACCTCGCGATCGGCGGCCACAGTAAATCGAGGAAACTGATAATCGGTTATGTTATGGATATGGACCCCCTCGACTATAACCCATCGTGTAATAGCATCGCCTAACGATACTGCGCCAGCTACGAGCGAACGGGTAATGATGCAGGGTGAATGGTTACCTGCTCTCAATACACGAGACCCACGTAAAATCGACTAATACGATGTGAACAGATCGAGATATGTATATTGATCACGTTTCGCGTGAAATCAACGTAAGTTTTTTTTGTTTCTTTTTTTTGAGGATATGTCGGAAAGAATTATTTTTGGCATTCCTAGTACTACATTAAATTCTATTGTTTCAATTTTTCCATAGCTGATTACTAGTGTCTTGATTTTACGGATTCTCGTTTTTTCGGATACCAGTGATTGAAAAAAAGCCGTTTAATTATTGCCGTTGCCGAAAAGAAGCTCTGCACACACTTGTGTTATATATAAAAATGTATACAGGGGTAAGCAATGCCTGAATGGCGCCTGAATCCGCAAGGGTTTTACATCAGCTGTACGACAGCTAAAGGCGCGGCGAGACGTGCCTTCGAGAACAGAGCCGAGATAATCCCATGAAAGCGCCCATGGCGACCGAGTTTTCCGGATAAATTGTTTCCGCGGCATTGAGCGAGTGTCCATTAATTCTATACGCGTTTATCTTTTTTTCTCAACGACGCTTACGACTCACTCACGTCTCTTGAGTGAATGGGACTTGGAAAAATACCCCATACGCTCATCGTCCTCATCGATAATACTTTCTTCTAATACATATCATATCAGATTTTATTATAATATATTTTATTCGTTTCCCATCACGAAACAGATAAACTTTACATATATGTATGCTTCTTGGCTAATGTCTAATCCAAGGGTCATACTGCGGATGAAAATTTGAGAATAAATATCTATGCTTCGGTATATAGCCAGACATTGTTACAGATACATATATTGGTCAATTTCTCCGGTTCTATACATTTATTAATAAACACTGTAACCGTAATTAATTATTTACTTGGTAAAAGCCACTAAATTATGCACAATACGTCGTCCCTTATCAAGACATCAAGCGGCAAATTATTACATCAATAACTCCCTAAAAGCGTTTTCATAATGAATTTCGAATCGAGTATACCACGTAATTTTATAGCGCAAAAAAGAAAACGCTCAATATTTATATATATATCAACATTTATGAAGCCGCGAGTAAGACAAGACAAGAAAGATCGATCTTAACGGTACTGTTCGTGGATTATGACATTCAAAAGGTACTAGTCGATTTTTTTTTTCTTCGTAGAAGCAATATTTCGATCAGATCTCTAGATTTTAATTTTTCATCGAAATCAGATGCAAACGGCTCAAAATTGTAGAAAGATTCGTTGAGGTTAGTAAAAGTTAATTTGAACCTAAGCTAATACTTTTTGAATTGAGATCTGAGCAAGTTGATGAAAAGTAATAGTACGTATATTTGTATTGGATTTTTTTTTTTTTTTTCAATTTCATCAATTATATAATTGCAATAAGTATTTTTGCCGATATGTTTTTCGCGAAAAGCTATGTGGTACGTTCATAAGTAGACAGTTGGACAGCGATGGCTTCGAGTAGAAGGAAACAAAGTTAAAACTTTCAAATCGGGTCTCGCATTTTTCAACCGCTTCGTCGAATCCGTTCCATTTTCCTTCTCGCGGTGAAAACCACTCGCGAAAGTGGGTATATAGGTATATATTATATATAATATATATATATATGTAACTTCAACAAACTTTGGAACAATACACGTAACTTAATTTCAAGATTAATTACAAGTTTCTCCCTTATATTTCTCGACGAGGTAGAAGAGAACGTAAAAAAAAAAAAAAAGAAAGGATAGAAATAATAAAAGAGAAAAAAATGAAAAAGTGAAAAAAAAAGAAAAAAAAAAAAAAACGAAGACAAGAAAACTGCGAACGGTTACTCTTTTGAACTTCTTTTCAAACTATTTACGATCTCGTTTCTGCAATAACCATTATGAGTTTAAAATTGAACGTTCCATCTACCTCAGACTTCAGTCACGTTCAAAACTCCCTCAGGATATTACTTCACGATTAAAAACGAAAAAGAATTACGTGACAAGGGGCAAGTCAAGCGGTTAAACTACCTTCGTATATATCAAACGAACTCGAATAAGAATATTAACGATAATATATTTCTTGTATAAAAGAAAAAAAACCTCCGTTTTTATATTTTTTCTTCGCTTTTATACTTCAGCGACGATTCACTTCAACGTATAATGTACATGCATACGTATTCTCCCTAATTATTTGCGTAAATAGTAAACGAGAGTGAAAGCAACGACGCGACGATTCGATTCAGGGTGTTAAAATTAGGAGACGAGGATGGGTTGACTCAAAGGAGATAGATCCTGTATGCCTAAATGCCTATTGACTTCGAGCCACAAATCCTCTGATCCTATTGTACGATAGCAAAGCTCGTGTACTGTGGCGCAGACTACCAATCGGGTCGTGTTAATAATGCGTGCTAATGACGCGCGAGTTAGTGGTAGAAGCTGAAGCCGATTTTGCCTGAGGCGACGAGCGGCGTTGAGTGGGATGCGGATATGGGGTGCAAGGCTCACAATCAGAGAGCATCACATCTGGGTGTGATAAGCTTACGATGGTGTTGGGTGAAGGAGGCGTTTCCGCAATGCGTCGTATAACAACGGTTTACTTAATTGATGAATAGTGGAGCGTCGATTATAATTAGACGACGCGATATCATCCCGTGATTTATATAAGGGTGCGGTCGGGGGATGAAAACTTACCGAGTCACCCCTCCGCGCAAAGTCACCGTGAACATGCAGCAAGGGTTTAAATTAATTTGAGCCTTGCCCCGGTAGTTGGTTTTGGTTTAAACTCCCGAAACCCGCCACTTTGGGGTAGGCAGGACTTGAAACTTTCAACGGTTAAAAGACTATGAAATAATAATCCTAAGGTATAGCCACTTTCGACCCAGATAGCACAATCGCTGATTTTTCTACTGCTTAGAATCTAGAGCACGTTTCGTCACTCGCATAGATTAATCATTCTCATATTTTATACGCCACCCATTTTTCGTTCTACGTTTCCTTTTGCCTTTTCAAAATCAATCCTCGTACTCGTTACTTTTCATCACGCGGTTTTCATGGCGTTTCGACAATGTCAATGATTACTGAAATTCACATTCATCAATCTAACGAAGAACTGGAATAAAGTCAACAACTCTACCCAGATAATATAACTCAAATAGTGAACTAGGCAGGCGAACAGCAGGTGACAGAAATAACGAATGATGAATGACGGAAAATCGGAACAACAAATGACGGATATAAGCCGACTCCGAAGTAGTAAATAACGCAAATTACGGATAAATAATTACCCAAATTTGATAATGTATTCGCAATTCGTGAATTTATATTTATATTCGCTTTTTAGATCCTCCTCTCCAAATTTTAGATTCGTCTTTTATATCCCTTCATTTTCGTGGATAGGGGGATACGTGATAGGAGATTCTCCGAGCCTAGACCAGGGTCTGTAAAGCAACTGATTGTTTGCTAATCTCGTTTAATTTGATCTGTTTGCCGACCGGGCGTAGCTCAATTTCATAATATTTTATCACGCCACGTAATAGCCGGCACACGCAATGCGTGGTAGCAGTAGATAAGCGAAAGGAGAGGTTGTAGAATCGGTAAATTTAACACGACTCGCAGCTCTCTGTCTCTCTGCACTTATGCGCACGTACATATGGTTTTAGCACTGATGTATGGGGGTACGATATGTGTGTACGTATATCTGTGCCATTTCTATTAAAATATGCAAATATCTGAGCAATCATTTTCATGTTTGCCCTTTCATATCAGCCGTAGCATTGAAATACAATGCACGAACTGGACACGAACCAGTGACCCGTAACACGCCGTTCCACAGTACAGTTGCATACCGGGTTTAGCTCTCTACGGATATACATATCTACCATATACACACATGTTCATGTTTGCAATGATAAACGAAGGTAATTCAGACGCACAAAAGCCCGCCTCTCGAGGATCATGGAATTCTAATTAGAAATAGCCTTGTACGAGCCACAATACGAGCCACACTCGGCTCTTCGGTTGCTCAATAGCCCGGTCGTAGTTAAATTAGGTGATTAACGTCGAGCATAATTTCGCCCGAATGAACACAATCCATGAATCCATACAGGAAACACTCCGTATATTTTTCCACGGTGCGACAAAAAGGGGTAAAAAAGAGAGAGAGAGAGAGAAAAAAAAGAAAGAAAGAAAAAACTAAAACTAAAACAAAACCCAACAGATTTAAACGAAAGTTTTCATCACTTCGTTATTCTTTCAGCAACAAAGGCATCCGCCCCTAATTCTTGGCTGGATGTTCCTAGTTCTGCCGTTTCTTCCCGCCTCGAATCTCTTCGTCACGGTTGGTTTCGTCGTGGCCGAAAGAGTCCTCTACATCCCCAGGTGAGCTATGAATTAAATAATAAACAAGAACTCGGTCACTGATCAATAAAATTGTGAAGAAAAAAAGAAAAGAAAAAAAGGATTCCTCACTTTTATCCCCAATTTCTCAATTTCTTCTTAATTCCGGTTTCAGCGTTGGCTCAATTTTGCTGACGGTCTACGGGGCTCAGGTAACCTGGACGGCGGTTCCTCGGAGACGAAGTCTGATCACGGCGGGTATGGCACTACTTCTAGCTGCCGGGTGTTGTCGGACTGTGCTTCGGAACCGCGACTGGACGTCGCGGGAAACGTTGCTCAGGTGAATATCCATCCGCGACAAAGTTAGACGGGGTTTTATCCCGACGAGGTAGAGGTTCAGCTTCAGCTTCATCTCGGTGCCGCGAATGTACCTAGAAATACGGATGAGAACGAATAAGACGTGGACCAGGTTGAGTGCTCGCTCGTGTAGACGGTTGCTTAGATTGGAATCGTCTCCCGGGAGAACGCGAGTGTGTTTCTTCTTTATTGTACCGTAGCATGTATACGTTCAAAAGTAGGGGTTGCGCAGAATTATTCTTAGATAGAAGTTATATTGGGTTATTTCTACTGCGACAACTTTTGCCGGCTCTTAAAACCCCAGGGATTTCAAGGCGCGACGTTCAACGCGAGTGGCAAATCTAACCGTACAGTTACCTACCTCACTATCATTCCTGCAATTCGAAGCCCAAAACTGCGAGTCACTTGGACAAAAAAATTGCACTAGCGAATTTCAACAACTCTCACGAATTATTTTTCCATCAAAACTATTATATCCTCGAGTTCGAGTCCATTCCTACCCTACATTTCCAACAAAATTTGTTACACTCGGTACATTTTCCTGACAAAGACACAAGACTCCAGTCAGTCAGCCAATAAACAACCTTCTGGCCCTGTGCCATGGATTGAAGCGTAACAATTAACGATTCTAACCTACTGCAACGATCATCTTGTTCCAGGTCTGGTCTACGGACGTTACCACACAACGCCAAGATGCATTACAACTTCGCAAACTTCCTGAGGGACTCGTCGCAGTCTGACAGAGCTATCCTGCACTATCAGTTGGCGTTATGGTGAGCGAATTATCTACATAGAGTTTCGTTTTAACGTGCGAGAATTCTTATCGTTTAAATGATGATCGGATCGATCGGATTTTATGGTAGAGCCAAAGTTCAAATAATTTCTGTATGAAGGAGACAGAGGTGATAGACGAAAGAATGAAATGGGGGAACGAACCAACGGGGTTGACAGCTTATTTTACCGCGATGTTGCTTCCGTCTACTATCTTGGTCACCGCCTAGAGCTGGACTCGTCTTGGCTGAGCTGGGCTGAGATGGGTCGAGTAAAGCAGTAAAGTTTCAGAGAAAAGAACTACCCTATTCCAGCGGTGATCCTGCGCCCTGAACCAACCGCTTTATACCCTATTTTAACCGCGGGAGGATTTTGCCCGTATACTTTCTCACAGTTTACTGATGGGGTTCCACACGAGCGTGTCATGGACGTAGGATATCTAAACACGTAGTGAATCAAGCTGAAAAATAATTATTCATGATCCTTTGAAGCCAGGGTTCTTCGGTGTGTAATGCATACGGAAGATTTTCAATTTTCCACTCAAAAGCTCTCTCCGTCTCTTGAATACACGAAGATAGGGTAAATAATGTAGGCCATCATGTATCTACGTGGGTGGTTGCGGGGGATGGTTTGGGTTCTATGTATTTGTATATCTAGGGGCGTGTTTCGTGTCTATCAATTTCTATCTCTCGTCTCCACGTAGAAATGTAATTGTATTCGTGTTGACCCAGATTTTCATCTCTCGTTTTAACAGCCCATTTGTTTTCGGCATGGCTAAACGCTGCAGCGCCTTCTTGAGAGGATGAGTTGTTAATTATTCTGCAAGAGTTGGGGTAAGAGAAATGGCGTAGGTACGAACTCTGAAGAGCGTTCAGAATAACGAGTCACTCTCGTTCCGCCATTTCATCCTAATATACCTACACCTATATACCTACACTGCATAGTTTTTTACGTCAAGATTACACCGCGAGAATAGGAAATAAAAAAGCTTCATATTTTATTCAGACGCTGCGGGGTAGAACTTTATAACTATATTTTTGTAGTTCAAAATCGACAAATATGACGTAAAACGTAGGGCAACCAAGTAGAGAGTAATGGGGTCTGGTCTGACATGGAAAAGCACTGGAGTCTTGGAATACGTCTCATAGATCCATGCCTAGACTAGACTGTCGGCACCGAAGATCTACTATATTCTTGGGGATGAAAACGAAGAACATACATGGAAAGTGGTGGAATTGAGCTACGAGAAGATTCCCACGAAGCCACCGAGAGGAACGTGCCGTAATCGATCACTAAAGATTCCGTTTGATGTTCGGCTTGGCTTCGCCATTCCGACCTACGTAAAACTAAGTCTACTATTTCTGCTGCTTCTATTCCATCCTCGATCGTATAGATTCTCTTCGAGGTTGCCGACTGCGAAAGCTCGCGATCTTCGATCGAAGCTGAGCTCTTATTTATTTATTTCTTTCCTTATTTCTCTCGCCTTTACTTCACACGCTTTCTTCTACTCTTTCTTGTTTATACATACATTGACTTTCGAAGTTATAGCCTCTTGTTTCTCCGGATGGTCTAGCTGCTCGATGATATCGTAAAAAACTTTTTTATTTTCCAAAGTGCGAATCGCCGATATTTAAACTAAAACAGTAAAATCACGAGACGCGAGAAGAGGAAACAATCCGAATCGTATCAAGTCAGGAAAAATAATGTATACTTCAGAAGATACGATCTACTGATTTCACGAAACTGTTATCTCATTCCAAAGTTTCACACGCTAAATCAAAGACTCCGAGGGTAGTGTTTTGCCAAAGCTCTGCCATTTTCCAAGCACAAACTACCTTTTCAAGCACACTCCGAACAGGGTGGCTAAATTCGGGAGCGATGGCTCGCTAGTTTGTCCCAAGGGTCCGGGGAGTCGGTCAATCGTATTCGTCGCCTTTTGCCGGGATTCCGAACTCCCATTTGCCGTATATGTATGGTATATATGCCTACAAGGATAGTATATACCTTTTACGGATCTACGAACACAACTGAATCGGTTAGCACCTGTTTTAGTGTATCGCGTACGTTTCGACTAGTCTTTGTGCCTTTGTGTCTTTGGTATTCTTATTTCTTCTTATTTCTTCATTTTCTTTCTCCTCTACTTCCGCGAGCTTCGGACAGTTCTGGTAGTTCTTCTCCGAGGAAATGGAGCGTCGTACCGCCCCTCGTGACTTCTTCTCAATTTGAATATCAGGGAGACCCAAATGGCAGACTTCTGCTTGATGGAAGGTATCCCTTAGCTCTCACCGGTATACAACGTCTGTGCTATACGATAGTTTAAAGTTTCGACCTAAGGGATAACGACGCCATTAAATAACTTCTCAAGGAATTGAAAGTCGAGTCTACTTCCTAGACGATCTCCATCCGTATGTCACCTTCATTATCCATCCACAAATTGTATAATATATATAACTCAATCTGCAGATATTCCACTCAAAATAGAATAATCAGATCATTACGAAAATGTTAGTAGAATCGTACTTCTCCTTCTCTAATGTTCGAAGCAATACTCACCTTTCCGTCCAAATCCTCGGAATAATTGATGCTTGGAAAATGGCGATAGTCTCTATTCTGGACTACGTCGGAAGTTACTATATAATTAGAATTATAAATGGATGAATTTAAATTATTCGAAGTGTTAGGCCAGTCGGACGTGGGCAGCTACTGTTCTTGTCAGTCTCCAGTCTGTTTGCAATATGGGAAACTGAATTATTCGAATCCCTATGTTAGTTTTGGTCCATGTCCTCGTCCTGCCACGCATGATTGTCGTCAATATTCACACGTCTAATTGAATCTCGAAACAACGCTGCTCCACCCCGTCAACCAATCTCAACTCAGCCTCTTTGATCTGGTAATTACAAAATAATTGATCAACCCTTGCCGGGCTTGTGATCGAGGCGGAGTATGAATAATAGATTGCATATGTGTAAACGTAATTACATATACCCTTCGCGAAATCCTTTGGAGTTGAATTCGTAGTTTTTCTCAGGGTAAAATTTGAGGGAAAAATCGTATATAGAAATGAAAGAAAAAAGAGAGAAAAAAAAAAACAATGATTCCCTTTCTAATACATTATATACTTCTACGTCTACCTACTTTACGCAAAGTATAATACTGAATGCCCACCCGATTTCTGTAGGGTTTATTTTGCTGTTAACACAATTTCCGACATCTGAAAAAACGGTGAAAAATTTCCACCTCGCTATTCACTAGACTATGTTAGAGGGAAAACTACTTCGTACTTGGAAATTTCTGGGATAAAAGTATACCTACTGGGGTAAAATTTTTTTAAATTGCATCACTGCCATCCAGTTTTCTCCCTGTAGTTCCACATACTGCGGTCGCAGCTACTACATGCCACCCTTGAAAAGTGGCTCAATTGTAGATCCGCCGCGTTATAGCTGACTACCAGCAGCCAACAAGCGCATATGTATAATATGAATAGCGTGTTGGTTAAAGTCGGAGTTATTTAATAGGCAGGAGTACCCACACGCGGTTCTAGATACATAAATCTTGTGAAATGATTACGATTGAAGCTCCAAGTAACCGGTAAAGAAGCGCTAAACTCCAATCCTGTCTTTCTGACTCGATTTCCAGCGTATTATTATCATTTTTTTCTTCTTTTTTAACTGCTTTTTGGACGCGGTATAGGAGCATTCAAACTGTCTGTGAATATTAGATGATTTTAGAATCTGAGGGTAGGCGTTATACTGCTTCATCAGCGCCGGGGCCAATCCAACCCCATAAACTCTACGGGAGTAATTTATGGCAAGTATTAGAAATTCGATATACGAGGAGAATATCTTCATAGCAAAATCGCTACCTTCGAAACGAAAATTTTGTAAGCCAATAGTTGAAGTAGTTACTTCAATAAAACAAACCTGAGTCACATGAATGGATGAACGAGTCGATGAAGGAAGGAATAAAGTTGAAATCGGCATTTTGAAATCGGCTGAAGCACGTGTTCCCGATTTTCTCTAAGTTGAGTAATAGGAAAAGCAGAATGAGACTCGTATCAGCCTTCGCCCTCCAGCCTCCAGCCTCCAGCCTCGCCCTTCCACCTTTCATCCTTCATCCTTCATCCTTCACCCGTTTCACCGCCGTGCTACACTGACTGCGCTTAATTAATGCAGTATTGTTGGTTTATTCGCTCCCCTTAGTCAGGGCGGCGGTGGCGTCGCCGCCACCCAGTCCGGATTACGAAGCGTGGGACCACTTTAAGCCAAGGCTAACAAAAGCTTCGTTGCGGGGGCGCCGACCGCGGCAAGTGGATAGCCCGACCAGAGTGCCCATCGAAAATAATTAGCTCCAAGTAACGTTGTGTATATACATGTGTGTGTACGGTATGGTATATATGCCAACGTTTTGCTCCTTTTTAGTCAGACTTTGAACAAAACCCAACCAACAGATTTCAATATACGCCTAGGTATAGGTATGTCTTTGGAGTTTAGCCAGGGAGCCATTAATCTTTGACATCATGACTGTATCGAGTCTATAATATAATGGCAAAGCAACGTCGAGCCAGGTTTGATTTTTGACACACATACCCGACACGAGGATATTAATTTTGTTAAAAATTGTAAGTCATTGAAATGGAGCGTTGATGTAGTGAATAGTCGTAATTGACAATATATTGTCTCGAGTTTTGGTATAGTGATATCGAAAAAAGGCGATTCGTAGTGAAAAAGAGAAATTTAGTTAGCCTGAATTTGAATTATTGAGTGTTTAATTCAGTTCGGTATTTTCGTTGTTGTTTCTTTTTCCTTGTTTTTTTTTTTTTTTTCTTTCTGTTTTTTCTTCCATTTTCTCTCCCTTTTTTAAACTGGTATATAGAAGCAGAACTGAAAGCAATTAACACGGATGCAATTACAGCAAACAGGGACGCAGTGCGCCAGCGGTTTGCATATGGCAGTCGGTGTCCCGTTGCCCAATCAGTCCGTCGTAATAGCGCAATATTTGTCTTCGAAAATGCAATCACTCTGGCAAACACGTGAAACCGAGTAAAAATGACGGTAGCTAGAACTGCAACGAGCATACTGAAAATTGCATTTCATCGACACCGGCTACCCCTGTTCACGCCAACCAGTCAGAGAAGCGGGAGAGCGTATATAGCACGGCAGATGTAGACAGGTACTGCATCGCGTACCAATCGACGATCTAATTTCCACCTACGTGTGCATATAGATAGATAAAATAGCAGAGTACAGGCCATGTATACGTCTATCTGTACGCCAGTATACATCGAGCTTGAAAAATGCAAACCTTTTCTAACTGGCAATTTCCGTACCTATATTCTGTTCTGTTTTTAGCGAGGGCGTATACCTAGATTACAGTACTTCGCGAGTCACGGAGTTCCTATGAGTACCGGATATCCTCGATCTTTCACTCCACAGATCCGATAATTTTTCAAAGCCTTAACTTTATTCTATCAGCCTCGAGTGATGTCTCGATGAATTTTATCCTCCACAGAGAATAGGAGCTGCGGGTTTATACGGTATGAAAAGATATACAAACAAGTAATAAGTTCGTTTAAAAGTTCTTCAACATTCGAGGATGACTTTGCTACGAACAAAAGGAAAGCATATCGCAATAAGAATCCGCGGTGTGGCGCGCGGGCGTAAAGTGGAGTGAAAAATCCATAACTTGAGGCTCAATTCGGTGGCTCGTAAATCGCTGTTATAAGTAAGTTGGTTAGGTCAAGTAGTAATTTGAGGGTAGGGGTACAGGGTGCAGAGGCGAGGGCGATTACCGGTAACAGAAATTATTCAAGCACTTGAAAGCAGACCGCCGTAAAGACGGGATGAAATTAATCGGTAAAGATGTCCGGAGCGACTCCTTAGGGACTGTGTAGGACGTAGAACTTGCGCTCTTGGTATGCGTAATTAATCCAAGCTAAACTGAATAATTATGCTAAACCTATACATCCGAATTCTACCGAACTGTATACCGCGCAAGTACAGCGTGTATCGAACCTTACCTCTGGCTCGATTTCAACCAATTTTCGCATCGGGTTGGATAATCGGCTAACGACTACGCTACCCTCTAATTCCCATCGCTGTTCTGAGATAGCCATCGATTCGACATTTAAAATCCGCTTAATTCTGCCTGTGGCATTGTTAGATTTTTTAAGAATTCATTTTTTTTTTTTTTTGATGTAGGAAAGATCGTTTTGAGTATATCGTTAAAATGGGAGGGAAGGTGAGATCGGGAAGTGTGTATATAGTTGATCTTGGGGTAGTAAATAAAATCTTTCCTTAGGCCCATTAGGTGTATAAATAAGCTGTTAAAATTTACGTACGCGAAGCAGCGTTATATTTACGATAATGCATTGTTTGATTGGAATTTTATGGTACCTTTCGCCATGGACCATTATATTCTCGCTGGGGGTATAAAACTGCGGATGGCATATCGCCGCTGTCTATATCGCGCGCAGTAAATCAAGCTAAAAGCAAGGAAACCTTTGAATACATTGACGCACCATGTGCATTACGAAAAGCTATAAAACCCCATAAAATACATCGGAGAATAGAACACACCGCTTATGCGTCAGGCCGTAAAGTGCCCACTGCATTCTACCGACGCGACGAGACAAAACATAATTAATAATATAGTCATGAGGTATCATAAAGTCAACCTTATGGCTCGATTGAGGGAAATTTTTGTCACTCGTGACTTATCGTATATTCAATCGGTTAAATTAATTAAAATTTAAAATTGATAGATAAACTTTGTTAAAATGATTAGAATTGGGTTTTTTCGTTAGCCTGTATTTGTACCTAAATCGAGAAGGTAACGGAGCTGCGGTTTTTAAACCTATTTGTGGCGAATGGTTGATGGAATTGAGAGTGAAATATGAAGAAAAAGGAAAAATAAAATTGAATAAAATACCTAACTGTGTATAGAATGGAATTTCGTGGAATTTATACGTTTCCGAAATGGAAACAATAGTCGGTCTCCCAGGACCTTTTGACTCGTCTGCTCGTCACGACCATCGGAAACAATATTATTTAAATTCAAGCGCTTCGACGGAGGAAGCCTATAAGTCAGTTTCCGATTGCATCGACCAGGGACAACCAGCCCCATAATTTTACAATGTAAAATCGAATTCCTATATATATCGGTACAATTGCCGAACTGTGGTCCGTATTAAAGGTGCGCGAAAATTTCGACTCATGAAAATTTTATGAGACAATCATCGACAATGTTCTTTGACTAAATGAAAAAGTGATAGATGTAGATCGCTCTGGGTCTGAAATGTTTTTACCTGATTTTACTAAAATTGGAAAATCATGAATGGGACCAAATTCTCAATTCAAATACCGTGGATCATATACGACATACGATACTCCCTGAGATGTAAAACTTTTTCTGACTTTCATCCTGCATCCGTTTGATTTGCTTTGTCAACTTTGCGTCAACGTTCGTTTACGCCCGAATCAATAACGTCGAAAGAACCGTGTGAAAAGATACGACACCTGGCGTGGGATAAAGGGAGAAGAAGCAATCCTCAGAGACCTTGGTAATCCGGTCTCTCATCTCTGTGCGTCTTTTCGTTTAGCAAAAAGAAAGAAGAAAAAAAGAAGAAAAAAAAAAAAAGAAGAAGGTAAAGAAAAAGAGAAAAGAGAAAAGAGAAGGAAAGAAAAAGGGAAGTAAATGAAAGGGAAACACACCTCGATGTTCAAGACATGACTCAAAAGTCTCCTCTCTTTTACATTAAAATTGCACCTGGTGCGCGTAAATTTCATTCCCTTAAATCCATCACGTTACCAATTCGCAAGGACTTAATTTCGCCCATTGAAGTAGTTGAGCTGAGCCTACTAAGCAGCTGGATGAGCCATTTAGATCTTTTTCACGAGGGTCAGGGTTGCCCTCGATATTTATACGTCAAGTGACGGCGTGGCCTCTACCACGCCGAAGCAAAGAGGGTGGGTTACCCCGTAGCAAAGCGCCCGCTGGGATGCTTCGCCCTGCGAGTGTCTCTTTATTGGATAATAAATAACCTGTTTCATTTATAAGAAGAAGATAAAGCGAGCCGGCGTGCGCCCTGAATAGGTATAGGCTTGCAGCACCTTCCTCCCTTCGACACTCTTTGTATTCGCCTCTTTGCTGAATGAACTAGCATCGAGCCTCCCTTAAGCGCCCCGAATAATAGACGCAATTTTTAACTTAATCCACTTGACCTGAGGCTCAAATCTCGGGTTGAAAGTGAAGTCAGCTTCCTGCTGGTTAATGTACCGAGATGATCAGACCCTGACCATTTCGGATGGGCCATACGTGTTCGATATTTCGAATTGTTTAATATTTTCGAATGATTTGAACGCCCGAAAGCTGTCGTCGAACGAAAAGTCGCCCGGAGATTTTAAGAAGTTGGAAACTTGAGGGTGGAAACCAGATCACCAGATTTGACCCTCGGAAAAGTCCGAAGTAGGTACTTCCGAACTACAAGGTCTCCGTTCTCCGCTGGCTGTACATCGAAAAACTTTAAATAACTTTTGAAACTATATCTGATTGATTTACTTTTAACTCGATCGAGTTTTCCTCGCTTCTTTCAACGCCCCCGCTTCCTATCGCCAAACTCCCCAAAGCGCCATGGCAATCTGGCAATCTGGATTCATGCCTCAGCCCTTATACCTATACCGGTCTTGCTTATCGTTCTTATATTGGTTGGGCTTATTGTTAGAACCACGAAGAAATAAGGAATTCGGGAAATACTAACACAGCGCGCCTTTACTCAAAGTTAGGGATGAACTTTACCGTTTAGATTATAAACCGCCTCGACCCTGGAATTAGAACAAGAAACGGGGATTATCCTGATAGAATATTAATCGATAAACTATATATATATATACCAAAGTATTATATGGGATAACTTGACAAGATACAAATTATTAGATATTATATTAAAAAAAAAAAGAAATGATCGTACCTCTTACACCTGAGATACAGTCATTTTTTCTGGACAGATTACATGTCGAAGGGAAAATTAATGAACGTCGTCAAAGCTTGATAGTGTTATGGCGTTAATTTCCACGAAAGCTTTCGACCTTTGACCGGACAGTCTATGCAGCTGTCTGTCGAAGTGAATGAGCCCTTTATCCATGGAAAGAGGATCTGGGTATAGAGGAGATTGGAAAGGAAGTGAGGTCGCTTTGTGAGACGACCGTAATTAAGAAAGACTATTTTAGCGTTTTCCACGGTCTAATCTTCCCTCGCACTTCGGTATCCGTGAAAACGATTATAGTACTACTCGTGCCTAACAACCCTTGAATCTAATTCCTGTGGATTTGAATACACATAAATGAGAGCTGAGCTGAGGTGACTTTAAGTTCGACTTCTCTACCTGGTGGATTTTGTTCAACTTTAAAGTTTCCTTTAATCCTTTGGTTTAGTTTCTGGTTCAAATTCATTCTCACTCTTTGACGTGTTATGCGTCGGATCTATTCCACGATCTGATTACCACAGCTGTGATTTAAATTGCCATCCTTATTCGAACGGACGTTGATGAAACTCGCTTTTATTCTCATTTTTAACATTTTTTTTTAATAAGTGCTGTTGCTTTTACGGATTTTTCTTCTCCTTTTATTATGCTTGTATAAAGCTTTACTCTGAACCAAGCTGCTCTTCCGTAAGGCTTTTGCCTTCTGGTCTCCCTCAGAGACTCTAATTGATCTCGTCGGGCCCTTTAAACAACTCTGATTTCTCGGCTCACTGACTCGCAGTGTCTTTCAGCCGAAGGCGTTGTCCCTGGCTTCTTACCAACCTACTTTATAGTACTAATCCTTTGAACGGTCTCCTACATTTACGAGAGAAATACATCAATTTAAGAAACACAGATATTGAAACCGAGTTCCGTAATACCAGGAAAAGTCACGGTTGGAAAAATTGATTCAGATATATCAGAATAGGTATGTAGCTACGACGGAATACTGCGTACTGTATAAACCGGGTCAGACGGATCGAAGCAGCATTAGTCATTAAGGCCACGGTTGGAAAAAAAAAGAGAAAAAAAATGTATGAAAATTATTTTGTCACGCGGTTTGGTAACCTAAGGTATAAGTATAACCCGGGCATTTCTGTTTCTTTTTTTCCACTAAAAAAGGGGAATTCGTCGCCTTTCTCTTATATTGTTTCGCATTTTCGTTCTGACGGATCCGTGCGACACCCATCAGCCAAAAACAAAGCCCGGAAATGTATATACGCGACGGTGAAAAAAGCTCGCTTCGTATAAGAATAGTACGCCCGGCATTATATTAGTATTTCAATAAAACCCGAGGGAATTTTTGGTCCCTTTCCTCTTCCTCTCTCTCTCTCTCTCTCTCTCTTTCTCTCGTTCTTTTCTCAAGAAAAATATATATCTAAACACTACGGATAGACCCCAACTACCATACGAAACATAAACAGTCCCGAAGCCAACGAGAGATCGATCGATCGTGTTTCCGTGCGCCGGTCTACCCTTCCATTCTGATTTCCGGTTTAGTTCCCACGGTTTCCTCACTCCCTAGCTATAGGTAATTAACGGCAGGATTCGGGCTACGATGAATTTATATCACTGATTATTAGTGTTAAAAGTCAAACTGCAGCCAGTCCAATGAAGCGTTAAATTTCGAAGGTATGAAATTTCGATCGACAAACTCGATCTTTCGATTCTTCAACGTGAATAGATAATATATAACCCGTGGAAAAATCGCAACCAAGCTTTGAACGTGTTGATATATTTTTGGAAACATTTTCTCTCGAATATTAACTCCTATGAAAAGAAAACAATTTTTCTGTATCATTTTTTTCACTGAAGTGGAGAATGACAGTGGTGAAAATTGTTTACCGAACGACACGGTATTCTCAAGTGTTTGGAACTGACGTTAATGTAACATAAGAGGGCGCGTGTAAAATGGAAGTAAGTATAAATGTACGAGGATAGTAGACTCGGTGTTTTGTCGTTGCCCTTATATCATCGCTTTTGGTGATGTTCCCGGATATCTCGATGCGCGAAATAGAACCTGGATTATCTTTCCCTTCGCTGAGGGCACTCGTAAGGGATTTCTACTTATTGTGGCCCCTTACTTTCAGCCATTATTTCCTCCTTCTTCCACCATCTGTACAGAGTGTAAAACTCATCGGTTTTAAACATAACTGAAGCACCGTGTTAAAGCTCCTTTTTAAATACGGTGAATGGTTCTCTTCGAATCAATATTTCAATCTTGATCTCGAATTCAAAGGTAAATGATAATAATGAAAGGACTTTCGTTCCCGAAAAAAAAAGAAACAGAAGAAAGAAAGAAAGAAAAGAGAAAAAAAACATGATTTCAGTGAAAAAGATAAAAAATTGTTCCCTTCTTTTCAACCTCAAATATATATATTTTTATTCAGATTTTTATGAATTTTTTCATCCACTGAGCTGATCGGTATCTCGTATATTTTTTGTCTCGAAAATAAATGAGGTGGATATTATAATTTATGCTCGAATATTTCTAACTCTTTTTCATTTACACGACGAGGAATTAGGGTATATATATGTATACGTACGCATGAAATTACATCGCAAGTTCAGCTGCGATACTATTAAGCTATTTAGCAGACCGTGTAAGCCGATGCCAATCAGAGTTTGTTCTACAGCGATTTAATATTTCAGAGGGTGGATTACTTCGACTCTCCGAAGCGTAATATCCAGCTCTGGATTCAGTGAAATTAATCTGCGATAGCTAACCCGTTCTGCTCATCGTTCTGTGGAGCAAATTTACGCGAGTTGTGGATCCCCGTTGGTAGTACCTAGTACCGTACAACTGGAAACTTGGCATGAAATATCCACATCGCGTTAGCGCACATACAGTTCGAGATAGGCACATATACGTTCAGTAGTTAATTGGCTTTCAAATATTCATCTAAACATCAATACCACTAAATGTAATGAAAGATCGACGACAATTGCCTGCCTTACCTCACTCCAATTTTATTTGTTTCAGGCTCTGGCCGACCTACGCAAGTGCCCATAATAATCTAGGGACTCTGACAGTTGGCGAACAAGCGGAACAACATTTTCTTTCGGCTATTCAGGCTCAGCCAGGTCACGTCAACGCTCACTATAATCTTGGCCAGCTCTACAGGTAATTTATTTCTCATTAATTTCGACCCGGACTGAATCGGGCGCTTTTTATCGTAAGCTAATAAACTAGGGAGGCAAGATTGCGTACATTTGGGTGAAAAAAAAAAGAGTCGCGTGGTTCTTCGATCGAACTGAAAATGTTTCGTTCGAAATATTGTTGGAATAGAAATTGGTTGGCGTAAAATGAAAAGGTTGAATAAAGGCGTGGACGGATAGAAAAACGGATCAGCACCCGCTGTGGTTTGGAACGGCGACTGGAACTGGAACTGGGACTATTTTATCAAGAGTTTATTGTCCGTTTTATTGGCCAAAGCGCTCACGCGAATTTCACGCGTTAAATCTTGCGTAGCGGTAATTCTAGCGCTTTGGCCAAAATTAAAGTTTAATTAACACGAGTGAAAGCGCTGTTCAGAGAGCGCTGCTTCCGCTCTAGAGCTTTCCTATAGTACCTGCCTCAGCCCCGGGGCACATAGGCTGTTGAATTATCTTTCGCAAAAAGGTTTTTCGCTTTGCTATCTCAAAATCGCTCGCTGTGCCGAAATAATTGTGTCAATTCTTTTCATTATCATATTTTATTTCTGTCATTATACCCGCGTCACGGTGTCTGAAAAATTACTTTCGGAATTGATATACTAATCGAGTTAAAATTACCTTCATATAAATAATTTCATAGAACTTTGCGCGAGACCGATGATTCACTGACGTCAAGTGACAGAATTCTTCATTTAATTCGATGAATTTTTTATCATGTTTAAATATTCAAATTTCATTCACTAGCCCCGCATTTAACGGGGAATAATTTAACGCAATTACGTGGTTATTCTCATCATTTGGCCATTGGCATGATGTGAACCGAATGTGAGACCCCCGAAACCCCCTAAAATTGTATTTCTTATAATAACATATTCCTGAGTAAAAATTGGCTCGTATGATACGTCCATATAGGTAGAGCTGCTGATGTGTCACGGAATGAACCTTCGCAAATCGTGCGTAAATTACCCCTCGAGCGAGGTTATTATTTTATTTTATTTTTTTCTCTCTCTCTTTGATAAAGAACCTGCGGGGTTGTTTGCAAACAATAAAAAGGCCATTGTCATATTACTACCTCTGGTCTGGCCATTGGCGATTCTAACGTAATTACCGCGTCCCCTTTTACGCCGTCGAAGTACTGCACCGTCAAAGCGAAACCATAATTCACCCACACGTCCGTTGAAATTGCCGTTTAATTTATAGAACGTCCAATTTATGACGCTCAGTCAGTTCTGTATGTCAACCTTTTAATATCAATTCCCGATCACGATACTCCGTTAGAGTCTCTCGTCATATCAGGTGCAAAAACTTGAGAATTGATGTTATTTCAGGCAAAACTGCGTGTAGCATAAAATCAACAGCTTTTAGTGAATTCGGAAATCAAACAAGGCTTCCTCGACGTATGAGACGCGAATTTATCAATAGAATCTTCTTGTCTAATTGCAGAAAAACGAATAGAACGGACGAGTGCATCAGGATGCTTCAGAGATGCGTTTCCCTGGACCCAGCATACACTCCGGCATATCTTGTTCTGGCTCGTCTGGCCACTGGTCCTACAGCAGGGGCACTTTTGCGCCATGTAGTTCGTCTCCAACCCCGAAGTCCTGACCACCTTGCCGAGTACGCTACTTGGCTTAACGGAAACGGTGAGTCAGAATTCTCAACTTCAGTCAAAGATCTCAGGATTTTGATTGTCTATCACGGGATGAAACTGGGATAGATTCTCATCGAGGTTCAATTTATTTCTTGTTACAGGTAAATGGCTTACTGCACTTAGGTACTTTCTCAAGGGTATGGAAGTCTCGAATTGTCACCGAGCATCCCTTCTCGGTACTGCGAGAATCCTACGATCTAGGGGACAGTGGCCCCGTGTTCATCAGCTCGTAACAAGGTGAGACGGCAATTTTTCACCCTGAAAATAATCTGAGAATATATTTTTTCAAAAAAAAAAACGGAGCAGCTGGACCAGTGAAACTTATTTTTTCGCGATATTTCGCCTCGCCGTATATCGATGCCGGGTTGAATTTCAATATGCATCGTTTGACGGATGGATAGTGTTCGGATTTTGAATTTAAATATAAATCCTTTCGCGGGTCTGTGACAAGTGGATGGCTCGGACAATGTGAGAGAGCAGGTGACGGGTGGAAATAGAAAACTGTGAAACGGTGGTGCTTTTCGTGGACGTTGTTTCAAGCCAAACCAGAGAGCAGCCACTCGAGTTGCAACAACAGCAGACCCTGGTATGGGTAGTGAAAGCAAATCGAGTGCACACGCAAGATCGAATTTTTCCAATTTCTTTTCTAGCAAAGTGAAAACGGAAATACTCCTTATTTCTTTCGATTTTGCCCGGACTTTCGCACAATTTCAGACACCGTGAAACATTCGATCCGTGAAATTTTTCGAAAGCTCGATTTTCCCATCTCGACATCTCAATCCTAATCTCATGATGCGGGTGGCTTTGACCAATCTACGATCCGGACCAAAGGGCCAGGTCAAGCGCCACTCTATACCTACACCAATATATGGCCGTCAAAGTAAATTCGGAATAGTTTGGGTAATATGCCAGTAATTAATCTAGTTTCGCTATATTTAGATGGACATACTATATAATCGTGGAATCCATCGATCATACCTGGGCTCAGAGATTGAGGAAAAATGTTTCTGATTAGTATTTATTTTTATGATTTGTTCATTTTCAGAAAGTAATTTGATTCTCTAGTAGAAACGACTTCTCAACTTATAATTATCTTTGAATTAGTTTAGAGATATATAGCAACGCGAAATGAGGTACCGAAATTAACTTATACTTCGTAAAAATGAGTGGTTATATTTTTGTATGATTTTTTTCCTTTTTTCTTTTTTCTCTCGTTTTTTTTTTAATTTAGGAATACTCAAAGCGAGAGAATTATACGTTTCTACTTTTTTTATATATTTTTTTTTACAGAGGATGAGCTTTCGAATTCAGTGAACTAGCGAATGGCGGGTTTTGAAGCTGAATTATGTAACGACATACCGCGAGTATCAATATTGAACTGACAAAGGACGCAAATGTCACTTTTTCTCCCCAAAATACATATTTACCTTTATTTTTACGCTATCCGAATCCTTTGATTCGTCATTTGTGAAATTGCACACCGGACGAATGGCCCCACGCTTCAATCGCGACTACTATATCGCTTGTTTTCATTTATTCCATATAGTTTGAAAGCCACGCTTGACGACTTCGATTCATTTTTAATCGACAGCATGTATATCTATCCCAGGTATTCCGTACGCGTGTAGAAATATGCTTTCGTCCAATTTCGACATTGGAAATGGAATGGAAATGGAAAGAGACACCAGTCCATAACTGTTCGTGAAAAATATCTAATCATTCATTAATTCGTTTTAAAAATCCCAAGAATCGAGGAAATGGAATGATCATTTACAACGTGACAACCTTCGATTATTTCTCGATTACGTTTCATTTTATTCTCCAAATGGGAAAAACGTGTCACGGATATCATTCGGATAATAATTTCGACCACGACAATGTCCTCGCTGTTTGTTGCGTTTTACGGTTGCTCAACTGATAAATCGAAAATTTACGACTCGGCATCCGCGCGTTGTGACTACGACTCTTTCCATTTCTCTGTCTGTCTTTTTCTCTCCGCCCCTTTCCCTATTTTTCACAAATAATATCGCCACCACTGTGGTCGGCTGCCCAGGCGCAATAACAATTTACATAGAACGAAAAACACCGCGTAGAGGAAAAATCCGGAAAAAACGAGACGAAGCTAATGTTAAATCAAGCAACCATACACTCTACTCGCACGCGAAAAGTATACCGCGAGAACTCAGCGCCATGGCTTTCGCCATTATACTTTTATCTCAAATCGAGAATGGTGCTTTTATAAATCATGGACCCTCGTGTATCATTCTATCTATGTCCATAGAACGCGATATCATCGACGCTGTAATCCATTACTACACTGACTTTCTGCTCGCCTAACTATATAAGCCTTCCCAGAATTTTCGCTACCGCCATCGAAACTGTTTTCTAGTTTCACCAATCGCTTGGTTTTTCCCTTATTTACGAGGTGCGAAGTAATTCGACCAAAATCGCAAGATAAATAGGAGTAAGGGTTCCGGATTCAAAAAAGCTACTCGCATCTCTTGGAATTGCAGCTACGTATGAGCCAGAAAAGTTTGAATTAAAAATCTCGATATTTGTGACGCAAGTAGCATTTTGATCAAATTTCATACATCGAGGTTTCGGAAAGCTCGAGAAAGTTCTTATCTAACAGATTTGTGGTTATAAGGTTATTCCAAACAGATTCACGTGGCGTTTTTCTTTTTCTTTTAATCGCAGTTCATGCTTTTTCAAAGTACAAATTATTCTACAGTATTGGTAAAGTGATCTGTATCTAGGTCCCCTTCAAGCTTCAAGCTCAACAGCGCGTATGTAACGAAAGGTTTGAAGAGAGTCATGTAGGTATATAAAACAATTTTATTTTATTTGACATCATTCAGTGTTGAATGAAAATTGGAGAAAAAAAAAAATACTCACGCTTTCCTGTTCAGTGATTTTAATATTTCATCCTTATCAGATACGTCAGGGTGTATACCTACCCCACGTATGTTTTACCTCTTGGTAAAATTGTAATATGTTAGAATCGACCGAAAGCTTCGGTTGAAATATACGTCGAGTCGGTCGTCAGGAGCTTTCTGTCGACTGTTATGGGTATTCCAGTTCCTTCTTTATATATTTTTTATAACTTGATAGAAAAATCGATGATCGCGTGGGGCGTAATATTAGGAAAAGTTAGACACGACAATTAAATAATGATACACAAATATTTACATAGTCATTGCGATTCATAAATTGTTATGTAACGAGGAGGAGGAGGAAAAGGAGGAGGAGGAGGGGTGGAAGGAAGAGAAGCGAGAGAACTAGAACGAGGACAATGGTAATGATGCTCTAATTGCTTCGCCCTCTCTAAAGAAGAAGTAAAAAATAAAAACTAAAAAAACAATCAGACAAAGTGTAGTGAAAAATGAAAGAGAGGAACTATACAGTTAAAGTTGCATGAATGCATCAACTCCCTTAGTTTTCATCCCTTGTTCCGTCAGATCGTGGATAAAATTCTAATCAACGCGATGACCCGGTATCGTTTTATCGCAACCCTGGGATTGACGAGCCAGTTGACCAGCGAAAGGGTAGTCGAGGTATTACATATCAAAACTGAAAATGACATTTCCCGGTCAACTCTGCGATATTGTATATCTATATCGGAGAGCTGACAGCTAGTTATTTAGCGAGAGAAGGACGAACGAGAATTTGCTGCGGTGAAATTTATACAGGGGTTTGTAGATGACTGCAGGGAGGGAGATTCGATTTTTGAACTTGACTAACAATTTAAATATTCATATTCTCATTTTTGTTTTATGTACATAGGTATTCCAGTCAAACGAAACTATACTTTATCTAATAATGGTCCTGGAATACGCAACTAAAACCAATTAGCATAAAATAATAAGTTCTCGGTCTAATGCCGAACGATCGATCAACAGGAAACAGAAATTAATGGGAGGTTTGATCAGCTTAGTTCGTATTTCTCCCTCTATCCTTTAATTAGCTACGAAATTATGTAAATTATAGTCGAGTTTTCGGAATGGATAAGTTAAGTTGGAAACAAATGCATCCTCCGAGTTGAATTCGTTAAGCAAAGCAAAGTTGGAAATGCTATTACGTTCCAACTATTACTCGCATTCATTTTCTGCCATTTAAAGGGGATGGTAGAATTAACGAATTCGTTACACTTCTATGCCTCAGCCATTACACGAGTTTGAAACGAGAATTTCCCTAAATTCAACCAAAGAAGGAAAGAGAACAGGGAGGACATTGCATCAAAGCAAAAAAGAAAGAGCAATCTTCTTTGTCTTTATCCTTAAATCCGAAACTATCGAAAATTAAGGGGACCAGTACAGCTTGATTCAAAAAATTCTACATACTCCAAAAATCATTTATATCTTAACCAAAGTTCATAATACATCAAGAAAATCACTTGTCTGAAAATCACTTGTCGTAAGGTTTCAGGCACACGGTTGATCCGATTATGTCTTTTGACGTCTCATTTTCTTCGGAGAGCAATTCTTCATCGCATGAACGTAGGGAATTGATTAAAAAAAATCCTGTGATAAGTTATGGTCAGTTATCGAAATTTAGCAAAAATCTAGTCACTCTTTTGCTGATAACTTTGTCTGGAAATTTTTTGTTTAAATTTTCCTCGTTCATGCGATGAGGATTTGTTTTCTGAAAAAAATGAGCCCTAAATGAGTCAAATCGGAGCAACGGTGCTCCCAAAACCTTACGACACGTTGCCAAAAATATAGTTCTGAGAAAAACGGGTTTGAAGTTTTTACTAAAAAAACAAATTTTACTACTAGAAAAGTTTGAAATATCGAAAAATGTTTCAAATAAAAGTTGTTGGTTACAAAATTTCTGACAAAATTCAATTTTTTATTTACAAGAAACAAGATTTCTTTGTTCAACTTTCAAACTAATATTTTCATCGTACCATCTTTAAGGGAGGTCCCTACTGAAATCTTGGAAAAAAATGAGTTTTTTATTTTTCGATTGGCCAAAAAAAGTTCAATCTAAAAAGTAATACTACCAATTGGAGATTATGGTAGAATATGTTTTAAAAAAAATTCAGTCTTCTGCAATAAAAGTGTATGCGCAGGGAACCTTACGCAGAATCTATCCTGCGCAGCGCTTGGAAAGGTTTCCTGCGCATACACTTTTATCGCAGAAGACTAAAATTTTATTTTAAAACATATTCTACCATAATCTAGAATTGGTAGTATTACGTTTTGATTTGAACCTTTTTTGGCCTGTTGGAAAATAAAAAACTGCTTTTTGTCAAGTTTGCAGTAGGGTCTTCCCTTAAAAGGCTCCTGCAGCATATGACGGTCCTTCTCTAGCCGCTGTAGTCTCATTTTAGCCTAGTCGTAGTCTTCGGATAGCAATTTGGGCTTCTCGAGTACTATCAGCTGCCTGTCGTTGAGCCTGTTCTAGCCGTGTCTGGTCGGTCCGAATCATGTGAGCCTTCGCGTTGGATCCTGGGGTCACTCCAGGTGCAGTCATGACTACCAGAATCCCGGTGGCTCCTTCGGAGAAAGTTATTGCTCCGAAGTACTTGGAGCTTTGTTGTTGGTCGTTGCAGGGCCATGGAAGATCTTTGCTCTTTTTTTTGGCTCATATTTTCGAAAATTGTAACGATTTATTTCTTCTGGGTGTAAATTACGAGATCTGTGAACAAAAAGCAAAAACCTTCGACCGCAAACACATGCATGCTATACTTACTTTGAGGTTAGTTGGTGAGAACCCACAAATAACCTCACACACACTGTCACTCGATGTTTATACACGAAAATGACAAAGCTAGATATTTATCACGATGGAATCGCGGATTTTTTAGTACTGCAAAGGTCTGTTTTTGTTGTTATTGTATTCGAAACAAGTAAAGAGCGGGAACGTTACACGATCTCTAAGAATGTTCGACAAGCAATCGCCGGTCACGAAACATGTGAGCGATATGAAAACAAAGCGACAGCGCTGCTTGCGCCAGGTCGCCGAAACTCAATGCCAATTCTCGATCATTTTTACGAATTCGTCGATGGCGACTTTTTTAGATATAGATATGACCCTGAGACAGCGAAATTTACAAAAAACGAAAAAACCATTTTTGTGAAATTTCAAGCTGTACGATTTTCGGTCTGTAAACCAGTTATTTTTACGAATTCGTCAATGACGATTTTTTTAGAGATAGATATGACCCTGAGACAGCAGATTCCGCAAAAAACGAAAAAATGATTTTTTCAAAATTTCAAGCTGTACTGGTCCCCTTAAGATGAACTAATTTTCCGGGGAAAAAGATGAATTTTTTTGGACCTATAAGTTATAAGGGAATAAGATAAGAGAGATGGAGATTAAAATCAATAAGTTAACGGCAGAGGAGCGTGGCTCATACTTATCTCGATAGCGTGAGATATCACGGGGCGAATTTCCAAGCGGTGGGAATTAAACTGAAGAGTGCCTCTTTCTACCAGGACTCTGGTTACGGTCTTGAAGTGTTTCTACCGAATATCTGGTTTCCGCAAGGTTTAGGGAATTTCTGAAATTCAGATTCTCCTCTCGCTTACGACGCCCTGCCTAATTAAGGGCGATACTAATCCTCACGGTACGCGGGAGGCCAGCCTTTTCCCACGGCTAATGAAATTTGATTGGAATCATTCACCGCGCCACCCACCACTCTACCACGGATTTTATCTCAAGCAGTATTTTACCCAAAATATGATGAAGCCATTACGCCCAATTCATTCGTACACGTTTCGACTTCAGTTATACACATTGCAATTCGAACACGAGAACATCGCCGCGCCTCAATATCCGCAACACATAAAATCAGTGAATTAATTCGATCAGAATTTAATCTCACCTCAAAACTGTTTAATAAATTCTATCCCGTCTTTACCTGGTTCCAGCTGCTAAGAATAAGGACGATAAAAAATGATCAAGGATATCTTTCAATCGAGTATAATATGTATGTAAAAATTGTTTTCGTTTTTGTCAATTTTCAGGTGGCACTTGATGCTGCGTGCTAGACGAGGAGGTTTGATATACCGCGGTGACCTGTACATTCGAGCTTGGCAGCTACAAAGTGAATCTCGTCATCGAGCTCATCAGCATCAGCATCAGCACCAACATCAGCATAATCTTTGCTTGACTGTGAGTTGATACATTGAAAAATTAATAACGTGTATTTTCGTGTCCTTCATATCATCGGTCGTTATCTGGTCCGAGATTTTATCTGAATCGTCGCAACCTGCAGGGGTGCTAATTTCAATAAAATATTACCGGGTCGCGTGGGCGGAGGGGTGGGTCGTCAGTCGTGCAGGGCGCCGAATTGATCGCTCGATCCTAGCAGACAAAGGGATTTTGTATATCGGGTATATATTTCTAGCTGTGAGTACCGGTCAATTTTGTCATTAATCAACCCCTGCGCTGACCCACTGTCACTTCTAATAAATAATCTAAGCTCACGTCAGGCCCGGGGCGAGCGCGATTGAGTACGATTTCCTAAAGAATCAGCGGGCAAACCCCTGGCGAGATTTCATCTGATTCTGAATCGTCGAAGGGCGTCTTGGGGATTGAAAATTTGGTTAAAAAAATCCACCGAATTTATGATAACTGGGAGAAAATGGCAACGGCAATAACAATGATGATAATATATATCGTTTTTAATAAGAGCCGGGTTATTGCTCGCCCCATTTCCGCTCCCTAGCCCCTTTATTTCTTTCCCCTTTATCTACCCTCGGCCAAAAGTCACTTGAAACACCACCACCTTGCACCGAGTAACCAAAAAGCGGTGCAAAAGGGTTAGACGCCGGCTCACTCAGCCAGTGAATTCCCTCTGGGACCTGGCACGGATATAGAGAACGAGGAAGTTTCACTGGCCGATTTTCTCGTTCAATTAAAAATCCCCCCTTGTATATATACAGCCGTACCCGCCTCTTTTCCGAAGAGCTCTACCACCCTAACGCAAAGCAGTTAAAAATAAAGGGTTATCTCCTTCCTCCGCAGGGTATCTAACCCCGAGGTGATTATCTGCCAAATTCATGATCGGGGTGGACTAGACTAGATGTCGTCGATCCTGACAGTAGCTTGCAAATCTGTAGACATTAGATTTTGTCGGTGTCGCATTTTTATTTTCGTCTCAAGCTGGGTTTCATTTGGTTCGACGCTCTCAGGCGATTTTTTAACGGGGTCAAATTTTCAGGATTATTTTGGAACGATTATATCAGTTCGATTCGGCAGTAGAAAGTGCAGATGTGGATTGAGCGATTGTTGAACTGCTGGATCGGGTCCTGAAACGGTCCTGTAGGTGTTTAGCGTTCGAATTTAAAGGGTCTGGCGAACACGAGCAGCGATTAATCGACCGATAACACGCTTGTCCAGATTGATATCGACTCGCAATAAGCGTGCCTCTGTAGGTACGATCAGAAGCAAGATTAAAAATTCGTGGAACGGGCGAGACGAGTTGAATAAAGCCGAATATCATCCATTGATTTTATTCACGAACGTAGGATATACATTCTTTTTCCACAAATATGTCTTTGAGGGATATTCTACATCAAATATGTTGGAAAAAAGCGGTTCTCTTCAAAGTCACGTAAACACATCGATTCTGCAAAATGAAACTAACCCCGAAAAGTCATGAGAAATTGCAAAATAAAACCCTCACACTTTCGAGTGAAAGTCGGGGTTCAGACCGGTCGTTTTGTTTCTCATTATCGTTATGATTTTAACACGGGTATACACAAGCGAAACTGTGTCGTAACGGGGCACTCTGCCTTCTCTGTTTGCTTTCTTCGCGCCTACTGTACCTATTACAGGAAAATTGCCACTGTTTGCCTACCTTGCTGTCCTATAAGACAGTGTTTGCAGATGTATTCTAGGGTAGCTACCTTCTATATACCGTTAGGTAGGAAAACCGTTGTTAAACTCCCCCTGAACCATACAAGCGAATGTATTCGTCTACGAGAAAAGGGTTAGACACGTTCACGAATGACTGTGAATACATTAATAATGATCGTAGCGAAAAGGCGAGGAGGCCGATGCGAGAGATGGTGAAAAAGAGCGTAGATAGGTATTGCGAAAATTCAGGCCAATTGAATGGCAAAAAGTTGCTGTAAAAGTGTATAAAGCATATTTTATGAAGCCTGGAAGGGTGGAAATAAGAGAGAAAGAGGCGGAAGACAGATGGCCGAGCTTTATGTGCATAGGGATGTTCTTGTTCATCCATGATTCATTATCCATACAAATGCTCATGGCAGGTGCAGCTGAAGCTGGTAGGATGTACAAGCTACCTCCTCGACAACGAGTCTCGGTCTCTTATGGCTAGTAGGTACCCGGACGTGATGCGAGCCGTGCTTGTGTCGGGATTTAATTAAGATTCTTCGGTCACGTCGCGTAGTAATAACTCTAATTAAAATGGATTACCGTCCGAATGGGGGTCAGAGATTTTCGCCGGAATCCTCCTTCGACATGTTACGCTAACCAGGGCTTCAGTTTCCTTAAGAATTACCGCCGCAAGTTGGGATGGAAATCGGGAATGGAAAACCAGACACAAAAGTGTAAAGAGAAATATCGCTGGGTATAAATTGGGAGAATCGTTTGAGCTTTACGAGTTACCTAAGTCTTGGCAAGGTTTCTGATAAGCGATTAGAACGATGACCCGATCACTAGTCTGCGGTTTCTCGGGGAACGAGGTCAAACTAGTTGCCCATGGAGATTTTCTGGATCCGTTAGTTCGCGGACGGAAGTATACCCACGAGCTGGGTACTTCGGCTCCAGCAATTTGGTCGTGTGAATTAATCGGAATTGATTAGTTTGTAGGAGATGCGGTAGATTCCGGTCTCATTTCCTAAATAAACTACGCCAGTAATCAGAACAGGATAAATTCCCGACGTAACGTTTTATCCCAATTTTTCACATTTATTTTCAACCTGCTGAAGACGCGACGTTCATTTCAGTCCTAGCGTTGAAAAGTCTTGTCTGTTCAAATGTGGGTTGAATCAGCTTTAATTAGATACATTATGAGCTCATGATATCGGAATCAGCGACGCAGAAGAACCGCGATGAGGTTGATTTTCCGCTGTATTGATTATCGCGGTTGAACAGCGTGCAGATTTCTCTGTTCATTATAATACGAAAATAGAAAACAGCCTAGTCTCTGTTATAACTTTGTCATATTTATCGTCCGTAAATAAATTGCAAGAAGGTAATGAACTTTGACTACGCTACACGTATATTACATATACCTGTACAGATAAAAGGCGGTTACGGCTTTTTGTTCACGTTGAAAAAGCCTCGACACTCGGTGCTGAAGAGGAAGCGAGTGTATGCGAAGCAACAAACTTTAATTCGTTGAGAGAGAGAGAGAGAGAGAGAGAAAGTGAGATTAGCGCTTAGTTTGCTAACGGACTCCCTTAATATGGCGAAGTTAGGAAAGTGCCATTAAGCTTTGGCTCTGCCGCCGAGTCGCTACTCGAAGGGGTTTGGAAAAACAGGAGCACCCTTTTTTTGCTACCTGTGAGATAGAATTCTGATTTGTTCCTTCCGTCTTTGTGATTGTTGGCTTTAATTTATGCAGATTCATGGAAGCTCGGAAAGTTAATATTGTTGTTCCCCGTTGTGCGACATGGTGCGGTAGAAGTTTGTTAGATACGACGTCTCAGGATCGGAAACTCCGCCTCATTTTTCAAACTCTTTCTCTCGAAGAGTGAAGCCGAAGATAATTCATCGCGGGGCGTATTCGAATCGAGTTTTCAAAATCCCCTCACATTATCATTGAAATTAGTCATTGAAACGGAATGATAAAATCCAGGAGATTATTCTGATCATTTCCATCTTCCATACGCTGTTTCAGGAGACGGGGTGCTCGTCGCCAAGAGTGGCAAGTGTATCGGTACAGCTGGAGCAGGACAGCAACAAATCAGAGCAACTCCAGAGAGCACCACGTTGTGGAGTTCGTCCAGGTCGTCAGACGAGAAAAGCGAAGGCTCGTGTCACCGCACCGGCTCTTCTGGTTCAAAATCTTTTAGAGACACTCTAGTAGTCTCTCCAGGGTTCGCCGAGGGTTGGGATCGGTTCGGTTGGCAAAATGCAGAGTCCCAAGATCGAGTGAGGATTTTTTCCTGCCATTGGTTTCCTAGGGGATAAAAATGCCACGGAAACGGGGGAAATGACTCTGGGATTACGTGATTTACGTGCGATTGTTTCTCGATCGTTTTTCATGTAATCGATTATTAGTACGTTTGATTCTTCAGCACAGGAATCAATCACCGGTTACTAATTAGGTCTGATTGATCGCAAAGCCTCGGCTAGTATTCCTCGATTTTTATTTCAGAGTTTGATAATATATATGCGATGATTGAATGTAAAAGTTGAGAAAAGAAAAATTTCAATTATGACGCGGAATCTGCAGCCGTCATTCGTCAAAAGCACTGCGTCTCTTCTTGGCGAGGGGCGAGTCGAAACGATCCAGGGAGGTGAGTTGAAGAATAATTTTTAAAAAAATATATGAAAATGAGAATGGAACTGAGAATAAATAGGTACTATCGATTTCGGCAGTAAGGGTATTAAAATACTTCGCACGTGGACCAATCGAGTGTTTTGTATCGCTGTGTGAGTTTGAAAGCCTATGTATTTCGAATCGCGGTTTACGATGATACAGAAGTGACGATATATACCTAAGTAAATTAAAGGACTTCTGCACCGACCCGGAGGTATCCTTAGCAAGTCTATTACCGATGTTGATAACGTATTTTGAGTATTTTTAATTTTTGAGCAAGTAAAAATTTGATTGAAAAGTTATATATATACTGCTTGCTAAATAACAACTGCGAAGAATATTGAAAATAGGAAATATTGTACTTTGTACGCGCTACGAAATATGCAATTAATAATATTAAAAGAACGGAGTGATTAACGCGAGTTCCTTCCTTCGAGTGAGCTGAGATTAAATTTGCTTCATTATTCCTGTAGATAGGTAGTAGAAATGCAAGATTCTTAGCGCGTATAAATCATATCGAGTTTTATACGTGAAATTGTTAAGGCTGTTGAAAGACGAGAGTAGAATGTAAAGAAGAAGAAAAAAGATATAAAAAATGCCGAAATTCAGTCCGATTGCTAGTCGACAATACTTTATCATTTTGTAAAGTATAATAGTTCTCTTAATTAATCCAAAACACTCCGAGGCTCGATGTATAAAATAATGAGAAAACTGGAAGAAGAACCACAAAGTATAATAACAATAAATAAATAAATGAATAAATTCGGGGTCTAATGGTCCGGAATGTATCTGCAAAAAGGGTTTTGCCCATTCGCTCATTCTGCATTCTGTAATGAAGAAATGAATAACAAATAAATGAAGGAAATAATAATAATAATAATAATAATAATATTAGTTAATAATAATGATTGACCGTTGATTTTTTCTTGAAATATTAATATGTGAGCCTAGATATAACAAGCCGTATAATATAATATATTGATAATACATATAATTTTGTAAATATATTTTTATTATATCGTTAAGATGAAGTTTCATTAGGAGCTGTGTATAAACTATATTCTGAGCATACTATTATATATGAATACATAAATATAGTGTATAACGACTAATTATTATCATTATTATTGTTACTATGAGAAAATTTCGTATTATTATTATTAATATACAATATAATATAAATATATGAAATAATGTACACGAAATTTATTTTTCACGCTGTAGCAGGTAGCGAGCAGCAGCTCATTTCTCACGCTACTTGTAAACCGAGTCGTGGGAATATACAATATATTTATATTATGTATGTACATGTATATGGATATATATATATATATATATAGTATGTAATATTTTATATTGTATACCTATATAGATATATAATACATCGATAACTATCCACCATATGTATTTAGAACACGGTGCCAACTTACGCGTGACTCGCGCATATTATCATAGCTATATACCTACCTACCTACCTACCTACCTACCTACCCCGTAACTCTCTTTTCTCAATCTTTTGTAAAATATGATAGACGAGCTTCAATCCAGCCAGGTTATTCGTTTCAACGGTGTTTCATTCAAGATGGCTACCGACCAACACAAGATAAACGAGCCTCCGGCATCAGACAATGTACATAAATGTAGGTACATATATATATATATACATACATATGTATGCGTATGTATGGGTATTCGCGCCTCAAGAGCGTATGTATGTGTGTATATATCCTTATCTCTACGCACGTGTCTAATTAATGAATCGTGAGAGGTAATACCGCTTCGAAATTCGCAAACTCTATATGGTATAATTATTGTCCTATAGCTTGGAAATTTGACGATAATAATGTCTGCGTTATAATTTCAACTTCCAACTGAATTGTATAACAGATAAGAAGAATAATCAATCGTAACAGACACCTATATATAGCTACGACCCAGAATAACGAAATATTGGCCAAATTATACGCTCTGCGTTATAAATAATTGAAATGATCATTAAACGCAATCGCAGGATCGACGCGACGCTGTAATACATAATATATTATACTTACGTACCTATGTTAACGAACGGTCTACAATCGAATGTCCATACAGTCAGCTGCAGTAATCGTCGATTGAAAATGAAAAAAATCAGTGGGAGAAGAAAGGAAATTAATAATTACCTCAATTTCAATTTACCTGCAGACCTCATTCCGAACTTGGCGCGTCGTAAAGATCGGCTATACCTAACTGCTTGTTTATGACTAATTGCTTCAAGAATCGAAATGTCGTTGGTACGTGATTTTATATAAATTGTAAATGTACATACGTGTGTACAGACTAAATAATTAAGACCAAGTATAAAATTACGTAATGTAGTTAATAAAATATATTGACACCCAGGAATTAAGTGACTGTATACCTATGTACGTTGTTATTACACAAGAGTAATTAATCAGAACCAGTTGTCACTCATTATAAAATTATCGACGAGTTTTGACGGTTTATAATTAATTGTTAATGTCGACTAATTATGTGGCAAAGAAGACAAAGAAATTTCATCTGGCGAAACCGGATGATGTTTCATTATCGCATTTGTTTGTTGTCTGACTGACAATGAGTGACCGACTGCAATGCAGAGTCCAAAATCATGACGATAAATTCAATCAATCAACTGATGAAATTCATTTCTAATTATATTCAAGTTTGTAATATTAAACGGGTGATTTTTAAAGCTTGGAAAAAACGTTTGTAGGAGTCTTTTAATCGTGTCACGTCTTCTACGAATTACCCAGTAATTTTTTCCTCTTTGTACGATGTAAAAAAATGAAATAAAAAAAAATAAAATAAAATAAAAAAAAAAGGGCCCGCTGTCACGTGCACGCGAGTGCGTAATGCAAATTAGAGCTCACAATCAGCTGGCGTCTATGTTTTCCCTTTTTCATTTTTTGCTTCTTTTTTTTTCATATTTTTTTCTTTCTTTTTTGACGTCTCTTTCTCTCCTTACAATTTTTGTCTGTAGAACCTGCAAGCCGTGCACAAATCGTCTGTCAAATTGCAGCTTTGTGAAGAAAAGCTCTCCCCCTGTGGGAAAAGCTTTAATTACGTAACGTATCTAGGTAGGTGTGTAAACCGTCTTTGAAATTGTACTTTGGTGAAAATAGATTTCGGTAAATTTGAGGTATTTGTATAGAATTTTTGCAAGGATTACGCAAAGGGTTGCAAAAGGTATTTGAATTTGGCTAGTTTCACACGCTGATACACACAACCGATATCCCTCGCATGCGTGTATTAATACGTGTAATTAATTTCTACCAGATTAGTTTAGCGAATACTATATACGAATTGGTTTGTACATTTAATTATAATACAATATAATACGATAATACCCACTACGTATACATACTACCTACTCATTGTGAATACAGCAATTATTATAAATTATTATAATAAAATGTATGTTTATATACACAGAGATTGTCAGTTTGCCAAAGCACTAAAACCTCAATTATTTAGTCGTAACATGCCTAATCCCGTTCACCAGCGACAGGAAGATTCGTTCCTCAAACTATCCCATCCGCATTATTTCCATCCCTTTATCTAGAAATGGGGAATACTCGGAATATAATGTAGGTATTACCTGTAAGTTGAAATTTTACTCGAGAAATAAGAGGATTAGAAGGATGAAAAAAGTTTCTGAAAGCGTTAATATCTCGAGGCTTAACATGTATGGACGCCAAAGAGTAGCGGCACGGACGCTACATGTTATAGCCTTATTATACCTCGTCCACGAAGTGTCCCTGCACTGCCATAGTCAGTAACCACCGCGGAGTGCAGCACCGAGTAATAATGGACCTCGCCGCAATGCAGATTTCGGTAAGCGTAAGTACGATCTAATTCCGACAGCAATTACTGCGCGGTTTTACACCACGAAATTCTAGTCAGGGACTCGGTTATTTCCTTCTCTCGAATATTTCGCGACAATGCCAATGGCACTTTGGCCAATGTACCAGAGGCGGGGGTCAGCTTTGTTCATATTTTCAATGGCGAATGACACAAGTGGCTATTATGCGAGTGTCCAGCAAAAGTAGGACGTTAAGTTTCGTACTTTTTCAACGCTACATAATCCGCATAACTTCACCGACACATATCTGCATTCTGTACTCGATGGGAGTGCAGACTTGGCAGAATGGTACCGAGAGCTTAGAAGCTCGGTAAGAGATGGTGGATTTTAGGAATACTCCTCACGTCAGGGCGATACCACTTCTTCCAGGTGTGGAATTCTAATTATAATAAGATATCGCGTATTCTGGCCTCTCGCCACTTTGCGGATGGCAAGTGTTGACGCCTTTTTGGTCATGTAAAGCTGATTTAAGAATCGGAAAACGCGGCTATCAAACACGTTTTTGATGGTTGGATTTCCCGATAATGGCCAAGGATCTGCATGATCCTGGAAACCCCGTGAGAATACCAATTCTGACGTTACCTTATTTCCCCAGGTTATATAGCTCTTGCACGTGCACACCTGTAGATATAGAAGTAGCAGAGCTGACGATGAATATGGGTATGAAAGGGAAGAGGGAAATAGTATCGGACTCTGATATCCAGTGCTAACCAAGAGCACAGAGAGGCTCTATAAAATACGAAAACATCAATCTGATTCGAAGACAGTAATAAAAATCAGGAGGAAATGTGCTAGGAAACGATTCCAGGTTCTAGGTCCTGGCTCCCTGTCTACATGGTCGAAAGTCATCGTCCGGCTACGAGAATATCTGGAAATCTCTGCGTGCGATGAAACGTAGAAATACTAACAAGACGGACGTAGTGAAAAGATAGAAGCTGTAAGTTATTTTCCGCAGTCTTGATACAGGCATTCGCCAATAGTTTTCCGCAGTAAATTCACGGTTCCTCTTCGTCAAACAAGGAGACATTCGCCCTACCCTCGCTATTCGAGGTGAAATTTTGTTTGTACAGCATACCCTCGACCTCGGGGAGTTTCGGGAAGGGGTTTGCTGCAGGTGCTCGCACACGGAGATAACGGTTTCTACATACGTATGTATATATGCTCTCACGAGGAGGGTAAAGCCGGAAAAAAGCAACGATAAAACATCGTTTGTCCATTAACTGGTTGTTTAATTAATGAAACGGCGATGAAACACTTCACGTTTATCCAAACCCTTCGTGGTAGCCGATGTAGCTTAATGAATCCCACGGTTCTATGGCTAAGCGAGCTAGCTTCTCCGATTTAACAAAGTTCAGAGAATCAATATCTCGGAAATTGACAATCATTAACGCATCGTCATTTTCAACTTGCCTATTTCAACTCGACGGGTTCAGCTGCTTTAATGCAATCTATATTGTTACGAGGAGCTTTCGCGAGGCTGGTTAGTGAAACGGCTGTGGTATCATCCCGAGATATTCCTGTACGACGTATATACAGAGGTAGATGTGTACCTACAAGAAATGGGAAAACGTATTTCGCCGCACATATCACATAACGCACAAGTTATTGTGTATTTTATTACCGTAATGTTGGTACGTGAATCGAATACGCAGGCTATTAGTCAGACCCTCTTTGTTGAAAAGAGGTTTCTTTTACGTTTACCGCACGTTTTATAGCAAGTATACCTACCTACCCACCTCGACAATACTGAATAGAATTCAGGAAGATTCCGCCGTATACATTTTGGAAAATGAAAGAAACCCAATATTATTCCTTTACTCAGTTAAATTGCGGTGACGACAGGTTGAAAAAATCCATACGAAGTCTGTCCATTATGAGAAATTATAGAAAATTCTATCCAACACCCGAATTCCGTACAATTTAAGCTTCGCAAAAAAAAAACTAGAATGTGCTTAGCTGTCCCTGGAGAATAACAGCCCATCCTAAACTTCGTTTTAATTATATTTTTTTCCGTCGTTGGGTCTGAATTGAACAAAATACAGATACGTTACGTTAGGACGTAAAAAGATAGAGAGAGAGAGAAAAAATTGGAGATCAAAGTGTTCGAAATACGAACACAAGGCCCTTGTCAAAGTGTTTAAAGAAAATTGGCTCATCCTAAACCACCCTTTTTTGTCAGATCATCGAGGGCAAAGAGTGTTTTCCTGCTCGGATAAAGATGGGACGGTGATCGCTTGTGGCATGAATTCAAACATACGATAAAACGGACTGAAGCTTGAGCTCTAGAAGTCGGATACGGACTTAGCGAATCGTACTAGTCTCTGACGTCACGTTTCACGTAATTAAACTTCCTGCCCGCGGGAGATACCCTACTGATTTCTTTTTCAGCTTGCCCTCGCCCTTTCGTGATCACCAAAAAATTTCTTCTATCCAGTTCCACCGTTCCGCTTGTCCTTGTCTGTCTGAAGTTAGAATAGTTTTTGCAAACTATGCAGCCCCTGAATTGTTTAAAAAATTGTTTCTAGAAATTTTCCTGGAGATTCCAAATAATACCTCGCGCGTGTAATACACGCACAACCACGCTTCTACTCTTGTACCAAAAGCACAGAGTTTCTTGACAAGTTTCCTGGGAGTGGCACATGCTTCGAGGGACTGCGGGCTAACTTAGGCAAACTTAACGTCTAATAAGGTTATCGAAGCTGCTCGGAGTTAACGCCGACTCGTAGCTACCACCGTTAATAGCACGTGACCGTCTTTAGGACTTTGATATCTGACGGAATCAATAACACCGTCAGACGGAGCGAAAGATGTGTCTATCATCTCGACTAGCTGTTTAACATATTCCGCTAATTTTCTGACTCGGAATAACCGGGGAAATTACTTTTAATAGTCTTTCTATATCCCGTAATAATTCTGTTATCACACTCAGAACTGTACGGAAATTTACGAACAGAGAGAATAACGATGCGAATGGAAACACGATTGTTTTTACAGGAATTAATCTGACCATAGAATAATAAAAATGTTTAAATATCCTGTTACGCATCCCAGGGATTTGTGATTATTTGAGTAGTTCAATTATTCCAGATTTCAGACGAAGCTTGATGCGGGCTGACGTATATCTAGCCCACACATTTCCATCTCCTATATCGGTTCGAACGGAATAATAGTCAGTAGGGAAAAATTATCTCGTTTATGATATGCTGCTTTAAATCAGTTTTCAATATTTTGTTGAAATACACATCGAGGAGATTTTTTTCAACGGCGTTAATTAATTCCGATTTTATCAAGGCTACGACTGACAAGCATCAAATTCATCAATAGAGCTCTCGAGAGCTTTGCTCGTTACGTTCCAATTCAATAACAAATGTTCTTCTCTACTCGCTAATTTCTTACTTGACTTAAATTCTGCCACAGTTTTCAGTGAGTTGCAAAGTCTCTTCAACTCCCCAGTCGTAGAAATTCTTTGGATCACATCGTTTCACGGTAGGGATTTCATTTCTATCTTTTATTCGCTGAGTTTCGACGATTGGAGTTAAAAATGAATGTTTTATTATTTTTATTTTTTTCAATAAAATAAGAAAATCTTGAGACTATCTCGTTCGAAAATATAATGCCTGCAATTACTTCGAGGTTACTCTGACTGAGAGAAGCAGAACGATGAGTGATACTGGCGCAGATGGTCGCGGTGGTGATTCCGGCTGGCAGCAGCCTTCTAGACAATTGCCCACTCCGGCAAATTGATTCTCTTAGTGGCCAGGACTATTCTGCTATTCGGTAAAGCATTTTTATCCCCATCTCACTCTGGCAGATTCTAACCGGTCGCAAAAGCGATAATAAAACCGGAAATGGACCATCGTTATCCAAATGCCACCTCATTTTCTTGCTCGTACTAAATTTTTAATGAGCTTTCATGCTTCCATGCATGTACGCGGCTCCTTCAATCTTACGAATAATTCATGCAAGGCGACGACGTTGGGATGATTGATTCCTGATTTTATCCCCAGAAATATTCCCGGAACTTAATTTCGTGAATATTGAAAGCTGGTACCGAATGGCACACAGATTGGTCTATGACTTTCAATTCTCCGGGATAGGGTGTAGGCGCTTATTTACCGTACTCTGTAATACAGCTGTAACAATATATGATACGAACAAACTCATTTTCACAAGATATACAAAGGTGGAAAAAAAAAGGAAAAAAGAAAAGAAAAATGGAAAACATCCCTTGTAGGTATAGCTGTATCGAGTTTCCAATTTATATTCGCTTTTAACTAAATTGAGTATTATTGTGTAGTCATGAATGGTCGTTCTTAGACCTACGTGCCGTTTCCTCGATGCATTTTTCTGGCCGGTTTCTATTACCTCGACGAGGTACATAACTCCGAACTAAACCTTGCCCCAGGACAATCATAATCCGATACTATTTCTGCTTCTATTTCACGACGGCAGTACCTGGCTCTCGCGTTACTATCGATCAGAGAAATGTCTGTGTTTTTATTTTCATTTTTTCTTTCACATCAGTCATAATTGAATTTACTTTCACGTTATCAGCTCCGCCTAGAAATAATAATGGATCAATACTCGAATGGTTCCAGCTATTATTCCCCAGTTGAAAATATTTGGCGGTGGAATATAATGTGGAATCGATTGGTATTCCGAATTATGTTCAGCAGAGGTATACAACGACCGATAATCATCAGAGACGAATGTATAACTGTACTTGATGTGAAATCAGAGCTTAATAAGGCGAAATAGGTAGCTCTGGGTTAATTAAATTTCTAACTATAATTCGGAACTTTTAGTATAAGTAATTGCAAGTTTCAATTGCACGTGTGAAAGGTGTCAAAAGTTTAGATTAGCAACCGAGTAGGTAACAATTAACGTGTGGCCAGGTATTCGAACCGGACATACGTGTAGTGTATAGCTGTATTATAAGTCATGTAAAAATATGTATCCACCGAAACCTTTCGCCAAATTTACACCGGGAAAAGATCGTTAATCATTCCCGCTCCCTCCACACTTCCGGTTTCTGAACACGAGTATTTTCCATCAAGTAATTCTCATCGCAATGATTACTTTATTCATTCCCTAATAATTTCCTTAAACCATTTTTGCGTAGTCGGCAAAAATGAAGGGAAGAAAAAGCAAAGTAAAGAAAAGGAAGGAGGGAAGGGGAAAGGGGAAAAGAAGAGGGAAAAAACATCCCTTATTTATTAATCACTCGTTCCTAATCGACGAATTCTTCTCGTTCCGGTAAACTACGTGCTTTTAATATCACAATATAAGTTATAGCTATTATAGCACAAGATCGTTAAGGGCGGCGGGCTCGGTCCACGTACTTTCCGCGTTGTTTGCCTCGTAAATGCGCACTGTTTCACAGCATTACAACATCGCATAAATAGCTGTTCCCAAATTCTTGGCTCCCGAAGTTATTTGGCAATTTATGGCGAGAGACCTTGGCCAGTCCATGTGTCATTCCGCGCATTACCGTCTATCAGCTCAGTCACGCCTCGCCGGGTTTCAGCCATTCTCTCTGATCTCACTCTTACATACTATATACCTATATATCTATATTCGAGCTTTCTCTCCTTCTATTTCTCGTTCGCTGGTTAACTTCGTGCGTAAGTAAATTGTATTTTATCGAGACTTCGTCCCTTGGCTTTGCGGCAATCATCCAACTTCGGAGCATGAAAATATTTTCGATCAAAAAATGACCGTCGTATTTGCGCAGGCTCATCTTTCCGTAGTTTCTTTCCACCATCCGCACTGACTGAGTTATATTTGTCATTTTTATATTCCCTTGTTCAGCTGGCTGGCTATGATACCACTTCGAGCAAACATTGCTTGGCTACTTAATCACCAGAAAAGCCTAAGCCTGGCTAGGAAGAAGAACGCGAAAAACTCGAGGAATACATTTCCGCTTGTCTTGGTGACATAGAGACTTTGAAACCTTTCGCATTTTTCTGTCAAACGTGGAACATTTCGTATCATATAATCACATGGGAAAGGAAAAAGTATACTTTAACTTGAACCATCAGGGAGAAGCTTGAACACTGGGTGTAATAAATACGATACTAGAATCACAAAAGTAAATTGAAATAAGTGCGACGAAAGATGAGGGAAGATAACGAAAATAATGATATCCATTAACTACAAGTAGAATATCGAGAATTACATCGAACGGCTGTAGAAAAAGCAGGAAGAAGGGTGCAAGAAACGATGGAGAGAGAAGAAAGTTGGAACGGAAAAGCAAGAAAAATACGCATTTGTTGGACCAACTCGATTATCGTTAGACCGACCCCCGTCTTCCATTAGACCGGAGTCCGAAGTCCGAAGTCCGAGGTCCGAGGTCCGAGGATGATATCTGGGTACCCATCGGCCATCGGTCTTCTCAACCTTCTGCACGCACCTCCTCCTCACGCAGCCCTCGCTCTACGCACTCGTAGGAGCGGTGAGTCGTGCATCTTTCACTCACGCTCGATTGATCTGAATAAAAGATCCCAGAAACATATTTCAGCGGCGAAGACCAAGGCGAAGATCTCGGCTCGCGGAACTAGACGTGGGGATATACCTAGTCCCGAGATAACGCACTATCCCACACCCGTTAACGACGGACGTTGCGTTTTACGGATCGGAGAATCTAGAGCTTCTCGAAAAACGAATTAAAGAAAAACGGAAAGAAAGAAAGGAACGGTAATCCGAGCGTCGTTTACGACGCAATCAAATTCACTTCTCATCTTCCCCCATACGAATTACTCGTAAAAGAATCTATCAAGTGAGAGCTTGCAGTCAGTTTACGTAACATAAAACTGGTCACAGCGGTGGGATACGTCAAATGAAAAGTGAGTAAAATTTCACACAAATATTTTAGATTTCTATACGTAACCGGATAGACTGCATAAGAGGTATGAAAAAAGTATAATGATTCTTCGGATTTTTGGATTTCTCTTACATTTCGACCATATTCTACTGAGATAGCCGAATGCTCTTTTTCCCAAAGTGATTCTGTGCGATTGGAAGATCCTGTGAGATTCATTTGAAAGCTATTCTTATATAAGGTCTGCAGTGAACAGCTGAAGAAAGAAGCGAGCGTTTCAATGACTAACGACCGTAGTGTCTGTAATTGCAAAAGTTCAGGGACGTTTTCTGCTACACGAGCAATATACTATATACTATATCCTCCACGTGAGAGGATGGCGAGAAATGAGAACCTCTGCCTTAGGAGGGGGCTTTGGGAAGATTAATATCCAATTACAGATAGAACCGTTTTGTCAACACAACACCCTTCTCGATCCATCCGTTTCCACACCCACCCACCCCATCCTCCTCAACGGAGCGCAACTACTGTCCTCGTGTCTTCGATAGGGTTGGGAAGCTCTCGGAGGGCTTTGGCCCAAGAGGATCGAATAGAAGGTTGGAGGAAGCTGGTGGCACAACGGCTTTTACTGGACCCGTTTAAATTAGTACGCTCAGCACTTGAGGACAGAGACACATGGTTCCCGAGCTCAGTTCTCTTCCCCAGTTTCTTCGCCTCCTTTTGCCTCAACTTTTCCCTCACTACTATAGTTCAATGTGGTAAAGTGTGGCATCGTTTTCATCAGCGGAACAGCTTGGCGCGAATATCGCATTCGGCTGACGTGTCGTCTTCCGTTTTTTCACCACTTTCTCAGCATTTAAGAAATCACCCGCATCCCCTACGCTTCTCAACATTATCAAATCTCCCTCGTCACATAGATATTTCTCACGATTCTACCGCCGTTCATTATACTCACTCCATATGCTACGTAATTGCTGATCCATTATTACTCAAACTATCGATTTATGCATCAAACGGCTGTAAATTGGTCAGCGAAACTTGAGCCGAGAACATTGTGCAAATGCATAACCCATGGCCCCTGCAGGCATGCTTGTATATGTATGCACAGCCATGCGAGCATAGTAATGAGACGGATGAGAATGGCGCGGTGAATTGCCCGCGGACATCTCTCCTGATCAAAGCACATTGCCAGCTTATATTTAGGGGTTTGATAAGGGATCAATATCGCGCCGCGAAGATCAGCCGGAGCGAAGTCAAAATAATGATTAATAATTCGCCGTTTAAATGATAATATTATCGTGGTGGATGAGCGGTTTGAATCTAGGGCAGGAAGTTAGCACAGGAGTCAGGAGCTCGTTGATTAACTTCAAATTTACGTTACCGAGTGGGTATATATAACATGCGGAGGTATCGCGGCGATAGGTAAATACGAAACAATGAGAAAGCGAGCAAGTAGAATTATCGATCCTACAGGGTGATCCATTCAATCTAACCAGGCAAATACCCCGAAGACTAACCGAGATACGAAAGTAATCTATCCAACGGAAATCATTCTTCCGTGTGTTTAATTCCACGATTGTTGTTTTACCTGTAAAGTTTTCTGATTCACGGTGCAAGTTGCCACGTTTCTGAAGTTACTTCGCTCCGCGGAAAATCTATTTCAGTTATGAAACGTGGGTGTCTATACGCAGCCTCGAGAGTGAATATCTCCTAATAATCGATTTTCATTACATCCCTTTGCCCATGTACGGAAATAGATCAAAGCGTTTCTCTCCTATGCCACTATGGGGCTGTGGAAGGTTCAGACAGAAAATGATAAGACGAAATCTTCACAATTACTCATTGCTGTTCGTACTTTACCTCTTCCAGAAAAAAAAAAGAAACTGCTAATTCGTTTCCAGATTCAAACTATTACATAATTCCAGACTTCATATGTGAAGCCGGAAGTCAAGTATCAGAGTCATATGATATAATTGATGTCTTGTGAGGGATAATCCCGGGTTATTAATTATTACCAGTGATATAGCCATGATGTAAATGTGCGCTATAGTCTGAGAGGCGTTTCTGCAGCGCAGGTGAGTTTGCCTACTCATTATTATTTACAATTAACGGCTCATTAGCAAGGTGGCCTTTGTGCCCTACGGACCGGAAACGCTACACTTTTTCTTCACGTTTGCTGGCAAGGGTCAGCGTTTCTGGTCTCTGGCTAGAAAATTATTCAATCGAGCATTCAAAGCTGTTCGCACCGTTTGCTGTAAAGGTCGATAAATTTTTGAGATATGTTTAAACGAGGAGCTGACTCCTTGTATATAAAGTAATCTAAGTTCGAAAAGTTGCTGTCGTCAAGATGTAAATACTTGATCAAGAATCCCGGGGATTATTAATGAACGTAATTAATGGCGATGGGTATAGGTAGGAGCTTATTATTGAAATATTGAATTTTTGGTCGTCTGAATTCCTCACCCGCCCAGCTCCATGAATATACGAAACTTTTAGCTATTTGCAATTTCTAATTAGCTCCTGATTAAGTTCGTTAGAGCTAATGAATATTTATTTATTCGTTAACGTCTTTTCCGTCTACTCCCCCGCGCTTTAACGAATCGAGGAAAGAATATCCACGCTCTTTTTTCCTCCTTTCTTTGTCTTTCGAGGTAAACTGCAGTCCAGCCGTTTATTTCCGAATTTAAAGAAACTCTACCTAATTCTGTCTCTGCAATTGGAAGAAAAAGCTCTTGAAGTAGAAAGCGAAAGTTCTTTACCGTTTTTCGTCAAATATTGATAACCCCATGAGTGCCGTGATAATCGGTTAGACGATTGTCCGCTAGATACAAAATGGTCCAAAGTTTCGCGTCGTCCTATTCAGAACCCGGGGCACGTGTGCGTCAGGTTAAGTTTAAGAGTTAATAAACTCTTCGGTTTAAAAGTTGGCGTAACGCGATTGTCCCCTTGAAGGCATAACATATATGCTATTCCACATAAGCTATATGTATGTTTTCACAATTGTCTACGATTCGACTGCTCGCGGTGTACAAAACTTCGGTACCATAGGTACTATGCGGGAAGATCTGCGACTGTATGCGCGGAAAAAGTTTCCGCTTTATACCTCCGTATATAACTTTTCCATTTTCTACCATCGACTCTTTCGCGAGACTGGAGACTAAGACTTTCTGTACATTTTTCTCTAAATGTAGCTTGTAAAATAGTTCATATAAATCAAAATAAAAATACCTAGATCGAGCAGCCATTCTCACCATTCCGTTGGTCATACCAAGGAAAATGGTCCCCCTGTAATGTTGCGTCGAATAATATGGTAGATACGCGGTTTTTGGCGAAAATAGAAAACCAGAAAAATTCCTATGGAATGATTTCATATCTCGGTATGATTTGTCCGTCAATTAATACACGCGAGTCTAATACTATAAAATATGTAATCATTATCTTTCCGCATGTAGGGGATATACATGGTTTGAAACTGCATTATTAAACCTGCAGTCAAGGCATTAAATATTCCACGCAAGAAACGAATCATTTCGTATAAAAATAGTTGATTATCAATGCATCGTGGACGTCACTCGTATGCCTATTTGCGAGAGCTTTCGGGCTCGACTATAGTCAAGTATAGGAAAATTTATACCTACATCCACGTAGGTGAGGCGTGTGTGAATCTAGATAAAAATCGCGTCACGCACCTCATCGCGAGACACGTAGCTTTTGAATATTTCTTTGGACGTTGACGCCCGTTCGTTTTCCGCGGTAACGTGTACAAAGTATCCTCGATCAAGGATGTAACATATATAAAGTTAATTCGGAAAGGGAAATAAAGTGCGTGCGAAAACTCCACGCTCTCGTAAGACACCTGCTCAGGTTTACAAAGGTCTCGAAGGTCTCCCTCGTCTAACGGTACAACATAAATTTTGGAAAGCGCTAAGGTATTCGTCAGTGACAAGTGGCCGGCCATCCTTTTCCTTTCCAAAATGTCAGGAGGTCTTTAATTTAAAGAAAGTTCCCGAAACCCCCGTCATATTATAAGTGCCATGCTGAACGGGAACGGTCGTCACGTAGGTACCGTTGGTCGACAATTCACTGAATACATAAAAAAGATTTCTTTCGTCAACTTTTCAATCATATGGTAAAAGTATAACAGCCCTATCTCCACTGGGTAAATATATCTGGCAATTTATTTCAGTAGTCTTTCGTCGCGTAGCTATACGTAGATGAGAGACGTATGTCATGTATTATGCATGTGTGGGTTGATCTGCGACCTTATGCAACTGCGCTTATTTGATCTTTGACTATCTCGTAGACTGATTTGAAAGCTATCTCAAACCTGTCTATACTAGGATTCCGTGAATTCCCATATATTTATCAATCATACTTAATATCTGCAGCATCTTTCCCAGAGGATTTGAGATCGAGATATGGAGAGATGTTGACTCGTATTGGCCCCAGACGATTTATATTCCAGATAACACGTGGCGTGGGTGAAAAAAAAAAAAAAAAAAGAAAAAGATTTAGGTAAAAGGGTCTGGATGATAAAAATGCAGATTATTACCCTGGATGTAGAACTTGAAAAATTGGGTTATACTCAGTCCGAAAATACCCGAGAAAGGCTATCATTTCTCGGATCTGGTCGTACACTGAGTTACAAAAAATGTAGAATTCGTGTTATTGTCAATTCGATCATTCAATAATTCAAGGATCTTCTGAATCGTTGAGATCATGCGAAACATCGAGAACAAGATAAAATTTCTCCCCAAAATAGAGAGTCTTTCGTAATAGGAATGTCTTTTATCAAGCAGATGGACAGTCTGTAAAACTATTCCATTCCTGTGTGGCATTATTACATTCTAGGCTGAAGTTTCAATGTCAAAAACTTTGTACGTACATATAATACATACATATATAAATCCTCGGTTCGTTATTCGAAACGAGCCTTTCTCATTGTGTTGATCCCGCTTACTTATTGTCTTAAGCTTAAGGTAATGAATTTCCATGCGAAACTTTTTGCAATTAAGAATGTTCGAAATATTCTTTCAGGAGTTCATTTAGGTTGTTACAGAGATATAAGTCACCTGTCTCTGTGTGTATTTGTTCGTCTACCAGTTTAAAATTCTTCTTCAACCTCACCGATGGACAAAAAAGAAAGAAAAAAGAAAGAAAGAAACTCGGAAAAGCTTACTAGAGAGAAAATACTTACTCTATGTTCTAAGGTCAATTGAGTAAAAATAAAGAAATTCTTAGTCTGGACTTTTCTTTCAGAAAAGTTCTCTCAATCGTGACGAGCCAACGTTATCTTCTGTCGAAACTCCCGCACGTAGTATCTATCTATAGGTATAATCCATTCTTTCATACTTTTTCCACCTTAAAATCTGCCGCTTGTCAACTTATTGGTAAAAAGTTTCGTTTTCTTTCTCAGTTGCGGTCGAAGTACTGTCTAAATTGTCGGGAAATTGTCAGGTGTCAATAGAACATAAGAAACTTTTGAGTAAAGTTGAAACAAAGCTAGCTGTATGAAACTCGCTCCCGAGCAATTCTTCAGAACGAATTCAGGTGTTCAAAAGGTATAAAACTATTCCAAGGGGCCTCGGAGTCATTCAACGATGCCGATAACCTTCCCGATCCTTTCAGAGCTCTTCGAAAAGGTCAATACTAATCGACTTGTAAATATCACTGCCGAAACTCGGCCCTTTTAGATTTTCTCGGGGGAAAACGGCTGCGGAAAGATGCTACAGCCTATAAGGTACCGTGGGATACCTAGTCGGGTATTATATTCCTCCTAAGGTTCGGTTATAAATTCAGTGAATTAGAATCTTCGCAAACCTAACGCGAAACATTTCGCCTATATATACGCTACTCCTATATTTGCCGAGTTGCTGTAGCCTACAGACTTTTACACAATCTTCTCCCCTATCTTCTTCCGGCGTTGTAAGCTATGTGCCGTCATTAAAACTTTACGTTATTTACAGCCCCAAATAAACTACAGAGAGCGCCGGTGGCGTTCATTTGTTTAGACCTGATAAACCTGGAATCTGTTCATTTCACGTTCCGGAAGGAAGTCGGGGGCAGAGGCAAAGACTGAGACAATGATACCGTTAAAAAGAGATATAAAAACGGGGGATTATCATCGGAGAAAACTCTCACCGTAAGACTCATCGAATTCTGGCCGATTTGTCACGTCGAATATTAAACCCTCGGCAATCTGTATTTAAATTAGTGCGATCGAACTTCGTCCCCAAACGAATCCCATTTTTATTTTTTACTTCATCTCCTTTTTCGTCACGTACTTTTCACGATTTTATCATTTTTTGACACGCCCAATATTCCACCCCCATCTATCTGAATCGGCATGAAGCCAATTCGCGGAACTTCGCAATATCTGGATAACCTAACATAACGCACATAACGTATAAGTTCAACGTCTCCTTCTTGACGATGGGATAATCCACTCTGGTCGTGGCTAGCCAACGTGAGCCCATGAATACGAAACCATTGCAAAATCCGTGAGATAGCTTCGTCGCCTCGTCGCTTCTCAATCAGCTATGATAAGCCAGGCAATGCATATTTCATCCATATTCACACGACCGTACGCTGTCCACTTTGACCTCGACCAGTTCTGTCTAGACCTCGGGGTACTGTGAGACTCTTGGTCATTCGCGAGGGTGAAAAGTGGTCAATTTTCGCAGGTCATAAGATGAGTTTGAAAAAACGTCATCATTCGCACGTGGGAAATGAGAACGTTTTTGAGAACGAGTATACGTATGATATTCGGATGTCGGTAGCCTGACATGAAATATGCAATAACGAGTGATCGTTTGAATAATGGTTGAATGTCTGAGCGTATCTACCTAGTCATATTTCAAAGAAGCCTAATACAATAACTCCGCAGTGTTTGGCCTAGCCAGCTATTAGACCAGAATATTGAAGTAGGTATATGTTTCGGTGATAAATTCAAGAGTCCTTCGCCGTCTACTTCATCCCCTAGATCACAAAGTATAAGTTGCATCGTTAGTAAGGAATTCTCTATAAAACATTTCCCACGATTTTACAGTCGTGTTTCAAAGCAAGAAGGCTAATTGATGCACGAAATTCTGACTTTGACGATAATTGCCTTCAGTCAAATGTAGTACGGGTCAGTTTTCTATTTATCAAACGTAAACGAGGTTTGTAAGTCTTGAGAATATTGGAGAATTTTACTCTAGCTATGTGCACATCGCCGTGTATAATACACCCGGTATATCTCGTATCATTTTAAATACGTGACGCGAAATAAGTTTATAAGTAGTCTAGCAGGAGTCTCGTCAGGCCCGGCGTCTAAGTAGTTACGGAGTAGTTTGTGCCGACGCGACGGAGTGCCATCGTCCAGAGCTTTTCTCGATATATTATGTTCTCTACGTGGTCATGAGCTCCCGGTATGCCTGCCGGCTGAAATTTCACGAACAGTATAAAGTCTGGTCATGTATAACGACTCGTTTATCATTTTTGTTAATTATTAATTTATTGTTTTTACTTCACCTGATCGATCGAAGCGAATTTTCAACAGGGAAAAATTATTGCCGATGCACAGGCGATAGCAGAGAAAAATTTGTTCGATTATTATCCATGCCGAATGACTGGTAATGAATTATTTGTTCTCGATTCAAAGAGTTTTGATAAAGCGGGCCAGTTTCTGCGTTTCATTGAACATAATTAAATAGCTGGTGGAATATTACGTTCGTGGATTTCGTTTTTGATATTGGTGGTTAAAACTGGGCAACGGAACCTCGGTGAAATTTTAAAATCCGTTTCTCAGGTACCTACCTACTTTCTCATTGCGCTTGGAGTTGGTTAGTTTTTTTTTTTCCAACTGCGGTTAATTGAATGGTAATTAGTAAAGTCGTTAACCTCTATTATACGTTATAAGGGAACTCGCGGTGTAGGTATTGTGGAAAGTTGTTGCTCGCGGGTAAGGGCAAATTTGTTGATTATGTTCGGCTGGAACGAAGGTATAAATGTTAGACGTCCATAAAATAAATAGAATTCGTCCAGCCAACAATGAGATTTTGGCAGTCAGCCATCTGGCGTCCTCCAACTTTTATTTCCGACGTGAAAGTTTAAATGGCGAGTTGCTGGTTGGTGGATGCTGGTTTTCTGCTTCCGCTGAGATTGCTGTGGTTAAAACCATTCCACTACATATTTGCTGTTCGGCTTCAAGCCTGATCGTAAATTTGGTAGGCTGAGAAGAAAAACAAAAAAAAAAAAGAAAAGAATTCCTACCTACGTATATTAAGGGCTCCGAACTTCCTCGCTCTCAACACTCGTTTCGCGCGAAAGACCCCAGAATGTAAATTAGTCAAAAAATTGAGGGGCTACACCGGCTCTAAAAGTACTGTGCAGAGTGTCCTTTAAAGTGTACAAGGTCTCTTTACATATTCAAATTTTATCTAACACCCTATTTTCATGACATTAACGTCTGCGTTCAATCCAGCTACATTTTATACGCGATAGATCGCATCATAGAAATATTAAGATGTGAGTATATATACTAAAATCCAAGAACTGCCGGGAGCCTGTTTAACTTTTCGAAAAGCAAAGAGAGTCGTTCATCACGCTGTGTGTCAAGACAGAGTGAAAAAGTGTCTCGAGCCAGAAGAGAGAGAAAGGCGTAACGCGGTGTAAGCAGATATTCCAATTTCAGCACATCGGGAAATCTTCACGGTGGATTTAATGGTTCGTAAACTTGGTCACGGCTCGACATTCCGTAAGGGCATGGCGAGACAAGCCAGTCTAAGTTGGCGTTGTGAGACAGGAAGAGATCCAAAGATCGGCTTTGCGGATGTTTATATTACTGTGCCTACCGTAGAGATATTCGAGAGATTTTGCGAGACATCTGGTTGCCTCTTCGTTACGTCGTCGTCAGCGGGGAAAATGTGACGATCGGTTTCTCGTAAAAACCAAAGTTTCCACGTTACGTCCCATTGGGGTGAGACTACGAGCGAAGAAATAGCGAAAGCATAAAAAAGAGGGAAGAGATAAGATAAAGAAACGAAAAGAAACGAAAATAGGGGAAAGGAAATTACACCGGCGCGGGCGTAGGCGAGGAGAAGAAAACCCACGACATTTTTTGGCCAATTGAAACTTACTGATCGACTGCAATGGCGCAGCTGCTGCAATTACTGAATTCTCTATCCATTTTGTTGTTTTTCTCATCGAGCTACGAGTTCTTGCCACCGAAGAATTCGCGCCCTGCGATCATTCGAAATTAAATCTCACCTTCCGCGCGTGATATACTTTTTTCACCGTGTCTAGCGCTGGCTGGAACTAAAAATCTACATTATTCGAAGCAAGTTTTACTGCACACACGCGAGAGTCGTGCTGGGTCATCGTTCCATGATCAGAACAACCTAGATGTTACTATTTGCAGTCAGCAGTCGTGTCGCGATTCTGGGAAGGGGATGACGGGGTGAAAAAGAGACGGGCGAGAGAAAAAAAATGTCCGCAAACGAGATTTCCACTATTCCCTTCGGCACCGCGACGTTCACGGGGATGGAGGCCAACCCTGGGGGTAGGAATATTCAATAAAAGTGTTACCACGTTTCTTGGGATACAATTAAGTTCTATAAAACCGGCTATAAGGTACATAGACTCCCTTGCCTAACTCGTTTCTCGGTACGTGTATACACGGAAAAGATTCTAACGAACATTCACTCGATATATTCCTTTCATTTGATCGTGAATAAACTCACAGCTGGAAAGAAGAACCGAAGAAATTTCTTAGCATTCAAATTGAGTTCAACAAGAATCGATTTCACCGCTAAAATCAGAATGGAATCACATATTGAGCGATGTATTCGTGCGATTTTCCATTCGGGAAAACTTCGATATTCCTGCCTTCGAAATTTCAGTTGGTTTTCAACGCCGTGTTGCGTTGTAGCCTGCCGATGCGCTGCATTCGATTTTTCCAATCCACCGTTTACCGAGGGGAAAAAAGTCCGCGTTCTTGATCTATCCGACCGTTTTCAGAATATTTGAATTCCCCGAGGCAAATTCTTTGTCGTAAGATTACGAGGGAATGCGTATCAAGCTGTAGGAATGCGTATCAAGCTAAGGATCAAGTTTTTTCTTTTAGATTTTGCCCTGATCTTTCCCTGAAAAAGTTTTATCCTTCATCTCTCATTTGGATACATAATTGTCCAATTTTTTTTTTGTGTGTGTTCACAGTCATCGTCCGTCACATGTACGTAAAAATTTCTTGCGATCCCGCCAACCCTCGGCCGAACATTCAGAGAAATAAATTAACACTCCTTCGGCGTTAAAATTGCAACACCAAAGTCGCAGTGGGAGTAATACGTTCTCCGAAATGGGGCGCGGATCGCGTATCAACGCCTCGCTTCCCATGAGTTACGTGGCTTCCCACTTCTCCCGTGGGATTTTCGCGATAAAACTACGAAACAAGAAACTCTCCGGCATAGTCTTACGATTAACTCATTTTTCATCGTTAGCTTTTCGTGCGAGCTATTCACACGTATTAAAATTCATTCCGTAACTCCCTATGCCATCGTAGGGCAATACTGGAAGGGAAATTTCATCTACCTGTGAAAATTTAAACCCGGGTAGGTCAGTCCTATGAGAAAATGCGTCCAGCTCTGTATTTAGGAACAGGGTGAATCGCAGAGCTGCGAACAGCGAGCTATTCCATCCCTCATTGTGGCGAGGATCTACTTTGTAGTACATACATGCATTTCGAGTGGTAAATTCCCCTCGAAGAATCTCCTGGAGAATTCACTTGCGGTTGTTTGGTGGCTCGGGCTTCGTCCACCAGCCTTGATAACAACTACCCCATAGACTCTGTGGTATTTTGTGGTATATGAGCTACACGAAGGCAAGTAGATGATGGTGAATGTGAAATTTGAGGATTCTGATGTCTCCTGCATTATATATCCGTCTCGGTTTTCCCTCTTCTTGTCCTTTCCAAAAAGGCGATAGACATTGAACAGTGAAACGAGTCCTGGAATCGCCACCAGTTGAACATTCTTTCCTTGTCGAACATCGCGGCTAGAATTTCTTCCATCAAAAGAAAGGGCCTCGAAGGAAGTTAGATTTTTCTTAGCTAGTGGAGTTAACACGTTCCTCGCAGTAGATTCGCATACTAAGAAGTTCCTCTGACTCTTTATTTGCTACTTATGCATATGATCTCTTCTTTAATTTTTGAGTATGGTGTGGGAAAATAATGGCAGAAAAGTGACGAAGCGTGTTTTTAAATTTATTCAAAATCCCCGGAGAACATGAAAAAAATGTGAAATTCATTCGTTACGACTACTCGTAAAATCTGTCGATAGCTATTTGATCGAAAGAGCTTACGTCAACGAGTTGCCCAAGGACGAGTGAGTATCAGGTGTCAGAATAATTGGTGACGAAGGATGCCTCGAACAGCATCTTCGATCTACTGTGTGAACCATTTGCACAATTTTTGAGGCATTGAGTAAGTGAGTGGACGTGAAATTTGAAACGTTCCAAAGATCACGTTTTCAATTATTGAAAACCTGAATATACGTGTTATGCACGTTGATATTTGTCAATCATACTAGACTTGCGGATATATTCTGAAAGAAATTCCATTCGATACGTGGAAACAAGCCACCCAGTATAACAGTCGACTTTAGCCGGTCTAGAGCTAAGTCGACGTCTTCAAGTTGAGTGCGATTCGTCGTCGAGAAGGTTTGGCCACAGGGCAATGAATTATTTCTAAATGACGGACACGGCGTAGCCACGTCTTCAGAAGTTTGACAAGGGTGAAAATAGAGCGTCGTTTAAATGGAAATATTCGGTCGGTTAACGCTTCGAATCATCCTCGAGATTTCGGTCCCGGAATAGCTTCAAAAGCCTTTTCAAATTCGGCCTGTTCGAGGGCCTGACTAAAAAATTTCCGTGCTTCCATCCGGCACGAATTCAACACTTGTCTAAAGTGACAATGGGAGGAAGAGGAGGAAGCAAAAGTCGAGCCAAAAAATTGTTCGGAAAATCAAAAAATTCGACGCAAAAATTGAAGGAGTAAAAATTTTGATCAGGCGACTGTATATGCTTATAGTGAAAGAAAATCACCTGCGCTCTTCGATTATTCCGTTCAATTCATTTCATCGTAGGCTGAAGGGTGAAGGTGTAGTACGAAGAGCGTAAGAATTCAGTGGAGAATGCAATTTCTCGGGTAGATGAAGCAAAATTGAAAGTCGACTGGATAAATGAGCTGTACCGTCGTTCGCTTATCGCCTGCATACCGGAGCGACAGCAGCATATTGCACCCACTTGCAAATTGGATGCTCTATCTTATAAACTATCTGTAATCTCTGTCACGCCATATTTCGACGATGTTAAACTCCGTTCGCGTGTTTAAGGGGAGTTAACATAATGGCATGGGAATTATTAGCAGAAAAGTTTTGAGGAATATAGTAAACAATCCTTGTTGAATGATCGCAGTTGAATCCGAGCTCTATTTGATGTGGAAATAAAAGGAGCAGTGGAACGAATGCATGTAAATCTTGAAAATAGCCAGATAGATGGGATAAGGATCGTTCTTGGTTCTTTTCTGGCAATAAAAACTCTTTTCAATTAAATTCTAACGAAAAGTATATAAAGTCCTTAAGGACTATGCGCGCAGGTTATCAGTGGAAAAAGGCGAAGAGATAAAGAGAGAGGGTGAAGAAAATTGAAAATCTGCATTGAACGAGAAAAAGGAAAGGGTTGACTGGCGCGAGATCGATAGAACGACTAGACTATTTCTGATTGCGGCGATGGTGTCTCCCGAGCTTATTACAGCTCTCGTGAGATGAGTTTCACGAAAGACTGCAGCTTACTATCGATAGCATTCTGCGTCTAATTATACGCCGTTGAATAGCTTTTCAATTTTCAAAATAACTGAATTCCGTTGGATTGAAAAATAGCAGTGAATTCAATTCGACGTCTCACTTCGCGTTCATTTTCGTCGACTACCGTATCTAAAATCCAAAAATACCTACATCTCATCAAATTTGTATGTTATACCTAATAGGAAAGATAACACCGCGGATGTACAAACAGCGCTTCTGTATGCACAGGTAAATAGAGCTGTCAGTGTAAACTTGGTGTTTGCACTAGTCTAGTCATGAACAGGTGTAAGTATATGAAACATTTCCGCCAACACACCATTCCCCATCCGGTACTCAATAGTTCTCGGCGAGTTCCCGCGGTACATGCTATATCAGGCCTTGGTTATAGGTAATTTTACCTAACCGCTGCATAGGTATACGGTAGATCCTTCACGGTTCAAATATCCCTGGAATAGGTAGTTCCTCGAATAGCGCAATGCGATGAATGTGGCAAACCCCCCGCCCGTCGAAAGGACCAAACTGTATACTATACTATCACTCCACCTTGAACATTGAACATTAAACATTGAACGTTGAACAGTCGGCTCCAATTGCCTCCAGCTGCCAGTTAGACTGGTCAATTATCCGGGGTGGAAAAAGCTACGATAAAATGTTCTCACTGCACTTTGCAATTCGCAATTCACCCCTTATTGATCCCTATATAAATCTATTGATGTCTTACTATATTTTTGAGTTTGGTGAAAATTTTGGACACATTATAGGTACCTATGTACGATACTACGGTTACGATCGAGTAAATGTCAGCATATACAGCAAGGAAGGAAGTCTTGATACATCGTCTTCTACCGCTGTCTATAAAAATCTAAAAAAAAAAAAAAAAAACTCTAGCTAAGTTAGGTAGAATGAGGTCTATCGTTGCCATCACGGTTTCTGGCCCGTAAAACCCATCCCCAACGCTCAGGGTAATATAATCTGCCAGCGAGAATTCGAAACGTGACTGGGCGAGACCAGAAGCCGTAAAGAAACAGGGCTTGACTTTTACCCAGAGATGCTGTGGTCCATTGATGTTCGTTGTATCAAACCTTCGCCTTCGTTCTATCCTTCTAGCTCGTTTTACAGCCGAACTTTCCTCCGCTTAGTCCTACCCTTTCTAATTCTCTCCTTCGTATCTACACCCCTGGTGGCCTAAAATCGCTTTGACCTGAACACGTTTACCTATTACTCTTCCACCATCAGCTGGAAAGTTATCTTATCCTATCGAAGAACGAGAAACGAAATCCTTAACTCAGCTCGTCCGGATCCTGACTTGAACAATAAACAAAGAGGGTCGAGGTAGGCCTCTCGACTCTACCCCTTAAAATCGGATTCCGCGTCATCTCACACTCCCGTACCACTTTCCATTCCGTGTTTATTCTCGAGCTTGTGAACCACGGCTAGGCAATTTGTGCCGCAAAATTTTGCGGTCAGAACGCGTCCGCTGTCGATTTTACAACTATCGCTAGAACCACCTCTACTGTTATACCACTGCTGCAGGTATAACCGCGAGTCAATTGATATTAAACGCCGCAACTGGGCGCCGAATAGATTGAACGAAATTATGGTACGGCTAAAATTTTGCGGTTATACGTAAAGTGGCTTTGACGCAAATGTAGAGAGACTTTGAAATCCGTTTACTGAAAATATGACGGATTAGGATGACAATTATCGGTATAGCTGTGTAATTCCAGATGATCCTCTATAGTTCTCTTCAGCTGAAAACAAATATCCACACGTTTTCTCTCAGGCATTTTGAATTTGGATAAGAAAAAAAAAAGAATCAAGTCGAATAAGAGTGACGATAGTGATTCATCCCTAGAAGATACAGAAATCGCGCAAATTATATTCTCGTTCTTATTGCGATTGAGAGAATTTCCAACAGACATTATACATGCCACGAGCTTTAGGTAAATGTATTTGCCACAGCGTCGCGTTTGTGTGCATAGAGTAGGTACCCATAGGTGTATCGGCGTGGGTGTAATTTTTGGTTCGCTGAATTCCATTAGATACTGAAGATATTTCGTTGGGTTATATAGTGCCCCGATGTCACATAGACACATGTGTGTTTCATAGGGGGTACAAGAGCCGTGGTGACAGTGGGTAAGCCGCAAACGGAATATTATTTTTCTATCTAGTGGGATTCGGGGGCAAACAGCATACGGGAAGAGTTTGCTTGGTTAAAGATTAAACAGGATTCAGCTAATGCTGAGTACACACCAGCATCTGCATTATTTATACTATAATTAGTCGATCGTTAGCTCGTTCGAACACCGCAAAAAGATTATTTGATCTGCTTAAACAATCGCCGCAGGATCGAAGACGACGTAAATACACACCCTGTGCCCTCGATTGATTGTACCACTCTTTTATTTTCGTCCTTATCGATTCTATCCACAGTCCGCCATTCATTACCCTTACGCAATGTGGTATACATGCCCCTATATAATCATGACGACCAACCCCTCACACTGACTAAGGAATAACACGGTTTTATGTATCCTACCTATGTACATAATACGCTGGTCAGCTCCTCGACGAAAGAAAACAACTTTGAAAGTGGCGAGGCGGTGCTAACGGTCATTGAATTTTATTGCTCACTAACCAAGGTAATGAGAATGAGTGTTAAGGACGTGATAAAGGTTGATGACAGGGTCGCGTGGCTGCTATCAAGCCCGTAGGTGTTTGTAAGTGTTGTATACTGTGGGTGGAAACCTATCGAAATCGCCGTTAAACGTCGATGTTAAGAGAAGATAGATATACTTTGAGGACCCTTTTCTGCCCGATATAGGTCTTCTATCTTCAATCAAACTTTCACCGTTTATATTTCTCTCGTATGTATGATGTATGATGTACGATAAATCGAGGTAGAAGGATTCACAAGGCTGTATAAAATTCCAAAAATATTTTCATTATTACGAGAAATTTGCGGCTTCTACTGCGTCAACAAGACAACGACAGTTCGATTATATACCCATGCGATATCCGTATGTCAAGTAACTTAGGTCGTTCTATAAATATGCAGATGCCTTCCGATCCCGAGTTGAAGAGCCCCTCTGCTTAATGGAGTCTTCCTGGCAACACGGTGATTGAGTAATTACGCAATTAACTGATTCCATCTGGATGCTGCCAAGGCGTCGCGCAAGGAACAGCGGCGGTAGTATTAACGGGATTCGGGAATGTGCCAGACAATTTATCCAAGTTTCTCCCCGAGAATTTCGCGGTTGAAAAATATCCTCTCGCTTTCACGAACTACGAGACAAAAAAACAAAAACATGTTGCAGAATGATTTTTACTCACGGAATCACCGACCTATACGCAACACGTACTTGTCCAATTCTTCTAATTACCGCGTACAGTATTGTATCACGGAGGTAGGTTCGATGACGAGGAATTGGAAAAGGGTTGTGCAATTGGAAACGCTTGCGAAATCAACGCGATAGGAAGTAGATATATCCCTTTGAGCATTCCGCATACGCGTTTATCCGCTCGTGTGTGTGTATGATCCAGTTCGGCGTTGCGCAGCTGCGATTAAGTTCCACTTCCAAACCGGGAATCCGGTTGATTGAAAAAGCTAAAATGCAGAGTATCGGGGCGGGGAGAATCTGCGACCACCTGCGAGGAACAGAAAGATGGAAATTTGTCAGAATTACGAGTGAGAGACTCGGGTTTTAATCAGTCACCGACTATTTGATTTCCGGCCATCGACACACATGGGCGAATTCTGTATTGCACACAGGCATGTACATACATTCTCCGCTGTTGCATAAAGCCCGTTGCCTTTACTCAACTGGAGAACCACTCCACCGAAAGCTTCCTCAAATATCAACACAATCATCGCCGAGACCAAGCAAGTTCTTGGCTACGTTTTGCATCCATTTCTCATGGATGCTGCACGGCTTAACCGCCGATACCACGATCACGAAGACCATTTCTGACAGTAGATATAGAATTTCAATCGACTCTCGTATCCTGAATTATTCTACCGTTCCTCTGAATTTACATCGAATCGTCGTGTGACGGAAGGATTAGAAAAAGTAAAGGGTAGTCCCTGAAACAGGTAGCCGGCATAGAGAGAATTGAGAGGGTTGAAAATGGCCACTGGAGAGTATAGAACGGGGAGTAGATGTGATATTTGTCAACGTAGGGATGCCGGCCTTTGTCCGTGTGACAGTTGGCAGAAGTAGGTGCTGCAGGCCGGATGAATTGTGAACGGGATTGTCACGTGACAATGCCCACCTCTAAATAAACTACCGTCCACCGCTATTCTTTGGGAAATAACGCCGCGGTACACGAAGCGACGATAATTGAGCAAAAATAGTCGCTCATGAATTTTCACTGGCTTTAAACGTTCAGCCACTCTTTGTCTCGCTGGTAGGTAATTCTATATGGAAAAGTTCGACTGACGAGTTCATCCCTCCATCTCATAATGGCAAGGCCAACTCGAAATTAGAACCTTTGAACTTTGCAAGCTTAACGAATAATAATTATATCTATCAAACAGAAACCACTACTGAGTCCGTACCCTCATTAAAACTTAACCTTCTTCGGAGACTTGTTAATTACATTAAAATCAGCTTAGGTATACGTGTATATATATCATGTATCGATCGCCGTTCCTTAAGCCAAGATAAAGTAACTCGATGAACTTCCGGAGTTTGGCCACTGTCCGATGCACCGAGTTCCGACGTATACATGTTACGTTACCTAGTCCGCTTAAGACCGAATATTGTCGAAGCTGTTAATACTCAAAGCGGTTCATGTTGTACAAAGATGAAGGTATATCGCCGGCCGTACATGCATGACAGTCTCGGTAACTCCCGTAGCTCGGTAAAGTTACTTTACGAAACTCCTGGACCCTGAGATGTACGTTAGTCACGGAGGGTCATTAAAATTTATAAGCTAGCTCACAATATTGACAGCTTCGTTTCACAGTTTCGTACAATATTCGCGTACGTGTAGGTCTAACCCGTGAGTGTGCAGGTTTGATGCAATCCACGTCGTAAGCCCGAGGCGAGTTTCTGCTGGGAGCTTTACACGTAAAGAGCAATAGCTCAGTTTGTCTCTGCGGCTGCAGATTCTCTCCGTCTTTGAAGTATGTCATCGAATTATCCGAATTTAAATCCCATATCTATTCAAGTTTATCCAAGAACAGATTACTTTAATCTCATGCAGAGTAAATCCTTGTACCAACTCACGACTGCCTCGTCATCCCACATATATGTTGGGGATAATTACAATTGCAATATTAATGAGCACACGAACCCATCTCTCCCCGCTTACTCGGGACGCGTAAGAACGCAGCTGAGATTTCCAAAAGGCCCACTTCTATATAATGTATAATGTACTCAAAATGTTTGCTCCGTGTACGAGTGCTCATCCTGTAATTGTCACAGAAATGAGTACGGGCCGGTGAGCTCAGCTACATAGCTCATTAAAGTTGGCTCCTCTGTTTACAGGTCTGTGAATTATGCAGAAAAACTCATCAACCTATGTATACTCAGAATCGTTAGGCTCAAACCGAGAATGTATTCTCGTAATCAATGCATAAGTCATTTCGATTGATTTCGGTATTATTTCAACGGCTCCGTTCCTCGAATGATTTTATGTGATCTTACACGATCCCGAAGGATTTCAAGTGGTCCCGAACGATTTCATTGATTTCACTTTTCATTCCACTGAAAATAGTCGGACGATTTCCTGACCGAATATTATAGTCCCTGGCTCGAGGTATTTCCCACGATCAGATATAGATTGCAAAAATTACTTTCATAAAACTGGACCGAAATCTGATCTGAAATTTCTTCTCGAGACTAATGAATAGCTTGAATAGAAATTGATTAACATTTCGTTGATTGGCTCATGTGCGATTGAGTATGTTTAATCGGTGAGCATGAATACATTAAATTCATGCAGCTTATTGTTAGAAGTTTTCAGAAGAGATTGAACGCCGGTTTGTATACATTGTACATATTAGAGTCAAATTGTTCTTCCACGCAATTCGTAAATGGAGAATTTAATTATTCCGTTCCGACGTGTACGCGTCAATCTCTCGCGGGGTTCACGAGAGATTGACGCCTGCGTACTGAAAGTTTGATCCTTGGTATAGGTACACTTCCGTCTCCCTTCCTAGTCACCGTGACAATTATTCGTCCACTCACATACTACGGCGGTCTGATTTCATTACCACCTTTTTGAACTTTACATAGCGAGAACGTGCTCGTTAAATTACTCAGTAATTTGTTGCTCACGCGCTATAGGTGATACCATTTTATACGACCTCGAGTCAAGTGGGGTTTTCTTTCCTTTCCTTTTTTTTTTTTTTTTCTTCTTTTTTCTCTCATGCAGAGTCTATACCTACGTACAGTGAAGTGAAATAACTCCGCAATTACTGATGATTCGTTAAAAAACAGGCTTAGCGTTTTTCTTTTTTTCTTTCTTCCTTTTTTTTCCAATTTACAAATATGAACACGTGATACACGCATCTTTGACTACTCGCGTGTGAAATTTCATCAATTGGTGGGGATGCTCGTTTCGTATCATTGGCCAAGTAGAAAAGGAAAAAGTGATTGAATGGCGATCGAAAAGGGATTTTAACGATCAATGAAACGATTGCGTGTTTACTGTAATTCCCTGGCTGCTAGTTACCCGGGAAAAGAAATTCAGGCCCTATGGGCTGTTTGAGAGAAGAAAGATATGGGAAGCTCGTGTGTTTTAGAAGCGAAACTTTACGTGTCTGAAGTATAATTCAATTCACGTCATCAAAATCAGTTGCATGTTTCATTCGGGGATATTTAATTGACGTTACGCGCGGAACTCAAAGTTATCATTCTACGGATGCGTCAAATTTGAAATAGAGGGTTACGATTTGACGGATATTACAAAAGAAATAAAAAAACACAAAAGCCACGGAGAGAAACAAGCATCGAAATACTGATTGTTACCACGAGCCACGTACGCTTCCCCACAAATTTCCGATCAAGCTAGAACAGAATTTGGGGAAAAAGCAGGTGCCTGCGTTCCAGCCATAAAGCAAAATCGATTTAACTGCCTCGAATGTTAGTTGGAGTAAAAGTGAGTAGGAGAGTACCAGGCGTAATTTCAATATTTCCCCAGAGATAGTTGATTGATTACAAAACCCGTCAATCATCGACGTGTCTCTCCAGCGTCAATAAATTGGTGTCGATATTGGATAATCGCGTAGCTGATTGATGAAACATTTTATTTCACTACTTATACCTCCTCCGTCTACATAGCTATAGTTTAAACTATTATATTCATGCATCTGAATCATAGCAAATTGCATAGAAAACCCCGATCAACTATTGATGAAGTCCTTAAATGAAAATCTTGTCTGGGTAGGTACAGGTGGAGTATTATCAAAATTTTATGAGCACTTCACGAAGGACCTGCCGAGATATATTTCAAGCTTTCGTAGTCTGGCCTGAAATACAAATTCGCATTCGGTGAATTTGCATCTGTTTGAAATCTCATCGAAGCCTACAAATGGAATAACGCGCCGCGCGTCCCATTGTTTGTTAGAATACTCGGGTACCGTTGTGTAAGCTCAGGAATGAGAATTTGGAGAGTGGTTGGATGAAAGTATCGGTGAAGATTACCTCCAGTTTGCTTAAGCACAGATTACGCTTATCGGTGAATCGGAAGCTTGCTCACGAATACCGCCCAATAGATGCTGCGAGCCGGAGAGATTGCCGGGCGTAACATTTCGGGTGAATTAAAACGTAATCAGCTTACGCTTACCCCTGGTCTCCCGGCAAAATGAGACAGACAGAAAACCTGGGTGGAGATGGGAACGGAAAGGACAAAGAAGCAGGGTGAAGACAGTGCAAAGAAGAAGGAGGACACTGGCGAAAGGGAAGAGAGAAGAGGAAATGCGGGGCAAAAGGACGTCCCACCGCCTAGCTGTGATCAACGTCCTTAAGACATTGTCTCCTCCAACTCTTCGGGGCAGACACAAGGCCCAATTTAACAGAGCCGCGTTCAGTCGCGAAGGGAGGATCCCAACACGAGTAATTTCTTCTCAAACAACTCTCCGCGGCGCTTTGACACGTCAGAAAAAGATCAAAAGAGAAACTGTTCTCTTGGTCGGTCTAGTGCCAAGCGTTTGTCTTCATGGAATGAATATTGTATACATTTTCAACGAGCTTTAATTTCTTGCTCTGGAAATTTATCGAGAAAACGTTCGATCGTAATGCAGTTGCATGTCTTCGCAGACATTTAATGAATCGCTGCAGCATTCAATTATAAACGCTGCACAACAATTATCTCCTCGAGTTGGCGTGTGCCACGAAAAGCTGGAGCTTCTTAAACTCTACTAAGCTGTGCTCGATCAAGGAAGTTATAATTTGACCCTTTCCCTACACGGAAAAAGGCAGCTCAAGTTGACTGCACCGGCCTTAAGTTCATTGAATATTCAGAACTTTAAATTGCCCCGGTTCGCGAGGGAGAAAAATTGAGGGAGAAGGAAGAAGTGAGAAGAGTAGATGGAAGCGGAGAGGCTATCCGTCCCGTGGCGTTCTTCTTGTTGATTCATTAAAAGCACTAGGTGTGGCGGACGCTTTGTCTCAGTAATAGAGTATTAAGTAGCCAGATCTGATACGGGGCTACCTGCACCTCCGTTCATCTAACTGAGCTTAACCTAATGCGTTGTGGAAAGAGGGCTTCTCGCTTTTCCAAATGGAGTTGAGAAAAGAGGAGAGACGAGATGAGAGGACTCGTCGAGGACCGGAGTAGAAATTTAAATTAGATCTTATCGAACATATTGATCACGTGCAGAAAGGATTAGGTACATGGATGCAGGTTCGTTTCCCACATTTCCCTTTGCAGCGGACGAGCTTTAACTGACGTTCGTCAAAAGCTTTCAGACTTCGTAAAAACCTGAGGATTCGCGAGGTGTGGATAGATTTATGCGTCACTGACCGTAGCTGAGCTCGTAGATCCACATCGAAAATGACTTTTTTTACCGTTTTTAGAGTCAGAGTCATGCTGGCGTAGACACCTCCCTGAAATCGATACAATTCAGGATAAATGAAGAGAGGTATAGCTGCGGATAGAAAGTTCTTTCGATAGATAGCGGGGGTGGAGAAAATAAATAGTCAATGACAGTCGCAGCTGAGGAGGTGGATGTGTTCAAAATTGGAATTTCTATATAGATAGAGCGAAGGTATTGGTACGTTGCGTGCATCGAGGTAAATGAGAGACGATCTGTTATCCAAGGTACATGTCGAATTACTGTGAAGGTTCATTTTACGGTACTGATCTGCGATTCGACAGGATTAATGGGTTTCTTGAGGAGAATCTCCGAGCCGAAGGGTCGATCTTGAGACTCTTTGTCTGGCGTGGTCTCTAATTGTAAGAGTCGAGAGGAGAAGGATGAAAGTTTCTTTCCTAATCGTACCTACTTCATTCAAGCCGAAGAGGTAGGAGTGGGTAATTTTTTGCGAGGTTTGCGTAACGAAGTGCGGCGTGGCTCCGCTCGGTACGACCACTCAGGTTTGATGTGAAATCCTGTCGAGACTGTCTCTTCAGAATCGCCACAACGAGCGTTTTCATTTTCATTTTACGAACTGTCGCCAACGGCGAAAGGACTTTATGGTGTAAGTCGAGCAAAAAGTACGAACACCGAACGAGTCAACCTCTCGAGTTCGCCTACGTGAAATGAATCTCAACTAAAATCAGCGCTGCGAATTCCGATCCGTCAATATTTTCTAAATCCATTCAATTTTTCACATTTTTTTTTTTTTCTTTCTTTCCATCTCACGATTCTCGTATTATTTCACACTCACTTCTGTATCGGAGGCTCGACGAGGTGTTGAAAAAATAATTTACCTCTGCCACGCAAGAACGCGGTATGGAGAACGGAAACGCGTGGCGAGGGTTGTATATAGATTAATCTCGAAAGCCCCCTTACACGAAAGCCTGCACTTGCGGATCAGCGTTTGGCTATTAATTTAATGAGCAAAATACGTCTAGCCAAGCCATCATAAAGCGACTGCAGAACCTTGGCGAATAAAATAATAATATTTTATTATATTTTATCGAATTTTCGGAACTGTTAATTCTCGAAAATTCTCTTGTCTCTGAAAGCTAGTCTGTTGACGTTAATTAATTAAAGCAGGTATAAGTATAATAATCACCGGATGACATGACGCGTGGAATGACACGTAATGAATGACTTACTAAGCTTGTTGGAGGTGAGTTTTGACCTGTTTTATTCAGCTTTTCATTTTACCCCTCTTCGTATCACCGGCATGGTATAATATATTATTACGGTAAATATTCGACTTTACAATTTGTCTTCGCCTCGGCGATATATATCGCGTAGTATAATTATTCATATTTTTATTAAGACATTTTGCGAAGAAATATTACCTACCTTCTCCGGTACCGGAGGGTTTTGTCGGTCGCTTCGCTGCATTGGGCAGGAGCCATAACTCTGTCTCTTTATACACTATACGTATTCATATAAATATACATATACGTATTAGACGGCTAATGTATTTTGGGAAAGTCTCATCTACGATGAAATGTTTTTTGGAATGAAAAGGAGTTCTAGTATACGCGAGGCCTATTAAAATTGATCTTTATACTTGGCAGGTATCCACGAAAAGAAACCATCAGAGAAACCAACCTTATGCCGTTAAGTAAACGGTAAATACTCGGCTTGAAAAGGCTATTCGTCTCCTGCGTATTTGAATACACGCAATAAAAAGACCCGCGAACATTAGCGAGTCGTTTCCCATGAAATATGTATATTAGCCTGCGGGTTCTGAGCCCTCGTACAATACCGATATTTATATGGAAGCCCGGCTATTCATACCGTCGACTAAAGATCTTCCATATTCCTGCACAGTCTTAGGTTCGCATTCATTTACCAAACAACGCGTACTCGCTCGATCTTTCCTTCTGTCAAAATAAATATGTTTATTGAAAATTTTCACCCGTCATAACTTTCGGAAAATTGAGCACCCGGCCATTTATACTTTTCACAAAGTTCTACGACGAGTGCAGGAAGAAAAAAAAGTTGAAAATTAACTCATAAGACATTCAGACTTTGAAGTAATGGATGAAATTCTTGTCACATCTTTGGAAAATAACTTGAGATTGTACTCTCTCAGTCCTTGAGTAGAGTAAAAGGAGAATGAAAAAAAAAAAGAACATTTCTGTCATTTTTTTTTCTTTTTTCTTTCAACATGAAGAAGAGACGGCGACAATTTTACTCTTTATCCTTTTTTTCAACAAATTTATATACCTAAAATCAGCCCCCTTTTTTCTTGAAAAAACAATTTGTCACATTGTCGACTGGGAATTGGGGAGGAAGAATTTTAACGAGAAAATAAAGTCAGACTTTTACTCAGCTTTACGAATTTTCTGTTAAATAAAAAAAAAAATTTTTTTTGAAATCTAGTGCCGTCTACGGATCTATTTTTATATTTTATACCCTGTAGGTGTATGTCAGGTGAAACTGAGACCTTAACTCATATACAGACAGAGTATATAACGCCACGTCGAGTCTCTGTCACTTGGTAACTTTTCAGCTACCGAGTTAGTCAGCCACGAGAACATGGCTAAAGTCACGGAAGTAATTACGGCGTCGTGTCAACAATGAGGGGGCAAGACGTACTCTAAGAGGGTTTGTAGGAATACCCCGAGAAATAATCGAGATGGAAGTTTCTCTTCATCTGTCACAATTGTTTATTGTACAAATATTACACTCGTCCAAAAATATGCATAATATATACATTTCCATTTTCTACTTCATTCATAACGCAATTCACTCATTTTCGCTACTATACCACTTCCGAAACTCTTGCCACTGCCCAATTTAGTTTCCTCGTCAGATGGACGTCGTGGAAAAAGTTATCCGATAGGACACGGTAGCTGACTGAAAAAGACGCGAAAAAAAAATTCGCAATATTATAAAAACTGTATACCCATACGCACCCAGCTACGTCTATCTCTCCACAGGTGAATACGACCCTCGGTTTTCACATTATTTAACAAGGTTCCAGCAGAGTTTAGCCCCGAGTAGGACGTGGCTCGTAAACGGAGTCGTTCCATCAAGAAACAAATAATCTACCCGAATAAAATAGTAATTACTGGCAAAGTGGTAAACTGGTCGTAAGTTTCTGAAACAGTATCTTCTCACGCGTTTAGAGGAGATAAAATAACCGGAAGGAACGGAACGGCTTCAGGCACCTCAGACATTAGTTCTACCACAGGTGGATATCCCCCATCGAAATGACACGCAGGGTAGCATCGATTTCGAACGACTTCGTGGATATACTTTGGGAGAGAGTACGGAGTTTTACGAACTCGTAAACGTCGCTACGATTTCGGAACGATATTTCCATTAAAATTGTGCCAATTTTCGCCCTGCTATATACGAAGAAGATTAATTCTATCTACATATATGCATGGGAGAATATAGCAAGAATGGTAAAATATTGCAAATTCTGGGATTACACCGTCGCAAGGCAATCTCGTATTCACTGGTACGTGAAATAAAAACTAGCGTAAGTAATATACGGCGTTAAATTATACACGCAAATATCTACTCACACATTTACCCAGCATGGCTTTATGTTAGAGGGACAGAATTCTGCAAGTACTTCATGTCGCCCAGCTGGTGTGCCATACGTATGCTCTCCAGTCTTCTCCCTTATCGCATAGCCGGTATAAGCATAGTGTTCCGAGACCGGAGTGTAGCAAAGTTCTAGAATGGAGCTTTAAGATAAAGAAGAAGCGCAAGTCGCAGCTAAAGATGTGCTCTGAGGCACCTGATCGCAAGGCTCTGGAGAAAAGCCAACCTCATTTAATACGATAACATGAACCGGAATATCAAGCGGGAGAAGTGAGTGAATAAAATGGAAACGCATGATATTTCGAAATAAAAAATAAAAAAAATTTCAGACTCATATTATGTCCATGGGAACCAAGCCATGGGCAGATGTCAAGTACATCGCCTACTTTACTCCTTTCATCTGTTTCTACGATTCTGCTTTATCATAGACGGACGAAACGAATGATGCCGCTAAAGATGTAGACGTCTCATGCATAATTCTAATACGTGATAGAAATTGTGGCGGGCGTGGGCCGCCCCGTTGAATAACCCATCACCCGCTTGTTATCGGAAACTTGCGGGGCTAAGGGCGGCAAGGAAGAGTGAGGTAAATTATTTATTACCTCTCGAAGCGCGGTGATGACGAAACGCCTCTTGTTGCCACGACATTCATCGTGTGCGGTGAGAACGTCGAGGATCTCTGTCTCCAACTCTGTTCCGCATGTCGAGAAAATGGGTGGCCGTATACATATTGGATTGAATGTCCACTCAACGTTGTAACTGTTTATATATAGTTAGGAAAAATTGTATAAAAAATAAGGAAAATATTCTTTTCTGATATCGGATTCTTAAACAAATTCATGAAAGTGTCGAAGCGATTTTGCGGTGGGAGGAAATCAGAACTGACAAGTGATAAAAGAAAATGAATAAAGAAGAAAGAAATTGGAGAATGGCAGAGACGGAATTCGAAGAGTACTACCAAGCTCCGAAAGCTTTTTCTGATTATTATGTATACCTACGTATAGTAAGGAAGGTTTGAGCTTAACAAGGGATGAGTCGGGTGGGCGGGTGACAGCGGTAGTCGAGAAGGGAAAATATGGAGGGAGAAATGGTCGGGGGTTGCGCGGGTGAAGATATAAATATTTTATGGCATTCTGGAGACGGGATTCGTGGGATTCTCGTATTGACGATTGTCGGCTGTGGGTTTGCCGAAGGGTGGACAACGCGGTTGCACGAGATTCTCTTTGGGGTTGCTGGGATTCAAGAGGATCCCATCCATCTTCGTCCACAGTCCGGCAAGTCCGATTCGCCAACTTCTCTACCTCTTCGTCATGATTTCCAATACCTTTGACCTCCTTACTCTCCTAACGTCCAGTGTCCAATGCGCATGAATCTTTTTCTGCCTTTGATGAGCCATTTTCTCTCAAAGATCCTCATCTATCAAATCACAGGATAAGAATTCTTGGCCCCTGAGCATTTAAACATCTCTATATTCATGATATCTCCATAGATCCTCGCGAGAAACAGTAAATTTTATTGTTAGTCGAAAATTCAACGATCCATGGGCAATGGAAATATAAGCAAGGGTTCTCGTGCGAATAATTAAAATTACCAAAGCGCTTGTTCCACTGGGGTTGTAAATTACCTGCAAGGATTCGTACATGCAAAGCTCAACTGTAATGCCTGGAATTCTACTCCCCTGGCGAAGATCTCCTTGTTTATCTACCCTGTCTAGTCTCTCCTATCTTTTGCACACTTTTTACATACTATCTAATGCCTCGGCGTCGTATCGGCTTGCCCCAGCTCCTGGCCATGCATGTAGTACCTATTTTTCTATCTTCTCCGTAAAATTTATTCCACATTCCCTGTTGTATACGGGAGAATAACGACGCTAAAAAACTTGATATTATTGGACAGGGTAGGTAGGTGTCGCGCGAGGGCGCTAAATGTCGGATATAAAGATCCCGGTGAGAGCTCGTTTTACTTGAGAAAGGTGTTGGGGAATGGGGTTCGAGGTAGCTGGTTGTTGCACGGAGTATAGAGAAAATAAATTTCCCGTGGTCGTTATGATTACTAATGCACTTTGCGAATCCATTCAGCATTTCCACCCGTATAAAGATCAAAGATTAACACGAAATTAATAACCAGGCTAATTCCGGCCGGGGTAACTTTACTTCCGGTCAAACGAACCGGAAATCGCCCTGTTCCAATTGGCAGAAGGGAACCTGCGACCGAACTCCCGTATCTATAAATCGCCGCAGCTTCCCGGTCGGAAACTACAACGGATGGTGTAGATGCCGCGCACTTTCCTTACCTCGATGTACTCCTCTAGCCTCCATTTCTTGACCTCTACCCTTCGCTACTATAGTAACTCGATTGTCCCCTGTAGACTCTATAAGGTACGATCTCAGTCCCGAGGACGTGGATATCAGTACCGACACCGGGTACAAAGGCTCCTAAGAAAAGATCAAAATTCTACCTCCGTATCGAACCTCGAGTGATTCGTGCCCAGAGCTTGGATACGTATCGGAGGAATTTTCGGCCCCAGTGTCTTTCTCTTGGCGACAGAGAGTTCATTCTTTAAATAGTAGAGAACAAGTCAGACAGACATTCAAAGACGACAGTTGAAACTAGATTCCGAGCTTTAGGAATTTCATTTTGAAATTGTTTCTCCTAATATTGGTCTGACTATATGACTAAAGTTAGATGCAATAACTGACAATATCCAAGCGTATAATGTTAGTCGCTTTCTTAGATTGAAAATCTCCCCATTAATCGTTAGTAATAATTCCAAACTATCAATGAATTTGAAAAAGGAGTTGAAAAATCCAATAATCATATCAGCATCGAAAAACAATTAACTTATGTCTCGCAAGAATTAATCAAAGTTCATTTTTTCTAAAGATTCTGCAAATAATTCTGCGAAATTTCAATTTTGGGGAGAACGAAGATCACCTAACTATTCTATGTATCGATATAAGTTGCTAAATCGGCTCGGATTTTAGAGGAGATATATTCGTTGAATAATAGTCAGAAATTAAATATCTCCAGTCTAGAGAATTACCTACGTGATTTCTCCCAGGTAAATTATGGCGAATTGTGTCATATGATGTCGATAGCGGAGGCGCCGCATACATTATGATGTCTGCAGGTCACCTACTGTCCACCCTTCGAAGCACGAGACCACTATCGTGTCGCCACTACGTGGCTTGTACAAAGAATCGTAGGGATAATCCGCAGCCTGAATACAAGCCGGATATAATGAGGTGAATTTCCCTTTTGATATGTGGTACCTATACAGTTCGAGAGACACGCAAGACTAAAATTTTATTTGTCCTCAAACAAGTTGCATATATGTATGAATGTATGATATATACTATGTACCGATCGCGGTCACCCTCGAAAGCTCTTTGACAATATAAAGCTGAACCGCATAAATAAGTAATACATTGCGGACTGACACATAAAACGTGAAATTCCCTGCTCTGATCGAATCGGAATATCTCTGAATGGAAAGTGTTACTATCACTGTGAAAGTATATACATATGTATAATATTTTATTTCGAGTTATCCCGCGATTAAAAATTTATAATTGTAAATTACGAGGGGAGAGAAAATCTCAATGAACATCTAGCCTCGCGTTACGTTCCGCTATTTGAACTTGGTCAGTATTTTTAATCAGCGAGATTACGAGATTAATTATTGAAAATATATTGAGGTGAAAGCTTTGGACGGGCTAAAGTACGTCGGACGCTAACGAAACCGGAAAGCTTCGCGTTTAACGGGTTGTTTAGTCGTAGTTGAAAATTGGTTGGCGTCGAGCTGTATTAAAGTTGCATCCACGTCTAGGCGGGTGGTGCACCAAACGCTGCAGCAAGTGGGACGCTGATTAAGTAATGACGCCGCGATACACTGACGTCAGAATGCGTTATCCCGACGTCTGACATGAGAAGGTAAAAGCATACGTGCTTCGAACCGCCTACAACGTTATTCCATCAAATGACATCCTTTGTAGTGATCCTGCGGTTCGTTTTGAGAATTTTTTTTTTTTTTTTTGAATTTGTTTGATAAGAAATGAGATTCATTTTTCATTATTTCGAAAGTGAAGCTATCGTTTTTTATTCGCTCAAAATCTCATCGCGAAAGTAGTTGTTTAAAATATGTCGTCTCGGTTTCTATAGCCCGTTCGAATCAACGTGCGAGCATTTCGATGAAATCCGTAGCTTTTTCTTTCGATGGACTGGTCCTGAAAGAGAGGGATCTTGAGTTCTCTTATTCCCCTGAAAGCTTTGAGGAAAAAAAGTTGTGGAAAATATCTACTTCAACCTCGAGCAATATCTTGTCAAAAACCAATACCTACGACTCCTTGCATTATGCTAATCGTTCAATAAATAATATCAGGGATTTATCGTGAGGAGATAAAACTATAAGGGTGCATTATACGTTGCAGCTATACCTCCTTCGCAGACTATCTGGACAATTACGTTCAATCTATCGATACAATTTTATTGTGCCAATAAAGCATGGCGGTTCGACTTATCAGTATGGGCCAGTCATAAAAAAATATCAGTAGCTTGCACAAGGGTGGTCAATTCCCTTGGATCTTATATACCTGTACGTAGTAGCAGTTCCTAACTTTCCGCCGGAACTATAGGGACTCGTAAACTGAACGCGATATCAAATCGTGCAGGGAAACTCGAGCCCTAATGGGTCGCTTCGAAAACACTCTTCCCCCATTCCCTTATTTGCGTATTTCGAGCTCAGAACTCGTTGGAGATGTTAGTTTACACTTTATTTGAAAAGGTGGAGCCTTTTGAGCGGAGAGTATAATCCTGGATGCCTTTAACGGTAAAAGTGCTTTCTCTGAAGATACCCACCAGACTTATACTTAGTGGGTAAGCTTTTTGTGCGGACATCACTCAAGGCGTCGCCGTCAGGGTGAAAACGGTAGAAAATTGGCCGCCGATTTCTTGGGGGCTAATAACAATCAATAGCTATTACGAGGGTGCGGGGAAAAAAAAATGACAAAAAATGTGAGCAGCGACGGCCAACCACTCCGAAAGTAATTTGCGCAATACCTCGCTTCGTCGCGGTTCTTCTAAGGTCGAACCAAGCCAGAAAATTCCTATCTGGTACAATCCGCGAGTTGAAAATAAAGTTACATCATATCTATAAAGTGATGAAAATATAAAATCGTGTTCTTTTTCGACCCAGAAGGAGAAAAGCTACTCGAATTTCTCTGTCTCTTAAATAGCGGGACTATAACATTTCGTCGGCTACTTGGAATGAAGATTTTTGTTGGAATACAGGTACATCTCGATGCAGCCTGCGTACTACTCAGTCAGTTGGTATGCCCGTGGAGAAAGCTCACCATGATTTCTGGTATTCATATACATTCTAGGTTTCATACATGCGACTTTTATGACTGATATTATACGATCCGGTACACGCGTCGCATGCGAATCGCTAGTAGGTCTACGAAGGAGTAGAATAGCAACATTACCGCAAATAAAGATATAGGAACATAATGGCTTAAGGATACTCCGGTCGTATTATATGTCCGGCCTTTATGACCTATCGGCAAACACACTTACGGACTGACGTGATTGCTAAATTTCTATTAGCTCCTAGCCGAGAGAATCGGCACGCAAGGAATCACGCGACGAACGATAAGTGCTCAACGATTCGAGCGGATTACTCTTGACGGAACAACGTGACAGTAAGGGTCTAAAAATCGTTTCTAGCCTTGTATGTGTATTGCAATATTCAGGACGTCAATGTTTCATCCATATCCTCGTTCAAGTGTCTTGTTTCCATTTCTCACAATCAGACCCGAACAAATTACTCTCATTCCAGTTCAGGACATTTTTATGGACAAGTCAGGGGTCGACGCTCGTTCATTTCAGTTAGCAAAATGCTGGTATATACAGTCACAAAGCTGTGATTACTCATCGGGGTCTAGGACCACCTCCGCGTTAAGTAAAGGACCTATATTTCGCGTTGCACTACGGACCACAGTTCATGAAAAATATTGGCGAGCGTACTGCGCGGTAAAGAATCGCTGATTCCCTAGGGTGCAGGCTGTAACACAGAGAGCAAGACATTTTTGATATTAAATAATGCATGAACAGAATATTTACCGTATCCCAGAAGAGCGAACTCACCTTTGTTACGAGTTGTGTTTTCCCACGCACACAGCAGTCCCACATTACCCGAACGTTTCCAAGAACAGTTTACTCTGGATATTGCCATTCGGCATTCGGTGCTCACCGAAGGATTTTTACTCGCTGGTATAGACGGAGTGAAATTGCCTCTAATTATACAATTATTCATGTCTGAGATGGAAATCTCAGGATTTCTAATTGTAACTCAAATATGTAATCTGCGGGTATAAGGGTAGGCCAGACCTGAAACAGTTTGCTATAAGAATTGATTTTCCATATTTCCTTGAAATCGTCGGCTATAACAATCGCCGACCATAATTATTTGACACGCGATTTCCGGCCCTCGTCTAAAACCTGAGTTTTCTTCTATTTCAGTTTTTCACATGGAATAAAAGTCGACGATGGTCGAATACGAAAATTGGACGTGATTCGGACGACGTTAATTCTTTGAGTGGTTCGAATAACTTTTTAGGATAAAAGGTCCGGCTGTCGTATAGAATTAATAAGAGAGTAGGTATCTCGCTGGTATTGGTTAGCGGGGATTCCTCCAGTGTATAAATTTGATTTTCTTCTGATACATGGCAGAGCGTTAAACCGAATTTTCCATTTTTTATGCAAAGTGGTTGGAAAAGTTTTCCTTATTCTTCCCCTCTTCCTTTCTTTATTCTTGAGCCGATGCAGCGTGGAGTCTAACCACGTAGGCTGGTTGCGTCATGTAAACACAAAATATCGCTCGTGTCGCACCCCAGACCTCCGTTTCGCTCACCCTTAGCAAAAGCCACCCTATACCGTCGCCCTCGTTCACGACCGCGCCAAACGTTACAACTATACAAATATTTATGCCCAACACGCCCTACTCGTCTTATAATTTCATCTTTCGCGAAAGGCAAATATTTGCCACTTTTGAAGGAGTTTTCCTCTGATTAGAAAGAACATTGAAAATTAAACTCATGTACCAAGGAGCTTTGACGTTACGCTGCAGATATAGTGCAAATATTTTATTTTCCCGTAAGGAATATAAAATGAATACAGTTTTTTCTTTTCTTCCTGTTTTTTTTTAATTTTTTTATAATAGCATACAAAGGCTAGTGATACCTGTGCTTCTATATGATACGCTCGATAATATAGGTAGTCGCTTTTTATATCGCAGTGGAAAAAAACAATATACAAGATAAAACAGTGAAACAGTGAAACAGTGGCGCTAATCTCGTCAGAATTCGCAAAATCCATTATCGAGATACCCGGCGAAATTCAAACAACGCGAATCGAGCTTCCAGCTATCATGCCTAGAGGGCGATATCAGATATTTAAACGTGGCTACAATCACAACTAGAAATACACTTAATTGTCTGGAAACTGAAATACACCTGTGCATAAAGACAATGAAATATATAAACAGTGACGAAGATGAACGATATCAAAAAGTTGACCGTGCGATTTTTTTCTCGAGCTAGGGAAGAAGACTGGGAAGTAATGTTGGGGATTTGTTCTCTCTCAACTCGCTTTGTACTAGAATGAAAATTTCTGAGTAAATTGGCAGATCCTTTTTGTCTCCGTGTTTAATCTTCAGTCAATTCGCGAAATGCTATTTGCGAGTAGGTAGTCTTCATCAAGTTTGGTCACAAGCCGCACGAATGTAGACACATTCATTGAACCAGACGTGGCACTGTGTCTCCTCATCTCTAATTCCGTATCTACCAACTCGGTGACATTTCTCTCCAGGATGGTTCGTGTCCCGGCGTCAGGTCACTTCAGAAACGGTCCGTTTGTGTAATGAGATTTGCATTGTGCATTATCGCAAGCGAGCAGTCCCCAGACAGTCGAGTAATTACCTCACACTTGGTACAGTCCAGTTAACCACCCTAGCGATGTTAGTCCGCAGCTCGTCATCATCCCCTATGCAACGTGACCCACTTTTGTACAGCTAACCTGTCCGCGTTTCTTTGAAGAATCAATTATCCAAGGAAGTAGACGAAATTAACAGGAAAATTGAATTCCTATGTCGTTGAATTATACGCTGAAACAAATTTGCGAAAAATTCATCAAATTTTCATTCTATTCGACGCGGCCTTGGTTTATTATAGATCACAGATATCTAAGAGCCATATGAACCTCGTGATCTTTGACATGGCTTCGTCTAAATGAGTTTTTTTTAGATAATCCATATATGATTTCTTATCAAACTAGAGCCAGACAGTCGTTTGATTAAAGTTTTTACTATTCGCTATGATGACATAGATTTGATTAATCGCCAGGATCGGGTATTGCGTAATGCATATAAATCGTGAAGTTTTCGGAGGCGGCGGTATCCGTGCCGTTATAACGTTTATTCACATGTGTATTGTACAGGTCTAGCTAGTGTGAAGGCGGACCTATGCACTTCACCTAAGTCGCGTAATCCAGGAACAACCGAAGTTAAGTCTCGACGAATTATTATATATTCTTTCACATCGTCGATAACATTTCCTCTCTGTTTCACTCCAAACAATAACACACTCGGTGTCTGTCCCGTGGACTTATTAACCGTATTATTTAACGCAAACTCTACATCTCCAACCACTTTATACCAATATTTTCCAATCTCATTATCACTCATTTTCGCTAACATTGGTACCAGCACTCTATTCACTCTCTCGACCTGACCATTTGCTTGGGGTGACCCAGTGGCTACTTTAATGTGTTTTACATGCTTTTCTTCCAAAAATTCCTCAAATTCGCTAGACGTGAAACATGACCCACGATCACTCACTAATACATTTGGCCTACTGTAACTTTGAAAATAGCTCGTTAAACAATTGATTGCTTCTTTACTTGACGTCGTTTTTGTTGCATACAACTTGACAAATTTTGTAAAACCATCAACTATTACTAATACATGTTGTTTACACGCTCGATTCTTATCAATTGGACCTACATGGTCTACATGCACTGTCGCAAAAGGTACATTTCCCTTAGGAATAATGTGTAGATAACCTTCTACTTTTCCCGACGCAGGGGAGAACGCAATACACTTCAAACAGTTTTTTATATGCACTTGCACTTTTTCATTCATTTTCGGAAACCAATAGTTCTCCACAATTACACTGCATGTTTTCTCTCTCGCTAAGTGTCCCATTTCATCGTGATACTTATATATCACATTCGCTTCCATCTGACGTGGCACATAAAACAATAATTTACCTTCTTTCTTTCGGTAAACCAAACCATTACGCAATTCATACATCTTATCCTCTTTACATTCTAAACCTTCACGTATTTCTGTAATAATAGGATCTTGACTTTGGCAAACCAGTAAATTCCATTCAAGAGGGTTATCTTCAATTACCATGATAACTGAACTTTTCCTACTCAATGCATCAACGTGCCGCATTCTGATACCTGCTCTATGCTCAATTGTATAGTCATAATTCATTAACTCTAATGCCCATCTAGCAATTCTCGGGTTTAATTCTTTTTTCTTCAAAGTTAATGTTAACGAGTTGCAATCAGTAACAATCTTAAATTTCAATCCTTGTAAATAAATTCGAAATCTCTTCAATGCATAAATAATTGCCAATGTCTCTAATTCAAACGAATGATATTTACTTTCTGTCTCTGTCGCTACTTTCGAAAAATAAAATATGGGATGGAATTTTCCATCTGATTTCCGTTGCATGAGGGTCGCACCGAATCCCTTTGAACTTGCGTCACAATGTAATTCCGTTTCGTCCTTCGGGCTGTAAATAGCCAAAATCGGTGAACTAACTAATTTTGTTTTCAAAGTGTTAAATGCTTCTAGTTGTTCTTCCCCGAACTTAAACTCAATACCTTTTCTTAACAAATCATATAACGGTTTAGCAATTGTCGCAAATGACTCAATGAATTTTCTGAAAAATGAACAAAGTCCTAAAAAACTCTGAACCTCACGTACTGTTCTTGGAACTGGGAAGTTCTCGACAGCTTCAATACCGCTCTTTGTGGGCTGTATACCCTTCGCCGTAACATAGTACCCAAGATATTCAATCTCCGTTTGTAAAAAATAACATTTATCTAATCTTAATATAAGTTTGTTCTCAACTAACAATTTAAATACGCGTTTCAAAACCTCAAATTGCTCTTCTAGGGTTTCCGTTGTTACTAAAATATCGTCCATATAAACGATGACATTTCCGGCTTTAACTTCTTTCTCTAAGACAGTGTTAATGAAACGCTGAAATGTGGCAGGAGCCGTCTTTATCCCGAAAGGCATTTTTAAACATTCGAACTGCCCTAGGGGAGTCACAAATGACGTGTACTTAACTGAGTCATCAGAAACCTTTACGTGATAGTAACCGTCCTTCAAATCTAATAAACTGAAATATTTTTTATTTGCCAGTGCATCTAGCTGGTCTTCAATTAACGGCAACGGATAATTATCTCTTGCTAACATCTCGTTCAATACCCGATAGTCGATGCACATACGTGATTCTCCATTCTTCTTCTTAACCAATACAATTGGTGAGGCATATTCTGAGGCGCTATTCCTAATATATTTTTTTTCAAGCAAACTGTCTAGAAGTACCCTTAATTTTTCTTTCTCCTCATATGATAAGCGTCGTGGTGTGGAATGAAAGGGTTTGTCATTATTTAGTCTAAGCTTCAACTCTTGTTTGATATTTGGTTCGACTGGTCTCTTAGGCATCAAATAATCTTTCTTAAATAAACTCTTAAATTCAAACTGCGTCTTAACGTCAATATCTTCGTTTATATTTAACTCATCTGTTAATTCGAACTTGTCATCGACTTGAATGTTTAGTAATTCTGTCCCTACTTCATACTCGGCTGTTGGGCTCAACGATAATTTAAACTTTTTCATCAATAAATCTCTGCCCAGTAACGCAGACACTTTAATTGTATTTTCATTTACCACAAAAATCGGAACGTCTTCCACGGCCTTATTATAAAGAGTGACCTTAGCCCTTACTATTCCTAAAATTTCTACAGGTGACTTATTTATGCCTGTATATTTCAAACAACTGGAATCAATCGGATGGATCGATTCTTTCGCGATAAATCTCTCCTTAATCAAACTGATTGGACTTCCCGTATCTAGTTGCGTATCTAAATTCAAAACTCTTCGTGTACCGACATTATCAATCTCAAAAATAACGATCTCACGACAATCCTCCTTAACTGCTGGTTCGTCGTAGATGTTGGTGACTTCAAGTGGTTTCTTCTGTTCTTCGGATTTTTGCCTCTTGTTCCTCCAATTGTCGGGGCAGTCCTGTGCCTGGTGTCCCATCTTGAAGCAGATATAACATGCTCCCTTTTCTCTCGGTGGCTTCTTACAATCTTTAGCAATATGACCACGGCCGTTACAATTAAAACACTTCGGGAGTTCTCTATCTTTAGCCTCATTTTTTTCAGACTTCACTTCTGTTCTTTGCACTTTATTTTCTGGTCTTGCATATGCACCGGAAGCACTTGCTGTGCTCGGTCCACTTATTTCCTTCCGACTCTGATTTTTCACTTCACTTTGGAGAGTTATATCTTTAAATGCTGTCAATAAATCCATCTTAGCTTTGAGACGTAACATTCTCGCTTGATTTCTTAATCCTCTCTCTGGGATACCTTCAATAATATACTCGATTATTTCTTCTTCGTCATCGAGAGGTACTCGATTTGCTAAAATTGTTTTGTCATAAAAATAAGAATCAAAACTTTCACTTTGTTGCCATTTCCGATTCTCAAATTCCTTCTTTCTGTTGAGTTTAGTGGGGCGATGATCGAAAAATGTCCTCATAGCTTCTAATAATTCCGTCAAACTCAATTCTCGATTTTCGGCCTTCGAGTGAAACCATGTTGCCGCTTTACCTTTTAATTTCGTGGTCACCAATAATTGTCCCATCTGTTCATCAAGTTTAAACACCCGCACTACATATTTCACTTGCTTTTCCCATTCAGCGAAATCAGTTCCTTCACTAAATTCCGCTAATGATTCTCCGATTGTCTTAAGACTTGCCTTAAACATTTGATTAGGAGCTTCGGTGGGCTGCTGTGGAACCCCCAACTCTCTTTCACGCTGTAATAATTCTCTCTCACGTTCCAATAACGCGACCTTATCCGTTAGCAACTGCCTTTCTCGTCTCATCAGATCAAGCTCTTGCCTTAATAATTCTTCATTTCGAGTTGCATTTTGTACTCTTCCTTCATTTTGCAAAATTTCTTCATTATCTTCTAAGTTTGGATCATCTTCAACTATCCACCGGCATTCCGGATCTGCTTCCATTAAACGGGCGATCAATTCGTTCTTGCTCCCCGATGTTGCCAAATTTTTTTTCCTCAGGATTTCTTTTAACTCCACAACTGTGAAATCACTTGCTTCTTTAGGCATCTTGAATGTTTCTTAATTACTTAATATTTCTAACTTCACTTTTTCCTCCTATTTAACTTAATATCCAATTGACCAATAAATTAAGCACTTTCGGACGTATTCCTCAGCTCCTCTTTAATGGAAAATTGTTCACACTATTTTTTATTCTTAACAACTCATCACTGTTCACTTAATCTCATTTGGATCATAATCCCACTTCTGAATTTGTAAGGGTAGGGGGTGTTTAAGTTGGCATACTATTGACTTCAATCGATTACTGATGCAAAATATATATATGAATTTATTAAATGGTACAAAAAAATAAAAGACTACATTATCTGTTACGCTTCGAGGAGATCTTCTCAGTCTCCTCTCTTACCACTTACTGCCGGATATATTCCTCGCCGGCCCAGCCTCTAGGGGTCCCGGGCCCAAACACTTGGCACACAAGTGCCCTTAATTTATGGCATTGCCTGTGTTTACGCCAGGCCTACTTTCTAAACATCATTCCCTAAAAATACTCTTACATATCTAAGAGCCATATGAACCTCGTGATCTTTGACATGGCTTCGTCTAAATGAGTTTTTTTTAGATAATCCATATATGATTTCTTATCAAACTAGAGCCAGACAGTCGTTTGATTAAAGTTTTTACTATTCGCTATGATGACATAGATTTGATTAATCGCCAGGATCGGGTATTGCGTAATGCATATAAATCGTGAAGTTTTCGGAGGCGGCGGTATCCGTGCCGTTATAACGTTTATTCACATGTGTATTGTACAGGTCTAGCTAGTGTGAAGGCGGACCTATGCACTTCACCTAAGTCGCGTAATCCAGGAACAACCGAAGTTAAGTCTCGACGAATTATTATAGGTAAGGAGCGAGGTAGACGCCGACCCGGGCAGGTAGGTACGACAAAACTTGGTAGAACTAGATGTAAATAAGGTTTACATATTCCGGTAATGCGCGCGGTACACAGAGCACCCCTACAGTTGACTCTGCACTGAATTGTAATTATGCAAAGAACTGTACGAGGGGAGACGACGTAGCTCTGGGAACTCCGAATGCCGAACACTGAACGGTAAAACGTTAAATATTACCCAGAATCACGAGATTTGAAACTATATTACGATTTACTATATTATTCCATGAATGCCGATCTTTTGAACGGATATTCAGAATCTCGACTCTCCAATTAGTTAATACTAATTAAAATTCATCGTCAGTTGTCTCTGGAAATGAAAAATCAGTAGCTACGCTACGACCAGGAACAAACTTATCGAGGCGAAAAACATGGGAGATAAGGTTACCCTTGAACGTTTGACGAGGTAGCGGAAGATCCTGATCGGATGACCAGAAAATATGATCGTTTGGACTATATAGACTCGAGTGAACAAAGGTGACCCAGCTCGTGGTGGGGTTGACCCTCGTCCTTTCGCCTCGCCTTCGCTTCTCTTCTCTTCTCTTCTTTTCTCTTCACTATCCTCCCTCGTTTGCTTCTCCTTTTCTTCTGGGACTGTCTAGGATATGGCCAACTTGGCCACGATAGAATGAACACTCAATATAGGTGAGGCAATAACGCGCCAGTTGCTGCTCCGCTCTGAGATTAAAACGATCCTCCTTGCTTTTCCTTTTCGACCATCATCCCCTGCCTCGGTCCAAGCTACTCCTTTCCTTGCCAGTTCTCTTCGCAGCTAGGTAGTCTTCGTATGTGCTGCGCGTGGCACCACGTGCCACAAACTCAAAGGAGAAGCCACACCTAATATCTTCTTCTTTGTCCCTTTTCTTCTCTTCCTTTTTTACTTTTTTCATCACTGGATGTCCAAAATGAAACTTGTATGACAATCTGCAGGGTACGTTTATCCTGGAATAGAAGCTCTGAATGTAGTCAATGAACAGTCTACTCCTAGACAAGCAAACTGTTGGGATGTCCGACAAATCCTTCCAAAAATCTTCATCCTTCCATACCCAAGGCGAGTTTCTCACACAAATATAATCACGAGAATACAACACAAATTGGAAAAATAAATAACAGAAACTTCACCAGAAGTCAAGAAGCTTCTGCCCACTTGTTCACGATGTGAAGTGTACAAACTTACTTACTTACTCCAGTTCAATCTGTTCTTTACTAATGATCAATTCAACGCCGATAGACAGATAGACGCGATTGCAATATTTCGTCCTTTGCTGTGGGCGAAAATATTTCGCTTCTTCTCTTTCGGAATATTGTGCTTCAGTGGAGTCCTTCAGAGGTTGGTATGCAGATAAATGGCATTAGCAGTGCGAAAAATCTCCCATATTTTTCGGGGCAAAGTACTCATTCTCATTCGAAGTTCCAATGCTGAAGATCTCGAGTACCTACCTTGGAAATACGAGAATCAACCTGGGATTTGCGTATGGTATACGTTTATTTATCTTTTTATTGTGCAGAACTCGTAGTATAAGACGCTCTAAGTCGTTTCAGGGAATCAGCAATGCCGTTTGATCTCTAGCGTCTTGAGTTTCTCTCCTACGTTCCTTCTATCTGCAAAATTCTTCCTGGTCTTCCGTATATCCCGAAATATCTAGAAAACATCTGAAAGTGATAATGGAATGCGGCATTTTCGGCTGTAATTTTAATCGAGGAATCGAATAGAGAATGAATCATAAATCACCGCAGAAGCGACAATACATTAAATGTCAAACTACGAAAACATTCAGCTTTTATTGGCTGGCGGTTCCAATGTGTTGGCGCGAATTAAAACTCCGTTTACAATCCACGTAATTTCATGACTCTCCAAGTAGTTTGTGTCTGGGAATAATAATACCGACTGTCGTATAATGATACGAGAGTAGTAACTGTTAAATGGAATTTTCGAGCACGTCTGCTGCAGCTAACATTAGAGCTTTATTGACGCTAGTCAAATGTCAGCGAATATATACCGTTAAATGTTTTATTAGGTATCTCCAGATTCAAATCTCATCGTAGAATCTCCATGCGACAAACGTTTTCTACAAATTCAGATAAGTTTCTCCCGCATTTTATCCGCCTATCTCATCAAGATCGATCAGTGTACTTCAAACGCACATATATTTATTTAATTTCGTCAAAATCCATGAAAAAAATGCTTCTTTTCAGGTTCACAGTCAAATATGATAAATAAAGCGATGATCCCGATTTTGTTGTACAAGAAGAAGCACCGTTTTCATTTCAGACTCAGCAGACATCCTTTGAAACTTATTTTATACGTGGCATGTCCATGCGGACTTTGATTTCCGTTTTCAATGTTACAACATCGTCTCTAACAAGGCAAATTAGATTTCTGAATTGCGTACAGCATTACAGGTAATACAAGTAAGTAGCTAGTGCAAAATGGTGCAATACAGGATTCCAAGACCAGCCAGACGCCTTATTTTTCAGTAAACATATTTATCTACCCCATGACTTGTTGTATACGCTCTTACATCGATAATGAGTTCGCCAAGCGCTCAATCAACCTCCCTTATCTCGCGTACTGCATCAGTAAGATTTGTGTCATGAATTGCTTATCGTAATTTAACTGTTTGCGGATCAGATTATATCCTCAAATTTTATATAACCACGGTGTAGGTACACAGTTGATGATTGACAGTTAATCGATAAGGATTTTACAATTAGGTATTATGGTATTAACAATGGATCTAAGTATCGATTATATCATGACAAGGCTATCATGTAGGCACTTTTATTTATTTGATTATAAAAAAAAAAAAATCAGTAGAGCTGAAGATAAGAGTTACAAGGTACTCGGCTGTCTTATTGGATTTGATTTAATCCCCATATTATTCGATAAATGTTATCGGATACCGATTCCTGATTTCCCAGTGAACGTAGCTTGTTTTCTTTCTGTAGATCCCTGGATCTAAAGGGGCATAGAATTGTCGAATGATCAGAACCACTTACGATGAGTCAAACGGATTATTCCGGCGGTAATTAAATGGCTGATTTAATTCCCGGTTAACACTAATTGCGGCAATTTGCATAATGAGCTCACACGTACTGTACCTCATGGAGAAGTGTTATAGGGCACGTATGGTACCAGTATATGGTATAGACTCGGGCTTCATGTACTCGAAAGTACGGTTCTGGCGGTCAATTCAAATTAGTGGTTGTCCAATGTACATACGGGGCTGGAATATAGGCAGTTCAGTTACCAAACGACAGTGAGATTCGCCACAGCAAATATACACATTCGTTGCCAATTTTTAATGGCGTTTTCAGTCTCAACATTGAAAATAAAAAATAAAAAGTAAAAAATCTAGAGCAGCCAAAGACAAATATACAAGTAAGAACACCGTCAAATTTTATCACATTCTGCTGTGGAATTGAGAGGGAAAAATTGATGAACAGACTTGGGACCTTGAAAAAACGTTGTTATTTTTACACAATTTTATTTGAATTTTATTGAACCGTGTTATCAAATGTCAAATTATATCTACTTATCGTCGGCTTAATAATTGGGTCCGACCTTTTGAGCATATCTTTAACGATAATTCACTGACCAGCGATAAGAGTCTTAAGCGTAACTCGCTCATATATGGAGTGAACGTCGGATGATTATTCAGCTTTTCCGAGTCGAAAAATATTCGGTAGATTTTCGTTAAAAGTTTAAAACGCTAAGCAGTTGTTTGTAAGCCATGACATTTCCATATGGAAATCCCGGGAAATGTTGCCCTCGGAAATGTCAGTCGGTGGTAGCGTAGACGTATTCAGTTGCAAATATGGGCGAAATTGTTATGCGTTATAAAACGAGCGTTATACCGTAGGTACTTTATTCAAATCATATTACGCAGCTAAAATCCAACAGCTGCAGCAATTACCGCCTTTCATACTTAACAAACTTTGAATCACATGCTAAATACGATTTTCACCCCATTCCGAATCACTTTTAACCCTGGACTGTTGTCTTACGTAAAATAAACCATTCCCCGCCTAGGAAAGCACGATCGTCGACTGCTCCGGTATCGGGGTAGACGAAAAGGGGTACGAGTACCGGTAGCACTACAGTTAAAGCACAACGTGCTGCTTCATTATGCGCCGCAGCGTGGCAAGGTGCCAGAATCTTTGATAAAGGTTTTCCCTCCCTTTTCTACCCTTACCCAGGTACCGTTTCCTCTCCTCATAACCGCCATGCGAGCTGCAGCATGTACCTGCGTCTCCGCGTCTAGAGCTTAGCGAGCTAATTACACGGTACAAGTGCGGACTCGGATTTGGCTCTCAGATTATAGAGTACTGAGGTACCATTTGCGACGAACTACACCGTGTGCTTTTCTCAGCAGAGGCACAAGATTTTACAGATGTCGTTTCGTCGGGAAACTTCAGGTCATGGGGTTCGGGATAATTCGGGAATTAACAAATTTTTTTCACAAAAATTAGAGTTCCAGACATGCATAACGTCTCATGAAAGATTCTTGTGAGATTTGAACGGTTTTTTTCTTTTTTTTTTTTGTCTTAAATTTCATTCGCGACTCAGTCACTGACAATGAGAGAAAAACGATCACTTTAGACGGGATAGGTATATAAAACATAGCCGAATATTTGAACAGCAATGTCAAAGATTTAATCTTCCGGATCGGCAAAAGTGGGTAAAGTTTTCGTTGAATATTTAACTGGCGTAGGTTGGGAGAATTTTAGTTGGACCTAGGGTATTAGTTTAGACTTGCATAATTTAGGATGGACCTGGAAGTAACTTCTTTGATGAAAAAAAAAGCCGGTGTGTAGGTGAGTGTATATATATATATATGCCTAACGTCAGAGACACAGACGCTAAGGTTCTTCTGCATTAAATGTCACCCCAGATTCTTTGCTTATAAAAAATTCAACTTCGTTAACAAACTACCTTCACGCAATCTTACTTCAGGTTATACCAAGGATTGAACCGAAAGTTCAGAGTATTCTAGAATATTTATAATCATTTTTAATCGGTCTTATAGAAGCTCCTGAAATCAGCGGGGTCTCAGCATTTCTCTCTTATCGCCAATCTAGCTGATCTTCTTTCGTCAATTCGTTGAGACCTAATTTCAAGAACCAATTCAAGTCCCATGTTGGTATTGTCGGTCGATAGTCTACCGGACAAACCTAAACTCGGCAGTGTATATTTGTACAACGAGTAAAAGCGATGACCACAAGAGTCAGTTCGTTATTGGTTTCCGGACCAAGTCTCCCAATACAAATCTGTGCAAAAGCTATTCTCTGAAACAACATCGAATCTTATCTTCTTATTAGTGTCCATAAAACAGATGAGAGACATTATCGATGTGTTTGAGAATAATGTATGTGTGTTGGGCACAACAACCGATTACAGTTTTCTCTACGTTTCGTATTCAAGTTAGTTAATAGAATGTTGATTCGGGAAGGTATATGCAGCGGTGATAAAGCTGAGTATCAGCATAAAATACGTTCGGGCTTTTTGATCAGAAATTCCAGGGATACTTTCAAGCTTAATACGGTCCGTGGAGCAGTCATTTATAAAGGTAAGCCGACATTAAACGCGGGTCCCATATGCACATGGACTACCATTGCTCTCCCCCAGCTATGATTAATACCTAAGCGTGAACCGCACGTCGGATCGGACAGTTCCCTTTTCCGTCTGGGATGGAGCCAAAAAATCTTATATCTTTAGCCCTTGTTTCTGTGATGGCTTCTTTCCTACAAACATTTGTTATAGGCATCGAGATGAAAAAAATATATGTATAGAATGAGAGGAGACACAGTACTGAACGGAGGAATATCGAGAAGTGGCTGCATAAGAAAACGACGTCTTATCCGTATATAACAATACATCTACTCTGTAATCGGAAGGTGGAAAAGTGAGTCGTAATTTCACGAGAAGATACTTGAGATGTAAATTGAATGAATAGTAATACTTATATATTTAAAATTAACGAGAACTCGATATATTGTTTTTCGTCTTATTTCTTTCTGGGAATATCAGAATTAATGAAATGCCTGTTTATCCGTTAAACTGGTATACTAATTTCCCGTTTCTTTATGAAATTGTTTTTGTCTTCTCGTCTGTGAAAAACGAGACATTGGATTATTTTGTACTCCTGGTAATCCCCAATGTTCCGTGCTGTTTGTTTTTTAATATGGGATCATAAATTTTTACGCGTCGCTACACTCTGGAGTTTTCATAAATTAGAACGAGAATACAGGAGCCACTCCATTTGCGAGAAAGCAATTTTCAGATCTTGTATTTTTCCCCCTTAAAATAAGAACGAGTCGAAATCTTCGGTCTTCGGCTCTGTTCCAACTCAAGGAATACGAAGTAATGGATCTTCATCATCACGTAATCACTTTGCCCATCTTCCAGGTGCCCTACATGTTTTTGTATCAAACCGATCCCGTCGTTTTTCCCGAGTCAATATAATTATTATCAGCTTCCGATTCTTGATAAATACTCGTCGCTATAGACTTTCTGGTCAAAATCGAAAGGATGGTCATAAAACCAAAGTACTTTGCTCCCGATCTTCCTGTCATTCCCGTACGGGTATACTTCGCTATCCCCTTGCTTTCCCCGTCTCTTCGGTTTGTCGAAGACGTTGCTCAACGAACCATAAACCCGTCAAGAACGTTGTTGGATCGATGAAACATTAGGGAAAACGTTGCGTCACGATGGGATCTGGTTTATTGATATTTTTCATGCATTAATATAAATTATAACGTGATATACCTTGAGGAAAACCTTATCTCCTAGACCATTAATCAGATTCTCTCATTATATTATTATTAGCCAATATAATGTGCATATCTAACGTTTGACATTTACGAGGAGAAAGAAATTGCACTTGTGATTTGATTCTGGATGAAACGACGGTCGATTACCATACTCTTCATTTTGCATTGTCTTACGTGCCGAAATATTTGTCAACGTTAAATTTCTCGTTTAAATAATCTTCCTCCGTAACTAGCTGTGAAATAGCGAACAAAGTTCTTGGAATTAGTAACTATGAGCAAGTTTTGGTCGCCACTCAAAGCTCCCTCGTAATCTGAGAGTATTACACAATTCACCGAACTCGCGAACGAACTTTTGAGAATAAGTCAGGATGAAAAAGTTGTAGATTGGGTTATAAGCTAACTGTGACTAGAAAATGGACCAGGAAAGATAAAAAATCGCGGACTCTATATGCATGCTTGACCACATCGTTCCAGATTACACTGACGTCAATATCGAGACGCGTGAAAATACATTGGGAATCCCAGCAATATCTCTTTCCCACAGCTGAGTCAGCTATGAAGATATAAATACTAGTTATAAACTTTTAATATCAGATCTTTTCTGGTTCTAGCGATGTTTAGTCTTGGAAACTGTGGATATGAGATACTATCTAAATAGTGTTAATTGATGGAAATTCGGAAGGAAATACCTGGATGTATTTCACTAGTTCTGTAAAATAGGAAACCATCCTTTATCAACGCAGTTCTCTGTTCATGACTGTACTATATTTTTTTACTCGTTAAATTTATTGAACGATAAGACGTTCTCGGTACAAATTGTTTGCAATCATCATTGCCTGTAGGTGACCTTTATGACCAGATTCAACAATCGCGTGACTTCGCGGTAGAACTCATCGAGTTGCAAATATTGTTATAATATTGTTATCTATGTTCCTCCTGCACTGTTAAAACTGACGATAGCAGTAATTTATTTAAAAGTAATTTCTTGTGGGAGAAAATCGATCGATTCACATCGTGCAATGGAGTAGTATACCTATATATTGGAGAAATATCACATGTAAGTAGAGATTTCATTGCAAAGCTCTGAGAGATTTATCGTTGGCCTTCTCAATCTGCCATCAGCACTGCTTATTATTAAAACAAACGATTCGCAGGTAGAACTATAAACGAAAGAGTAATGAAAAAAATGAGACTGCTGCTTCGGTGGATACAAATTTCGGATATCCCATGGAAGACAAGCAACTTGATTCGTTTACTGCGATACTTATGAAAGACATGATATCCCCGCATGGAAATGCTGACATTAACGTTTCTCATAAGTAATAATGTACCGAAGAAGCTAATCAGTTGACCCTTTATTTTTTTTGAATGTATCAGTCTTCAAGCACATGAGCGATAAATACTATTCTTAATGTGGGGACCGTGTAACCAGTATATAATCATACGTTATACCATCCCGTGGTTCACTTGGAAAAAGAACTAGTGTACTCAACATGAGGTTGTGTCTTACATTCGTGATCTGCTTGATCTTTCCAGGACGGTAAGTGCAACAACTATATACCTATATCGGCTTTACTGATAGTTATGATGTGATATCGGAGATTGACAAACTCCACAGATCGTGGCAAGAAGAAGATGGGTATTTTAGAATACCAGACGGATTTACACTCGGTGCTGGTGGATCGGCGTACCAAATCGAAGGGGGCTGGAATGCTAGTGGTACTTAATTTCAGTTTGTTATCTTCTCGTAGAATAGTTTCAGAATAGGTATATATGTCACATTACCGAAGATTATATTTCCGTTGATTTTCACTAGGCAAAGGAGAGAGTATCTGGGATCGATTCACCCATACCCAACCTTGGGAAATTGTAGATGGAAGTAACGGCGATGTCGCCTGTGATTCTTATCACAAATACAAAGAAGACGTGCAGTGGGTCAAGAAACTAGGAGTGAGTTCTCTTTCCGAGTACAAACTTCCTTTTCAGTACGATATTTAGTTTCATAGATCAGAAAATTATCCACAGTTTCAGCTTCGTTTATCAGATAACCGAAAAATTTGCAAAAATATCCGAAATGAATTTAATTTCATTCCCAATTATCTACGTAATTATTTTTCAGCTTAATCACTACCGATTTTCAATTAGTTGGTCTCGTATACTTCCGAACGGATTTGCGGATTCGATTAATCAAGAGGGGCTCCGTTATTATCATAATTTGCTCGACGAACTGCTAGCCAACGACATCGAACCTAGTGTACTGTTGTATCATTGGGACCACCCTCAAGCTCTTGAAGATCTTGGAGGATGGCTGAACGAATCGATGATCGAGTGGTTCACGGACTACGCGAACATCGTTTTCCGTGAATTGGGTCCAAAAGTGAAAGTCTTCACAACAATTAACGAACCAAAAGTCTTCTGTTTCCTTTCATACGTCTATGGCTTGCACGCTCCAGGTACGATCAATCGTGAAAATTGATTGGAACCGTTTGAAATTCTAATGATTTACATTTTTTATAGGTAAAACGTCGAATTCCAGCACAGCATATACCTGCGGACATAACGTTCTGAAAGCTCACGCACGAGCGTACCATTTATACGACGAGCAATATCGTCCAACGCAAAATGGTAAGATCGGCATTGTGTCGGTGTGTGCTTCATATTACCCGAAAAATCCCAGTGACACACTAGCTGCCGAATTGGCTCACCAGTTTGATTGCGGATGGATATCTCATCCCGTATTTAATGGCGATTATCCTGAAATCGTCAAAACTAAACTCGCCGAAGTGAGCAGGGCTGCTGGTTTACAAAAGTCGATACTTCCAGAGTTTTCAACCGAATGGATAGAGTACATCAAGTAAGTCATTCGAGTGTCATATGAGGTGTGGAAAATTCTTATTTCTTAGACTTTGATGAGATCCGTCTTACATAGGAGCTATGTAACCTTGTGGAAGGCTCTGATAAATTTTGATATGTTCAATTTCTAGCGGAACGTCGGATTACTTTGGTCTAAATCATTACACGTCATTGCTGGCAGAATTTGGTTCTTCCGATGTTGTCGACAGATCAAATCTTTTCCTCATGGATTCAGGCGTGAAGACAAGCTCTGATCCTAGTTGGGAAACGAAAGGGATGGACAAATGGTTACATGTAATAATTGATAAAAAATCTTCTAATTTCTCGCGCGAATCTATGAAAATACTTGTGTATAAAATTGGTGAAATAATTTCAGATTGTACCAGAGGGCTTTGGTAACTTATTTCGCAGAATAAAGAAAGATTACAATAATCCACCAGTCTACGTTATGGAAAATGGATTAGCGGATAATGGAACAATGAACGACTACGAACGCATAAAATATCATTTTCTATACCTGGAAGAACTACTGAAAGCCGTGCATCGTGATGGCTGCAATATACAGAAGTATACCTTTTGGAGTTTAACGAACAATTTAGAATGGACCACTGGCTATAATAGGTAAGTGAAAGCTCAGATTGAAACCTATAATAGCTGCAAGTGCAAATGGCTTTATTAGTAACATATCTATACCACTTGATTTCCAGGGAGGTATTCGGGCTTATTCACGTCAATTTTTCAAGTCCCGATAAAGAAAGAATTCCAAAATTGTCAGTTTCGTGGCTGAAAAATGTGACACAGACTCGAGTACTTCAACCACCGATTCTGCCTATTGACGATTCAACGTAGGTAGTGGATCTATGATCGTTGTCGTAAAATCTGTCGATGAATAAAAGAATTTGAAAAAATAGTCTCGTTTTTAGACATAGTTGAATTTGAATTTACTGTCATGTAAAGTAAAAATATATGTATTAACAGTGTTTCAAAATTTGATTGTGTGGTACACCTGTCGAACCTTATCTCTAGATACTGAATATCTGTATCTGCACATTTCGTTTCCAACTATTGATTTTTGATTGTTTAAATCAAAGATACCGAAGGTGCTTCGACTTATTTTTATGTATGGAGGTAAAATATATAATTATATCAAGTTCTGTAATGCAGAATGTTCTGATTGATTTTTGGAACTCGTCGCGAGAGATACGGGTAACTTTTTGTTACGGCTGGATCATTTCTACTCTGAGTTTCCAATTTTTTTTTCTTTGACACGTAGATTTCTGGATGTGAGCCGAATTTTGTGGAAAATAGCCATTGAGATGACTGAGTTTCTTTTAAAATCGAAGTAAAATTTAGAATGTACAGTCGAATAATTGACTCTAAATCTTAAGCCGTTATCGTGTTCATCTGATTGCATTTTGAGTGTTCCTGGCTGCTCTTTCAGAAAAGAAAAACTTCATGAACAGTTGGGGATCGAATTCATAGGGAGCAAAGAAACTCTGAGTTCACAAAAGCTTTGAACATTGGAAAGTACCCAAGTATGAGTGTATACGATACTTCGATGGTATAATTAAAACGTTTCACTAGATGTAGATCTTACCCGCCATTCGATATTGTTTGAGATTGTTTGATACTGTAATGATAAAGAAATATCGTGTATTGGGTACGAACGATAAGAGATATATTGCCACGTATAAAGCGAATTGTCGATCTTCGGAACTACCTCAGTTCCACAATGAAGCGTTACTTGATTGCTCTGATTGCAGCTACGATTTTCGGAGGGTGAGTATTTTGAGAAGCTTTCTATGTGTAACTTGAACGTGAATTCATGTCGTTTACTGCCAAATTTTTCCAGGATATCTTGCTGCGATGTCGTGAGCCTCACTTTTCCGAGTGGATTTCGTATAGGAACAGCTAGTGCCTCGTACCAAATCGAAGGAGCTTGGAACGTCAGCGGTAATGACTCGTCCTCCATATTGATAAGGAAATAGTATTTCACGTATATTTTAAACGATGATTTTGATTGATCCAGATAAGGGAGAAAATGTTTGGGACAACTGGTCACACAACCACCCAGAGTACATAACAGATGGAAGAAACGGAGACGTCGCATGCAATTCTTACTACAAATACAAAGAAGACGTGCAGTGGATAAAATCCTTAGGGGTATGTTGACATGTGAGCAAGTTCCGCATAAATGACTAATTCTACGTCGTGAACTTTTCAGTTAGATTTTTACCGATTCTCGATAAGCTGGTCTCGCGTCCTTCCGACTGGCTTCGCAAATGTAATTAGCGCAGATGGACTTCAATATTACAAAAACTTGACTGCGGAATTAGTGGCGAATGGCATCGAGCCCATCGTCACTCTGTATCACTGGGATCATCCGCAAGTTATCGAAGATATGGGGGGATGGACAAACGAACTGATCGTGGACTGGTTCGTCGATTACGCTAGGATCATTTTCGAAGCACTGGGAGATGATGTGAAGAGGTGGATAACCATCAACGAGCCTGACTCATACTGCGAGGGGGGTTACGCAGGCGTCCTAAAAGCACCAGGTATCGTAAAGTCTTCGAATACGTTCCAAAAGTTGGAAATAAATGAAGGAATACGATTGTGATTTGGCGAAAGAATGGAATCACCTCAGTGTATGATGGTTTTCAGGTAAAGAAATACCAGACAATATTGGGAAATACCTGTGCGGACACAATACGTTGAAGGCTCATGCCAAGACCTATCGCATGTACGATGAAGAGTTTCGCGAAACCCAGCAAGGTCAGATTTCGATTGTATACCCAGTAATGATGTCCCTATCGGCGGACTCCAGTGACACCGTATCAGCGGAAACCGCATTTCAATTCACCTGCGGATGGATGGCTCATCCGATCTACCATGGAGATTATCCGGAAATCATGAAGACGAGAATAGAAATGGTCAGCGCAGCCCAAGGCTACCCAAGATCGCGTCTTCCTGAATTTTCGGACGAATGGATAAATATCATCAAGTCAGTTTCAAATCGTATACCCATATAATATATTGTACCCATATGCACCCACATGCATATTCTGCATGTCCAACATGAACATCGGATCGATTCATGGATATGAATAGGTTTGTTATTATTTCACAGTGGAACTCACGATTATTTCGGCGTCAACCATTACACATCGAAGCTCTTTGCACCTGACCCCGACGACGAGTTAGGAATATACAATAGTGACCACGGCTTGATAGAGAGCCGAGATCCGAGCTGGCCTGCCACCGCTTCTGATTGGTTTTATGTAATTACAATGTTCAGAGTTCGACGAAACCATACTGATAATTGATAAAATTATTACGAGCTCTCGCGCGTATACTGATTATAAATATTGTACATAGGTATATCCTGCAGGATTCGGCGACCTGCTTCGTAAGATTCGGGATGAGTACGGTAACCCTCCGGTGTGGGTCATGGAGAATGGTTACTCCGACACCGGCGAAGTGGATGATTACAACCGCATCAGCTATTATTATGAATACGTCAGAGAATTACTGATAGCCGTCAAACGAGACGGATGTAACGTTGAAGGCTATTCTATTTGGAGCATTTTGGACAATTACGAATGGCAGGCTGGCTATACGTAAGTTCACATAAAATCGCCTCTTTGAAAACAAAATAATGTTATTCGTGGAGTGTCCAACCAATTCGTCAACTTTCTCGTTAAAATCTTCTAGGGAACGATTCGGGATTGTCTCCGTGGAGTTCGATGACGACGAGACGGCTAGATCCGTCAAAGCTTCGACGACCTGGTGGGCGAGTGTTCTCGCAGCGCGCAAGCTTCAGTCTGTGCCGGCGAACAGCGTTACTCGCAAGGTAACCTTACCTTGGCAACGACGATAACTTCAAATAATTATTCATAAGTGATTGTAATTATCATGTCCATTCAACGTAAGAATATGTATAAGCAAATCTCGGGTCTAAATGATCCACTCATTGTACAAGTTTCCATTATGAATCAACGTCAGGCTTATCTCTGGACATAATTGTACAATACACCATCAGACTTTTATACAAGGTGGTGTATTGAAAAGTCCGAAGAAGAACGGCAACCAATTATGTCACAAGTTTTTGTGATTGCTTATGATTAGACCAAACATTCGTTGTAGAAAACTGAGCCTGTGTGAATACAAATTCATAAAATGTGATCTGAGTTTTTAATTAATCTACGCATTCGTTCCCATTCTCATCTCCCATATATGTATATTCGGTGGCTAGAGACCTCAGGCTGCTGCCAGAAGGGCATGACATCGATTTATTAATTTTTAAGTCAGGCCCTTCTGATCCTTCGCCCTCAATATATATACCGGGTCTCCGGATTCCCAATTACAGGCAACTTAGGACGTAAGGAAAACAAAACATAATTACTTGATGTTTGATTTGCCCGTATGCAGGCGTTTTTATGTCCCTATGGGGCACATCCCCGGAAAGACCCAGTATATAATATGTACGTATATGTATATGAAACACATACACAGCGTAGTCTATTGCAATGGCTAGCCCGATATCTCATAAGTTATAACTTATAAGCCACATGATCTGAAGTTTGATATAAAACTCGATAGGTTTAAGAAGAGGGTGAGATATGATGATATGAATCGACTTTTAGATTATGCCACTTCTGAAATGTTCTAAACAACTTCTGACTTCAGATTGGAAATACCTGCCTATTTCGATTACCAGTGGCTCATATAGCAGGACAAAGGACTAATTTACAGACTTTGAGAAAATGAATTCACTGAACGGTCTGAAGAATGAATAGTAAAATTCGGATGTTTCGAGTTTTTTGATTTTCAAAAGTTCTCATCCCGCAGCGCGTATTAATTGTACCGCACCCTCCGCTATAGAATTTTCTTGCAGATCCCGAATCGGGAAGTTTGAAGGTACGAGATTGAGAAAAAACTTCGTGAGTTGAATGGAAGTAATTAAAATAATTCGCCCAAACATAACACTGACAGCAAGTTCAAACTCACATATGAGTCATTCCACGTCAAACCGGACAAAATAAATCGAAAATTTCACTCGGTGTCTCCGATTCTTTTTTTATTTTTATTTTACAGATTCTAGGAGTCAAATGAATGGGTCAAACAATTTTTGAAGAATTTTCATCTTCAATAGTTTCAGAGTTACAGGGGGTTGAATTTTGTCAAAAACGGGCAAAAAACGAAAACATGCTGCCTTCCAAACGTTCATATCTTCGGTTCTATGCATCCTACAGACTGGATTCTGTGCTCATTTTGAAGCTCTTGGAATATACTTTCAGATTATATTTTCAAAATTTTGATGTAGCGACATTAACTATTTGTTATAAACAATTATATAATTCAAATGCGATTTTCAAGGTGAGCACACGCTTTTAAAATTTTGAAAAAAATATGAGCGTGTTCCTTGGACAATTTACTAAAAGATGAGTGAGTTTCACGATGGAGTTCGGATGGGAAGTATTTTCAAACAGCGATTGATTGAGAAGAAAGCGGCGCTCGCTGGCGCCGCGCGACGCGGTTGGTGCACCTCCTATGCAGAATTGATTTCGGGAAACAGATCACGAAACGTTTTACATGTTTTTTCTGAATTCAGATTACGTGGCACTTTTGAGTTGGGGTTCTCAATATTTTCATTATGTTGAGCCCAGGTAACGAGTTTTTGTGTCATCATTAATCATTCTGAAGCTTCAAATAAACTTTGAATTATACAAAAAAGAATCTGACATATTGCAACCTCGATTTGTACGAGCAAAATTAGTACGCGGTACACTCACCTTTCATTGTATAGAGCGAATTTCAAACAAAAAATTATTAGCCAAAAGATTTTCAAAAGCTGAACCGTATATAACCGCATTTACATGCAAATAATCTACCATACAATAGACGATTCTATTTGTATGTATACTTACTTATGTTTAGAATGTACTATGTACGATACGAAAATCTTACGATCTTGTGTAAATCAATTTAATAACACCCACTTTGACGTCCATTCTGTTTACTTGCAAATCGCCTACTCCTGTTCAAATATTTGAATACAAAATAAAAATATTCTCAAACTTGAATTTTTTTCTTACAATACTACAATATTATAATACAGTCTTTGATATCGTAAGGCAGTCCCAAAAAACTGTGAAACGCTTCGTGATCTGTTGCTCGAAATCAATTCTACGTGGGAGGTGCGCCAACCGCGTCGCGCGGCGCCAGCGAGCGCCGCTTTCTTCTCAATCAATCGCTGTTTGAAAATATTTCCCATCCAAACTCCATCGTGAAACTCACTCATCTTTCAGTAAATTGTCCGAGGAACACGCACATATTTTTTTCAAAATTTTAAAAGCGTGTGCTCACCTTGAAAATCGCATTTGAATTATATAATTGTTTATAACAAATAGTTAATGTCGCTACATCAAAATTTTTAAAATATAATCTGAAAGTATATTCCAAGAGCTTCAAAATAAGCACCGAATCCAGTCTGTAGGATGCATAGAACCAAAGATATGAACGTTTGAAAGGCAGCATGTTTCCGTTTTTTGCCCGTTTTTGACAAAATTCAACCCCCTCTAACTCTGAAACTATTGAAGATGAAAAATTTTTTTAAATTGTTTGACCCATTCATTTAACTCATAGAATCTGTAAAAACAAGTATGTGAAGTTTCAAGAACATCATGTCTGAAAGATGTCCGGTCTGACGTGGAATGACTCATATCGGACTGAATCGACACCAAAGTTCAGGATGCGGTGACGCAGAGGTTTTGATTGTCGGTTTTTACCGTGGCATGATTCTTTCAAACAACACCAACGCGGCTACTTATACCAATTATATCTAAAGATTGCTGTATCAAATTCTGAAGGTATCGATTTCCATCGATCTCTTACAGCTTCAGATCTTCTCGATAACAGACTTAGTGGCATCTATAAAACCAATCATTGAGCTTGTAAACTGCCTCAGTTCTACAATGAAGCTGTATTTGATCACTGCAGTGGCATATACGATTTTTGGGGTGTAAGTATTTGAGGAAGAGGGTCTATGTACGTGTTTTTGATATAGTATAATATCATTCACTGTCAGATATTTCCAGGACATCTTGCTGTGATGTCGTAAGTCTCACTTTTCCAAGTGGGTTTCGTATCGGAACAGCTAGTGCCGCATACCAAGTCGAAGGAGCCTGGAACGTCAGCGGTAATGACTTGTCTTTCGTATTAATGATTAAAAAACTATGATGATTTTAATTGCTCTAGATAAAGGAGAAAACGTTTGGGACAACTATTCACACAACCACCCAGAGTACATAACCGATGGAAGAAACGGAGACGTCGCCTGCAATTCTTACTACAAGTACAAAGAAGACGTGCAGTGGATAAAATCCTTAGGGGTATGTTGCAATGTGAGCAAGTTCCGGATAAATAACTAATTCTACGTCGTGAACTTTTCAGTTAGATTTTTACCGATTCTCGATAAGCTGGTCTCGCGTCCTTCCGACTGGCTTCGCAAATGTAATTAGCGCAGATGGACTTCAATATTACAAAAACTTGACTGCGGAATTAGTGGCGAATGGCATCGAGCCCATCGTCACTCTGTATCACTGGGATCATCCGCAAGTTATAGAAGATATGGGGGGATGGACAAACGAACTGATCGTGGACTGGTTCGTCGATTACGCTAGGGTCATTTTCCAAGAACTAGGAGATGATGTGAAGAGGTGGATTACCATTAACGAACCTAATTCGTACTGCGAAGGTGGTTACGCAGGCATCACGAATGCACCAGGTATGTCAAAGTCTTCGAAGACGTTACAAAAGTTGAAAATAAATCGAAGTAAACGGGTGTAATTTGAGGAAAGAATTGAATCAGCTAAGTGTATGACGATATTCAGGTAAAGTGATACCAGACAGAATCGGAGCGTACTTGTGTGGCCACAATACGTTAAAGGCTCATGCAAAAACGTATCACATGTACGACGAAGAGTTCCGTGCAATCCAACAAGGTCAAGTTGCCATTGTATTACCGTTGATGGCATACCTATCCGCAAACTCCAGTGACACAGTGTCTGCGGAAACCGCATTTCAGTTCACCTGCGGATGGATGGCTCATCCGATCTTCCATGGAGATTATCCGGAAATCATGAAGACGAGAATAGAAATGATCAGCGCAGCCCAAGGCTATCCAAGATCGCGTCTTCCCGAATTTTCTGACGAATGGATAGCTATCATCAAGTCAGTTTCATAACTTGTACCCATACAATATATTATACTTATAAATGCGTATTATCAATATTCAACGAATATTAGATCAGTTTATGGATACAAATAGGTTTGCTACTATTTCACAGTGGGACTCACGATTATTTCGGCGTCAACCATTACACATCGAAACTCGTTTCACCTGACCCTGACGAAGAGTTAGGAACATACAATAGCGAGCACGGCTTGATAATAAGCGTCGATCCGAGCTGGCCTGCCACCGCTTCGTCTTGGTTTTATGTAACAACAATTTTTAGAGTTTGGTCAAACTATACCCATGAAAGTATTCAAGGGTTCATACTGTTCATAATTATTATACAGGTAAATCCTCCAGGATTCGGCTACCTGCTCCGTAAAATTCGAGATGAGTACGGTAATCCTCCGGTGTGGGTGATGGAAAATGGTTACTCTGACACCGGTGAATTGGATGATTACAACCGAATCAGTTATTATTATGAGTACTTGAGAGAATTACTAATAGCAGTCAAACGAGACGGATGTAACGTTGAAGGCTACGCTATTTGGAGCATTCTGGACAATTATGAATGGACGGCTGGTTATACGTAAATATACAGAACTTCGTTTATTGGAAAACGAAATGTATATCTTTTTGGATTTCTCAATCAATTCGTCAATTTTCTGGACTAAATTCTTTAGGAATCGATTCGGGATTGTCTCCGTGGAGTTCGACGACGACAAGACGCCTAGAACCGTCAAAGCTTCAACTACCTGGTGGGCGAGTGTTCTTGCAGCGCGAAAGCTTCAGTCTGTTCCGGCGAACAGCGTTACTCGCAAGGTTACCTTACCCTGGCAACGACGATAACTTCAAATAGTTATTCATAAGTGATTGTAATTATCGTTCTCAATAAATGTAACAATATAAAAAAATCTCGGGCCTGAATCATCTACTTGTTGCACAAGTTTCCATTAAGAATCAACCCTGGATATAAATTTACAGTTCACCATCAGACTTCGATGCAAGGTTTAGCGGCATCCTGAAAATCCGACGAAGACATAAAACAATGAAGTATGTCCCGTATCTTTGTTATTGCTTATCATTAGTCAAATTATCAGTCGTAACTCAGTGCAAATACAAAATCGTGGACTGGCAATCTGATTGTGAGTTTTTAATTAATCTACGTGTTCGTTCCCATTTTCTCTTCCTAAAAGAAACATAAACAGAGTGATCCTTCTAGATTCTTTGAGATTCTGCAAGAGGGGGAGATGATACTTAAACGAGTTGTTTTCTAGATTATGCCACATCTGAAATGTTCAAGTAACTCGTGATTTTAGATAGGGAACACGTATTTTGATTATAAGTGATTCATAGCAGGATAAAAGACGAATTCATAGGCGTTGAAAATAGAACAAATCACTAAATGGTTTGAAAATTGTACCGTAAAATTCGGATATTTTTAGTTTTTTGATTTTTTTGAAGTTTTAATAATGCAGCACGGATCTGTTGTACGCTGCGCCCCGCTTACAAATTCTCTTCTGGATCCAAAATCAGAATGTCCAGCGGTACAAGATCGAGGAGGAAATTGTTGAGGTAAACGAAAGCGATCAAATTGGTTCGCCAATCTTTGATCGGGTTTAATCTACATTCACTCACGTTGAGGTTGCGGCTGCGCAGATGTTTTGTTCGGTTATTTTTACCGTGCCGTGAAATTATTTAAATATAATACTTACATCAATCACAGTTGAAGATCGCTGTATCAAATTATGGAGATATCGATCTTCATCGATGTCAATCTTCATCGCTCTCTAGTAGCTTCGGATCTTGCCGATAACGGATTCAGTGGAGTCTATAAAGCCGATTGTCGGCATCCTCGGCTATCCCAGTTCTACAATGAAGCGGTACTTGATCACTGCAATAGCCTGTGCGATTCTTGGGGTGTAAGTATTTTCAAAAGCTGCATATGTGTGACTTGGATGTAGTACAATATCATTCACTGTTAGATGGTTTCAGGACATCCTGCTGCGATGTCGTGAGCCTCACTTTTCCGAGTGGATTTCGTATAGGGACAGCTAGCGCCTCGTACCAAGTCGAAGGAGCTTGGAACGTCAGCGGTAATGACTCGTCCTCCATGTTGATAACGAAAGAGTATTTCACGTATATTGTAAACGATGATTTTGATTGATCCAGATAAGGGAGAAAATGTTTGGGACTACTGGTCACACAACCACCCAGAGCACATAGTAGATGGAAGGAACGGAGACGTCGCCTGCAATTCATACTACAAGTACAAAGAAGACGTGCAGTGGATAAAGTCCATAGGGGTATGTTGACATGTGAGCGAGTTCCGATAAATAACTAATTCTACGTCGTGAACTTTTCAGTTAGATTTTTACCGATTCTCGATCAGCTGGTCTCGCGTCCTTCCGACTGGCTTCGCAAATGTAATTAGCGAAGATGGACTTCAATATTACAAAAACTTGACTGCGGAATTAGTGGCGAATGGCATCGAGCCCATCGTCACCCTGTATCACTGGGATCATCCGCAAGTTATAGAAGATATGGGGGGATGGACAAACGAACTGATCGTGGACTGGTTCGTCGATTACGCTAGGGTCATTTTCGAAGCTCTGGGAGATGATGTGAAGAGGTGGATAACCATCAACGAACCTGACTCATACTGCGACGGGGGTTACGCGGGCGTCCGAAAAGCACCAGGTATCGAAAAGTCTCCAAATACGTTCCCAAAGTTAGAAATAAATATGAAGGAATACGATTGTTATTTGACGAAAGAATGGAATCACCTCAGTGTATGACGGTTTTCAGGTAAAGTGATACCAGACAAGATTGGAAAATACCTGTGCGGCCACAATACGTTGAAGGCTCATGCCAAGACTTATCGTATGTACGATGAAGAGTTTCGCGAAACTCAGCAAGGTCAGATTTCGATTGTATACCCAGTAATTATGTCCCTATCGGCGGACTCCAGTGACACCGTGTCCGGGGAAACCGCATTTCAATTCACCTGCGGATGGATGGCTCATCCGATCTACCATGGAGATTATCCGGAAATCATGAAGACGAGAATAGAAATGGTTAGCGCAGCCCAAGGCTACCCAAGATCGCGTCTTCCTGAATTTTCTGAAGAATGGATAAAAATTATCAAGTCAGTTTCAAACCGTATACCCATATAATATATTGTACCCATATACACCTACATGCATATTCTGCATGTCCAACATGAACATCGGATCGATTCATGGATACAAATAGGTTTGCTATTATTTCACAGTGGGACTCACGATTATTTCGGCGTCAACCATTACACATCGAAACTCTTTGCACCTGACCCCGACGAAGAGTTAGGAATATACAATAGTGACAACGGCTTGATAGAGAGCCGAGATCCGAGCTGGCCTGCCACCGCTTCTGATTGGTTTTATGTAATTACAATGTTCAGAGTTCGACGAAACCATACTGATAATTGATAAAATTATTACGAGCTCTCACGCGTATACTGATTATAATTATTGTACATAGGTATATCCTGCAGGATTCGGCGACCTGCTTCGTAAGATTCGAGATGAGTACGGTAACCCTCCAGTGTGGGTGATGGAAAATGGCTATTCTGACTCTGGTGAATTGGACGACTATAACCGAATCAGCTATTATTATGAATACGTCAGAGAATTACTGATAGCCGTCAAACGAGACGGATGTAACGTTGAAGGCTATACTATTTGGAGCATTCTGGACAATTTCGAATGGCAGGACGGTTATGAGTAAATATACAGAACTTCATCTATTTCAAAACGCAGTACATATATTTCCGGATTTCTCAATCAATCCGTCAATTTTCTGGACTAAATTCTTTAGGAATCGATTCGGGATTGTTTCCGTGGAGTTCGATGATGACGAGACGGCTAGAACCGCCAAAGCTTCAACGACGTGGTGGGCGAGTGTTCTCGCAGCGCGCAAGCTTCAGTCTGTGCCGGCGAACAGCGTTACTCGCAAGGTAACCTTACCTTGGCAACGACGATAACTTCAAATAATTATTCATAAGTGATTGTAATTATAGTTTTTATTCAACGTAAGAATGTAAGCAAATTGCTCACCCACAACATTTACTGAATGCATAAGTATACATTAAAGATTAAGCTCAGAGGTAGGATATCCTACCTTCGATATACATCCAGCGTACATTACACCATCAGACTTCCCTATGAGGCTTTGCCGTTCATTAGGAATGCGAAACAGACGTGAAGCAATATAAATTCAAATATCCAATTTATGACTGTGCTGTGTATATATATGTTCGTGAATTTCGATTATGATTAGCTAAAGAATCGGTTGCACGTAAGTATGTGCGAATATAAAATCGTTACCACTATGCTTCGAATTGTTCGTTCAGTTAGGCGTCTGTTCCTATCTTCTCCTCCAAATTGATTCTAGAAATATTGAAATCGTCCATGAATGACGTGCGTATGATGTGGTACAGTATACCACCCTCGGTATTTGTTGTTAAACCAGCTTTAGCAACAGAGATATTAAAAAGTATAGTGACTATGCTAAGCAAATTTTTGGACCAAGTATCTATGATTATGTAATTAAAATTATCTACTTCATCTAAAGAGAATGAATTTTCCGCTCGAGTGACCCGAATGATATTGGGGAGCGCAAATTTAGAGTATCAGCAGCGCTCAATATGGACCTCTCTCAGACGGTATTAAAGTTGCTGCTTGTACCAATCACCCATAAATATTAATGTGTGATATAATAAAGATACAGATCGCTCGAAGCCTAAGGTCTTCCCGATAAAAGATATATTGCGCCTATAAAGCCAATCGTCGATCTTGTAAGCTACATCAGTTCTACAATGACGCGTTACTTGATTGCTGCAATAGCCTGTACAATTTTTGGAGCGTAAGTATTTCGAGAAGCTTGCGATGCGAAGCCATGTGAAACTGAATTGCAGTAAAACATCGTCTATGGTGAAAAATTTTTCAGAATATCTTGTTGCGATGTCGTGAGCCTCACTTTCCCGAGTGGATTTCGTATAGGAACAGCTAGTGCCTCGTACCAAGTCGAAGGAGCTTGGAACGTCAGCGGTAATGACTGCTCCTCCATGTTGATAACGAAAGAGTATTTCACGTATATATTGTAAACGATGATTTTAATTGATCCAGATAAGGGAGAAAATGTTTGGGACAACTGGTCACACAACCACCCAGAGTACATAACAGATGGAAGAAACGGAGACGTCGCCTGCAATTCTTACTACAAATACAAAGAAGACGTGCAGTGGATAAAATCTTTAGGGGTATGTTGCAATGTGAGCAAGTTCCGGATAAATAACGAATTCTACGGCGTGAACTTTTCAGTTAGATTTTTACCGATTCTCGATCAGCTGGTCTCGCGTCCTTCCGACTGGCTTCGCAAATGTAATTAGCGCAGATGGACTTCAATATTACAAAAACTTGACTGCGGAATTAGTGGCGAATGGCATCGAGCCCATCGTCACTCTGTATCACTGGGATCATCCGCAAGTTATAGAAGATATGGGGGGATGGACGAACGAACTGATCGTGGACTGGTTCGTTGATTACGCTAGGATCATTTTCGAAGCACTTGGAGATGATGTGAAGAGGTGGATAACCATCAACGAACCTAATTCCTACTGCGACGGGGGTTACGCAGGCGTCCTAAAAGCACCAGGTATCGAAAAGTCTCCGAATACGTTTCGAAAGTTAGAAATAAATGAAGAAATACGATTGTGATTTGGCGAAAGGATGGAATCACCTCAGTATATGATGGTTTTCAGGTAAAGTAATACCAGACAATATTGGGAAATACCTGTGCGGACACAATACGTTGAAGGCTCATGCCAAGACCTATCGTATGTACGATGAAGAGTTTCGCGAAGCCCAGCAAGGTCAGATTTCGATTGTATACCCAGTAACTATGTCCCTATCGGCGAACTCTAGTGACACCGTGTCCGGGGACACCGCATTTCAATTCACCTGCGGATGGATGGCTCATCCGATCTATCATGGAGATTATCCGGAAATCATGAAGACGAGAATAAAAATGGTCAGCGAGGCCCAAGGCTACCCAAGATCGCGTCTTCCTGAATTTTCTGACGAATGGATAGCCACCATCAAGTCAGTTTCAAATCGCATACCCATATAATATATTGTACCCATATACACCTACATGCATATTCTGCATGTCCAACGAACATCGGATCGATTCATGGATACAAATAGGTTTGCTATTATTTCACAGTGGAACTCACGATTATTTCGGCGTCAACCATTACACATCGAAACTCGTTTCACCTGACCCCGACGAAGAGTTAGGAATACACAATAGTGACCACGGCTTGATAGAGAGCCGAGATCCGAGCTGGCCTGCCACCGCTTCTTGGTGGTTTTATGTAATTACAATATTCAGAGTTCGACGAAACCATACTGATAATTGATAAAATTATTACGAGCTCTCGCGCGTATACTGATTATAATTATTGTACATAGGTATATCCTGCAGGATTCGGCGACCTGCTTCGTAAGATTCGGGATGAGTACGGTAACCCTCCAGTGTGGGTCATGGAAAATGGTTACTCCGACACCGGCGAAGTGGATGATTACAACCGCATCAGCTATTATTATGAATACGTCAGAGAATTACTGATAGCCGTCAAACGAGACGGATGTAACGTTGAAGGCTACGCTATTTGGAGTATTTTGGACAATTACGAATGGCAGGCTGGCTATACGTAAGTTCACATAAAATCGTCTCTTTGAAAACAAAATAATGTTTTTCGTGGAGTGTCCAACCAATTCGTCAACTTTCTCGTTAAAATCTTCTAGGGAACGATTCGGGATTGTCTCCGTAGAGTTCGATGACGACGAGACGCCTAGATCCGTCAAAGCGTCAACGACCTGGTGGGCGAGTGTTCTTACAGCGCGCAAGCTTCAGTCTGTTCCGGCAAACAGCGTTACTCGCAAGGTTACCTTACCTTGGCAACGACGATAACTTTAAATAATTATTTATAAGTAATTGTATCTATCATTTTCATTAAACCTAAAAATATAAACCACTCACAAGTCTGAATCATTTATCTGTTGAGTTATCCACGAATATAAAGTCACGATTCACAATTAGACTTTTATATCAAATTTGGCGTTCTACTGTAAAAGCGAAGAGGATACATGAATAAACAAAACTTTGATAATCGATCCATACTTGGACAAAAATATGTTTCTTATAATTCATCCTTCGTCAAATGATCCGTTGTAACAAAATTTGTTCGAATGTAAAATCTTCAACACCGACGTTGGAGTCAATTAATGTAGATTTCTCCCACGAATTCTACTGTTTTCTATAAAGAGCAAGTCGGCCGAGTGGTTCCAGACATATTGGCTGTAACAGTTGATCAAAATACGTTTTTCATCATTTTCTTGTACCTATCTTTCGGAATCAAACCACATTTCTCAAGATATGTAAATATCTCCCGATCGTGACGTATTACCTTTTTCCGCTACACCTTCACTCTTCTTCAATTTCTTATCGGGCTGGTCGTAAATTATTTACGAAAACACCTGATCGCGGATTTTTCTAAAAACTGGTCACAATACTGCCTCTGTATGTAATTTGTTAGTGGCGAGCTATTTAAATCCGTTCATTGCATCTGAACTCCACGCCGCTCTGTAAACATTTCCGGGATCATTTTTGGCCGAAAAAACTCATTTTTTAAACACTAGCAGCTCCAAAACTAAGCAAGACATTTCGAATTTCAACACGTCAGGTAGAAGCTACATTCTTCTCGCGTCGAATAAGCTGAGGGGAGTTAAAATCGACCAATCCAGTGATATTTTATCAATATTTCAGACCCAATTGGTCTCTTTGGGTTTTTTCCTCATTCACACCCCGTATTGAAAAATAAAAAACTTTAAGGCGTTTGCCGGAAGAGAAAATATCGTTTGTAATATTTTTTCTTTGGCACACTTTTTGGTGATGCCAGAATCCAACTTTTTCGCGCTATCACTATCCAAACCACATCAATTATACGACAGGATGTTATTAAAGGATTGATTTCGATACGAAGAGGCAATTGAATGGTTGATATTTAATCAATATTATAACTCTACGAAGAATGATTAACACCTGAATGATATTTTATGTCAGTTTAATAATAAAATGAAGTAATATCTCGGTACTGGCAGGTCAATCGAGATCAATTGATAGGATTTTGAAATTGTGACAATCACCTATGATCAAATATTATATATTATTGCGAATAAGGGGCTCGAAGGGGCATTACGAGTTTCACAACAAACAAGATAATTCTAAGATATGAAGAAATAGGCTTGTGAGTTTAATTTGATAAGCTGGACTCACAATAAGGGATTATAAATTATCTGCGGCTTTTTATACGTCAATACATAACGATAAACCGACCTGACATAATATCGATTCGCAATCATATCGGGTACCTTACTTGATCTTCATCAAGATCCCTATTCTATAACTTTTTATCCGATCGGTTCGATGATTTTCCGCACGGATGGAATATCAGCGAGCGATAAGGTTTCAGGAGAGACGAATCTACCTAATAGAAAACAAGACAAAACAAACCGATCCGATCGTTTCGTTAACATGAAGTTACCAAATAGGGGCCCTAGGCCCCATAATGAAAAGAATTTTATCTGACTTTGAATCGTACGTCGAAATCAAGAGACTCCCAACAATCAACTTCAAAATAAAGATCCTGAGCAGCGTGCCAATTACTTATGTTACGAAATATTATTAAGTTATCAGTTGACAATGAGGGCTATAAATCATGTCTTAATCTTAAAGATAATGAATCAGTTGTTTGTCCAAAGTCTGAACATAAAAATTTCCAGGAAAATTTCCCTCTTCAAAACCGAAACTAGATCTGATTGTCTTCAAACGACCCGTATGCCGATCCCCTGATGTGTTTTATTGAATAGATCTATGATATATTCATATTCTTAATCCTTTATCATCGTGGCGCAATCGATGTTGATAGGCGAATACTAGAAATAAATTCTTCATGTTTTACCAATGCGCGCATCGAGATATTTGTCATACAAAATTATTAGACTTATTTTTATAACTTCAAATGAGTCAAATTCATCTTTGGAGTTGCCGATAGTATAGTACTAATATGATTGCAAAGGACGTGGGGTGTGTTGTGAGATATCGTTTGATAACTAAATGCATGAAATAAAGACGGCTCAACAGTTCTATGCGACTACGAGTCAGTTATTACGAGTATATTCTGCATTAGAATCGAACGAACGATTCATCACAATTCTCGAACATGAAGATTTATTGGATTATTTTTATCAGTATTGTCATTATCACCAGACAAATCTGATGAGTCTTACGAAACTGATTCCCTTATCCTATTCCCCTATATCAGAGCGTATTTATTTCTAGCACCTCGTGTTGTGAAATCGTTAGTTTAACTTTTCTCGAAAGTACAAAAATCGTAGTCTTCACTGCATCTTATTGAACGGAAAGTACCTGAAACGTTAGTGGTAAGAACACCCTTCTTTTTGTCAAAATTTGAAATAACCAGTTTTCTTCTATCTCTATAATCTATATACTGTCGAATTTCTCTTCAGATAAGGAAGAGAATGTTTGGGATCATCGGGCGCACAATTATTCATCACTAGTTGAAGACGAGAGCAACGGAGACGTTGCATGCAACTCTTACTAAAAATTCCAAAGCACGTGCGATTGATGAAAGAATTATGAGTAAGCTAACGATCGAGATACACTAATGTCATAATCTTTATATCGTTAATTAATTTTCAGTTCGATTTTTATCATTTTTCAATCAGTTGATCAGGAGTCTTACCAACTGGATTGCGAAACGTAATCAGCCAAGATGGGATACAGTATTATAAGAATTTGATCTCTGAATTACTAGCCAAAGACATACAGCCCGTTGTAGCAATAATTATATTACTGGGATTATCCGAAAATATTCGTGTAAATAGGTGGGTGGGCCAATGAGTTGATGGTGGACTGGTTCGTGGACTGGGCAAGAATCATTTTTCAAGAATTTTTAGCCAGCTTGAAAATATTCTCAACTATTAACGAGCCTGAAGTTTTCTGCCAACAAGGCTACAACGGAACTTCAAAAGTTCCATATCATCAATCAATCCTAATTACGGTATTCTGTAAACTTGTAAGCTAAAAAACGATCCCAGCCGGCTACTTTAAACAAATGTACTTTTCGCTTCAGGTAAGGAATTATACAATCTCAGGATATATCTATGTGGACATAACGTTCCGAAGGCTCAGGCTAAGGTTTATCATATGTACGACGAAGAGTTCAGGTCAACCCAGAAATCATGAAAACCAGAATTGCCGAGATCAGCAAAGTCCAAGGCTTTGCTTCGTCACGATTATCGGAATCCTCTCCCGAATGGATAAGTATGTTTCTTCTTATAATTTCAACCCTCTCATCTTTCCGTTTATCTTAAAAATGAAAATCACCTTCGTCGATTCAGAGCGGAACAGCTGACCACTTTGGAGTGAATCATTTTACAAGTAACATTGTCACGTCCGATTCTGATGAAGAAATTGGAATGTACAACAGCGATTAGGGTCTGACGCACAGCTCAGATCCTAGCTGGCCTGTGTCGGCATCTTATTGGCTATGGGTAATCCTTACGTGAGATTTAAATTTGAAGAATCCCCGAATACTCGAAGTTCTAAGCGTTTGAAAATTCAAATCCAGGTTGGACCCGTAGGATTTGGGAACGTATGTCGTACGATTGACAAGTTTGACACACTATGCCGTATCAATTTGAAGTGTATCGTGATTAAATATGACGGTAGTACAATTTATGAACATATCTGATTGCCATCTGATTGCCACTCGAACAATGAGCCGAACAATGATTAAAAATCTCAAATATCGTAGCGATAAAATTATACAACGTGATGTGTAGTCCCAGTGGCGGTTATAAAAGCTTTGGAAGTTGTAAAATGTGTACCATTCAACGAAAATTCGCCTGTTTATCGATATCTTTTTTGTATGCAGCCGGATGTTAATATCCGGCTTGAAAAAAAAAGATAAGAGAAAAAACATATACATAATTCTATCATGAAACACTTACGGATAATTGCGATCTGCTGTGTAATCTTCACAGAGTAAGTTGTAACAATATCTAGTGAGACGAGCATATTATTCTAATTCGTCAACTTCTATAGAGTTTCTCGATGTCAAGGAGTGAATCTTACTTTTCCCGAAAATTTCATCATAGGAGCTGCGACTGCTTCGTATCAAATAGAAGGATCTTGGAATGTCAGCGGTAAGTATTTACTCTATATTTCATTTTCAAGGCGAATTAATATCTCAAAAATTATTATGTGATACCGATCTTGCAGGTAAAGGAGAAAATGCTTGGGATTATTTCACACACAATACTCCAGAATATATAGCCGATGGCAGCAACGGGGACATTGCCTGTGATTCCTACAATAAGTGGGAAGAAGACGTACAGTGGCTCGTAGATCTGGGAGTGAGTTGATAGCAGATAGAGGCTTGATAAAATCACTAACTGAACTTTCTCTACATTGCAATTGTTCATTTTTCAGGTTGACTTCTATCGGTTTTCGTTGAGCTGGTCACGCATCTTGCCAACTGGCTTCGCGGATCAAGTTAGCGCGGAAGGGCTTCAATATTACAAAAATTTGATAAACGCACTCCAGGCCAAAAATATCACGCCTATCGTAACCATATACCACTGGGATCATCCCCAGATTCTCGAGGAAATGGGCGGATGGACAAATGAGATGATGGTGGAATGGTATGCAGACTATGCGAGAATCGTTTTCGAGGAACTCGGACCCTTGGTCAAGACCTTCGTCACTATCAATGAACCAAGAATCTTTTGCGCCGGGTATAACGGCACCACTAAAGCTCCAGGTAGTAAAAATGCCACTTTTGTGTTATGGACATTAAGACTTTGAACGATTTGTTCTGATCCCGACTTTTCTATGCAGGCAAAATTCTAGAAAATATGGGGCACTATCTGTGCGTACACAACGCTTTGAAGGCTCATGCAACGGCTTATCACATTTACGATGATGAATTCCGTCCCACCCAACAAGGTCGGATAGGCATGTTAACACCTTGTACTGGCTGGGTGGAAAATGAAAACACGACTGCAGCTTCCATTGAACAATACTTTGACTTCGATTGTGGCTGGGTGATGCACCCTATTTATATCGGAGACTATCCGGAAATCATGAAGACAAGGATAGCCAACATCAGTGCACTCGAAAAGTTGCCCTTCTCGCGCCTTCCAACATTTACTGAACAATGGATTGCGGACATAAAGTTCGTATGCGGATAATCATTTATCGTTAGTTAAAAAAAAAAAATTCACTTACACTTAGCTCGTTGAATAAGAATAAATAGGAATAAGAATAAATGACCCGCGTAATCGCATTGCAGAGGAACGTCAGATTTCTTTGGCCTCAATCACTACTCATCCGTTATACCCGTCTTTGACCCCGATGAACAACTTGGCATATATACTATCGACAGTGGTATAATCAAAATGATAGATCCAGAATGGTCAAAGGGCGCTTCCTCCTCTCTTTACGTAATTATCATGGAACACATTTCACATTCTGAAGTTTCGAATCGTAATTCTGAACATCGTGAATTAATTTCAGGTCGTACCAGCTGGGTTTGGCAATCTATTGCGCATGATTAGAGACAAGTACGACAATCCGACATTGTTGGTTTTGGAAAATGGATACTGCGATACTGGTGAAACACAAGATTACGAACGGATCAACTATTTTCATGGATACTTGACGGAGTTACTTGGAGCCATTGAAGATGGCTGCAACATTGCAGCATACAGCATTTGGTCATTACTTGACAATTTTGAATGGGAACAGGGTTATACGTGAGTACATCTTCATCGTTCTTACATCTCGATCAAGTTCGTGATCTTAAATTTTAATATTTTCAATGTATAGAGAAAAATTCGGAATCATAAAAGTAGACTTCGATGACGCGGATAGAACAAGAACAGCCAAGCTATCCACGACCTGGTGGCAAGAGGTCATTCGCACGCGTGAACTTCAAGACGTTCCCACAGATGATAGTTCAAGTTAATCCCCTCTAATGACGACGAAAGCTGACTTACAAAGCTGAAAGAATTACCGTCACAGAGATTTTCATGGAGATTTGAAACAACGATGAGCTTAAAAGGAAAAGGATCTGTACTATAAACGGCTTCGCTGGTTGCTCTTCACACAGGCTCATGCAAATCTCCAAGCATCTGACAAAATGTTACATTTCTCTCATATGAATGTATTATAATATAATAGTTAATTATCGACGATTGATAAAATTATAATTTTCATGCAAACACATAGTGAATAAATACATCTTTGATAACAACATCATCCCATAAGTACGGGTCATCAAGTCTTATACCTGTATCCTAAATAAAATTCTACACATAATCCTGCATTCAATGGCATGCGGTAGGTAGATAGCTGTATCCTTATTTTTCCACTCGTTCATCAATGATGTATGATATCGATAGAAAAAAAATTCTTCAGACTCAAGTCAAACCCTACGAATGATTAATTCTGCAGATAACTGCTACATGTTCATGCATTCACTTGGACTAGCTACTTGTCCTAGTTTGAGATATCATATCTCGTTGATGAGAATGTACAGCGCAAACAATACAATCCACGTATCTTTTGATATGATCTATTGGTCCAATAAACTCAATATGGCACTATGGATGGGACTTAGGCTCATGGTAGAAGCCAGGTAGATGTTAGGTACCCTTAAGTCGTGATGGCAATAACTAGTAAGATCATAATACACGGTGGTGATCATAAAAGGTGTACATAGCAAGCAGTTAATCGATAATTTACCAATCTCCTAAGATCTGCTTGTCTTACATAATTTTTCTCATAGCAATCTCTGACCATTGGATTACTTTCTGAGCTACAGATGTAATCTTATCTCGGATATCGTATCGGCAGAATCACGAATTGAAAAATATAATCGAAGTTCTCGGTATAAAAATGTTTCGATTCATAAGCAACAGGGTAATGTCCATCGAGGGTCCATAAGAGATCCACTTTGTAAACTTCTCCGCAGAAAATTATAATAATTTCATCATGAAACACCTCTGGATAAGTGCGGTCTGTTTCATAATTTTTGCGAAGTAAGTCACAGCACAGCAAAATTCTATAATTCGAGTACAATATTCTAATTTGAAATTTCCTTAGGATTTGTCAATCCCAAAATGTGAGTCTTAGTTTTCCCGAAAATTTCACCATAGGAGCTGCGACAGCGTCTTATCAAGTAGAGGGGGCTTGGAATGTTAGCGGTAACTATCTGCCTATTCTGTTTCCCAGTTTTGGGCACAACGATGATTATTCATATATTTTTTTTTTTTCTTTTTTTAGATAAAGGAGAAAACGTTTGGGATTGGTTCACGCACAACAAACCAGAGTCCATATCAAATGGAAGCAACGGAGACATCGCCTGCGACTCTTACAACAAGTACGAAGAAGACGTGGAGTGGCTTTCGGATCTAGGGGTAAGTTCAATGCTATCTATAATGTCGATTGACTAAAATTGGTTACATGTTCACTCCTCAGGTTGATTTCTATCGGTTTTCATTGAGCTGGTCACGCATCCTACCGAATGGTTTCGCAGATAAAGTCAGCCAGGATGGGTTACAGTATTACAAAAATTTGATAGAAGCACTCCAGGCCAAAAATATCACCCCCATAGTGACTATATACCATTGGGATCATCCCCAGATTCTCGAAGAGTTGGGGGGATGGACCAACGAACTAATGGTTGACTGGTTTGCAGATTTTGCGAGGGTTGTGTTCACAGAATTAGGGCCCATGGTCAAAACCTTCATCACTATCAACGAAATAAAAGTCTTTTGCGAACACGGCTACAACTATACCTGGAAAGCCCCAGGTAATAAAACTAACACATATTATGTTGTCGGATAAATGAAACAAAATCCTCTCACAATGAAATTCTTCGACAGCCAAGTATTTAGAAAATATGGGGCATTATATCTGCGCACATAATGCTTTGAAAGCTCACGCGACAGCTTACCATATGTACGCTGATGAATTTCGGCCAACACAGCAGGGTGAAATAGGGCTTTTGACACCTTGCCGTGGATGGGTCTCGGGAGAAAACACAACTGACGAATCGATCGAACAATCTTTCCAATTCGATTGCGGTTTCACAATGCATCCTATCTATTTCGGGGACTATCCGGAGATCGTGAAAGACAGGATAGCAATGATCAGTAAACTAGAAGGTTGGCCCTTCTCGCGCCTTCCAACATTCACCGCAGATTGGATAGAGTACATAAAGTTCGTATCTGGTGATCGTTCAGTTTACAAATAAACAAAATTAGCTCAGGAATTAATTCTAGTGATGGTCTTGCAGAGGAACGTCTGACTTCTTTGGTCTGAATCATTACACTTCTGGTATGCCAGTACTTGATCCTGACGAAAAACTTGGCATATACAACATCGACAGTGGCATAATTGATGTCGTAAATTCGAGCTGGTCGGTCGCCAGTTCGTCCTGGTTATATGTAATTATTGTTTCAACGATAATCCGTGAGCATATGACTGTTTGAAATTCGAGATTTGAACGAAATCTTTCCACCTGTAGGTAGTGCCTGCTGGGTTTGGCAACCTATTGCGTAAGATTAGGGACGAGTACGACAACCCACCGGTATATGTGTTTGAAAGTGGATATTCCGATGACGGTGGATCGGACGATTACGATCGAATCAGCTATTATCACCTATACTTGACGGAGCTACTCACAGCCGTTAATGAAGACGGCTGCAATATTCAGAAATACACCATCTGGTCATTTTTGGACAACTTCGAATGGGAAAAAGGATATACGTGAGTATATATTCACCGCGGATTATTTTTTCCAAACGATATTTGCAGTCTAACATTTCCATGTCCTCAACTTATAGAGAAAAATTCGGAATCATAAGCGTAGACTTCGATAGTCCGAATAGAACAAGAACGGCCAAGCTGTCGACAACCTGGTGGCAAGAAGTCCTTCGGACACGTACACTCCAGGATGTTCCCACTGATGATAATTAACTCTACCTGCTCCAATGACAGCGAAATATCCGGGGTGTTGAATATTGAACATAGGAATTATGTAAATCTACTGTACCCTGACTTGTCTGTTTCTATGAGGATAAACGGATATGTAATTATGCATATTCAAAGAAATTTGAGCAATGTGTTTTTCACACTTAGAACCAGGTCTGAGATTTCTACATTCGTTGTTCTCGATAAATATCTTCATTCGTCGTTATTCTTCGACGCCGATTCAATTGCATTGATTACATTTCAAATATGGTCGCAATACTCGATAAACTTTCAATCTCAGTTTCTTCGTATTCGCTACGATATTACTTACTTTTCCAAATGTCAATGCACTGTTCAGATAAATAATGTAGGTTGCTGTACAGGTCAATAGACGCTGGAAAGAGATTCAGATACGGTATCTTGTTGATAGACAGAATCAACGGAATTAATACGCTCACGTCATCAGGCTATATTCATAAACTTGTTAAGCGCTACTATAATATCTGGTCAATACCAGCATGCCTCAAGTATCTTTTTCCCGCGACTGTAGCTGGTATTTGACCTGCGATGATCAACATGACCTGTGGTCGCGGAATAAAAAACGAGAAACAATAAGACACGATATCTGCTGATATAATATAACTGCTAATGACTGAGCGAGACGTGTTCAGTTGTTGAGAAGATTTCGTAAGTAATAGCAGATCAAATTCATCTTTCACAATTTGGAAAAAATCTGCTCAATAGCTCTCAGTGTCAGCATCAAGAACAGAGGTCTCTAGATTACCTCAAATTTGCAGATTCTAATTATGCATAAAGCTTGATTAAAAAAAAAAAAACATAATTAATTATAAGAGAAGGCTTTATCATGAGCTTCATAACAGGCTTGACGTTTATGCTGTATTCTTTAATGATTACGAAGTAAGTATTACCTTTCATTGAAGAAATTTAAACTGGAATTGCTAATCATCGATCATGGTTTCCCAATTTTATTTATCAGCGTTATCGGATCGGACGATGACTACCTTACCTTTCCTGAAGGATTCCGTATCGGTGCTGGTGGAGCATCGTATCAAATTGAAGGCGCCTGGAATATCAGTGGTAATGATGATTTATCATGTAAAAACCAGCACAGTACTCTCTGAACCTGGTTAACCATGAAATCCACAATCAATCGCATTTCGCATTTCGCAATTACAACAATAAACCAACGGCACGGTAATTTATGATAAAAACGAGTACTTTCAATTGAATTTCACAGACAAAGGAGAGAATTGTTGGGATCATTACACGCACATGATCCCATCACCCATCAAAGACCATAGCAACGGGGACATTGCTTGCGATTCGTACCATAAATACGAGGAAGATGTTCAATGGGCGAAAAAAATTGGTGTTAGTTTATTCACACGTAGATATTCTCACACGTACCTATTTTACATCTTAGAAACTACTATTTGTACTAATTGTCAAACGAATTTTTTCATTTAGTTTGATCATTATCGATTCTCGCTGAGCTGGTCTCGAATTTTACCAACTGGATTCGCAAATAAAATCAGTGAGGATGGAATTCGTTATTATAAAAATCTTATCGATGAACTACGTCGCAATGGCATTGAACCAATTGTCACTATCTACCACTGGGACCATCCTCAGATTATTGAGAATCTAGGCGGTTGGACTAACAGCATGATGGTCAAGTGGTTCGGGGACTACGCCAGGATTGTTTTTAGAGAACTTGGACCCAAAGTAAAAATATTTACGACGGTAAACGAACCAGCTTCATTTTGCAGAGAAGGTTATGACGGCGATAGCAAAGCTCCAGGTATATCAAAAATGAACACTTCCATTTTCTTTGACTGTTTGGATCAACGCCTAGCTCGAAACAATCAGAATAATGGAGGATTAAAATTTTTCATTTTCTCTATGAATCATTCAGGTAAAAAGTTGGCCCCGTTCGCCGGTTATCTTTGCGGACACAACGTACTGAAGGCTCATGCTCGAGCATACCACATTTATGACAGAGAATTTCGGCCCACGCAAAACGGAAAAATTGGAATGGCGATACCTTGCGGTGGACAAAAGGCGAAGATACCTGGCGATAATACATCAGTTGAAACAAGTTTTCAATTCACTTGCGGATGGATGGCGCACCCAATTTTTTCTGCGGACGGTGATTATCCCGAAATCATGAAAGTCAACATCGCCCGCAACAGCATAGCCGAAGGTTACCCTAGATCACGGCTTCCAACGTTTTCCAAAAAGTGGATTGCATACATTAGGTAAGCTTATTCCACGAACTTTAACAAGCTTGTGTATTCTTCCACGTACCAAAAAAAAAATCTGATTGGCAGAGGAACATCCGATTATTTTGGACTGAATCACTACACAACTGTACTCGTGGAACCTGGCCCACCGGATAACGCAGGCATTTGGTTTATGGACTCTGGTCTGGTGGACAGTATAGATCCAAGCTGGCCTCAGACGGGAAGTGATTGGCTCAGGGTTGTTATCCAATAAATTCTAAATCATTTTGCCGAAAAGTAGGATAAAATATTCGCTAAGTTGAAGCACGCTTGAACTTTGTCTGTTGATTTCAGGTAACGCCATTCGGTTTTGGAGATCTTCTCAGAAAGATCAAGGAGGAATACAACAACCCTCTTGTCTACGTACTAGAAAACGGCGTATCAGATGTGGGCGCACTCACGGATCATCAGAGGATCGATTACTTTTACGCGTACTTGAAGGAACTCATTACAGCAGTTAAACGAGATGGGTGTAACGTGTCTTCTTACACGCTGTGGAGTCTCCTCGATAATTTTGAATGGAGTCGTGGATACGGGTGAGAAAATCAACGCTAAGCTTTCACATAAGGATGTAGGCGGAATTTACTGCAACTTATCTTTCAGAGAACGATTCGGACTTTTACACGTCGACTTCGAGAGCCCAGCTAGAACCAGGACTCCGAAATTGTCCGTAGAGTGGTGGAAAAAAGTCATCCGAACTCGTAAACTTCAGCCTAACATTACAACACCTTTAGACAATTTATTCAACCTCGAAACGATGCGTCTACATCGAAAGAAGTGATGTTAATGCGATGAATAGTTCCAAGCTTCGCTTTTAGAAGAAAAAAAAAAAATGAAGAAATGAAGAAAAATGAAAGAAATTGTTGAAACAAAAAAAAAATAAACGGAGTTTAAATATATATGCTATCGCTTTTTATACCTGTACGTATAGGTAGTCTTGCTACATTTCATTCTCTTTTATATTTTGTGAATGACAATTTTTGCGAACAAATCATTTTATTCGAGAACATTTGGAAATCGATTTACGCCTATGACGAGATTGCAGAGCAATTAGCACCGCATTCATCTAATCTATCAAGGCTTGACGATAATTCTTCGTGGATCTACTCGTATATCATATGTATCAGTGTCCTACAATTTTACCTTTACTAAAGCAGAGACTAGTTACCGCACATGTACAGTCGGGGAACCGGATTCTGAAGCTCCTTATCCCGCGCCGAACGCAACTGAACATACACCTTTAATTTAATTGATGTTTAAGTTGGCATGAGATTACAACGACATTAGCTCAACTGATAAGTTAGCGATCTGCTCTGCTTTTTTTCAGAGAATGTCAATTCGCATAACCTCTTGAATGCACAAGTGATTGAAAAATCTGTCACATCGGATAACCCCAAAATGCGCGTACGTTTTTTCGAATTAGGTTGCTCCTAAAATGAACCAGTGCTCGTAAAGTGTTCATATCGTTGAGGGAGGGCCCTAATGAAACTTAATATTATATTCTTTCATGAAACCGGATCGAATTTTAATCATTTTAAAGTGCTAGCTGAAATTAATAAAATCAGCCTGCGAAATTTTAAATTCAATCTTAAATATAGGAGGATTACGCACCAACGATAAATCGCAGGCTATTCAAAATTTGGCAATGTATTCAGAACACTTAGGCAAAGAATCCCAAGTATCGGATCTAATATCGGTCGTCTCGTTACTCAGAAAGCATAGTTAACATTTTTTATTTCAAAGTCTCTACAGTTCATTGTCATAAGTGATTCGGAACATAGGTTTCATATGACAGTAATATCTATACCGCACTTTGTGCTTAACATGTGTGTGAAGGGTATGCTCCGTTTGGGAAGCTAATTGGAATACGAATTATATGCAAGGAGCAAACGGCGTTGCTAAAAATCTATGTCAGTAAATTGCATTCTGATGATCGGTAAAAATCGTCTCGGTTTCATGAAAGGATATAACATTAGCTTTTATTAGGGCCCTCCCTTGACCCTATGAACACTTTACGAGAACTAGGTTATTTTAGGAGCAAGCGAATTCGAAAAAACGTACGCGCATTTTGGGGTTAACCGATGTGACAGATTTTTCAAGAGCACTTGAAAATGATTAAAAATCGGTCCGGTTTCATGAAAGAATACAACATTAAGTTTCATTAGGGCCGTCCCTTGACCCTATGAACACTTTACGAGAACTAGGTTATTTTAGGAGCAAGCGAATTCGAAAAAACGTACGCGCATTTTGGGGTTAACCGATGTGACAGATTTTTCAAGAGCACTTGAAAATGATTAAAAATCGGTCCGGTTTCATGAAAGAATACAACATTAAGTTTCATTAGGGCCGTCCCTTGACCCTATGAACACTTTACGAGAACTAGGTTATTTTTCAACCACTTGTGCATTCAAGAGGTTATGCGAATTGACATTCTCTGAAAAAAAGCAGAGCAGATCGCTAACTTATCAGTTGAGCTAATGTCGTTGTAATCTCATGCCAACTTAAACATCAATTAAATTAAAGGTGTATGTTCAGTTGCGTTTGGCGCCGGATAAGGAGCTTCAGAATCCGGTTCCCCGACTGTACGTAGCTTGCCCACAATTTGTTAGATTTCTTCAATATAGATAGCGCTGGCAGGTAGATATGTACAGTGATTACATAGGTACACATTGATACTATGAATGGGAACGTAGATACACAGGATTCCTATACTACCGCTAGTGAAAGTCGGAGTTTTTCTCCCGAAATTTATTCGTAAACTATAGACGTCAGGTAAGACGCATAGTTGCTAATGAGTTGCAATCCCACACTTCTACAGGTAAGACGTATTTTTCACTGCAGATAAGTTCTAATTTCGGTTCGTTCGATTTAGAGACGTGGCAAACGTTTGATAGATGATTTCACCACTTATAACGATCTTTATCTAGAACCTGGTTCAGATTCGGGCCTTGTACACATTTCTATATTTTCATGAAAATTTAATCAAATTCGAGAATATGTTGCATTGCAGTTTTTTCCGTTGCTCGATTGTACGTCGGTCGTTTTTCAATGGATCGAAAATAGTCAATGCCATTGAGTGAATAATTCGAAGGCTCATAAACAAATATTTTATCATAAGATATGTCAACACATGATCGAGCAACATGAACGAAGGAGTGTGTATGCGTTTTAACCCGATAAATGGACAAGCAAATGATTGATGGATACGGACTCCAGGTTCACTGATCCTAGAATATTCTCGGTGATGTCTGCATCGAGAGAAAAAACGGGGTATGTTAAAGCCTTTTGCACAAGACCTCTGATATTTTAAATTCTTTAATGGATGAGATCTTATGTGGTAAACAATGTGATCGATTGCAAGTTTTTTATATTCTCTGAACGGATGAGGAGGGTCAGTTTTATATTGATCTGTTCTCGTTCGATATCACAGACACCGAATTTTTATTAATTATGACATCGATAAGCCCTTTAAACTTGGATAGGTTAAAAAATTCATTAATCAGACTTACGTCGATATCGAATACCTTATCTAATCTATTGTGTACATACTGCTATTCCATGTACAGAGTGTTGGAAATTTACGGGAATATTTATCAAAGCCATTTCGTACTAGAGTCCCTTCTCTAAAATCTTGACCGGTCCTGCCAAAGAATCAAATCTCCTAGTCTACCAACCCAACTAGTAACCAAAAATTAACAATTCCTACCCCTACTCAAAATCCCTTAAAACTTCCACCACATCCAGCAGCCAAAACCTTCTAACTTTTTTCAATAAGTTTACAACCTTCTCTTAAATTTTGGTCGTTATCTGTTGACACACTGGATATGTGGTGATATATAGGCATGCGTAAGTAGATTACATTATCTTTGCGTAATTTTACCTCGTATATAGCAGATAATATCCGACTTTTAATCGCAGATGGATTTCTTTATAAGGAAATACCACCGGCCCCCTAGGTGTGTGAACAATACTTCGATAACATTCAAACAGAGAAGACCTAATTTTCCGGAAGCATAAGGTAAGCGATTTTTTCAAGTTCAATGCCACAAGAAACGTAGTTTATTTTCGATATTCTTTTACCACACCGACGGACACAGGACAGTAAATATCGATCCATGTGAAATCGAGTATAAATCCTATCCCATCAGCATGATGCGTTAGAGGAGGTGCCCGATGAAGTAGTTTTATATTTAATTTCCATTTGGTTTGATTTGTTCAGTCTCGAAACATGGCAAATCCGAAACATACGGTGTTTCCCGAAGGGTTTAAACTGGGCGTTGGGACAGCCTCGTATCAGATAGAAGGTGGTTGGAATGAAGGGGGTAAGTAAAATTAATTTCAAACGCAATAAAATCTCTTATTTCGTGGCCTGAAGTGATAAGCGAGGATGAGGCAACGAATCATGGGGTTAGAATCGTGTTTTAGTGTACAGTTCATTGCTTGTTTGAGATGCACTTCTCGTGCTTTCTACCTAAAATAAAATAAAAAAAATAAAAAAACTAGTAACAATTTTAGAATGAATCTTATCTGATATCAGTCTTACATAAGTCACGTTTGCGGGAATATAACATGATTATGACTAGCATCAATGACCGACTTTTGTAAAGATATCACTTTGTGGGACGACGACAAAACATATACAAATTATAATAATTATCATTTATGAAGCGATAGCTGTAGAAGCATAGGCATAGATTATATCCTAGTTATTCCACACCAAGCGATATCTATGCACGAATAACTCTATAAACTTTCCGCAACTTTTGCCAGGTGCCACATACACGGCATACAAAGGTAATTGCATATTTTAAGCGTCGGGACTTGAATATTCATGAAGTGTGGCGTCATTAAAGTTGTGGAATAGGTGGTAAAAATCGAAGAAACAAGCTCGCGTATTAAAATACTCTTATGTCTCCGATTCTCTTCCTTCTATGCGAAATAGCTTTGGTTCAAATTTCCAAGAACTTAATGTAGCGATTAATTAAACCGTGTTGTCAGAAATGTTCGGTCACTCTTCATTACCAGCTACTGTCCCGCGGCTGATTCTGGATTGTCTCGGGCAGTTGGATTCGAAATTGTTCACATTCATTAATTATTGTGTACCATTCGGTCTTGGAGAAATCAACATCGAATCGTGTTAATCGTTAGCCAACAGAAACATTTGCAGCAAATTGACCCAATTTTCTAAATCCGATTCACCCATGTAATAAGAAACCTCCAATTCTAGGGAAAGGAGAAAACATTTGGGACCACATGACGCACAATCATCCAGAGAGCATTGCGAATCGGGACAATGGTGACGTCGCTTGCGATTCGTATCACAAATATGAGGAAGATATAAAGATGATTAATCATCTTGGAGTACGTATGAGTGGACGAAGCATCTCTTGAAATGAATCTAAACCAAAAGCCCTTGGAATAAGCTATCGAACTTGATTCGAGCATATTTCCTATGGGCTTTATTGCACACTGTAATTATTCATGGTTAATTTTCACGGCGCTCTAATCCAGGCAGATTTCTACCGCTTCTCCATCTCTTGGTCACGTATTTTGCCGACAGGATTTGCGAACGAAATCAATCCAGATGGGATTCGATATTATAATAATCTAATTGACGGACTGATTGCTCGGGGTATTGAGCCTTGGATAACGATGTTCCATTGGGATCTACCGCAACCCCTGCAAGAACTGGGAGGCTTCCAAAACGAAGCCTTGATCGACTGTTTCGTAGATTACGCGCGAGTATTGTTTGAGAATTTCGGGGACAGGGTGAGCAGATTAGTTTCCACAATTCGTATAAATTTATCCAGACTAAATGAACCTTTGATTTGCGAATATAATTTTCAGGTCAAAACTTGGTTCACTTTCAATGAACCCTGGGTTTTTACCGAACTTGGTTACGGAGGAAACGCTCTGGCACCGCGCGTCAACTCGCCTGGCATTGGACCTTACCTAGCAGCTCATACAGTCCTCAAGGCTCACGCAAAGACTTATCACTTGTACAACGACACTTTCAGGAGCGAGCAAAAAGGTAGAAATATAAAACTACACGATGTTCAATACGTCCAACAAGCAGGTTAAAGTGAAATGTATAATTTCCTGTTTTATCCTGGAAACAAATCAATCACAGATTCGTCTTATTCCACGCGTAGACTCGCGATAGTTTACTCAACTTCTGATAGAATAATGACAAGCCAAACCTGTATGATTTCGTAACTATATTAACGATCAATATTGCTGTTCCGTTCGAAGCTGATTTTTTTGATTATTGACCAGGTCGTATAACAATAGTTATACACTGGTTCGCATACGTGCCGGATCCGAATTCTACCGAGGATGCAGCTCTGGCCGAGAAAGCGCTACAGTTCAAATTCGGATGGTTTGCTCATCCGATATTTAGCAAGGAGGGTGACTATCCTCAGATTATGAAGGATACCATAGCCGAGAAGAGTGCTCAGCAGGGATTTCCAAGATCTCGACTTCCCGAGCTGAGCAAATATTGGATAGACTTGATCAGGGGCTCCGCTGATTTCATGGCGGTAAACACGTATACGGCTATAGTCGTCTCTCCTAATCCAGGCACCATAAATCCTTCATGGGAGAACGACATCGGTATGAAAATATCTAACGATGATTTTGGTTGGCCGGAATCTGGGTGTCATTGGCTGAAGGTAGGTATTCACTATATTTTCGATCACTTATTCGTTAGTTTCTCCAAAATTGAATCAGGTTAAAAATATTTAAGATTTCCTCGCTACTTGACCCAATGAAAAGAATTTCTGTTTTTTTTTTTTTTTTTTTTTTTTTAATCCAGGAACATTCAATTGAATTCGGCAACTTATTTCGATGGATTAGAAAAGAATACGGTGATCACGAGATCGTGATAACAGAAAATGGTTGGGCTGATGATAATTCCCAAAAACTAGATGACCCCGAACGAATACGGTACGTCCATCGTTACTTGACCGAATTGCTAAAGGCAGTTCATGTGGACAAGATAAACATTACTGGCTACGCTTACTGGAGCCTCATGGATAACTTCGAATGGACTGATGGATACGGGTGAGTTCAGTTCTTCCTCTGCTTCGACTGAAATTGTCATTATTATACCTTATCGAAAAACCATCTCTAATTCTTTACAGGACAAGGTTCGGATTGTATTACGTGGATTTCACAGATCCAGCTAGACCACGTAGCATAAAATCATCGGGAGAATACTTTCGCGAGTTAACATCGAATCGTAGATTGCCGGACAACATTAACGAAGAACTATTTGCCCATGACAAGCGATTCGCGCCAAAGTATAATCGGCATCCAGAAAAACGCGGTTCGCCACTATTCTGTGCACCCGTTAATTAGATGAGAAGTATCCGAAAATACGAGATTTTCGCCCTCTACTTTTTCGCGAAAGGAATATATAGGCTGATTATGCAATGTATTTAAGGTGCTGGTTGAATGATATGAGATTAAACTCTGATTCCATTTTTTTTCCAGTTTTTTATTTGTCCTCGCTATTTCCCGACAGTTTTATATTCCGATTTTTGACGAAACGATACTGAAAATGATACTTTCGACGGTGTGGGTATTGCGAAAATGAATTGTGTGATCCCTGCCCGTTGATCTTATACAGCATTAGGAGAAAGTTTCGGAATTCGTCCATGGATCGGTGTGTGTATCGCTAAAAATTTCCGAGGGTAGTTAGCCTCAGCCTAATTCAATTCTCCGTCTTGTCCGAAGTTCGTTACGTTCGTTCGGAATACAAAAGAAGAGGGTAGGCACCCCGTAACGTCATTAGCCGCCCTCCGGTAAAGTGATTACCGTGTCCATCCAAACGAAAGCAAAGAGTTACTCCAACGCGGACGACTTTCTTCAACTCGCGGCTCACCGGGTCAACGAACCGTGCAAAACTCCTCATCGAATTTATCTATATTTTCCTATATTGGTTTAAAAGTTGGAGTAGGTATCCCCGTCGAGTATAAAGACGTTTGTACGCGAACCAAAATCTATTTTATTTCCAGTAAAATCAAATTCAATATTCTGGAGAATTAATTCAAGTCTTTCTTCGTTCTCCTCTAGTCTTTTGGCATTTGAAATTGAATGTTACTGTTGCACTTTACAAGCTGAGATCAAGGTATCTTTCTCAGTGCAACATCGTTTGTAACCCACTGATACGAACTCGCGCTGTGAATGACGTCTAAGTGACACATTTCGTCCTTTACCTCGCTTTCCGTAAGAGAACCAGTATCGTATATATGCATGCATTATTCGCATAGAGAACTCCGACAGACGGCGAAGAGGTTCTTGTATAAATCAAACCGAGCTCTATGCAGCAACTACGGGCTCAAATACACGTGAAGCTCCGTGGAATATCGATGCGAAATGTTCTCGAGCAGGGAAAATGTTTTGTCTATATAGGTATATACGTGTAATACAGTCACGTATAGAGTGCGAAATCTCGGAAAGTTGTTTTTCTAAATCGTGTGGAAATTCGAAATTGGTTGAACCTTGGACAAAGTAGGTATGAAAATTGCGGTGACGTAAAAACAGCCTTGAAAATATGAGTTTGATTTAAAATGTGTAAAAAAAATGACGGACAATTTATCAAATGAGGATTTATTAATTCGTCGTGCGAAATTTTGTGATTCGTATAGGTATACGCAGATTTTGGTACTGACAATGTCTTGCCGCTCATATACGGAGAAATAAAAGATCGGGGCTTGTTTCTTCCTGATTTATTGCGCGAACTTCATTATTTTTTCTCTCTCACGGGTCTAGTAAGCAATTTGCCAGCAAATTTTAGCGAAGCTACGAAAAACGGGATGGGATTTACTTTTATCACTCTCCGCGGGCTTCGCAATATCTACCTATTACTTGGTCTCGCCGCAGTCTTCTTTCGCGCCTTACGTATATCATGGTTCTCCTCCTCCTCTTTTTCTTTCTCCTCCCTACCCCTTGCAGACATCCCTCTTTTTAAACAACCCTCGGGAAGCTTTCGCGCGTACTAATACCTCAAGGTTTGGAATATATCTCGCCTCTCGCCTCGTTCGATGACATTTCTAATTTAAATAACGATTCACAGGTGTGACACGAGTGTCGACATTGTGATAGACGTCGAAATGAAACCTTTAATACGTTTCGTCTTCGTTTTAGTACCTCGCCTTGTCCAATTTCGTCGAATTCCTCTACTTTTTGCTCCATCTGTTTGGCGAACGTTTGGAATTTTCAATGGGAACTTCTCGATTGGAAAAGCACCGCATTAGCGCGCTCTACCATATTACTATAGAATTTCAACTCTTCCGATCAAACCATGCGATTGTCCCAATACCCTCCCCGTCGCTTTTCCAACGGCTAATGCACCGGGATTTAGAGAATTTACGTTGGACCTCTGTCCCAGCATTCCAGGTCTGCGTCTACTCGCGTGCATCGCTTTCATACTATACATAAAGTTCTTGTCTTTGCCTCGCAGAAATTATATGCAAAATTCCAGAAATAGCTTGTTTCACTGAGCAAACAATTCCTTAGATTACTCAAATAAATTTCACCCCAATCATATTATAGACGAGGTTTCAGTTATTTCAGAAAAATTAACTACGTCTTAGTTTATCTTTTGATAATTATATAAATTATATCTCTAGTTAGAATTTAATTAGCTCGTTGACTTGAAATATACTTGTGAATCTGATAAGGTGAGTAGAATAATATCGGCTTAACGATCGAGACATGCTTATACAATTAAAGGAATTTATTACGAACAAAATTGTCGAACCTTGTGAATTCTTTGGGGATTCATAACGCCTTAGCAGAAAATATAAGAGCCGATCGGAATGCCATTGATCGAAAAAACGATCTCGACGTTGAATGATTATTATAGCCCTTGGTATAATTACAGCTCTATGTTAACCCCGAGACACTAAACCGAGGAGAAATTTTTCGAGGGCAATTATAAGATATCACGAACCCTCACGTCGGAAACAATACAAGTATTATTTACAGATTTCGCGGTCCAATAAGGAATGGTATCGGAAATCAAATACGTTTCTCTACTCCGAACCCTAGCGTTGCGTTAGGGCGAACCTCTAAATGTCGTATAGCCCTCCAGCCCTTCGATCTTAGTATCACATATGTTGTGCAACTTATGTAGCATTATACGACAAAAGTTATAGGATCTATAATAAAAGATATAAGTCGTGTCTTATTCGCAAAGAAATGAAAAAAATATATAAAAACAGTCAGCCGATTCGCCAATTCGTTTTTGTCATTGCGCATGCAAAGTTTATTACTCAATTATCTATTTATTTATTTATTCACCGTATCGTTTATTCATTGTCTAATCCTACAAAGAAATCTTAAGAGGCTATGTATTATCGGTATACACCAATCTGTCCAATCAACGGAACAGTAAACCGATATCTTCCGGCCTAAAAAATTCAACAGGAATTCAGAATATCATTCTTTCAGATCTACAGCCAAAGTAACTTTCCACACATGCGGAAGTGACACGAATCAAATTTATAATCTTTGTACAGTTACTGCTCGTGTTTGATCTGTCCATATCTAATCACCCAGCAATATGAGCCTGTCGTTTGACTATAAACGATAAAAACACACGAAAATATGTTTCCATATACTCTCTTGGAATATTTCAGATAATACTTTTTTTTTTTTTTCTTTTTTGGAACAAACAGATGTGTCTGCTTGCTTGAAAGACTATGCCAATACTACGAAATCCATTAAAAAACGGATATTTGGATATTCTATTAATTTAAAAAATTCAAATAACCTTCTGTTTCTTCTTGGCTAACAGTCTGCTGCACACGTTGATAAAACTGTGTATAAATTTATAAGAAATGAATATTATTAGGGCTAAAACTATAGTGGATACCGCAGATGTAAAAGCAATCAAATCCATGTCCTGTCGGCGGTACCAAGGCTCGTCGGCTACGCTAGAATGCAAGTGCGGGGCACCCTTGTGGCGGATCACATGCTCTAACCACCAAATCGCATTGTCTAATAGATCCTGGGATTTGTCTTTCAATAGCGAACGCAAGTAGAGCATGTTTTCCTTGTAGCTAAAATATTAGAGAGGACAATATCCGCAATTAGAAATTTGTACGATAGCAATTAGTGAATGGAATGTTGACTTGATGTCAATAAAGTCACCTGTTGTCAGTTGCGACAGTGAGAATCGCGCTCTCGAGATCTTTTCCGTTTATCTCAGCCATGGCCAATTTTTTCCCAACGCCGAGAGAAACCAGCTTATCAATTTGCATTCTCTGATCGGCCCAAGTTGGGATCCCAACAATTGGAACTCCGTTGTATACGGTCTCCTCTGTGCTTTGGAGACCCCCTTGGTACACGAAAACCTTCAGATTGGGATGGGCTGAATGACATGAAATATATATATTTTGAAAATTAGCTTAGGCACTTAGCAGTAATTTCAATGTTCGTCAGTCTACTGCATTGGTTAGTTTAACAAGATCTGGGTTTAAGAAAAAAAGATGCTGGGTTTTAATGGTTTCCATGTCTGCATACCTAACACATCTTGTTGTGGGACCCATTTCATTATGTGGACATTGTCCGGTTTGCCAGGAAGCATTCGGTCTTCAAATTTCCATAGGACTTTGTATGGCAGCCTCGAAAATGCAGCTATTATTTCATTCCGTGTCGCATTTGGCAGCATGCTGCTTTTCATATTTGACCCGAGGCTCATATACACAAAACCTTGAGTAGCTTCGTCCAATACTTTCCGAAGTTTCTATGAATGAAGTCGAAGAAACCGCGGTATAATATTTTCGAATATTTGAAAAACTTTTAATCAGAATTCAAACTATATCTACGATACGAGCTGAAATAATAGAAGAAAGAAACATCTATACAGAAATTTGACCTAAGTTTTTGGTGGTCTGAATCTTATTTGAAATTGGAAGAATCTGAATTCGGAATTACCTCGGGCAGTGGTTTTACTTGCTTCGATAAGTGAAAGCCATTGATTTCGATAATTTTCGGAAGATTTGGCTTGACGTAGGAAATAGCAGTTTGTTGATTGACCAGAACCAAACTAACATTTTTCTCCAATTCACTGAGGTCAGGAATATCCTCTCCAAAGTATTTCCTCGCGATTTCGGCTTGTGAAGGCGTGAAGACGTTTTTGAAATAATATATATACCGCCAAAAAGTTATGAAGTTCTTCAGTCTCTGGTAGAATGATAATGATTCAGGCTCCGTGTAAAGGTCCCAATTCGAAGGATGAGATGTCATTATTGGATTTCCGAGCGTGAATTGAACATTCAGGGGGAGCCCCATCGGTGACAACCCTTTGAAAAACAGAACTTAAGTCACAAACCATTTTGACCGTTATCAAGGTTCCAAAATTTGTAAAAAAAAGACAAGTAAGTCACGGGATGGAATAAATCTTTAAAACACGATTTGTCTCGTTTGCTTACCTGCGATCGGTGCGTTGAACCGTTTACTCAGAGGCAAGAGGCCAGGCCAGTATAACAATTCCAGTAATATCAAGTCAAACTTCGCATCGCTATCGGGAAGGTATAGTTTTTTGAATTCTGGATGTTCCAAGACTTGCAGTGTTTGAATATTCGTCATGTCCGCCAACTTCGAAGCGAAAAAGTCTAGCCAGTTATGCGTGTCTGGAGCCTCTTTCAGATTAGTATCATAGAGAACGTTGACATTGATTTCGGTATAATTTTTCAAAGTTGGATCATTGATCGGGTCTGTCGTCACAACCACAAGCTCGTGCCCCCGTTTGTTCAAAGCTAAGGTTAATCCGCGAAATACGATTTGATGACTTATCGAAGCTCTGGGACATATCGACAGTATCCTAGAGCAATTTCCAAATTTCACCAAACTCGCGAGATAAATAACGACGGTTATTGCGTACCGCCACAGCATGGTGCAAACAGATACTACGCCAAAGACAAATTGAATTGGGCATTTATTCGAACCTAGTGATCCACTATCTCTTTACTTGTATCACTATCTAGCCGATTGCGTCATGCTACGCTAATTTAAGCCGTACTACGATCAGAACAAAGCTGCTACTCCGACAAGTTGCCTATTACTGCTGGATTGTACGACATGGAACTTGCGAAGGCCAAGTGATTGTGAAATGCGTAAAATTAGAAAATATTCGGGTATAACACGTGTTGTATAAGTGTTAGTCTATGTCAAGCGGGGCCACAGTCGGACGGTCCTACATTGATTTTGACCTCAAAACGAAATTCTACCGGAGGGTTTCCGGTAGAAAATATGTTAGCAGAAATTACAGAGGTTTAAAAACTGTCGATTTTTTTCATGTTTTAGTTTATTTTTTATTTTTTCGATATCTCGAGATCAGTGAACGATACAGAAGTGAAACTGGGCCGATGAGAAAGAGGATGTCTCGACGCATCAAACCAATCTATAATATTACCTGATCGTATCTCGAAATCGAACTATTTTTCAATGATAAGTGCTGAAGATTGGATAGAGTAGTGTTTTACAAAATGTTTCAGTTTAGTTTACTTTTAGAATTTTTAGTCATTTTGTGTTATTCCATAGTCGAAGTTTTTTTTTTTTTTCGTATTCAACTTAAGTCATGAATTATGGATATATAGTTATCTTGTCTGTATAGCGATGCATAATTTGTTTACAATAAAATATACATAATGTCATTTCGTTATTTCTTCAGTGATAGATGCCAGCCATAAATGTCACTTGGTGAGTTGAGTAGCGATATAAAGTTATCGGACAGTTCTTCGTCCAACACTACTAGTATTACAACACTACTACATATATACAAAATGGGAATGAAGACCCAGAAATAGTACTTTTTGAAACAAGGGCGTAAATTCCGCGGCTGTGTTGCAAGCATGATTTTTTGATGCATTGGGCATTAAAATGCCTATTCGCTATACCTTATTTTGTGGACGTAAAATGTCAGTTTCAAGAACTGTCGTACAAAGAAGTATCCGACGAAGAATTGTCTGGTAATCAGACTTTTATCTCGTTTATTTTAAATACACTAAAATGAAAGAAAATTCAGAACAGAAAAGGTAATAAGTATTGTGCCACGGATTTGAAACCTTGAATTCGTTCCGGCCTGATTTCGTGCAGACGGAGCAGATAGAATATAGAAGGAATCGTTTCTACCAACAACTCGCGATTAGAGTAGAGCGATTGGTTGCAGCAGCCCAGTCTGGACCACACGAAGCTTCCTAGTTGGGTTTCTGCTTCTATTTATTCTATTCGTTTATTCCTCTCTGGTACTATTATAAATAAAATAATAGAAATTAATATGAAAGGTCAGCCTGGGTGGTATTAAAATGATTGGTAAGCGGGTAGAACATTTTTTGCAGTTTTCATTTCTAGTTTTATTGTCCTAGAATCAATACGCTTAATCATGATAATACATTCACGTATAATAGCGATGAATCGATCAGTGACAAACGCAAACAGGTTTAAATCGATCTATAGTAATTAATTTGATTTGTTATTTATTTTCACTCTCAACGCTTGTTTCAATTGAATTTGCTACCTCTGTGACGGAAAAAGATACTTTTTCAAAAGTTGATACCATCGCAACAGGTTACATACGCTCTAGCGCCAACGGCACTAATGTTTCAATGCGTCATTGCGATTTCATTTTCAATTGAATGTATAATTAGTATCGAAAATCATATGATACCTGAATAAATAGATATCACGTCCTTTCATTAATACAAAATTATTAATTCATTTTTCGGTGTCGTATGAGGAAACGAAATGCAAATAAAAACAGAGCTGTTGTTTCAGTACAACAGCCAATATATTAATTAATGCCATGTGAGGAACAAAACTGATTTTATATAGTTCATTACAGAATGCCAGTCGTCACATATCGTGTCCTTATCTTTGATCAAATATCGTGTGACAAATCCCATCAATTCCAGCCATATAAGATATGGCAATAGCGTGTTCACCCGTTATACAAGGAATCGAATCTTCTGGCCATGAGAAGAACGGAGGGCCAATGAGATTGTATCATCCGGAGTATATATATGTTTGCTTATTGTGATCTACTCGCCACTCTACATGGTGGGATATTAATTCTTTTTTTTTATTGAATCTTGTGATTTTCCATTAGAGCTACAGATATTTCTTAATATTTGATATAAAATCAGTAATACTGAATATAGGACTATCACGAGTCCAGCCGAAATGAAGGCAACAATGTCCATGTCTTGTCGACTGTACCACGGCACGTCGGCTGTATCAGAGTGCAAGTGAGGAGCACCTCCATGGCGTATCACAAACTCTGTCCACCAAACCGCGTTCTCCAGAGGATCGTACGGCTTGTCCCCGATTAGCGATCGTAAGTTCAGCATCTTCTGTTTGTAACTGAAATACGGAAGAGCACGAAAAGAAACGTCGCGGTTTGCAAAACTTGTATACTTTATTCACGACGTGTGACTTGGATTGGAAAATATACCTGCTGTCAGTTGCGACAGTACTGATCGCTTCGTATAATTCGTTGCCATCTACCGTTCTGATTTCCAGTTTCATCGCAACTCCTAGGGATGCCATTTTCGACACTTGCATCTCTTGATCAGCAAAAATTGGAAACCCAACTAAAGGTACGGCATGAGCCACAGCCTCCTCTGTGCTCTGGAGACCTCCTTGATAAACGAAGACTTTCAGGTTCGGGTGGGCTACGGAAATAGGGAAACAACACTTAATATCATCGAATTAATGGCACTGATAGGTTTTCAGTACGTGGATTGCTTGAAATTTATCCTTTTTATTAAACCATACCTAAAACAGCCTGCTGCGGAACCCACTTCATGATACGAACGTTGTCTGGTTTTCCTGGGAGAATGTCATCTTCAAATTTCCAGAGTACTTTGTAGGGCAGCCTTGAAAAAGCGCTTATAAACTCATTCCTCGTCTCATTCGACATCATGATACTTTTTATACCACTTCCAAGGCTCATGTATATGAAACCTTTCGTAGCTTCATCCAAAAAAAATTTCAGGTCCTATGAACAGAACGAAAACCACAGATGTTCAACCACTGAAATTAAAAGCAAGCAGATGGCGTTGAGGTTGCAGAAAAGCGACAGAAAACTGCATTTTTTTTCATTAAAATCGCCATAGATATCGAAGTAACTAGTGGAAAAAAAAACAAACAGAATTTTTTCGAGGACTAAAAGAATTTCCCGATTTCTCTATTTCTACGATTTTCACCCAGCGAGTCTTACTACTCGAAAACTGGGGACCTTGAGTTTTGATACCGATAGCAGTTACTTCCTGTCAACAATGGATATAAATCGAGTGAAATATTAGAATATTTATATTGAAGAATAATTTTTGTTAATTGCGAAAGAACTCACTATAAAATGAATAAACCTTGACGTGTACATAATTCAACGTGAGTCAATAATGTCAACGATTATACTGACAAATACCTTAGGCAGAGTATTCATCCGCTTTGAAACGTGGAATCCGCCAATTTCAATGATCTTCGGGCTAGTTGGTCTGGCGTAAGAAATCGGTCCTTGTTGATTAACGAAAATCAGACTGACATTCTTCTCCAAATCCTTGAGATCAGGAATATTGTTTCCGAAATATTTTTTCGCGATTTCCGTCTGTCTAGCCATGAATGTAGTTCGATACCAGTACAGATGTTTCCAGACAAGTATAAAATTATCTAATCTTTGCCCGAAAGATATGTGATCAGATATTCTAGTGTCTAGTTCCCAACTTGCATGATCAGACGGCAACGTGGGATTCCCGAGCGCGTAATGATTGTTAATAGTCAATCCCAAAGACGTGATACCTAGAAAAAACTCAGTCAATTATAGATTTTCCGGCATCTTGGATAGAACTCTCTAGGCCAGATACTAAGATTCAAACCATCAATTACTTCTGCATATATCAGTTGTGCGAAATATATTTTATTTACTTTTGTCGTGGATGTAGTTACATTTCATTACAAAAGCAACATGCAATGGAAATGAATGAATCAAAAATTTTGCAACATTGAATGCATAGTTAAGTATCAAAACTTCCGACGAATTACTCAGACCTTGTTCATCCGAGCCATAAAGGCTGAGCAAAATAACAAGCACAATTAATTTACCTATTATAGGAACGTTGAATCGTGCAGCCAATGGAAGAATGCCGGGCGTGAAAAGCATTTCTACCAGCAGCAGGTCGAACTTTTCATTACTGTCAGGTGCGTATAAGTTTCGGATGTCTGAAATGTTGAGAAGTGAGTCCAATATGTCATGAAGGTGATCTGCGTTCACTTCGAGGAATTCAAGTGAGCACAATTTTCCTCGGGATTCTATAAATTTGAAGTCTTTAAACGCAACGTAAAGAGACTTCATGTCGATTTCCGTGTAGTTCTTCAGGGTTGGGTCATTGATAGGATCGGTAGTTGCGACCACAAGCTCATGACCTCGCTTGTTCAACGCCAATGTCAAGGCGCGAAAAACTACTTGATGACTGAGGCATGGTGTAGGAAATACAGCCAGTATTCTATAGCTATGTCCCAATTGCACTTCACTTATAAAGCAGATTGCCAAAGCAATTACGATGTGGGAAACAAACATTTTACACTAGAAACTACGCTATGCGATCTACTGAGTTGCGAGAGTCCACTCTTCTTCTTTATCCTTCACTTGGAATCAGGTAATTATAACACTGAGTCTGGTGAATCCGAGTCCTACACTTTTAAGGACTACTCCTGCCTTTGAAATACTGAGAGCTCTGTAATATTATCGCTTCGAAAAACCACTTAGCTTATATTGACGAAATACGGTAAATCATAAAATCGTACCGGCGACGCTCAACGGTAATTCATTATTCCCACGACGCGACGTCTGCTTTCGTCTAAGATTCAAATGCGGCCGTATAGATGACCTGCGGTCTGTGGTACGTGGCTTCTATACTCAACGTCTACCAATAATGATCTTATCTATCGTAGCTGAGAGTCATATACAGTAATTTTATTGGTTGAAATTCGTATGTGGTCTATTTATATTGTAACGTGTTCGGCTATGCCACACAGCCGAGCACGTACATGAGAACAGAGATACACACACATTCACGCAGTCACCAAGCGACCATCACCTGGGACTCCCCACTTGACCAGCTGTGACGTCATTTCATGGCCGGCAAGTATTGTGTGGTTGGTGTGGAGTCAACCACACTCGAAATGTTCCCTGTGTGGATTTCCCATACACGGAATTCGATCTCTACAAACCAAAATAGACTTAAGACGTATCCGAGATCGACTATGACACAAAAAAAGCTCAACAGCATCGCTGTATTGCGGGTCCGCCGAGAAGTGACGGAAGACTTGAACACAAATGAGTTTGTGAATGATTTAATCAGTAGAAATTCTATTAGGAAAGCTACTTTCGCCATGACTGAATAAAAAATCGGAAAACTGAAAAAATTGCCCCCCCCCCCCCCATTTTCGAAGAGAAAAAAAAAGGTCCACGGACAATAGAACTCCGTCTACATTTTCAACTTCTTCAGGTTATAATGGAGAACTGCGAGGTCTGGACACGAGCTTGACAATGATTCTGTTCAAGAGGTATTTACAGCCCGTCTGGGGATTAGGTTGGCTGTTAAAAGGCTATTAGAGTCTTTATCCTCTGCCAGAATAACAGTAGTCTAGACATTTTCGGTCCAAGCTCCAAATTTGCATGATGAGATGGCATACATGAAATCTCTCACTGCATATCGAACGTTCTTAGATAGTCCGAAAGACGATATACATTTCGCGAAACGATCTTCACACATAGCTTTGACTGCATCTTGAATTGAAGCAAATAATAATCCTCAGGGAAGAATTGATATGCCAGTAGAAACATACAAGATATTACAATTACGTGTTCACCCAAAAAATCAAAAATCGAATCATATCTGGCTCGAAGAAGAACAGCGGGCAGGTATTATTCATATTGCATTAATATCAATTTATTTTTTTTATTGCATCTTGAGATCTTTCATTACAGCTATAGATATTTTTTAATATTTGATATGAAATCACTAATACTAAATGTAGGACTATCACGAGTCCAGCCGAAATGAAGGCAACGATGTCCACGTCTTGTCGACTGTACCACGGCACGTCGGCTGTATCGGAGTGCAAGTGAGGAGCACCTCCATGGCGTATCACAAACTCTGTCCACCAAACCGCGTTCTCCAGAGGATCGTACGGCTTGTCCTCGATAAGCGATCGTAAGTTCAGCATCTTCTGCTTGTAACTGAAACAGAAGAGCACGAAAAGAAACGTCGTGGTCTGCGAAACTTGTATGATTTATCAACGACATGTAGTTTCGATTGGATATTATAGGTACCTCTTGTCAGTCGCAACAGAGCTGATCGCTTCGTATAATTCGTTGCCATCTACCGCTCTGATTTCCAGTTTTATCGCAACTCCCAGGGATGCCATTTTCGACACTTGCATCTCTTGATCACCCAAGATTGGAAATCCAACCAGAGGTACGGCATGAGCCACAGCCTCTTCCGTGCTTTGAAGTCCTCCTTGATAAACGAAGACCTTCAAGTTGGGATGCGCTGCAGAAATAAGGGAACGTTGCTTAATTTCATCAAATTGATGGCTGTGATATGTTTCGTTATGTGAATTGCTCGATGCGTAGTCTTTTTACAGAATCATACCTAAAACAGCCTGCTGCGGAACCCACTTCATGATACGAACGTTGTCCGGTTTGCCTGGAAGAACGTCATTCTCAAATTTCCAGAGCACTTTGTAGGGCAGCCTTGAAAACGCAGCTATAAACTCGTTTATCGTTTTATTCGACAGCATGGTGCTTTTGGCGTTTGTTCCAAGGCTCATATAAACGAAACCCTCCGTGGCTTCATCCAAAAATTTTTGAAGATCCTATGGACAGAATACAAACTAGTATTTTTTTCAGATAATTTTCTATCGCTTATTATAGACTAAATGATAACAGGTCTCAACATTATTTGTTGCATATGGGACATTCCATGTCAACTCAGCCACCCTAGTTTTTTTTTAATTAAAAAAAAAATATTCAACATTATGATCTTAAACTACTATATATAAGTAACATTTCTGCCAATTTTCATCGCCCCACCATTGACGAGTGTTGAGATAATAATTTCCAAACTTTGAATTTTCAAAAAATCATAGATCCTCACTGGTGCATCCGATTCGAACGATCAAAAAACGAAATTTCTCAACTTTTTTTACACTTTGAGAAAAAAATTATTGCAAAATGGTGTGGACGTTTGGATACTGGTTTTTGATGAAAATTTTTAGTTTTTTCCTATTTTTCCCCAGAGGGACCAGTGGCATTCGATCGACTTTTTTTTTCTTTATAGGAGATATCCATATCTGATGAATAAAAAAAAAATTACAACGGAAGAGGCAATGATCAGGCCAAGAGAATTTTTTTTCCACCAAATTTCGTTTTTTTTCAGTCTTTCGGAACAGCTGTATGATTTTTAACAAGTAAAGTCACTGTTAATCGAGTTTTTTTGTTTTTTAAATGGAGGGGGACCATTCACATTGTTATAAATAATCTTCAAAGTGACCAAATTTCCTTTCGATTGGAAGAAAAACGTTGACATGGTTAAATCGAAGAATCATTGCTTTATTCCAAGGCAGGGAGAGCAATTATTGATAAAACGATATTCTGCTTCACTCAATGAAGAGGTGTTCCTAAAGAATAAAGGACTCAAGTCACGGAAAAGACATTGATCGAGGTTTCAGAAATGGATCAGCACTAATTGACGAATTGTTGGTAAAGAGTGGAATATTTTCTGGTATTGTGAGAGTAATACTGATTCTGTTCTATGTTATATATATGTATATATATTATGTTATGTTATATTATATTATATTGCAGTAGAAGAGAACGAAAAACTGGCTTTTTACATTTTTTTTTCAGTTAAAAGGAAATTTGGTCACTTTGGAGATTATTTATAACAATGTGAATGGTCCCCCTCCATTTAAAAAACAAAAAAACTCGATTAACAGTGACTTTACTTGTTAAAAATCATACAGCTTTTCCGAAAGACTGAAAAAAAACGAAATTTGGTGGAAAAAAAATTCTCTTGGCCTGATCATTGCCTCTTCCGTTGTAATTTTTTTTTTATTCATCAGATATGGATATCTCCTATAAAGAAAAAAAAAGTCGATCGAATGCCACTGGTCCCTCTGGGGAAAAATAGGAAAAAACTAAAAATTTTCATCAAAAACCAGTATCCAAACGTCCACACCATTTTGCAATAATTTTTTTCTCAAAGTGTAAAAAAAGTTGAGAAATTTCGTTTTTTGATCGTTCGAATCGGATGCACCAGTGAGGATCTATGATTTTTTGAAAATTCAAAGTTTGGAAATTATTATCTCAACACTCGTCAATGGTGGGGCGATGAAAATTGGCAGAAATGTTACTTATATATAGTAGTTTAAGATCATAATGTTGAATATTTTTTTTTTAATTAAAAAAAAACTAGGGTGGCTGAGTTGACATGGAATGTCCCATATGTGACATTTTTAACTAATGGAAACTTCTGAAATTGAATGATCATCTGTGTTGATTCTAAGGCAATACACGTGTAGACGCCTACGACGTACTACGTTCAACGTCAGCTCATTTCAGATTCTTTCGCGCCACAATCTTGAGGCTTTACCAATGAAATACCGTTGGTAGAGCGATGATTTCCTTCGAAACGTGGAATCCACCAATCTCGATGACCTTTGGAATACTCGGTCTAGTATAAGATATTGGCCCTTGTTGATTGACGAAAATCAAACTGACATTCTTCTGTAAATCGTGAAGATCAGGAATGTCCTTCCCAAGATATTTCCTTGCAATTAACGTCTGGTCAGCCATGTACGTGGTATGATACCAGTACAGATGTTTCCAGATATGGATAAAATTCATCAACCTTTGCCAGAAGGACAATTGATCAGACATTCGGGTTTCCAGTTCCCACATCGAATGGTCAGATGTCATAATGGGATTCCCAAGCACGTAATGGTTTTGCACTGTCAATCCCAAAGACGAGATACCTACAAGAAGATCTTCGATCCTAACTTACTATATTCGATATTAATACGTAGTGAAATTTCGATAAAAATCGTAGAATTTATTCCTTCACCTATCACAGGAACGTTGAACCGTCCAGCCAACGGAAGAACGCCGGGTGCGTAAAGCATTTCCACCAGCAACAGGTCAAACTTTTCTTCACTATTAGGTGCATACAATTTTCGCATGTCCGAATGGCTAAGGGTTGTGTTCGACATTTGATTGAACCCTTCAAGATTCATCTCAAATAATTCAATTAGGGATATCTTTCCTCGATTCTCAACAAAATTGAAAGGCTTTTTCACATCGTATAAACAACTGAGGTCAATCTCCGTGTAGTTCTTCAGAGTTGGATCACTGATGGGGTCTGTAGTTGCAACAACGAGCTCATGACCGCGCTTATGCAGCGCCAACGTCAGCCCACGAAAAACTACTTGATGACTAAAAGATGGCGTGGGAAATACAGCTAGTATTCTATAGCCATGTCCCGGATGCACTGCACTTATGAAGTAAATCGCCGTAGCGACCACGACATGCCAAATCATAATTGAAAGTCTAAAGTGTCTAAAGTACGCGAAACGGTCCCTAAAATTATGGCACTTCTTTTCTCTATGGAATTCTACGTATCGAACCTAGGTCTTTCACGTCTCGAGCAACTGCTCCAACTATTTAGCTCCTAATCACTCCGTAATGTGACTACTGAGCAATACCAAAGTACTACACCTAAGGCAACAAATCTTGCCAGTGGTCGTGGACTGGTCATTATATTCATAGCTTCCTAATGCAACTTGATTATTGTAACAGGACAAACATGCCTCGTGGCATAGTCGTCAAGTCTTCATACTTGGTAAGCTTTTACAACAGCTGTAGTTATCTGTCGACGAATGGAAATATTCGTATAAACAATTATGAAGCATTTAATGTAAATGAGTTATTTCATATCCCCCAAGGTATATAATTTCCATCTTTGTAAGACCGCTCATCGTAAAAACAAGACAGTAAGATTATCATAACGTGTGTAGATTCATAAATAACAAGCTATATTCATTTGGACAGACGTTATTCTATCGCACGTTTGAAAGTTTTAGTAAGCAGCCGAGAAATTGATTGAACTGGAAGATTATTTGTGTTTGAAAACTATCCGCATAAAGTAATGGAAGAATATGAATTCGAATTTTCTTCACTATTAGCTATCCATCAAGAACGAAAGTGAAACGTTGTGATGCGCTCCTTTCGAAACCTCTCACAATTATTGTCAGCACTTTCGAAAACATAAAGTGTCATGTGCAAGTCATTGAAGAGGTAAAAGGTCGAATCTATATGCATTCGTGTATCGTATGTAATAGCCAAGCCTGAATATTTATAGACGAAGTATGTAATTAAAGGAGAATATAATTAATCCATTTAACATTCTGGAATTGGTAATTTGAGTTGAACTGCTGTTAATTACTGCTAATCACATATTGTAAATTTATGCTCGTTTTCGAATTATCCAACCGATGAGCATTGGTATGTATATCTCTGACCAATAATAAGCAATACCTTCTCATTATCATAATAATTAATAGGCATCACTTTTGTATAAAAAGTATGAGTTGAACATCGATGAGTAATGAACTGCTATACGGACTATAACTTTAAATTTATTCTATAAAAATATAAACATACAATTGATTAAACTACAGTTTGTTCACGACTTCACAGACAGTTCTTCATTGTCAGAAACAGATCGCATATTTGTAGGTAATATCATTACAATACAACTTAGCAACGGTACTGTTTTCTCAAACTCGTGATAAAGTCATGTGTAAAGAAAAAAAAAAACCATCAATGAGTTTATTCAAGCAAATCGATAGATTTCACTAACGTGAGACTGAATTGTATGGACTGGTAAAATTACATGCTGCAATTATTTTAATTCGTTTTCTTTTGCGTGTTGACTGAGCCCACGGTAGAGGCATGGACACTTTTCACTATTCGAAGTAAAATAACTAGTGTTAGGCCTAAGAATATCACAGATGTAGCAGAAATGAACGCGACAATATCCATATCCTGACGAGTGTACCATGGCTCGTCAGCTATGGAGGAATGCAGATGTGGAGCACCACCATGCCGTATCACGTGCTCCGTCCACCAAACTGCGTTTTCCAATGGATCATGTGGCTGGTCATCAATTAGCGAACGTAAGTTCAGCATTCTCTCTTTGTACCTAGAATATAAGAGAGCAGAAAGATGAACCAGTCGAACCATATAATATGTACAATTTAATTACAACATAATTTTGAATGGGAAAAATCACCTTGTGTCACTTGCGATAGTAGTAATCGCTTTGAATAATTCGTTTCCATTTAACGGAGAAATTTCCACTTTCAATGCAACTCCGAGAGACACCATTTTATTAACTTGCATTGATTGATCACCAAAACCTGGCAATCCGACTAAAGGCACAGCGTAAGCCACAGCTTCTTCCGTGCTCTGAAGACCTCCTTGATAAACGAAAACCTTCAGGTTTGGATGCGCTGAATAAATGGTAATACATGTTAGCTCAATTAGACACTAAACTACGTTTACTATGTAGAATGCTTTGTCTGCTTCCTCGAATCCACAAAATACCTAAAACAGCCTGCTGTGGGATCCACTTCATGATGTGAACGTTGTCCGGTTTGCCTGGAAGGACGTCATCCTCAAATTTCCAGAGTACCTTGTAGGGTAACTTTGCAAATCCAGCTTTGAACTGATTTATCGTTTCGCCTGGCAACATCGAACTTTTACCCGTTGAACCCAGGCTCACGTAGACAAAACCTTCCGTAGCTTCGTCCAAAATCTTTTGAAGATCCTATGAACAGAAATTAAATCACACTTATTCATTTACTATCAATCATGTTCTATGGAAGATCCAATTTATTTTTTTTATACGTTACTAATAACCAGATATCACACAACAAGTCCAGAATGCATCTACCTATCTCTATTGCGCATTCGTGTGTAATACTATAAACCTTCGCCCACTACTAATAAATCAATCAGACATTGAGGATTTATTTTCTGGCTTAATGAAGCAGATCATTTTGCTGATGAGTTTTTATTTTCACAAACGGCTTAACATGTAGTATTCTAATTAGAAAATACCTTAGGCAAAGTCTGTTTCGTCACGTGGAATCCGCCGAATGGAATGATTTTTGGAATTGTCGGTTTGACGTAAGAAATCGGTTCTTGTTGATTGACGAAAATTAAACTGACGTTCTTCTCAAGTTCGTTGAGATCCGGGATGTCATTTCCAAAATATTTCCTTCCGATTTCCTCTTGCATAGGTATCCACGTATTTTTGTACCAGTATATGTATTTCCAGACGTTTACGAAATTTCTCAACCTCTGCCAAAAGGTAAATGGTTCAGTACCTCGCGGACCGGTTTCCCATTTCCCTTGATGGGACGGCAATATGATATCTCCAATCGCATATTCAATATTCGTAACCAGTCCGAAAGACGCGACACCTATGGGCAAAAAAAAAAAGAAAGAACAATTTATTTGTAACTTTATGATATTGATATGTCGAAAAATATAGTCCAATTCACTTAATAAAACTATGACACACTTACCTACTACGGGAACATTGAATCGTTTAGCCAGGAGGAGAAAGACAGGCTCGTAAAGCATCTCCATCAATAGTAAGTCAAATTTTTCGTTACTGTTTGGTTCATACAACTTCAGCAGATCTGGATGATTGAGGACTTCGTCTGCCATGCGTAACAAAAAACGGTGAATATGATGAAAGATTTCAAACTGCGTGCTCTGTCCTTGTCCCATGAAATTGATTCCAGCAATCAAGTCATACCCAATACTGAGGTCGATCTCCGTATAGTTCTTTAGCGTAGAATCATTCATTGGGTTTGGTGTCATAACTACCAATTCATGACCTCGTTTATTCAACGCCAATGTAAGACCTCGAAAAACTACTTGATGACTGAAGCATGGTGTGGAAAACACACCCAGTATTCTATAACTATTTCCCAATTGCACCAGACTCACGATACAGATTGCTGCGGCAATCACAATCCGCGAAAACACCATTTTACTCTCGAAACTACAAGGGAGCTGGCTTCTAAATTATTGTATCTTTCTAAACTTATTTATCATTCGGTTGTTATTGACTTTGCGATATCAACGCTTAAAATAACTGAGTCTCGCGTTTTACCATCGAATCGTAGTACCCGTCGTTAACTGCCTACTATATCCACTAACCACTTGTTTCATGTGAGATAAAAATAGGACTATGTTTCTCGTTGGCTGATCGCGGCCCTTTTATACCCAAAGCCACAAAACAAATGCACTTATCTTGCGATGATTTTGGATGATTGCAAAATCTTCGTCAATCTTATGGATTAAGCTATATTTCGATACCATTCAATACTTGAATATCACCCATCGATAAATCATCGGTAATTTGAAATGCATGAAAATCTGTTATTTTCTGTAAGTGATTCGGAGTAATTGGTTCCCGCCAATTTATAACCAAATAAGTGGAGCAGCCGATAAATTATCGATTGCGAAAATTTTTAACTTCCATGCACATCTTTGTGCCATTTATCAGTCGCCACGTATTCGAGAACCCAGCATTCGCAAACCATTTCCTAGTTGTAAATATAAAGAAATACAAAATTTTTGTAAGTTTCGAACATATATTTGACTTCAATGTATTTGTACCTTTTCTATTATCAGTGGTACCCATAAACATAGAATATCGATTGCCTCACATTTTGCAATTGACTGGCACTGCGTGCTAAGTTTGAAGTCAAGATAAGATATAAACTTATCGTCAATCCTCGCACGTCACAGTCAGATAACAATTATTAAAACCATAAATTGTTAGACAGCTATTTCAGTACCTTGAAGTATTGTGAACTTCCTAGTTTACATCGAGTGTCTAGATACAAACGACCGACTCAGAACTTTATTTCAATTACTTCCGCTGTTTGAAAAATTACTTGCTTCTAGAAAAACGCGTTTGAATCTTTAACTGCGGTCTACTCTTCCGGAAAATCGAAAAATAAAAATCTATTTTTTCATAATTATGACCTGAAACGACCAGCTTAATAGTTTAGTGAATATCATTGTAGGTGCTGTGCTCGTAATATAACTTATCATTGCGTCAGTTTTATTGCTTGTTTCGAAAATTAAAGAAGAATCTATTTCCTTTAATGAATATATCTATTCTGAAATTTGTTTCAATTAATTTTTTTTTGCATATCCAGTGAGCCTACATTACGGGCTTGGATACTTTTAACTAATTGATAAAAAATTACAATTGTAAAACTTAATATTATCACAAGTGTGGCAGAAATAAATGCAACAACGTCCATGTCCTGTCGAATGTACCATTCTTCGTCTGCTGTGGTAGAATGCAAATGTGGAGCACCTCTGTGCCGTATCACATGCTCCGTCCACCATATTGCCTTCTCCAATGGATCTTGCGGGTGGTCGTCGATTAGCGAGCGTAAATTCAGCATCCTTTCCTTGTAACTGAAATACGAGAGAGCAGAAAGACGGGAGATGAAGAACGAAAACGAAAATTAGACCTGATTGTATCATATCGTAGTTTTGACTTTGAAAAAATTACCTCCTGTCACTTGCGACAGTAGTAATCGCTTCAAATAATTCGTTTGCATCTACAGCATCGATTTCCAGTCTTACTGCGACTCCAAGAGACACCATTATTTTCACCTGCATTCCTTGATCGCTAAAAGCTGGAAAACCAACCAGAGGTACAGCATGAGCCACAGCCTCTTCCGTGCTCTGGAGACCTCCTTGATAAACGAAGACCTTCAGGTTGGGATGGGCTAAGGAAATAAGAAAATCTTACTCAATTTTCTTCAACAAATTGACGCGGGTCCTTTTAGACGAATGATACCTAAAACTGCCTGCTGTGGGACCCATTTCATGATATGAACGTTCTCCGGCTTGCCTGGGAGGATGTCATCTTCAAATTTCCAGAGTACTTTGTAAGGCAGCTTCGCAAACCCGGCTACAAACTGATTTATCGTTTTACTTGGTAGCATTGAGCTTTTACCAGTTGAGCCAAGGCTCATGTAAACGAACCCCTCCGTAGCTTCATCTAAGAATTTTTGGAGCTCCTACGAACAGAATTGAAGCTACAGTTGTTAATCTACTGCAGAGGATATTTTTCTGTATTTTACTCAAGATTTCGTCATTTTTCCGATCTACTTCTTGCGAGCAGAACTGTTGTCCGAAAGTACCTTGGGCAGGGGGACGATCTGCTTTGAGATGTGAAATCCACCAATTCGAATAACTTTTGGAACGTTTGGTCTAGCATGTGAAATGGGTCCTTGTTGATTGACGAAAATCAAACTAACGTTCTTCTCAAGTTCGTTGAGATCAGGTACATCGTTCCCAAAATATTTCCTCGCGACTGCTTGCTGTTCAGGCATATACTTGGTGCTGTACCAGTACTGAAATTTCCAGACGGTTACGAAATTTTTTAGCCTCCGCCAGAAAGACGATGGTTCAGAAATGCTCGGACCCAGTTCCCAATTTCCATGGTGAGACGGCAATATGGGATCCCCAATGGCGTATTGAATGTTCGTAGTCAATCCCAAGGACGAGATACCTTTTGAGAAACAATTTATCTATCAATTTACCCTAGACCATAATTTTATATGAAGGATTGATATTTTCGTGAACGTACTGCCGAATCTCGCTACTTCAAGCTATAAAATAAATATAATCATCGACTCACCTATCACAGGGACATCGAATCGTTTAGCTAGAGGCAGAATGGAGGGCGAGTAAAGCATCTCTAAGATCAGCAGGTCAAATCTTTCGTCACTTTGAGGCGCATACAACTTTCGCAGATCCGGATGGCTGAGGATTTGGTCGCCCAAGGATAACAAAATATCATCCAATTGCTTAACAGTTTCGAATTGTGTGTTTTCTTTTTTTACTATGAAATTTTGACCAAAGATTAGATCGTAACCGAAACTGATGTCAATCTCCGTGTAATTCTTAATAGTTTGGTCATTGATGGGATCTGTGGTTACAACAACTAGTTCATGACCTCGTTTATTCAAGGCCAAAGTCAGACCTTGGAAAAATACTTGATGACTGAAACATGGTGTAGGAAATACACCCAGGATCCTATAGCTATTTCCTTGTTGCACTACACTCACGATGCAGATTGCTGCAGCGAAAATGAAATGTCTAGGTATCATGTTTCGCTTCGAAATCCACTATAAGATCAACTAAGTTATGGTATCGCGAGTGTTTAATCGTACCGGTCCTAGCTGACTGCCTTACTTACTTATAATGCAATCTGTTGAAATTCGCATATCAGTCCGAAATGAGACCGTGATATACTTTGCTATAGAACGATAACGCCTTGATACTCGGTATCTATCGCGAATTAACTCTTCTCCTGACGATAACAGATGCCTGACTATATTGCTGTAATCAGAGTTGATTGTGACTAATAACATAAAAGACGGATAGAACCAGGGATCTAAAAATCATAATATCGAAGTAGCTTCATATAGTGTAATTTTAATTTATTTTCTTCGTTCGATCTTGTGGTCGTTCAATGCAGCGATGGACATTTTTGAATATTTGATATGAAATAAATAATGTTAAATGTATGACTATGACTAATCCGGCAGAAATAAATGCAACAATGTCCATATCCTGTCGGCTGTACCATGGCTCGTCAGCTGAATTAGAATGCAACTGAGGAGCACCGCCATGGCGTATCACAAACTCTGTCCACCAAACCGCGTTCTCCAGAGGATCGGTTGGTTTGTCTTCGACTAGCGAGCGTAAGTTCAGCATCCTCTGTTTGTAACTGGAAAATTAAAGATAACGAAAAGAAACGTCACGGTCTGCAAAATTGTATGATTTATCAACGATCATGTAGTTTCGATTGGATATTATACCTCTTGTCAGTTGCGACAGTGCTGATCGCTTCGTATAATTCATTGCCATCTACCGCAGTGATTTCCAGTTTTATTGCAACCCCGAGAGACGCCATTTTCGACACTTGCATCTCTTGATCAGCCAAAACTGGAAACCCAACTAAAGGTACGGCATGAGCCACAGCCTCCTCTGTGCTCTGGAGACCTCCTTGATAAACGAAGACTTTCAGGTTCGGGTGGGCTACGGAAATAGGGAAACAACACTTAATATCATCGAATTAATGGCCCTGATATGTTTTCAGTATGTGGATTGCTTGGAATTTATCCTTTTTATTACACCATACCTAAAACAGCCTGCTGCGGAACCCACTTCATGATACGAACGTTGTCTGGTTTGCCTGGAAGAATGTCATCTTCAAATTTCCAGAGTACTTTGTAGGGCAGCCTTGAAAAGGCGCTTATAAACTCATTCCTCGTCTCATTCGACATCATGATACTTTTTACATTGCTTCCAAGGCTCATGTATACGAAACCTTCCGTAGCTTCATCCAAAAAAATTTTCAGGTCCTATGAACAAAATAAAAACCACAGATGTTCAAACACTGAAAATAAAAGCCAGCAGATGGCGTTGAGGTTGCAGAAAAGCGACAGAAAACTGCATTTTTGTTCAATTAAATCGCCATAAATAACGAAATAATTATTGGAAAAAAAAAAACTGAATTCTCTTGAGGAATAAAAGAATTTCTCAATTTCTCAATTTCTACGATTTTCACCCAGCGAGTCTTACTACTCGAAAACTGGGGACCTGGAATTTTGATACCGATAGCAGTTACTTCCTGTCAACAATGGATAGAAATCGAGTGAAATATTGGAATATTTAAATTGAAGAATAATTTTTGTTGATTGCAAAAAAACTCAGTATAAAATGAATAAACCTTGACGTGTACATAATTTAACGTGAGTCAATAATGTCAACGATTATACTGACAAATACCTTAGGCAGAGTATTCATCCGCTTTGAGACGTGGAATCCGCCAATTTCAATGATCTTCGGGCTAGTTGGTCTGGCATAAGAAATCGGTCCTTGTTGATTAACGAAAATCAGACTGACATTCTTCTCCAAATCCTTGAGATCAGGAATATTGTTTCCGAAATATTTTTTCGCGATTTCCGTCTGTCTAGCGATGAATGTAGTTCGATACCAGTACAGATGTTTCCAGACAAGTATGAAATTATCTAATCTTTGCCCGAAAGATATGTGATCAGATATTCTAGTGTCTAGTTCCCAACTTGCATGATCAGACGGCAACGTGGGATTCCCGAGCACGTAATGATTGTGAATAGTCAATCCCAAAGACGTGATACCTAGAAAAAAACTTAGTCGATCATGAATTTTCCGGCATCTTGGATAGAACTCACTAGGCCAGATACTAAGATTCAAACCATCAATTACTTCTGCATATATCAGTTGTGCGAAATATATTTTATTTACTTTTGTCGTGGATGTAGTTACATTTCATTACAAAAGCAGCATGCAATGGAAATGAATGAATCAAAATTTTCGCAACCATGAATGCATAGTCAAGTATAAAAACTTCCGACGAATTACTCAGACCTTGTTCATCCGAGCCATAAAGGCTGAGCAAAATAACAAGCACAATTAATTTACCTATTATAGGAACGTTGAATCGTGCAGCCAATGGAAGAATGCCAGGCGTGTAAAGCATTTCTACCAGCAGTAGGTCGAACTTTTCATTACTGTCAGGTGCGTATAAGTCTCGGATGTCTGAAATGTTGAGAAGTGAGTCCAATATGCCATAAAGGCGATCTACGTTCGCTTCGATGAATTCAAGTATGCACAGTTTTCCTCGGGATTCTATATAATTGAAGTCTTTAAACGCAACGTAAAGAGACCTCATGTCGATTTCCGTGTAGTTCTTCAGGGTTGGGTCATTGATAGGATCGGTAGTTGCGACCACAAGCTCATGACCTCGCTTGTTCAACGCCAATGTCAAGGCGCGAAAAACTACTTGATGACTGATGGATGGTGTAGGAAATACACCCAGTATTCTATAGCTGTGTCCCAATTGCACTACACTCATACAACAGATTGCCGAAGCAATTACGATGTGGGAAACAAACATTTTACACTAAAAACTACGCGATGCGATCTACTGAATTGCGAGAGTCCACTCTTCTTCTTTATCCTTCACTTGGAATCAGGTAATTATAACACTGTGTCTGGTGAATCCGAGTCCTACACTTTTAAGGACTACTCCTGCCTTTGAAATACTGAGAGCTCTGTAATATTATAGCTTCGAAAAACCACTTAGCTTATATTAACGAAATACGGTAAATCATAAAATCGTACTGGCGACGCTTAACAGTTATCTCCACGACGTCTGCTTCCGTTTGAGATTCAAATGCGGTATAGATGGCCTGCGGTCTGTCGTCGCTTTTATACTCAACTTCTGCCAGTAATGATCTTATCTATCGTAGCTGAGAGTCGTAAGTAATTTTATTGGTTTAAATTCGTATGTGGTCTACTTATATATATCGCTACAATTAATTGCTTGGCTTATTGTCTTGGAAATGGGAAAGATCAAGGAGATTAGCACAACCCGTGTGAAGAAGAAGACCGATAATAATTGATCATGGGATGTCAGTCTCCACGAGTGGAGTGCTTATCTTTCCAACACTCAACCAAAACGACCGATAGCAACGAAGTCGGATCGTGATTTCTGAGCACTACGTAGCTATTTCTTATTATTCATTCACAATGCGTGATATATGTGTGATAAAGCATCGATTGACACGTAGCCAACATCATAGCTGCCGTTAAGAATCAGCGACTCACACATCGCTGAATGATGGATGTGTGCTCTTTGGAAATTTCAGCTTTTCATTGCATGGTCGTGTAACCGTATCAGGATACGAAAACATTAGTTATTATTTGACACCTAAGGATATTATTCATCGATATTGGATATGAGAAAATTTGAAAAACTTTTGTTTTTCAGACTGCATGTCATTTTTGTACATCGTCGGACGACCGGCTTAGCATAGATCTTAGAAGCGTACAAATTGCCAACGAATGAAATAATTCAACAATCTAATAATTCAATGGGTCTTGCGCGCTGACGGGGAATTTCCAAGCGGTGCGCAATTATACAACTCTTGGCTTATACATTTTCAAAGAGAAAAAAAGGTCCACGGACAATAGAATTCCGTCTACATTTTCAACTTCTTCAGGTTATAATGGAGAACTGCGAGGTCTGGATATGAGCTTGACAATGATTCTGTTCAAGAGGTATTTACAGCCCGTCTGGGGATTAGGTTGGCTGTTAAAAGGCTATTAGAGTCTTTATCCTCTGCCAGAATAACAGTAGTCTAGACATTTTCGGTCCAAGCTCCAAATTCGCATGATGAGATGGCATATATGAAATCTCTCACTGCACATCGAACGTTCTTAGACAGTCCCAAAGACGATATACATTTCGCGAAACGATCTTCACACGTAGCTTTAACTGCATCTTGAATTGAAGCAAACAATAATCCTCAGGGAAGAATTGATATGCCAGTAAAAACATACAAGATATTACAATTACGTGTTCACCCACGAAATAAAAAATCGAATCATATCTGGCCCGAAGAAGAACAGCGGGCAGGTATTATACATATTGTATTAATATTAATTTATTTTCTTTATTGCATCTTGTGATCTTTCATTACAGCTATAGATATTTTTATATATTTGATATAAAGTAACTAATACTAAATGTAGGACTATCACGAGTCCAGCCGAAATAAAGGCAACAATGTCCATGTCTTGTCGACTGTACCACGGCACGTCGGCTGTATCAGAGTGCAAGTGAGGAGCACCTCCATGGCGTATCACAAACTCTGTCCACCAAACCGCGTTCTCCAGAGGATCATACGGCTTGTCCTCGATCAGCGATCGTAAGTTCAGCATCTTCTGCTTGTAACTGAAACAGAAGAGCATGAAAAGAAACGTCGTGGTCTTCAAAACTTGTATGATTTATTAACGACGTGTAGTTTCGATTGGATATTATAGGTACCTCTTGTCAGTTGCGACAGAGCTGATCGCTTCGTATAATTCGTTGCCATCTACCGCTCTGATTTCCAGTTTTATCGCAACTCCTAGGGATGCCATTTTCGACACTTGCATCTCTTGATCACCCAAGATTGGAAATCCAACCAGAGGTACGGCATGAGACACAGCCTCTTCCGTGCTTTGAAGTCCTCCTTGATAAACGAAGACCTTCAAGTTGGGATGCGCTGCAGAAATAAGGGAACGTGGCTTAATTTCATCAAATTGATGGCCGTGATATGTTTCGGTATGTGAATTGCTCGATGCGTAGTCTTTTTACAGAATTATACCTAAAACAGCCTGCTGCGGGACCCACTTCATGATACGAACGTTGTCCGGTTTGCCTGGAAGAACGTCATTCTCAAATTTCCAGAGCACTTTGTAGGGCAGCCTTGAAAACGCGGCTATAAACTCGTTTATCGTTTTATTTGACAGCATGGTGCTTTTGGCGTTTGTTCCGAGGCTCATATAAACGAAACCCTCCGTGGCTTCATCCAAAAAAGTTTGAAGATCCTATGGACAGAATACAAACTAGTATTTTATTCAGATAATTTTCTATCGCTTATTATAGACTGAATGATAACAGTTGTCAACATTATTTCTTGCATATTTGACATTTTTAACTAATGGAAATTCCTGAAATTGAAATATCATTTGTGTTGATTCTAAGGCAATACACGTGTAGACGCCTACGACGTACTACATTCAACGTCAGTACATTTGAGATTCTCTCGCGCCTTAATCTTGAGGTTTCACTAATGAAATACCGTTGGTAGAGCGATGATTTCCTTTGAAACGTGGAATCCACCAATCTCAATGACTTTTGGGTTACTCGGTCTGGTATAAGATATTGGCCGTTGTTGATTCACGAAAATCAAAGTAACATTTTTTTCAAAATCGCTAAGATCAGGAATGCCGTTTCCCAAATATTGCCGTGCGATTGCTGTCTCCTTAGCCATGAACGTGGTATGATACCAGTACATATGTTTCCAGGTATGGATAAAATTCATCAACCTTTGCCGGAAGGACAATTGATCGGATATCTTAGTTTCCAGTTCCCAATTCGTACGATGAGATGGCATTATGTGATTTCCGATCACGTAATGAGTGTGCACTGTCAACCCCAAAGACGTGATACCTACAAACAAACCGATATCCATCAATGGTTCAGCCAATACCTGGGATCGCAACTAACCATAATCGATACTGATATGTAGTGAAACTTCGATCAAAAAAGTATAATTCATTCCTTCACCTATTATAGGAACGTTGAATCGTCCAGCCAAAGGAAGAACGCCGGGTGCGTAAAGCATTTCCACCAGCAACAGGTCAAACTTTTCTTCACTATTAGGTGCATACAATTTTTGCATGGCTGAATGACGAAATATTGCCTCCGACATATCCATTTCTTCAAAATTCTCTCGAAGTAATTCAAACATGTCTATTTTTCCTCGATTTTCTACATAATTGAAAGGCTTCATGTTATCGTAAGCAGAACTTACGTCGATCTCCGTGTAGTTTTTCAGAGTTGGATCATTGATGGGGTCTGTAGTTACAACAACGAGCTCATGTCCGTGCTTATTTAACGCTAAGGTCAATCCACGAAAAACTACTTGATGACTAATAGACGGCGTGGGAAATATCGCCAGTATTCTATAGCTAGATCCCAGCTGCACTTCACTCGCGAAACAAATCACCGTAGCGATCACAACATGCCAAAGGATCATTTTAAATCTCAAATTATGGCAGTTCTATTCTCTATGGCGTTCTTCGTTTTCAATCCAGGTCTTTCACGTCTCTAGTAACTGCTCTCACTACTCAGGCACTCATCATTCCAAAATATAACCACTCCCAACGACTACTGAGGAATACCAAAATTATTCCTACTCGATTATCACAGCTGGCCAAAGACCCCTCGTGGCACAGCGATCGGGCCTTTATACCAAACTTCTACAACTAATTGTACTTATCTTTTGGCGATCACAAGCGACCACGTCATGTCTATATCAGATCAACCGATCTACCGCCAGTACAACTACGTGATTATCATTGATAAACAATAAATTGATCAACTTGACTAAAAATTTCTCATTTTTCAAACTGATTTAAATGATTGAAGGTAATTGCAGTGATTATAGTTGACTCCTAATTTGACGCTATTATTGGCAAAAGCCTCCGGTCTTTTACCACGGCCTAATTTTTATAAAACGCTAATTATCAAAAGCAATTGAAAGAGATAATTGATTGCAATTATTCATATAATTCCAGTCCCCAAGTGCATCCTAATCTTTGGATCAGAAAATCTGAAGCACCGCACCTTTTGGACACTTGACGATACGTGATCTGCGATAACGCTCTGATTGTCATCGAATCAGCACTAAGGCGATCACGCAGTGTAAATCATGCATTATGATGTGACGGAAGAATGGTCCTTGGGAATTTTAGTTTCACACTGCATGGTCGTGTAACCGTATCAAGAAATTTAAATACTGAACTGTATCGATGTCATATACACATATACCTACACTATTGTGAGCACTTGCAGATAAGAAAATTTGTAAACTCGTTGTCTACGGATAGACGTAATTTTTTTTATTGCACTTTGTCTGGCGACTAGCTCGCCATATCGCCATAATCACCAGGAGATTAGGCTGTACAGAACCCGGATCATCCAATGCTGTACATGCTAGCTTCAGATCATTTTATTGAAGCTACGTGACTATGCGTATACCTTGAAAGAAAATAGAGGGTCTCATCAGTATGAATAGAATTCCTTCTTAATTCTTAACCTTTCTATGTAGGTGTAGGTGTAAATGGGGGACTAAGTTCTAGACGTAAGTTTGCCAATAATTTCATTGAAGCGGTATTCGCAGCCCGTCTGGGGAATAGGCTGAAGGTTGAAAAGGGGTTTGTAATTTCCCATCGTCACGCGTTCTTTTTGAGGGGTAGATTGGATTTCAAGCGAAGTGTAAAACGAATTATCTTGAATGTTCGATCTATCAAAATCTCCACGGAAACCCTCCTCCACCTTGGCACCATCAACCTTCCGACCCATCTCCCTGAATTAACGCGAATCCATAGCGTTATAAATATATGATCTACATTGTAGCGGGACAAGGAAAGCCCGCTTGGTATTCTCAGCGGAATTCCTCACTAAGATATATCCCCTAAATTCTTCAACCCTTATAGCTACGGACAAAATACATTCGAACCCTAATGAACCAGGAACAATTGGTCGGATTTGTTCCCGAACAAATAATCCTCCTTTTCCATGAGCTCTGATTGTCTCACTACATAACATCGATATGCATATATATGGAATTCGGAGTAGACTATACAATCTTATCATCGAAGATAAGTTGCAGCATGTCTAAGGCGAGCGTTATCGAATTGATACACGTGTTGTTACAATTTCAACATTCTGTGTCACGTGTACAGCCTTCAACGCCTATAAATTTTAATATCATCGCGCGTGATTCAGTGACGAATAGACTGGCCGGAAAATCGATTACAAAATTTAGCCTACGGGTTAAGACACAAACAGATGATCATCAGCATAAGTGACCCTGCTTAATTATCAATTGCATAAATGCCAGCTCATCGTGAAACAACTTATTCACAGTCTTGTATCCCTACACTTTATCTTAGTGTGGTAGAATGACTATCTTCTTTCTGTTATTTGCTTATTAATTGCACTTATTTGTAAGATCATGACTTTGACAATTTACAGTACAAATAAGCAAGTCTTAATCTATAGATTCCTATTTTTGAAATGATATTTTTGACCTTTCATGAATCACTGCGAAGTCATTTTTCTTTGGTCACTTTTCGCAGGATTCTAGGAGCAGGGATGGGCCAATTTTACCGATTAAGGACTAGTTATCTTCCGTCAAAACAGTATTCCATAAGATAACTCGCGGAATTCTCAATAAAATCTAAATCACATAAAATACCCCACTTTTTATACCAAGTTTTGTGAAAAGTAGAAAAAATATACCTTTCGATTTTTGAGAAATTCCAAATATTTCAGAAAGAAATTCCTAAGTCTGTCTTACAGAACATTGTTCAAGGAAGATAATCAGCCCTACAGATTTGAAACGATCTAGCGGTGCTCAGTTTCAAAAGTAACTTTTGAAGAGTGAGAATATATGGAATGAAATATGCTTGTCCATACTTTTGAATGTAAAAATCATAGCCTTCGACTTATAGAACTTCAATCGGTAGTAAAAGTTTTGAAATATTATGCGATAACTAGGCGTTAAATAGTTTATTATATATTTACTCATCACATTTACATACATAAACGAATGCGGATTCATCGTGAAACGACTTTTTCATGCCAGCACGTTATCCTAATCTCGTATATTAATCTGATGTGTAACATTAGATCAGACAGACGAGAATGATACGAAATTACTTCCATGATATCTTATGTGATATGCCTAGATACAAGTCGTTCGTCACTTTCTGGCTAATTCCCGGGCGTGAAAATTGATTTCACGTGATTAGCACGGGTCTCGGTCAATTTAAACTAAATATGCAAACGCTGGAAGTGAAACCCCGTTTTAGTTTAAAAAAGTGAAATTCACCTGAAAGTAAAAGCGACTAGTCAAGTGTGGAGAGACAGAGTGAGGGGGAAAACGTAAAAAAGACGAAAAGAAAAAGAAAAAGAATAAACACACAGCCGGAAAGATATCTGTGTGGCAATATCGCCGGAGGTTTCAAAAAATTTTCCACCGTTGCAGAATAAGCATAAAAGCGACGTGCCTTCGCGTCTACTATACGAAATATATTTATGTGTTGAAAATTCGTAGGTAAATCGCGGTCGAAGATCTCTCTTAAAAGCGGGATGAGCCACTCGTGCGATTTCACAAAGAAATGACCATCGCCCACGCTGAATATGATCAAATAACTACGTTTGTCGTTCATCAGAGCGGAGAAAAATTTGCCGAGAAATCACATCCGTTGTTGAATCAGGAATCAGACACCGCAAAGCAAGATATGCGAGAGGTGAAAGTACGATTGATGCGAATGACGAACTTGAATTCATGAAGATTCCAGCTTAAGATGTAAATATATTCGCACATCTGGTACCTAGGCGGGTATAGTAGGTTGGTTCGGACATTAGAGAGGTGAGCAATGACACAGACGATTACGCAGTCAGTGACTCGGCTCTTTCGATCTTGCTGTGTAAACAGATGCTGCCACAGTTCTTGGATGCCTAGAGACGCTGAGCATACATATTCTATCTATCTTCCTTACATCTGTGACCAGGATCGTCTGGTAGGATGCCAACTTGTTATCGATCCTTATACATTCGATGGAATAAATTGCGTATACGCGTCGAGTCATGTGTGGTTGCGTAACTGTTCCGCAGTTTTTGAAAATCACCCAAAGAAATAAATAAAAAAGCGTCACGATCATTAGTTGGAATAGGGATCATCAACCCGATGAAAAATTCATCTAAACTGACACAAGTTCTATACCGATGCTTGATTATTTTATTGCAAGTGATATCCCAAGACTGATGAGTATTTGCGGTGCTTATAGTAGTTTCAAACGAACGTTGCATGACCTGTTTGCATTGGTTCGAGTTTATTTTTTCCCTCATAGACAGGATTGAAGAGGGTAGAAAGACGGCGGAACGGAAAGGGGAGGGTGGCGCTGTGTCGCGCATATGAGATTAGCACCGTAATGCCAAATTGCGTTTCTCCAGTTCTACCGCTCGGCAGGGAATTCCTTCTGAAAATGCAACCGCAGAATCCCGTTGAATGCAACCGGTATAATTGCGGGCAGACATGTGCCGTTCTCAGAGATCCCTCTGTCCTTGGCTTCTCCGACCCCCATTTCCCTCCTTCTCATCCCCATGGCATCAACCCCCTTCCATTTCGTCTCGCTACTGGTTGGAGATGGGAGGTGGAATGAACCCGCATTCGCATACAAATCGTCTGGTTGTCCTCGGTGCCAAGCCAAACCTCCGAAGTCTATGAGCTGCCAGATTAGAGAATTGAATTCTCCTTTTACCAACAATTCTCTTTCTTATTACTCGACTGATCGGAATATCTCGTAATAGTATCGTGTCTTCTCAGACTAGTCGAGGTATTAAGACCGAATTTTCAACATATCTCTATATACTTTCTAGATAGATTATAAATCAGACTAGAAAGGCTTCGGAAGCACTCGTCTGAAAACAGAATTATGATTATACTAAGCCGTCTTACATTGAAAATGATAAGAGAAGTAATAATTCGCGTGTGTCTCGTTCTTTGAATAATTTATTTGCAGAGTTGGCGCAGAAATATTGTTGTATCAAAGTCTGAGCTAGAATGATAAGTTAATCTTATTGCAACATGTGTGACTGAGATATCAGTGGTATCTTCAAGTGTACATCGATGGGTTGTAAAAAAGAATTTAGCACGTGATATCTGAAGCACTTGATTCTCGAATCGTGGTTTTAACGTCGTGAAAAGATTCTGAAAATTATCTTAACTAATATACACTCCTCCGTCTCGCTGGTTCCCAACGAGCCTCGAAAAATTGCCGACAGTCTACTTTAGAATAAGAAGTAAAATTGCTCTTCGTATTACGAGCTGCGTGACCGTCGCACGTTTACAAAACCAGATGGTATGGCACTAAGCAGGGGAGGCTACCTATATCTTTCTGCTATTACCAGGAGACCTGCCTTATACCTACCCTCACCTCAAAACCAGGGAACCATTGTACTCTTTAACTTTTTCCACAATTTCTATGCCTGGAATCCACTTTGCTGTTTATTATCCTATCTGCTTCTTCATTTCTTCAAGCCTTCTCTCAATTTGATTCATTTATTTATTTATTTATTTATTTATTTATTTCAGTATCGATCCGTCTATCTATGTATTAATACAGTTATTTACGGATAAATTATACTGGGAATTATTTCAGTATCATTGAGTATCAATTACGATTTGTTTTTGGTCCTGTATATGTCCCTACGCGCTCTGGCACAGACTTGTAACAATTATATGTATACGTATGTATGGGTAGTGTACATGTGTATAATTAAGAGGACCCGCTTAGCCGGCTCGTTTAGGGCGGTCGGCACAGCCTGGTACATCCTTAGACATGCAAACTGTTACCGTGGCGTACGTACCCTACCAGGACCAAGCGGACGATTCGTCGCGAGCAACTTACGATTCTCTGAATTATCGTTCCTTAAATTACCCCGGACGTATATATCCACAATTCTGAACAAAATACATCTGGGTAGGTATAAATTCCATAGCCATGAGACATGTGATCCGTAGATTTAAATCAGTTTATACCGGCAGTTATGGCTCTTAAAAATAGGAAATGAAACCAGCGATTTTTGGGAGGAAAAGCACGAGAACCTCAATTTGGTAGATACGTTTATAGCGTATCGTTAATATGAAATTTTACCCCCAGAGTGCTAGCCTTATTCTTTTCGCTATTTTAACAAAAGCTTGCCAACCCATCGTCTAGTCCGCTTGTTCCATTCGCGATTTGTTTCTGCGAAGGCTATAACGTGGGTAGGGAAACGCAGTCCTTGGGCTTTCTTTTTATTAAAAAAAAAAAACAAAAACAAAAAAGGTTCTTTATACCATCCTACGGCGTGGCTTTGCGTCTGTAAGCCTTTGGATTGAAAGGTGATCCTAAAGAGAAAAAAATGGCAGATTATACCCAATCCCTCTGTAGTAATAAAATTTCGAGAGTCTCGCTCGAGGCACATTGACCTAAATTTTACGCAAAAAATAATTAACATAATTGTTTAGGTATTGGCTTTCAAAAACATTATTGAATTTTCTTTCTTTCTCGATCAATTGTATAACTTACACGATCGAATTATTATGGAAATGATAAGAAAAAAAGAGGAAAAAGCAAGTAATATGTAGACAATAAAATATGTATTTTGAATAGAAAATGTAACGCAACTGCTGCAATGTATTGATTCTGATGGTGAATTCGATCACTCGTAAAAATGAGAAAGGTAATTTATAACAATCATGTCACCCCATTACTCGTTATGAATGACCCATCACATCGTGAAATAACGTAAAAAATGGTGACGCGACCGACCCGTACTGATCTCGTAAATCTCATAAATCCCTGATGGTTACGGGCGCGGATTGGTCCCGGTGTTTGCGCTACGGGTCTGTAATAATTAACATAGGATGATGCGTGATATAAATTACAATTATAATGATTTACTCGATGAGATATTCCTCGTGTTACGTAATTCTCCCTCTTTCCGACATCTACTGAATAAACATGTCCCTTGGCAAACCCAGAGAAACATGCTAACCGTACCCTGCCAACTAAATCCTTATCCTTTCTCAGTCAGCCAACGCGCGACCCCAAACCCCTGGAAAAGTCGCCCCAGGACGACCCGGGCAGCCGGCTAACCGGCTGAGGAAGCCTTTGGTCCTTTGGCCAGCATTCCCGCAGGGTGTTAACCCATAGATAACCCATTCTGCTTCTGGTGTTCAACTCCGCGTCAACGAATACATTAGGCGGATAGGGACAAGATTGTCGAACGCCATGGGCTGGGATAACTATACGAACCTATCCTCAAAGAGACGAATATTTTGCCATCGAATTATGGAGGCTTTGAAAATTATTCTATTAAAATGGATTAATTTCGAAATTTATTACGGAGGGTAGAACCGCGAGCTTTGAGTTTAACTGATAATGAAATGATTGAAAAGAAGCTGGGAGTAATTCCTGTCCATTATCTTCCTAGATCGAGGCGTTACGACGAAAACTGCAGCTGCGATATATAAGTGTGAATGTATGGATGCGAAATATCATCATATTCCTCAGGAAATTAACCTTTCTCGTCATATCCATCGTATTTTACTCGGCTGGGAAATGAACTACGGAGTTGATAATAAATTCAAATAGTTACGACTGTATATAGGCACTACCGGCGGAGGAGTGAAATAAAAAATTTAACCTGGTACGGAGCCTCGGAGAGTTGTAACCTTCACGGTATCATAAATGTTCTGCTACTCTTATAAATATCTACACAGGATGCAGGAAAAGAGGAAAAAATTGTTTAAAACTAGTCCCTGATTCGCTAGGTGAAAAGTCAATCGAAGAACAATCGACGAGATGTGAATGCAGATTTTCGTCAATCTTTTCCCGCCGAACAAACTGACTTTTTAACTAAATATACAACGAAACTGTGACTTTGGCTAAACCCAGCCAATTTCCATCTGCAGATTCTGGAAGTAAAAACGATCATTAGACGAGACAGTCGATGCGAAAGTAATTTCTTCAATTTAAACGAAGCTTTTCATTGAATAAGAAGTTTTTCTGATCAAAATTCTAGGACATGAATTTCATATTTCAAGCTCGTGTCCATATTGGGAAAATTCGACCCTATGTATGGAATTGCCGACTGTATAACGTATAGGTATGACGGTCAAGTATTATACTGTTCAGATCTGTAGGTACTTCGGGAGAGGTATATAAATCGCGTGTACCTATGTGTTCATGCGCGTGTGTGCAGCAAGGATCCTGGGAGTAAATCCCGATAAAGAATAGCCGAGGAAAAGGCTGTTTCTGCGGCCCATCATAACTCACGTCTAAACATCAGCTCCAGTCAAAAAGCTTCGAGGTTCAATGAACGCCATAGGTGATCCGGGCAACGTATACTATATAGCTTTTCCCATCGATGAACTTCTGTTCAGCCATTATCGAGACGTCAGACGCATTCCATTCTGGACCACTTATTCGCTAGGCGAATTTCTCCCCCGCGACCCATAACGTCACACAATACGCGGGATAAAGTTGGCGATGTCCAAGTCATCTTTGAGCGGATTTCGCATTTTATCGACGACCCTGTGATACAGAACGGATATAACCACGCCAGAGAGGAAAAAAAGATGAAATTTTAGTTTGATCCTCGAAAATCTCGATATACTTTGGTCCAAATCATTTTTCCGACAGAATAATCCTTTCCTTAATCTAAATCAGCGTTTGGAATTAAAATTCTGATCAAACTCCCTGTACATCCTTATAAATTTGTTGAATAATTTCAATTTGATTTTTCGTATAGTTTTATTTCACCTCTAGGTACGTACAAACATATATGTATATATAGATATCTATGTAGAGGATGAAATGGAGTAAATGGTAACTGAAAGAAGAGAGAAAAAAAGAGAAGTGTTTATAGCTTGCGTCGACTTTTGTTCGTTAAAAAAGTAACGCGATATCACATTGCATATTCACTGGGGTAGGTACTGCGTCGACTCTTTTCCCAATCAGGGAGATTCGACCCAGCCCGTCCGACTACGATATTGCGCGAAGCGCCAATTTCATTCAATATTACTATCCGTACTTTTTACTGCGCCACTCGCTCAATTTTAAATTCACATTTGCACATATTCTCGTAAAGAAATCTATTTTTTTACACGGTATATTTCTAGCTGATAATTTTTTTATTCCGTCATTTTCTCCCTGCATCGTAGTCATACATATATATACGTACTGGCCCCAATATATTTTCACACATCGCTGCAGTGGCGAAATATAAACCGAGGCAAGCTACGAGATACGCAAGTTAATTGCAAATTATTTCCTACGTTTTACAATTAGTGTACCCGGATAGAATTACGGGTAGTCGAACGACGAAACGATAAAACGATCTGCAAACGAAATCATTGAGGATCATATCTTCGATTGTAGAGCGAAACAGATCTGAAGTATTGAAGAATGAATTACGCAGGGAATTTCGATGGAATAATTAGCGTTAATTAAAATTCTGTGTCACATCTCTTACAATTAGAAATCATCGAGTTCACCTTGACGTGGATAAGATTAACCTTATGCAGTAATATCTGATTCTTATTATATAGCTGGAAAATAATAAGCGAAGTCTTGTAGCCTCGCACCCCCTGATGAATAATGTGCATTATAGGGCGGTTTTTGTTTTCGTTAACGAAGTTTAATTAAAGCCTGTAATTAAACTTTCGTAGGAATGGAAATCGCTAGTTCTTCTCTCACTGACTCCGTTCTCGTGTTACCGAACAGCGAATTCCTCCGACGTTAAGGCGTCGCTTTTGGGGTCGTCCACAGTCTATGGCTCGTCATTAGCCACCATTTATTCCGACCCCATTTTACATTCAGTGGTCTCTCTGTTTATAAATAGACTTATAAAGGGCAGCAGAGGAAAATGGGCTACAAAGAAAAGTTTAAGCGAATTCGAGATACGATTTCCGGCTAAAACCGCCCCATTTAATACGATACGAGGTATTGCGACCCTAGCGATAATACGTACTTCGAATCAAGGCGAGAGGCGAAGACTTTAATCACAAGAAATTTAACAAATGAATTAATTTTTTTTGCCTTCATTGAAGGATTTAAAAAATTGTCGTATACAGCGAACGAGAAAACCTAAAACAAGCTTTACATTTTCCAATACTATTATTTTTTTTCTTCTTCTTTTTATTTAGACGTTTTGCTTCGATAAAGCTCTGTGGCTTACATATTTCATGCATTAGGTACAATTGTAGGAGAGTTTCGTAAGCCAGTTATAGATTTTGAATGGCAGTTTGGATAAATGTGAAATAAAATTTAAAACGTTGGAAAAATAAAGCCTGAAGACATATACATACAGGTGTTGAATTATTATCCGTATTTCCATCTTCTAGCTTTACTTATTCGTGGAAAATTTCACCCTGATATCTTATGTTTAAAGGTCTGGCGGGTGGTATTCTACGTTTTAAACTGCGAGATAGATCTGCCAAGTTTTCGGTCTGAATGGGTTGTGTGAATCTAGCATATCCTGGATTCCTGGCAATGAAAGTTTGCCAGACTATTCATAATTCAAAGTGATTAAGTTCCTAGTATACGAACTGATCCGGTCTCGTATAATAGACGGCGATATCAAATTCTCCGGACCGTCTTGTTTTACGCTAAGATTAAAATACAAGAATAGGAGCTATTTTGAACAGGTTCCAATATTACAAAAATATTTTATGATTCGTGGAAATAGTCTACCTCGACTAGCCGGGGACGACGTGATACAATCGCTGCAAATCAGATTAAGCTTGGTTTATTATTCAATTAGTTTATTCTAGACATCAAACACATACTTGATGGAAAATTAAATCAAAGCTAAATATTAAAATTCCATGTACCCACTTTACCGGCGTGTTTCGCCAATTTAATAACCTCCTGGAATAATTAATAAGTGTGGGCTTCATAATTCAGAAGGGCTCTCTCTGGAGATCACTTCAATTGATTAGATTTGACTCGTGTTAAAAATTCAGGCTTTTCGGAAACCACCGAAATACCCGAGCACATCGCCCTGACACCTTTCATTAAAACTGTCCCACGGTTTTAAAATAACTTATTAGACCGAATAAGGGATGAAAAATGTTTCATTATTTCACCTAAAAATTATCTTCCCTGTATTGTTATACATTATCAATGCGCAAACTGACCAAAAACGATCCGAAAAATGTGGCAAAAATGAACCGTGCCTCCAGTACCAATACATACAATAGTCGAAAATTTATGGAGATGAAAATGTTTTCATATGGTATATCTCGTGTACACATCCGGGCTCACTCATCTCCCATTTATTTGTTCTGGTCTCCTGAAGTAATCAGGTTTCATTGGAACCGCGAAAATGCCAGCGCTGGCTGTTTGCACCTTATTTGGACAAGCTAACGAAGCTTCTCGCACACAATGTGTACAAAATTTTATGAAATATTCAAAACCGTTCCGCAATCAACTCTGGTTTATTTTTTGCCCGTGGTTTACTCGACTCGAAAGAGTCTTTGAACACTTTTTGCTGTAATTAGAAATTCGTTATTCGCCACACGCTATGAATTATTTCTTGACCAACCTCCTCTCCTTCGCACAAAGTGAACCCGGAAATTCGATTTTTTGACGGCGTTATCGACTGGCTATTTTATCGGATACTTTCAGCCGAGAATTGGCGTCAGTGTATAAGAAACTCCGACTACCTCGCGACCCTTTTCGCTCATCTCATCCACTCGCGAACCAATCGAAATTCCAACGTGAACCGGCCAATTCCCAGCCCATTTGTCATTCTCGTCAGCTCGAGTGACAATGAAATGAGAGTGCGTAGAAATATTCCAAGTTTCGGGCAAAGCCACCCGCATATTCCCGAAAGGTCCGACCAAAGAATTCTTCAAAGGGACGACTCGACTAATGAGAGACGTGCCATCAAATCCTCATTTGCATCTCAAACCGGATTACCAAAACGAGACCCATGTCTGTCCCTTGTCTCTCGTTCTTGGTACATCCTCAGCTACCTATAGTGAACAAATCGTAGGGACACGATGTCCGTTTTTCGTGTTTCTTTAGCTGCTTCTATCCTCTTTTAATCATTCGTTAGAGATCGAATTCTTGCCGAAAGAGTTAACGCGGTCTGAAGTTCTGAGTACGCGAAGAAAACCGTAGCTAATGCAACGCCGTTGGTCCAATGTCACGATTCCAACACATGTTTCTGTTTGCGAACAGTTTCAAGAACAAGGATTAACTGTTTTTGCGCAAGATTTCGCGCCATAAGTACAGAGGCTACGTATGCACTGAGATAAGCTCTTGTTTGATGTAGAATTTTCCCTCTGTATAAGATTGTACAAACCGCTGCAGATCTGGATGAGATAACTCACGTCTTCTCGATTGGCATGAGGGAGGAGGAAATATACAAGGAGCTTATTAAGTATGAAGAAACATGTGTATTCAGAAATGTAAGACGGGTATATTTCGTCACAGCTTTCCTCGGAGTTGAATTACAATTCCATTCATTCACAACGAGATCTGGAAAGTCGATCTATCGGTGTAAGGTGGATTCCATCTTCTTATTGTATAAATTGAAGTGATATTTGAAACCATCTCTCGACGCTCCTCCATCTGTAATATTTTTCATGCTATTAGTCATTAGATATTTGACATAGCGTACCTGCCTTATTGCTCGCCTTCTGTTTCACGCATATGATAAAAGACTTGAGATAGTATAAGGCTGAAGCCCTGCGACTCCTGGCAAATGGACAAAATGTACAATGGCAACCAGTGGAACAAGGTATTATCTCCTGGATTTATGACGCCTGAGTTTGTTGCCAAAACCAACGGCGTAGAAAGTGCCCTGGACGAAAGAGGAGTGATAATGAACAAGCGAAGGGCGAGCGGTAGCTACCAGAGGGAGATTAATTTCGCAAGAGAAACCCATACCAAGACGATTTCCTCACAATCTATACAGAGAGAAGGTGGGAGTAGCTGCGGGGTTCGTTGGGGAGAAAAAAAAATATATGTATATATCTCCAGGCCTTGGCAGACGTGAATAAAAATAATAAAAAGGAAAAAGATGATAAAACTGATCAAGGGATTCCGAAAACCCTCGAATATGACAACGAGACGACAGGCGTCTCGACGCTCGGAAGAATTTACGGAAATTATTTCATCCACCTGCTCGGAAGAAGAAGAAGGAAAAACACGTCGACGTACATACATACATAGGTATGTAATACTCCCTGCAGGTACACGAGGGTGGTTTTTCCACAAAACAAGAATTCATAGTAATTGAGTTCTTTGATCGTTTTGTGTAAAGTGAAACAGCCTTTGATGGAATAAACGGAAATCCATCGATTCAAGTTTCGAAAATGGTAAAATATAAAAATAACGTATCGTTTTTTTATTCATAAATGCGAATTACCCGTTTGAAAATCGCACTCTCGAATGAAATGAAACTTGTATCTTTTTTTTTTTTTTTTATCGCCGATGAAATTTTCCGACCGGCAATGAGTAAATATGGCAATAAATCTTCGTTATAGAAAATATATTTCCTCGATTATCTTTCTGCCCGTACTAACACCAACAGCTCTGATACAGTCAGTCAGGTCGGAAACCCTACACGACAACCCTGTCACTTGAAGCAGTAAAAAAAAAGAGAAATTAATTGAAACATAAAAAATATAAGTATTTGTTCGTTAATGGCAATAAATCACCTCGTTGTCAATCTGGCTACAGTCAGCTAGTCCGATAAGTGGACAAGATGGACATTCGAATCAGAATTTCAATATTACCCATCAACTTCGCGGGACGTAAACGAAATGAATTATTGATCAGGTACACCTTATTTTCCGTATATTTACATATCTCTCTCTATTTTTCTCACTCTGGTAATTTCAACGTAAAATACTCGGGGCCACGTAAGTCCGGGCGCCAACCTCCGCCGGTTAACTAATGAAAATTCTCAGAAAAATTGATTTCATTTTACCTTCAACCCCCGGCTTTACCTTACGCAGATTGCAATTGCAGAATTCAATCTTGCTTGTCGATGTGACTAATGAAGGAATAAAACGTCCCGTTTCTTGGCCCAGCTTCGCGTATACTTCAGCTAGTCAAAGCGGTACGGTGCAAAATCTGCACGGATCAGGAGCAAGAGATAAGAAAAGTTCATTCGTAGTAAAGAATCACCGTCATTCCTTCGAAGCCTGAGCAATAAATGGTTTACTTTGACACAGATGACAGAAGACATCCATGAAGAGTCTCTCTGAAGTATTTCTGCAATTTCTTCAGCGAATATAAGGATTATATCTATTAAAGTAAATATGCCTAGAACGGGTATGGAATTTCGCAGCTCACGGTCAATAGTAATTTTAGTTAACGCCGGGGTCTTTATTACGAAGAAAAATGTCCAGAAATATTTTTTAATTCCGTGTATATTATGGCCGGAATTAACGGTATACGCTTGCTGGGTATTTCTTTGATAAATATTTCAGAGAGGCCACCTTTATTATCCTGCCGAGATGACGAGACTCAAGGAGCTTAGTTTATGCTTAAATAGCGAATCAATGCTTCGCCTTTTGGCCTCTTGCCTCTTGCCTCTCGCCTCGCCTCGCAGGACGCGTCATTCCTTAATGACTTGCAATAAAAACTTTCAGCCTGTTTAAGAATCTCGTAAACGCTGAGGTATTTTCATCCACGGAGACGGATCAGCTTTACTATCCAACCTTTGCACTACATTCTCGTCAAAGTTTTTGCCCAAATTCTGATTATAAATGAAATTTTTAACTTTTAATTCTTCTTTTTTTCTCTCTTCTTCCTTTCTTTCAGAGTGAAGTCTCCCAGCTTATTTTTCATTATTAATTAACTCTCGACCAAGGAGCGGGAATCTGGCGTTTCGCGATCTAAGATTAGATTCATTTTTCTGCAAATGTATTATGCGTAGAGAAAAAGCACCGTGGAGACTTCGGAAGAGGGAAATTTCCCCTGCTTTGAACTCGCTTAACACAAAGCCACGTTGCTGAGGTCACGTGCGCCCTGGAACTTCGTTTCTAAAACCATCTTCCGGTATATTCTTGGGAGCTTGTAACTTATTTAGATCTATAGCCCGACCACCCACGTAGAGCGTCTTATTTTCCAACTAGATTCTACAAAATAGGTCATACTAGCCGCAACCCTGTCGCCCTCACGCTGACTTTATTACTCTACCTGCGGCGCGGAATGATCGTAAGAAAAACGAAATTAACAATTCGATAGTTAACCGCGGGGAGAATTAGTGTCTACCTATTCTGAAGGTATAACAAAATTACCAAAATTTTCCACCGAGTGTGTATATCGCCAGATTTATCGAACCGATTACCGCACATGACAGCGTTAATTCACGTTACTAATAATTGGCAATTTTTTTTAGTTTTTCTCGATGATAATTGAATAATCGAATGAATGATCAAAGCGCAAGGGTTCCTGATTATAGGTTTGTGGATTTTGGGAGAATATAAAGTATCGCGTGTAAGTCGATGGAACTATTCTATGGGTGAAATAAATGAAAATGTTGAAGTAATAAATTTGTAAGATTGTTCATTCGAAGAAGCCTTTGAACCGGAGCGAAAGGGTGACTTATAAAATTAGCATATTCCATAGAGCTGCAGAAGCCGCGCCTACTGAACGCGAAGTTCATGAAAATTTCGTATCATTTTTATCACGGCATTACAAGACCCTCCATGGAGCGAGCTTGTTCATTTTAACGATAAAGGTTAGCGTTGGAAAGACTTAAACGAGAAAGATGGGGATGCCTTTTGCATAAGACTGGTATGGGTCAAAGGTAAGCACAGCGATAAAGTGAAATTACAAGTTACAGTCTATTTCTATGCATCGTGTACCTCGGAAAGTCATTCATTTTAATGATATCTACTTCTCCAGTAACGTGGATAGAAATTATCCGGCCAATAGATTCCAAGTCATTTCCAATAACCTAATTCACTCATTTCAGTCGAACAAGTGCAAATAAACCAGCCATCCACGAGCGAGTATAACTATTTAATACAAATATTGCACGCAATCCTAAATACGCACGCTGATTCCAAAGAAATTATTATAACAGAGTCATTAGCCCCTGCCAGCACTGCAGGCTGTGGTATGCACGTAATTGTCACGCAATAGTTCGCGTCTAGGTATAACTTGGTAAATGAAAATGTAGTTAGTTTATTTTTTCCCTCTCTATGTGACCTGGCTAGTGGGTCTCGCTCAAAATCCGTTAATTGCATATGAGAGCGTTAATTATGAAATTAGTTTCTTTTTTATTATTATTATTATTATTATATACATCGTCGTACAGAACTTTGGGTCGATTTTGCGTAAACCAACTGCACTGCATATAATGAAGGAATATTTGATCCAACCGCGGAATTCGACTCTGTCCCTTGAAACTCTGGGTTTAATCCGTATAGGAAAATCTCCGTCATCCGCGAACCATGCCGTATAAATTCATGCCCATGATTCAGCCACGTAATCCAAGGGATATTAATTTAAAATCTGATCGTACGTGCTGCGGTTGATTAGGGCTGAAAATGCATGGTTCTAATTCACGACGAGAGGTAAAATGTCTCGCGTGTGATTATCGCGTTTTAATTATATCAATATTGATTACCGGAAGCTCGAACCTTCCGGAAGACGGCTTTTATCTCAGACCAAGATCTTGAGATTTTCACATTATCCGCTAGAAGAATCCTTCTTATCCGAATATATTTGTCCGCGGTAGAATCCTGATCAGCCAATTCCCTATTTTTCATACCGAATAGGTATAAGGCAATTGGAAATTCCGAGCAGATAAATTACCGAAAGTCTTTATTTCCAGCTTCGTATCCATCGGGGATCAAGCCTCTTCCGTTGGCGATAATTGATCGGTATTTAACTTCCACCTCTTACTCGCTAAGGGAGCCGCAAGTCTACAAGCTCTCTGGTTCTCCTGCCCTCGATCCTTATAGAACTCTTGGAGCAGAGCGGTGCAGGCGCTGTTGAACGGCCGCAGAAAAGGGAGTAATTAAAGATTTTATGAAACCGATCTGCCGGAATGTAATGGAGCTTTTATCGGGCTTTTAATTATAAGTTCCACGGCCGTTTCTGCACGCCCGTGTTAAACCGCCTATACCTCGGCTGACCTAACGCTAGGAAATATTATCCCAGATATACCAGCTGACTCTCGCCACCCTTTCGCCCCTATACCACCTCCGCAGACCACCCTTATTCGAATCGAATCGCCAACGGCTATTAATTCCCTCCACAACGATTCAGCAGTTGTGGCTGACCATGTCGCTCGAGTGGACTTTTCATTTCCTGCGAACAAGAAATATTATCATTACCCTTTATATATAACAGAAAAATAATGGCTCACTTTATTCCGGTTTTAAAATTCGAACGAAAATTCTGGATAACTGACTGCAATGTATTATAGGGCAGCGCTTTACGCGATTGGCCATTACCGAATAGAAACGTGAACATTCGATTCTTACTTCTATATGTGTAACGGGGTAGTTTGTGGAATAGGAAAATGACAAGGAATGATAAAAATCAAGGAAAAATCGGAAGGAAATCGTCAAAAATTAATATCCTGAAAGAAGGGTGAGTATGTACAACAGAAGATCCTGCATTTATAATCTAGCTAAAGCCAATGCGCCTTGAGGCCCATGAGACTGCCGGTTGTCGGGTACCAAGTTTAAACGCCTCTAGGGTGTTGTACTGACCTCACTAGAAACGCGAGCTTCTGACCTCAGTCTCTACCCTCGGGAACAGCCAGGCAGCCACCCACACCGACGTATGTAGGAATAGAGTCAGACACAGGTACTGAGGTACAGAGTGTTAACACAGAAGGAAAAAGAACATATGTACTTTTAATGCAGCTTGTTAAAAGTTTCTCTGCTAAATGAGTTAGGAACAAATTTACTATTCCTGTTCGTACTTATTCGGCTGAGTATAGCGTAGGTTTAAATTCAAATTATACCTCCACTTAGAGGTAAAGAGGTCTTTGTTTTCGATTTTACAATCAACTCACCTGCTTTGCGTTTTGTTAATTACCTGCCGCTGCAGCTAGGGAATTCCTGAGAATTTACGCCTTTCTGAATGAGATTCGGAAAATTTATGAAACTACTTTCCTACTCGTAAATAAATTTTTACCCGAACAAGAGGTGAAAGTTTAAATCGTCAAACGAAATCGTAGAAAAGTTTGAACCGTGTCTGGAGGTTCATTGAGCTGGATAGGTACTAACTTAGTTCAGTCGTTCTGTCGGCTTATAGATAATAATTCTTGAATAACAAAAAGCTTATTTCTATAAGGAGAGATTCTCCATTATGATTTATTTGCTCCGGGCTAAGCCCGACACGATTCGCCGCGATTTAGCCAGCAGTTAATAAAGTATAAAATCAGTCCTTCTCCCGGGCAAGTTTTAAATCCGGTTTAATAATTTCGAAAGGATTAATCACCCCCTCGTTAGGGCAAAACACAGTTCTGCAATAAACGGAGTGACTTACGAAGACTTATATACAGTAATTCCGGCGAATGAAACGAATGGAAAAAAATCAACCGTCCTCATTCTCAACCCTTGAAACTCGCCGAAAGGAGGAATAGGGCGTTAGGCGAGATTGCCTAACATTATCGTCCATAAAAGAAGGAGATATAAAGAGCAGCCTGCTTTTAATGCACTACTAAAAAGACGCTACAGCACGAAAAGAATAATCGACTAGCTCGGGGTAGCGTTTCGCGACTCGCTTCGACGAACAGCTGGCTCAGAATTTCCTTCCGTTCCAGGTACAATCGTGTCGTGATTTCTCCATATAGCCAGAGCTACCCCTTCGAGAACTGCTACGGATCTTCGGCAAAGCTGTAAACTATAAAATGCAAAAGAACCTTCGGCAATTCGTTGTATATGTAACCTACGCCACGGAAACTCGCATAATATATATTCGCCAAAGACAATAAAGTAGCTTTTCTATATCCGATCGACAATAATTATTGCCTTTCAATTTTTCTCTTGCTTTTTAATCAAACGTGATATAATATCGTTTTCATTGATAAATTCATTTATCTGAAGAAAAATTTTCACTGTGAGTAATTCGACTTTACCTATGATATCAGCAGCTGCGACTGCCGATTAATAATTATTGATGAGCAAGGCACAAGAGCCGATTGATTACCATCATCGAACGTGGATCGATAGGAGGTAGATTCGCTACTCAATTTAAGTGATTTATTGAAGAAATACTGTGGCTGTATGGGTATATATAAGATTGTTTAATGGCGGCTTCGTGCAGCGTCGAGGAAACTTACGAATTGCTGTTTACGAACCGTAACTTGATAATACACAATAGCTCTGAGGGCATTATTAATAAAACAAGGTTTACAACCGGGGCTATTATCACCCCATTTCACCGTCTATTTCTTACGATTAGAGTCTGTATATTTCTGAACTTGTACGGGTATGATTCTTAAGCTGTAAACTGAATTGAATCCCCGTAAAATTGAAGGGAGAAATGAATTATATATCTCAACTATTATTTTTATGAAAATAATAATATATATATAAGGCACGTAATAAATTAATCTGGGCTCTTGTCTTCTTCTGTAGACTGACTGACACTATAATTAAAAAGAGTCTTATATATTATTTTCCGAAGAAGAATTATCCCGAAAGCGGTTAATAAAAAGAAAAAAAAAAAGAAAAATTCAACTTTCAACGAAGTCAACCAGGGTTAGAAAAAAAAAGCACGTCCACTGCAGTATACGTGAAATAAATAAATAACATTGAAGTCTATTTAAACTTTTTCAATTATTTTGATATCTTCTCTGCCAGGCTGGCTGCGTGGCTGCAGGGGGAAGTAGAAACTGGTTGAGGCGGTCTAGTCCTCTTCCATTCTCTCGTTACTCAGGGAACGAATGCGAGGATGGTGATTTTTGTTATTTTTTCATTTTTGCACTTCTACTATATGTATATATAGCTTTAGTAAACGTTTCATAAATACGTCTCTCTGTTACGAGCGAGAAAATTCAATTGAAAAGTTCACTCTGATACGACCGAAACTGAGAACAATATCGAAGATCTTACTCCCGGAGACTACGAGACTTTGTTTTTTCTTTTTTTCTTCCTTTCTTTTTTTCTTTCCTTTTTTTTTTTCAACTGGAACGAAGAAAATTGTGACCCTAAATTTTTCTTCCTTCTCTCGCGAAAGTACTATACCCCTCCGGATATATATTTCACACGGCTGTTAACGCGAGTATTACTCTATCCGAAGTCGTATATAAGGGCACCGACGCGCTCCGCAACAAATAAAGAAAATTAACTTTTTCCTTGGCGTTTCATTCCGCCAGGCACATAGAACCACGTAAATCTCGGTCCCGAAAAAAAGAAAGAAAAAAATATATATATCTGTACATATTAGACCAATTTCACTATAGAGAAAGTAGGAAATAAATAGCTGACATTCTTAAAATGTATGACAATTAAAAGCTAATTAGAATTTCACAGAAATTAAAACAGGCTCAGTGTATTATATTACTTTTTTAATTGTTTTTCTATTTTTATTTTTCAACTCTTTTCGTCCTCGCGCAGCGCAAGGCTGACTTTATTTTCTTCTATTCTTTCCCGTGGATATAATCAGCGAATTTATTTATATCTCACTAATGTAGGGGCAAATATTTACCCAACCTCGAATAGGATATATACGCACAGCAGGAAACAGCGGTGGTAGTTCGTGCTCTGGCACGGTATAGAATGGGGCGAAAAGGGGTTGCGGAGGAAAAGGGAAAGAGAGCTGCAGCTCCAGGGATATTTGTCAAAGGATATTTATACTCTTTCTCAGTGTCTGAGTGTTTTAATTAAAACCCCTCTTTGGTTCAACTCTGCACCATCTCCCTCAGCTCTTGCAGGCCAACACTCGGTGAATTTTTTTTTCTTTTTGTTTTCTCTCTCTTTCAGAATATAAACAATACCGGAAGAACGGGATTCAATTAGTGCTGAGAAATTCGTCTCGTATACCAGTACCTGTTATTAAATTCATTCACACAACTTAATACACTCAATATAAAGTGTCGAAATAAATCGATGTTTCCTCTACGATCAAAAACCTATAACTACGATAGACCTCCTATTCTTAGAATTGAAAGCATATATTCATGCATTTATTCATCGTACGGATTTACTGTTAGATATACCTACACAAGTACGGCAACGAGTAGTAATTGAAATTGACGAGATACTGATTGCAATCAGAGCCCTTTCAAACGACGTACGTATCGGGTATGAATACGATACTATTGCACGTTAATTCACCGAGTGTTTGTTTCTCCTTTTTTCGCTTTTTAATTTGTTTCTATTTTTTCTTACGGTTCGTTAATGCTCGGCTATAGTCTGAACAGGAATAGGCTGAAACATAATGCCTCGTAAAGTAGCATCTCCAAAGATTCAGGGCATTAATGGCCCCCCGAGAATGACAGCAGCAAGGAAGTGAAATTAGTCACTGAACAAAGTCTCAAGACCATGAAGGATGGTTCCCTGTATTTTCAACGAAAGGGAAAGTCACGTTCTACTTATGGATGGGGTGTTAATCGATATGCCGAAATTGTGGGGATCTTGCGGGGGATTTTATACAGTCGAGAAGTATTAAAGGGAGAGAACTTGGAACTAATTTTCAACTGTGAAATCGCCACGTGATATTTCGTCGGAAAAATAATGATTCAAAGTCGGAGGAACGTGCGTTTGAATTATCAGCGATTGAAATTCAGCACACTTTCATGCATTCGGATTGCAGCCCGTAAGAAATTGGCAGGAATCATAATTCGCTTTCACTTTGATATGAGACTTTTCATGTCCTTTGAACGTTTTCGTACCTTTATTGTGAAAAATTCAATCTCCTACGTTCGGAATATCAGGTACGCAATTATCAGGTCCTTCGAAAGTTTTGCGTTTTACCAAGACGAAGACGAAGGAGAAGGAGGAGGCAGGGTCGATGTTGATCGACGTCACGACACCCGGGAAATCGAGCTCACGGATGGCCCGGATTGAAAATAATTGAAATTCCCTCGATACCCATTTCACTATAGTGTCGCATACTTCGTAAGTGTGATCGGGAAGATTAGGAGTTAAATCTCTTCAAAGTGATGATATTCTGATTTTATTCATTCGCTTTTTATCGTTGTTGTAATTTAGCGTAAAGTGAGGATCGCAGGGGTTTATGTTAGAATTTGCTTCCCACATTGCGTACGACTTTCCGCGGTATCCGCTAGTTCGATGAAACTCTTAATCGCAATTCAGAATCAAAGCTTTCGCAGTTCGAATGTGGAGAGGAATTCGTGGATATTTGAAAAACGGGAAGGATTTTCGTCCGAGCGTTTACAAACGGTGAATGGCATGCGCCCTCCGCGTTGGATAAAGAGGGAAGGTATAGCCTAGAACTAGTAAACTTTCTCGATTAAAAGTTAATTACTTTTCAACTACTACCACAGGATTTCAATCAAGACATGAATAAATGCACGTGAATTTTATTCAAACAACCGTCTGCCCGCGTTTGTACAGTATTTTAATTTATGCACACAAACCTTTAATTGTCTTTCGCGACTGGGTATAACTACAGTACCGAATATATTTCGATTATCCGAGAATTCGATTTCCTTAAAATATTGTACAATAGAAAAAAAATAAAAAACTATTCCGGGTTGGTTAAATTTCGTCCGATTCTCCATATAAATCCCTGCCCGAGTAGAGGTAAAAGGCAAATTAGCAGATGGCTAGCAATGTCTAATCGAATTGAATAGAAATTCCTTGGAGGATCGAGTTCACGGAGAAGACATAACTCAGGGTGAAGATGCTCGAAGCTCTACAGGACCTAGATACGTCCCAGAAGTCGCGTTCCAAACTAGCCGAGACCGTCCCATCCTGCAGGATGGAAGGAGATGCTTTTGCGTATGACGACTCTGAGCTGACAGGAATGTATAATTAATTGGTAGGTCCAGGTTGCGCCAGTGTACGTTGGCGCAATTATAACCTAGTTAATTATTCGATTGTCAAACTATTTGGGGGATGAGTGCGGTGGCTGCGTCACGTAGCGTCGGTGAGCGTGAGTCCCATCCCCGGCATTTCGTTAACTGCATTGTAACTCTCATAGAAACAGGAGTAGCCCTATCACTACTAATAATGTCGATCTTAATTAGCAACAATCGTAGTTCGTTAGCCGATACCAATTCCGGCACCAATCTAAACGATGACGATTGACACGCAAACGATATCAGATGCGATCAATCAGCTATTTTGGACAAATTTTTTGCCTCTGAAAGGTGTGAAAATCTCTAAAACATATACAGCCGAAAAGCATATATCCACATTGCCGAGAGGAATCTGAACCATTATTGCCATTCTCCGAGAGACTGGAAATTTCAATGGGTAAATAGCGAGAGGCGAGGCGACGGGATGACAAAAAGAATGGGTAGGTGTAGTTCTTAGTTCTCCAATCTTCAGATCTCCAGTATAGAGAATCGCTATTCGAGACTGGAGGCCGTGGAGTCTCGAGCAGGATTTTTCCGCTGCATGAGGTGGATTCACACGCTTCGAGTGACAGAAAGAATGAAAGAGTAGGAGCTGAGAAGGATTTCAGTGGATCGAGCAAGGCGACGAGGTTGGCAAACAAATCGATGTGCAACTGCACTTCTTCGTTTTATCCTCAGACCACTAGTTAAATAAAAACGCGTGAAAATTCTTCAGCGTATTCTCCATACTTATAGGAGTGAAAATTTGTTGGAAATATTTTTCGGGGTTATCATATTTTCGAATTTTCTTCTTAACTTCGCGGACTTTATAAAAAGAATTATTTCCCATTTCTGAGCTAACAAATAGAGGTACGTTCTGGATACTCGTAGAGCGAAAATTCAACTCTAGTACTACAAGCTCGCAGAATTCTTCGCAAGCATTCGTGAAAACTACCAGAGCACTTTTGTTAATTGACTGTCGTTGTGGACCGGGGATAGTTTTTAATCGAGTTATTGCTCGAAGAGCTTTGGCTAACGAGAGAATTCCTTGGGTCGACTTGAGCTAATGACTCACTGGTAGCGCAGGTAAACATATCAACTTACCGACAAACTAATTAACTCATTTTCTCTGGAATTGAATAGACCCCGTCTTCTCAGCCGCCATGCGGACTATAATAATAACCACAGTGAATATAATCAACTAATTCAATTATCCCAGATGAGGAAACAACGAACTCGACTTTAATAGCTCGCAATTCTTTCGTCAAATCATTTAGACGACTAAATACCTAAATTATTGGTAATCGATATTAATGAATAAACAAGGTTTACTCGTCAATAGGTAAATTGGACGGATATGTACCGAAAAATATCATACAAGGGTGTTCAAACACGGTATTCGCGCATATGAATAAAGAACGATTCTCCTCACGGTGACTCTAATCAATGGGCTCATTAGCGACCCTTTGACGAGCGGAAGCGATGTCGATACTACGGAACAAGCGGCATGAAGGAGGCCGAAGCGATGATGGCATCTATCATCAATAATAGTCAACCGATAGGTACAGTGGTGATACACCACGTAACTATGGTACAATGGCTTCGCATATTGCTGGAGGCACCAGACCAAAGGGAGCTGGTAATGAGTACAACGTTCAGAGAATGTTCACCGACCCAGAAACGTTTGCGCGCACCAGAGGGTCAGCCATTGTCCATCTTTGCTCGACTGACGTCCCTTGGCGCCCCCAACTTTACCTTCAAGACCCGTGATAATGATGATTGTAACTGCGAGTTAATAATTTAAACTTGGCTGCGAATTAGGACAGGATTTTTACTCCGGAAGAAAGAAGAAATTTTCTCATGCCACGAAGCCATCGTACAGAATTATCTTCTGACCCTGTTTTAACGGGGGATGATACACTCTGTCGTATAGTATAATAATTCAGGTGAAGTAATCTTTCAAGACACACATAGGTACACTGCCGACGATAATAAGTGAGACCGTGTACTCCATTCATTCAAGTCTAGTTGTATTCTAGGTATAGAAAGATCTCCCGCTCTATCTTACTCTAGAGCTCTGCTAGAGAATGACTCTGGGGAGCAGTTTTTAAAAGGGAATTTTCACTGCGATCTAACATCTCTCTACGAAGATTTATACGTATTATACTGGCTAGCATGATGCACGCAGTGTGAACTATACGATCTCTGAATAGAAGTTTACTCTTCATTTCCTAATCCGACGCGATTATCGTGTACGATGGAAGCAGCAATCCATCGGGGTGGGTAGGCGCTGCCATAAACATGTACATTAATATAATCAAATCTCGATTCGAGATTCCAATGGGACTTAATTCACCCAAGAACCGCAGTTCTAAACCGAGGACGGTTCGTAAGCTCGAAGTCTACTGAAACTATTCCAATTCGGCAAACAATCCTCGATGTTAGAGGAATTTTCGGAACACTACTAACGACCAACGTGTGCTACTTTGGACCACCTATTTCGCTACCACAGCTAACCCATGTGGGAGGCTGTAAATGACACCGCAGAATTACGTGTTTAATTAATCTTGTTTTACCCGGCGCTGTTTTACACACGTGTTTGAATTTCCTCCCGTACTTACGTAACATAAGATTGTAAATGTGCTGTTCTCTGGTAAAGAAAAAGAAAAAAAAGAAAAAGAAATTTAGAAATGCCACGGCGAAGACCAATATCATACATCGAAAACCAGAGGAGGTTTGGATTCGATTTAGTCACAGCGATACAGACTACGAAATACACTTTCGCTGAGCACCGAAGTAATTGCAAAGTTTATCAACTGTAATTACGAGCAGATAGTTGCCGCAGTATTAGGTGAGTTGGAATGTGTCAGAGGCTTGATTCATCGATTATTTGTCTAGTATAGCGGCGAAACGTCTATCTTTACGCTGGTCACAGTCCTTAGAGAGTCGAGTCTGAAACTCGGAGCTTTTCTCTATTTACTACCAAGGATCGTTCAAAGTCATCAACCCCCGACGAGAAATGCTCTTTTCAGTGTGCAAAGTCCAGACTTTAACGGGTCTAAAGAATTCGACCAGAGAACTCGGAGAAGTTTACTTTGATACGATCCAATCGTTCAAATGAATGACAAGCTCAAAGCTTATTCTGAGAAATCTTCTCCATCTTAGATGCACAAATAATTGGCACGTACCTAGGTACAACTATATGTGCCAATATCGTGCGTCGTGAATGATCTTTAGTTAATTTCTCTCCACCTTTCGCTCGCTTTTCTCCTCCGCAAGGTCTTCATCTTTACTTGTCTAGTAACACATGGGCTATGTCAACAGCTGGTCGGTATGATTGCGACCAGAGATTGGAGTAAACCGAGATGTTGCGAAGTTTAATTACCATTCGCGAACGTCTTGGCATTGCTGAAAATCTGCACGACTGTATACAGCAGCTGATGCACAAGATCCACGAATTAATACTTTGCCCAGAAGTGAGTGTGAGTATTAATCCACAGTAGCATAGCATTCGTATCTTACACCCCTGTTCTGTAACTCTGAACAATCGCATTCATCGGACAAACGCAGTGATATTTATTCGTAGAAAAATATAAATCGTCGTTTATTTTCAAGACAGGATCGCTTTCAAGGAGTTTTAGCTTTATTCTTCCGCTTTTTGCACGCTGGATACGGGCTGCAATAGTCCTTACAAAACCTCACCTGGTCTACAAAAACGTCAACTATCGTATGTGGGTCCTGCACATGTTTGAAGATTTGCTCACCGTTGGGCTTGTAGTTTGCGAATGGAATGCTGCAGACACGTTCCCACGCAAAATTCTGTGCTATTTTGGCGGTGTACCTAAAATCGAATGGATAATTGAAAGATGTATGTCTTGTATGGTACGAAAATCACTTCTTCGTCCGTCATCGTCTCCTTTAACCGGGTGATTTTTTATTGGACAGTGATAGAATTTGTTTGATTACCTGCTCGTGCAATCAATCCGAAATAATCTGTAGCCACAGTCTCTTGCAAGATACCAACTATCTCGGATGAGACGCCTGGCCAATCCTTGACCCTGGCATTCATTCGCAACGGTAACGTAAGTGCATTCGAAAATCTTAAGGAGACAGTATTTCTGCCAGAGTTGCGGCTTCATACCAAGGTAGGCATAAAATTTTAGTAGATCCTGGACAGAACCGCATTCGCAACAGTTTGCGAAACGCAAGAGTTTTTCAGGACTCCAAGGACATGAGCCGGTATTAATTGCAGCACCGACCACAGCCTCATCCTCGTGACGAACGGCTACTATGGTCATACCTTGCGTCATTCCTTGACGAATTATTTGGTTCAGGGCAGGAATATCTCGGCCAGAAAGGCCCAGGTTCACGATGGAAGGCTCAAACTTCAAAAAAGTGTCGGACATCACGCACATTATAGCCTCATGATCTTTCGTGCGAGCTAGTCTCGTGTAATACTGCTCTGTCCCCTGATAATCATTAGTTTTTGGATTGAGGTATATTTGACTAGGGAAGAAGTGGTTCTGAGCAGAATGCAATTACTAAGGTTTTATCTCTCTTATTTCACAGGTCTTGCAAACTCAATGCGGATAAAAACCCGCTCGACACGCTTGCCTATGCAGTTCCAGGCAATTTCAAACCGTCATGATCATTTGTATGAGAGTATTATTCGCTCGACGATTAACGAACAGCTGTGACTAAATTGCTTCGACTGGGAGGGATCCCACGGTAACAATTCACAAGAGCGTGAAATTTTTCATTCGACGAGACATACCTGGCAGTAGATTCTCAGTTTCGGAGTAGAACCGTGGAATTTTAAGGTCTGATTTAGACGAAGGGTGGATCCAGCGATTTTAAGGAGAGGATCTTTCGAAATTCTCCGGACCATATTCAGAGCCATTATTTTTATCGCCAGGTATATTCCACGATCAATTTAGGTTAATAAATCAGAGATAATCATACTCTTCGTACATCAGAAACGTCAACAGAAAATTAACGTCAAACTTCGTCTGTTTATTCCCCTATCTCGTCACATCGATTGATAGGGCATTAAACGTTACTAGCTTCAACCGAGCGTGCATTTCGATATCTACGGGAAGTTCCATTCGAAACTTTACCCCGTATTGTAGAGAATATTCATTGAAAATTTACAACGTATACCTACCCCTCGCAGACTGATAATCGTATTAATTTATGATAGACTCCTGACCATTATACCCGATAGATTATTGAACGTGAATATTTCGAACCCTTATACTTGTATTCAACCAGCGAACAGTTCTCGCAGAATAAAATGCATGAAAGCAGCTAGATAGTGGAACTGACGTATCCAGTGAACCATGAAATTTATTTAAGAAACCGAGCTACCTCACGTGACCGTTAAGATATGTCGAAGCCAACCCTTTGAATCAGAGAGAACTTCTTTCAATGCTCTGTGTATGGAATGATAAAGTGCGTGCTGGAAATAGCAAGGCAAATATAATGTAACCAGGGAAAATATAAATAATTCAATGCCCTATGAGAACGAGATTTTTTTTCCTCAGTCATTCGTCTCGGCCAGCCTTCTACCACTTGAATACATTTTTGTGGAGAAACTTCGACTCCTTTTATTGAAACACACTGATTGAAGTAATCGTGAAACGCAGATATACCTTCAACATCGACAGAAATTTATTAACCGGATTATTTCGATGATCAGAAAATTATAGATCTATACGAAGGCTAAGAATTTCAGAATACGTTGAGGGACGAAAGCCAAATGTATATATAAGAAAGATATCTATACTAATTCGCTAAAATGACTTGAATGAAAATAATTGTCGATGATTCGTGAACAATCTCACGGTCTGATGTGTTTCTGATTTCCAAGGAGGTCGGACGATGATAACTCAGCAACTCTGTTCGTTCATCGCTATTCTGTGACGTGATATGGATGGTGGCACGCAGAATAGCTGATTTATGCATTCTCGGGGTGCTCCATTCTCCCTCAACAGTCTCCCTGCAGTATCTACTGCGGCTTATTGTTGATGAATGCACGGAAACTGTAGCTCTGCAGCAAACTGCATATGTGCGTGGTGTACGAATTCAGCCCGGCTCATGCAAACAAACATATATCACAACTACTGGCCATATAGTTGCATCAATTATGCCTTTATTCTCATTTGAGCGGTTCCGACTACAACTCATTGCAATTTGTTGCCGTTACGAGGCGGGTACTATTAATACCCATTAATCAGCCGCGGACTTTTGTCACAAATCCGAAACAGGTGCTTCCCAAAATGACAGCAATGGCTTAAATTACGAAAGGAATTAGAGGTACAAACTGTTTCCGACCAAATTGCAAACTGTCGAATATTCCGATGTATATACTATAATTTATTCTTTCCCACACGATACATTTGTTTTTTATTTTTCATACATTTTTTCGTCATCTCGCTAATTTACCTTCATTATAATTATCCTAGATTTAAAACTGTGATTTTGATCCTTACGTAACGGGAAAGGATCTTAACGATCCGGGATAAAGATCAGCGAGACTAAAAACAACGGAGGAAAAAAAATCTATCGGGGTTCTTTATTTGCATCAGTTATTCATTACTTAATAGTTACAACCCGTTACACGAACGTTTTACATAAATAAATATAAACATTTAACCACTCGTGTAGAAAATCCTACTGTATTCTTACGACTATATCTACTGTACATGAATTATTGGGCTGATTCATTTCAGCGTGACTCTTCCGCGCTGTCGCCACTCCTGAACCCGTACTTTTTGCCTTCTGCGGCGCCACCTTTTTTCGCAAACTCTTCAAAGTTACCAAAGAATCCGTCGTATCCCTGCTTAGCAGCGTGGCCTTTCTTTGCCTCGCTTTCATGTCCTTTTGCGAAATCGCCTTCCTTCGCTTCCTCCGCCTCGGCATACCCAGAATCGTGGCTTCCTCCCTTCTTATACGCGCCCTCAGCTGAGGCATGTTTCTCGCCGTAGTGCCCGTGCTTCTTGAACTTTCCGCCCTTGTGGTCGTTGTCGTAAAAATCAGAATCCTTCTTGTACTCGTCCTTGTGATAGACGTTGTGGAATCCTGCGTTGTTATGTCCTTTCTCATGTTTGCCTTCAACCTCGTAGCTCGCGCCCTTATTTGCCTCCGCAGAGTCCTTGTGCCCTGCATAATGTTTCTCGGTTTCACCCCGCACCTTTTTCTTACCAGCAGCCTCGCTGTAGCTACCCTTGTGATTCTCATTGTCGTGTTCGCCCTTAACAGCTTCTTCGAAGGCCTCTGCCTTCTTGAAACCTTCCTCGCCCTTCTTTCCGTGTTCGGCGTGTTTCTCAGCGGCGAATTTCTTGCCACCGCCTTCCTCGAACTCACTAGACTTTTCAATACGCGCTGGAGCAGCGTCAGCTTCCGGTGTACCTTCGATCAGCGAACTTCTGTAAGAACCCAAGGCGTTTGGCTCCAGGTAAGTTATCTCCATATGATCAACCCCTGGTGGTTCGACGCGGGTGTAATGTGCCGGCAGCATTTCAGCGTCTGGTTCTATGGCGAGAGGTAAAAGGTCGAACTCCTTTTTAGCAGTTTGTTTCTTAGGCTTTATGGGCACCTCTTCGAAGTCCGCGAGTTCTGCGTTTACAATTTCAGCGTATTTGGAAGCCGGAAGATTTTGGTAAACGTATCCACTCGCCGAAGACTCTAGATCGGACATTTTCGTCTTAGAAACGTACATTTGACCAGCTTGTTCTTTCGCTGGGTGAGATAAGCCGATATCTAGTAGACAAGCCAGCAAGAAAAACCTCCACGCGCCCCAGCTCATCTCGTTTTCTATATTCTCTGTGCTTTTCTTAGGAATTTTTCTGGCCGCGGAAAAAGCGAGCTAATCAACTTTACTAAACAATAAGATCGGTAAACTATTCGACAAACGGTGTCACTACAAACTGTTACCCCAATACAAATCCGTCTCTTTTATACCTTGCGCCAATAGGCTGACTAACGTACCGGATTGGCTACCGTGTTCAACGAGAATGCACTTGGAAGGACAATTTGTCAGGTATTTCAACAAGCGGTCAGATTTCACGTGGCCAAACGGTATTGCGCACTCAAGGTTAGCTGTCTAGATTTACGCCGATTTAAGCTGATGGTGCAAACGTTAAACCGCAAATCGTTCAACCACGTCTTCTCAATGTTATACCTACTCAGCGAATAAAAATACAGATAATAGAAACCTGAACTCTTTAAATTTGACAGAATTTGAATGATTCTTCTATCCCTCAGCTACTTTGAAACAAATCATTATAATTCGTACGACTAACTATACCAGCGATGGAATATCTCGCTTGCTGTTTCCTTTCATCGAGTAGAACCCCTGGACTAATTGGCTTCGTTGTCCACTGAATGACCGTGACTAAACCTCCGCTTATTGCAATAAAGGGTATTCAACCGGCATTGAGGAGCTATGTGTACCGCTGGATTACGCAAAATCTTTAGCTCGCGGAGAACGGCTATTCAAGATTGTCAATAACACGTTGTTCATGAATTATTAGCGGCCGTGGAATTCTCGTGATATAATGATAATCTATTCACGGTCTCAGAAAGCTGGTATATAAAGGCTCACGCTAGCACCCAGAGTCAACCAGTGAACACTCCACCCTTTACAGACCAGTGTATTTCACTTGTCAATAACTGTGACAATGGGGAACGCGAGCTTAGTGATTCGAATGATGTTGTGCTTGTTCGTATTGCAGGTCTATGTCACCGCATTCCCATCTAATGTTAAGAGCATGACTCTTTCGCGGATGGAAATGGCTGACCTGGAAACATCGGCTACTGGATATTCTTATCATCAACAACACGGAGCCCCGGCTTCTTACGTCCAATATAACGATCAGGGTAGCGGTCACTATTACAATGCGCCAACTCCCGTACGTTACATCGCCTCTGGACCTGGGATCGAACCTATTTCTACCCCTCTGGCCTATGGGGCTCCAAAAACTGTGCTGCAAATTGAACCAGTGCCGGTTCAGTACGCTAAACAAGTACCGGAAAATTATCAAGTCGGTTTACCGGCTGGATACATCGTCCCACTTTTACCACAACGCAAAGAACCGCTGGCCCCCTATTACAATGTGCCTGTGAAGGTCGAGCAGGTTCCTGAAAAGGTTGAAATTGTCGATGACGAAGATGACGACGATGAGGAAGAGGATGATCACGATCAGGATGACGAAGACGAAGACGAAGACGATGAAGAGCATGAAGTTGGAACAGGGCACGGAGATTTTGATTTTCCGCACAAACCCATCGGCCATGGATTCGTCGAGTCAAGCCACGAGCAGGGGAACGGCGCGGAGCACAATGCTGAAAAACACTCTGCCCACAGAGAAAAGGGAGATAAAGCCTACAAGAATCATCATGCCTTCGATAATGGAGAGAAGGGTAAACACGATAGCGAGAATCATAAAGGTAAGAGGTGAAATTCGAGAGAGAGAGAGAAGAATCTTGGACTTTATTGGATCGCTAACCACTTTTCAAAACGCATTTCTTTTAGGTCAATACAGCGAAGATGGTGGGCATAAAAAATCTCATAGCAACACTGCCGGTCACTACGATGGGCATGAAGAAGGATCAAAGGGTGAGAGTGGCGCGAATTATGGAGCGGCTGCGTCGCACAAAAAGGGCCACAAGACGACTGGCTTCCACAACGTCTACCACAAGGACGAGTACAAGAAAGACACTGACTTCTACGACGACGCCCACAAGAGTGGTCATTTCGAGAAACACGGTGCATCCGGAGAACATCACGCGTCTGCCGAGGGTGGATTCAAAAAGGGAGGCCATCACGATTCAGGATACGCGAAAAATGAAGCTGGTAAAGATGGTGCGTTCGACAAAGGACACGACTATAAAGACTCGAAGGGACATAAGGGCGCTGAGGGTCGGGAAACCTACCATGAAAATTATGCGGATTACGCAGCGAAAAGTGCGGCCAGTGAGGGCAAGGCACATGGATACAGCAAAGGACATCAGCAGCCTAGCAAATACAATACGTAAACTACCCTTTCCGCCATATAGACGATAATGTAATCTCAAACTGCCAAGTTGAATCTGTTTTGTTTGTTTTTAAAGTTACGTTTAGTTTAAATAGGGGATGAATAAATTACCAATGAAAGTTTATCCTGAGTTCATGTATCATTATTCAAGCGTTACACATCAGTCGGGAGTATTTTACCAATTATGAAATAGGAGGAGAATCTTATGCATGGATTTTCGAACTGTGTAAAGCAGTTTCCAGACGACCAATTCCCTGGAATTGAGAACACATTGAAACCTAAATTATCAGAGCTTATTGTCCGGATGTCTGCTCTGCAAACGGTACGCTTAGCGCTAGTCACTATCGCACTAATCATACCATAAACTCCGATATGTGGGACAGATCTGCTAGATTAGATCGAGAACGGATGTACGTTTAATTTGCACGTTGTGTGTGCTGCGAAGGAAGTAGGCATTCTCAATTTGCTTGTAATCCACATTACGTTGAAAATGTAGCAATAGTCAGTCGTAAATTGCCAAAGATTATTCATATAAAAGGAGCTACGGCTTCATTCTTAACATTAAAACAACTCGGTTCGTTTTGGGAACGAGAGTCTGATCTAAGTGTGAATAGCATCGAAGCAGAAATGAAGTTATTGGCTAGTGTTACCGTAGTGTGCCTTTTAAGGCTTACTGTTAGTGCCGAAGATCTAGTTTCAAAGGCAGAAGACTCTGACGAAAAGGTGTACGTCAGAGGCTCCGAATCGGAGGATTTGGAAACTTCAGCGACCGGGTACCTATTCAGGAGAAACGGCAACGGTCAAGGGCAGCTTTTCAACGCTGGAGGACTTAGTTCCGGACTTTCCAGCGGTTATAACTACGGTTCACCTTTGCAGAGTATCGGATCCTTCGGAGGTGGAGAATTCGGTGGTTCCATAGGACTAGGACAATATTCGGGAGGCTCTGGACTCAATTTCCCAACCAAATACAGTATTGGAAACATCGGCGGAGGTGCGTCACGTCGATTTGCATAGATTTCTATACATCAAGGTCGATCAATTTCTGTACATTTGTCTCGCAATTACAATTGTCATTTCGATTCAAGCCGATTTCACTTTAGATCCACTTACCAAGGACTTTTACACAGCATTCGATCAAATTAACTTCTTACTCCGATTCATGTCATAACATACGATTACGCTATATCAAAATGCAACTTCAACTCTAAACAGGTAATATCGGATCAGGCGAGTATAACCTTGGTGGCTTCGATGACGTCGGTCTAGGAATTGGCGGACTGGGTTACGGCGGGGGTTCGGGGAACTTAGGAGGGGGTGGTTTCTCACAAGGCAATCTAGGTTACGGGATTTCAAAAAACGGAATTGGCCTAGCTGGACTAGGGGGAGCTGGAGTCGGCCTGCACAATTTGGGAGGTGGAATAATCCAGGCAGGTGGACTTCAGGGTGGTCTGGGAAGTCAGGGTGGCCTGGGATACGCAGGAATAACCGGGGGGGTTGGTCTAGGTCATGGTCAGTACGTTCCAGTAACGGGATCACTTGGGGTACTGGGACACGGAAGCATTGGTGGAGCCGCTAACGAAGCATCCTTCGAAAAAGGAGGATCAGCGGACTTTAATTCTGGCCAAGAAGCAGCTCAAGGTGAAAAGGGCTCGAAAGGATACAAAGTCACGGAGGGTTTTGACAAAGGCGAAAAGGGAAAGATAGACGAAGAGCAGCAGTCCGGCGGGTACAGCAGCGCTGGTGGTGAGAAAAAGGGCCAGGCTGAAGAAGCGGCGAAATACGCCGAATCCGCTGCTGCAGCCAAGGGCGAGAAGGGAGAAAGTTTCAGCAAGAGTGGAGGGCACAAAAAGGGGCACAAGACATCTGGGTTTCACAACGTCTACCACAAAGACGAATTCAAAAAGGACACGTCGTTCTACGATAGCGACCACAAGAGTGGTCATCAAGAATCTTACGGATCCGAAGATGCGCATCATAATGCGGCCGAAGGAGCCTACGAGAAAGGAGAAAAGTCCGACGCTGCCCACCACGAGGATAACCAGGCGAAGAAAGGATCTTTCACCAATGGACATCAATACGGCGCTGTTCAAGGCCATGACCGAGAAGAAGGAGAAAAAGAGCACTTCGACAACGAGATAGAATACGCTAAGAAGCAAGGTCACAAGGGGGGAAAGGAATATGGCCAGTCAGCTGAAAATGTAATAAAGAAAATCTATTAGATTATAAATATGTACTTATAATTTTATTCATGGCAATTGTATCAACACTGAAACGTTATCTTATTAGTTATTTATACAGGTATAATACGGCGTTGTTAATCGTGACACATTTTGTTATTACATTACATAATTCTTTAATCAATCACGTATGTTATATATATTCAAATATCTCACGTCATGTTGAAAATAATATTATCTACCTGTACTGAAAAAAGACAAACATCAAGTATTCGTACCTACCTGTTTACCCTCTAGCGTAAAGTGGGGTTGAAAAGTGATTTTTAAGGTGTAAAATCTAAGTTTATTAGGTATCAAATGGTTACACTGATAGTTGAACTTTTATATTCTACTTTCAACAACTAGACTAAGAATCGGGAAGGTCAGTCATAGCTGTGCCCATATTCCGATCCATATCGGCTATCCCCTCCATTACTATAATCAGAATTATCGTCGAAGTAAGTTTTGTAACCATGTTCGTCGTGGTTTGATAGATCGTCATGGAAAGAGTAACCCTTGTCTTCGCTGTCAGTTTTCCCATGGTGCTCATCATCCGAACTAGAATCGTGATGTCCTCCTCTCTCATGACTTCCTTCATCCTGATATTCATGCTCGTCATAGTCACCGTCTTTGTCGAAGTGCCCCTTGTTCTTAGCGTGTTCATAAAATGTATGATCTTTGGTATATTCATCCTTGTGCAATACATTCCTAAAGCCTGTTGTCTTCGAGCCCTTTTTGTGACCCTTCTTCTCACCGAACTTACTATTTTTCTCACCATCTTCCTCTTCGTAGTGATCTCCTTTGGAATCTGCTTCGTCGAAGAAATCCTTTACGTTTTCACCATCTTCGGCATACAGGCTGTGTTCGTCCTCGAAGCCATGATCTCCATAATAATCGTCGTCGTACTTATGGTCATTTTTAAAGCCTGCCTGGATGTTCGCACCTTTAGAGAACTGGTTGTACTCCTTGAAGAAATCATCCAAGAACGAGCTTCTAATATCTTCAAATTTCGGCTCTGTGTTGTAATCATCGAATTCACCATACCTTGACGGTGCTTCGTAATTTCTGTTTCGATTCGTGAGTTGATCATTCGTTTTGAACGGCTGGTATTCATCATTATTCTCACTTTCGGCGTATCCCTCATACAATCCTGCTCCTTCCTTGGCATTGTAATCTTCGAGCTGACCGTACTCTCCTGAAGAAACATACTCGCCCTTGTCCCCATCATCGATATAATCACCGTGTCCCTTGAGCGCCCCATAATGTTTGTCTCCGTTATCATTTTCGGAGCCGTAATATTTTTCAGATTCAAGATATCTCCCCTTATCTCTGCCGTTATTAGATCCTCCGTATCCATCGTCCGAGTCGTATTTTTCTTTCCCACCGTCGACATAAGATTCATAATATCCTCCAGGGTAGATAGATGGTTCTTTTTTACCATCCTTGACAAGTTTGTCATATTCCATGTACGATCCGTATATTTCTTTCCCGATGTAGCTATCAACTCCCTCATTCTTCCCTGTCCCAATGGATTCACTATTTTCTCCAACCTTTACTCTCGGATCACCAGAACCCTTCCTGGCCAACTGCAACACCGCAATACTTGCAACATCAGCATTACTCGCTCCTAAGACAACACGTTATAGAATTAAAATCGAACACAGTAAATCCGAGTCGTTCAACAATAATGACAAGCTGTAATCCTCACCGAAATGCGCATCAGCATGCGGAGCTTCAGTGTGACTTCTCTGACTCCCATAATCATGCGATATCATGAATCCATATCCTCCAGCAACCCTGTAACTTCCACTTTTCCCATGCCCATTAATTTCCGCGAGTTTATCCAGCCCGAGATGTCCGGGAATATTTTTCCCGTGATTGACATCCGATTCGTATCCTCCAGGATGGAGACTGTCGCTACGATGATGAAAACTATATCCGGATGGCGATGACTGAAGATCCTGGGTAAACTGCTTGATAATATTCACAGTGTCAGTTTGTATGCACGGCAGAGCTAACGCCAGGACCATTAGGAAGGTGTTTGTTAATCGCATCGTTGAATAGCTAATAAATTGTTACCGTCATTAACAAGTGACTAGCTAAAACTAACCAGAAACTAGATCATTGCATGATATTTATATGCCGGCGTATCCTGAGACGTTGTTGAGTCTGGTAAATCAATTCACGTACTACCTACTGCGAATGAGTAACGATCCGAGAAAACTTTTTACAAATGCATATTATTCGACAGTGTGAGACCGTTATTGACGTAACTGGCAATACCATCCTATTACACAAGATTAGACGGTGCGATGTAATTACGATGGCAATTCATCGCGGTCACTGAACGAAAAATCCGCGGCTACTTTCGCGATACGAAATAATCTGACGTATATATACCAGATCGATACGGAATTTTTATTCCGTACAGCAATTGAAGGGGAATATACACCCGTCACATAAGAATCAATCTCGATCAACTCACAAACAACTGTGACGATTTTATGGTTGAGGATAATTGGCGCTGTTCAATAGCTATTTGATACTATTATGTCGAGCACAATCGCCAGACTGAGATTTCGATTCGTATTTCTTTAATCTATACGTTAAACTCTCGTTTTTCGTAAATTCTCACAGAAATTAATTAATTGACTTTTTGGTTACGGAATTCTATCACTTCGTGTGACGAATTGTGGATAAATAATTGCATAAGTAGGAGTTACAATTGAGTGGAGAGCCGTTTTTTTTTTACATCGCTGAATAGCAACAGGTATGATGAAAATTGACCTTATTTTTTACAAGTATAGAAGTACACCGTTAGGGAATGACTAAGCCAAATTGTGGAACAGAAACTATGCGCAACCAGTTAATTACAGATCTGACCAATCGAGTTTGACGAAAAACACCCGGATTTCTAACTGAATACTGCTTCGGAAAGCACAAACGTTTTGTCAAACTAACAATATTGAGTTACAGTCGAACCAAAAATGCAGCAATTCATTCCGATGTGAATGAACCAACGAACTAATTACTAACCCTCGTGCTTCAGTTCTTAGATCCAAACGTCGTTCTTGATAGCAAACTGATGAAAAAATCTGCTCAACATTCGCTGCGATATATTGAGCCTTCGGTTTCGATTAAATCAGAAGCTACAAAGGTACCTTGTCTTCGTTGTAGATAATATTGGTATGAAAGTGAGGAGATCTTGTATATTGAATTTCCTGTAGGGTTCATCCTTTTTCGTTTTGATTAAGTAAAAGGGAGAACGTGGGAAAATAAAGTCGCTACAAAATTGAGTATAAGTAGGCTGGTGAAATGTGTTTTAATCGTTGTTGGATTGAAATCACACTTCAGTTTGGAGCAATTTATGAAAATAATGTATGTTATTGGTATTAAAATTAATTACCCTGAAAAAGCAACACGAGAAGAACGCCGTTGAATTATTGTTATGATTACGTTTTTTCCCTCAAGTACCCCATTTCGCTCTTGTATCCCCTATATATCTGTGTAGTATTGACCTCAAGCGTTGAGTGAATCGTTGAACGAATACACTTTTATCGTTCTGGGGTGAGATAAAAAAAGAAGAAGATAAATGACCAAGGTTGGCGATTCAATTCAGATACAACATATAGCTTGTACGATTAAATTGATATCGTATTGAATAATTTATTTTCTTTTTGCAGGTAAATAAATACAATGGAAAACACAACATTCGGGTAAACAAACATAACAAGTAACAGCTCCTGTGTGATGGACGTGTACATTATGGATTTTCCTTTATTAACAAGTGTTATTTCTTCTTCATTAACCGAAAGGTATTCAGTGTCCCTTTTTAAAGGCCCATTTCTTGTGGTCTTCGTGATCACCCTTCTTCCCGTACCCTGCGTGATGGCTGTGATGACTTTCGTGGCCTCCGGCATCCTTGTGTCCCTTGTGATCTTTGTAATGGGATCCTTTCTCGTGGGAGCCCTTCTTTCCATAATGATCTTCGTGGTGTCCGCTTTTATGATGACCAGCCTTGTGATGACCGCCTTTCTTGTGCCCGTGCTCGTGGTGATGTCCTCCGTGCTTTTCATGGTGACCGGAATCGTGATGTTCGTCATAAAATTCTTTGTCCTTTTTGTATTCGTCGAGCTTATGAACCTCGTGATGTCCCTTGGTACTATGTCCCTTCTGATAATGTCCCTTTTCGCCATACTTGTGTCCTTTTTCGCCTTTCTCCCCTTTGTGATGTTCCGCATGATATCCGTCCGTGTGATGATGACTTTTCTTGTGCCCATCATGCTCGCTGTAGTGACCCGAGTGCCCAGCTTTGTCGTGGTGTCCCTTCGACCCCTTCCCGTGATCATGGTGACCTTTGTAACCCTTGTCACCTTTTTCACCATGTTTTGAATAATGATCAGCGTGGTGCTCTTCCCCGCCACCTTTTTCGAAGTGATGATGCGATGCGGCTGCCTCTAGATCGCGCCGATTTCTCGGATCGATCTGACGAGCGGTTGTTAGACTGTATCCCAAAGAAACAGCCAACAGACACACCACCACTAGGCACTTCATAGTTACCTGGGTTTTTCCTAGCGAGAGATAAGTTGTTGATTTCACTGCTGTCTCTAGTATGGTGAACCGTCGTGTTTGCCACGATTTTATATCGAACGGAGGATAATCGGAGATATTTGGGAAGCGGTAGTTCTTTCCTTAGCTCGTTAGTATGTTACGAAAGATAGTGTCTCCTTCACCTCCTTGAAACGTAATGGAAATGCAAGTTACAGTGAACCAAACAACCAGTCAACCAACAAGCGCAGACTGGTTACCAAAAGCATTATGTAACGGCTCGAAATCATGACTGCTTGCTCAAACACGACTCCGTGACTAACGTCCTACGACGATTCCGTGAGAATAGGCTTTCCTTCCATGCGTGGGGAGTACGGAGAGCTGGGCACTTGGAACGTGAGAAACAATGCTACCGTCTAAAAGCCTCCCGCTCCAACAGCTTTAATAATTCACCTGGTAAATGACGTGAAATGTTATTCCCACTCCTGAAAATCCTCCCAGTATTCGCAATGTAACCAGCTACCTTTTAACTTCAAGAGTGTACGTACATCTTTATGCTTTCCATACTGCATAGCTCGAATAATGATGAGTCAATAATGGGGGAAGACACTGTGCGATAATTTGCAAAAAAATTCAATATTTTCTTCCCGAATCTGAATCAATCGGGATTACTGGTCGCATTTCGAAGCTTGAGTATTCCATATCGCAAGTATAGTACAAACATCATTTTAGCATGGTCGGCTAGACACTCCAGTGGCTCTAACTCTAGTCCCATTGTCAGCAGCGCTGCAGTAATTTCTGGATGGATGGCGATCATGCGTTTGCGAAATATGTACCTCGGATTGTGAATGAGCCAGTAGCGCCTAGGTTGACTCGATCGAAAGCGATTACGTATGAGCGCAACCGGTTCCAACTATATAAGCTTTGACTCTATGATGGAGTGTCAGTCAATTTCTATGTTCAGTCCTAATAGCACCAGCATGGGCAGAGGGTTTCCGATCAAGTCCTGCCTAGCGCTGGCAGTACTTTGTGCGGTGATAGCTGCCTCCTCTGCCAGAAATGTAAGAGAAAAAAGGGATTTGGATTTGGAGGTCGCAGCCTCCGGGCATGGGCATCACTCCGAGTCCGGTGGAGGGCACAAGCATCATTCCGACCACCACGCCGAACATGGAGAAAAAGGTGACAAGGGATACAAGAACCATCATCACCACCATGAAGGGGATCACGGACATCATGGCAAGGAACATCACGCTGGACACCATGCCGAGAAGGGAGGGCACAAGAAAGGGCATCACGATGAGGCTGGTAAATATGGAGAGCATCACGAGAGCGGACATGGTCATAAGGGCGCCAAATTCGGCGAGAAAAAGGGACACAAGAAGGGCGAGAAGAGCCATGGATATCACAAAAAGGCTCACAAGGACGAGTACCATAAGGAACACAAGTTCTATGATGATCATCACAAGGGTGGTCACCATGAGAAACACGGACATCATCACGGACATCACGGATCCAAAGAAGGTCACCATAAGAAGGGTGGCAGCCATCATTCCGGCTATCATGATGATCACCATGGCAAGAAGGGACACCATGACAAGGGACACTACGATGAGGACCACAAGGGGTATCATGGAAAACACGGACACGATGAGCACCATTCGCACTACGAAGATTTTGCGAAAAAGGGTGGCCATTCGGGTGGAAAGAAACACGGTTTCTCCAGCGGACATGGTCACTGAGGCTATAGTTAACTCGCAGTATAATACTCATTGTTATTACTTGTTGATCTTTATTATCGTGTTAACTAATGCTATGCAAAACTCTGTTAAAGAAGTTGTTCTTGTTGATTTACTTATGTAAGACGCATAAATTAATTACAAAGATTCAAACATATCCCATCTATACATTTCATAAAACCCCTATTGTCATCTCGTACTGAAAAGTTTTGTATGTGAAAATAAATTCCCTGTTCAAAAGAAACGTCGCACTAATCGATAGAACGATATACAGAAATCCCAAAAACTTATAATAATTATGAATTTATTGCAAAATTCACGATATCAAAAAAACATTTCTTATACCATATGAATAAAAAGTAACTGTGAAAAAAATTCAACGTTTTTATTAACTTATGGTTGCTAGCTGACCCATTTCTCTTCGGAAGCAGTAGGAGTCCTTTTAGGCAAACAGAGCACAATGAGTCCCTTATAGAAAAAAGCATCGTTCAAACGGCTTCAAAAGGATATTTCGACAGTTCATTAATAAGGAAACAAATTTATTGATATTATTATTGATATGTGAAGGGAAACAATTGTCATTGAGCAAAGAAAAAGTTCAGATAACTTTCGAGATTAATTTTGAAAAATTTATAGCAGTTTCGCTGGGGCTCATTTTGCCCTGCGTTTTCCTACATATACGTAATGTAGCAAGGCTTAAAACTCTAAACCTTAAAATGTTTTGGTACGTGAGGTAGCTTGGAGTTGCCTGAAAAGTAAGATCTAAGTTTTGACGCAGGCGAGACTATTCTCCTCAACAAATTAAGAACACAGGCTATACGGTCTTAAGTTCTTAACGAGACTGGCGGTTACCTTAGATCGCCCAGTGCGCAAGGATTCTCGTTAAATTCATTATCCCGGTCGTAATAATAACTATTAAGCCTTTCCATAAAGTTGCCAGCGCACAACCTTTTTACTTTCCTAATAATTTATGCGGGAGGCTTAAGCTTCATATTATTGAATCCTAGTTGGCGAGAATAAGTAATCGTTGGAACCCCTATTACATCAATGAAGTATCGCAACGAATTTCGTAAAAGCAGATGATACCTTTGTTATAAATAGTCTATTTAATACGGAATAAAATGTCCACGTCTTTCATTCATCTCGGGCGATTTCAGCATGCAAATAAACTCTCCTTTAAACCCGTATATGTACACTTGACAGAAATGAATTGTATTGCAGGTCCACAATGCTGAACTTCATCTATGAGCATTATCCAACAGCAGGTAGAAGTTTCAAAAGTTTAGCGTGTTATTAAGTGCATCTTTTGTACCTGAGGTTAACCGTAATTTCTGAATCTGCCCATGTTTACCATATCCAGTTAATCCACCACTCTACAGGTAATTTCCTGCGACGAGTGAACTACCTTTGAAGTTTATGCTTCACGAAACCCAAAAGGGTGTACCTACTGGATGAAAGGACAGAGGAGTCTCCGATGTTGAGAATAACTTTGATCTAGTGTCACTCGTAGACATTTTCTCTTTGATGAATCATTCAATCTGAATCAATGTTCAACACAAGCTCTCGTCGTTTGAGTAAATCAACTCATGTTTCAGATTCGACCTAATGTAAATTTCTTACATACGGATGATATTTGACGCAACCGAATAAAGAAAGGAATCCAAATTCTTGAAAAGCTTGAAAAAAAAATATGGGTATACCAGTGATGACGACAAGCTGATTTGAAAAAATCGTCGTTTCCACGGCAATTGAAAAAATACCTGCGAATATTGTGCCTTGGTTCTTAGGGGCATGTGTGCAACGTCCCTCTATTACTTTCACACAGATGTCTAGCCGAAGTGTTAATTGAATTGTGCAATTAGATTTATATAATTTATCAAGCTGGAAATAATCGATTACAAAACACTTTGCTCAACAAAACCCTGCACCACAACTCTGCGGAAACTGTGAAAGCATATTATCTCAGAGAGCGCGACTCATGTTAAAGCGGTGCGGTGTGTCGCGTTGCGGTGGCGTTTCTTGGCTTGGCAAAGAATAGGAAAGTGAGACAGTACGATGTGTACGAATAAAAAGCATTAGCCGCCTAATGCAACACCTGGGGAAACCGATCCCCACCCATCAACACGATATACCGTTTAGCCCTCTTCGCCCAAATCTCCATGACTGCCACCACCTCTGCTATCCTTTGTAATCTCTGAGCGAGTCAATAGTATAAATAATACAGCTGAGGAGCGCAAAGGCCACATCTCCTCCGACAGTGGATAAAGAACATTAACAATTGCAGTGAAATTATAAATAGCGAAAGTAACCAGCTAAGTACAGCATGGTTTGTTTGCGCGGCACTTTGCCGCTGTGCATGGCGCTGCTTTTCTGCGTGGCCTTTGTTTCATGCAGGGATATCAGAGACCGTCGTGACCTTGAGACTGCCGAGTCCAAGCACCATTTCGAGAAGGGTGGTGGCGAGGAACATCACGCTGACCATTTTTCGAAACATGGCGACAAAGGGGAGAAGGGTTACAAGGGACACCACGGCCACGAGAAAGGATCCAAGGGTCATCATGACAAGGAGGGACACTCCGGTCACTACAGCGACCATGGTGGTCACAAGAAAAGTCATCATCACGACGACGGATACCACGGTGAACATCACAAAGGCGAGAAGGGCGAGAAGGCCCACAAGTACGGCGAGAAAGGCAGCTACGGCAAGGGACATAGCACCAAGGGTCATCACGAAGTGAAGAAATTAGACGAGTACAAGAAGGACAAGGAGTTCCATGACGAACACCACGACTCTGGTCATCACGAGAAACACGGAGGACATCATCACGAACATGGACACAAGAAGGGAGGCCATCACAAGGGAGGCCACCACAAGAGTGGACACCATGAAGACCACTACGGAAAGAAGGGACACCACGAGAAGGGATCCCACTACCACGATCATAAGGGTCACAAAGGAGCCGGAGGCCACGATGAACATCACAGTCATCATTCCGGTTATGGAAAGAAGGGCGGTCACGAAGATCACAAGAAATGGGCCTTCAAGAAGGGGCATTAAACGATGAAGTATCATCACGATTTGAAGATACCACCAGCTGGCTATGACGCTGTGATGCGTCAGCCATGCTCTCTTGCCAAGAGCGTGGTTTGTTGAGCAGTTGTTGTTAGTTGTAATTAATTGTTATTGTTATTGTTGACCAATTTATAGAATAATAAAACAATTACTTTAGCCTTAATGACCGTTGAATTCTCTTCCAAGAGTACCTTGAATTTAAATTACTATTAGCCTGGGAATTAGTCTGTTTCTGGATGGGTGTACAACCGTGAATATCATGAGCATCTAATTCGGACCGCTTGTATTAGCTATTAGGGATGATTACTATTCAGATTCTATCCCACGATTGCTTGGGTTATTAATATCGAATATACGACAACACGAGGGTAAATATTTGCCGAAAAAGTAATGTCAAATTTCTACGCCGCGAGAAAGTCATTGAAGTTCGTTACACATATAGATTCTTGTAACTATTTATACCACAAGGAACGTGCGCGATAGGTACGGATATATAGATAGTGCATGTATCGAAGCGAGGAATTCAACTGACAGATGTGAAAATTTATACGGAATTCAGTTTGGATTATTTATAGCAGTTATATTTGCGCGTCGATGGCATTTCAGAAATTCTGTTGAATAAAAATGTGAAAATAACAAACTATCTGAGAAAAACAATCACGTAATTCTAGCTGGAGTAAAGTGATTGCCACTTTTATTTAGTCTAAGAATTTTGGCAAAAAATAAACGCGGAAATTAATCAACTGAATAAGTTACATTGTACAATTACATCATTATACAGTTTGAATAATCAATAGTCATTTTCTCCTGATCGCTGTATTAGATTAGCTTATTTCATAAGTTTTCTCTGTCTGTCAGACTGTCAGATTAATTACGCGAATGACGTATTGGATTCCCTGTCACGTCACGTTTAATTATCAAGAAATTATTGCACTGCATCGACTCTAACAATTGTTTTATGTGGAGTAGTTTCGGAGTATTCGATACAGCTTACCCAATTACATCAAACGTCTGACTAGTTCTAAACGAGAACGAAATTGCATGGACAAAGAGAGGTGTAAGCGCATCTGGAATGGAAAGTATATCAATGCCAGTAGCGTTGCTGCAGTAAAATCTGCAGCAGTTGCAGTAATATCCAATTCTCTACATTCTCGATCGTATGGAGCTGATTCCAATTATCGCAGATTTTTCAAATATACGTATAAACAATCGTGTGAAATCAAATCGGCAATTCATGCTCCTCCGTGTAATTGAAAACTGTTTAATGCACGTGTCGAAGCTGGGTAATTTGCCTGCACTCGATAGATATCGTAAAAATTTAAAACGTTAAAAAATTCTACCCATTTCATATCTACGGAAGTATAAAGGAATGAAGGATTCTTCAAGTGAATAATGGATAATTATCTTTTTTTTAACAATTGTTGTTTAATGTCATAAACAAATGCAACGACGATTACAACAGTATTTAAAAACTAGTCAACAAAAGATCTTTGGCCGCGGTAGTGTCTCAATCCTTGCCAATACTCGAATAACAGGAAAAATCGATTCTCCCGCAATGATTTCCTCTAGTGATGGCCACCTCCTCCCCCACCGCCGCCACCGCCGCCACTAGAAAAGCCATGCTTCTTTCCACCGGAATGACCTCCCTTCTTTCCGTAATCCTCGTGATGAGCATGATGGCTCTCATGACCATGTTTCCCGTGATGACCCTTGTGCTCTTCGTCATGGTGTCCCTTCTCGTGATGTCCCTTCTTTCCGTGATGGTCATCATGGTAACCGGAATGATGATGTCCTCCCTTCTTATGTGCGCCTTCCTTCTTTCCATGATGTCCATGGAAGTCACCATGCTTCTCGTGATGTCCACCCTTGTGATAATCATCGTAGAACTTGTGCTCCTTGTGATACTCGTCCTTATGTGCCTTGTGGTGATAACCACTGGACTTTTGGCCCTTCTTGTGACCCTTTTTCTCGCCGAACTTCGCGGCCTTGTGACCCTTTCCGCTCTCATGATGCTCACCATGCTTTCCAGCCTCGTCGTGATGCTCCTTCTTGTGACCTCCATGCTCCTCGTGATGACCACCGTGATGTTCCTTGCCATGTTTACCATGGTCAGCGTGATCGTGATGATGGTGATTCTTGTAACCCTTGTCGCCCTTTTCACCGTGTTCTTCGTGATGATCGGCGTGATGTTTGTGCCCTCCACCGGACTCGGAATGTTTTCCGTGGCCAGTGGCTGCTGCAACGAGGTCTATGGCATGCTCATCTTTTTCTGTCAGATCCTCCTTAGCCGCACTGAGAACCAGGATGGCGCACAATATTGCGCCCACCAGAAAGACTCGCCCCATGCCTCGAGTCATGTTTAAAAGTCGGAGTTCGAAACACGACTGACTTCTCTGTGAGTTAGATCCTATTTATATCTTTTTCCTTTTAGAACTCTGAGGCTCCCCCAAACCTGAAGACTAAAGTCTAACTTGCAGTACGGTCTCGCTTTCGTTGTCGGTGAACTGCACGATGCGCAGTCATGTGGCAAGGCACCAACTTTGTGCAAACAACGCAGACGCAGACAGACAGACGATCCATGAAGCCGAAAAAACGAATGAACTAGCAAAAAAGGAAGGGGAAAAGCGCTTGTTAAGTTGTTAGGATTTGGTCAATTAGGCTCAGCATAGCCCAGATCAGGCTAACGTAACATCACTTAGATAACGTGTCAGACTTAGAATAAGTAGACCTGTACGGCCGTAACTATTATCCGAGTCTCATCATTACGAAACTAACGGGCAGTAAGTGACTTCTTTTGCTACTAAATCCAGACAACCGTCTCGGAGTCTTTTCATGGCTCTTTTTATACGTCAAAAGATTTTATTCACAGCTGATCGGTTCACGTAATTCTTTAAGAATTTATCGATAGGTATATATATATATATATATTATATAGCTTCAGATATTCTAAGAACGTTCTAAATGTACGTGTTGAAGGCAAATTCAATATCATTTTGCTGATGAAACGTGATCGGCACGAGTCGTCATTCGCTACAGTATTGTATTGCTAATACCTAGGAGTGACGTAGTGGTACAGAAATTGATTAATTTCAAGTACTCTCCTACTCTGGTTGTCTCTGTCTATCCCTGTGTTACTAGCTGACCTCTTTAACCACATGCAATAACTGAAATTAATGAGCAATTTGAAATTTCAACGTCAGCACTGCAGACAGAGATTAATTACTGATTATTAACAATTTTATGCTGTTTTAACGAAATATCACGAATGCCGTATTGTTCTACATCCTATAAGTACAAGTTTATGAAAATAGCCGGTAATTTATCAGCCCATATAGAATTTCCGAAAATTTAATACCTTTTCAGTATGATTTATCCTGATTAAATATGATTCGTGAAACTGGCCAACTCTCATCAGTGCGGCATCATAATTATGCGATTAATGGAAATTGTGATTTTGCAGACTACTAGTGGAAAGATTACGTCTGTTTTTTCTCACAGATTAAATACATACGAGATAAACGAATTCAAATTTTCACTGAATTATACAACCAAATTATTTTTTTATCCTAATTTCGATTATTGCACTCTGGTAACTGAAAATTTTCTCTTCTCTTATAAACTAGACTGTAATAAATAATTACAGGCATGCACTGTCTTAATTCTGACCATCATGCGGCATCATTAACGGAGATAAAATTTGCGTCACCCAAGGTTGAATTTTCGGTTCGTTATTTTATCGAGGAAAATTTTACCTCAACGAAAATTTACTGAATTCATTTCACTAGATATACAGGTAATAAAGAGTAACGCAAAACTCATTTCGTTGCACTAGGGATTTTATTTGTGCAATTTGTTACGTGTCCGGGTATATATGAGTTCAACGGCACACACACCGTCGTACCGTTTTCACAGTACTAATTAATTTAACTAGATTTCTCTAAATGCTTTATCCGTGTGATTAACGAACGCAATGTCATCTGTGCAACGTGAATTATGGAAAGTGTTTCAATCGCGTGGGTAACGGTGACGTACCACGTGTGATTGCAGTAAAGTTAATCCAAATTATCAAGAATCTAGAACACTGCTTTTCTAAGCACAGGATGACTTTCCGTAATTATTACTGCGAAGGCGTGTGAATGATGTAACTTTGATATAAACTAAGGGAAAATTAATAGACAATAGCAAACGTGTAAATAATGTGAAATTCCATTTATTTGTAATACTGTTAACTACATAAAAGCTATGAACTTATAACTAAGTAGAGTGTACTCGTTATCACGGTGTAAGTACAGAAGTTAAACGTTGTTGAGCCGTTACTGTTTCTACAGAAGCAATTAACCCTGGGAGAGACAGAAAGTAAATTTCTTGAATACAGATGGGCAGGAAAAATTAATTGCGTGTAAATCTGGCGTAGTTACTCTGTTATATAGAATAGCGAAAACGTTTGCGAACAGTATAGGTATGTATATATTTATATACGGATATATATATATATATCGTGGCTCGAGGGAGGCGCGCGTTAATTTCGGAAAGTGAATTGCAGATAAAACTTGAGTTTAATCACTTAAGCAAATTTCGTGAAAGATCAGTTTCACGCTTGTACTGACACTTAAAAATAATACAAAGCAATGAATTCCGTAGAATAAGAATAAAACCGAGATTCGCCCAAGATTCAAGCGACTGCCCACGTCTGCGACAATCGTGAAACGAAAGCCCATAAAACGTTCCTCGAACTGAAAGTTGTTTATTTCCACACAGGTTACGGAAGTTACGTCCGCAAAGACGTATTTCAGGGAATCGTAAAGGAAATTGCAACCAAGCGTGGTCTTCAGCACTAAGGTAAATTTATATTAAACAAAGTGGTATCAACGAAACGGCTGTACACTATACCTGAGTAAACTTCAACAAACTAAATACCATACATCAATCAAGTATACTCAATGATTACACGTTAACAGATACAAAAGATTATCGTACACCGCAGTACGGATTATCTGCGAGACTTAACAAAGTATTTACAGTAATTATGGTTATAATGACGGAGCGAATTTTCCCGAAACACTCCAAGCTTCGGTAATTATTCAGGAAGTGATCAGCCCTTGTGGCCCTTGCTGAATCCCCACTTCTTCCCGTCCTTGTGATCACCTTTCTTCCCGTAATCCTCGTGATGAGCATGGTGAGATTCATGGCCGTGTTTCCCGTGATGACCTTTGTGATCCTCATCATGATGTCCCTTGTCAGTGTGTCCTTTCTTCCCGTGATGATCATCGTGGTATCCTGAATGATGGTGGCCTCCCTTTTTGTGTCCACCCTCCTTCTTCTCATGGTGTCCGTGGAAGTCTCCGTGTTTGCTGTGATGTCCACCCTTGTGATAATCGTCGTAGAACTTGTGTTCCTTGTGGTATTCGTCCTTGTGGAATTTGTTGTGATAACCCTTCGTCTTGTGTCCCTTTTTGTGTCCCTTTTTCTCACCGAACTTTCCACCCTTGTGGCCTTTCTCCCCTTCGTGGTGCTCCCCGTACTTGGCCGCCTCGTCATGGTGTTTCTTCTTGTGACCGCCGTGTTCCTCGTGGTGTCCGGCGTGGTGCTCTTTCCCGTGTTTCCCGTGGTCGTCCTTCTTGTGGTGGTGCTCGCTCTTGTATCCCTTGTCCCCCTTTTCACCGTGACTTTCGTGGTGGTCCGAGTGATGCTTGTGCCCTCCGCCAGACTCCGAGTGTTTCCCGTGGCCCGTCGCCGCAGCTTCTAAATCCAAATCACGTTTTCCTCTCAGCTTAAGGTCTCTGACATCACGAGCCGCGCTGAGAGCGACCAGGACGCAGAGTATTCCTAAAGCCAGGAGCAAGCGAACCCCAACACTTCGGACCATCTCGTTCTATCGGAAGTCGAAACTAAACTGCTAACTTCGCAGCAGCTGTGGTCACTTAAATATTCTCGGGGCCGCCGGCTTCCGGGCATCTTGACCACTTTCATCAGCTCGAGAGGTCCTAAACGATAGACAGCAACGCGACACTGCATCTAGGAGGGGGCCATGGGTAGCCGGCTTTCACGCTCTCTCAACCGAAACGTCGCGTCGTTTGCTTCAGCCCGATAAATGTGTTTGAAGTCGTGCAGCCAAGGGGCAGAGATGTGCGCATCTTGAAAATGGTAAAGAAGCAATTACTGGGCGGATGATATACCGCTTATTAATCGCCTCTGACAAAACGCAATTGATCGTAGTTCTAATTGCTTCGTCAATCACCCAGTCACTTATCGCTTTCACTATTCTATGCTCAATAATTCCGAGCGACGGCCCTTTCAAGCAATCGCTTCCCTCCTCATCAATCCATCCGGAACCCCCGCAGCACATTGATCCTTCCGATAAGTTCGCGGCGTCCCACGGCTACGGGGCGATCGGCTTAGGGTAGCTGGGTCCTTGCACCCTACGACCCCGCCATTAGTTCAAGTGTCAACCATTAGCGAACCAGCCAACATCCGGTCATCGCTGCAGCGATTTCCTTCTATGCAAATCCGATGCTTCTATATACCAATTTCCGCATGAATAGGCGCGTTGCGTTTTTTTATAACTGCAGGTGAAGGCGTTGCTGAAATTTTAATGGTTTAATTTTGCGGAAATGACCTAGGGCAACCTTGTCCGTTACACACGATCAGTAATTCTTGGTGTTGAAAGAATGATAGAAAAAAAGCGAAAGGCAGGCTATTTACTTAGTGCGGAAGTAAGCTATAGCGTATTCCATAAGATATGACAAAAAATGGGATCGATAATCGATTGATTGACGATTAATTGCTACCTAGGCTTGATTTCCACCTTCTACTTATGCAATTATATTTTTTGACAAATTAATGAATAGAATAACGCGCAAACGAGGGTAATAGTCACCCTCCAGATATCCCCGTTGGTATCGATGGAAAATTCAGGCGTTTACCAATAAGCTGTGTAATTTGGCCATTAATCGTGCTGCCCGTCAAATAAATCCCTCTCTATGAACGGGGTGCACACTCAAAATGTCATCCAGCCAAAACCATTCGTTCGTTGTATGCGTTAACGTCACTCACCAAAATTCCTCGTGGCAAAAGCAATATAACGGCTACCACTGAATCGACACCATGCTTTTGATATTAGTTTCCGCGGGTTGAACGTCGAAAAAATCTTCACCTAGGTATATTCCATAGCTGCAGGCTTTTCTTTCGATTCAATGACTCTCGAGCTTACAGATATACTACCTACCCTATTCGAAAATGAGATCTGCGGATAGTTTATGATCATATTTTCCTCGCAGATTGTTCAAGCGTAAAGCCGTCTGTCTCACTTCTGCGTATATCCGATCTATGTACTTTCGTATGTAACGCAGTAGATAGAAATATACGTATCGGATATTTGCCTGTTTCTCACTCTTCATTGATTCGACGCTATGACTTGACGTGAAATCAGCGCTCCTAGTATCATACTCACCGGTTACGAGTGGAGTTCATGGTTCGCTGGGTCGAATTATTTGAGATTTGGTTTTGTAATTTCGAGGACTGTTAAGTTTCCGCGTATTCACATTCCTAGAATACGGGGAATATAAGGTACGATACGTCTGTCGTCTTTACGGCATTATTTGGCAGCAGTGTCGCCTCCAGATTGGCTCGCTAGTGTTGGCGCTGCATAATCAAGATGAAGATTGGATGCAACCTAGTTTTCAGCTGGCTCTTTGGTCGGGGGTGATCCAGGGTGTGGAAAGCTCTAAGCCCTGAATTCCAAGACTTGGACTCTAGGCGGGGAAGGGTGTCAAAATGAAGATTAGGTGGGCTACGCCAGTCGAGGCTGTGTCCGGACGAGCATGTTTCCGCAGATGAAGAGATTGCTTTGTAAGCAGATCTGGAATCGTGTTATCCGCGCGAGGGTGAGGTCTTCGATTCCCTTAGTTGTCATTCTTCGCTTTATAGTAAGGCTCGACGGATTCTTTGTGAATCTTTTTTCTTCTGGCCACGTTAACGAGAGGAGAGACGCTCTATCGTTTCTTATTTTTATTCTCATCTCACACCACTTGCCCCCAGGCAAACGACGAGGCCAGAGCTTCGTTCTTTACTCTCTATCTTTCATGTTCCCTTCCTTTGGGTCTCTAGGCGCCCTGACCACGTGCAAATCGAGCTGCTTGACTGGCAAATCTAATTTTATACTCGTGCACAATGCGATCTGAGGCCAGAGGTTACGGTGCGCTAATTCTCACCCTCCGTCTAATTAAGCATTGCCAGCTCAAAGTCACTTTTCCGCAGGGACCTGGGAAAGAGTACACCGGCTATTGAATTATACCTTAGAACATTAGCGCCGTTGGGTAAATGAAATAAAAAGAAAAAATTAACAAAAAAGAGGAGAAGAAGTTAGGCCTGGGGGATTGGAATAAAATAAGCTCTCATTTGCCATGCGAACCCTTTACTTAGCGGAAATTCAACGTCCCTGCAATTATATTAAACCTGAATATCTCTTTTACAGATTTGCTTAATTACAGTCACCCATCTCAACCCCGGCTTCACGCGGATGCCGCAATCAGTTGATGGGCCCCATCCCACATCTCCCCAAACCACCCCCGCAACTCTGGCCACATTCTCACTCACCCAATGCCAACGGTTCGAGGATAAATCTAACAGACATCCAGGGAACAAAGCTTCCTCATAGAAAGCTGTCGGCTAATGAAATTGTTTTCCAATTTAAATAGCGGTGATTCACGAATAGATTACTTTTTTCTTCGGTAATTCGGTTACTGGTATAATTAGCCACTGTGCAAACTGAGGAAACTGCACAGTCCGACGAACGCGGTGACATTACCTTCGATATCGTATACAACATATGTACATATCGAGGATGGATCCGATTTCCCAGACTAGTCTCCATAGTGTATTCAGGCTGCAGGTTAATTGATCTATGAAACAGGGGTGGACTTTGATCTGTTTCGAAGTTACAGCTAAATCCAAAGACGTGTAAGACTTGGGCGGTGTGAAATTTCACAGACTATTCGAGTTTCTACGACAGATGAACACCGAGATAGAACTACAAGCTGCTAATCTGACAAGAGGGTGGTGTATCTATAATACATACCCGGGTAGAAATTTCTCTGAACTTTTAGAGGATTCGGAATATTTCATAGGTCTCTATAAAAAACATTGTAGACCTCCGTAGTTTGTTTCAATCAAATTAAAAAAGAACGAAAATTTATTACGAAAGGTTTCGAATTCTTTGATAATTCGTGGAGATTTGTAAAATAATTTTCACCGGAATATACAGGGCTGTAGGTATATACGGAAACTATTTTGAAAAACTAAGAGTAATATCTGTTGAATATATTGTGAAAAATAAATTTTTTATCAGCAGGACAATATATTAGTTAGTTTCAAGGTAAATGAAATTATTCATTTAACTTTATTTTTTATTTTTTCAAAAGAATAATTCAGGATTATATTTGTGTATCCGCAGGTAGCAAGATTTCCGCTGTAATTACCGAGCTGTAAAACACGCGGGTATACATACATCACATAATTTATAGGCAATGTTGTTTTCGAGTAAACAAAACAACGAACATCGCTTTGGCTCGGTGAGTCAACAACACATATAAGCTCAGCCGGATTAATTGTTTAAAAGCACTAGAATATTCTTTCAGTCATTTTATTTACTGCATGTAGTATATACGTATATTCATGTCTATATACATACAGTTGAAGCAATACAGCCAATATATTATGTCGATAAATGGGAAAAGTTTCGATATTTATTCAAACGAGTGATTGAATTTTATTTAAAATTATACACCGGTAGAATATTTATTATTCTTTCAATACCGAATACCAACGGACATTGAATTGATTGCCGAATAAAAACCGCTAGGATATTCGAATGGCGTACCTATACCTACCGCATTATTTATTATTCTATCAAAAATTTCAAGATATCAATGTCCGCACTACGACTGCTGGTCATTGTGAGAAATCACAGGTGCAGCCACCCTGCGGTGCAGACTGTCACAAAAAAAAAAAAATAAAAAAAAAAATGAAAGCCGACCCACACGCACACATACAGGTATAATATACAGATCGTACACATAAATGGAACCTACCGCAGTAAATCAAATGGATTTTAGGAAATACATAAATAAAAGTACCCTTCATGTAAAATTGATGTTAAAAATATTTTAATTATGAATAACAACGGCGAAATGAGTTTGGAAGTGTTTCTGTTTCTTTTTCCTTCTTTTTCTGCTCCTCAATCTATGTACATACAAAAAAACGTAGCAGTGACAGTTTTCTACCACCTCTCTATGCCTGTTCCGTCTCTAAATCCGGATTCACTAATTGTCAACCCTATAATTCGTGTAATTAAATCGAAACCGCACAGTTATCCTGCGTCAGATTCCACCGCATGAGTTAATAGTGATCACCCTCGTAACCAACGTCACTGTAGCCCTGGTGATCACCGGAATCATCCCCACTCGAGTAGGATCCGTGAGAGCCGTGAGAACCCTCACCGCCACTCCCTGAAGAGTAGTGCTCGCCGCTGCTACCTCCCGTTGAATAACTTCCGGATCCACCTTCTCCCCCTGAGGTGTACTGGGCGCCATCACCACCATCGGTATAATGACCCCCCTCACCTCCCTCGGAATAATATCCAACATCACCCCCGGAGGTATCGCCCTCGCTGTAATGTTCGCCTTCGGAGTAACCGGCGTGGTCACTTTCGACAGGGACGTAGTGGGTATCTACGATTGTTCCTGTTGGTCGAGGGAAAGATGTGTATGAATATAATTACGTTTTTTGAGATCCTGGAGCTTGATTTGAATTTTGAAATTGATGAAATTTTAGTGCAGGGAGAAGGGTACGTACCGGCACCCTGATGGTCGTCGTCATCATGAGCGGTCTCGTGGCTTGTGTAGGAGCCACTCTTGCCGTGTTTTCCACCCTCTTCACCGCCCTTACCTTTTCCGAAAGCCGTGTGCTTCTCAAAGCCGTAATTGTCTCCGTCTTGTTTGTGGAAAGTGTCTAAAGTTTTGTAACCGTTATCCCCTTTGCTGTAGGTCTGTTTGAGGTAGCCCTTTTCACCCTCGGCGTCGCTGCCGTAAGTTTTGTAATATCCTCCCTCGTTCGACTTTCCTGAAACCGCAGGTGAAATTATCCAAGTATTCGAAGACGTACGAATTCCATTTAACTTGATTTTTTCCTTCAAACTTTATTCCCGGTTCGGGTTTTATAATTAATATACTGTTTTCCTCGGAGAGTCAGACACATACCCGATGCATTTTTCATCGTAGTCTTTTTAGGTTCTTTATCCCCTTTGGCCTGTCGTGATTTTCTAGCTTCCGTTCCAGCGCTGAGGAGGTCTTCTACTTCCGTAGCAAATCCAACCGGAACCGGAGCTCGGACGTCGCGACGCATAGAACCGACGGAGGCAACGTCATCCTCGACGGCAAGGTACTCATCGAAAGAGGCTGGTCTAGCTACGACGTAGCCAACGACGAGTAGAAAGCCAAGAAATCGATTCATGATCTTCCGCAGTAGTTTTTGCCACTTAAAACTTACGACGATCTTTAATTTATGGTTTATTCTTTCTGCGTGTACGTGGTGGTCGCTATTTTCTGCCCGAACGAAATGGTTTATAAAGCCTTTTATAAGTCCTCCCACTTTATGAGTCTCGGTGGATATTTCCAGAGCCAAGCGGATGGTGGCACGCGCAATTTTCAATCGTTTCATAAGACGGTATCGGTTGACTCGGCAAGTCCCGATACCCAGATCAATCAGGTACGACGCCTTTACGTCTGTTTGCTCTTTCGTATTAATCGACAAAATACAACGTCGTTCGATAATCGCCCCCTGCATTGCAAACAAGTTTGGCAATATCTGGTACCGTCACGTAGAGCTAGATTTACGTAAACTTCTATACCAGGAAACGGGGGGCTATAGTCAACGACCTGAACCGAAACTCGGTGTGGTTTTGCCGCCAATAACAGTAGGATTGGCATATCGATTATGTGGTGCACCGGTTGAGCGATTTGGCTTTCGTTGAAAACGGCAAGAACGTACGCCTGACACAATATCCCTGACGTAACGGATTATAGGCCGATGATCCCGCTGATTCTCATTCTTTCTCTTTCTCTCTCCGTATACTTTTCTCTATATAGTTTTTCTCATATTATATATATATATTGTATCGAGTAGAATTAATCAGCGACAAAAGAAAAAACGAAAAAGAGAAAAACGAGCCGTGAAATCAAGTGGCGCAAAGCTTAAATTGAGGTGTACTTTATACCTCGCTATTTCATATACATATAGATTATAATCTCTGACCGCAAAACGGGATTTGGAAACAAGTAAAAGCTTTCAGTAATTAGACCAGTTACAATTTTCCTTATTGTGTCAGAAATCGAAACCCTAATTGGTTCGAGGTCGATACCCAAGAGCTCGGTTGCGAAAATTGTATCCAACTAAACTAGAGAAGTGATTATTCAGCATGATAGATATCATACGGACAGATAGACTCTATCTAGATTTTTCTAGAAACTCTCCCGAGTTAATCCGATAACTTGGAAATCTTGTCGCGGAGATATTGTAAGATATGCTAGACGGCTTTGTGACAACGTCTTGTCTTTATTACAAAGAGAGACGCAGGCGTTGCAACATCCTGATTAAAGGGACGAGCTGCCGTATGCTCCTATACGCTTCCAAGTTCCACCTCATCGAAATGCATCGGTTTGTCTCCTGGCTCTAACTGGAAGTTGAGTAGACGTTAGGTACAGAGAAGCTACAATCAGTAACACTGCAGCAGTAGCAGAATGGAGAGAAATCTGTTCGTATTAATCCCACAACGTCACCAAAGCGTACGAGCGTAACAGACACAAGACACCTGCAACGTGCTGTTTAAATCTGATTGTTTACTGGCTGTTTGTGTGAGTGCAGGAGTCTGGTATGGCAGATGGATTTCTGGAAACAATTCTGCGGTAGTCTGCATTTAGAATGGCAAACAGGTACCTTCTACAGCTGCAGTATTCTGCGAGTTGTCAACCGATTCCATTCTGGCTACTAATTCGGGCGTAGCGAATTACAGAAATTTACTAACTCGTTATTTTTACTCACGATGTGTTGCCGTGTTACCGCGGTAAGATTTCCAATTTAATTTCTTGCGATTATGAGGACTAATCAATCGCGATATGCTCGACGACACGGCCGGCTGATCGTTTACAGACTTAAAATGTAATCGACTAGTCATCGGTTTCTTATGATACTAAGTTAAGAAAATGTTGAAATATTGAATAGTTCAGCGGAAAAGGGAGAAGGTCGAAATTTGGATCAATAAATGAGTAGACTACTATAAAACGAAATGGTCAATTATATTCGGAATTTTTTAATTCTTAAGATCAATGGATTCAAAAACGATTCTCTCCATTTCATTCCAATCGATAGTCTGAAAAAATACATCGACTGATTCGTTTTATAGTTGCTGCTATCTATATAATACTCCATAATTTATCCTTAATATGTTTACAACAATATTGAACGAGTATTAATTATTGTAAACTAAACGAACATATTCATCAAGTACAGTAGAGACTCGTAATTTACTAAATTCAACGAGATGTCAGATGATGATAAGTGCGTATTAGCTATTCATAATTCATATGCATTCTATCAGCACCTCTCCCACTCGAAACCCTTATCACTCATTCATGAATCAAATCTCTGATATCGTGTCTTCGGTACTCCGCAAGTACACTATAAATCTAGCTAATTACTCGTCGACTGACAAGTGACGGATGAAGAGTGATATTAATGCAGTAAAGTCCCAAGTGCAGAATACACTAAGTCATTGACCTACAATCGGTAAAGCATCATCCAACGGTGTTGTCCGGCGACTTACTGACATCGTTGAGTTAGGTTAGGGTTAGGTTAGGTTGCATCGTGCGTCTTGAGCAGGTGTATCGCGTTTTCAGGTTATGTATTTGTGCATGTTTATCGTACTCGTATAAAATTCAATAAAACTCTGTAATATTTTCGTGAAAATGAATATATTTGAAGAGGGTGTATGGGAGACCGACGATACGGGAGACAAGCTGACCAATGAGCTATTTCTTGGTGTAAGTAAAAAAGGTTAAGATGAAATCTAACCTGAAATATTTTATTAAACACGCGATAGATTGTTCATTAATTTATTAATTATTATCGCGTTTCATGAGACAGAAGAAGAAATCTAAAAAGGTTAAAAAACCGCTGGTTAGTAAGGCACAGAATAGCGCAAAATTGAAGAAGAATGATAAAAAGAAATCACGAGTTGTACAGTCCGAAGATAATGGTGAGGGTCCTGATGGGCCTGATCCGCGAAATAAACGAAATAATAAAAAACGGAAGTCTTCGGCAATTGAAATCGATGAAACTATGATCAAGAAATGGAAAGCAGAGTCGATGAGTCAATCTGTGGCTAAAGAGGGTGTTAAACTTTCGAAGAAAGAGTTAAAGAAAGAATCAAAGGAGCTTGATGATCAAGAGGACGTAGATTTGAAAAAAAAGACTGCTAAGAAGAAAAGAGATTCTGAATCTAAAGAGAAGTCTGATAAGCTTGAAATAAGAAAAAAACGAAATGGAGCTCTCAGAGAAACCGATCCACAGACTGATTCAGAGATTATGACAAAGTCACAGAAGCGTAGACTTAAGCTTAAAGAAAAACTGTTGAATAGTCAGAAAAGTTTACCAAGCGAAGATAGGGAGGAAAAAAACGTATCGGATTCAAATAATCCAGCAACGGATGTTGAAGTATCAAAAAAGAGGGATAAGTCTAGATTGAAAATTGATAGATTAGAGAGATTGCTGACGAGCAAGCAGCAGCAGGATACTTCTAAGATCACTAGAAATCTCAAAGAGCCAAAATCACTGAGAGACAGAATGTTGGCTAGGCTCAAATCCTCCAGATTCAGATACTTGAACGAACAAATGTACAACAACGAGAGTTGGTCTTCTAAAAAATATTTCAAAGAAGATCCGGACGCCTTCGCAGCATACCACGAAGGCTACAAGCTCCAAATAGATCAATGGCCCTTGAATCCTCTGGATACCATAATCGCCTCAATAAAAAGACTGTAAGATTGATTGATTTCGAACAGGAATATCAAAGAGCTGCCTTCTGAATGAAATTAATCAATTTCCTCCTATCCACAGGCCTAAAGATTACATAGTGGCTGACTTTGGGTGTGGAGAAGCAAGGCTTGCGGAAAGTGTAACACAGAAAGTACACTCCTTGGATTTGGTCGCCATTAATGATAGAGTAACTGCCTGTGATATGGCACACACCTCTCTCCTAACTAGCAGGATTGATGTGGTAGTCTTCTGCCTTTCTTTGATGGGCACTAATCTCACAGATTATCTTATCGAGGCTAACAGAGTTCTGAGGAAAGAGTAAGTGGGAGAATGAATTGAAATCAGCTGACTGCTATCTATTTTATTTTCTATTTTTATTCAGATACAATTTATGCTCAGCTTTGAATTAATCCTCATTCACAGAATGTCTTTCACGTTTTGTATTTTCAGTGGTATTCTTAAAATAGCCGAAGTTGAAAGTAGATTTGAGGACGTGGATGAGTTTGTGAAGATATTAGCAAGCTATGGATTTGTTAACACCTGGAAAGACTTGTCGCACAATTTATTCTACTTTATGGATTTCAAGAAAGATGGAGACATTACGAAAAAACGGAATAAGCTGCCTAATTTGACGCTGAAATCTTGCTTGTACAAAAAACGTTGATGCTTCGATAATGTGAGCTCAGTTTCTTTTTCTACAAAACTTTTTGTACATAATATACCGTTTTCATGTTATAAAAAGCGTCTTGAAACCAATAAAGACTCTTTCAGTTCTTATGAAGAAAATTTCTGAATGAAAATTATTCATTTGTACCAAATTATGGAGAACATACTTCTTTTCATACAAGTTTTCCTACCATTCATGGTATATTATTATATGTGTCAGCTTAACCAGAGTATTAAATTTCGCACACTCTGGTCTGTTTAGCACAATAGCTGTAGTAAAGTAATAATGTGTCTTTATCATCCCTTAAAAGTTACCAAAATAATAAACTCGTTCATTTTGGCTGGTCGCGGGATTTTCAATGTATGGCACTTTATCTCGGCGTAGTTATACCTGTACAGGATACTACGCTCTTGTATAAATATGCCGTGAAAATAAACTGACTATTGTTGAAACTTGTTAAAATTAAATAGAATGAAAAATAACAAACGTGTGGAAGACATGGTATTTGGAAAACAAGTATATATATTCACTCCTTTTTTTTTTTACTTACATCAATTAATAGTAATTATGTATGTGTGAAGTTTTAAATGTGATCGATTTGTAAATGAACTAAAAAAATATTATATCATCTATCTATATTCTCTTGGATCACATTGAATTAATGAAATTAAATAATAATCTTTTGAAGATTTTTTGTCATTGAAAATAATGAATCGCAAAATCCGTACGTTCTTTGAGTTAGTACGGGAATAAACTTATAAATATGCACATCTGCTTTTATCTGATTAATTAGAAACAGGATAAATCGACGCCTTCTAATACATCTGCAGCTTCATCTCTGAGATTCTCTACCTTCTCTAATAACAGCAGCTGAAAAATGCGAATAATTAGAAAACGGTCGTTAGGTATTCAGAGAATTAACAAATCTTACGATATTTCATAATCAGTTGATAATTATTCAGTTCTAGACGAAATTATTATTCGAAGAATGAAATATTATACCTTAGAAGCGGCGATGATTTGAGTAGCTATCCGCATGTGCATATTTTCTATCTTTTCGCACATTTCTCCTGGGTCAGCCAATGCAGTGGATTGTAACGTTTTATATCCAGCGTTAAACAACTGCCTCGCACGTCCCTTGAAAGAAGAAATCACAAAAACCTCAGTTGGTACGTGTCTTATTAATTTTCATCATTAATGCATCTACGAAATCATATTTGCATCCGACATCTTCAACATCTCGTTATACACCTACGATTTTAACACCAGGAAGTTCCATCAATGGTTCAAGTTCCGCAGCACAGCAGTGTGATAGTCGCTTAGAGAAGCTATGAATCAGATCTCTGAATGCCCAGAATTCATCCAATTCCTGAAAAGAATGACCACATTTCTTCAATCTTCTACTTTTGAAATTACATTCTAAATATGCAGTTGATAAGCAAATAATTACCGCGCAAAATCGTTCAACGCAAGAAGCAAACGACGCTGAGGCGTTCATTAGATTTTGCACTATCCCCCTGTTTACTTGATACTTGTTAGAAACCACGTGAACTGTTTGCTGATTCCATAACTCATTTAGAATCAGAGTTAGGTAGAACCTATTGACGACTCTTGGATCGACACCCTGTGAGGGATTGAAGAATATATTATCCCTTATCAATGCAGACAGGTAAGAATCGGATTCGATCCTAAATCATTGTGGTATATCGAACCTTTGGCATTATCCCAGATCTCAGTTTGGTCACAACTGTCTCATTTATGCCTAGGACCCTTGCAGTTTCCATCTGTACTCGAGATAAGTTGCAGACCTGTAAGCCAGAGAATTTACTAACGGATGTACAAATGATGGAGAAAGATCTTTTTTTGACTCTTTCAACTCACCACGTCGCAATAGACGTTGCCTGAGGGTTTCACCTGATCTACAAGATCGTATGGTGTGACAAGGTACAAAAGATGAAGACAGTCTAGAAGCACTAGCTGACTTTGAGCCGATTTCAAATCTCTATAGAGAATATGCGCACGACTTAGTTCCACGCATCCTGAGAATAAGAAAAAAAGTCTATTGCTATGCCGGAAAAGAGTAGAATTCTCGAAATTGGCAAATTAACAATTATGATGCGATCGCACCTTTCATAGCTGCTCTCCCCAGTTTACATACTTCCAATATTGTTGTGCTATTAAGTTTGACAGTTTTTTTTCCACTTTCAACCGGCGCCTGATTCTGCATCTTATTTGTGTTATTATCTTGTGAGGGAATAAGGACGGTTAAATTCGGATTAACTTCGCTGTAACTAGTGACTTGTTTCACTTTAATTGCACCAGCTTTCATTAGTCTGCTTATTGTTCTGTCAGTTATTTTCTTCGTGCTAATGTGCAGCCGGTTTTGTTGTATACCAAGCAAAGTCCTTTCCATTAACTTGTGCAGTTCAGATCTAGTAGTTGCTAAATTGAGCAGAATCGAACTCAATACCAAGTTATTCACCCCCCTATCTTCTTCGATATGTATAGTGCTTATGCAATCATCCATTTTCGAAGTCAACAGCTCTTTCACCTGTGATTCATGCAAGCAGTTGAAATAACATTTATCCAAAAAGTATACACAGGATGGTCAATTTATCCAGACTACAACACCTTGGGAATTTCGTTCGGTCTACTGATCAGTATACTCTCTCCTACATCTTTCATTCCGGCTCGTCCAGCTCTACCGATCATCTGTTTGTACCGACTCAAATTTAAGAACTGATTTCCAACGTATGGGTGCCTCAATATGACCTGTAATATAATTTATCCATAGGCTCAGGGAATTAAGTGATTTCATTCTGTTAATATTAGACTGGTACCAACCCGTCTCGCTGGTAAGTTAACTCCAGCAGCCAAAGTCGAAGTGCAACAAATAACGCATAGAATTCCGGACCTGAAAGCTTCCTCGAGCAATCTTCTCTCCTCTGACATTAAACCTGAGTGATGATAAGCTACGCCGAATCTTATGGTTTTTTCTAGTATCTCGCACAGCGCACCTTCGGCTTTCAAAGCTCTCATCAATATTTCTTTCTCCTTTTTTTTGTGCTCTTGAAGAGTTCTGAAAACAATGTATAAAAGTTTAGGTCAAATTGTAGCAACGTAAAAATAAGCCTTTCGCAATAAACTGCGATAGTTACTTGAACAAAACTCTAGTCAGCAGGACGGCAACGTTTTCGCAGTTTTTACGACTCGGACAAAATACAAGGCAGGAGTCTTGCGGCACTACGTCCATAACTAGTCCTCCTAGTTTGTCTGGGTCTAGTTTAGTCGCTTCTTCAGAATACTATGTCGATAAACATGTAAAGAGATAAGACATTGAGTACAGTTTGAATCCACAAAGAATGGATACACCAATAACTGGTACAAACTCACAGAGTAATGAATCTTCTTTAAATCAGTCAGTATTTCTTCTTCTTTAAGATCGACCAGCCAAATATGGTCCTCGCATTTGACATACTCTTTCAATTCCACGGGCCTGAAGTCTTTGGTGTAGACTTGGGCGTTTAAAAAACGAGCAATATCGTTCAGATTCCCGATAGTCGCGCTCATTCCTATTATCTGCGAATCAGCTGAAATAGAATTGCGATTAAAAAATATCCCAATAGTAATCAAAGCCCAAAAAAGGAAAATAGTTCATAAAACTGACTTTTAGAGCACATGACTTTCGTCAAAAGGCCTTCCAGCGTTGCGCCTCTGCCCCCGTCTTCTCCCAACAAGTGTAGTTCGTCAATGACGAACATTCCGACCTGGAAAAACAATTCTGGGTATTACAAGAGGCGAAGAATCAAGCGAAATCTGATTATGCATGATTCCCGGATTACTTCGCTAAGACGATTCGTCTCTATCAAGCTGTTGACAAGACCCAATCCCTTCTCAATCGTACAGACATAAATAGTGCGCTTTCTCCGCCTCCTGCGAGGCGGATATTGTCCATTACCCGCCGCGTATTCTTCCACTAGAAAATCCAACTCCAAAGCGAAAGGAGCCAACGAACGTACCTGGAATAAACAAAATGAGTTAGAACTCTTCTTGAGTTAAAATACCGGCAATCTTCGTGCAAAATCAACGCTCAAGCTCCACCTTTTCTTGCACAATTGCAACAAAGGGAAGGATGAAGATGGCATTTCTTTTGTTCACTACCAGCTCTTTCAGCATCAATATCTCAGCGACTAAGGTCTTGCCTCCGCTCGTCGGCAGAGCATAGATTAAATTCTTTCTATCATGAATCGCTTGCAAGTTCAAGCATTCGTCTTGCCATTCTGAAAGCGGTATAACGATCGATTAAAACCATCCGAACCAGAGATCTGCGTGTAGATGAATGAGCTAAGGTTTACCGTAGAGCTCGGTGATTCCCTTCACACGTTGTATGAGGTTTTTCACAGTTTTCGGAAGCCCGTGAAACGAATTGGAATCCTGGTCCTTTTCGGACCCTGAAGAAGTCAGACGACTCTTTTTGGCGGGCTCTAAATTTTCTATAATCTGAGGCAACGAATGTTTGCGAGTGATTCGAGAAATGGACAAAACGTCCGATGTGCCATCTTTTGGAGACGAGTTATTTTTCTCATTCTCCATCGTCTCAACTTCTTTATAATCCGAGGAATCCATAGCATTGAAAGCTTGATCCAACAGGCTGTCGTCGTCCCATTTTAATTCATCAACTCCTGACGTTGAGATGTTGTTATTCTGCCATTTCATATTGCATATCGATACCTCGGTCATATCAAATACATCTTCTAGCTCCTTGCAAGTTTCTGTGGCTTCTTTTATCAGCGAAGCATTTATTGGATAATGTGGATTGTCTGTTGCAAATTTACTATAATTATGTTCGCTGGCTTGCTCCGCGTCAATATTTGACTTATTGTTATTTTTAATATCGTTAATCACAGCGCGTTTGTTTTCACTATTATATTCAAATTTTTCGTCGAAATCTAGCGTATTTAATATAGTGTCGTCTATCGACAAGAACGATTCGGGAAACAAGACTCTATCTTGTACCGTAACGTGAGCACCGAGCATAACGCTATCTTCTAAATTCATTTTTTGCGCGAGAGAAAACTCTGCTTCTTCTGTCACAGCCATATTTTTGATAATTTATCACTCTAAAGATTATTCAGATAGTTTTATAAAAGAAATATTATTTTCAATATATTATTCACAGGTTATAATGGTACACTGGGCTTTAATCGGCTTTTATCTTAACACTTTCGTGAAGTAAGCGATGGTACGGATTTCATCGGGTTAAGGATTGATTTTACGCTTTTATAATTAAAAAAACAATTATAACTGTACTATGCGTTTACAATCAAACTATTGAGTATTGTTAAACTGTCTATTATACTACTTCGGTGATGTCTAACCTCCGATTATTTGAATCACAATCGAGTTGTGATTCGAGTCAACGTTCGAGTGTTTAAATAATTGCCAGCGCTATCTAGCAGTTGAATGTTAAACTCCGACACAGGAGTAGCGGTAGGTAGTGGTCTCGGGGTTTTCTATTTTACCGTAAGAAGGATGAGCGCTTGATAGGTTGCCTACAGTCAGGCGTAACAGCTAAGCAATAATTATTTGGTGAAACCTCGCGTGGGTTGAATAGAAAATTTTCTGAATACGATATCCGATATCTACTCTGTCGATTTTTACCAAAGATTGGTTTTATTCGCTGGAATAAATGAACAACTGCTGGCTACTCTCCTTCGGGATATAAGCCTAAGGAATGGGAGAAGAAGGAGAAGAGTCACTGATGGCAACTACATTCGGTTGCTTTTAAAAAATTTATTTCATAGGCACACACTTTGAAACGAAGTCGAGATCGTACCTACATAAATTATGACACCGAACCCGATTGGAATAAAAAATTTGCCATCCTTAGTTGGATTTCATTCGGTTAAAGGATGAATTTTTTAAAATCAAACCCGCGCGTAACTATGTTACCGCCTTGTATCGCGTTTCTATGTCAATTAGTAGAGATGTTTACTTGAAACAAATTGTTAGATTAAGTTTCATTATTATTTGTTCTAATTAAATCTCTCGCCAATTTAAATTAAAAACTATTTCAATCTTAGTTTGAAAAAACAAGGTATTCATTCTTAACGAAGAACTGAGAAAATATTTTCATTTCATCTAATGGTATCCATACAATTCTTGAACGTCTTGACCATCCCTTGACCACCCTTATGGGTATTTATTAATTAATAGGAATCGGTATATCCGGAAATCAATAACTAATCCAAGGCTCAGCGACTTATAAATAGATTCTCTGAGTCCGATTTTACCCGAGTACACGATTGGTCGATTAAATGTACGCGGCTGGTATCGCATAAACAATTATTCCACACAGCCATCGGCTATGTCGTAGCTGAGTGCATTTTCTAGTAGAGAATCTGGCCTACACGCCATGTCGGAGGGAATCGATCGACGCTTATATGGTCTGGAACAGTAATAATTTGAATAGTATATGTACGTACGTATGTATGTACTACATACGATTTCCGAGAAATTTACGTTAAACAGGGAGCCTCGCCCCCGCAGAAGAGCTGCGGTCGCAATAGTTAGTCGTAGAATTTCTGTTTCACCCCTGTAATTCGTCACGTACGAAAACAATCGACCGTGTATCCTGCGACCTCGGAAACTTTCTCAAGGATTATGATTTATTGTAGGGCTAACAAGCCGAGCTGCGGTCCAATGTTCTATGAATATACCGCAAGTGATCGATACCGCGTTTATCCCCACTGGTTTATTGATAAATACCAGTACATCAGTCTATCCGATGCTACTATAATCATGCGAAATGTTTTACGTCTTTTCGTTAATTTCATACTCCGATATAATGTAGAGTAATAATAATTCGACAAGGATTGTAAAATTCTATAAAATGTAATTGAATCGCGATCCGAAAATATGGCGAGCTCAGACTTTTTTATAGATCGTATAATAGGGGGATCCACGATCCTATGTGGAAGCTATTGTCAGCCATGCTCTGAGATAACGACCGTTTCCTTCCGCAGCTGAGTCGGTTGTTGGTCAGCGGAGAAAGTTTCGTCGGATAGAATAGTGAGGAAAATCCCAGCCGAAGAATTTATCGTGCAATAAGACAGCCCGGCCACCTAACAACGGTGCACTGGCCATTATTCTTTCTTTCCAAACGACCAGAGGGTCGATTTTTGCATTATATCTGCTCGTTCATATCCCGCGAATCTATACTCTTCGAATCGCCGCATGTAGAAACAGCTGGGGAAAATTTCTCTACACTTTTTCGTAAATACTATAATCCGGCGCTCTCCCTTTCCCAATGAATTTCGATAGCGTTTCTTCGGCTGAAAATAAGTTGCAGATTTTTCTGGCTGCACCCTCTTCGATCGGCTCAATTTCTCTCTGTGTCCCATAAGACGCGCTCGCAGGCCGCTTACCATAAACAGGCCATACGACACGTTGCGAAATCTATTTACCATTCACTTTACATCAATGGGATTAAAGCACGCGCAAAACGTACTGTATACGTACGTACGAATTACCATTCTCTCGTTAGGTGAAGTCCTAATTTCAACCGCCATGGGCAAGCATTAGGCACAGAAAGTTATCAGGCATGTGAATCAAGCGTATCATTGAAATAACGAGGATTGGCATACGCAGTTTCGAAATCCTTTTTTAATTAAATTAATGACACGAGCAGCAAACTCGGTCTAGCTATTGAAATTGAATATATTTCATCGTCAAAGGATCGGGTTGTGCGAGGATTTACCCGGGACAATTCCACATTGTGTATAAATGTATGAACACTACATGTATATGTTGAATATTCTCCGATATTTCGATTCAGCTTATTTGGTACACGATATGGCAATAAATTTATCTTTTATAAGCGAATACTTATCAGATGAAATCTTATTTAGGTATTCTCTCGGTGGATTTGCATTTCATTAATCACGGTTTATCTGGTCCGTCGTTGAGCTCGAATTCATCCGATAAAATTAATACGTCCAATTTACTGAATTTAATCGAAAACCTTCTGCCAAATAAGTGCTAATCATGAACCTCTCGATATTGCCTGAAAAAAGCATCGGAGCGATTCCCTCCAGCTTTTCCATCCCGATAAATCCGTGTAAATTCCAACAAACTCCTGGCAGAAAGACCCTTTGAAGGTTCCTCCCGGAATTCCGATAGGACGGATAACTCCTTAGGCTAATACTGAAGTAAATTTTCAGGCTGTAGGGACACTTTGAATTGTTATATCTGTGTATATGTATATACAGCTAGAGACTATCCGCATCCTGTAACACAAGGTTGTCTGGTATAAGAGAAGATCGAGGGATTTCATTCCTGCTCAAATCAGGATTCCCTGCACAGAGAGATAGAAGGACAGTTCACCAGGGCAACTTTCATCCCTAAGGATGAGCGGGCAGTTCGCCTACACAATATCGATGTGTAGTCGAAGGTTATGTACACCTACATGTGAGTTCTATATGTATGTATACAATCTACGAAGGCTAATGTATTCACAGGGTAGGTAATCATTGCGGTGCCTTGTTGTATGGAAATCGTAGCCCTCGGGCAGGGATGGATCTTTCGGGAGGACTTGTATCGGGTGCGTCGTCATCCCCTGGAATTGATTTCACTCCAGTGAATTTGATTTCGCTTCTAGCTACAAGATTTTCTTTTCGGAAAAATACCGTGAGAGAATGAAATCATATTTAACCCTCCGGACGGATAGAAACTGAAAAAAATGATGTAAAAAATTTGCGGATTCGCGTATCTCGAGAATACAGTTCAAAATATATTCCACGACTTTACTGAATTCGAAATCATCAACAATAAGATTCTACGCAATTCTGAATACATACCGCATTGACCAACCGGTCTTAGATCCCACTATATCCGGTCGTTCAACGGCTCTGAAACTTCCGCGCGATTCTCCGCATCGTCCGAGTCGCCGACGTGAACCCTAAATTCAAGGCTTTAGCGCAAATACCAGGTATTATATAAACCTTTGCAAGGATAATTACTCGCTTAACGCGCTAAGGATCAGTCAAGACAATAACGAGGGCGGGGTAATGTTGGCTCCTGAAAGTTAGGAAGCCCTAAATTTATCAGCATAAATACTGCTTCTCTCTGCTTCCGCCTCTAAATATCACAGATTTTTGTTTCGTTGTAAAACATGATCAGTTTTAGGTTAAAAATGCATGAAAAAGTTTCAAGTATCCATAGAATTCTTCGTCGTTGATTACATTGAGTATGAAATTCGATTATTCTATAAATCAAAGAGCTTCTCAGGTGTGCAATAGATTCGGTTTTGCATTACATGGGACAACGATACTTGAGAACCACTGAATATACTCTAGCTTGGTAACAAACTGACTCCTGGGCATTGGAACTAAATGGATCATAAGCTTTCGTAGCTTTACCTCTATTTGTCTCCTAGGGACCTGGGAGTCGGTTGAGACAGCCTCGAAGGCGAAGGCGAAGGCACGGGCCACATTATATCAATTTGTATTAAACGTAAGCCTCGACCAACCGAGGTAAGCCCAAAAGTGAAACTATAAAGATACACAGCCTGTAAGAGGCGATGGTAAAAAATGTTAAAAAATGTTTCTTCTGCGTCGGATAGGAATTTTTGGAAATTCCGTTCTCACGTTACTGCAGGTGGGTTGAAATATTCCCTCGATTTTCAACGCAATCAAAACTGTATGTTTTAAATGAAAAAAACGAGGCAATTAAATCCCGCGTGCACTCTAATTTTCGAGATAAAAAACGCAGAGCTTTTATGCAAAAGTAAAATCGTGTAAACCGCTTTCGGGTCTGATGGTCGTTATTACCTCATCGAATTTAAAAACAACAAATAAAAGGATGAAAATTTTAATTAAATTTTCACAGACCGCAAGGTGCCGCTCGTTTAATAACGCTATCAAAGGCCAATTTTCCAATAATTCTTCCCACCTAGACGTTGGTAGTGGAAGCTACAAAGTAAATAGGTAATATCCACACCTCATGTTCGTTCGCAAGCTACCTAGCTTATTATTATTATTATTATTATTATTATTATTATTATCATACCGACATCTAGGTATATGCACATAGTATATATACATATATACTTCATACTTGTTGAGAGACGGTTTAGCTTACACATCGTAACCGTGCAGTACGGGGATTTCGCTATTCGTTGAAGTTTGAAAGCCTGCGGGGCAGTATGCCACACACGTGGTGATTCTGCGTGCGATTTTCCCCATGTCTGTGGTAAGGAGGTTAATGATCGTTCTTTTAGTCCCTCGTTTTTATGCGGAAACTATTTTCCCTGCGTTATATTTTTTCACGGAATATCTTCTTCATCTTATATTCTTTTTTTTTTTACAATAGTTGTGTCAATAATTTCAGGATATATGTGATAACCCCGGGGGGAAAACGTGGCTACTTTTATCTGACATCTATTTACGTAAGTACTTGACCCTTTGTCTTTTCAACCACATACAACGGGAGAAAAGAATCTTCTGGACCGAGTGGAATTCGTTTGACGCAAACAACCCTGTCGGGCTGCTTGCTGCTCCACTGCTTTCGTTACGGCGTGTTCCACTTTGCGAAAATCCTTTGATTACAAATAGCAACTTGACACCTGAAGGGTAGGGCTATCGAAATTGCTTCCCAGTTACTCTCCTGCACACAATTTACTCTGTATTTGCGATTCAAATAAACGGCACGAGTTTTACCGCGCAGGGTATATATGTATACATTGTTCAAGGGTCGTAGAATCGTGTGCTCGCTACTTGAATTCGAGTAGTTCATACTACGATATTATACTCGTAGATAATTGGCGCAGGAAAAATGGAAGAGAAATGAAAGCGAGAAAATCACTCTAGGCTACAAAAGCCGCATTGTGGACAACAGAGGAGGTTCAAAATTTGCGTAAATTTAATACCTACGGCGTACAGGTACAGGGTATCGTACGATGCGATGCTGGGTCAGCAGATCGTTGAATTGAACGAATATCGATCACCTCCCCAGTTTACTGGAGGCCGTGGTAGGCTTTGACGCGATCCAAACGAAACCACAAATACCTGCGTGTAGATGTATCGAGGCAATCAGTGCTAAATTTTGATATCCACGTCAATGGGTACCCATTGTCCGTTGGTAGCTACAGAGAAATTTATAACTGAAAGAATGGACTTCCTTGATGGGAAAAAATTTCTCGTCGGTTCTGAATTTGCAACAGAAATTATTGTTCAGTCGAATAAGACCGATTAGGGTATATGTAGATATGTATAAGTATTTTACAATTAACGATTGTGGATGGACCAGGGTGACTTTGAATTTGTAACGAAGGAAGGTAGCATTAATGAAATGAGTTTTCAACTTGGTAAGTTTTCAACTTTTGTCGAAAGATGAAGATTTATAGTTACCCAACCGTAAGGAAAGTTTGTGGGCAAGCAGCTATAGCTGCTAGCATCTGGGTCGAGGCGAAGTAAGGCCGTTTCTTCGCTTCTTCCCCTGTCTTCTTGTCCCGTTTCTCAACTCAAAATTATCAAAGACAACTTCCTGCTTTTCCCGGAAATTCAATTTCCAACAGTCACTCGGCTTCAGATTGTTCTGCCTGCTTCTGTGAGCCAAGGGGATGATATCAATATTTGATTACTGCCTGACATTTTGATAACCGTTTTTCATATTTCCATTTTATTCATATACTAAACTTGCAGTTCTTTTCTTTTCACAGATTTTTCATCATAATAGGCGTTTATATATTATATTATATACTACGAACTGCGAACTGCTCCTGCAAAGTCTGCCTTTTTTACCCCTCTCGATCCCTCTCTGATTCCCTGACCCCTCATTTGACCTTTGACCGATCGATCGATCTATCAATGTCATTCAAGCTTTTCGCTTTCACCTCTTCACGTGTACCTGAAACACAATAAACTATAGAGGTGAATTCCTTCCGGCTCCCCCGGATTCCCTCTTCAAATTCTGCTCCTTGAACGTAGAGAAGAGGGATCCTCGTTGCCTCCGGCATGGATTTCACTTCGCGGCTGCTGTTTCGCCTCAGGTTTAGATATTCCTGAGAGTACCGGTGTATTTTTGCTGTTTTCTCCCTTTTTCATTTATACATTCATTCCTATCCACCCATCGTTAATTATTACTCAAAATATATTTTCATTCAACAATCGCTGCCGACCCTGTAGCCGATAACGGACGGATGCTGTAACAGCACTCAGTCTATAGGCGTCTCGATCTGTTTAATTATTAAATCGCTGATTGCTCCTACGGGACTGGTAATGCGTTCGACCGTATTAAATCGAACGAACAAATGAATGAATGAATGGATGAATGAATGACTGGATAAATGAATCCCCGAAGAGTCGTAAGGGAACGCATTCATTTACCCACTCCGAAGACGCGAACAAAGCGTTCGAGTAATTTTCATTATAAATCTAATAGATGTGGATAAAATAATTCAGGGTAAGAAATCTTCTGAAAGTGTATCCGCACTTCTGTAGTCTGTATAGTTTCGCGTGGAAAACAATACCTGGAAGTAATAATTTTTTGATAAATAATTCGAATCGCGTTTCTCGCCTGTCGCACGGTTTAACCCACGTCACGTACGCAGTACATCGACCAGCGAAGAGACATGGCAGAAGAATATGACGGGCAGAAATCTCGAGTGGCCTTCAATACGACTTTTCGAATCTCGTTGACAGCCCAGTGGACAACGAGGGGCAGCATGGGACAGGGATAAGGGGAGGAGGGCAGAAGGGGGCAATTGTACGGGTTATACCTATCCAGACACATTTCAGTGTTAATAGTAACACGTACGGTGTGACCGCAGCACGACGCGTTGTTAGTAACATTATGAATTATGTATCGGTAGTCAGATTATACTACCCGGCAATATCTTCGCGCTCGTACCTACCTACCCCATAACAGAGACATCCTTTCGCCAATGGTCTCGGCGACATTGCCGGTGTACCGTAACCATGAATACACCGTGTATATTATTATGTATATTTTATCACCGCCAGATAAAGGGGTGGCTGCCTATGGCCAAATCTCGGCTTTCGTACTGCGTATAGATACCCGGCGCGTTCTGCAGCAGTGAGATATTCTCGCTTTTGTTCACAATCCACCCTCTCTCTCTTTCTCTTTCTCCCTCATTCTCTCTGCCGTATAGATGTAGAACTTAGATACGCGTGTGTAGGTGTGTGACTTGTACACCTAGCTTACACCGCGCAGAAGTATACGGACAAATGGCTAATACAGATCTTGTCACGGTGTCAAAACGGGGTGTCAATATGGTCACGGGAAGAGGATATCCGCATTTCTCTACGCTACACAATGGGAACAAGTATATCCCGTTGTAAAAACCTGTTGCCGAATTCGTATTCACAAAAATGACTATATCCAAGATATTCGCACTTCTGCGCGATACCCCGCGTCCTCGATTTAAAGAAGATGTTTCTGTATGCATAGGCTGACCAGAGACTGACGTTTGCTACTTATTTCAATGCAGTAGAAATTTCTTGTCCTGGAATATTCCTCGCGATCAATAAATTCCAAATTCAATGGATTCTCAGTCCGGGATAAGTATATACGGTATATAACTGTACACGTAATACGCGATGTACGCTGTGACTGCTTGGAACGGCGTGTCACGCGCTGGTGATTTTTTTTATTTTCTTTGAAATTTTCACGTTCGCGTCTTGAGGCTGTGTACATTGCCGAAAGTTAAGACAAACACCGGCTAGACAAGAAATTGTTGCCTCTTCGAAGCGCGGGGTATGTTTGCGTTTCCACTTTTGCGGTTGCGGCTGAATAAGCGCAGAACGAAGCCTGTATATAAAGCCCAAGTCCCCGGGGTGTTATAGAATCGAAAATTTACAGTCGACAATGGTTATATTCATACACGGAAACCGTTCTAAAATCCGCACACTCCGTAATACCTTCACTAAAATAATGAAAATAATTGATTTCATTGATTTCCCTCGTTATACTGCTCGCGTATGCCCATAGCGTAGCCCTCGCCAACCCCTCAACCTGCAGCACAGTCTCGCTATAAACGAGCTTCATGACCTCAGAAGGCGCGGTTCTCCTCGAGGTTCATACCTACCTATGCTATATTTATTCAGCAATTAACTGAGGTATGCATATGCATGTTACGGCTCTTAGGTCGACGCGTTCAATGAATTGTAATCACGAACCGTCTCCTGCAGCAGCAACGGAGTCGAGGACTAACCAACCTTGCAATGCCACTACTGGTCGGTGTTGACTGGGGCGATTCGCGATGTGTATGAATGTATTACTGTACGAAGGTACGAAGGCATGAATGTGCATAGCTGCGGAAGTAAGAAGCAAGGGTCACATTTACAACTATTGTAAAGTTGTATGTATATATATGGGGTACCCGGAGTTACTCGGTTGAACGTTAAACGCTGAAGTCAACACCTCACACCTGACCACTTCCAAGAAACTCTGTTTTACGGCTATTGCGGAAATTCGTCACGAATGGTAGATGGTTCTAATTGTAAATTGCCTCCGGGGCTCCTGCACCACTACAATCACTTCTTGTTCGCCATAATTCTGTGTACGTACCTTGACCACTGCATAGTCCAGCAGACTTTCGTAGCCCATCGTACAGCTCTACGTATGTTCGGTCATTAAACCGCCGTGAATACATACGTGTGTATCTGTACGTATACAAATGTCGACACATTGTTGTTCTCGATTGCTCCCGAGGCTCGCGAACTTTCCGTAAATCTATCAAACGGAGATATTTCACCGGTACTCTATTCCCTTTATAAATACCTTCGTCAATCCTCTATCGTTTCTGCACTATATTCTGTACCGATTATGAAAACAGAATTCATGACATTTCACGGGTTGTGAAAATTTCGCGAAAAATCATTCCATTCTCGGTTCTCTACCACGCATTATGTTCTCCGTTCCATGTATGTACAATGTACATACACCCTCGTATCCACGTGTACCAGTGCAAAGGCATGACCAGTATGAGCGTAATAGTGTTGTAAGATGTTGGCTGTCAAATGAACAATGCAATATTTTAGCACGTCGGTATATTACGTGTAATATTATGTATGTAAATATAGCATACCTGTGCATATATGCTATACCTATACACGAGGCACGAGTTGGGTTAAGGTAATGACCACCATTAACCAAGCAACCATTCCCCACACGATTTATGAAGCAGAAGATGAAGGAGATAATCCATCGGGACATCGCGGTTGTACGTTCAACTGCGTCAAGGCCGTGGGAGAAAATAAGGGTGAGTGATCGATTGTTTAAACCAAAAGAAACGGTAATATTCTTGGAAAGACACCGTTTTTTTTTTTTTTTTTTTTTTTTGTGGTACCATGTATACCAAGAGCATAATTGAGGCAGTTGAAGATGAAAGGCGACATTACATATTCTGTAGGTACGCTGAGATGAGTTCTGAGAAGCTCGTTTCCATTCTCCACATACATCTTTACTCGAAATTCTAAAAATTGGATAACAGAATGTTGTCTATATAGAGGGGATATCATTTTTTTTGGGATGAATTTATTTTGCAAAGTACGAAACGACGTGGCTTTTCATTTTCTTCCTTTTATAACGCCTACGAGAGAATTAGTTCGATGCAGTCTTCACGCATTGGGCATATCCAGTTCTCCGATTCATTGAACGACCTATCAACCTGCTGCGCGATAACGCTGCTATTGCAATAACTTACCGGGTTATCTGGACCCAAAAACCCCCTGCCGACCCCTCTGATCGTTTTTCTCCGTTCCTACAGCCGTAACGTATTCCGCCTTTCTCGTTAGCCATCTCGACCGTCTGAATAGTAGTTGGCAATATCCCCAGGGAGAAGTATACAGCTGGTACTATCCTCCGTTCATGGTAAGCTCGTATCTATCTACAGAGAAGCCATAATTATCCGGGTTTTGGTTTCATTTTTAAAAATCATCTCTTCGATTCTTAAAGCGTAACAAGATAAGCTGAATTCGTACTTTAATCGGTATGAAATCTAGGCTTAGATAATATTTATACAAGAAGGGAAGTATGCTTTTGAAATACGGTGTAAAGAGAGTGAAACTTCTCATTATCAAAACCATTTTAATCTTAGCTGGTAGAACGGGACGAGGTGGTGGTGGGTTCCGGTGGGTGAAACTTCTAAACGCAGTGGTGAAACGGCTCGGAACTCTGCTGAGCAAAGAAATGAAATGAAATGAAAGAATGAATTATTTCCTGGGTCTGATTGCGCTTGGGTATGAATTTCTTCTTTCTTTCTTTCTTTTTTTCTCTTTCCTTTTCACCCTCTGCAGAAGCACCAGCACCAGCACCAGTATATAGGCACACCCGCTTTCACTTTTAATCCTTATTCTAAATAGCATTATTAATTGTCATTCGTTCCTTGAGAATTTCATTAATTATAACATTTCCAAGAGTAACGATAATTACCGCGATAAAAACCGAGAAAAAAAAGCAGGAATCCATATTATTTCAATATTTTCTACTGCGATTTCATTTTTTATTTCCCGCAATTGAATCTACTGACTATTAAATAAACCCAGGATCATTTGTCGCCATAATATCAACCCTTCAGTGCGAAATCGTTCACTTAGCTTGACTTGAATTCCTCCCTTTACTGAAAGACATCGTTTTCCTGGACCCGAAAGACCGTGGAGGTATTCGATCATCGCGGAAGTCTATCGACAGGATATCAGAGCAATGCGGGCAGGTGATGGGGCCGTTTTTAGAACGTAAATTTAATACTTCTTTTTTACATATACAAAGCCAGCAAATGACTCGGTTACAAATCTCAGTCTGGATTACTCGTATATATTCATAGATACCGGGTTGAAATTCGACGAAGACTTATGTAGGAAAGAAAAGGCTCGGTCATATGTCGTCAGCAAGAAATGTAATCATTTATATTCTGCTCCATATAGGAAGGGATAATTGTCAATGAACTTTGATCTATCGCGTGTATATTCTATCTAGCCAAAAGTTATTGAAAAAAAAGAATGGAAAAATAAACAAAAAAGAAAATTGAAGGGAATAAAGAATTTGAGGAAGGGTCGAAACTAATTCGCAGCAACAAACGCCGCGGGATAACCAACCAAGATAAGCTTTGGTGGTGAATCGATCTTGAGGGGATCCGTCACAGGATACTCGCCCGTACTCAGCCTCCCTGAAATAGCTTCCGAGTAGGCGTGTATATCCTTCCCTGTAGCTCCCTTACTCACCCGCACACGTTTCTTCCGTGTGTTAGTTTCGAAAGCACACATTTAAACATGTATTACATGCATGTATATATATACTTATATATGTATGTATGTATGGCAGTTGTACCTACAGATACAAAGGTGCGTAGAAAAGACTGAAAAGGGCTGGCGGGTTCTGTCAACTCCTATCCCTTTCGGAAGAGTAATTAAATGCCAGAGTGCCATTCGTTGTGTAGCATTCGTTTTTCATTTCATTTCTTTTTTTTTTTTTTCCTTTTTTTTCATATTAAACGCCTGCATGGTACATAGCAGAGGCGTTTAAAGTGAAGGACTTGTCACGCCCGAGAAAAGAGGGCGAGAGAAAAAGGGATGAAAAATGTAAAAAAAAAAAAAAAGAAGTGCATTCTATTATATTATATTATATATATAATTATGTATTTACTCAGTTGCATCGGGTTGGAGGAAATTAGGTGAAAATTTGTTGAATATATATTTGATGAATAAAAAATTGTAGAAATTTATAAGAGTAAATTTAATTTAGCGTTTGATTTCGAAGGGTATATAATCCCTTGCGGAATCCCATTGACGATTAACTCCATGACGCCCACGCAAGGTAGTAAATTTAATTAAAACTAATCCGAATTGTCGCCCCTCTCGGAAAGCCCGATCTTATCAGATATATTCCATGTTCTACTCGAAAGAATGATCTTGATCGTCGCAGGTCTATTGTGCGTGAGCTGTAAAATGCTGAGTATATTGACGCAGGTAGTAAGTACATAAATAACTAGATAGAAAAAACCTGATAACGTATGTAATTTGCATAAGAAATTCGTGTACAAGAATACGGAACTCGGAAAGCGCGAAGGTCTCGGCTGTGCTAAACGTATAATAATATAATGGGAAACGATCGGCGGAACATTTTTGGCTATAATTTGTAGTTTTTTTTTTTTTTTTCTTTCTCTCATTTTTACCCGAAATAATTATATATCCCGTTTTATTCTCACGCTACATAGAAATGAATAATCAATCTGTATACATACATATAGTAATCCATACGAACTCCAACACTAACAATAAGATGGACACTGGAAGCCCAGTGCCTGGAGGAAGAGTCGGTATTACATATTAATATTCCTGTGATAGGATCGAGTAACTGTCCCATGGCTCTAATATTTTTATACGAATGGTATATAGGGGTGGAGTTATAATATAAAATGTGCACGATCCTCGGGGCGTGATTCCCAACGCCGTAATATGTTCATAATCAGAAAATAACTTTTGATAGGAATAGTTTCTGATTATCACACATGTTTGCACTGTGAATATACTATAGAGCTTTCAAAAATAGTTACTCAAAATGAAAATTGACGATTAAAAATTGACCAAAAAGCCCGCGTTCTCATTTCATATTCATTGGCATTTATTGAGGTCCTTTTACCAATGAGAAATTCAATGTATCGGGCGAATGTCAATCTTATAGACTGTCAGTCGACTCCCTTTTATTTTACGATACTACACGTCCTCGTCCTGGCCGATTTTGCCTTGAAGATTTTATGCTCTCTTTTTTATAGACTAGGCTTAACCACGGACGTATTTATTTTACAAATCGAAGACGAAATTTCGACGAGTGGTTCGCGACCGTTTTTCTATTATTCGACGAATTTTACGAAGTATTTGCATCACCAGGAGAACTACTCCTGTAGGTACCTAAATATATAATTTTTCTCTATTTCGTTTTTCAAATCTCCGCAGACCACCGAATGTCTACTTCTTTCCCCTTTTTGGTGTAAAATTTTCTGGCTTGGGATCGCTTGGGTCGTGTTAAGTGAACCTCGCATCCCCTTCGTACCCTTTAATGGCAATTTTGCCATGCTTGCTGCGGTTAACCGAGTTGAACCCTTTTCTTTTAATTGATATTTCATGTCTCGTATGAATAGGAAAGTTTGTATACATGCGAGCGATTTGGAAATGGATCAGTCGCCACTTAGCGGAGTATAAAGTAAAACGAGAAAAACACTTTTCATCGCGAAGGGTCCAGCGTAGAATCCTTCCGGCCAAATTCTCTCTCCAGATGTGTCGCCCTCGATCAACCTGCCAGTTTACTTTCTGATTTTTTATTTTCTCTATAGTTTGAGGACCAGCATTGATTGGGTGACCTTAAGCAAGGAATTTTTAAACTCAGTATACGACTAGCGTTTTTATGGAAGGTTGTATACGTGTAAAGTTATCGAAGAGAGTTATTATTAATTGTATAATAAAAAGTTTTACTTTACGAGTATCGTGATACAGACAGAAAAGTACGCACTGCCGTGACGTATAGGATATATAAAATTCTACGTAGCTATATAAACTCCATATACCTACAAGAGAAAGGAAAACCTTATGTCAGGTCGTCAGCCCCCGTTGATGTGCGTGATAAAGCAGCTACGTAGCTTCTTTCGCCTTTGTAAAGAGAATTTCAATTTCACGCAAAGATCGCGACTTATGTGCACTTTAGTTACAAATACTAAGCCCGTGCCCAGAAGAATCACGAAAGTAATCCTCGTGCGACGATCCTCCCTAAAAAAATACTCCCTCCAATTCTCGACTCCGGGATATCTGCATCAGGTAAAGTTCGCAGACAGTTCAAACTCCCCAAAAGACCGAAGGTTAGGTAAATCGCGAGTTTGAGTGTATCTTAACAGAATTTTTTCCTACCTAAGTCGTTCAGTCGAGCATGAAGCCTCGGCTCTTTCATATTCAATAAGCCCTTTATCGACTCACTCTCGCAGGCAACCAGCCAATAATAATTTTCATTCAACGAATCGAAAGAGTTGTATAGCCTTCGGGATCTCGGGGGTAAGTGAGCAAGTAAGTGAAGTGAGTAGTTGTTATTTTCTCATTCGAGTCAGTTTGGTTAATTGGCTCATTGGAGAATCGGTAAAGTCCCCCCGCTTTTACCAGTGCAATTTCACACCGTCGTGTCGGGTTCGTTGATTGTCTCGTGGTCTGGTACAGCTATCCTTTATTGTCGGGGAAATTGGTCAGTGAAAAATTGGGGGACAACCCTCGGGTTGAACTTAGAAAACGAGGGATTGACTAGTCCCGAAACATTTCGTGTCCATCGCTGCAAATTTTCACTTACAGCTGGTGCAACTTTTCCGCATTTCTTGCCTTTTTCGCTTTCGGTCTAATAATCTGCTCTGTGAAGTTTTTACGCGTCCAAGCTTCACGGTTTACGAGAATTTATCTATTAATTGAACGTATATGCCCGCGGGTCGCCCCCTTGAAATTATACCTTATGACCTACTCTGGGATGTTATAGTACTTTATGTACCAAGGGCGTAAAATGCGATTTTACGCCCGAGTCGTGATCGTCGTGCCCAAGGGCCGGCGAAGCCGGCCCGAGGGAAGCGACGATCACACGAGGTCGTATAATCGTACGCCCGTGGTGCATACATTATTTTTTGGCACAGTGGGTGGAAAATTTGAAAAATACCCAAAAATGTGTACAAATAGTATATATATACGGGGCATTTCAGCTCAGCTCAACCAACCATCGACATCAATCTCGGCTTAATTATTTTTTATCACGAATGCGTTAAAAACGAGATTAGAAATCATTGAGCAGGCTAACCCTCGCGGGGGTCCAGGGCGGGTCCAGGGGCGAAGCCCCTGGTCGGGTCCGGGGCGAAGCCCCGGTGGGGTCCAGGGGCGAAGCCCCGGTGGGGGGTTGGGGGGGCGAAGCCCCCCGACTATGAAAAAAAAGAATTTCATCTGATACAATAAGAGTGTCACGTGTAAAAAATAAAATCGAAAAAAAAAATTTCGAATTTTTGTTCATCTTTGAAAAAAAATTAAAAAAACAAAAATCGCATTTGTGTACATCTTTGAAGAAAAAATTAGAAAAAAACATTGAACATTGAACAAAAAAATTGAAAAACAAATCGAATTTTCGTACATCTTTAAAAATGAAATCGAGAAAAAAAGTTCGAATTTTTGTACATCTTTTATTAAAAATGTAATAAAGAGCAAGTACAGGACCGCAATTATTGTGCGATTATAATCATATTCATTTGACATAAATCACAAAAGAACATCAGAAAGAAATGCCTTTATGGCATCAGGGACGCGAAATTTTATAATAAATTGTGAATGCACAAAGAAATGAACACAAAAACTCTCAAATCAAAAGGAGAATTTAAACTATACTAACATTATTTTAAGAAACGAAAAATCAAAATTAATAATCGAACATAATTCGATTAGACTTATTCGTCAAAGACTTATTCAGTTTCCACTGTTCTTTTTGTTACTGTCACGATTGTTCTTTTCTTTTTATTTGATGTGACGTCTGTATCGTCGATAGCATTTGAAATTCGTGTTGATATTTTTCTTTTATTGTTTACTGAATTTTCCACGTAGCCTTCAGCTACTTGCGACGATCTCCATCCCCCATGACGTTTCAAAGTCAGTATATCTGCTCCTGTATCAGCGAGTAATGTAGCAGATGAACGTCGGAAGCTGTGTCCGGTAAAAAGACTAGGTTCCGGTAGATTCAACCACGTAGCTATTTCTTTAGGCATTGCCCCTATTTTATTTTTCCCGATAGGTTGATTTGTATATTTGCCACCGTGGTATCGTACGAAAAGCTTGTTCGTATCCAAATTAGGTCGTTGTAGTAGATAAATACTAACGATGTCGTAGTAATGATTCTCGAGTGTGAACGTTCTCGGTTTATGATTTTTCGTATCAGGAATGTTGATTATCAATAATGAATCAGCCTCTTTTACATCACTCATGGTCAATTTATGCAACTCGTCTCGTCGGCAAGCACCATGTAAGCCGAGAATAAGAGCAACCTGTGACCAATTAAAATGCTCATTGTAATGTCTTGTATTAGTGGTGCGAACTCAGTTTTGAAATTTGATGCTAATTCTGAAATGTAACTAACCTTATGTGGTAAGTATGTATCGTTAGGAGCATCGTCGAGAAATTTTTTACACTCTAAGCTCGAAAATACTTTGGCTTTTTTTGGTACGTGTCCAGTATGTAGCTTTTTCAAATAAGCAATGACTTGAGTGTATTTGCTGATATCCACGGATTTTTCTATTTTCACCATAGCTTTAATCATTGAATATTTCGACCACATTGATGATGACTTATATTTCGAAGACATTTCATGGAAGTATGCCAGGAATACCTTTTCATCAAATGATCTTGTCCCTTTTTTTTTTTGCCATTCAATGAACTCTTCATAGCAAGCACGATAAATTGACTTGGATTTATCCGGAAGTGTATCGCTTAAAGCTTCTTCAGCAGCCAATAATATATCGTCAGGAATAAAATCTTCGTCACTGAGTTCACTCATTTCGTATAAAATATAAATCTTTCACTCTGCAGATACGTCGGTCAACACACGAATATGAAAAGGTTATAATAATAAAAAAACATCGCAGTCAGTCATAGCCAACTCGACACTACCCAAGTTTTTCGTCTGTTTAATAAATAAACGACGATTTTCAACTCTTTGTATTTTACGCACAGTACACCGAAGCTATAAAATCGAGGCGTAAAAACGAATTCTACGCCCATTGTGTCATAAATTAGCATTTTACGCCCTGAAATCAAGACGTAAAAACCAATTTTACGCCCATTGTGTCAAAAAACAATTAATTTCCACTAGTCATATGTATATTCATGTACATTTAACGCTCCCGTTCCATCGAATGAGACTGTAGAATCTGGCTGTAGTCTGTACGGGTCGCACATGGTTTTGTGTCCCATAAAAAGTAACATTGTACTAAATATTCCAATTACTACTACTGGACAATTCGCTGTTCCAGGTTGCAGTATAATGTGCTTCGTTCGTTGATAATTATACGACGGTTAAAACGCCACCGTATAGACTATGGAACGGTACTCTAGTGTTCATTAATTTTTAACCGTACCTATATATCGAGCCAGGGCATATTTTTATACGCAGGCAAAGTATGAAGTTGCCTATATTTATATACCAGTGATAAAAGTCCACACTGGCCGAGTTAATTAAATTAATTAAAAGCTCGTAGAAATTTTTTCAAAATTGGCATCACAGAGATGAAAAACGATTTCATACAATTACTCGACATTAATAATTGACATGAATAATTGATTACTTTAAGTGAGAGGAAATATTTCTTAAAAAATAAAAAAAAAATAAAAAACGATTGAAAACTTCTGATCAATTACCCGGTGTAATTCAAAAAATTCAATATCAATTGCGAAGCGAGAATTTCATAGAGTATAACGTCGAGTACGAAGTATGGAGATTCTATGCGATATAGATGCGCGGGATGCAATTGCGGTTCTATTTGTCTAGGGATTGGTCCTTGTTTATTCTCATTGCGCGTTGGTCATCTGCATACAGCACGTATATATCTCGTAGAACAGTTGTACGAGCTTAAATTTATCCCACAAGTTAACAGTACCTACAGTTTTAGTAGTTAATAATCACCTTTAGCCATTCCCAGCTATGCGAATCCCGGTGTCACCGAAGAGGGGTAAAAATTGACCCATGAAACGATAGGTGATAAGAGGTGAGATAAGAGCTGGCAGAGGAAAAAGATAGGAACTTATACGCGGGTATATACGGTCTTCTGTTCTTCTTCTTTTATATGAAGGCATAAGCGGAGAAATGAGGGTAGAAGATGAGGGAATTCCAGCATCTCCTCGAGCGTGTTGAAATATCGAAATATGGTCTCGACTGAATCGGATCCCGTTATACCTGCCTAACGTTCTTCGAGTAAGTAAATATAGTTTCCCGATATGGCTCGAGGGTCGAGCATCAAGCCAAATTTCCACTCTTCTAGTTCGAGGAAAGAACAAAAAAGCTGGAACATATTTCCCAAAAAAATAAGGGCGCGGATATCGCGCGTTTTCACGTCGCTATAGACCAGAATTGAGATTCGAAAATCGAGCACACAGAAACACGTCTTAATGTTCTTTGGTAACACCGTGCAGTTCAGTATCAATAAAAATGCAATCAGTCGTTCTTATTGCGTTTCTTGATTTTCCAGAGCCAGTCCATACCTAGAATTGCGTTTCCACCGGCGATATAGCAATCAGTGAAAGCCGCGAGCCGAGTTAGAACTCTTTTTTCCTTTTCGCTCGCGAGAACTTTATGGTTTTAATTAAGCCCCGTAGATTTTTTTCTTCTCTTTTAACGTGTTAGAATATAAACTGACCTATCGCGGCTATTTTTGACGGTTTTCACCCCGGTTAGAGGGAAGAAATCTTGCGTCCTTTGTCCAGAATCCAGCAACCCCCGGTTTTCTGAAATGAATTTCAATGTAGGTAAATAAATCGATAAGTCACGTTTAACGCGTCACGTGAATTGCCAAGATTGCTTTTCTCCCTTATCTGAAAATCCCACTGTGCATACGCCCCAGATATTATACTCTGTCAATACCTACCCTGACCACGTGCAGCATTCATCAGCTACGAGGGAGGATAATCGATAACGAGATTCAGGGGTCTTATTCATTCGTTATAAAAGACTAGTAGAATATAGATCGGAGGATTCTCTAATCGGCTTCGGAATCATCTGGCAGGATCTCCACTTCTGATATACTCGTTGCATATCTTTCATCACTTAAAAAAATCAGCGTCAGCTACGAAGGAAAAATATTAATATATAGTTTATAATTTGGGTGTTAACAATTCGAAGGGAGAAAAAGAATTAATTCTGACAAATTCAGCAATTTTTTTGTCACTTTTTTATAGGTTTGTAAGAATATTTAATACAGAGACGAGTTAGCAGCCTGTCTCCAACCGATTTTCACTTTGATTGATTTCCTCGAGGTATACGCTGATTTTATGCCCCATATTCTCTTTCTCCATCTCTCTCTCTCTCTCCCTTTGTATCTGTATTCCCGTAGCCACCTTTTCTCTCTGTCTTGGCTGACGAGGTACATACCTACCCGAAGCAGAGGGGTGAGTGCGAGAGCGTGTTCCCCGCAGCACTGTGGGAAGTGACATTTCGTAAGATTTACATATCCGAAATTTCCCTCTGTGCGAGAGGGACTCAAAGCCGTTTGGTTTTGATTACCGGCGAGCGAGTATGACGTCGTAACGTTTCCAAGTTTATGCCGACGACGAGAGTAATCAGTGTGAAACCAGGTAGAAGACAAGGACAAATACGGGTAATTAAGACCTCGAGAATATGTCTGACCTCCAGCTCCGAACGGAACTGCAGAAAACTTAAAAATTCACCATCCTCTCCTATCTTGCGATTAAGAATTAATAACATAATAATGATACGAATGAATGATAATTTTGCAGCTTTCGATATGCCAAAGCTAAATCTAGTAAAGAAAATGAATTTCATAATTTTAATTTGAATAGAAGTCGCCCGACCTTCGCCTGAATGGCTTTGGCATGTTCGTAATACTAGATGCAGTGGATAAAAAGCTGTTTTTCTCTTCGTTCTGATTTCATAAAATAAACTAGTGAAATACCTGTGTAAACGTGGAAAGGTCGTCTGAGAATCCAGATTACTAATTCCACTGGCTGTATACATCGGAGAGTAATACGTGGCGACGTTGACTTCCTGTTTATAAAAAGTCACGGCTTTCCTCTGACAGCCTCTCTCGCGTTTGTCACCATTCGAATGAATATTTCAACCGCGAAACGCTTTGAACTTTTATCAAGTTTGTCGTACTAGGGGCGTTTGAGAATCTCGACATTTTAATGAACCGTCGTGAAAATCTGAAATCTTTTCAAATCGAGCACGTGGAGAGGATTACTCGTTCATACAGATATATTTTTTCCCCTTCTCTCTCTCTCTCTCTCTATTTACTCATTTTCATTTTTCCTCACCGGGTAAACTCGTTTCCACGACTCTTTTGCCACCGCGTTGAAAAACTTTTACAATTCTACGTACCACAGATTTCGATATTGCATAAAATACGGAGGCGATGCAACGCTGCGGCGTGATTCAATGCACAAGTTGAACAACGCGCCAGAAGTCCCAGATACATTTTCATCTCCTACCCCCAAGTTCGAGGGGTGTTCTTCAAGCTCTTTGTAATACATTTAATTAATTCTTCTCCCAGGCCATTCTTCTTTTTCTTTCTTTCCTCTTTTCATCTGGATTTCTCTTATTTCTTTTACCCGGAAGGAAATATTCTACCGAGTCAACAGCCCGGAGGTTGACATACTGCATGTTCCACACTGCAGAGGACAGACGTATAGCTCTGGTTTGAATAACCCTTAAGATTCTCATGGCAACGTGCAGCGATTTAAGGTACAAGAGGAACAACCTGGTGCTGCTAAAATGATCCTGCATATTACATGCATAGTTTAACGCAAAAGCCACGCTGTATCCTCATCCCTTCCCTCCACTCCTACATTACGTACCACCCTCTTCCTGCCCACGGTAAAATATCTCTTCCCTTTCTCTGAGCCTCGTCAACCTGCCAAACTCGAGGAAATTGTCGAAAGTTTTGCTCAAGTGGTTCCCAGGCTTGTGGAAGCAGCTAGCTCGTGCCTCCATTGCCTGCAGGCTGATGGTGCAGTTACAGTAGCTATAAAAAAGCGTTGGGGAATTTAATTGGCAGAGAGTAAGGCTTGAATTTGTTTTTTTGTCCCTTATTTCAAAACGTCTTCTTTTCTCGTTTCTTTTTTACCCTACAAAAATTACTTTCTCTATTTCTCTCTATATACGAAATAGAATTCTATATAAAATGAATATTTCAGTCGAATATCAAAGCTTATCTCCAGTTATACGTAAATCACAAGAACTGAGGCGATTGCTAATTTTTGTTTTTGTTTTTTTTATTGTTTGTGAAAATGTAGCCGTGATTATATTCCAAATTTATTGTCGTATAGGGGGTTGTTGGTGATGGATGTAAAAACGGATATCGCTTTAGCTATAAAAATAAAACTCAGATCGTCGATATATACGACAAGAAATATTAAATCTTTATGGACATTTGGATCAGATGTTTTATATCATATTTTCTTTCCAGTGTATCCGTGTGTAGGCATCATGGCCTATCACTCCCGTGCCTGAAAGGCGCGTCATCGCAGTTTATAGCACAATCTACTCCGTTTATATTAACTTTAATTATGGTCAATTCGACCAAAGTGTGAGACAATCATTCTCGTTCAATCTCGTAGCCTCGGGAAAGAGTTGGCTGTCTCATCTCCCGAATAAAGCATCAGAAACGAGCTAGAAGACGCCCTGTAAAAATCGCTCTTTAAAAATCTGCATCACATTGATTAATCGATTACTCTACCATCTTGCAATCTATGATCTCATTTTTCGACCTAGATATACAACGCGAACTGATGCGCGACAAATTCAGAGGGCGAATTCCTCCGGAGCTAAAAAAATTACTTTGTACGTATAATATATGTAATTTTAATCTTCGAGCAAGTGAAATATAAATGTAGTACCTGAGCCAAAAGAAGGGTGGAATAGGGAGGTCTGTTTTATGGGAACGGAGATAATTGTCGTTATGAAAAAATAAGTTCCTCTGAAAGACTGTCGGTGTAGGATATACCGGGGTGCAAGTTAAATTTTGGCTAATAGGTATGTACCTGCGTATCTATACGTGTATTAAACAGCGAGAACAAACGAACGAACTCTACATTTCTTGTAATCCACTTTCTCTCTTGACCGAAGCGCCGCAGAGCTTGGGGCGCGAGCGTTGAGATCTGAAGCCAGGTTTTTGTTTTTATTTTTATGTTTTTGCTTTTTTTTCTGTTCTTCATTCGGGTTTCATTATTTCAATACATACGTGGAAAAACAGCGGTGAAAATTCCCTCGAAATCCTCGTGCCATTAGCCTAAAAAGCAGGTTAATCGAAGCGAATACATGTATTATATACGTATGTATACTACTAATAAAAATCTGCGGGCGTATGTAAATATTTGCGATTAAAATACAGTTTGATTTTCTCTCCTTATACAGGCCTCTGAATGCATCGCTGATTCTTCAATACTGCGCCTTATTCTGTAACGTAGGAATAACACTTTTCGCGTATTAATTATCTGCATCCCTTAACTTCCGACTCAGCCTCCGGCATTAAAAACTTTTCTCTTTCTAGCTCCTGTCGACTTAGTCTTGCACTTTTTTTTTTTTACTCTAGTTATCTTTCATATTTCAGAATGAGAGTACGCTTTTTTTATTTTCCTTTTTATTTGTGACCTGAGGCCGCATTGCTAATTCACATTTACTGCCGCAGTACCTACCTATACTCGCCCATGCTATCACAGGCAATACAACCCTTACCAACAGATATTAGCAATTAAAATTTACCAGAATCCAGTTGTGCTTAGACTCGTTATTAATGAAGATTCTATTCAACTTGGTGGAAAATTTACCTCTCCGAATATAGTGATTATGTATGTGCATAAATGTTAGGCAGGAAATCTACAAGAAATCGTACAGTCAAAGTACCTATGTACCTTTATTCTGTCAATAAATAATGCCAAAATGTTGAGAATGATAATTATGTTTTTTATTTGATCATGGGATTTGTCTCGTTTCGATTTCGTATAAGGGATGATATAACACATCCCGTTATACATTGATGAGAAATGCTGCCGCTGATATATAGATCGCGATATAATCTCGAGCATGCATTTACGTAGAGTCATACGAAGAAAGAGGTCAAGCAAGGAAGAGAATTTTTTTATTTTTTTTAAAGAGGATGAAAAGGGTAGTAGCATTAGAAATTCTGAGGCTTGAGCTGCGTGGCAGCAGGGCGCGTGCTAGAATTTAATATTCGATTGAATTGATATTCTCATCGTTCCCGCAGGATCTATCCGTCTTCATCCTTTCTTCTCTTTCCGTCGTGCCTTGTGGAGGTCTGGGGCTTGACGCGTCTGCCTAATTACTTCTTCGTTTACCTTAACCAAGTCTGAAATATGCAATTCAAATGTGCCAGGTAATTTGAATAGTTGTTATATATACATAGGTATATAAACCGTGGGTAGAGATATTTGCAGAAATTCCACCCGTGCTACTAGGCAGAGATGAATATGAGGTCCTGGAATGTACTCATTGAAATAACAATTACAAAATGGACGCGAATGTCTGTCGGAACTTGGCTTAATTGATTTCCTACCGCTGCGATTCCACTTTATATGTATATTATTTAATAGCTAGAAACTAGATCTTCCACCAGAACTGAGATATTCAATTCGCAGTACCTGCAACGGTCGCGTATGCATCTCACTCGACTGGACGACGAAATTGTCAATAAAATACCGATATCATCTCCGCCAGTTTTCTCCACAAGAAATTTCACATTTCTTTACGAGTTGAGAGTATAGGAAATCCTCTTTACCTCATTTTCAATTTTTTCCTCAATTGTTCGTCGCCTCACTCCGTTTGAGTTTCGGGTTAATAGTCACCAGTAGAGTTGGCACTTGCACAGGGCTGATTCGATTTTCTAATTTGTTTGAAATCGTAGCTCGTAACCAAACTCGAAACTCGATAGCGTATATATATCGCCGATAGCCTGAATCTCTGACATTTCAAAAAAGGTCTGATTACTTTGTAGCGAAATCGTGGGTGCTGGTTAAATACCGAGTCCCATCCGCTTGCAAGGGTCAACTGACCGTGTTAACCACCCCGGGGGTGTCGTGATGAGATCTGACTAGGGAAAGTTCTGCAGGGGAATCGCTTTTCGATCGTTTCAGTTCATTTTGCTTCAAACTCGTTGACCGAAAGCTGCGAGTAGAAGCCAATAGTTTTCCTTTTATTTCCTCACTGTCAGCGTATATTTCCCTCCTCTCAGTCTCTCCTGTTTCAATTTTAATCCAAAAAATCTAAAATCCTGTTCCCTGTATAACAGCAAACGAGAGATTGTTCCTATACCAGTACAGAAGCCACAGTCGATATCTTCTCGGAATTATTTCCTAATACTCTGGCTAAGCCGGCCGCAAGCTAGATCCTCTGACCCGGGTCAAAGAGGGTCATCCCTGTCTGTTCGTGGACGAAATTTGCGCAAATCCAAGCTACAGTTCTAAATCCAGGCACGTACCCTCAGTCCAGCAGAGTTTTCTTATTCCCCTCTCACCTCTCACCTCTCACCTCTCATCTCTTACCCTTCGCCTTTCGCCTTTCGCCTTTCGCCTTCAGCCTCATCCCTTGAACCAGTGCGAAGACGAGGTCGTACCGAAATATGAAATCGTACATCCGCCTGGGTCTACGAAGCGACCAACTACATACCAAACGACGTTAGATCTATACTTCCTTTGTACATGGCATACATCACCGCCTTTCTCAGATGCTAGTTGATCTCCTTGATCTACCAGGGTCGAACTCGTTCCACCAAGGAACAATTGGATCTGGTAATCCGCAAATCCTGCTCCTGAGGATGATATAATTATGTAGAGTCGAATTCAGTTCCAGACCGAATACTTCAGATTATAGGAATATAGAAGTCAGGAGAGGAAAGATGTTCTAGTTTGACGTTCAGTCTATGTATCAGACATGCGATATATGCATATATAAATATAAATATATATTTGAGTACATAACTTGTAGAAAAATTGTGAAAAGTTCTACCCCCCCTGCACATTTACTCGTGAAAAGTCACCCAGATAATCTGCGACGCGGACGTAAGGATCCTTGACGATGCTCCGTTCATCAATTTTGTGCAAAGTTGCGTAACTTCACGTGCGACGTTCCATAATGTACGGTATAGTCGTCGTTAGAGCAGCTGTTGTGAAAAGTTGGAAATTCTACTGCTCCGATAAGATATAACACTCTGTCGTACTTCGACTTTCATAAAACGCACCACTTTTGAGTTTTGAAAAGAAAATTCTTCGCAGATGAGTATCGGCGATGATTAGGAGGCCAAAGTTGACTAAAGTTCGTGCGACATCAGGGGTCAGGTCAAAGTTCCATATTTCGAAAGTTCCGAACGGTAAAAATTCCCAATTTGCTTCAGACGATTTAAAATTTTCAAAAGAGTTGAAACTCGATCTATCTTTCTCTCAAGGAGTGGAAACAAGAAATAGTCTATTTTAATCGAGACCCTCCTCTTTCCGGAAACCCATTTTATCTACTTCAATCGACAACTTCGATGTCATAGATAATTGATAGGATTTCGAAACTTTTTTTTTCAAAAAGTACGTTTCGAGACTTTTAAGATTCGGAACTTCGTCCCGGGCTCCTTTATCATAAAACTTTGGCATATAAGAGACGGATATGGACAGTTTTTTCCTTAAAGTATAGATTTTTCACTGAATAATAAAGCAGCGATAATTGGAAAGTAAAGGTCTAAGCCAAGCCATTAAACTTTTGAATTGTTGAAAACTGGCTCATTTAGGAGGGTCAGCATTACTCACACCCTTTCGGACGCGAATAAAGAGTCTGACAATGAGAAGAATTCACGCTATAATACACGGCGAACTTTTCCCGTTCTTTTGCCCCTTATAACCAGCTGTCGTCCATCTCTCTGACCGAGGAGTAATTCGTCGTCAAATCCTGGTCGCATCTTGGAGAGGTTTCCTTGATCTATGACCTCTTTGAAAAGAAGTAGTGGTATACGCATGCGAAATGTACGCGTATAACGAGCCGCATACGTGAGCCTTGTACGTTTATTGCGTAATATACTATACTTCTTAATAATATATATGATATTGCGCCACGGGAAGTCAGTAACGAGGCCCACCCGATTACCTCCACCGATAAGTCATCGAAGAATCAGCGACATGCGAGGCGAGTCTCGGGTGGTCAGGTTCAAAGGTCACACGACATTGGATATGTACCAACCAACACGCATGTCACGCAAAAGCGCGTATAGGTGGACAGAAACTCGTGTAACTAAACACTTGTTCGTACATTTGTTTACCATAATTGATAGACGTTCGAGAGCTAGTAATGGTCTGTCAAATTAGCCTCGCAGAACCGTGCCAGCCGTTTCGTGTTCGTTTCTACGTACAACATCTACACGCACAATGTACATACATTTACCTTAGTGCGATTAAGTTTTGTCCCGAAACAAGACACTTCTCAACACTGATTGCCTCAGGCTTCAAGAATCGGGGACCAGAAATCCCTCTAAACGAGCTGATAGATCTACCACGATCATTTTACTATTGAGTTACATAAGCATAACGTATACTTATCTTGTTCGTTAACTGTTGAATTTATTCAAATTCAAATAGAATTCTATAAAGTCTGAAGGGGGTAGAACACTGAAAAAATTCTAGTACGTAATTTAAATGCAAAAACGATTGGTAACCCTAGAGCAATCAGCTTCACGTCCGGTCTTGGCGTTAGGTATAAGGTCTTCAGTAATCATCATTTCTGAAGAGTATGCATATATAACTAACGGAGCATTTTCCTCATTTTGTCAGACTTAATTACAGCGAATGTAGATTTCTAAACTTTGATATATGTGGATATCCTTCTTCGTCGACTGTTTGCCTCAGCTGTTTATAGGGGATGAAAAAAGGTGCTCGATGACGGGGATAGTATCGAGGAGTGTGTTTCGCCGGGGTAAATATTTCCGTACGATCTTTTGGCCAATAGATAACTCCGTAGCTTATCTTAAATCTGAAATACCCCGCGGTTAGTAACGTCAATCAAGTTTAACGGCGTCCCTTATCATCGGGATACACACGCAGCAATGTACGAGCTCCTAAACGACTAAATCCCGAAAATGGCGCTGGCCAAGTGATACTAACGGGCCTCCCTACGTTTCGGCACAAGTTATATACTCGCGTTTGTGTTGGGTCCCGCATCTCTCCCTTTCTCTCCTCCGCGGAGTACTCTTGACTCTTGACTCTTGAGTCAGGATTTTTATCCGCTAAAAGTTTGCATTGTCCGAAAGCAGAGCTTTCTCATGACAATGAGTACTCCCATGACTTTGCGAAAGACCTTAGGAATATTTTTACTGCTGTGATAACTAAACCAAACTGTCTCCGCACTCGGCAGCGCAACCATAACTCTTGCACCCTCATTGTCAAAGAACTGGCTGACGATAGCCATATAAGTAAACGTCAAAATTCCAGCCTTTATAATTTCCCAACGTATTTCTTTGGCCAAGTTTTTCGATCAACTTTCTTACACAAGCGAATAGTTGTAACTTGGACATTTTCTTCGTGTCCTTTCAAATATAGGTACGGAATATCTTTCATCCTTATTTCTCATAGCTCTTGGGATAAAATTTTCATAGAATCGTGGACGAAATATTTCCCGCGTTATATCAGTGAAAATATATTCCACGTAGGTACCTTATACTCGAGATGATATACCGCGACTAGAAATCAATCTTTGATCTTGAATCGAAATCTTTACAGTCAACGTCGTAAGATTTTAAATTTCCGCAGGTCAGGATGTCACCCACATTTCTGAAAATATATCTATACACCCATAGCATAAAACCCCATCTTTCCCAGCATACAGCTATCGAAAATTGATACTAACCAAGATCCTCATTTTTCACTTTTCACCCTCCAATAAACCCAAAATTGAAAACAAGAATGACGATTCCTATTCCTCCATCGATACCACCCTTATATCTGTCCTTTCGCCCGGTCTAATCAGGATGCCAATTAGTTTTTGCAACAGCGTTATCTGCATTCTACACCCAGGTGTATACAAACCCGCAGCGTCAATTATTGGCAAGAGTATCGTATATCTTCATGGCTAGATACTTGCAGCGAAGCTGGGGGCTGATTCTGCTCTCTAACAGCTGACAATAGAGTTATAAAGGTAACCGGTCTGTAGTATGTCGTAGTTTGACGTCTCTTGGTGTCGCTTGACGTGCATCGTATATTATACCTGGTGCGGGAGCAGGGTGACATCTAATCATTATTATAGTTAACTTCCTACCATATAGTAATCACGAGCTAAGTTCCTGCAGGTTGGTAGCGTAAGTGCATGCAATTACTTTGTGAAAGCCGTCTCCAGCTCTTTCAGTTACCTAGGATACGTACAGCTGCAGCTATCCATGATCTAGCGCTCCGACCATCGTTAGCATTCACCTTTACCGGTCCCAACGCTCAACCAATGCAGCTGATGGATCGTCATTGGATTATCCAGCGTCAACCCACACCGCAGGACATACGGGTAATAACTAACTGAAATTATAACGAACTGAGCATCGATTCTAAGGCATTAAACTCGAATGGCACAGCAGACCTGATGCGCGGTGCTTACACATCTTTGCCTCTCTTGTTAGTCGGCAAATATAATTATTAATAAATCACTCGATGCGATTATTACGGCGTATTGCAATTACCGGGAAAACTGTACATAGAATCGTACATTTTGGTGGTTTTTTTGTCGGCTAGTAGGTGACGGACTATTATGCTGATGCACATGTCCAATTAGTGGTCGAGTCAGAGATGGTAATAATGAAAAAAGCGACTTCCTGGGTGACTCAAGGCTCGTTCTTGGACTTCGAATAGCTTGGCTGAGGTCCACCTGGCTATGAGATCCACCGTGATAGGAAAACATGACGCGGAAGTAGACGAACAAGTGAGATGCTGGTCGATCCGCGACCTCACTCTTGTGCGTGAGTATGAATGTGTTGAGAATCGACCATATCTATTGCTTCGGAATGGAGCCTGGGGCTTGAGCACAAGTTCTCTACGTTGTTAGCGAACCTATTTTTATTTCATATACTGTTTCTCGTTCATGTTTTTGCGAATTTTACTGTACTTGGAATAATAAATTAAACGGAGCAACTCCACGCTGACCTTTAAAGATCCAACCGCATGCTGGACCCCTGGCTGAGATCATCGGCAAAAAGGAGGACGCGGCTTATATTTAGAGAGCTTTGAGCACGGATTTAATTTTCCTTCATTTTTTCTCCTCAAGGAGGAGCGATGCGTATAGACTAAAGACACGTCACTCGATGCTAATTATTAATTAGGAAGTTGAAGTTTGATTAGTAAGTTGAAAAAGTTTAATAATATTGAGAACGTGCCTTCAGAAGTACCGTTTCGTATATTTTATTCCGTTAATGAAGTATATTGTGTAAAATGAAATTCGATGAATCGATTGAAAGGCATTATTATTCGCGATGTTATCATCCTTCGAATCCTGGAAATAATTCATTTTTTTTTTTCAACCATAATCTCCTTTTTTTTTTAACCTCACACGGTATTCCAGGAATTCAAACCCACACGGAGAGAGAATCGATAATATCTACTCTCCCACCTGCAGGCGAATGAAATTATTCGACAGGTTGTAGAGAAATTATTATCAGCACTGTGCTCGCGCATGCGAGTAGATAATTTGAAAACCTAGTGGTTAAAACAACACCGATAATAATTGCATTTCACTTTTCTCTATAATATCCTGTTTCCAATGAGACAATATTTATCCAATTTCCAGCCAGCCAACGAAAAACGTGAATATACGACAAAATATTTCCGCCTTATTTCATCGCGGCCGTACCAAAGTGCTTCTGGAATTAATGTAATTTATTATCGTCTATAAATTGGCAGGTAAAATGAAAATAAAATTAAAACAAAGTGTCATGTCGTTGGAAAATAAAACGATCATACCCTCATTATAGGGAGAACTTGATGCAGACGATTTAACCAAAATTTCTAAATAATTATGTACCATGAGAAAAAAATGATCTGATTTAAAAGTAGCGACGTAAATCTCTCCTAATTACGTTCATAAATCAGTCAGAAAAGTTTGAACTGGAAAACTTCGTATCTGTGAAGCAAGAAGCATGTTAAAGCTGATACTTTTCGAAATTTCTTATTTATTCTCACCGTTCTCTTATTCGAATCAGATCATATTTCTTCGTGGTAAAAATCATTTCACGACTTCTCGCGAACCTTACGTGTAAATCCACCCTTGATTATTTCATCGTTACAACCCGATTGAGGGTATCATTAAAATTTCAAATAGAACTTTTGATAATGTTAAACTTTCGATTGGTTCGGCGAACTGACTGATTGATTAGGAGCAGTTTAATCGGCTCGTAGGCAGTCTTGCGGAAGCTTACTTTCGAAGCTATCGGGTCCTTAGGGAACAATCGAGAAAGCTCAGGAGAGAGAGACAGAGGGAACAGGAAGTGCCCAAGATAGATCGGAGAACACAGTTCCCTTCCTTATTAGATCGTAAATTTACCCTTAGTGATTGATAACATTAAGCCATCCTTGACAACAAATTACTTCAGTCCGCGAGAGGCAAGAGTTGCAAGCACCGGTTGCAGTCTTTGATGAGTCAATTTTAAGGCAGTTAGATCGCTGTGACGTGATATTTGGAAATTTTAAGGAGGGCTGGTTGATTGCAAAGGGATTTTTTCAGACCTGAGTCCGCGATTTTTAGAGAGTTTATGTAATATCGTCGACTTTTTCCGCGAAGTTGAACTGAGAATAAGAAAAAGGAAAGTAAAAATGTATCAAGATAAGATTTCCACGAGATCGAGGCTAACGATTGGGTTTATTTCATCACCATACGATTTCGTTGAAGGTTCCCAGTTGACGGATGTTATAAGTTTCATTTTACAACCTGCATCGTATCGCTAATTAACCGTTTGATATTGTTCAGAAAAGAGTTGAAGACTTGTGGAAGAGAGAAAGAGATGCGGAGAATTAGGAGCGTACTAAAACGGGAAAGGCTATTCTGTCCGTTTACTACAGAAATGGGGTTTCAGATTGAAATTTAAAACAATAGTATCTTCGCCATTGATCTCTCACTGCCGTATATCATCGAATATATTCACACTGGATTAGTTAGTTCCGAAGGTACCGCAGAATCGGAGCTCTTGTAACAAGCGTATTTCGATTTAGCACAACCTCAACGAACGAGATTCACCCGTAGCTGGTCATTTTCTAGTACAAACTCCGTACCCGGGAACTAGTCATCCTTTAATTGAAATTTCTGCGGAAAATTCCGTAGACGGAATATTGCAGCGAAATGGATATTAATCCAACTATTCATGAACCAAAGTCCGAGGGATCACGTTCATCCATATATATGCATGTCTCAAATTTCTTTGGTGAAGGCTACTTGTTATTGACCGGTAACTCGCGAGGAAAACGTTTTATGCAAATGCGTGAAGCCCGGGTGTAAATTTCGACGTTACATCCCGCTGCAGCACGGATAACTTTCTCCCTGTTTTACATTAAACTCAAAATTATGTACATATGCATATTAAAAGGTGTGGTAGGACTTGTTTTCCGAAAACTTGACCCTGCGACGACGTACGGATGATTTTTCATTTACTCATTTATACTTTTTTTACCGTGGGAAGAGGTAGCGTATTGCTTGTCAAAATATTGCCGTGTTTGTTATGTACGTTAAAAAAAATTTCACCTGCCCGAGGCCCTATTTAATTTTTATTGCGAACGAGACAAATATTATCACTGCCGTAATATTATGACTTCGTGAATAAAAATTGAAGAAAAAAATGAAGTAAAAAGAAACGTGAGTATGAATATAATATGAATAATCAAAAACGAAATGATTTATTTCTACAACCAAATACCGTCATAAATATATGAATATACTAGATCATTTTTTCACTTTTCTTCTCCTTCTTGTTTATCTTCAAATTTACCGACGCCTAGTTTCATCCCGCTACCGAAAAGGTTAATCAGTTATAAGTTAAGCGACAGAACTCAACACCAAGGTGGACGCGGACAGGGGTAAACCGCAAGAGACCAGCACCCCGAAGTTCGAAGGTACCAAGCGGTTTCTGACGACAAATTGAGTTGGCAGTACTACGTATAACCGGTCATCTGGTGTTTACGGACGGTGTTAATTAGCTTCCCATCGCTGGTTACGGTCACAGCACCAAATGCTCAGCTTCCGTCACGTCCGAGATCCGCCTTTAGGTTCAACTCCACAGGTGGGCCTTGCTGCAGACATACACATACGGCCTTTACCAGGCCCACCAGTACCAGCGGCAGTAGATTACACTCAAATTACCAAAAAAGGATATTCTCTTAATGTCCTTAACGATATTTATTACCAAGAATTTTTCTGCCGATGAAATTACACGGGTCGTTTGATTTACCACGAATAACGAGTCGGGGCTGATGACGTACACAACGTATGTACATACGTTATCAAGCCATAACATGTGAACAGGATTCAAGAAATGATCGTTACTCGAAGGATAAATATCTCTCCATGTTATACGGGGATTACCCACCAGCTGCAGCATCTTTAACGATTCGCAAAGCATCAAACTGTTCAGATTAACGCACCCCGATAATCTAGGTCTGACTATGAGTATAGGTGTGCGTAGAAATCTGTAGAGACTCGTCGACGAAATCCTCGTATGCAAATCACTCGGACGCGACTACGGAAGCGCAAACTCAGCTGAGGCTGTAACTCAGCCCTTGAAACAGACGGTGCCGCGTTGGGAGGCAATGTGCCCGACGTCGGGTAGGCGTCAGGTGTGACGTGAGATAAGGATGTTGCTCCTAGTGCTAAGGTAGCTTATCCTTAATCCTCGGGATAGTCAAGTTTCGATGATATTTATTTCCTTGAGAAACGAATATGGGATATAGAAAATCGTTCACTTTACGAAACTCTCGAATTTGAATTCGAAACTGAAAATAAATTTTGAAAATGATATCTCATCCCCCTTCGCACAATATATACTCAACCTGTTTGAGTTCTGAAAACTTCCGTCGAGGCAGGGGGACGTATCCCGGAAATCATTGGAGCTGAAAAAGTCCTTCAGGTTCGTGGATTTTCAATAGACGACAACTTTTGTAATTAACGAAGCCCCCGTCGTTAGCGAGACAAGTTGGTTCACTCAACGGGAACCTTAACGATACACACGATATACGCACTATACGCACTCTTACGCGTATATACCCATTCCCCGCAAACCCCGAGTGGTTTGAGCTACTCGAAATTCGGTACCCAACTCTCCCTGGACGTTGTGTCAGCCAGTGAACGCTTTGCTCAAAAGTTTCACGGTTCCCGAGCATGTTATAGGTCCCAAACAGCGTTACCTTTGACCTCTCTTTTCGGACGGCTTGTCATTTTCGGAGATTGACTTTCGCCTCTTGCACACCGCCGCGCCCGTTTCTACCTCTTTACCAATTATTCATGGCTTCGTGAATGCTGGAAATTAGATCCGACGAAAGAAGCCTAAGCCTCATAATAATTGAAAAGAATTTACCACAGCGTTGAAAAACGTAGGGGTCAAGCGTCGAGTTTATTTCATTCAAATAATATACGAGCTTGGAAAATTGAGGGACGGGCCAAAAAACATACTGAAATATACCAAAAGTCCATTAGTATATTGTGTACCAAGGGCGTAAAGTGGGCTTTTTTAGACCGAGTGTGGAGTTTGCAGTACGAGTCGGAGGTGAGCTAGCACGAGTCGAAGACGAGTGCGTTTGCGAGCCGAAGACGAGTACTGCAACCACACAAGGTCAAAAAGCCCACGTAGCCCTTGGTGCACACGATATTTTTTGTAACAGCACGATTTTCGCGTTTTTTCTTCGTTGTTGGAAATTTTATCGAAAATATTGAAAAATAATTTAGCGGGCGTTTTCAGATTTTATTTGCCCGCTTATGCAGTTTAGCGGGCAAATAAGGTTTTTTATTTGCCCGCTTATATGGTTTAGCGGGCAAATAAAGTTTTATTTGCCCGCTGATGCGGTTTAGCGGGCAAATAAGGTTTTATTTGCCCGCTACTAGAGCAGCGGGCAAAAAAAGGTCACTTTAGGCCCGCTTAATAGGTCAAAAAAACGTGAAAATCGTGCATGTGTTACAAAAAATATCATAATCCAGGTGTAAATGCAAAGCACCGTTAGATACACCCCGGATTTGTGTGTATATTTGTCTTGTAATGTAAAAACGAGCGAACCCGAAAAAACCGAGCGAGAATTCCACCGGATATTTTCGACTCTGTTTTTCTACTGGCTAATTAACGTTGTATTTACTGTGATAAAGGTACATAACTCGATCTCCTCGGATCTTTTTACTATAGCGAAAGAATTTCTAGCGGCGATTTTTAGAGAGTATAATAAGAATGACCCGGAGTAAAAACGAAGAGAACGAAGTGGGGTATAAAATATTTCTCGTTTTTACATCGATTTCCGATGTTATTCTCACGGTGATCTTACCACCGTGGAATTTCAGGGAACTATCCCACATTTTTACCCAAGGGCAGCCCCGTGCCAAATGTATTTTTCAGCTCTGGGAACGGACCTTTTGAATCATTGAAACGGCTGGGAATCTCCAGAGAGTCGTCCGCGGTCCAGTGCGCAATTCCTTCAGCGTATATCTTTTCAAATATTTAGGAAAGAGGTGCGAATTTTCATCATCACATTCCGAACGTACGTCGATACACCGCTCTCCAATCTGTTCGGACTTATAAATCGTGGCTGTTATCGGTACGAATCAGCATCCGTAATATAGATTTGAACGATTCGTCCGAGGCAGTTATAAGCATTTCATTTTTATCTATCAGAACATCAAATTACATAGAGTCTGGTGTACACGACGTGGGGATTTGATATCGACTAACATTATCTCCCGAGACTGTTGCTTCGCTTTAATTCAAAGCAGATAGTTGCAGGTAGGAAATGAGTACATCGTGTGTATCCTATCGTCTAGTTGCATTCACATTCGAATGGTCCATTCTCCTTTGTTTCTGAAGAAGCATCAATGCGCCTTCGATGTTCCATCGATATAGTTTCGAAAGGCAAACTGATACGGCGATATTGTTCCCCGATGAGAAACGTGCTTCGTGCATTCAACTGGCTCGTTTTAATTAAGCTGTACAAAGTAACGACGGAACAGGCGAAAACTAACGAAGCGAGAACACAGGAGAAAGGCGAAGGAAACCGTGCGCTATCATCTTGAACGGTATAAAGTGACACGTTCCTATCCCAATTTATGAACGAGATAAGACAGAGTAAACAATAGGCCCTCGACTATTGGCAATTTTTCAATTTCGCTAACCCACGTTTTTTTCTTACCACCTATAATTATAATATCGGAACAAAGTTTTCCGAGTGACATCTAAATCGGTTATAGATATTCCAAAAAATAAGATATAACTTTGCAGGCGATTTCTTTTTTTTTTTAGGGGTGAAATTTACCCAGCTTGACGGCACAGGGTGACTTTTACTACTTTGTACTTATAATGTTTAAATTTTATAGCTCATCGTCTGGATCCACGGGACAGGCAGAAGTCTGCGCAAGCAAGAGATTCAATTACGTGATTTTATTAATCAAATACAATGGGACACCGTGACAAGGGCATCACCTCTAAACCCTGATGATTAATTTCTAAGATTAAAGAATCTTTTTTACAACCATCTCGGAGATTATGATCTTCTGATCCGTCGGAGTGCTGGGCTTGGAGTGTCGCTGAAACGTGACGTGGCGAACTACGAGAATCTTGCCATTCGGAAAGAGGGAGAAGACAAAAAGAACGTCTTTGAGTGTTCAGGTAATTGTTGTTCAATTGCTGGTTTATATTTCTTACCAATACTTTAATAGAAGCCGCGAGTACCGTTGCTGGAAGGTCTTTCCTATATGCAGGTTTGTAATAAGGCGGGCATCGTGACGCCATTACGTAGTTAAATACGTTCATTAGCCTAATGGATCTAGCAAAGATTAAACTTCGTGTTTTCATGCATCAGAGGATTTAACGAGGAGATTCGCGGCTTATATGTGCTTGCGTTTTATTAACCATAAATACCGACGGCCAACTGACCAACGGAAACGTAAATCGCGAGAAGGTATGAGCCGTCCAATCCACTCAATCTTTCTCTCATTCAAAATTACGATCAGATAGAGAGAGAAGGAGCGAGAGCGTAATGAATACGTCAGTAATTATGATCCGCATTTATACCACGGTGTTCAAGTGTTTTAGTGCTCGTTGAAAATTAAGACTTCGATAAAAACAAAAAACACAGAATAACAAAAAAGGACTACACGTATCTGCAGGCATAAAGATAAAACGAGTATTGGAAATCGATATAAACCATCGCGGAATCAATTTGGCGAAACGTATAACGATGAAAAAAAAAATATATATATATACTTTTCCCCAAATCGTCAAGGCATGTATACTCTCAAAGTTATTAACAACAGGCAATTAACCATAACGTATACGTATGTACATATACACACGTGTATCAGGCACCAGCAGCCTTTATAACCAGCAGCGTTTCACGTGAGTTAATAAAACAACGTATATATATGTGTGGCCGACGATGAGGCGCGTCTTCCGTTTTAACTGATTCAACGACACGCCAGCCCCGTTTTTTGTTATACGAATGGAATTTTTGTAAAAAAAAAAGAGAGAAAAAGAAAAAAACGAGATGTAAAGATTATTATCATAAAGTGGACATCAATTTTGTCGGTTAGACATTATATCATTATTAATAAATCATTCGTGAACAAAAGTACCTACATGCCCACCTACCATATTTTCTTTTTGTTATCCCAGCCCTTGTTAATTATTTCAGATAAATGCTATTGTGTAATAGTATGCGGAGCTGAATTGTTCTTTCTATGTCTCTCTGTGTTTCATATACTCTCTCTCTCTTTCGTTTTCTCTATCTCTTTTTGCGGTTTGTTCCACAGTTTAATTTCGGCGATAAAAATAAGAAGGTGCGATTATTTCAATTCGTTCAAAGATTAATTCCGGCCAGGAATTATTTAACCATGCCGCATTAAGCTACGAATTAGAAGCTAATTAGCATTGTCACCGCCCTCGGGAAATCCCACCCTAAAATCCGGCCACTTTATTCTCCTTAACAATACCTACCCTGCAACGGAGTCTGCGGATTTTAAGAACAGATTTTATAGGATTTCGATTAACAAGTAAAAGATGAAATCTACGGTTCTGTTTTTAGCTTAAAACGAGGGGAAAAAAAAAAGAACAAAAAGTTGCATAAGCTCAAAAACTCCCCGAATACTTGACCTCCTTATTACTCCTCTACCGGTGAATGATGATAGCTGTACAATGAATGAAAAAACTGGCCTGCATCCCCTCGTGATCTTTAGGTTTGAAAAAGTCGGGGCCATCCTTGAACTACGTAGCTACGAGACACTTTGGTCTCGGTATTCGGTACAAGGGGGTAAACCGTTGTAGGTAGGTAGGTACTCGAGGTCTAATTGGAAGTACGGCAATTAAAAAGCACCGGCACCCTGATGTAGGAACGGTTGTACTTTGGGCGTGCCCTTGACGCGAGAGGAAATTTACAACTCTGGTACCCGGGTTCCGCCGAGATCTTCCACGGTACAAAATGTACATGGATTTCAGTTGACGTCACTACACCCGAGACAAAGGCGCGTTCTAGATAAAGGGGGAAACGCCACGCCAATTTCTAGAGGGCCAACCGCGGCCGGCCAAAGCGACCCTGTATCGCGAACCGAGCCAGCCTGAGGGGTCAGGGTAAGTAGGTACGTGTCTGTGCCCGAGTGTAATTAATAGATGTCACCGCCACCCGGTATGACCTTCATAAATTAAGTCCCTCTCTCTCTCCCTTATTCGCATATCTATAGCCACAGCCGCCTCAACTCTTCCGAAATCGCCTCGCGTCAAGCCCTATTATAATACCCGCAATACCGAGCGTCGCGTCTCGCCATTTCGCCATTTTAATGAAGGGGAGATTTCCCCATCCGCAATTCTTCCTTCCTTCCTTCCATCCTTCCTTCCATGCTTCCTCTACCCCTGGCGAATTATTAGCAATATTTTTTGCGGGATTCTTTTTCTCCATCCGTAGCTTTCGCACGGCCAATTTTCATCGGATATTGTTCTAATAATATCTTCGCCGACATTAGACAGGGCGTGTTTGTGTGCCGTTTATAGAGTGTACAACGAACCGGTAATGGCACGCTTAGCAGAACATGTAAAGACGACAAAGGCGAGCCTGACACGTGATTCGAGACCTATTGTGTTTGCAGTTTAGGCTCGGCTGTGTTTTCGCCTATTATAATGCCTGCGTGTTAAACGTGAGATAAGACGGCGAACGGGGCGCAAAATTGACGGTGGCTTCTGACCTCAACGACCAAATTACACAAAATTTCGATATAATGGCTCATTTCTTGCTGAATAGACAATTTCCTCATAATTATACATTCTATGATGAATTCCACCTCAACAAAGTCTCTTAGAAAAATCAAGATTTCAGAATCTCAAAAATGCTTGGGTCAGCAGTTTTGGCGCCCTTTCGTTAGGAGGGTTGACCTTTAGCGGCCGTATGTCTGCAGCTTGAAATTCTTACCCAGGACTAGCTAACTTGAGCTTAATATCGGAGTAATTCGGTATAAAAGTTACATTTCAGCCACGAAGAGGCGAGAGCATTATTCTCGGCGACAATCTGCGGTTAGCCAAGAGACTTGGGGCAAGGTTGCAGAGACAAATCCGCAAATATTAACCGAACTGACAACGCCTGATAGCCATCTGTCGTTTAATATTTTTTGCAATAATTATTTAACACGCAATTCAGTCAGGTACGCCAATCTTTATGACCTACGTAACGTGGATACCCGTTATCAAAACACCCGGGGCGATCAGTCGCGTGTGTTTCAAATTTTACCCGTGGTAAAAAAAAAAAAAAAAAAAAAAAACCTATACAGTTTTTACGTAGATACTATAAAATTTATTGAATTTTTAAATTTCAATCAATCGCTGTTCCCGTTATTTATTTATTTATTTATTTATTTTAATTTTTTTTTCTCGCGTTTCGTTTTGAAACTTTTTAATTCATTGTAAAAAGTAAAAATATCTCGGGTAGGCGTTACCGGTTTGTTTTACAGACCATCGCAAAATTGCGGGCTGCATCCGAGTAGTTGGCCATCCGCACAAGGATCTTAACGACACACCCAGCATTCGGAGGAAATTTATAACTCGACTCCCTTATGGATCGTAAAGATTCAAAGTTTGAACAGACTTAAGTTCAATTACAGCAAAGTAATGAACCGACCGAATCCTCCAAGCTCTATTCACCGCGTGCTATTTCAGGGATGCGCAATTATTGCCGAACTCTACTATAAAGAGAAAGTCCTCGCTGTCTAATTCTGACATTTGACGCCTAGGCAAGCGGGAAAATATCTTAGTTAAACGAAATTCACGGTGATAGCTGCTATTAAAACCTCCTTCAAGCTAATTAAGGCTAGAAAATTTTCTTACGATTTTAACTTAAATTGAAACATTTTTTCTTCATTCATTATCATTATTACGCGAATTTCAGTTAACTTGATCCTTTCGAATTGTTGCACGGATCTTGAGACTGTAGTTTTATGAAGTTTTTAACGTAAAGTATGAGGAATTTTTATTCCTTGACCGGTAGTAAAATTATTCACATCGGTATACATATAAGAGATGAGCAAAATAGATGCCCGAGAGGATATAATAACGCAAGTTTATATTTTTATCTACATAGTCATAACATCTTGTAATATATAAAATCTTGATGCTTATCTAATAATTTCATAAATAATTAATTACAGTATTCTACGTCGTGGTGAATTTTTCTTACAACCTGCAGCCACAAAGTACACAGGATTAAAGGTAATTTTCCATAACTCCGTCACGGTTTGCTAGACCCAAGATTTCATAGGTTGAGAAATAAATAACTACGTCGGTTAACCAGTTCGCGATTTTAATGAAACGCTGGCAAACGAACTGAGGTACAACTCGATTGAAATTATTACCGGGAAATAGGATTTCAATTTCTCAACTTTACAATCTCGGACACACGCATTCACACTAATAAACCCGCCATATACCTACCTACCTACATTACATGTGTGTGCTGCGAAGTCATCAGCGGATATTAAAAATGACAGAGAAAAATAACTGCAGGACTTTGATAGAAAGGCTAGATTGTTGAGAGATCAAAGAAAAGGTTGTGTCTTAATAACCGACTGAGATAATTCGACTTTATAGTAGATTACAAGCGACTGTCATCACTCATGTCAAAATATGTAGTTTAAAGTTCAGCTTTAAGTGAGTTTCGGCGAGACCTTATAGTACCTTAAAGCCTATCGGAGAAGCTTTGTTCCAGCTCCTTCCTAGGCTAATTGAGCGAAGCTATGCTCTGGACTCTATGAAAGATTTCTTACCGTCTGTTAGGTCAATTAATGTACGGGGACCGAGGCGAAAAAAAAGAAGGGACTGAGAAAGACGAGGTATAAATTTATTAGTAAAGTCGAGAGAAAAGAGATGAAATAAAAATCCGAGACGGAGCTCAATTCTTCTACATTTCATTCCGGATTTTGCATTCTTTGGTAAATTATTCCACCTCGTTGAGAATTTCCCACAAGTCATACGTACCAGTCCATAGACCAGTACTCTGAAATACCGAAGAAGCCAATGAGCCGCAAACTGGTTGCGTATGGTTTGATGACGTTGATTAGTAATTAACTAATTAGTAACCGATAATTACTGTTTGGTGGAGAAAATGATACGTTCTTTTTTCACCGTTCGTACTAATGACGATTTTTAATCTATCGCAGTCCGGCGATCTACGCGATGGCAATTACCTTCACCTCCTTTTTTCCCACGAGATGTAAGACGAAAGTATCTCACCAATATCGAAAAGGTACGACTTGCCTATACTTCCTCCACTTTCTAGTAATTTCCGATCAAATTCTCGCCTTTTACAATCAAACGTGGCAGTTATAACACGTCGCTGACTTTCGAAACGATTTAATCCATCGTCTTGCTGTCTAATACAGGTATCTGCGTGGTATTCGATTTCGGCAAAGCACGCGAGTGGAAAACCGGCCTAGATTTTCTAATCACTGTGTTATTTACGTTACCACTTGGATTGGATTCGTAACTCGCATGTAGGTACATATACCTATACTCCGCATATGTGCGATTGTAAAATTTGCTCACAGGGTACGTCTGGGGCGATTTTTTAACCGCGGAATATCTTCTGAACAAAAGCGATGAATAAAGTGGAGAAAAGTTCGCAGATTTGAATTATACTCGACTGTGAGAGGAGCGCCTGATGTCGAAGCACGGAAATCGAGATTCAATTTGATCCGCCCCTCTACCTCGTGGAATATCAATGTTAGGGCATATCTTCTGGATCACCCTGTACGTGGAAGCAAATGTTACATGTAAACAGGTATGATTGCATACACATACATTATCCCAGTGTGTAGAGGCAACAACCATGAAACATTGGCGATTAATTGCACGGTTTCCCTCCTGGCGCTCCACCACGCAGCTGTAATTACGCTACTAGTTTATAATTACTAATTATCAAGCCAGCGATCCAATGGCACGGTTAAATACTTCTAGTGCGCCGGTGCACGTAATTGTACTCGCTAGCTGCAACGCTAGTACTGCATAAGGTAGGTATTCACCACCGTCGACGTCGAGTTAGCTTGTGATAATGTTCTACGAATTACTGATGAAAAGGTTAGATCCACACGTTCCCCGCTAACGAGTCGAAACCATTCGTTTCAACCCAGCTAATTTATCAATATTTTGTAATTTACTCGAGTCATACCTTACTGCGTAATCATATACCTACCGCATATGTAAAATTCAGCTTTGAGCACACCATAGTAGATACATCTCGGAAGTTGAATGGGAGTAAGTAGTCCCAGTCGATCGAATGATATTTTTCATTCACTAGTTCTGAGCAGATTTTATTTTTTTCATTCCTGTTATGCGAATTCTGAATTACTGAGAATGAATGAAAGTCCTAACACTTCTGTGAAGGGTTTTATTCGAGACAGGTTGTCCATCGTTATCTCTGTAGAACGAGAAGCTGAATAGAAGGCGGAAGGTACCATCGCGAGAAGATCGATGATTGGAAAGTCTCGTTGAAATCTGCAGATGACGAACGTATAAAGTTGGATATAATATATATGAAAATGAGAAGGTTTTTAATTACTGAATTAAATTCTGCCGTGTTGAGCGGAAAATTCTATTCGACTGGATCAGTCGCGGATTTTCATTGGTCGAAATGAAAATAGGAAGAATAAAAAATCGGGCCTGATAGTGGAAAATTTTATTTAAATCCACTCGGAGAAAAAAGGGTGAATCGATGCGAGGTGAGAGGCTTTGAGCGAAGAAGAAACCTTTGGAGTTGCAATAAGAGGAGTAAGTGGATTGCCTGTCGAGGGGGAAATTGTTGAGTTTCTACGGTCGGAGGACTCTCGATGACGACGAGAAAAGAGGGAGAGAGATTCGAGGGATATTAAAGGAGGGAAAGAGAGGTCAACGCGAAGAACCAGGACCTGAGGACGACGTCGAGGTCTGGCAAATCGTAAATGGATTGTTTGGACTCTTTTAATCCCTTTTTGCAAGGCTTCACTTCGCAGCTAAGGACATCTGGCGTTTCATTCTCTTATTGTATATTCTCACAAAAGCAAAGGAAAATATACTCGCTTCGTATATTTATCATCAAAATCCAACTGAGACACGTCAGACGTAAAACGTTCCCCAGGTTCCGGGGCAATTAGAGGATTTATGCTACTCAAAGTTTTTTTCACAATCAACGTCGAGCCAGCTGATATACCTGCGAACGACGTCCGAATACAAAAGAATTAAACTCAAAGGATAAGCTTTCCTTTTTTCTTCAATCCCATTGTCTTTGTTTCAGATAAGAGGAAAATCATTCGCCTGTTCACGTCGAAAATCGAACCCAGATATTTCGTCAAATTTTACAGGAATTACCAGTCAATGAAATTTCATGAAAATCATTACGCGAGAAATTCATAGGGAACTCGCGATGGGAATTAAACGTCTGAAATCTCGACGAGATTCAAGGATCGGATTTAATTTAGAATCGTCATTGTGCTGCTGCTCCTTCAATCTCGACGTCAAACTTGTGCACAGCTCTTCAATTTACCCTCGTGGAATAGGAACTGGAACAAATCCCTTGATTCCTTGGTGGCAGCTAGGTGCTTTGGCCTTTGCTCCATAGTCTGGCTAAACGAAGGACTTCATAAACGAGAAGACAGTCTTGTTGTATCTCCTCGCTTCTATCTCTTTGTCGTCGCTTTGCTCTGCGCTACTGCTGGATGATGCAGCCCGTCTTGGATTGTAACTCCGGTCTTTACTACACCCGTACCATGCCCGTATAGAGAGTTGGAATTTGCTCCGCACTCAGAAACGTTCATCAGCGTAAACAATAATAAAGGAGTCTTCAGTTTCACGGCGTAATTTCTGCTTCGAAGAGCATCCTGGGGAAGCCTGCGGGTTTACAACCTGGCTGGAATGGATCGGTTTGAAGGAGGATGGAGGGATACTGAAGGCTTCCAAGGACCGAGAGGAATAGTGTTATCCGCACGTGTCACACAGTTGCACTTCTTTTCATCAGGAATCCTGATTTCTACTGCACCGGTAGAAATTACACCGCTTTTTACACAGTGTACTAAACTGCTTTTACGAGCTCCATGGATTATGCAGAAACCGTCGTCCTCCCTCACAACGAACGGGAGTGCAGACTGTAACCCGTAACCCGTTTATATTCCGGAGCTAAAAGTTTCTCGTCAAAACTCTGCAGTATCCGTGCACTGGAATGTTAAAACATCTCTCCCCGAGGGCAGAAAGTCGGAGAATAAACTATTCGCCGTTGTCGCATCTCAGATCTACCTCTGCACTAGTTCAAAACGAAAGTTATCCGGCAAAATTTCAAACAAAATCTTCAAATCCCACTAACTTCGATCCACACTGCATCCTTCCGCGATCATTCGACTACAGAAATGAAAGTCCTTCGGCGATCCTTAAGCTATTCTAATATACGCAAGTGCAGCAATTACGAAACTCTCACGATTGGTATATATTCTAACCTACGGTCAAAGGAAAACTTCTCAACAACTTCCCACGATGATGTCTACGTAGAAACGCTATCATGCAGAATCATTAGGATCAATTACAACGACCCGTTCGAGCGAATTGATGTCAATTTAATTACCATGTAATAGACAGACTTTGTACACCGTATACCATGCCAGTGTCTCGCCAGACGAAAGAGCATCGATTGATAAAGCCAATTTGAACTGTTTACCTGTGTATATTTCACGCTAATAGTTGTCGAAGGATTAATCGGTAGAGTGCTGATTGGGTGTTGTTAATTCGTGTTCCTTTTATTCGCAGATATTTCTAACGGTGGCTATAGCAGTGTTAACGATGAGTGACAAGTGGGAAGTGGAAAGACTGGTTGTGCAATAATAATTGAGCCTTTTTTTCTCGTGGTCAAGCCATTCCTAATTGTTCGGACGAACCGTGAAGCGAGTATGTCGAGAATAAATCAAATCAAAGTGCACTTTCTATCGCTAAGAAGATCTCCGTGTGAGTCTGCGTGTGTATAGGCCGTTCGTTAAAATATTCGAACCGTGTCCGAGACCCTAATAGAAGATTAGGCAATTCTTCTGGCCACCATTACCGCCGGTTATTAACCGTTAGCGTTATTAAATGAATCGCATTAGCGACTATTCACCATTAAGAAAACCGTACAATACGTGGATTAAATGTAAGTCGAATCCGGAATTAACCGCAGAAATAAATGATCGTATCAAGATTTCCGCTTGTGATAAAAATGGATGAAAAATCTCTGCAAGATTCGCACCATCAGCCCTTATCGCCGGCAGACCCATTTCCCATTCTAGAATTCGCGTCGTCTGGGGGTTTGCATGCAAAATGTCTCTGCATTATGTACCACCAGGTATCCTGGAAGGTTCTAATCCGTTTGGAGACTGTATCTAGGATTTCAGCGTCGAGTGATCTGGTCTCGGGGGGCAGAAAGGGATTTATGTGACTTAATCGTTGAACTGATCTCTACGGTGCATCGAGAAGCGAATTATATCCACTGAATCTACTCACTTCCAAGTAGAATCGATCTGTCTAAAGACGACATCGGTCTTGAGTCTACACTGGGGTTTTGTCTTCTACGAAATTGACTCACTCCGGTACATTGCCTTGGGGCAAAAACACTTTCAACTGCTTCTTCTTCTTCTGCTTCTTCTTCCTCTTCTTCTTCCGTTTCCTCTATCTCTGTTAACGCTGTACTATAATGTAATCTCGAACTTCTCACCATCGTCTTGAACATTTTTCTTTCTCTATAAAATTTTTTTTTCTTCTGGTACCCTACACTTTCACGAGACAAACAGAGGCGCTTTTTTCTTCTCACCCCGTGACTCGATGGGTCGAGAGTAGAGCGTAGCCAGCTCCTAAAAGCGAAGCTATTTATTATTTTGTTGCAATAAAAATATTTATTGCGGACTGGCCCGAAATACGCCATAAATAAGGACGGGGGAGCATGCAAACAAACATGATTACCCAGCTGGAGAGGCGATATATTTCTTAGCGGGAAATAAAGAGGGGAGAAACGAGGAAGAGGGCGAGGTAAAAAGGGGCGAAAAAAAAGAGGGTGGATAATTATGTCGCGCTATAATTTCCAGCCGAAACTCCTTCAACGATTTACGAGATATTTCTGCCCAGAAGGCCCCGAGGCGAGTCTTGCACGCCTTGAGATCCGGGTCCACCTTGTCCTCGTCGCAGGTTTAGCTTGGGCGTCGACGTCGCTCGTGTAGCTCTAAATCATTTGGTGGTTGACCGAGATACGTAGGTAGCTAGTGCAAGGAATCGTGCGATGATGCATATAACGTGTTCAAAATTACATTCAAGAACCCGAAAACCTCACTTCTCCGTTATTCCAAATAACATACGTAGCTACGCGTTGTATTATGTACAACCACCCTTGGCACACGACATCCTGCTCCGCCCTGTAGCCAAATCCAAGTCAGGGTATGTGCAAATCCACCAAAATCCCATCCGCAATTCCTTTCGTATAGCTGCTAGCTATGTATATGTAAACTCGCTAGGGTTTCCACTCGTAGATACAGATCTACGTTATGTATGTCATGTGGAGCTGTGTGTCTATCGTTGATATGATAATTACGAGTTTGTTGTCGTTGCATATCACGCGGATTGCCGGCCCCTTCGTTTGCGAACGAATTAAGCATACGAGGCAGTGAGTGTGAGTTAGATAGGTTCACGGCACGTGTATTTCTGGCTGTAATGTAGATCTAAGTACGTTGATTTCATGCTAGTTTTCATTATTTTTTAAACAGTGTAGCCTTTTTCATACAGAGAGTAGGTACAGCCGAGGAAATGAGTTGCAGGTACCGTGGAGCGTGCTAACGCGCAGTTTAGGTGCGAAAGTGAAGGAAACTTGCGGAGGAGCAAGAAAATAAATTCAGAGATAGGCGCAGTTCTTATTACGACCCCTGCAAGAGCTTAATGCAAATTAGCCTTTATTATCATACCTTTATGACTGCGATAAAATTTGTGTTGAATTCTACGTTCCAATAATTCCGTTGAATAAATCCTGGATTGAGAAACGTGAGGTATTATTATACGTATGTTGAAAAAGGGGCGATTCCACACCTGTGCCACTTCTCTTTCAGCCAGTGTTCACCCACTGAAAATAATAAAGGATACGCATATCTTGCTCTGGTCGATGTTCAAATTTTCAGGATATGTAGATACAGGTTTGTAGTATGAACCTCACTTAGTCTTTCTTTCTTTATTTCTTTGAAATATGCAAAGGTAGGGATTTTTCGCATAGCGTAAGACGAGCAGGCGTACTTGCCTACTTTGAGCACATGGTAATGTCAGGCTGACGTAAGTTTAGCTAAGTTTTGCTGGACTACAGGTACAGAGAGAAACCTGCAGCGCGGTACACGATAACTTTACGTGTTAAATCTCGACCTGCTCTTTTCACGAGGTGCCGAGGTCTAGTCCAACAAACTGTTTGAAAGAGCCGTAAACTTAGTCCCAGTATTTTTTTTTTTTTTCTTCCCACGTTGCTCCCATTTTTATCGCGAAACAATCTGCCGAGCTTTTCACTCCTTTATATCTATACCTGTATGGCACGACGAAGAACAGAGGATCGAGAAAAAGTGGGAGAAGGAAAAGGAAATACGGTTTCTGTCCGAGAGCGAGAAACTCGGCTAATATTTGTCATTTAGTTTATTTGTGAGGGTTAATCCACTGGCGAAGACAATAATTGTAACGTAAACATATTTACGAAGTAGTACTCGACTGGTTGAAAGTTTATCACCGCCGCATTACGTACAAGTGTGCAGGGAAAAGTTTTGTCGTGAGATTGTGTGAGGCTGTCGAGCTGTATGCGTGGTTGAAAACAATTAGATAAGAGCAATGGAGAAAATTGTTGAGTTTGAATTGGATTGTAAAAAAGTCGAGTGACATTTACCCTCATTGTCATAAAACGAGGTAGTGGTTGAAAAATCGTTTTCTGTTTTTTTTTTTTATTATTATATTTTTTTGTTCTTCTTCTCTTACTTTTTTTTCCTAATTTTTGTTACTTTTTTCCACAAGTCTGAAGTTGTAAAACGTTATGAAGTTTGAATTGAAATTTTGACAATGAAAGTAAAGTATGTAATATGAAATATGTAGAAGAGAAAGAGAGTGAGAGAGAGAGAGAGAAGTTGGCCAAACTCGGAACAAGTATATTGTTTAAAATCCCCGAATCACCTCCGCAATAATAAACAGAGATAATAATCATGCTTCCGCGTCTCTTCCTTCTACAGGGGTAGGTATAAGGCTTAAAACCTTTGAATAATAAAGCGTTATAATTTGAAGTAACGGTGGAAGTATCACAGGAAGTTGGCTTGCATTCCATTAATGACATATTCATGCCAACTTAGCCAAGTAAAGTTTAATCAGCGTTAAGAAATTGGGTATATATTTCACCCCCGAGGATACATACACCCCTCAGGCATCTTTGAATAAAGGTAAACGTATCTGAAGAGCTAGCTTGAGGAACATCCGCATTTTTAGAATTATCGTATCATATAGGTATATATACACATATGTGTGTAAAAATTTAAAAAAAAAAGGACCCTCTGGAGACTTCTGTTCCTGCTAAGCTTAAATTGTATAAGTATGCTTGCGTGGCTTCTAAGCTGTCTATCCAAAATTTAGTGATTACTCAAAGACTACCTCTGGGAATTATGTTTCGCGCAGGGGATGCGGTAATTCGAATTACGAGGTACTTTGCTCTGATGTTTATCTAGCTTTTCAACCCTTTGAGCTCTCATCAGCCTCTGAAGTAACTTTATTTCATTTTCTCCATATTTTTTTATTTATTTTTTTTGGTTTTCTGTATCGTTCATTTTTGCGGGATAGACTTATCATCGCAGAGCATCTCTCTTATCGCAGAGATTCACTCTCATTAATATACATAAGCAAAGACTATATATAGTAGAATAAATGAATGTATTATAGGTACAAAGTGTCGAAATCGAACACGCGTAGATCCTACCATTTCTCAAAGAACATTAGCAATTCAATTGACTTCTGTCAAACGTAAGCAATCTGATAACATCAAGTCCCAATTATTCGGGGATCAAAAACCACTGTTAGATTTCAGCAATTCAAACGCTCGCGGATAATTTTGCCCGAAGGTTATTCGGCTCGATGATGAAATAACACGAATCGCAACTTGTCGTTGTCTCGTCATCTCGGTAAACGTTATAGAATTAAGTTAGTCAATGAATTCTTTTTTTTTTTTTCTTATCTTTTTTTCTTTCTCTCTCTCTCTCTCGCCTTCTCGCTCCCGCTCCCGGCAATCTGGAGAATGTTATTAACCTCGACTCAAGTTTGTTCTTAGCGATTCATATAAAGAACCGGAAAAATAAAATTTCTTCAAAAGTTTAGTGTTTCGTACGTTTCTAAAGACCAGTCGAGGGGACCGCAGGCAACCGTCATTAGATCCGTCAATTAAATGCTCGAGGACCAACTCGAGTTGCGTCAGACGCGCGGAAAGGAGCAGATCGAGGGAGGAAGAGATGTAAGAGATAAATAAATAAAGAAAAACTTGTCTTTTGAAATTTAAGAGACTTAGCCGGATGCCCAATTACCCGTAATAAATTCTTTTCCCTTATTTTATTATGATTTCCCTTCGTTTTTATTTTTCTCTTTTTCTTTTTCTTCGGGGTTCCACGTCTTTTTTATTCCTCTCATTTAAACTCAACGCGATCGGTTCAATTGTGGGAAGTCCGTGCAGCTGGATTTGTTTGAAGCAGAATTGCGGCAAAACCCCTGAAACCCCGGAGATATGCGGGCGTACGTATCTCGCGGCTAAATTTCTTTATTTTCAAAGTGCGGAGTAAACCGAGTGAAATTGAGCGAAGTAAATTGGTGATAAGAGTCTGAAAAACGGTCGGAAGTGGAAGGAAAATTGTTCGAAAATTAAGCGAAAATTTTCGGGATATATAAGCGCGAGGGCCACGGGAAATGATGTAATTAAAATAAAACTGACCACCTACCTACCTACCTCTTTCAATACATGCGTTTATACACTTACCTATACGAAATATATTGGCGTAGAGGCGGCTGGACGACGGTTTACCGATCGTAAACCCGTAACCCGCGTTAACATTAAACCGATAGTTTGACGAAATGTAGTACAGTAGGTATTCCTCGGCAAGAAATTGCACTCGACGGTGCCGAGTAAAGTTTATTTTTACGGTCTTAACGGGCATTAACATTAACGGGGCAAAATATTAAATTACCCAAATTTAAAGCCGCGAGATTTACGGTTCAGCCCAAAACTATTCACGCTCGCATTCCTCTCGAGGCACTTAGCTACTTTTATCCTATGGAAATTTTCTTTTGCCATAACATCGCGATCATCATCATCATAACCGTGATCATGAAAGTTATGCAGCTATAGACAGTGTTTAAACTTTCCCATAAATTATGTACGCACACAGTATACCTACTGTTTATATTATTTACTCAAAGAGATTTCTTTTCGACCAAAATAATATCCAAGTTATACATTCACAGTCTAGCGCAGATTTCTCAATTGCAAATTCGAGGCATTATAGATATGTACATGCAGATTACGTCAACGTATGGTAAGTATACCCTTGTTCAACGTCTCGTTTGTATGCCGGAAGCCCCGGGCGGTAAAACCATAACTTATTATAGATATATGTATGATATATGTAATATCTACCGCCGCGTAATATCGAAGGAGAGAAATATTTGGACGTGGGATTACGCGGGCATGTGTATTCTAGGTAACTCCGAACGCAAGATGGGGTAAGACGAGGGTAACTGCCATCATCACTGTTGGGAATATTCTACATGCCTACCTTGCTTTGCGGTTTCACCCAAAATTCGCTTCTCAACCCGTCCAGAACGCGCCAAAGTTCGTCGTTGGATTTCCTCAAGCAATACGATTGTTCGTTTCCTTTGTGAGCACCCTGCGCGAAGAAGGGATATCAACTACCTACTTAAACATCCTACGGCTGTAACACACAGCATCGAAGTTTCGTAGCTGGAAGCCAACCCCCCCCCCCGCTATTACAGCTAGGCCTCAAACATCGTATTTCTTTGGGAAAGCGTGAAATACTCACGCGATACATCGAGAATATATGAATTTGCAAAAAATTTCGCCATTTCGTACAAGGAGAGCAAAAAAAAAAAAAAATGCGAAGATCTTCGAGAGAGAAAATGACGCTGATTTTCCACGAAGCTTTACTTCGTATTGATTGCGATTCAAGTTCGACTGCGGGTGATTTTTAGGCATGTAAAATCGATGAGAAATTAAAGCGTTCAACTGATGTAGTAAATGTCGAATCTGCTCTCGAGAAAATTACCAGTCTTACGTCCTGTATGGGTAGGCAGAGTTCTGTACTTATATACACTTTGTAGGCGTTCGTAAAAGCCTCGAGCTTAACGACTCGTGACTCGACGAGTGAGCCTTGCGTACTCAGGTCTCGGGAAATAACGATTACTTTAACAAGAAGTGATAAAAGGCGACGCACCGGTAAATAAAAGTGAAGAATTTTCGACGACTACGATAGCCCCGATATTGCCGCATATTTGTTTTTCCATTTTCCTTCCCTTTCATTTCATCCTATCGTTCTACATTCCGTTGCCGTTTGCAGACTAACCTGCGGAACCGGCCGGGACCATCGGCAGCCAGGATCGATGAAAAACGATATCGACAAGCATTTTTGATCTTGCCTCCCGTGATCCAAAGAGCTCTCGGGTGTGTCGGTATCAGTAATTGCGCGGGTGGCGCCACATTTTCAAGACTTTTTTCTTAACCAACTATACCTAATCTCATTCGATGCCCATGACTTTTCTGCGTATAGGTACCTACATAATTGGGCACTTTATACTGAATGGGGGAAAAAAATATGTTCAAAACTCTATAAGTACCTACCTACCAAAAAAAAAAAGAAAATGAAAGAAAAAAGTCAGACCACGAATTTTGTTTACGGATTTATTTACCTCGGAATTGAACAGAATACGAGTCTCGAGAAAGACAGGGATAGATACGAGAGCTTGGGACAAGAAGGATGACGATTTTAAGCCAACAATAAGACATGCCAGGACGATAAATGGGTGAGATTTTGAAATTCTTAAATCCACTGTATATATGTATGTTACGCGACGGAGCACCGAACTGCACTGAAGAATAGCTGCATCTACATTGCAGTGGCTCGATAGTTTATGAGTTGTTTATTCAGCGCGTCTATCCAGAGATTGTTCAGTGGTTTTTCTTTGTCTCCTTTAAAATGGCGAAGATCTCGTAAGAGTTTTTGAGGAGAAATTGTACGAGGAAAACCAGCCCCTGACAGCTCCACGGCATCGGGTTTTAGTTAGTTCACACCCGTTCTTCCCGGATCCCAATTCAGCAAGAACTGCTAAGCGATGCTTTTCCGAAGTGAAACGCAAAAGTTTCGAGGACAATTTTCCCAAACTTAAACCCCTGCGCAGTATAGAAGCCCCCGATCCTCGAGGGACCAGAGTTACCCACCGGCAAACCGTGTACACCGTTGTTACCCTCTTTCACGAATACACCCACCAGCCACCGTCTCGCGCGGAAGCTGCGCCAACAGCACCCCTGCATCAGCAGGAAAACTATTTTAAGTTTTCGTCGAAGAGGTCTTCCTCGCCTATCTGCACTGTCGTCATAAGCCGAGAATCCGCTATGCGCCATATTTTGCCCCGTTTACTACAAGGCGTGCATGGCACCGGTACGATTGCGGTGAGGGAAGAAAATGTGTCTGGTATATTACGTGTAGAGGTACCTGCATACGTATACATAATATGCGGAAAAGCGCGACGTCGGAATGAAATATAAAATTGAATAAAATGTAGGCAAGTTAAGAAATCGCGCGCAGCAGTAGCTGCGGAGGCAAATCTTCCATTGAATTTATGTTTTCTGCGTGTGGTTATAGGAACGTGTTTACCTTCTTTGGTTTAACAGCGCTGGTAAAATACGTGAGTCGACTGGCTTCGGGACTAGCGGTAAAACAATTTTAAGTTAACTTGGCGAGGGATTTACTGATTCTGTATTACCGCTATGTTAAGAAAAAATGATATTCCACGTATCGTATCCACGGCAAGAACCTTACAATTAGAGGATGGGAAATTATACGGAATAACCCTACCGGGCATGAAATGGCTCTTCGTGATATTAATATATAATTAACTATAGCAGAAACATCTCCGAGAGTGCATAACATGCACTATTCCGTCTTCGGCGTAACTCCAGTGTCGCAGAAGTACTAACGGAGTTCAGATTTCCTGGATGGTCGCGATGCGATTGTGGCAGTAAAAAAGGTGCATTAAATTTTACACTAACGCCGAAGGATTCCACCTCATTCTAATCCCAGCGAAATGAATCCTGAGTTGCTATTCGACTTGGAGATGATTCGCCTCGTTATTTATGTCTGGTCTGTATATAGGAAAAATAATGATAAGGTGGTCGGAAAATTAGAAGCTACTGAATAAGCTGAGAGTCGTTAAACGGCTGCAGGTTTTAACGATGCAATTAACTAGTGTAGGAATCTGAGTTAAAAAGATTTTAAATACCGCTTACGATTAGAGAATTTGTTTCATACGCGTGTATATTCCATATCTGTATTTCTAATGCCATATAAATTTCTCGGAATGGATTAAATCGCGTGCATGAAATTCTGCGTAATAATAAACACTGTAGCTACGTTCACAGAGATTATTCCCAGGATAATCGTTACCTGCATGCATGGATGGTGTTATCGATACCTACAACCGATCAAACCCTGATTATACCTGGATGCTGCAGCCGTAACGATCAGATTCTATCTTTAATCTGGGCTCAATACTCGGTGAAAAATTTTACCGATCTTGTATACATCTGCCATGATACACAATTACTCTATCTTATTCCCCGAGTTATATATCTGAGTATATAATTGCTAATGATCACCGTAGGCAACGTTCGTATCGCGGAAAGTCATCTTGAATGGAGATGTTATATTTTATAATCGAATTTCAGAGCAGAAAAACTCGGAGTCATAATTCCTCCGCAATACATATAAGAGAAGAAATGAACGGTCGGATTAATGGCCACAGGGTTAAATTTCAGTCTAAACCGTGCTTTTAAAGCTGAACGGAATCCCGGGTATCAAAGTATGGTTTATAGGATTTATCAACGAATTAATTCCCGAGTTTTCCGTGGCACGTAGAAGCCATCAATTCCGACTATCTGGTCATCTGTATACCTGCCTTCTGTAAGTTCCTAGATTCTAGCCGAGCCAAGGAACAAGTGCAGCAGCTAGCTGTGCATCGAGAAAGCACAGGTTGCATGGGGACGGGTAGTCTACTCGTGCACTCCCATTCTTATGGTACCAACATTCGTGATTGCATGAAGTATGGAGCGGCTGTAGGCTTTAGTAAGCTAGCCAGGATCATGAGGAGAAATGAACATCGTTCGAATGTATATGTGCATGTGAGTATCTCATAAGTATCTCGAGTTACTTGACCTAGCCTAACCCCCAGCCTAGCCCAGTCCCGATCTATTGGATAAATTTCTCACACGCGAGTGTATAAACGCGACGACATTGCACCGCGATGCAATGCACCGACTCCACAGCACCTTAACTAGATTTTTTTCAACCTTTCCGACCGCACGTACCTGTCTTTCACTCCGTGAATCATTGCACCGCGATTTTACTCCTTGAACAGAAATGATCCGGGGGAGAAGAGTTACCGTTAACGTTAAAGAGGGCCCGGACTGGAGTCAGTAAATATCCTCCTTAATGTCGGGGATCTACTCGGAAAAGGAAGGAGCGAGAATGAGAGAAGATCAATTATCCAACTCCGAGAGGAAGGGGAGATTATGGACCGAAATTTCAGACTTAGTCGATGACAAAACGATCAGTGGATCATCCCTCTTGCACATTGATCTTGTTTTACTGGAATCTCTTTCAATCCTTTGAAGGAATCCTTTACTTTGGAAGCAGAACCAATTATCCAGTGTGCAACGATGGCCATCCTTTAATATAAGGTTCGAGGTGCAGTTGGAATCCTCTATCTTCATCTGTAGCAGTTGGCTTGATTAATGGGTGAGTATCTCACGGGTACAGATTGATTCAATCAGGTGTGAATGCAGTGCGTTAATCAGACTGCCAAACTGTGGGTTTGGAACCATGAATTGTCGTGTACAGAGCGGTTTTACCAACGTTGTTGAAGTCGATTGGTTTGAAGTTTTTTTAGCTACAAGTTAAAGAGGGTTGAAAGTGAGAAGGGGTAGAATTAACCCGAAGGTATAGATGTTTGAAATTCACTTCAAGCCAGACGTCAAAGAACTTTATCGAAGTTTTAAAAACCTCCGATACTTTTAGGTCGGAAAATTAAATTTTCAGATACTTATACCTTCGTCGAGTTGACTCTTCGTCCTCTCTCTCTCTCTCTCTCTCTCTCTCTCTCGTTCCTTCGGCACTTATCTTTCCACACGCATCTTTGGCCTAATTATATTGAAACCCTTCGGCATCAGCGATGAAAATTTTTACGAGAGGTATATCTGGACTTGAAATGTACTTTTCAACTCCGAGTTTCTTGTTTGAATGAAAATAATTCTCAACTTGTACCTCTACTAACTGTGCGTGGATTATAAATGAAGAAAAATTTATCTGCTTTGATTATAAAAGTGAAGTAAAAAAAAAAAACTAAAAGAAACGAAAAAAAAAAACCAACCTTGCCCGGTAGAATTTACCAAATTAAAAATCACCGCACTTCGAGCTAATTGCTAATATAACTTTACAATTGGCTCATCAACGATCATTATTTAATTCATGTCGAAAGACATTTCGTAGATGTAATTTTATGGATTGAAGTCACGATGATCTATTGGTCAGAAAATATTCTGAGTTCAATATCTGTATATGAGAATATGAAAGCATCGATTGAATTGAATAGTGAATTAATAAACATTTCTGTCCGGCAGCGGCTGCAGACGGCCGAAATTTGTTGTGGCATAATTTATAACAGTTCTTCGACTACATCTGCTTTATAACTAGTATAATACAGGGTAGAGATTACAATTTATTAGGTTACGTTTAATTGCTCGTATTAATTACCCCCGATGAGCTGAAGTTGCGTAAGTGGTGCCGTGCTTCTCCATGTCAGATTATAAATTCAAGCTATTAATAACTTGATCCACCCTTAGCACGATCTTTAATTAAGTTATACCAAAGTTAGGAACGATTTATAAGTCACATTCCTCTTTCTTATTTTCATACATGATTGTATACAGGAGCTACGTGCTTTCTTGTATTGGTAAATTCGACCTTCTTGATTTACATACCTTGCGCCGATGGCCCAATACTCCATGATAACCGGCAATGGATGGTCTTCAATAAATTCACTTTCTGTCGTCTAGACCCCTAAGAAAACAGACTAACTTATTCATTCCATCGTATGTTTTTTTTTTTTTTTTTTTTCCTCAATTTTTTCATCATTTACAACGCGTATATACGACGCACATTAAATATTTTCATTCTTCTGCTCGCTAGACACGCGACAGAAGTCTAACAGGCGTGTAATTCTGATCGACGGACCCTCGGAAAAAATTGGCTAACGATATCGAGCCCGGTAAAATTCAGTCGCTTTAATAATACTAATAATAATATTAATGACGATAATCATAATGACGATGATAATAATAAGAAAAAGAAGAAGCCGGTCGACTACGCAAGTAATTTGGAATTTTTCTGACCCAACAGCCAGATCGAATTACGTCATTGAGTCGAAGCCTATTAGCAGCCGGTTCTACTCTCGTCAGGTTTGCTTCATAGCCGAATGGAGCGGTGCAAATTGGCCCTTTCCAATTCAAAATTCGATCCAATTTGTTGGAACGTTTGCGAATGAGGTAGCCGTCTTTCCCACGCGCTGGGATCCTCTTCGTATACCACGTATATATGTAACTATCGCCTTTTTCCGTACAGGTGAAAAAAAAAAAAAAACTTCGGAGATAGCCAACATCAAGGACGTCTTCGCCTTGGGGCGAAATAAATTCTAATGAAATACATTTTACATAAAAGCGTTCGAAAGTTTCGCATATATCTTGGATACGTTGCAGCAATCTCATCGCCAGCTAAGGAAAGGGTGGAAATGAGAGAAAAGAGCGAGAAATCATTCCGTGGCTTGGTTAAGCCCGTTGTATATTATAATATCTAAAAATGTGAAATGGAAGTAGAAATGGGGCGAATTCGAGGACCTTTCGTCCTTAGTTTTGCACGAATAAAATATCCCTCGAGCAGTATACTATATTGGAGTTTAAACTTCGACTGAAGCAATAGAAGAGTACGGACCGAGCCCCGGGGGCATCGTGGTCTTGTATAGTGGCTAGTGCACCGTATTGCTGCATAATGGCGTTCGTGTCCGCAAATTTTGCAGCCCTAACAACCGGCCATTAAAAGTTCAGCAAGTCGCCGGTCTGGAAAGTCGAGAGAAGATCGGCGAGTTTAAATCGAAGTTTTCGAGCCTTTGCTTCGATCGCCTCTCGGCGAAAACTGCGACTTTGTAACCCTGATGGTTTATTGGCGGCAATAAGACCGTCGCCATAACCGATTACTGGCTCGCCTGAGCCCAATAGTCATCATATATAGTTATACGATCCCGACTTTCGTGCAGACTTGTGTATTACAGCCAGGAAAGGATAGAAGCCAGTTTACATCGAGGGTAGAGGAACGTGACGGAGTTGAACTAGTTTTCTTGAGAACTTTGAGCTGCACGGACAGCAATTTTATCCCATTTCCAATCAGCCTAAATAAGTAGGTATACGTAATACATATGCCAAGGCATATAAAGAGCGGTTCAATTCGAGTCCAAAGCTCCGTTTCAATTCTACATTGCCCCTTGTACTTTGCCAAGAAACTATAGTAGATGGATTCTGCTCCAGTTCTTTATATAACATGTGAGTTATTTCGTGCTTTCTCCTTTAATGTAGCTGCAGTTACTGGGAATTATGAAGTATAAACGACGATCGTGTTGGCATTTTGAATTCCGCCAACAAGATTATCGCCGGCCACAATAACTGGGTTGTAAAATTATCGGGCTTAAGTCAATAATCGTCATCACTCTGTTGCATTGAAGCGATTATTTTGTCACACCCTGTCTGACTCGTTATACAATTTTGCTAATGGGTGGCATATATCAATCCTTTGTCACTGTCCATTATGAAACTTCTCTTTCTCCGTATTTTTCACCTTATATATTCTTTTGCCACGGAAGCGCACGTCCAATCAACGCAAAACGCATCTCATTCATCCCGCGCATACGGTTACCCTCTGGAAATGAGGCTGCGTATATAAGTACGACATCGCGAAGTAGTTGGGTGAAGCCGCGACATTTTTTCCCCGCCGTGATTCTTTGATTATTTCATTTATTCGTATTTTTATTCATTCCTCTACCCCATTATAAATATTATAGCCGCCACGAGGACTGTTGGAAACGTTTTATTCGATCGCCTGCAAACTTACAAAGACACGGAACCTTCGGTGCCGCTGGTTGCGCTGCGGCTGCTGCTGCTGCACCTTTACGATCATTAAGGTCAGCCGACGTACTGCGCCTCAGAACGTGTCTAATTCTTTACTGAGAAAAGAAAAGGAAGAAAACTTGAGAAAAGTACGCTCTTCTGCATCGGACATTCTGAACTGGGTCAAGCTTTTAACGCGGAAGAATTTTCAACCCAGAGATTTCAGGCTAATCACAAGCTCCTCGATTAACAGGCCATTCGGCTTTACGATGGAGACGGGATTCCCCTATTTTTGATAAAATTTAATCGTGCCCGAACGGACTTCATCCTGAATTCCCTTGTTGCTTGTGTTGGCTAAGACCGTGCAGTCGAGAGACGGACCAATCCGATTCTAAACCAGACAGAAAACTCATTACGCGTTGTCGGGACCACCATGGTTCGTTTCGCACAAAATTACAACCAGGTTGCCCGTTGCCGTTGAAACTGTTGAGTTTGTACCAAGAATTCGCAGCGTGAAGTCCTGCACGAAAGTAATAACGATCCTTGAGTAGCTAATCTGGAGGAAACGTAACGAAATTTATTTAATTGTTAATTAAGAAATCTACTAACCGGATTTATCACCTAAGCATGTTATAATTTAAACGTGACCTGCAATTTGGCTGATGAACATATGCAGTTCTTGTTGCATTTGTCTCCCGATGTAAAATGAGCGGATAGGGTATTCCGCGAGAGTGGTGAAATGGTTCTAAATTCTTTAGCCATTATTTATATTCCATCGGGCAGAAGTTCCACCGTAAAAGAGGTACAGGATGGTCTCGTTAAACTGAAGTATTTTTCGAATAAAAGTAACGTCAAGTCCAGTCGCAGTTGGTCGAATGATAGAAGAAACTCCGAGGGTGTGTCGCTGGCTGCATTGCAAAGTAGGAAACGGAAGGCGTGCTAAAACGAAACAGGGTAGTTCTCTCGTGCTGTCGAGTCTCGAATTACAGTACTAGAACCAGACTGCCAATTCAACTCTTCCCATGAACGTCAGCTCAACTTTTCGACATGCATTTCGAGTGACTGTGCCTACACACACCAGTTGCCAAACTACGTGACGGGCGAACTATCGAACAGTTTGCAGCTGCTTCTATGATGGTGCATTCGCAAAGTGGGGCTGATAAAAAGAAGGATTCCTTGCGTATCTATTCTTGACATGGAATATGCCCGGAGGAATTTCGCCAGTTTAAACTCTTCATGAAGTGTTCTTCTTGGTTTTGTTATCCCGTATCTGTTAGCCGCTGTTATAACCTTACTGAAATATTTACAAGACGATTTTATGCTGCAGCTGATTGACAGACAGGCATTCTACAACATCGATCAACGGCTCGTATACCTGCACACGTTGTGCCAGACGTATTGCAACTTGATGTGATAAAACTGGAATTAATCCAACCGTAAATTACGCTCATCCAAGATTAGTCGTCGGAATAAACCTGACAGTGATGCCTTACCTGACTAAAGCCTGAGTTAGTAGGGAGGAGTACGGAGAGATTCAGGGCGAGGGATAAGAGTATCGCTGATTACCTCCGAGCAATTTTCTCGTCGTTCTTTCTTCTCGTTAACCCGTACGATTTTTCGACTTTTTCTGATTCCAAGGTCTTCCATATACACATGTCTGTCTGCACATGCGTGTAGCAGAAGCAATGATGATCGATTTGATCTCAATTGTTATTATTACAACGAAGCAAAGTTCTCTTCCCGAGATAAAAGAAAGTTGGCGAAATCCGTCAGTAGAAAAGTTCTAATGGGTAGACCCTTTTTAAATTTCGTTCATGCAACGTCCCAAGGAGCATCGTCGCGTCCCCTGGCAATTTTACGAAACGAACGCGCCCCCTTCGCATACGACGAATCATCTCTTTAGTTTCGCTACATCCCGTTCAATCTTCGATACGCGTTGCGGAGAGTCGAAGAGTCGAGAAGTTTAAAAGTAAGAAGAACTTAAACAGCGGAGTGGTTTTCCACTCAGCAAACTTCCGCTGGGTGTATCTCACCCTAACAAGTACAGCTTACGTAAACTTGGCTAAAACTAAGCTAGTGGGTTACTAGCCGAGAAAACTTTCGGCGGAAAGTCCACCGCTATACTATGACCAATACGTGATCAAGAGGTCGCGAGGTCGCAGGGTCGTGGTAACCGGGAAATTACGGCAGCCCAGGAACGCGCTTGGTCACCCTAACCAGACCGTGGTATATCTACCTACTGTAACATCGTATTCCCGACGAAGCGATAACTTCAGGAGGTTATTGCCGACAATTAGTCATGGGACCAATACAAGTTTCCCCACTAGTGTGGAAAGGGTAGATTATTGGACTCGCGCACAACAACGGCGGCGATATCAACGACCCCTAAACAGTCCCAGTGGCACTGGTACCAGGAAGTGGAAGATGAAGAGGTAGACGATGAGAAGAGAGGCTGAAATTCTGAAAATAAGCAGAAAATAGATACAACCTGCATTGTTAGTCAATCGCTGAATTTATCATGCCAATTGTTCGGACTAAATTCGACTAAGTTTGCTTTGTTTGGCAAAAATATGGCCCCGAAATTGCACGGGCACCGGACAAAGTGAAAGTACTGCTAGTTGCACCAGTTTGACGTACGACTCATGGATCCAATTTTGTCCAGATACCTCAGGATGCATGTGCAAAGTGCAATGTGAATAGATATTAGTGCACATAGTTTAACGTGTATGGTTCGCCGCAAGGACCCCACGGCGTTGCAACCGTTGGGTTGACCAGCGCCGTGAAGTATACGGAACTTTCTAAAGAGCATTAGCAGTTTTCAAGTCGCTTGCAACTCTAGGCCCTCGGGGTCTAACCTTAGATACCATTACTAGGCCACCAGCGACGCGCCACTTTGCCATTCGGTCCACGCCGTTAGAGAAATAACTCTGCGTCGCTCGGGGGTTTGTCCCGAGGTACGGAAGGCACGTTTACAAATTTTTACCCGCAAAAGATAGACGCGCAACAAGTGATCCTCGCATCCTGCTGCAGGATCACTTTCGGAGTATTCAAAGCTCCGGATTTTGTCTGACAATGAGAAGGAATTCATCCTCGCCGCAATCACTCCCTGAAACGTTTCGAAGCTCGATCTTATTTTCACCGGCGTGACAGTGAGACCAGCCAAGATTGACCGACAAATAAATGACCGGCCCTAGTAGGCTTTCGGGGTAATCCGAATCTTCTAAGAACTGGTAATGATCATTCACCTCGGACTTTTGTGCAGCATCGAGTCAGCTCGTAAGCCTGAGATTTAATGGCAAAGAATGACCTGGCAATTAGTAACTTCTGATAGAATGAAGCCAGCTCTATTCCCAAAGTAAGCTCGAAACTGTCATCAGACTAATTATTGGGCATTAGTAAGAGATGCATGCATGGATGTACGTAGGTGCATACAAGTTCCCCGAATGTCACCGCATATGGCGTCATAGCTGTCTAAACGGATGCCGACAACGATGACGTTGCACAAGGAACAACTTGTGAAATTCGAAGTTCCTCGTCGTCGTCGTCGTCGGAGTTTAGGTCAGAAGGTCCACGGTCGTCAGGGTGCACACGTGCTGAGGCAAGTAACCTGGTCCGCCTTTGTTACGTGCTACGGAAATGGATTAAGTTGGTCATTGTGGTTTAGCGTCATGGCGGTGGCCGTGAGAGCTGTATGTAAACTTTACGGAAAAGAGGAAACGAATCGATGTCGTTCCGCGTGCCATGAGAACAAGGGCTGATGAGGATGAGGTAATGACTGATTAGATTTTGCGTGATTTAATTACGCCAAAGAAGCCACATCTGATCAACGGATATACGGGGCGTTTCTCTTAATATGAGAGAAAAGCGTGAATGATTAAACGACGTGGCGTAGAGATCCGAGGAACATCCGACCCTAAATAGACGGGAGAGAGAAGATTCTGGTTTGTGGCTGAGAGTGAGCATAGATGACTTGATAGATGTTCCAAGCATTTCTGTCGGTACAAGTAGCTTAATTGCCTCAAGATATATCATTCGGAACTGATAGAAATCCTTGATACCGTTCAACGTGTGACGACCAGGGTTCATCTCAGTTCAAAGAGAGATTCTGCATTCTTTGAAGAAAAGGCGTTCGCCTCTGCAGCCTCTGATTATCCTTACACGCGATAATGTATACAGAAGGTTGAGCAGCCTTATTCCAACCATAAATTCTAAGGTAATTCCAAATTTCAGGGTCATGGCTGATCCGATGCTTGAGAGAGATTTCGCCAACAACAATTTCAGCTTTAGCAGGATATTCTGATCCAGCCTTTTGGCGCAAAAAGTCTTAACTCCGAATCCCGGACATACATATTTATACTCGTATTTTGTTTGCTTGTTCTTTTCGAAAGAGAAGTAATATGAAACAGAGGACTAAAGGCACGGGGATTTCGTGTATAATTGATAGTCCAGAGAAGATTGCTACCTGTACACGTGGAAAGTGATTGATTTATATTTGTTTATACTTTGTATTTCGTTTTTTCATGTTTACTCAATACGTTTACGGCACCAAGTCGAATCCCAGGTTTTCGAATGATGATTAATTGATCTCTCGCTTTAGAACAAACAAGCACAAGCGTACATCGAGGCACGTATTACATGCTTAGAAGCGGAAACACGAGCAGTATTTCATTTTCATTTCTTTTCCATTTTCAGCTTAATTGCCTATACCCATTTTGTCACATGTAGGTATACTATCTATGCGAAACGAATTATTAATCCTCCGCAGAGATTCATTCCTGAATCCACGTAGCAATGCCCAGTGGTACGAGCCGGCTCGGTTTCTCCTGAAAATAAAATCACGTTAAATATTTCGTCTCTTTGCCCAACCTGCAGGACCTTGACAACGAAAAGCTTTTGAATAATCTAAACACCGAAAGAATTTCCCGGAAGGAAATTTGTATTATGTATTCATCACATGCTACGACGCTATTCAGAACTCGGTGCGGTTTTAACGCAACGTTGCTGAAATTCCTTTTTTTTCTTCATTTTCGACCATCACTCGCCCTTATAATACTTCATTAATTTTGAAAATATAATTACGCCACAATCGCTTAAGGTGTAAACTAAATCGTGCCGTTGATATTATTCAGTTTATTTATTTCCACCCCAAAGTAAAAAATTCTAGCAGGAAGTACCTCCGTAGACTCGCGCATGTGACCTGCTTGATAACCATGCTAATTTCGGCAATTTGATGTCGCCGATTTCGCCCGAGGCGTTCGTAATATGTTAAAATCTCACACAGTGGCATTTGTTATTCCATTACTGAAATGGGCGTGTGTCATTCGCGTAGCTCGGTGAGTAGATAACGTTTAATAAAGGCTTATCTTATCACTACCCCGACAAACCCTTTGCAAATTATTCCGGCTTCTCTTCAGCAATCGCTGCAGGACTTCAATTTGTTTTTTTTTCATTCTTCGCTCGGATATTATATTGCTACTTGCGTTTATACTGATAATAAATTAACTGTATGCATATCTACGACCCGAGCAAACTTGCTTGACGTTAATATATGCACCCATAGTAGCTATCGTACAGGGTGTACACGGATAGAAATTAACTTCGCGATATCTGCACTGAATAACTGAAAATAATTCTTAGACCAAATCTGCAATCAAATGAAACTAGATTAGCTTTTTTCCCCAAATTTTGGATGCTGCAGTAATTGTTTCCTGGCTAAATTCGCTCCCTTGGATATCCTTGTACCTTGCGAGATGCTTTAGTCCTTGTTAATGGATAGTCGAGGGAGTATTTCGTGTCACTCTGTATATAGTTGGAAATATTCTTGGTTTTATAATGACACGGTTTGATTTCACACTTTCTTTTCCCTATCCGGACGATCAATTATTTCTAGACCGAGCGGGCAATCATTATCTCTATAAACAATATCCTTGCGGTTGACAAGCACCGATTGCTTCCTAGGTAATTATTATGATCGGTTTAATTAAATATAACGACGACATTAACTCAATTAGTCACATTATTCAAAGCTAAGCTCGACAGGCTGGTCCCGCTGCTTATTATATCTGCAGGACGGTGAGCTTGAAAAATACTTGGCATAAAGTAAAATTCCACTAATATCACGTTGCCGTACTATTTTAACACTTGCTCACGTTATTTCTGACTCGTTAAATCTCGGCTTATGAATCGCACGAATTTTTTTACAGCTGCACTTAGGAAAAAGAGAAAGAGAGAGAGAGAGAGGAAAAAATGTATCATGTTTTTTTTTTTTTTCAAATGAAAAGCGTGGCCCTTTTTCTTCTTTTCTCTTTTAACACGCAGACACAAAATTTCTCACTTCATATATGCAAGAAGTAATAATTTTCCTACGAACGTACGGCTTGATTCTTAACCTGGTTTCAAAGTTCGATCACGAACTCTTAATTGCACCCACGAAGCAGTTACCCTGGAAGTTGACTTTGCATGTACGAACTCCACTTTGCGTATAGTTTTCCCAGCTAGCGTATATATGTATAGTGAGCGGAAATCGCTTCATTTGAATACGTATTATAAAGCGTATAGGAAAAGTTATATCCAGTAAGTTTTTTATTTCATTTTATTTCTATTTTTTTTTTCTAGGAAATAGTATAGAAAATTTTTCAAAGTATATATCGCACTCATGCAAAAAGAAGAAGGGAAAAATATCACCCTGCTATGTTCGCGAGACGGCAATTTCACGAAGAGTACTTTGGGTGCAATTGAGACGACCGAGGATCAGGTGAAAAAGAAAAAAAAAGAAGAAGACGAAATTAACAGGAAAAGAGATAGAATTGTAGTCGAAGCAAGCGGGAGAAAGGCAACAAAAGGCAGTGGCCCTTGGGAACGTAAATCCTTCCGGTAAATTTAAGTACATTTCTACTCGTTCGGTATATTAAACCCAAAGTAATATACTACAGGAACCCGACGCGCCTAGTAATGCGTCTTCGCGTGCGTGTAATTATCGAAGTAAACGTAAAGACGTTAAAACAGTTCCGGTGTAATAAAATCTTAACGAAGAACTTGCGAACCGTGAGATCCTGCTGAGAACAGTTACGATCCAAGACCACGATGCAGGTTCGATCGTTCGAATGAATCGTTTGACCCTTGCTGGTTACATTATACATCTACACATACCTTCGAACAACTACATCCAGGCTCGAGTCACGCGTATTTTCGAGACAATAAATCTCGACTTCTATTTATACTTTGCAGGGAATCGGAGGGAAATTAATAACCTGATGGTCTAAATAGCGAAAAATCATTAAACGATGCCAGCTTGAAGAACATCTTCGTTAGATCCAGGCATTCGTAAATGTTGTGGCAAAATTTGGGACTCGTAAATCTGAAAGATTTTTTCTCTTTTTTTCTTCTCTTCTTCTTTTTGTTCAACGCTCGTGAAATCGGCTCGATAATGAACCGTGAATAATTTACAGGAGTTGAACCATCAGGAAATTTGACGCGACAGAGTAGTGTAGGTACACAGACATTCGGCAAAGACAAGGCGAAACGTTTAAAATACGATTACATCGACACAGCTGGTTCTGACGGATACCGCTAGTCCTCTGACCCCCTAATCGACCAATTAGTTATGTGATCTCTGACTAAATTACAGGTACCAAAGTACCCATCTAACCCGAAGCAGGGAAGGTTAAAGAGTTGAAGAAGATAATATAAGCGGTTTACGACATTGAGGAGAAGAATATATACGCCGAGTTTAAACCCTTTTCAGTACTCAAGTAGTTGTCCTGCGGAAAAGGAAGAAGTCAAAACTCCGTTCAACTCTGCACTGGTCGAGTATTACATCCCTTGAATAGCGAATGGTCAGTCGTGAAATTGAAGCGGTAAACAAAGTTTCCGAAATTACTAAGGATTTCGAATAATTTAAGAACATGTTACGCGCTTTAAAGGGCTCTTACAAAGACCCAATTGCTTGTATGTACGTACGCCTGTGTGGGGAATGAAAGTTCAATAAATCTATCGGAAATGTTCTCGCTATGTAGTAATCTGTGGAATTAATAGACGTCTGTTTTCATTAGGAGTAAGACAAACATCTCATAAATCAACTCTGTCTTGCAGTGAAACCGCGAACTAGACTTTCGAGCTCGGTAAACGGGCCCCATTGATTCGAGAAGTAAATAGCTTACTGTGAATCGGCTTAGTGTCTTGTCTCGATTTTTCTTTCTTTTTATTTTTTATCAGATTTTTTTTTATTAATCATCCGAGAAACTCTGGACTTCAAGGAAACACCTCGCAGGTTCTGTACCGTAGATTTTCAAAAGAAATTATTTCAAGTCTGCCACTGGCGTTGGCCGGTGTTACAAGTTTATTATCGACGTCAGTCACCTCCGTAATCTTCGGATATTGTGAAAATCCCAGCCACCTTTGCCGGACCTCGAAAAGTTCTTATTGGAAATATCGCGAGTTCAGCTATGAAATCGAGTTTCTGATGGCAGATTTATTTCGATAATACTTCGCTTCTCGCGCTTAGAATATGTCTCGGAAATCGAGGTTCTAGGTTCCAAGGAACGAGCGATAAGCCTTTCATTCAATACACACGTAGCCTGAAGTCGATGCTTTACTTCTCTTGATTCTAACATCTGGCAGGCAAAGTCCTCTGTCGTTTTAACTTAGACAAATCCTTTGAAAATCTTCTTCGCATTGCTACCCTGAAACTATCAGATTACGTTTAGCGATAGAGAAATGGAAGCGAACCTTTTCGTTTACCTGCATAACCTGCCTCTAGCCTCTGCAGGAGCCAGATATTCCGATCAAGAATCTCGAGCCAAGGCGATGCGAAAGCCACGGCAGTATAAAGCGGCTTAAAATTCATAATCCAAGAAGGTTTAGTTTGAATAAAAAAAAGACGGGATAGCATCAGTCTCAGCATGAGCAGCTAACCGCGAGTTTGAATCGGATGAACGTCTCGTGAATTTCTCATGTTTATCCCAAAGTGAAAAGAGGCTTCTAAGCATTGCTTCAAGACGTTACACTCTTCGCACATCAAACAGTTATTCGATTCGTCAGAAACAGAGGCTGGATTAGATAGGTGAGATATTTTCTCATCGTTCAAAGCGTTTTAACGACTTGATGAAATTCTGACACAGAGAGAGGCTTTAACGAGGTGCTAAATTTATCACGCAAGTTAATTTTCCCTCAAAGATATAGGAGAATAAGAATCTTGTCTCGCGAACCGAACAGTTCAGAATATTTACCGACACGCGTAAAAGCCTGGCTTTTGCCTTTGATATTCGAGGACAAAAACAGGCTGGTAGAAAGCCGTGTGCGGTTCCGAGTGAGAAGTTTCAATCTGGTATTCATAACGATTCGGTTAACTTCACTGGACAAAGGAATATAGACTCGTTCCCGTTCCCGTTCCCGTTCCCGTTCCCGCCTCGGAATTGGAATTGGAATCGTAATCGTCAATTTGATCCCGGAAATCCAGACTCGTCGTCCTACCGGGCAGTACAGCTCGACTTTCTATTCGGGGCGCAACAAGCGACGCTGTGCGGCCACGAACGAACAAAATGCTGTACTTTTATTGTGACCAACGAAGCGGAAAATAGCTAATATTCTAAAAGGTTCTCATGGCATGGTGGCGTAGAACTTGACGGCGTGAACTCACCGTCTACGACTTCTCACCCGCGCACTATACCTGCCATACCTGCACTTACGCTCGTTTCTCTACCTACTTACAGGTTTTATTTTTTAATCACTTATTTGACGTCCGCAAGTCTGCTTTTCAGCTCAATTGCAACTCCATGGGTGGTGAACAGCTCCATTATGCCAATACGCCTGTGAGCGTTTATTACTATAAGTCTGCTGGAGTCAGATGAGAATTCTAGTTTCATCTTGTGAAACCTCAATTCCTCTGTTCCAGTAGAATTACGGCCTACATGAGGTTTCAGGTCGAAGCCAGGTCGAAGTCACTTAGCTTTTCTGGATTCTAAGATCTAGGGGTCTGAACCAGAGTTTCGAAAGTCTAGTTTGCGCCTAAACTTGGCCAAAACGGACGTAACTCTCGCTTTCATGTGTAAATCAGAATCTCATTACAGGAAAATTCTGTCCTCGAATTCTGGTCTGCAGCCCCCGAGTCTTGAACGAGAATTTTTATTTCAACTTGGGCGTGCGTTTGATAATCACAATTATTCACAACCCCGATATTCACCGCAAGATAAATGAATGAAATTAATTTTTCCGACAAGCAGTAAGGCTGCCATCAATCGAGACCCGGTCGAGAGATCATTATCACGAAATGCAAGCGCATCTTAATTATTCCCTGAGAAATTTTAGCTTAGCCAAAGCTCTCATCCACTGGTTCTTAGCCAACTTTGTCTTCCCGTCTTGCGATCGTTCCATTCACGTCGTAGGACAAAGCGCCCTTTTTCGCAACACCGTACAAAGTGAAGAGCAATTATTTCCGAGACAGTTCGCTTCAATTTCGTCTCTAGCTTGAATCAGATTGAAAAAATGAAAGTGATATAGTCAAACGTGCGGTTTTTCGCGACAAAATTTCGCCCTAAATTTTTACAAGAGATGAAAATCACAATGGAAATTGAAACTGCGTCTATAAAATGTCCAACGAACTAATGCGACTAGGGAGGACGGGGAAGTGCATGGAAGATGATCATGATGAACGTAAAGTTGTTTTCGAATAGATACAGTGTAAATTTGAATATCTGTTTGGTATGCTGGGCAGCTTTGGCTCCGGTCCATCCACCCCGGCAGCATAAGCGTCGCGTAAGACTCACAGATCGATTAATAACAGCGCAGTTGAGGCGGGTGCATAGCAATATAGCATGGCTCCGCAAGCATGTCAAGAGAAAGTCGCGTATCGATCAAATCAATCAGAAGATGACTACGAGCTCGTTAATCTAGCCTTCGTTTGTATTCAAATTAGTAGTACTAGATGCGTGTTCACGTATTGAAAGATCAATTTATACGCGGTAACATCGCATGGTAGAGACTCCTACGTTAGGTAGGCAGGGATAGATAGGTAGTACCAATAGTAATCGTGATATATGAGCATCGAACCTTCGAAACCTCGTTATCGAGGCAATAGAATTTAATGTACGAACTCACAGTCATTAAATTTATACCGATAATCCCCTGCCTCATTCTCCACGCAATTATATATCAGAGTCCCGATAATTTTCAGCAATTTTATCTCTCCGCTGGGCTGCGTTTGCGAAAATTCACTGGATGGCGTTGGGAAAGATTCGCGCAGTTTTTCCGTCTATCCGAAACCCATTTTAACTGCACTTGAATCGGGATAGAAATTCCGCTTTTATTCGACAAATTCTCGTCGAAGATTTCAAGCTGCGAACTAGCATTTGTGGGTAGGATTGTGCCGGTAATGAAATTCTGATTTTCACCTAAAAGCCAGAGTTATATCCGTGTTGGGCAAGTTTAGCCGCGGACTAGAGTTTCCAAATTCTAGTTCGGACTTTCGATCCCAAAATTCAGAGAGGCTTAAACCCCTGCCATTCAACGAGTGTAAAATTTCACCCCTCATTGCCCTCAACAGAGGAATACTGTTTAGATGTTTTCATGTCAGGGATTAATAATTCTGATTTCGATCTATAGCTCCTCGATCGTTTTTGTGAACCAAAACGGTTTTACTGAAACAGAATGATATTTCTTGAGAAAAAAAATTCAAGACTTAATGAAAGATGAACGCAGCTGAACTTCTATTTTGCGATTACCAATATCAGTTCTATCTATAAGAGGTATATAGCTATGGTCGACAGAAGTCATGTAGATGAGCCTGTTTCCTGAATATTTTTCTTGGCCAAGAATTGGCCGACAGCCAGACCGGCCCCGTGTTGATAATGCATATTACCGCGCGTTGCGCTGGCCGTTACCATTGCAATAAAACTAAGTCTGCTTCCCCATCCTTGTTCTTGTATTCCTCTCTTTCCTTCTCTCTCTCTCTCTCTCTCTCTCTCTTTCTCTCTCTAACCTCCCTCAGATCTCGGGCATGCAGCCGCTTCGAAAACCCAGCTGTTAACCCGGGTGTACCGACCCGGTGTACAGTGGAAAGCCATCAGGCAACCCCTCGGACTCGACAATAGCACACATTCGCAAAGTTACGACGGTTCCGTGCTTTGGATACACACGACTAGCATTATTACTCATTTTCCCGACGCGCGATCATCCCTCGATTCAAGGACCCCTCGGACAACTAGGAGTTACCGTGTACTGCACGAGCGACGATCGCAATCTCTGATTATCGCGGATCAATGTCCAGGATGGACGTGTGGCCTTCGAGAGTATTGCGGGAGGATTTGCGGTCACCCTTATAATTATTCCCCTCTAATTCGTCGAATGGCACGCGCGAAAGAACTCTGACGGTTAAAACTTGTTTTATTCAACGCACGTTCAATGCCCTTAAGAAAAAGGAAAAAAAAGAAAAATTACCTATCTCTGCAAGCCCAACCGATTGTATTATTACGAATTTCTTCGTTCTCTATTTGGTGTAGAAAATTTTCCTCTACTTTCGATGTTACTTGGTGGAAGAAAAATAAAAAAACACTAACTCGTACGAGGATCGAGAATTTTCAGGATCGTCAATTTGTGGCCTGAAGGGTGATTCGCGATTCTGAACAACTCCGCGAAAGTAGGGAAAATAAAAAATAAAGCAAACTGAAATTGCCATTCCCGGTGAAAGCACCTTCGCTATACTGCATCATCGAGCGAGGCTACATACGGCTACATATAGTATAACCAAATCTAGGCGTGGGTGCGACGCAATATAGAGTGGCAAGGGTGCGAGGTGAAACCAGACACATACATGGGTGTGGTGAAAACGACATGGGGTTGCAGAGACGAAAGCTCGACGCACTCCCTTCGTTCCCTGACCCATCTGCTCCGTCGAGTAACGTGTACAGTTCATTTAATAACGCACCCATACGTCTCTTGCTCGGTGCCAGGTCACACGATGAGTGACGGACAGTGACAAGCGACAAAAATTACGCCTCGCAGATTTCGTCCGACGACTTTACGTCGGATTTTACATAGTATGAAAAATAGGGTAAAAAATTACGACCCCCATTTTCTGACTCCAACATTGACAGCTCTCCTCCTCTTATACGTCTGGCTTGGAATTTATGAATCTGAAATATGAAATTCATCTACGTGAATTTCTTACCCTATCATAGATTATAGTCGCAAGGCGTGAACTATGCCTTCGGTTATAAAATTACAATATTATAAAATTATAAAATTATAAATTACTACCTACTGCCGCCTATATGCACCGGGATGAGACGAGCCAACTAAACTCGTTCTGAAGCGTAATTAATCTTTACTGACGTACGAAAAACGAAATAATCAGCTTTATTAATGTTATTATATTAATGCATAGGCTTGGCTGTTGGCACGTAGGTGTTTCGAATTTATAATAACTAAAAGCTTTGGCCCTAGAAAAAAACTGGGAATAAAAAATTTATAGTACAGGTATGGAAAGCCTGCGATGGATTTCGCTTAGCTCACAGACGCGTAAGGTCATAAGGCGTTGACCCGAGGAATTGAAATCGAGTTTTACAGCGAGGGTAGAAATTCAAAGCTTGTTATCTTTTTCTTGGAATTCACCGAGACGGTGGAAGAAAAAAAAAAGAAACAAGAAAAAAAAAACTGTGAAAGAATAAGACGGAGAAATCTCACCCTGCACCAGGTTTACCCTGAAGCTGTGAAAGCCACCTCAAGTTCTTGAAATATTTTTATTCTTGCGATAATTCGAAGCTTCTTTAAATTAAGCGACCGACACTATATCTATAACGTTTATTGTTTTATCGTGGTAAACTTATAACTTGGGATGATAAAAATCAGCGAAAAATTTCGAATGAAATCCCAGCAGGTTTATTAGCAAACAACGAATTTCACCAAAGAGGAGAATAATTTCTCGCTGCGTTAATTATTTCACCGGTGATATCATATTATATGTTTTATTATACTATATCGCCGTGTATAGGATATTCATTCCGTATTATATCTACACACAATGCAGTTGTCGGAGCCACCGTAATTCGAACGATTAATATACATTTAATGCACTCAATTAAACGATCGACTGACCAGCAATATTTATATTTATCCACAGGAGGCCTCGAGCTCTAGGCATTACCGTCCTTTGCCCAATAAATCGTAATTACGATCGTATATAATCGGTTTATAATAGTTTACGCATGAACAATCCGTCGCTTCGGTGTCGGACTATTTTATCCATTTATATTTATCAGAATCACCCGAAATCGACGCTTTTTCGAAGAGTATAGGTATGCATAAAACCCAAATGAAAAAAGGAAAGAATAAAATAATTCTCGAATCACGAGGATGAGAATAATAATAAAAAGAAAAAAAAAAGAAAGAAAGAAGATACCTAATCTGCCGCGAGAATTAATTGCTATAAAATACGAGAGTGTCTCTCAATTTTGGCCTGTCGATTGGTAGGTGGGGTCAAGTTGACCCCTAAAACGTGTCGGGGTGCTAAAACCTCCTCTTGGATTGCCCACCGCTACGATCGTGTTCGGAAAGTGCTCGGAGGGTAGTTCCGAGGGTATTTCCGGAGCCACTCCCTCGGTAGGGCGTAGGTGAAATTGAAATTAAACAACACAAATTACATTCGTATAACGCAATCAGGAAGGTTGTTTCAATTCTCAGTTCCCGGCCTCTGTATATCTGGTAGATAGAAAATTGACTCGAAATGGACATTTAACGGCGACTCTCCGCTCGAATAATAAGAGAATTCATATCATTTCACTCCGGCAGTTATCCCGTTTTAACGACGTTGTAATTTTGGCGAATATTTTTCAAGAAAAATCCTCCTCCTCCTCTTCGAATTTCGCTTCACGTACTTACAACACCCGAGGAGATACTCTAGTTTCGTAATACGGGCCGCACGCAGGTATCACCGAGACAAACGGTTTCTCCCCTAGCCGTAAACATGTAATACGGCTGAAAGAGTAATGAGAGCTCTTTGCGCGTTCAACAATACATGAAAAGGTGTATAATCCTGTCCTGCTCTAGTTATCTTTGCCTTCGCCTAAGTTTACGTATGTACATAAATACGTATACACATTACGGCGATACGTAACCCGACCTATATCATTACGTACAGAGTAGAGAGCGGTCACGGGTCGACCCGTAACCCGTAACTCGACAATACGACGATTCCCTACGTGTTTTCCCGTGTACCCGCCTTCTTTTGTACCCTGCATAGCTTTTGTCCCTAATGAAAGACGTTCGCGCTCGATTAACTCCGGTATCACAGTGCGGTACGGTCTGGTTGAAAATCAAAGAACCGAGAGAAGAAAGTCGGTTTTGTTTTTCAACAAAATCGCACGACTTACACCAGTCTAATCCACAATCTACCTAAAATCCCATAACCTTGCGGCACGATGTTGGGGTATTCCTCGATACTATCAGAGAACAGAGAGGCCCGTGGGTACTTAAGTATATACGAGCACATATTTATATACGTACGTAGGTATACCGGACCGTGTACAGTTATAATTGCCGCGATTCTGCCCACTGCCTCTACGATCGACCCTACGATTACCCGTTGCGCCGTGAATATCTCATGTTACGGGTCAGCTGAATATAAATGAATTTGTTGCTGCTATTTTTATTATTTTTTATTTTTTAAGATCTGCGAACTGCGATCGAACAATCCAGTAAAATTCCATCCCCTCTTCATACTGGTTTGGGATGGTTTCGATTTCTATACGTCTTACATCAACCGGTTGCTGCACGACCTCAAGCAGCGTGGAAATAATCCTATAAATAGTGATACAGATCTATAGCCGTTAATCAAATGAGCTTCCGTATTTCTTCTCTAAATCCTTCCTTCCATCCAGCGTGTATACGGTCGTAGGTAAGCATCACGTGCGTCGTTGAGCCCCGCTTTACGTCTTACACAAAGTTATACCAGGGTGGTAAATGCCCGAGGTCTGGCTAAAATCTGCGTCTATTTATTTATCGCGGATATCTCTTATCATAAATCACAGCTAGAGCTCTCAAGAAGCAGGGAAAGAGGGTTGCATGATTAATGCTTTTACGTTACGTCGGGGTCACCCGGGTCACTGGCAATCAACTAAGACTTATCATTGTGCCAGGAAAGCTTCAAGCTTCGAGTTCTGAGCTTCGGGATCCAAGCTTCTCATTCTGACCGGCCTACAGCCTAAACTTTCTTCCTTTTTCCCATTTTCTTCTTTTTCACAAACCCGTATCACGGCAACACCGCGGGCTCAATATATCGGCACAGATGTGTCCAGGCAATGGTTTTCCATTGAGACACATGAATACCAAGCATCGAATGTAAGTAACGGTCCATACCGAGCGAAGTCTATAATTTCACACCACCTATACACCGCGGCATGAACGCTTCGAGAATATCTGATAGCGAGGACCTCATCGGCTTGTATAGATCGCCTGGATTATTGGAGAATTTGAATTTCATTTTTTCATAGAAAATAATCAGATTGAAATGAATTTCCCTAAAAGTTGAATAAAAACAGATTTAGATATTAGATGTGAAGATGTTTGAATACGATTCTTGGTCCTTAAAATATTTCGCTTTCGTCTCTCGCAGAGCGAGAATCTAGAGAACTTAATGTACGATATGAAATCTCGAAGGGTCAGGGCGACAAACGTTCTGTGTTGTATTATGGGTGTGGGTAAAAGTGAGATGGAATAAGAAGCAAGGTTAACAGTTGGATTAACATATAACTAGATACAGGAGGGTTAGCTAACCCCAAAATGCTTCAACCGGCTCCTGGATAAACTAATAAGCGTATGTAAATTTGGCGTTCGTTAAAGCGGGGGGTTCGAGCGTGTTCGCGGATCAAAGTAAGCTTCTACGCTTATATTTATAACCCGTGAGGATTAAATTTTACAATTTTAATACAATCCGTTACGATTTACAAACGTAACGATTTATAAAAAATAAAGTCAAAAATTTTCTTATCAAATTTTTCGATCGGTTTTATACGTATAACTGCGGTGTTAATCTTCTTGCCGATTAACCATGTGTAGGTAACAATTTGGTCCTGTAACGCGTTGAAATTATACCTAAAATTGAAGTAAAATTGAGCCGAAAGTTTGGAGTAAACATTTTCTGTCCCCCCAAACCGTAAAAGCCCTTTGTTAACTCAACCGTTCGTTGTTTGGAAAATCACTTTGGCACGTTTGGCTAGAATTGCGATTACGCGCGTGGTGTCGCAGAATTGAATGCCGTGCTTGCGAGAGAGTGACGTAGCTTCGGTTCGGTTAGAGGGCGATAGAATTTCGCCGTTTTACATCACTGCGGTTTACTACACACGCGATATACCTGTACCCTAAATGTGTGCAGTGTATGTACATACCCTACCTACTCTGCGAATTTTACCCCATACGAATAATGACTGTGTGGTCGAGAATGAGACCAGCGGGGGATGTAGGTTGGTATAGATGAGGTCGAAAAATAAATTAGGAACAGGTAAACTGAAAATAATAAATAAAAAATGTACATTTATGTCTATTTTATAACTATATAGTGTCTAGGGTATGTACCTTTATATCGGGCAAAGTTAGTTTAACATATTACGACATTATGAGTACCTACCTGCAACAAGTTGTCGCAGTATAAGTTTGAATTCTCTCATTTGATAAACGTGGTATAAGGGCTGTATAGCCGTGAAACGAGAGCACGATTGCAGTAACGCGCTTTAACGCTATTATAATATAGACATCTAGAAGGTATACGACTCCGTATATATACGTATACGTGTAATATGGTACAGCCATCTCACGTATCTACCTTCTATTCATATTCATATTCATATTTGCTTCATGCGCATTGAGGACGTCGCGAAAGGCACACGAATCCGCCCTCGCGAATAGTCGAATGCTGCAGAGTATGGAATTCCTATTTCTAAAGGACATAGATACGTTTCAAAGCCGGGCAGAAACGCCCGGCGTATTGCCGGAGACATTATACCTACGTGAATGCTGTACACTAGGCAATCGGACGAAACTTCAATAGGAATAGAGAATAAGAAGAAGAAGAAGAAAAAGGATCGTAGGGCAAATAAAACACAATTTCATTAATTAAACATCCAACAGACTCGCACAATTATCAATATTTAATCAGACTAGACCATCCAACCTTTCCTCCGTCTTTCTAATTCTCGTTAGCCTCAATAGCTCGACTACTGGGTCAGTGGATAGGGACGAATAGATAGCGTTGTCAGAGAGCTAATGGTATTAATCTGGTAGCGGCCCTATGAGCGAGGGTGTTAGCGCAGTGACAGCATAACTTGTTGTACAGTAGTCGTTAGTACGCGAAGTATAAGGACCCGGAACGACGACCAGTCGGCTTATCTGATCCCGTTGCAGGGCCAGAAAATTAAGTAGCTTGAGTCGACGACCAGGTACCTAGTAAGCCAGTGGTCAGACTTGGTCCTTATGCGCGTTTTCGGACTTTACGTTAAGCCTCGTCCGAATATGACGAGAAGAATTTTGTCGGAATGATATACGGGAGTAGAGTATAAAAAATGTACTTCGTACGATCGCGAATCATTTCTGTTGGTAAACTGGGAAAAGGATGAGGTGAAACTACAAGAGGTAGCGTAAGTAATCAGAGAAATGATCGTAATTTTAACGCTCGCTAGCGTAGATCATGACGGAGTCGCGGGGCCGAGGAAAGAAGAGAATAGAGGTTGGTGGTGTGGATCGAGAGAAGACCGAGCAGAAGAGAAAGGAGAGCTATAAAACGAGCCACCAAACCGGTGAGTAATAAAAACGAGAGAAGAATGGGTATGCGTATGTATGTATGTATGCGGGTGAGGGGAGGGGGTGAAAGGAAGGAGAGAAAAAAAAAGAAAGAAACCTACGACAGAAGGAAAGAGGAAAGCCAAAAAGCGATAAAAAATTAAATAAAAATCTAATTATATTAAATGACGCCAAATTACAGGTCTGTCTGAGTGCCGCGTACCGGGATAAAGATGGGGAGCAACACGTGGACGATGTTTGGACGCATTAATGTTACGAAACCGAGCGGTCGCACGTTTGAAGAATGAATATTAATTCGAAAATTAAAGGTAAAGCGAGAAAATTGGCCCTGCGCGATCGTATGGTTTATGAAATTGTAGAACATATTAACAGCGTCGTATATTATACCTGTATAACGAGGGGCCGTTCACTCTCGAATCAAGCGTGTTCAATGCTTGAAATCAGTATGAAATCAGTATGAAATCAGTATGAAATCGGTTACGAATAACGTCAAAATATGGAAAACTATGAAAATACCGTTCAAACTTGCGTTACTTGCGTTATTTACTGTAAAGGAATCGTTTTGAATCACATGAAATCGTTTTGAATCATATGAAATCATTTGACAACGTTAGCCTGACTCGAGAGTGAACGGCCCCTCGCTGTATAACACCTGTGATTTTAATTGATTTCCGATAATCGGAACGGAAGCTCTGCTCATAGATTTACAAAGACGGATGTTCGTTGATTATAGAAATTTCTATCTTACTGATGCATTTGTTTATTCAGTTCTAAGCTTGTAAGTGTGTAGCTTGTATTCGTGCAGGTATATACGTGGAGTGAATGCGATGTATAATAAGTACGTAAGATTTCTATATGAGATTGATTATTCGTACGGTAGGAAATTGAAAGAAAGTAGAGAAGAGGGGGAAGAAGAAAAAAAACGACGGTGCATATTAAGCAATAAATTAAACGAAGCAAAATATCTTATGTAAGAGGGAAAGAGAGTGAGAGAGAGAGAGAGAGAGAGAGGGAGGGTATAGCGAGATGGCGATGTGGCGCGCGTGCTCTAGATTGCACGTTGGCCGGACGAGGTAAATAAATTAAGCTAAGATATCAGCCGCACGAGGAAAATACGGTTTAAAAACTTGTAACGAATGGGGGTCTTTCGCCCTGTACGCCCTTGCCTCGAGTTCACCAACGTATCTGTATTAGGTAAGTTCTTAATAACTTGGTAGTAAAAAAAAAAGAAGTAAAAAAAAAAAATAAAAAAAACAGAAAAAAAGAAAATGGAGTAAAGAGGTTCTCCTCGAAAGTTTCGCGGGAACGAAATCGACTAGAAGAAGAAGAAGAAAAAAAAAAAAAAGAAAAACATATAAACCATGGAGAAAGAAAAAAAAAAAGGAAGGAGGAAAAAGTCTTTCAACTCTTCATGCTGATAAACGCTAAACGTTAAACGCTCGACGTTAAATGGTATAAAGAAAAAACAAAAAATAGAAAAAAAAAAAGAAAAATGGGGGAATCCCCCGCACGAAAGATAGAAAAGCTCCAGGTAGGTATTACTTCCGGGCTTGTGAGCTCGCATAAATACATGCCCTCGTGTACTCGATCTTTTACCACCCAGTAGTAATTTCTTCAAGGCGTAAAACTTCTTTACGATATTTTAATCCCTTGGATTGGCGCTCTCGGTCGCCTCGAAGTAGGTATATAGGCATCGTTGTGAACGGGGAAGGAAGCTATCGGGTTCAGCGTGCAATTGACGATGAAATATATACGCGCTTTGTAAAAACTGCTTTTTTTCAACACTTTCTATCCCTCTCTTTTGTCCTGATATTTCTCTCCTGCCACGCTTCGTTATGAGCCCGCCTACGTTTTATAGCAATTCCAAAAATTATTACCGGAATTAATTACCCCGCGCACAAACAAAGAGAATCCCGTTTATAGGTCGCTCAGATTTCTCCGGAGAAACGAAATTCGGAGACTAATCAACCGATCCGAAAATAGCTAAAATAAGTTCCGGGGAAAATTGTCGGAACCTTTCTTTTTCATACTATTAATTACGGGTTCATTCAGTCGCAGCCTCTTTACTCGATTCATCTGTAAGTCTGTCACGGTTGAACCTCACCCCGTACAGAAAACTCTTTTCCCCGTATAAAATGTCCAGACAAATTCCTTAGGATATTTAAAACCGCGCGTTTCTAAGTCGAGGAATTTCTATTCTCATCCCGAATTACAATTATAACAATATGCCACAACGCGCGTATTTCAAAACGGGTGGAATTTCGACCTTGATAAATTGCCTCGTATATAATTATGCATATACCTACAACAAAAGCTCTTTAAATTTACCCAGCTAATTATATTAATACCATTTAAGGCTTCGCGCTATAATATCTGGGGAAGGTTCATCTGCTGTTAGCAAAAGAAGAGAAAAGAAAATGAAAAACTTTTCCAAAGTGTCAATTCCCCGGAGATAATATTATCGTTTTAAATTACGGACGTATTTATCCGTCTGTGGATAAACGGACAGTCAAAGACTTGAGCGTGTCGCTGTATAAAACCGCGGCGATAAATTACATACCCGATTATCCGCGCTTGATCCGCAATGCACTTGATCATTTGTCTATTTCGCGATGCAATTCCAGGGCAAACAAACGAGGAAGTACAAAGTACGGGTAGGTAGATAATAACACTTCATTTACCTACAACCAACAGAACTCAGTTTCTTTGAAACAATTTTATTCCCATTAGCAGCTGAAGGCTGGTTGCAGTAGCGACGATTAAACCGAGGCAAGTTTTCGCGAACTGGGTGAATATACGAAAGTGTGAGAGATAGGGAGAATATAGAATTTATTTGAGAGCGATAATAATCGATCAGGCGACAAATAAATATCGACTTTTCACTAATCTCATCCAGGTGTAAATAGGCGAGTAAGATATCAGACAAGCCCAGGTTTTGTCCGAAAGTATAGGAAGCCCTGGTTCTCGGTTAGATAGAATTTACGGAGCCACAAACGTGGGAGATAAGGTTAACCTGGCGCCTGCTATCTCGGATCTGAACTGGCTATCTCCTCGTATGGGAGAACCGGACGTGGAGAACTACCAGCTAGGAAGACGAAAGGCCTAGTAAAAATCGTTGGATTCAATTACCCGGCCAGAATTGGTCGTCGTTCCACCTGTTCGGATGCGACGTTTCCTATTGAATCTCGTGTATATTCAAATTCTAGTCGGATAGCTAGGTGTTGTAAGATAGCTCTTGGGTAGAATGTGACTTTCGGATTGAGTAAGCATGCAGCGAAGTGCAGTGTGGCGGTTTAATTTTTAAGTGATAAAAGTTTCACCTCGACTCAAATTCATTCTATATATAAATTTAATATCCTAGATCGAGACACGCTCTCGAGACATTTTTTTCCCTCTTATAATAGTTATCCTAGTTCTATTTCAAAAATATCGTTTTACAGCCCCGATAGACTTCCCCCGTTCGCACTACTTTCTCTATATGTAGATCTTGACTTCGCATTATAACACGTAACCACACGATGCAACGTGATAAAGTTAATTACTTCTGTCACAGCAGACAAGTTGGCTGTGGGTTCGTATCCATAGGAATAAGATATGTTATAATTCATACACCTGGATATATCCACAAGGGGTCAGGCCGAAGTTCTGAATTTCAATATTACTAATTCATAGTTTTCAGCGAGGGTATTTCCCGAAAGTCAACGTTGCCGATTTCAAGAACTTTGAAACGAGGAACAGCGGAGGTTCAGAATTCCGAAATGCCAAATCTTTGAAACTTGAAATTCACGCATGTATTGATCGTATCGAAGCCTGCAATAAGGGGTGAAATTAATCGTCTTGAGATTTACTTTTTCGAAGAAAAGTTCCAGTCATGTCAATTATTTCTGACATCGGAGTGATCGATTGAAGTATTTTTTGTCTTCACCTGATCCTGAGGAATGTATCGAAATTTTTGAATCTTTGGGCTTTCGGGGGTCTGGGCTTCCCAAGTTTTTAGCTGCCTGCATTAAATCTTTCGGAATTTTAATCTAGCTTCTAAACCCAACCGTTTCTAAAAATTTTAAATCGCCTCAAACGAATTCGGAATTTCGTCCATCCATAAGGCTGATAGAATTTCAACTACGGAATAGCTGCTTCTCGAAGTTCCCGCAGGATCACGTAGGAATATTTCACAGAACCTAGATGTATAACGTTCTAATTGGAGTAGTTACGTTCGGGGCTAGAGCTCACGGCTGTCCAGGTCAGTTTAGGTCGGAATAGGCAAGCCTGGTTCGCTGTTATACTATCTAACGTTAATATTGACCCTCTCACCCCGCGGTGCTATACAAACAACTAGATTCCAAGCTATGCATATAATACAATATATGTAAGATAAACGCCCTCGGGTCACTTGTAGCCTTTGCTTTCCACAACCACACCAACGACTTAATTTTCTGGCTTTCTAGTCCCTAAGGATTAGTTTTTGGAGATCTATAAGGCACGCTTACCTTCAAGGAAAGAGATTTAAAACATGATATATATATACTAAAAACAGGAAGACTCGTGGTTTCCTCTTGCCACCAAAAAAAATTGCAATGAAGTTGAATGTTGAATGAAGATTTTATGCGGATTTATACCTGCCTAGTAAATTGATCGATCGAAAACTGAAACTCTTTCGAAAATCCACAAATATGATAATTTCGCGCAGATGCGATTCCTTGGGAAAAAAAAAGAAAGAAAAAAGTAAACCGTATATAAAGTAACATACCGGATCTCGCCACGTTCATCATCGCAGGCTGACGCCAACGACACACTCGACAGGATATGAAAAACGTCAAAACGTTGACATTCCCCGCTGATTTTGCGTGTAACTCAATTCCAAATCAGAGTGCATAGAGTTATGTCGATCAATTCGAGCCACGGAATTGTCAAAATTATGAACAAGTTGTATCGGATAACAAATTTGCGAACTGTGAACCTAATAACTCCGTATATCTAACCTATCGTTCTTAATTAATGAGCGCAATTATAATTCCTTCGAGATTATTGTCGATTTTGTTCAGTCGTGTAACACGTGTAGAAAAATCCAAATGAAAAAGCTCAATAGTCGCTTATTTTCGGAACGATGATGATGAAAATCTGTAGTATAGATTTGGTTAAATCGTCTCTGATAGAAACTTTTTTTTTTTAACACCAATATACAGCCAGTATAGCTATACGTATTGTGTTACCTATACTCACCTTGTGAATCCCTGCGCCTGCAACGAGTCTGCGTCCATTCCATACGATGCATTTTTGACGATACTGCGCGACACATGACACACAAAATTCGATGCACACCGTTAACTGCTCACCGTCCCGTAATGCAACATCAACTGCCCGCTGTACTTTTCGCCACAGTTTATCGCGCCACAATGAAACCTGGACCTAATGCAAATTCGCACTCTGCTCTACTGGGCAAAAATAGTGTATGGCATTGTATTAGAGAAAAATGCAAGAAAAAAAGAACAAAAAAGGGAATATTTTCCCCATATATTATATATATTCGTGTAATACTGTAAACTGTGGCAGTTCATCGATCAATCAGTAAACGAACATCGGCAGGCAGTTGGAAGGAGTTTCTTTTTTTAAATGACTGTAACTGAAGGAGTGAAGAAATATTTGACCGCCTTAACACGTTACTTCAACTGTTTGATGAGCATATGACCATAAAAGATGTATTTTTCCCCATCAAAAAGCTTCTCCATACCGATGAGTGCAGTTCAAACAGTATTATCACTTTTATAGTACCTATCTTTCGCAGTTTCATCACACTCATAAAAGGATTGATATACCTACTTGAAATTTGAATGCGTATGTCGTTTTATCTCAGGATTTAACCGTGGCTTTTAATCGTCCTTTATCCCCGCACCTGCAGAGACTTTTGACAAAAGGCTGTTCTAAAGTCGAGAAAATAGAGCCCCGTGCTTATCGGAAGCCTTGATGAAGCCACCGAGCATTAAAAAAGTGATAAAATTGTTGCTGATCGACTTTTCTTGCATAGCAGGTATATACGTCGTTTAGGGAATAAGGGATTGGTATTATAAATCTGGCAGATAGGTATACATAGGTAGGTACATATCGGTGTAATTTAATCATATGAATCATTCCACAGCACTTCGCGGGAGTAGCAGTGGTTGGTATTAAAACATCGCGAAAGGGGCAAGGGAGGGTTTCTAGTGACGCGTGTAATAAAAAGGGGGAAGTTTTGTAACAAAAACATTCGCCCGCGATACCGTGGCCCGGTGCGCAAGGGTTTACGACCCGGGGTTTAGGACTGCATTAATGCCTTCCGCATCCCTTATTCCTCAAGCCCTTTCGCCGTATGTATCTAGCGATAAGGTATACACTCCCATCACACGCTCCACGATGCATTATTACCAACTCTTTTTTTCCCCCCTTTCTTCTCTCCTCTACTCTCTTCTCTTTCTCTTTTCTCACCCTGGGCTCCCGTCGAGTCAACCTCTAAAATCCGACGAAACTGGTCCCCATTATAGTGCTTCGAGAAATGCAGGCGAGCAAGGAAGTCCTTCGAGGATGAAACCGAGCTGCGACGAACTAAAGTGAAAATAGAAGCGATCTCAGCATTCTTTTTTTTTCACAAAACGATTCGAGATGAAAAAATAAGAAGCTAGTAACGACGTGCCTTTGGAAGGATATACGTACCGGCAGATGGACAGCGTAGGAAAGCGCCGAGGCCTGAAGCACTCGCGGTTTAACGGCTTGACAGATTTGTGAAGCTCGGTTGTATAGAAAAACCCCCAATTACTTTGCCGCCGAGAGGTGCATCGAGGTAACGTATTTACCTTTTTTGCAGAGTCATTGCTTTCTGGGTAATGGTCGACATTATTGCGTGTTTTGTACGCACTGGTTAATAGCTGACGGAATCCTATGTCGCATATCCTGATGCACAGGACGAAGCGAAACCTTTGTCCTTCATCTCTTCTTCCTAAATTCAAGAGGATAGTACCTTATCTCCTTACTATACCTACTCTTGCAATTACACCAGCTCGCAAATGCTAGTCAATATAGATAGTCTAATCCTTGAATTAATTCCAACTGAAACTGCATGTAATTCAGTGACGCGTATATTCACGTATGCATACATATATATACATATATATCCATAAATTTATGCCTACGTGATCTGATCCTGAACTTAGAACCGTGCAAAATCTTGTCTGGAAGGATATGAGGGAGTGGGCTGCAGAGGATGGTAGTCCTGTGTGTATATACTATGTACGTATAACTCAAGTTCTTGGAACCTCGTCGAGACCTATGGGTAAAGTTTTTTTTTCCTTTTCTCTCTCTCTCTTACTTTTCTTTCTTTTTTTTTTAAATCTGGTAATTGCTCCATAATCCTGCGAAAATGGCTTCATAACTGTGGATCATAATACAAAGTTTACTACGATAGTGTATGCCTGTATATACCAGTGGCTGTAACTCGGTTAACTTAGCAGTGAGAACATTGGGTAGGTTATGCACTAAGTTTTAATTGTTATAGGTTGCCTTAGACGATCCTATTTCATATTCCTTGACCATTAAATTAAGTTTCTTAACCTTTGAATCTTCAATGTGATAAATAACTCCATACTAGCTCGCGTAAAGTAGGTAGGATAATATAGAAATGCGAAAATTGTTTATCGATTAAAATCTTCTAATAATTTCCTAACTCTAGTCTTTATAGTCGAAAATCCTTCCTCTAAATATCCTGGAACTGACTTTTCTGACAATCGTTTTAGATTAAGTCGTACAGGACCCTTCTAATAGATTCCTTTCCATTCACTCGTAGATTCCTAGTAATAATATCTCGTTACTGGAATTTCTTATCTGTATAGCTTCCAGCTGCCAGCTGCACGCCGAGAATTCTATTACGAGGATCACCTCCGATGAGATGAAGAGAAACTCCTTCTATCAGCAGTCGGGATAAGCTCAGGCTTCGTCTCTGTAACAGCATTCGATTGATAAAAACAGAAAACTTAATTGTCACATTAATAATACGTGCGGGTTTACTTGAAATTGGTTTTATTGTTGAATTGATATTCCTTCTTTTCTCTTCTTTTTTCTTCCATTTTTACAATCAAACTTCAGGCTGACTGTGCAGAAATTCAATGTCGGAATGATAATCGGATAATCGATAGAATAATTGAATAAATTGCGTTTAATTTGAAGCAGTATTCAAACCGGATGTGAAAAAGAAATAAAATATCTAGAGGCAGTAGCGAGCCATAAGTCGTAAAGTTCACCCGGTGAAAAAAAAAAAAAAAAAAGTATTACTCTGACCTTTGTTTTTAGGACTTTTCGACTGTAATTTGACTGTAAAATTCCCCCTAGAGCTTTACCTCTCTCACACTCATCGACGTGACGCTGCGTCAAATTTTTAACAAATTGTAGAATAAAAAAGTGAAATGAGAGAGAGAGAAAAAAGATGGACTTTTAGATATACCTATAGGTGTTGATATAAATCACGGATACAGTCAGATTTTCTCTTCAATTTATCATCAGGATATGATAATGAACAGTTCTCCAACATGAATGTGGATAAGGTCGATTCGATTGCGCTGAGAACGTTGTAAAGCCAACCTGCAAAGATCATAGAGCTATTATTGGTTTGCAGAACCGCCGACCCCTCGACCCGAACAAGTAGTTTCAACCACGTGGTAATGGCAGCACGATAATTATAGGATCCGCGAATATATATACATATATATTATCTACTGGTTAAGCTCGACGATTAGATATGTTATGTAGGTATGTGTTAAACCATGTAGGATAGGTACCCACCCCAGGCACCTACCTCAACACTAGATAGAAATCTGTACGAATGACTTCCTGGTAATTGGGGATGCATTTAGGAGTAATTATAAATAGATTACGCCTCGTCCTGCTGCCTAGACGATGCTTACATCGCTCTATGTTACGGAAATAAGGCAAACCGGTGGGCTCGATGGCAGCTACGTCAATTTGCATGAGAATAATTTCCGGAATCTCAGCGTTTAATCATCGCGAATATTCAGAAACGTAAGCCTGAAATCAACCCTTGTACCGTTGCGATTATTCAGGTGAAGAAATTTTTCCTTCATCTATGAGGATGCCTTCACAAAAAAAAAGTCTTCGAGCTCAGATATATCGACGATCGCTGGTATCGCGGGATTTTTGAAAGTGGTAAACGTCGTTATCGTACGCCGAGACAAAAGCCCTAAATTTCCGCCACTTTTACGCGAGGGAAAGAGACTTTTAAAAAAACTTGGAAGTTCGCCATTGTCAGTGACTCTTTTCAGCTGTGGGTTGAAATTGTTTTGAATTGTCGTTACGAACTTATTATACGGTAATTAGACCTTTTAGAAAGTTTGAGAGGTAATACTGTCGGAGTTAAGTGTGGTTCCTGTTTCTCGGTCTTTCGGTTAGTCGAATTCTCATTGCGTCCTCGTACTTTTCTGGAATATCGTAAACGTAACGGAATCAAGTGAGCCACGGACTGAGAAAAAAAGAATAGAAAAGGTAAAATAAGAATACCTATCTACGTTGACGTAGACAAGAGGTCAAAAGTCCAACTTGTTTAACTGATTTCGTTACGCAACTCAACTGCTGAACTGTTCAAACAGATAAGAAGTTGCGAAATAAAAATCTCTAGAGAGGGAAAATGCGGACTTTACGTACGCTCGAAACATTGACAAGTATTTGATAAATAATTCAATTTTTAATTCACCTGATAATAATAAATAATAATTATCGGTTCACTGTCATATGCTGGATGTTTAAACGAACCGCGAGTAGCGTGAGGGTGAATTTATTGATAATGGATAAAATCGTCGATCTGTGTACGTAAATTTAATAATTATTGTCAAATATGAGTGGCTCTGCAGAACGGATGGTAGGTATATTAATAGCGACGTAAACTATCGCGGGTTTGAATGGATTGTGGATTTCGGACGAAGCATGAGAGGAACAAGCGGTTTAAATGAATATTCATAATTCGTGGAGACAGAACGAAACGAATTTCTGATTTTCCACGTATCTAACCATCCTGCAAAGTATAGTCGTGAATAATACAATAACCCAAGTTCGTTGTCGATTGAAAGAGAGTTTTTAATATTCCACCAGAGGTAGCCGGCCGGCCGACTCTCTCTACCCGAGCAAAGGGAATGTCGAATATTAAATTTAACTCTGAGTTTAAAAAGATTGCTTTTCAAGCAGGCTGCAAAATTAGTTCTTAAATTGTTATCACGTACCCGGTACCCCCGCGTCATTTCCCAAAATCTTTGGATAAGTATAGGCTTAATGTTATAAAGCGAAAAAACGATTTCCTCGTAATCAAGTGCCTACTCTTCATTTCCCACTGATTATATTCCGCCTAATCGAGAGCTAATGGCTCTCGGGGTATTTAGGATTTCTCAAAAGTCAACCAAACGCGTTTTCGCAGTCCACTATGCCGCCTGTCCGTCGATTGTTTTATCTGGCTAACACCTGCTGTCGCAAACTCCGATAAACATATCTATTTTCTCTTCAATAAAACACGATTTATGGAAATACTATATAGCACTCGACACACATCGAATGTAAATCTCTTATCACGATCAGTCATTCGAGCAGTGGGACGGCGTTTATATCCTTACTCTTTCGTAAGGCAAGTTGAACGATCGGACGATCGAATATTAGATAAACTGAACGTTTTCGGAGTTTAAAACACCCTGAGATTTTCATCAGAATTAACAATTAAACTCTCATCATGATGAGGGAATTAGAAATTATTATCGAAGTTTCGTACTCAGGCAACGTTGCTAATTACTTGGAGGTTGATAACCAAACAGAGCAGGCCGTTTGGAATGAATATACATATACATCCTGGTTTTTGTCTGTGTTGAAGGCAATTTTCGTTACTGATAATTTGATTATTCCAACCTGCATGGACCCGGCATAAAGGGTTATTCGCAATTTGTTAAAACAAATGAATAAAATTTGAATACACCTACTCTGCGGGCAAGAAGTGACCTTTTTTTATCAGCCTTTCAATATCAAATCCCCGCTTCACAGTGTACATGTATATAATATACGAATGAATTTATTTATCCGCAATACAAAACGCGGGACAAAACAACGTTTTAACCCTTTTACGGACCCACCGTACTGTGCAATTCCCTTTTCCCGTACCAAAAGCGATACTCGACGCTTTCTTCCATTATACTTCTATTCAAGCCAATCGCACTTCCTATTTTCATCCCTCAGAAATCTGGCAGAGGGTTGCGTCATTCGACTAGACTAAAATGAAACTTGAACCCATTTACACCATGGAACCGGAAATAACTGAGTGTCTCTCACTTCCTTCGGTTCAACAATCCAAATTGATTTCATTACGTTAACACCTAATATCAGAGAAGAGTGATTGAAAGTAGATGAACTAAGTTTTGGAAATGTTTACCGAGCTGGATTGAATCTCTGAAAGGATATCAAAGCCGGATTTATTCTCGGTGTATAAAACTGAACACTAATCGTCAACCAAGTCCGTCGGCTAAATATCGATAAGGCGAACCGTAGGAGAAATCAATAAGCTGGCTCTGGCTTTGGACCGATTGCCAAATCTCCGAGGCCAGATACGGGTCCTAATTCCATACCTGATCCTCGGACGATAAGAATATATTGTTTAATTTCAACATAGGGTGTCTAGTCTCTCCGAGTCTTACGTTGTGCTCGTGAGTATGAAATTAATTACTCCGGCGCTAATTAGCACGGTCGTTGGTCCGCGAGGAGATGGTTGGATAGTAATCGAGCGGTAAATAATTCTGGAACATTGAATGCTTACACACCGTTTGGCTTGAATTCATCATGCCAAAAGTACGCCTATAGATATACCTGCCTGCCATCCATGTACACCGATATTCGCAAAGCATACGTAGCTGGGTAGGTATGTACGCATACATACACTCACACATTTATGCATATACATACACGTACTACGCCCTCTGCCTCGGCGAGGCTCATCGAGGATAACGGGGCCGGGTATGCCAAGGGGAATGGCATGGGGGACTGGAATATAGGATGATTATGTCACAGTATGATGTATGAGGCTGGCATCGGGCCACGTGGTCACCATTTCCATGGCATCTTTCTCTCTCCTGTTCCCTTACACAATCCTTTGTGTCTCTGACGTAGTGTGACCTACGGCCCTTTATGCACGAAGTAGCAAGGTACGTACATTCTGACCCATCGGTCGTACTCCAGATTAGACTAGACTAGAGCAAAGGATCTGCATGGATTATGTGACGTTTGGTTTGAAGAGGTTGTTCATTTATCTCGCGGAATGAATGATCGAAGAGGATATCCCATCGTCCTTATCTCGTGCATAAGCGATACGTGGCTAAGGCTGCATCAAAGTCCAGTGTGAGAATGTCTTCCGGTCTTTGGACGAGTGGAAATGTAAATTACATCCGGTAGTCGGGCGACGTTATGTCGCCTCGACGTAGGAAGGCGGAGACCTGCCAGTCTCGTGCAGTGGTTGACCAAACTTTATCAAGGGTCGAACCGAAGAGGGCGATGCTTCGATGACAAATATAGGTTAATTGTATACGCCAGGTATTCGAGATTTAATCAACTCTATTACAGCTTACATGATCTTGATAGCCCCGGTCCTATCAAGAAGCGGTGCGCCCTTGTCCCAGGAAACAGAAAACAACTCAACACGCTCACCCCGGCATCCATATGCATGTGGAGATCATGATCGGGGCGGAATTCGAAACCGATTTTACGTCGATGCCCCGCATCGACTTTGCGTGTCAGTTTTTCCTCCTTTCCTTTTCTTTTTCTTTCCTTTAGCTCCGTTCCATTATTCTCCTCTCTTCCTTTCGGGGCTTTCATAACCGTATATTTTATCCCACGTCGTGGACTGGCATAGAGTAACAGCATACGGTTCTAGTTTGCAACATTTCATTTTACCAAGCCAAGAATATGACCGCCTTGACCATTCGAACGTGCATATTACACAGATGTGTATACGTGTACGTGTACGTATGTGAATGCAATCACTTATTGATCCTGGGGAAAGATTGGAGGCGATTTTTAAACGAGTTTACAGAAATTCAACTCGGCATTCGAGTCACACTTTGGAACTTTTTCTTCGCCGTATAACCCGAACGAATACACCTCGTTCCTACAGCTGCTGTGTAATCAGTACTTGGAGTATATCGCGTTAAGCCTTTGAGATTTTCTATCGAATTCGTGAGTATCTGGCTTTGGAAGCCACGTTTGTTTTTACCGAAAATTCAACCGCTCCATATGCAAAGAGAAGGATATATATAAAGAGGGTATAAGGTTTGCTGAGGCTAACGAACCAATTGAGGCTCTCTGCTCTGCCCTCGTCCCTCGGCTACGTCGAAACCTGGAGAATTTTATTGCTGTACGCTATAAAAAGTACTTATACGGTTAGCGGGACACGCGGTAAACCTTATTTCAACCTATCAAGGATTTGATTAATCACGCTGTTAGTACCCGGGACCAGATGAGATCGACCTAATTTGCGAGCGTTAAGTACACCCTTAAATACATAAACAGTTCACCTGTCTCTTGTGACGTGGGTCTCGCGCGCTTGTATATAGGTATATAACGATGACTTGATTTTAGCTATTCCAGAACTACCCTAGATTACAATCTTCTCTTACCGGTGACTCTGCTCGCACGGATAACGACTTTATAAACGCGACCGTGCTAAGAACTGTTGGTTCAAGGATTAAGGTATTATAGACTTTAGACTGCTCGCCTTTTCCCACCGCAAAAACCCATTCCGTTTCACCTTGTCCGCGTCGATGTTTTACAAGATCCCGGAATTTATAAAATCTGAAGAAAATCAGCGAGTGTTTCCTTCAAAGTAAAAACGCGAAAGGCAAATCGATCGCCTTGTCTTTACTCGTCACAGCCAATTTCACACTGGGAATCTACGAGCCCTTAGACTAACCGCGATCGTAAAATCGCCCGAGTTCATACCGAATAAACGAACCAAGTAATACTCCGCCCTCGTGTCATGATGTGCGAAAAGGAAGAATGAAAGATTAAAAAAATGAAAAATAATAACAATAATCAACGACAAAAAGAGAGACGAGCTGGGATAGTCGGTGGCGTTTAATAGAACCTAATCCCAAATCAATTCTCGCCAATTTGTGTGATTAAGTCAGCTCGTGCCGGTGCCTAGTAGATCAATTACGGAGAATCACACGTCCCCTTTTGTTGCCTGTTGCCTAAACGTGAAACGTTGTTGAAATTCGCGATTGGTTGTATAATTATATCGTATAGATGAAAGGAAGCGGGATTTTTTGCTCTCAAATGCGTTTCTATGTTCGTAGGAAAAGCACAAGGGATTCGCTCGATGATGAAATAATTTCTAGTTTGCGAAGTGCGATCGAGTTATAGAAGTAATATAGATCGGGAAATGCGAACCGAAGATCAAGATCAGGAGTTGAGCTTTAGAAATCTAAAACACTGGGATCGAGTGGCTTATTCCTGTTTCGTGAAACGATGGGGAAGGCTTTGAGTCGAGCGTGTCGTGCGTAACACTATACAGTTAAGAAGCGGGAATTCACTTCAAAGTTTAGCTGTAAGATTACGTGCGACGTTATCTCGAAGTCTGGGATGTATATGTACGTACGTATGTATGTATAGAGTCTCGATGGAAACGGGAGCAGCTTGGATGCGGGAACTCAAGTAAACACGAGACGCAGATGTAATTGCAACAGTTCTAACTGCAGCGATTCGGAATAGGTACGAAACGTCCCATGATATTCTCGCGTCAGCGACGTGTATCTGGAATTTGTCGTCAACCGACAAATTGACCTCTGCAGTCGGCAAATGCTAGTTTAATAATCGTCGCGTTATATTCCAGCCATAAATTATTAGAGACAGAAATATAGACGAAGAGAAGGACGGATATAGAGGAAGAAAAAAAGAGGAGAAGACTTTTAATGAGCTCGCTCGGTTTTATCACCGTGTCCATTATGTTAGGTGTACATATTATACATACAGATATCTACATTCGACATACACGGAAAATAATGACGTACAAATTATTTAACTATGCAGTAGTTTCCGGCTAATGCTTTACACCTAGAAGAAAAAAGAAAAAAAAAAAAAGGAAAACGTACAATAAGAATTGACAAAGGCATGGGGAAGAATAGAAAAAAAAAAAATGAAAAAATATAAACGAACTAAACCAAAGGAAAGTCTATTGAGTATAAATGATACGCTATATTTAAAAAACACACACGAAGTGACTAATTGTATAGTCATGTGCAAAGATCAGCTAGATTAGTCACGTAGAATAATAGCGTGTCTGACACAAGCGATGTAAATAATTCAACCATATGTGTATTATATACTCCGTGGAATATTACACCTTACGGCACATCGACGTTTATACATAGCCAGGGCGAGATTGATTTAGACAAAGTGTTAATGAAGCAGTGCCTCTGGGTTATCAAGTGTGTTCAATCAAAATTTCGAGTTAATTCATTGATGATGAAGAATGTTTTATTCAAATATCAATTTCACGGAGTAGCGTGAAAGCCTTTGATCATATGATACCTGGGATCCTAATAAAACCGATAGACGATCCATCGAATCAATTTTCGCCTATCATACGCGTGTTGTTCTTGATTTTACGCTAAAAGCATGGCGTTTGATATCGCACCGTACACCGTGGTAAAATCGATGATTCTATATACGTTGATATTTATTTGTTTCGTAACTATATCATATCATGGGATTGGGATTTGGTGATCCCACGTCACGCGACAGCTGGGAATCACTCGCGGTTGGTATGTAACGCTAGTATAGTTTCGGGTCAGGTTTACCCTCGGGGTAACAAAATACTTCCCCAAGGCACGTCGGAGGTTTCCAACAGGTAAAAGCCTTGCAGGTCTTTCGGGGCTCTCCTGGCCGTGGCTGAGCCCGTGCATCGGACGCGATGAATCATCTCTTCGTATCAGACGAACCAAGGCATGTATTTCAGGTTCGAACCTGCGCTTCATTTCGGCCCGAAAGTCTCATGGTCAAGGAATGCTTGACCCGGACTGCGATGACGTAGCTCGCGAATTTCGAAACTTCTATTAATTCTCTCAATATTCTTCCCCGTTCTTTATCCTCTTTTTCTATACTTCCTCATGCCATACGTGACTCGGGTTTGAGGGACTGTTCAACGATTCTGGAGTGCCCATACCCGTAGTTTGGGAGGGCGTACCGACGCGCGATGTAATAATATAATACATACATTGATACATAGGTATAATAAATTTATATATATATACATATACGTGTAACTGAAACGGCGATACCCCGGCGGCGTCGCGACGCTCACGCACCAGCCAGATGTCAGTCTGGCGACCCCGTTTCCGGGAGTCAAAGATATCGAGGAGACCCCGCTGACTATAGGGCCAGCAGCCCGAAGCCTGTAGTTATATTGTATACATACTCGCGTACATGTGTCAGTACACACATGTATTCACTTGGCTTTTCTGTACGTGGTACGTGTATCCATATAAACCGAGTCGGAATAGAAATTCTAGTTTCGGAGGTGCAAACTAGAATTTGAAGGCATGATTGTGCAAGTGATAAAATTTTGATTTACACTTAAAGGTCATTTTATTTTATTTTTTTGGGCAAGTTTAGGCGCAGACTAAACTTTCGAAATTTTAGTTCGGAGCTCTAGATCCTGTAGAATTCAGAGAAGTTCAGTGATTCTGGGTCTTCGATCTTTGATAAAACGTTTTGTGAACCGATTGACGAATGAATTCTAAGTCGGTAATAAAATAGATCATTGAGTTGATTTTTCGAAGACTCAATTCAAGGCTCTAAGTAGAATTTGAAAATTTAATGGGGTGTCTGGACGCTGATTGGAATTTCGAGCGGTGGAGCTAATTCTGATTTACTACACCTCTGAATCCTCACGTAGGACATAATTCTACTGAAACAGAGGCTCCAGAGATTCGAACTAGAATTTCTATTCCATCTCCGGTATTTTGACCGTATAAAAAATCGCCTCGGGCAATCAATATTTACGAAGGGAAACGAGGGAGGATTTAATCTTAGATATTTTCTAGAACATATCATACTGATTTAATGAACGAGAAATATGATAGTAATTTTTTAATATACCAGAGACAATTTTCAGCCCCCTAGATGGCCGGAAACATGTGATATTGCGACGTTTAATGAAATACTTACTATTACATTCTTATATCAGCACATTTCAGGTTTTTCTAAATTATATAAAAATGACAACGAGACCAAGAAACAGCGTAGATCGGAGAGTGGGATGCTGCAATTGGTATTTTAATTCCTTGACACGGAATCATCCTGCAGTCAAATGACGACGATAAATTATTCAATTCAAGACCGCGTGGAAACTAGTTGTTTCTTAGTCACTAAGACAGAATATGAACGATATAACTATACATATATTCAATTTGAAACACCAGTTCAAAGTTCAATTCTGGCTCTGGCGAAGGACATTCGTCGCGAACTGGAGACTCGATGTGTTTTGGCGAATCGAGAAAACCGCATTTTTGTTGGAAACTTCGACAAAACTTTGACTAGTGATGTTATTGAGCATTACGATCGTAGGTATGCATTACCTACGTATGTATACGTACTGCAATGATGGGAAATGATTGCTGGTTCGTTTCCGAAGGCGGAGTTGTGAGAACAGCAAAGCTAGGTACACCGTAGTACGAAGGATACATAAACTGTATGACTTTGCAGGTTGATAAGCAGTCGGTATTTCCGTAGGACGCGAACCGAGACCATCGCAAATAACCGTTATGGTTTGTGAGCTGGTAGAGAATCGCTAAGTCGAAGTCCTAAGTCCCAAGATATACCATTTCCAAGGTACCGGCGCGTGGCTGCAGACCTGAGACTGATATTTTATCGCGATCCTCGCAGGCGATAACTAATTATCTATTATATCTCCAAGCCTGGTTTCGTCCCGGGGGAAATGACAGTGACGCCTTCTTCTATCGTCTCTATCTTCGCTCTATCCCCTCCGCGAAAATTCGCTTATAGAACCACTTCCGAATAATGAAGTAAAATTCATTTCTATCTACAGAAAAGGGCCTCACATGCGGACACAGACTTACGATTTTGCTTTACGATTCTTTAGCGCCGGGTAAGAGTTCCGAATTCGAACATCCTGAGAAATAGACTGAAATTTTCGAATTATCGGGATTTTGGGCGTCTGAATTTTCGGAACTTCGACCCGGCTCCGATTCTTCCGGAGAATTCGTCCGCAAAAATGATCTTCGATGTTAAATTCATACTTTGGGCAACCTCCGGGTAGAAAAGGAACGATTTTCGTACCCCTGTGGGATAAAAACATGTTTTACGAGTTACATAGACCGAAGGCTCGACTAATCGTTCGCATCTGACCGTAATTTGGCAAATGCCCTCGTTTGTATACAAATCACGATTGAATGGGCGCATTGAATAGACACACTGCCGAACCTACCTACCCCAAACTATTCTCTACGTTTGTACTTATCTACATGTACATACGTATGTACACGTATAACACGTCTAGTCGCATCTGTAGGTTTGGCAGAAATTACAGTAGTCAGTATAACGGACGAGTTTGCCACCTGGCAAGGGAGGTTTTGACCCTGTAGAAATTAGTGGCTCTACACCAATTTTCGCTCATGTTATTTTCATAGTTCTGGCAATTGCAGTATAATTCCCGGGTAGGTTACAGCTGGCCAAAAACTTGAAATATCAAATTGTAGAATCGTCGGTGAACCCTTCACTAATTCCCTTAATTCCTTATTCCATGGTAGCGATTTGTAAAACGCCAGGAGTTTATTGTCTGGCTTAGATCCGGGGATAATTTGTATGAAATTTGGTCAGGAGATTACTGAGTAAAGCGTAACGACGATGACTGCATGAATTTCAAGATTAATACGAACCGGTCCCTTTATCGCGGTCGTTATCGTTATTATCGTAACATACCATAACTCTCTCGTTGATGCTTAACCCGCGCGAAAAGATGAACGGAGATCCTCCCCTGCAGCCTTGGACGAAAATTTACTCGGAAACAATATTTACGATCTTTTCTAATAAACTTATACCTATAAACTTTTTCCTCTTCACTAAAGAAGAAGATTAAGGAAATGCGGAGCTACGTTTACCTCGTGCTGATATATATCCATGCATCTCCCAGCTTGATATGCTATTCCTCTTCTCCTGGCCCACTTATCATTTTTTTTATTTTTTTTTTTATTATCCTTTTTTTATATTTTTTCTTGTCTTTTTTTTTCTTTAAAGCTTAACCCTCCGACAACCAGTAACTTCAAGCCTTGAGGTGTTCGATCCCTTCCTTAAACAGACCTTGTTCTCAGGCTCTGGATTGCCACTCCTGCCGACATAGGCGTGAAGGTAGTATTTTTTGATTTCTAGTCCTGCTCTCAGTCCCGACTTCATCCTCGGTCATTTTAACTCGAATGACTTTTTCTTGTCTCCGTAAAAATCGACCATAATAATTTATTAGTGAGCTACGAATTGGGAATAGAAGAATTAAAAATGTAGGATAGTATTTTCAGGTGATTAATTTTAACTGATTTTTTTTTTATCTCGGTAGGTAAAAACCGCCGGATTTTCTCGATACGCGTGAATTTTGACGAAAAGCTGCAAAAGTGTTTGAGCCAGATTTAACGAAAAGTCAAAATCAATACTGACCCCATTTCCGGAGGCTTACGCCACTGCACATTACAGGCATCCCTTGTCCAACACGCTCCCTCGGAACAGGTATACCCCGCTGCATCGTGGTGTATAACACATGGAATATGGGTAGTGGGCACTCGAGATTGGCTTGTTCAAATCTTACCTTTGGTCCACCTGTTTTAAAACATCCTATTATGTCCTGCCGAGCCTTTAGAAACTTCTGGTTATTAACTGCACATGCAGGTATACACGCGTGTGGCGATTGTTACGAGTGAAGTTTTTCTCGTCTAACCCAGTCGGTTTTTCTTTTCTATTCTTTATTTTTTTCCTCTTCTTTTTTTCTGGCTTTTCTGACTCTAAACCATATGCCGTGTTACGTACATACCTACATACCTCGCCACTTACATGAATATAAACTTTTCGCATTTGAATTTGATTGCTGCGTAGAGATATATATTTCTCGATGCGCAGCCTTACTTCATCCGCTATTTTATTATCCGAGTGTTTCTTCGGGAGCTTGTAGCGCTTAGTAACCGAGGGCGTGTGAATAACCAGAAGAAAAAGAAAGAAGTATAAAAAAATAGAATAAAAATGAAAAAAAGTATACCGTATACACTGTACATAAAAAAGAAGAACTTTAGCTTGATCAAAATTTTATGTACGCGGGCTATGTAGATGTATATTCTCAAACGTTGAATCTTTCATTGAAAATAATGGCGATGGGGTAAATTTGGAAATTCTGAAAGTTTGAACCACCTGATTGCGATTTTCCTCGATTATTATACGCTGTGATAAAAATAACGTCGAAATATTCCGCCATAAGTGTATAAAACGCTAGACCGAATAAAAAGGCGAGACAATTTCTCGATGAATAATGGCCCAGGTTTGTAAGATAATTTCAATCAAGCCCTGCAAGTATGTTATACGTGGGGAGGAAGAGAAGCTGGTTTGAACGCTAGTTAATTATGCGTGCGGTTGCACGCGATACAAATCAGTACACGGTAACGTGATCTTAACTTCCTGTATTATTAAATACCAGCAAAGGCACGGTACACGAGATACATTACGTCGCATGATTAACTTTTTGACACATTTGTATTAAACACAGTAAATCCCCTACAGGCTCTCTGGATGAGAGTTAGAAATGAAATCCATTCGAGTTATAACTGAATCCCTAAAAAGTTAGTTTCTGCTCGATCATCTGCTCGTTAATCGAGATTGAATCTCTCGGGTTTGTCAACGGCCCGACTTATACATCAATTAAATAAAATTACGAAATTTCAACCGTTCCCTCAAAACTGAGCGAGCGAAAAACAGGAACGAAGTGTAATAAAATCACTTCTGAACTCATCGGTTACGTTAGTTTATCTCACCGCTGTAGATCCGGTGCTTAACTTCCACGAATGGTATAATTATTTTTCTGCCTTGATCCGCTCTCCGTAGAATTTCGCGTTATTTGTTAACTCCGTCTTGCGGTCTCGTCTCGATGATTGCACTTTTAATCAACGCTCTGGCAGTCGGACTCGATCATCTATCAGCGAATTCTAGCGCAACGTGCACAATCGTTCTGTGAGGTGGAAAAAGGGATTTAGCCGGGACCAAGCGAGACAAGCTTCATACGTTAGTGGATAAACGTAATCGCATTTAACTTCAATCCAACGCCCCGAGAAGCTGCACACTTTTTCCTAATCCTTGTGCTGCAGTTATTCTTTATTTTTTTTTTTTTTTATTTTTCTTTTTAGCTTTCAGTTCCTCGATGGGAATCCTGCTTTTGGCTTACCGTTAGCTGCTATAAGCTCAATCGATTTCAATGCTTAAAGAAAAAAAAAAAAATCGCCGATCAACATTTGATCTTCGAAATAAATAAGGGGATGTAAAAACTGCGGAAGGATAGAAAGGAAGAATCGTCGGACGCTTTTAGAGTCTGGAATAAGTCTGAGATATCGAAACTCTTCCCTAATTTAAATTATTTTAACAAAATGGCAAACTTAGTTACTATCGTGTTCGATCTCTCGGCGCCGATTCCCCTGGGTACAGAGAGTGTCCCGGGTTCTTGTACAGCTCCTACCGGATTGCCATTTTCACTTGACACTACAGGAGGACGGACAGAGAGAGAGAGAGAGAGAGATGTAACAGAACTCAGGAGCGTTATCTCATTCACTATAAATCAAAGCGACGTCGTATATAACGGGGAATAAATTTCAGGTTCAAAACAAAAGGGTGGAAGTGAAGGAAAAAATTCTCTGTATAGTAGGACGGACGAATACACAAAGAAATATATAAACTCTAGAGCATAAGATGTAGAGGGTTAGGTATAGAATATTAGGTAACGACTTTGACGGGGATAAAAATTTTGTAAGAAAAAAATCGAAAATAAAAAAGAAAATAAAAAAGGGCAGAAAAAGAGACTGATCCTCGTGCGTGAATTCTATACGAATTTTCAACAAAACTGGGTCACCCTTCAGAGACCGGAGCATAAAATCAAACATCGTACGCGTCAAGATATCATTTCGCAAAAGTTCTATGGACCGAAAATAACCCACTTCCGAATTTCGATGTAACGAATAATTTTATTTTGACAAATAAAAATCGCTGTCCATCGTATATATAATACTAAATTTGAATAAACTTTTGGCGTGCAGATTGTTATTATTTCTCTTCTCTGGATAAAATAGTACGGGTATGTAAACTGTTAACTTTTCTCGGATATCTTGGACGCGGCCAGGTAAAGGTATGTAAAGACCAGCTCTTTCGATACCGAGGACAAACAAGAGGCCGTAAAATCTCGCGGCTTTTGTCGCTAGGAAAATAATAAGAAATAGAAATAAGAATACATGTAGTACATAGGTATAATCTCGAGGACGTCGATCTTGCTTATATACGTATATGTATAGCATATATGTATACCGCGTGCTATAAATCAACCCGATGTAATTTTAGCTGATACATCTCAAGCCTGCAGCGCTAAGGATCTGCTGCTTCTGCAGCTGTAGGACGTAGGTAGGTAGACACTATACAGCGTCAAAGTTCCGTCAGATTCTTACGCGCGCTAGTATCTAGGCGAACAATATTTTCTTCGACGTCTAATACTTCGCCCGACTCCGTTCTCTCGACCGTCCAGTTTTTGCTGGTCTCGGTCCCAGCTCATTGTCCCACCGTGTTCGTATCCTCTCCTCGCCTCCTTCGCATCTCTTCTCTCCTCGCCGCCTTTAGAGCCGGGGTATACAGCCAGGGATACCTTCTCTGGACCCGTTGGCGCCATGCTCGCCGCATAGTTGACACCGGAGAACGATCGCCGACTGACCTCGCCACACTCGCGGTTCTCAAGGGCAATGACGTCACACTTCGTCCTCTCTTGCAACCGCAATTTACTCAATGTTGGAGCGATTATTTGAGCATTTGAGAAAAAGAAAAAGAAAGAAAAAAACGTCTTCATCACGTTGTGCAGTTTGTTTTTTTCTACCATTTACTTTTATTTTCGATTAAATTTATGGAAAAATGATTACCGTTTTGCAAAGTTGAGCGTGAAGATCGCATTTATCATTCGGGACTTAATGAGCGACAGTTATAAGGCGCTAATTCTCACGTATCTGTATAAACTAGTTGGAAATATCGGATGAAATGAACCGCCGTTCGTAAGCATATCTGTATTCTATATCCTCGTGGATACGGGCGGCACAGAGATAACATTAAGCAACTAACAGTGTAACGACGTGACTAAATATACATACATCTTTACCTTTACGAGATTTCGTAATTTGTCTTCATCAATGAAACCGCGTAGGCGTCAAACTTTGAGTGAGACGTTTCGAACAGGTGAAACTTACGGCTTCAATTTAAAAAGATTAACTAAGTCGTCCTTGTTGAGTTTTGCAATCATTGGGTTATTTCGTTTTTTCGTTTTCTTCTTCTTTCTTCTTTTTTCTATAGTTTTTATTTCCACTCAATATGCCGATCTTTTATGCCACACCGTGCGTGTATACTTGTAGTTTGTCTTACGCAAGTAATCACACGTGAATTAAACAGAGGGTATATAGAATGAAGCAAGTATAAATCCCAGAAAGGTGCAGTAGACTCTGGATATAGTCACGAGCAGTTCGCCTTATCGATTTATTAGTATAACTCAAGTCCCTATCTTATCTCGACTAACAGCTCAGTGGAGACGGATAAAAAATCGGTATACATATATATAAGTATATATGTATATATTCTCGTGATTCAAGGTGCAATATTTTCGTCGAATTTTGTCTTTTTTCTTTTTTTAATTGCGACAGAACCATAAGATCAAATGTTGTCCCTCTATCCATGGCGTGAATAAACTGACGATATACATAATCTACTAATATCGTTCGTAATCTTTCCTATATTTTATAAAAATGTAAAAAAATATAAATATTAATATTTAGAAAAATTTTCTCACTTTGAAATCTGAATTTGTTCAGAAACCAGAAATGTTACAGAGATGAATGAAAACCCCGGTGCATGTTACAGACGACTCGAGTTTCGAACGTAAAGCGAGGTTGTAGAAATACTTCGCGATTTATTCCATGAAGAGCGAAGTGGAAGTGCGACAGGCTGTCCCCGTATCGATGACGCATTACGACGAGAATAGAAAAAGCAGTTCTCTTTTCTCCAGCAGTGCTTTGCCTCGAGGACAGATTGCTCGCGATGTTTTGACTTTTGACGCGAGCGTATAATATATGCAATACATGATCCTATCTATCGCATATATAGAAGCGAATATTTATGTGTATAAAATTGGATTTTTTTTTTCTTCGGACAAAAATCGCGGAAAAAATGACAACGGAAAAGTTTCTTCTTGAAGTTCGATGACTCGGCTTTTAGTTCGCGGAAATCGAACGACTGAATCGAAACGCGTTGGCGAGGTGTTTCACCGCGGAATGACGCGATAATCTGTGGATATTATTTTTTCATGTTTCAGTTGCGCGAACAGAATCGTCAATTCCGATTAAACATCTTCACCGAACGGTAGTCAGTGACTGTTTGTTCTATTCTTAAATAGAGACGCAGCAGAAACGACGAAGACAAACCACCTGCTGCTAGACACGTATAATGTCCCGTATCGAATAGAACAGTCTTCGAGTAAGATCGCAAGGCTACGCGTATCTCTTACTAGGTATAACGTATAGTTCTCTGCAGTCTGAATCGGCCTGCCTTATTGAATAGTGTTAAGGAATGCAGTTTACAACAAGCGGTCTCCGCTCTATTCTTTTGTTATATTTACGAAGAATGAAACTGGAACTTCCCTCTGCCGCATTTCAAGAATGAACTCTAGTGTCCGTGTAGATCTACGCGTATCAAGCCACGAACAAGGAAGCCAATTTAGCCCCGCATATGTTCAGTGGAAAAAAAAAGAAGAAAAAGAAGAAGAAAAATGATCGAGGTTCTTCCAACCCTTAAAATTTACTCGAGTTTATACAGGTATAAATTCTCTACACCGTTGCTGTGTTCCACCTGACTCGCTCCGCATAACAGACCTTGAAAATCAGAAGTTATAACTACAGTCTACATATGCGCGTACAGAGTCTCGCGTGCGATGCTCTGGCTCTGGCTCCGACTCTGGCTCTGCTCTGCTCTCCCCTCTGTCGCTCTTTCATACGAGCCTCGTGTTACGTGTTCAGTCTACAGTTCTGCCGTACGCTCTCCACATTCAGAATGTAACGTGTATTGTAGGTGCAGCGAATATGTAGGGCTGTAACACAGAGCGAGCGAGCGAAACGCCCGCACCATGCTCATGCTATGCCGCAGCGCAACACATCGTATGCCTCGATCCCTCGACCGCGATGTCTGAGTCCTGAGACAGACGAATGTCGACGGGTAGTTGTACCTACCTCGGCCGAGACTAAGGTGGGGGTAAACGAAGCGAAGCCGTAGTAGCAAGTCTCGTCTCTGCCGGTGGCCGCGCGGCGCGCTACTCGCTAGTCTCGCCTTGGCGCTCGTCCGTGGCGGTTGTGTGTTGCGGAATTGAGTTTCGGGTTTCAGTGATACCGACGCTTTAGTATTGTATACACGAATATAAAACTCGCGCGGTTTTCTAGTTTCGGTAAAATAGTAGGTAAGGTCGAACGGGAAGAGGAGATAAGATAAGATAAGATGAGATAAGATGAGATAACGAAGGGAAAGAGAAACAACAGTGAACGATGTGAATACACGGTGTGAGTTTGAAAGTGAAGTTTATTGTTTTGCACAAATCGTTCTAAGCCAATCTTCGTAAGATATACGAGGATCGACGATACAGATTATTGTTTACAATTACCATTGGATTACCTGAAGACATTAAACACGGATTGAACTCAGCGAGGTAATGTAACTTTCGTACTAATATTCCTAGTTTATATGTACGTTCCATACCCACCCGTGAGGAGTTCAATCTAGTCATGTTATAGCAGTTTATAACTGTCCACATATCACAAACGCTCGCGGGTTTAACGCGCGAGCGTTCCACCGACTCCGGGAATCCAGTTTTACTGGTATACGTTTCATGTTTACGAAATCCGTGATATAGACTCTTCGGTAGAGCAAAAAGGGAAGAAGAAAAAGGAAGTTTTTTTTCCGCTAGGTATAATACGTACAAATGAGTTTCTCTACAGATCGAAAATCGAGCGTGCTGCTGCTGCTGCTGCCTCTTCTTCAGATTCTTCTTCTTTTTTTTCTTCTTATTCTTTATCCTTTTCTTCGCCACTTCACCTATACTAAGATTAATAGCATTCGACTTATACAATTCGGGGTTTATCTCCTTTAGGAAATCACTTTATGCATCTCATCGCTAACTTAGTTTCCCCATTCAATTCACGTAACGATTCTAAATCCAGCCTAAAATATTATATATATAATATCTGTCCGAAACAGACTTGCTTCCATATATACTACGTTGTCATTCAAAAATTTAAATGTACCTGAAAACCGGAAAAACAACAAAAAAAAAAAAAAAACTTTATTTCTACATTAAGCGGTTCTCAGTACCTACCTCGTTTTTATTTCTCTTTTTTTTCCTTATCTTATTCTTGCCGTTTGAAATATTTTTACTCGATTAAATTCAACGAATTAAGTAATTATGTCATTAAATCGATAGCCAGGTGATCCTCTACCTGACTATAATAGATACAAGGTGATTGCGCGGGACCGAAATTTCATCACGAACTAAGATTAGAGTTTAGATTCTGTTAGTCAGACTAGCTATGGTATTATATTATCATTATGCAATTTCACATGCGTATATCTATACGATGTTGGTATATATATTTATATATGTATGTTAGTTAGAATTAATCGATTCCCTAGGTATAATGTCAAACGACGAAAATCACAATCAAATTCACTACCAAGCCCTAATATATATTACATAGTGCGTCTACAGACAGCGTAGGTGCAATACACATCGCATATAGACACGCGCGTATATAATACGAGGTGTCAAATGCTCCGAGATTATTCACGGCGCAGCATCGCGAAGTTTTTTAAAAAAAAAACTCTCCACAGTTCTAAAGAATTGATAACAACCCTCCCAATTTCATATTGATCTGTTCATTCTGTTTTCTTTCCATTGTCACAGGTATATATGAGAGAGAAAAAAAAAATTTCTAAGAGCGATTGGTTCTTCTTGTTTTTTTTTTTTTTTATCTCTTTTTTTTATCGGCAATTCTAACCGAGAAAGAGAATGAGTAAGCGAGAGTCTATCTATTTATCTATTTCAGTCAAAGGCCTTCCGATAGAGGACTGCAGAGTTCGTTCTTTTCTTTGTGTTTAGCCTGCGTTGTGATCGTAAATGCAAGCAAGACGGTAAATACACTGTCGACCGACGTAGGTTGACGCAGGCATAAAAGGTGAGGCAAAGGCAAGGGTCTGGTGTCTCTAGAGCTTGAGAGCAGCTGGCGACCTTCTTGCCTCTATGGGCCCGCACGGTTTATACCTACCTATCTACCTACCTACCTGACAGACAAGTGTGCGTTGGGTCGGGGCGAGCAGCTCCTCCGTCCAATTCGACTTTTCACCGGATAGCTAAGAGAATTTTGTTCTTTGAGTTTTCTTTTTTTTTTTTTCGGTTTTATTGTCGTTTATTTTGCTAACAGATAAGTAAAGTTTTTTGTCGAAATGTGTCAAATTATTACGAACCTTACATTAACAAAAATAAAAAATTAATAATAATAATCTTTGGATCTCACTTCGCTTTTTTTTTCAATTTTTTATTGGTTTCCTATTTTTTTTTTTGTTTGTTTGTTGATTCAATGAAATTTACAAAGCGAACGGAACGGATGAATGAATGAACCATCGACGGTTAGCCGACAAAGAGCTTTTAATCTGTGCTATATATACGCGTACCTACTCACTCCACTGCACGTAGGATTTTAACGTTTAGTAACGTCCCGCGGTACGTAGCTATACATCGCAAATGCGAGAATTAAACGGAAACGTGTAGTACGTACGTAGAGAGAGCGATGCGATTTATGGAGTGAGCGAGCGAGCGAGTGAGGGAGTGAAATGTATATTAAATACATATATACTTATATATACAGAGGCAGGGATTTGAGGACCGGGGAACAAATCCTCAAGTACAAAACGAGATCTATAATGCAGCCGTAGGTCACACGACAGAAATCTTCTTACTTCCAAGCTATGTTATACCTTTATATATACGCGGGTACCTACGACAAGGGTCCTCGCGTTTGATGTGTCCATAAAAAGCGTGTTACCTCTCTAATCGTCCACCCTCCTCGAATACGGATCTCGCACTTTTGTACGAAAGTAGAGTAGAGAAAAAAAAAAGGAGAAGAGAAAAAAGGTAAAAGAAACGAGAGACAGAGACACAGTCAGTCGGTGCGGCACGGCGGCCGTTTGGTTCGAAATTTGTCTTTCAACGAACGTATACATACGTATGTAGATATATAGAAAAATATGTGTATATATATGTAACAACTTTCGCGTGCAAAAGAAGAGAGAAAAAAAAAACCTTTTACTTTCCATTTTTTTTTTTTTTTCTTCTCTTTTCATTCTTTCCTTTACTCGGTCACGTAACACACCGAGTTCAATTTCGTTGCGTTTAATAATTGCCCGGTTGTAATCTGCGGAAGGCAGCTTCTCCCCTCTGTTTTATCTCAGCTTCTTATTCTTTTCTTGAATTTTTTTTTTTCTTTCTTTTCTTTTTTTTTTTCACTTTTTCTTTTTTCTTACGCGTTTCAACCCGAGGACCAGTTTAATGACTCGAGACGTGCGCAGAGCTATTACTGTATAAGAGACAGAATAAGAGTCTTTGACTGCCTTACCTACTGCTCGGAGAAAAAGAGTGAATCAATGAAAATTGTAAAAAATAAGAAAAATAGGAAAAGATCATTAAAACTAGTGCGGATAGATTATAACTAGCACTATACCCAAGTCCTGCTGGCCTCATCCTTCTCCCTTAGTCCTTGCGGTCTGTTATATTTCTGTTACACGCTCTTGGGGGTGGCTATAACGATAACAGACGAAAGACCGCTTGCCTGCTGCACTAGGGCAGATATATTAGGTAGACTGAAGATTATGAATTTCCTATATTTCGTCTGAAGATATATTATCTTATTAGCAGCTAATTAGGACTATAAAAAAAATGAAATGAAACTCTTAAACGTTAACTAAACTGTGGTGATAAATTTGAGAAACAATTATACTTTTCATTTGGGTTTATCTCTACAGACGAGTAATTTCTACCAACGATCGTATTTCTCTACTCTTCTCATTCTATACTACATACCCCGGTTCGTATATATATATACTTTAAGTGATTAATGTTTAGCACTTCTGTATCTGATGGCGATTAATGATCTCCAAGTTCGTTGGTGTGGGATGGATAATATCGTGAATTTCATTCATTCGATACACCTTTACCTATATAGCTATTTAATATATATATATAATATATAATATACATACACGTGGCGAATATATGTTCTTATTGTCGAATTATTTGATTTTCATCCCAGCCTGCAGCAGTGGTAGCAGCAGCAGCTGATACTCGCCTATTTATAATTCACCCTTCATCCGCAACCCCCTTCATCCCTCTATATAGGCACAATAAACCCCGTGAACTAACCATGCAAGGTCACCGACGGCGACGCGACACACCAAAATCCTACCCTACTTCACTTACTCTCTGCTCTACTCTACTCTACTCTACTCTACTATTCTACTCTTCTCTTCGTCCGAGGAGCAAACACTCCTGCACGGAGAGTTTCTCGAGGACTTTGAAAGTGAAAACAACAATGAATGCTACTAATTGTCTCGGTTCGAGTGTATCCTCGCACCTTTCTATACGTCTATAATAAAGGGAACAATACCAAGGCAGGGAAAATAAAGGAAAACACAATTATTCATCGCGTTAAGGGACGTGATAATTGAAAAAAGAATATCTTCCGTTTATTTTTCGGTTCATATCTTTTTTCTTATTCTCATTCTTATTCTTATTCTTGTTGTCATTTCGCTCGCTTTCTTCTATATATTATATTATATACCCATCGTAACAAGGATCAAGAAGTCCCTTTGTCCAGTACCTTATTAAAGCTTTGATGTAACTTGTCTCGTACACGAAAGACGTCGACTAACGGCTAGCCATACCTCGTGCAAATATAAACGGTTTACTTACGCTGTTTTGACAGCTAATTTCCTTCGAGTATCGTGCGCGTGTCATGAGACGACGAGCCATGTGGCGTAAAGAGACGTGAGCAATAATATAGATGCATAGTTCATCGCTTCGGCAAACTTCTTCCTTTGTTCTTCTTTTTTTTTTTTTTTTTGCTTTTTTCTTTCTTTCTCGGTTTTTCGGTTTTGCGGTTTTTGCTCTTTAATTCTCATCCTCTCCTTATTTTTCTCCGTTTCTACCCATGCTGCAGTAACTCTCCACGTATCTATGCCCCGTGTGGGTCTCGCAGACTGACGAAGTGCACAGACGCAGGGAGACAGCCGCCGTTCGGTTCAGTGAAAATAATCCTTTTCTTCTTCTTCTTCTTCTTCTTATTTTTTTTTTTTTTGTCCCAGACTACGGATTCCTTATTATTTTTATTCTCATTCTCGTTATCCGTGTTATTCTTATTTCTTATTGTCCCAGGATTAAAGAAATTCATTAATGCTGCGGCCTGCAGGCTTTTCCACACAACAAATTATCGTCCATTCTTATCACATTGGAGTTTTGCATCGAATCTATCATTTTCTTCTTTATACTTGGGGAAATTATTTGCTTGGATGGAAAAATATGACTTTTCAATTATTTTAATGAAACGTCTTATGTTCTTATAAATCGACGACGAGACATTACCGTTAAAAAAAAAAAGACTCTTTCGCCTTTCCTTTTTGCGGCTTTTTAAACGGGAAGTATATTTTCCGATTTTCTCTAACGTTTTCATATCCTATTATGCAATATAGTGTATTGTTATACATGTCATGTTTAAAGCTTTTGCTAAAGAAATTGTTTCCGCAAAATATATTCGTGTCTAGTATAAAATATGATGTACATATATACGTACAGTATTATGTATGAGATGAAGTAAAGTATACGCGTTTGTCAACACCGACGAAACAACGGGAAAACTAACAACGTGATATAAAAGTGGCTTGTGAAACTTATATCACAAGGTACATACGGCGTATGGAACGCTACGTACGGTATGCTAGAATACGGGTACAGACATGTACGTTGACAAGGAATATTCCAAAGCTGTTTCAACTCGCAGTAGAATATCAGAGGGAAAAATATCCCAAGAGTCGCCCGAGCTACGCGAGTGCTAGTAGAGATATGTCTGCGTACTTTCAGAATTCTATACTAGGTACTTCATTTATAAACACATATGTAGGCACCCATACCCGCAGAATGTAGAGAGATAAAATCCATAAAATTTTAAAATCAAACCTCACGGTGGTATAAAAGAAAATATCAGAGATTCAAGGTTACGCGATTTTTTTTTCTCTCTTTTTTTTTTATATAGTTTTTCTTCATGCCAGAACGAATTGTTCGAATCGTTTTCATTTGTATGATCGAATCTCGATGTTTCATCAATTTTTTTTTTTGCTGTTATCCAGCCCTTTGCGTTCATTCAAAAATTATAAAAATTCGTTGTTAAAAAATATTTTTACCGTGGGATGATTTCCGAATTTAATCAGAAGACAGGAAAACTACCTTCAGAGCCTTGAGTTCGGGGAGAGCAAGATCGAGAAAGAGTCACGTATACGGGTGTGTTTATTTCAGTTTTCCTTGATTTATTCTTTTTCTCTAGTCTCGCATATGCTTCCAGCGATTTATATTTAGAAAGCGTTTTCTTATTCTAAAATCGGCAGCAAACCTACGCACACCAAGATCGGTATATCTTGTCGGTACAGAGGCTTTACTGAACCCTGGTGCTGCAGCGATGCACACATTCGCAGCTCTTCAAAAGAGACGCGCATACATCGAGAAACAGAAACTGAAATAAATACTGCTCCGTTTTCTTCTTCTTCTTCTTCTTCTTCTTCTGCTGCTCCTACGTCTCATCTTTCGTCGCATGAAAGTATACGTCACATATCCTACGTACCTACGTATACCTAAAAGAAAAAGAAAACTGTATAAATAAATAAACATGGAAAGAAATAAGGGAAGGGAAGAAAAAAGATGACGAAAACTACGTCGAAGTTTGCTGAGCTCTTCTTTCATCTTTTTCCAAATCCTGAAAAAAAAAATTCTCAACCCTCACGAGACTTGTTATTCAAAAATTCATCTATAGATATATATATATATATATGTATTAAAAGGACTCGAAAGTTTATCAATTTTTTTTCTTCTAATGATGAATTAATGGAAAGATAGAACAAAAAGAAAAGAAAATAAATTAACGAAACTCGGTGCAGAGTCTAGCTATATCTATTAGGAGAAAGATTGTGTGTAACGGTGGTCACGATGGCTGCTGGCAATCATCTAGAAATTTAGTGCGATTATAATCGTGTAATGAAAATAATGACTTCTCTAGTTTTCATGAAAGACTCGCTGTGCAGGCAACACGCAGCTACGATTTTAGCTGCTGTATATATATATGTGTGTGTAGTAGTTCTACGCGTATATATGTCGGTTCTAATGAAGGCTAATTACGAATCGGTGAAATAGTAAAATGATCGAGGATCATGCTACGATCTTACGGTATCCGAATATCGTATGCGTAGTGGGGAAGACAAAATGACGATAAGTTTAGGACATGATAATAAAAGTGAGAATTAGTGTCGAGAGAGAAGAAGCGAGGAGGGCAGCGCGAGTGCTAATGCTGTGGCAGGAAATCGTTATTTTAAATTGAGGACAATAACGTAGACAATACCGAAAGCCTCTTCGTCCCAACCCCAATCTTCACCCGCACGAATACCGTCCTTTTATACAATACGTGTCTACGCATGTGTCTACCGAACTACCACAACGAGGATGAGAATTATCCCCGTTGTTCGACCACCGCTAGATCCCTTCGGAACTAGAGATTACGCTGCGCAGCTGCCTGCTAATAACCTTCCTTGTCTCTCATTTTCTAAATCTTCCTTTCCGAGAGCTGAACACCAGTCAGTCAGCCCGACTTTGGTCCATCCGTTCCCCACCAGACGCGGGAATTCTCGTCCTTGAAAATCCGGGCCTTGCCACAGGTCCAGGGCTGTCGTACCCCGCACGATCCTGGAGTCGAATTCTCGTCCTTAAAACTGGTTTCGCGCTCCATCTTTTTCTCTATTTCGTATACGTCGTATATATACATAGATGTATGTTTTATGTGTACGAATATCCTTGTATCGGTATAGGTATAGGTATTTCAAGGATATTTTCGCGAATATTTCGACTTTCGGCGATTATATAGGCGCGGGGTGTTTGACGTACTGTAAAGTGTAATTGAAACTAATGATGGGAACTAATCTGACATCGTTAAGATCATAGATTATGCATTTGAACGATATTTAATAGCGTGGATATACGTCGATACGTATCTGGGTAAACGGACTAAACTGCTGCCTCGATGCATAGGGAATAGCTAGGCGAAACCTTATCTGTGGAAACGTACAGGAAATAGGCGACGACCACAGCTGAGTAGTAGGAGAGAAGAGAGAGAGATATATATTGAATTGGAAACTCGATTTGTAACGTGAGAGGAAAATGGCAGGACGTACAGATAGGTACGTATGTTTTTTCGGGTACCGATCACGTTTTATTCAAGTTTCAAACGGTCAAAATTCCGAATTCGTTTGGAACGATTCGAAGCGATCTTTTTCAATAATTCACGGATATCTCAGGATTTCATGTGATCAGATATAAATTGTAAAAAATGATTAATTTTCGATAAAATTTTGCGGAAGGGAAATGAGACGATGAAAATTTTCTTTAAAAATCAGAGAATTAGTCCGCGATTGAAATCCATATCTATACGCGTCGTGTAATAAAATTGGGGTGAATCGAGACTAACGACGAATATCTGGTTGATAATTACGACACGGATCGCCCCCTCTCGATCATTGTCAGATATACTTATTTTAATACGAATCTAATTGTGAGAGAAAAAAAAAAAAAACAGAAAAGAAAAGAAATGATCATAATATCGATCCTCGTACTGTGCGAGAACTTTAAGTGGCGTGACAGCACCGTCGTGGAATCTGCTGGGCTGACCGTTGCCGGCAATCTACCGTCATTACCAACATTACGGACCTAGTTAGTCTCATTTATATTCACGGACCTCGGCTACGACTTATATTCAACACGTGACCCCCATCTGACCCCCATATGACCTTTCTCCCTCTTCTTCTCCCCCATATACAACTTCTTGTACTTCATTCTCAAAGTTCTTCTAGATTGTCGCTATATGGCTCAAAATCACCAAGGTGGTAAATTCGTGTCCCAGTGATTTAAATCATTGAATCTATTCATTCTAATTAAAATAATGTACTAAAAATTATTCACATCAACTCGTTTAAGCAATACATCAAAAAGATTTTTTTAAATTTATTCATTGAATACATTTTTTTTCATGAAATACCCCCGAAAAATCATTCCGGGAACGCGTCCCCAAGTACCAATCCGCCGATAACAACAGCTAAAAATCCTAATAAATAATTTTTTGATTACCTCAAAGGTACTTGTTAACTTAGTTCATTTTAGTATAAAATGATATTTATAAGTTTCTTAATCTATACAATATTATTTTTTCTGAAAATTTAATTCAAAGTTTGTCCCACAATTTGTGCGTCATTCCGGGAACGCATGGTGTTTTTTTAAATATCAATTTTCAGGAAAACGCGACAGATAGCGCTACCGGGTAATTATATAAAACACTCAAGTTCAAACGGATCACCCGTGTGTTTTTCATTGAAATGTGAAAATTTTAGAAGGTAAGCACAGGTTTGTTCGAAAATTTGGCACCGTACATCAATTCAGCGTCATTCCGGGAACGTCAATAATTGTAAGAAAAAAATAAGTAAATGACTTTTGATAGAATATTTCTTAAAGACTAATGTAACCTTTTTTTATATTACCCTCCAAAAATCTCGTTTCAGTGGTAAATATTTATTTAATACGGATTTTTATGTAGAAACGTCATTCCGGGAACGGTCATTCCGGGAACGTTCCCGGACATGACGTGCGTTCCCGGAATGATGATTATGTTCCTGGAATGATGATTATATCGTTTTTTATAGTTTCACGTATGTAAAAGCATTATTTTCGTACATTTATTTTGCTTTCAGTCTAATTTTATAAAAATAATTGAGAATGAGACAATTTCTCAAAAAAAATCAAAACAAGCTGATGAAGATAATCTACGTTATAAACGTTATATGATAAATTACTAATACTAAATTAAGTGTGTGTAATTATGTAAAAAAAAAGTTTTTTTTTCAAAGTTTTTTTTCAAAGTTTTTTTTTTTCAAAAAAACTTAAAAATTACCGAGTAATTGACATGTTTATCATTTTTAACTATTGCGGACATATCTTAGCAACGTATCTAGTATATCAAACGAATCATTTTCCGTATTTATTTAAAAGTAATTACAACTTTTTTAAGCGTTCCCGAAATGACGATACCTCACGAATCGTTTTTCGTTGAAACAATTTTATTAATGTAATTATTAATTTCCAGCTTGCCCCGCTCGGATATCAATTCTAGATAAGTTAATCAATGATTAGGACTGGTTTGCAGAACAAAAATATGAAAAAATTTATTAAGAAATTTGAAACATGGAATTTACCACCTTGGTGATTTTGAGCCATATATTTCCGTGTGAAAATGAAAACATTCAGGAAAAGAAAAAATAATCAGTAAAAAGCGAATCATTTCGGTGATTCGATTCTTTATTTTTCTTTTTTTTTTTTTAATGATTTTTTGAAAAATATTCTTTATATCCCTCGAATAATTTTCACTAGAGTTAGGATTTCTATGACTATAATATATACTTATACGTGCGATACGATGCGCGGTGATATTTGTGTTCTATAGTATAGATCGGGGTGATTCTCATCTCGGATGAATTAAAATCAGATTAGCCACAGAAATGAGCCACCTAAATCCGCGGGGACGTTTTACAAACCAGATACTCAGCCAGATTATATAAGGATGAGAGTATGTATAGGGGCACGGGGTTAGACACTTAGGAATAATTAACCGTTTAAATACAGGTACACAGATAGGGACGTATAAATTGCGCGTTTCATTACTTATTTCCATTAATTTGATCAGGATTCAGATAATCGCGATTGAAATATTAGAACTTTCCTGCGAGATTCAAGTTCGACGATCATTTCTTTATAATAATAAGAAAATGAATTTTGGATCATTGATCAACTCCTCGATTCTTTTCATGTGTATAAAATAAGGTGAAACTAATCCAGTAACTTGGGGGAAAGAAAAAAAACAAGTTCTAATGAATAGAAATGGCAGAGAATAAGAACTAATTAGATCATTTAAAGGCCCCACGCGGTGCGAAATATTGCCGTTAGCCACGGGATATAGGAGGAGTTGCAAAATTATGTGTTTAGAAAGAAGAAAAAGAAAAAAAAAAAATTAAATAATTATACGCGAATAAAAGCTCCCAATCAAGGTCTGTCTTCCTTATAATCACTTGCTTCTGGTTTCCCGATGATATTTTCGAGGATTGGTATAATGATGAAATTTTTACACAATTTTTCAAAAGGATATATATTTCCCGAAAGTCTACGTATTGTTTGCAAAACTTTGAAAATTCGCAATGGTCCGAAGCTAATTCGGAGGTTCATGAAATAGTCTATGAACCGAGTTTAATCATTGATTAATTGATGGAATCGAAGATAACCTCAACTGCTTCTAGTCCCGCGATATACCGATTATAACCCTCAGCCATAATTAATTTATACCTAATAATTAATCCCTGCTGCTTGCCAGCTGTATATTACCTACCTAGTCGTCGAAGAGAAGAGAAGAGAAGAGAAGAGAAGAGAAGAGAAGAGCAATATCATTCGGCTAAAGTATCCAGCCCAGGAAGTAAAAGTATCGTTTGAATACGACGGGGTATAAATTTATTGTTATATAACCACCGATGCGGTAGTATTGCGGGTGTACCTACCATCAAGCGCGAGAAGCGAATAGCTGTTGCAAATAAACTGCTGCAGTTACTATCATAACTGCCTATGCAGTTCGAAGTCCGCGCGGTTCTCCTTCTTATCCTTTTTTTTTTTAGTCTTTCTTCTTCTTTTTCTACGTGTTCAGCGTGCTCCGTTCTATAAGTTGCGGGTTGCAGTGGACTGTTGTGCTGTTAAAGCCTGGGGTACATAAGGGATGATATGCCAGCCGTTCTTTTTGTTTTATAAATACTATACAAGCTTCGGGCTGTTGTTCTTGAATCGTGGTTTTGCTCTCGTCCTGTGCTTTATTATTCCCAATAACAAAAGCAGTTTTATTCAATGAATAGACCTCACGGCCATTGCCGCTTCAACGCAGCACAGAGGCCAGAGCAAAGTAGAGCAATAACAATGTTCATGTTCATGTTCATGTTCACGTTCATATTCATGTTACGTCGTCGCTGTCATTGTCATAGTCTTAGGCTGTACATATTAATGTACAGAAATTTTGGGGCTATAGCAGGATAAAATGACAGATGCGTGTATTTGGTGAATACGTTCAGGTATATATATATACACTTATGTATTATACGCACAGCAGTACCGCCATTATCTGTATTACCTAGTTTCCGATTGCCAAAAACGACTGGGAGCCAAGCAAACCCTCCTATGCCCATACCCAGGCTAATGATTCATTTCCAACGTTAAACTGTCGGTTTGACATCTGGCATCAGCAGGTATAAATTGAACCTCGTTCAATTCACGGGGTATACGTATACCTGTATATTTATATAATCGTATATGTAACGTTCATTTTCAATGAATCTTGTCAAAAAATAAATTTGCGAAATGTGAATAAATAATAAAATGAGGATGAAATTTCCACTTTTCTCTTCTTTGAAGCTTAATTAGTTCTTTAATTATTTTTTTTTCTTTTTTCTTCGACGGACGACAAACTCTCACATTTCTTATGTACGATTTGTGTGTTCACATAGTAGGTATATGTACTCTACTTTATAAATAAGGAGGAAAAAAAAAATTCCCGTGATTAAGTTATATACCTTCGATGAAAACTTCAAAGAAGAGGCAATCGAATTTTATTTTTCCTCTTTTACCCAAAATTGAACATTTATCAAATCCTTCTTGTTTAATCGTCGAAAAATCACTGATGCTGTTGATCGCGTAATTATTGCAATCGTTGAGTTTCAATCGACAAAGTAAATGTGTGGCTCGTTAAGCGGATGAGGCAAAACAGATTATCTACTCGGATATTTTTCTCCGCTTTTATCTTGTATCCTGTCGTTATCCACTGACATCAACATCCACTTGGACATAGAGTCGATTGCTTAAATCGATCGTTAAACTAGTATAGGTACACGTCGATGTGCAGCAAGCTAGCTAGCTGGCTAATAAGTAATTAAGATTACCCAGGTCGTCGATAAGCTGTTCGTTGCGAAGCGACGACCTTATTCAGGCATTTAATCATTTCACACATTTTTTAAACGTCTAGCTTTCTATAGACGGCCGTAGAAAACAATTTCCCGTGATTTTTGCATGAATTTTTTTTCTCGCTTTATTTTTCATCTCTTCCCAGACTTCGTTGAAATTCGTTAAAATTTGCAGAAATTATAAAAACCTCTACTACGTATACATACCTTTTCTTTTTGTTATTATTATTTGGTTTTGGTATTTTTTTTTCTTGTTTTTCTTCGTTCAATTTTTTTTCGGCTTCTTTGCCTTCGCAATGAATACAGAGCTATGTACATACGTATGTAGTACATGGCTGGGCTCCTGAATTTGAGGAAACAATGGGAAGTGGGTATTTACCAAAATCTTGAGATTTAAATGGCATCGAGAACTGGTCCGCGTGGGCGAATACTCGTGCTGCCGTTGGTGGGATGGCGCATGAATTGAAAGCACTGATTTCAATCTACTACCTCTACCCGCGTCAAGAGGAACGCCGACCAGGTCGCGTCCTCCAACGTTGGCCTTCGCCGCATATATGGCAATGGAATTCATTAAGCAAGAAGAAGGGAGGGTTTTCAAAATGATGAAGAGAATATTGTGGGTTTTCTTCCCTCTCTCTTTTACCCAATTAACAAAAATATCCAAGCTCAGAACATTAAAACTCCGAAATACCGGACCCCCGAAAACTGTTACTCGCGATATTCAAATTCGGAATTTTTACTGTTCGGGACTTTTCAAATTCGGAGCCCCAGCCTTTGGAAGCTGTCGGCGTTCTAATTCTCACCTTTTTTTCCCTCTTTTCTATTTTTTTTTTCTTACTTGTTGATACGACGTTGAGTAGGTACATTCGTCGAGAGGCCTTTTCCCGTTTCTAGGTATCTTATTCGATACGTAGACGCAGTGTTTTAATCTCGTTTGACTTCTTCTCAAACTCGATTGATTGCCGTCGTTCAAAGAACGTCCGGGTTCTCATCACCTGTAGCAATGGACTAGGAAGGCATCACATCAGAAGCTCCAACAAGCACCAAGTTAAATCCCAAGTGCGTAGCGCGCGCGTCTTTTTCCTTATACGAAACTTTAAGCGTTAACCAATCGCGAAGTTTGTCGCGCCGGTGATCGTCTCGTTGACAAATAAGCGCACCACGTACGTACGTACTGGAACTCGCACTTCGCTCCACGGAAGTGTAACAGAAAACTAACTACTTGCCATATATACGTTATTTACATCTTTTTATATACCAAAAAGAAATCACTGAATCTCTACTACTGCTGCGATTATACGTATATACTCTAAAGAAGACGAAAAAATGTAGTCGGCTCGTAGAGATTAATATTGCATATGTTCTGTTATGTATGCAAAGTATCTTTATTCTTCTTTTCCACTTTTCTTCTTACTTCTTACTTCTTACTTCTTTCTTCTTTTTTTTCTTTCTTATGGAACAAGGGATGAGTTTAGTGGATAAATATATGTATATATATATATTTAGGTTTGTGCTAACGCAGCAGCATCAGCATCTTTCCTTTCTGTTCGCTAATCCTACCTCGCGTGTAAACGCAGGATTACGCGGGCTCTCATTCCGCATCCCGGCAAAGCTCAGCCTCCTTAACCCACTCGAACCACCACCTGGTCTCTGAGACTTATCCACCTATCTCTACATAGGTATATGTATCTTACTACTTATTATATACCCAAGTAGCGCCTCCCGCGTAAACCCGAATCGGATCAACTTATGGATAAAAATTATTTATACAGGATGAATTTTTAAAATCTCATTATTATTATTATTATTGAATTTATTTCCTTCCTGTATATAAGTATATTACAATTTTTTAGTACATTAATTCGTTTCTTATTACGTACTTATATCAATACGATTTCGGTTCTACTTTTCTCTCTCTCTCTTTTTTTCTTTTTCTTTTTATTCTACAAGGAGGTTTCAGACGGTTTTAAAATATCCAATCTTTTGATACCCCTTTAAAAGTATAACAAGTATTTATAATAAGCTTTAAAAGTATAACAAGAGTACAAAAAAAAAAATCCGGTGGTATATAAGGTTGTTTTGAAAATTTTACTCATCATTTCAAAGCTCTTAATTCCGTTAGCTAAAAAGGCATTCTGATCTAATCTCTACCTCCAAGATTCATTAAATAAACGAAGAAAAAAAAGAAAAAGAAAAAGAAAAAGACATATAGAAAAAATTATTTGAAAAACTATAAGGCTTTTTGATTTCTGGTATATGAAATAAAAAAAGATGCGATATCTTTTCCCCTTGCTAGAATGGATCTAGCAGGATCATAATACAGATGTAGGTATATACGCATATTATACATACCTTCATACCTTCATCTAAACGCGCATATATAGTATATACTTTGACGTAAATTCCCGTATTTGTTTGGTATATATATAGGTAAAGATCCGAAAAAAACTTGACGAGGATCCTTAGAGATGCTGCGGCCGCGGTATGGGCAGCGGTGCGAGAACACCGCGTGAACAATGGCGCCGGACAATACCCTATATCTTCTTTTTGATCGGAGCGTTTTTCACGCCCCGAGATACACGTACCTGATAAACTTCGCTGCCCACAACAGCCGACGAACGACTGTTTGCGTGTCTGCCAACGCTCAGCCAACACCTTATCTATGGAGACTTGGGGCGAGGTGAGAACCTTGGCTGAAAATTGATAAGATTTCGTTTCTTTTTTTATTTTATTTTATTTTTTTCTTTTTCTTCAAAAATCTTTTTTTTTTTTGTTCTACGAAATTTTATCAATCTTCAACCCAGGTACTCACTTCCCTTTAGTCTCCCCTATACAGCGACCTACTCTATCTCACCTTTTCTCTCTCCTTTATTCAACTTCTTCTCGTGGCTTTAGTTACTTGAAGGAAACTTTTTCTTCTTCTTGTTCGTCGGTATACACTTAGGAAGAAGGTGGCGGGATTCTTTTTTTTTTTTTTAGTTTTTATCTTTCAATTTTCTTATAATTAGCGGGCCTTTTTACATGATTTTAATCGTGTTTCGAATTTTACTTTCTCGAAGAACCAGAAAGATTTTCTTTTTACGGATTACAAATTCTGGTAATTATCGAATTTTTATCAAATCAAAAAAAAAAAAAAAATCATTCACCTGTTCATTAATATTGAAAGACGAGAAAACGAAATAAAAATACTTTGAAAATTAATTCCGCAACAGTGTTTTCATTCCTTTTTCTTATTTATTTATTTATTTCTCGAAATATTTTCCGGTTCACGCCATTGACACGTCCAATTAATGATCTCTCGTCATCGCCGTTAGCCGCTTATATCACGGTTAAAAAGAGTAAAAACTGAATAACTAAAGAGAGCGAGAGAGAGAGATGTTTTTGTTACGAATCTCTTCTTTTTTAATTAGCTTGAATAATCTTCGGCGAAGCTTGTTCTTCTTATTGTTCTTCTTCCTCTTCTTCCTCTTTTTTTCTTTTCTCCTCTTCATGACCCCATCTACTCTCAAGTCTTTCGTTTTCTTTCACCAGCTGTTCGGAACTTTCAAGTTTCGGAGAAGAGATCGGTTCGAAAAACGTGTCGGCCCTTATAAATTACGTGATGTTTGGTAGGGGTAGCTAATAAAATTACAGCACGGCCTATACTCGTGTGAATAAAGAAAAAATGAAAGAACGAGAAAAAAAAAAAATAATAAAATTAAAAGAAAGGCAAGTGATATTGTAAAAATATTTTATCGAATGGCTTTATTTCGTTAACCTGTCGAACCTTAATTGAATAATTTAATTATTCAATTTAGAGCAGCTGTAGTAGTGACATAAGAATATATACATACAATACGTATACGAAATTATAGAATTACTATTATAAATTATACTTGTACAACTTTAAACTGCAGTGTATAATCATTACGTAACCACAGACGTCGCCGTGGATACGCGACTCCTCCGTCGATTAGGATAATTAAAAATGCATGCATTAAAACTAGGTGTATATGACGCATATGCTTACACGTATATTATAACGCGACGAAACTCTCGAAGGTAATTAAACGCCGCTTGAACCTCGCGTATAGTAGGTTTATAATATAGGAAATTAATTTCAATTTAATTAATTAATTAATTAATTAATTAACTATCGAAATACGTATAGAAAAAATAAAAAAATCCTGTCTAATTATCGCAGCTCTACCAACACCTCGTGGGTATATTAATTTTTTTCGAAAGTTATTCATTTCTTTTTTTTGCCCTCGCTACTGGCACTCGCTTCTTCAGACCTCTGCTACTTACCTGTTACGAAAATTTCTTGATTTTAACTCTGCAGCCGCAAATTTTTTTTTTTTTTTTTTTTCTCCTCACACGAACCAATTTCCGAAAGAATACGTATACATATATTTACCCCCGAGTTTACCCCGCAACGCGTTATATTCGAAACGATAAAATTTTATTATTTAGACCCTAAGGCAACGGTAATAAAATCACCTGTATACCAATTTCAGTTTCTCTTAAGGTGGTAATTGCTTCGGAGTATAGCGGCCGTGGGTAGATATACGTACATATATATATACTTACCTGCCCGCAGTTTTACACCGAGTTCTTTTTCAAGAGAGTCGAGCATCTTGTCTTGGTGTTACCTTTTTTCTTTTCCCTTTACTTTTTCTTTCGTTTCTGCGGCTCTTTTGTAACTTCTTTGCTTTTTACTTTTTACTTTTTACTTTTTACTTTTTTCCGTATTTCTTTTCCGGTCGTCTGCTGTATAGCCTTCCGAAATAATATTGGCGACCTCCCTTGATACGTGGCGTACTGGCTGCCGTAGATGTGGCCAGTCCTATCTGGCTTTTCCCCCTTTTGCAAACCTTGCCAAACCGCGTCATGCTGTTCGTAATTAAACCTATTTTTGGGATAACCTTAGCCCGCAATCTTTCTCGGGTTACAGAACCCGCCAACCTTTCTTCCTTCCTTCCGTCCGTCCTTCCTTCCTTCCTTCCTTCCTTCCTTCCTTCCTTCCTTCCTTTCTTCGTTCTTGATACGATCCTTAAGACCAATGCCATAAAATATATCTTATAACGTCAAGTGAAATGAACCGTATTTCATACCCTTTTTTATTTCTTTTTTCTTTTTTTTACATCATGTATAAATTCGATTCCAGTATCAAATAGGAAAATTCGCATACGTTTATTTTCTCGATAATCTAATTGGCAATAAAATAATCATCGTTATTTTCAGCGAGAGAAGAAAGTTAGGCGAATGGTGTCATTGGGGCAAATTCACATCGGTTTAGAATTTTTATTGATTTATATTGGGCAATTTCAATCGATTTGTTGTTTCGAACATCCGGTACCTACATGTCCGCTCGGTTAAGTGCCCATTCAACCACGAGGGTTTAAAATCGTGTTAAAATTTTATACACCGAATATAATAAAATACGTTATATCTACTCGGAGGAATTTTTTTTTTTTCCAAAGCATTTCAGTTCATTTCATGTCAAGTTCTATGCAATTAGCCAAATGAAGTTAAAAGAAAAGAGAAAAAGGAAAATAAAATAAAATAAAAAGCTGCAGCGATTCCGCATTTGGCTTCTGGCGCAGTAACATTATTCATATCATTTCGAGTAGTAGAGAATATTAAATATGTAGTATAGAATCCAATTAACATTCCGCACCATTTAAATAGACAATTTATGCGTTATCGTGAGCGCTAATTACAGGTGCAGTAGCAGCAGTAGCGGCAGAAATAGTAGTAGCTGACTGCGGACTATAAAGAGTGTATAGAACCTGTAACAGGATGGTGTTGCAAGAAGACACGTATAGCAGTGTAGATATAACTGTTCTATAAGGTGGTTAGGAATTTGAGGGAAAAAAAGGTAAAACGAAGTAAAAAATCGGGAACGGAGTTAATGGAAGAGAAAAAAAGATCGTGGTAAGGGAAGAGAAGGGAAGAAAAGGAAGGGAAAGATCCACAAAACCATAGAATTAAATGAAGAAAAAAAAAGAAAAAAAAAAAATATATATATATATATAAAACTGAGAACGAAATGGAAGAAGGAAAGAAGGCAAGTGGTTCCAAAGCCACCGGCGCCACTACAACAACCTGCCAAATAAATTCTAAAATATTGTTCTTACTGCGTGCTGCTGCTGCTGCTATTCCTGCTCATATATACGATACTACTTACTACCGTGGTGCTGTGCTTGTCTTAAATTACACACACCTATCTAACCCCGAATGAAACCGGCTCCCAAGTCGACCATATCACGTATTAAAGTCCAGGACTTATTTCGAACCTACAAAATGAACCAACGATGAATCAGGATATAGAGAGAGTGGAAGAATCTTTGCGAATTGTAACGGATAAACGACAAAAGCCAAACGTGAAGAATATATAAGTTGCTGCGACAGTCAAAAATTGGAAATCAAATTTTTTGCACTTATAAGAAAAATTTGAAATCTGAAATAAGAATTTTTTTTCTAAAAAAAAAAAATCTGTCGTGTGACGTCACGAAATTCAAGCATATTTCGATACGGGCGATATCTCATTACTCTTATCTAAAACCGACCATTCGTTGCTAATGTCTATAGAGTTTCGTAATTATATGGCTCAACATATCCTCGGTTAACTCGACATGAATTGATGTTACTCATGGTATCCTCTCCTCTCTCACCACCCCGTCTATATCCACCCTGTATACTACATCGCCGCATGTTCTCGCCACAGTGGCAAACCCTGGGACGTAAATGCTAGCCAGCGCTAGCAAAGTGGATATCCTAAAGTTTATGGGAAATTGCACTATACAGGGAAACTTCGGGGGGTCGATGGCAATGATGATGCTGCTCGCGCTGCTGCTTGTTCATGATTATCGTCACGCGGTTTCATGAAATCCTCGACGTCTAATCCATTTCATCAGCTTAAATTCTGATCCAAATTTCAATTTCAATTATTTCATACGCGATAATCAGATGCGAATGTTTATGTTAATCGATAACGATAAAGGGGTAAACGAGGGCTGAAAAAGGTCTACTCAATCTTCAGGAAGGGCCGGGATGGAATATACATTTTCTTTTTTGTATACCTACTCAGGGCTCGCGAAAAGCAGTGGGTTTATAAATAAAGTGCCATACCTATACGGACATCATAATATCCATCCTAACCCCGACTCTGGCCAAAGCCGAGCTTAGGTTGGATCGGGATCGTGCATGTGGGTTATATTCAAATTTTCTTATATCCCTGCACCAACAGTCCAATTTCTTTCCACGGTATATTGAAAGCTGTAATGCCTGTGCAGAAAGCAGACGGCCGCGGCGTACGTCGTTCAAAGCTTCTCAATTTCTATCCCAGCACACTTTAATTTTCATCCATATATAACGAAATGCCACGTGTGGGAGATGACGTGGCTCCGAAATGCGCTTTCACGATCCTTCTTATTCCCATTTGACATGCATTTCCAGACTACTAGACCGTGTTGCATCACAGCTTTGAAGCTCCGTTCCCCGACTATATTTGTGATCCTGGGTCTTCGACTCGTAGCTTTACGATGTTTCGTAAAACATTTTGTGAACTGATTGACGAGGGGATTCTGAGTCTATAATAAAATTATAATCATCGGGTCTATTTTCAACGCAGACTTTCCAGGTTCTAGGTAGAATTCGACAATTTACCAGGGTGTAGAGATGCTGATCAGAATTTAGAACGCTAGAGCTAATTCCGATTCACTGCACCTCTGAATCCTCACGTAGGACATAATTCTATCGAAAGAGAGGAATCCACCTTGCAGACTATCGAATTAGAATTTCTATTCCGACCGGGGTCGTCCCTAATTGCTACGATAACCCCTGGACCATATGAATCCAAAGAATTATCAATTTTCGACAATATGCGTACAAGAAAAATCAAATTCTTCAATTCGAATTCAGGATTTTAATTCAGCTTATCAATCTCGTGCCTCGGCCCTCTGTTGAATATGAAAATTACTCTGGTCGCAATATAGGGAGCGGAGATATTCGTTTGGATAGATTTATGGATTGCATAGGTCGCTGCATGCGGGGGGTTGTACCAAGAATTTTAATTACGTAGATAAAGCTGATGTTAAACGTTCTCTCTCACCCTTGCCCCAGGCCTCTCTCGTCTCCCTTCTCGCTTCTACTCACCCTGCATAAGCCAGCCGTTTTGCATGCCTAAGAAAATACCTACGAGCTCCTCTCGTCATAGGGCATTGTTACAATTAATTATGCACGCTGTCCAAGTCCAGGCCAACCCGAGAAGGTCGGGTTAGGGTTGTATAATAATTATGTTAGGCTGAGTTGGCTCGTGCGCGACTGGCTAATTCGCGCTTCATTACACCAGGGATTTTACCCGACGTTGTATATCAGCTACAGTGGGCTAGTCACGTTAGTGTCATTCAATATTTTTTTTTTCAGAAAAAAGGGAATTCGGTGTTTAAAAATTGCTAGAAAATGATAATTTTCTCTTCCTTTTTCTTTCTCGTTTTTTAATTATTATTCAATTCGTTAATAAAGTTTGTACTTTGTATATCCGCGAATAGTATCGGTCGAGGATTATATTGAATAAAAAAAATGTCAAGCGTTTAATTTCACGACGAATTATAATATTGATTCGATGTCAAAACCGCGAAGTTTGACAGGGAAGAATACTCGATTATCACATCGTGGACACCGTAACGTGACGTAACATACACGAACCAGGGAAGGTAAAGGTATCGTATTTCGGATGGAAGAAGAAAAAGAAGTGGGGGAAAAAAAAAAAGAAATTTAATCAAATACGAAATGAAATTTAGTAGAAATTATATCGCTTCTGGAGACAAGAGCAATGTCCTGTTTAAACGAAGAATAACTTTCTTGATGATCTGTACCCCATGACTGAATGTAGGTATATACCAGCTACTATGACTATAAAAAGAAGTAAATAACCGAGTAGAGGGAAGAAAAAGACACCGAAATCTACACCTGGGGTAAATATATACATATACATATACCTATAGACAGGGTATATACCTTCGTGCATATGTATATGGGCGTCGAGGAGACGCGTTGCGTGACGACGGTAATACTGCTGTATAGTGTATACGTATGTATAATGTACCTGTACCCGCAGCAAGCAAGAAGGAGCCAGCACAGTCCACGTCCGGTAATAAGTTACACGATATTAACATACTCGGATATAGGTATATACGGTTTTTTTTTCCTTCTTTTTTTTCTCCTCTTCTCTCTCCGTGTATAAAGAAACGAAGAAAATGAACAAGCGAACAAGCGAACAAGCGAAAATAGAAGGGAAATAGGGGTAGGTACACGTTTCACCTCTTCGTGTTTTTTTTTTTGTTTTTTATTAATTCCAGGCAACTATTATGTACGTATCAGAATTAGAAATTGAATATATATACCGTAGATTATATAGGTATCGATCGTTTCTTTCGAAGAAAAAACCAAAAAAAAAAAAAGGAATGAATGAATAAATATTATAAAAATGAAAATAATGTCAGCTGCAGCAGTCAGTCAAGTTGCTCAGAGTATAATGTCGTAGACAGACGGCGTGGACCATATCTCCGCGGGAAACCGTAGGCTGTGGAAGAGGACGAGTCTGTATAGTCTGGCCTGGACGTTGAGAAAGAGGACGTATACCTACCTACGTAGTTTTCGGAGAAAAATAAAGAAATAAACAATATTACGTAATAATATATCCAATTTTTTGCAGAACTGTTTTCTACCCCGTGTTTCCAAGTATCCTGTAGGATTTCAGAGACTTGTTTATCTCATCATTGAACAGAACGATTCAATTTACTTTTCTTACCCTACGTATACCGGCACGCACACCATATCTATTGAGACCACAAGTAGAGCGGAAATAAATTAGAAGATAACAAATGAAAATAATAATAATAATAATAATAATAATAATAATAGAAATGCAAAAATATTTTGTATATAAATCGACGAAATTTCGTGGAAGACTTGCCTCTGCCGACGATTGATTCTCCGTCTTTTTACCCACGGAATTGAATTTCTTTGTATTATACGTAGGTGTATACATATACGAGATTTTTTTTCCCCTCATCATTTAAGTTCCTGCGATTTTGAAACGCAAATTTTGGAGGAAGAAGAAAAATGACTGTGATAATGATTCTTAGGATTTTAGAAATTATTATTCCAGTCTTAATAAGTGTTGCGGTAATTATCATTATTTTTCACGATTTGCGGGGGTCCACTTTAGCGAAGTGCGAATCGCTAAGTGATATAGAAACGGGTTCTTGTCTTTTATTTTTTATTCTTTTTGTCTCTCGACTCACTCAGTTCGATTATACTCCTTACGTAGCTGTAGCACGCGGCGGCCGTTTATATGATAGAAAAGAATTGAATTTCATTTTGACTGACGCTGTCGGAAGCAACTCGCCCGAGACATACCTAATGGAACACGTGGGCACTCTAGAATCTCCACTGATCCGAAACACCAACGTCACACTAGCCAAGCCCGGTCTCCTCCTCGACACGTCCTTCTAATAATCACATGAATCATTCAGGCATTATATCCTAGTCTTTTTTTTCACTCTGTTTCAGGTAAGAGAAACTCACGAGTTTTCGCCTTCTTCGATACCGACGAGAAAGAATCGACGCGACGATATTGCGACGAACGAATGACAAAGATCGAGAAAAAAATCGTCGGATTTTAGTCGTTCGGGGGAAATATACTGCGAGCAACGGTACAACCAGCTGCCCTATAATATGTGAAAGGAATAAGAAAAAAGAAAAATGAAAAACGGAAGGGAAAAAAAAAAGAAAAATTTAGACCCAGGTTATCGACCCTTTGAACATAACGTTGCGAGGCACCGCGATGCGAGGTATGGTGGTGGTTGTGTTTAGGCTGGAAATACCTTAACGATATAGAACGCCCGCGGAAAGAAACCGTCGGAGATTTTCATGTTTATTTAATACATTCCTGAAATACGAAATGTATCGACGAGGAGCCGCGGTTCTGCTCGTTCTCCTCCTTCTGCTGCTGCTGCTTTTTTAACTGCAGCTTCAATACACGTGTATACTAAAAACCGAAATTTACATTTGTCTATTTTTCTTGCTTTTTCCCGGCTCGATTTAGCCTAGAGATAATATATCATAGCTACGCCGCATTCGTTATATACCAACCCTAGTCTAGCAGGGTGGGTGTTCAGCGATAGGAAAAACCTCGAACTCTCACAGAATTTTGAGAATATTTTCTTGAAATTTTCAATTTTTTTATTTTATTTATATTTCTTTTTTATTCTTAGTTTTTGACTCGTATATCAAAATTCGAAGGAAATTCTGGACACACGAGGATTTTTGGTCAATTTTCAATTGTCCAGTCTAGTCTCTCTGACTCTTCGGTGAGAGACGATTTAATCACAAATCTCAAGATTCCATTAAAATGAAAAAAAAAAAAAAAATAGAAATCGATTGCAAAAACTGACATCCGTCAAATTAAAAAGAAAAAAAAAAAAAAAAAATGGCAAACAGAGAAAAGAACGAAACTTTACGAACCGTTTCGTTTGCACAGGGATTAAAAACAATTTCGGTTATCTTTAGGCGCCGGTACTTGACGTATCAATTATCTTGATCTATAATATGGTAGAATTATCGCACATATATATACCGTTACGAGGCGTCGTCTCGCGTCGGCGTCCCGGTAACGCAGTTATAACTCTATGAAACTCGCAGCCGAGCCGAGCTTTCTCTCGGCCCCGTACCTCATATCGCGGGACATGCATACATCATCATTAACACATATATCCGAGATATTCTAAACGCACTATATACGCAACAATGAAATGGCTTATGCTTTGTTTTATACTCGCTCTTTTAAGCCCCTGCATTTTCCATACGATGCACATGCATTGCTGTAAAACTGCACTATACCCTCCTCTCTCGTAGAGTTTAATTAAATTTTTAGATACCATCCACCGGCAACCCATGGGATTAGGTATTGTTCATAATTAGCCCGCAGGGTTATGGGAAAGTTTGGTCTACAATGAAGAGGAACTTGCGTCATCCCTTCGTTGGTTATTTCATTTCATACGTATTATATATGCTTTTCCAAACTTTTCTACAAATTCAATCAAATCATGCGATTTTTATACTTTCGACAAAATGATGAGATCATTTTTTATTTTTTATTTTTTACTACCGCTATATCATGAAAGATTAATGAGACTTCGCCTATACATAGTTGATCGATTATGCTTATCTTGATTCTATGTATTTATCTCTACATTTCATTACGCCGATTATCTCGCCCAGATAACATGCATGATATGATATACCGTCAAGTCGCTTTGGTTCAATCGTACTTTTTCTTAGCTAATTATTATACAACGATTTCTAAATTGCTATCGAGATGCTAATTTCTTTGATACTCATATCGGTATGAGGTCTGCATCACAACGTTAACTCATTCACGTCATTCGCTGGTTTCAGAAACAGACCGTATCTCGCACATCCGGACTTGATACTCTCTTATCTATATTTCAGGATCGTTTTTATCCTACTTGAAAATTAAAAAAGAAGAAGAAATTTCTCTCAACCGTATGAAAATTTCTATGTTCTTTCTGAAATGCAGTATAGTTGCATAGAATACCTGTGATATCTAGAAGGCTCAGATACATCTGACAATGAGTCGAGAACGGGAAATATAGTCCTGAGCAAGAAACTACTTGAAATTCATGTAGCTATTACCTTTATTTAAATATTAATGCATCATTGTTATACCTGTGACTATGCAGACGCTAGACGAAGAAGAATGAAAAGAAAAGGAAAAAAAGAATGAAGGAAATAGGAAACCTTTCCTCTTTCTTTATTCAAAACGAATAGCCTGGTTCACGCAGTCATCTGAATCGATAAATTTTTCTTTTCTTTTCTTTTCTTTTTCTTCCCTTCTCTATTTCATTTTCCTCCGCCTTCTTGAACCTCAAGCATACGTATGGGTTCGTCCCTTTATTTTTTCTCTTTTTCCTCTTCGGAAATATTAGTGTCGCTTGAGGCTGAGAGAGATCGATTAGAATGACTTCGGCCAACTCTTTACGTAGTTTTCCCAGATTTTGTCGCGTAGCTAAAACTAGGTTGAAGGTCTTTTATCTTCGTTTTTATTCCGATAGCGAACCACTGGAAGATATTAATTATTCTTGGATTATTTTTCACAGTCAGATTATACGACATCATGTAATTTCCATTACATTACATTACGTCACGTTACATTCCCGTTCGTTATCGATATATTTCACCGTTTGTTACTCCCCGAAGAGTGACTCGTCACGGTATAATATACTGACTGAGACTGCAGCGTGAAAACTTGTTCTCATTTTTATTTATCACCTCTATAGGTATGCTGATGCTGTCGCTGATATTTCTGCTACTGATTTTACAGCTTCTATTCGAGCGGTTGTTTGAATTCCTCTGATTTCTCGTTTGATGATTTGCATCTGAAATGCTAACGAATTTTATGTATCGCGAGGTTCTAGCCTGAGATGCATTCGCTGATTGATTTAAAAAGTGAGATTTTCCGACCACCGCAGAACGTCTGACTATGAAATGCTGAACGATTTATTGAGACATCAACGACTCGGCGGAGAGAAAACGCGGAAGATAATATACGTTGGCTTGATTTTAAGGATCTTATATCCCCGACTTTGACTTCTTCTCCTTCTCCTTTTCCTTTTCCTTTTCCCTCGGACTCCATCGCTACTGTCTGACTGATTGATATCTGGTTTATGGCCCGATGTAAAGTAGAGGGGAAAAGGCCGTCGTTAACGAAGAGAAAACGAAGAGAGAAGAAAAAAGTTTGAAAAAAATAAAGAAAAACTCACGTCATCCGAATGTGACCGTTGACATTTTATATCTCTTTGCCCTAAATGCCGCTGAATAAAGAAAGGGTCCGTCTCAGCTACAGCAAGTCGATTCTATACCTACGTACGTACATATATGTGTATATTCTATATGTTATCTCAAGTGTATTGCCAAACTCTAAATTTATACGTGACAAATGAAATTCCGCTTTATCGCTCTTATAGCACGAGGAGAAATAATTAAATCAAATTTATCACCCGTAATTAGAATTCTAATAGAAATTTCAACGATTTATACGATGATATAATGTATACAGCTGAGATCAGAATTAGGCTAGGAAATAAGTAGAGTGAAGTTTCATCGTTTGTTAAATTTTTCTTCATTTCTTTATCGTATTTTTTCTTCTTTTTTTATGAAAAATTTTAATTCGGTGAGGTGAAGAAAAAAAAATAAAAATGACTTGAAGTGAGATCATCAGTAAGGGAAATAAGTCAAGGAAACCGCGTGATGTCATTCGAATGAAATTAGCATTGCGGATTACGATTAGGCTTATACGAGTTTGTAACAGCAACGGCAGACTGGATGTAGAATAATACTTTTGCCGCGTGCGAAGTAGGCAGGTACCTGCGTAATATAACATCTCCTCCTCCCGGGTGATTGCAAATTTATGCACGTGCTAAATCTCACCGGGAACTAACGTTCCCAGCAGCAGCCACGCCTTCAGGGTTTCGGATAACGCGTCCGGCAATTAGCTGCAGCAACGAGTACCTACCTACCTACCTACCTGACTAATCAAGCTTCTTCCGTAAGTAAGTATGAGCCAGATGTGACGTCCGCCGCGTGATACCAGCTTAGGGATTATTCAAAATCGCGTATACGATTCGTGTGCAAAATAAAAACTAAGAGATTGCATAAATTTATCGCGGATATACATATAGGCATGTACAGGGTACAAATATTAGCAGTCTTCCTCTTCTTCTTATTTTCATTTTCATTTTCATTTTCATTTCTGGGATAAGGTATACCTTCGATTATTTCCGCAACGTTAGTCACGAGCTGAGATTATACTGGGTTTTATTATACCTACCTTGGATTCTTCGAAGTCCAAGTCTGCAGGCCAGTTTATTGAGGCATTGAAATAACCTCTCTATTCACGCCAGCGAGAATTTTTATTCCCATGAATCATATGTTCTTTATCTAATGATAAGGATTCCGGTAATCATAATGATCAAACTTTTCGAATTTCTTTCACAGCTGCAGCGGCGAGTAAAAATATAGTCTGGCTAATCCGATCGCGAGATTGAATCTAGGCCGGCTGTATATATCGGCGATTGCTGAGTATACTTTCTCGTATAAGTAATTAGAGAATTTATAAGATTGTTACAAGAATTGAGAAGAACCAGGGCAATTTATTGCCGCATGAAATTTTTCCAACAAACTTATAATGGGAATAATAATTCCCAATAAATTTAGGTACAATTATTCAAAAATTCAGTGACATGATTTTTCAACTTAATATAGAAGTCGAAGAGGAGTAAGGAAATTTTCAAGTTATCGCATCCCGAAGTCTGGCAAGTGGCGAGAAAAAAATTTCAAGTCACTAAAAGCTGGTACTGTAGATGAAAAAGTGAGGGAAATTGCCAAGTTACTGTATAAAATCGATTTGAAGAAAGAGTCACGGAATTTTACTGGCAAGATACCTATTCGATGTAGATCGGAATACGAGCACATTTATACGTGGGTTGGTACATTATTACTTCGTGCGGATAAAACTGTTCATAAATCGTGAAAAATCTGGCACAAAAAAAAAAAAAGAGTCGTAGAAAATTGTGAAAAATTTGAAAATTTCTCGAAGAATCTTTTATTTCCAAATCGTCATTTATATGCATATACATGGAAAACCTCGTTGTTTTCTCTCTCTTTCTTCTCTACCTCTTCACATGAGAGTTGCTGCACACGCCTCCTTTTGGTAGTGATTTATTTTTATTACCTCCGTTTTTTTTTACCTCTTTCTCGTTTTTTTTTTTTTTTTTTTTCTCCTCTCTTCTTCCCCGTCCAGAAGACAATAAGTACGACTTGCGGGGTTCACCGTTCTGCACATCCCTACCTACTCTTCCCATTCCCAGTATCCCTTGCGTCTACGGTATCAGCTGTCGCCGGGGTATCCGATGGCCCGTTTTTCCGATAACACCGTAAGACTCCTTCCTGGAAGCCATATTTATAGCACTTATCTTAGCTACTAATCTTTATACTTTCAAACCTTGGGATCGTTAGTTCTGTTCTTTTTCTTATATACCCACCTCATACCTTACATACGATCTATGATATTGTCCAGTACGCGGTAGTCCACCGGCTATACTCGTATCTCATATAATAAAATGATATCGTATATATTTCTCGTATAAAAAAAAATAAAGAAGCCTTCTCATATCACAAGCCCATTTAATCACTATCTAATTAATGAACAGGCTATCTCTCTTTTACGAAACTAAATAGCTTCCTGGCTCCTTCTCCTCCGTTTCTCCCACATATTATTCGGTACGCTCGATTAAATCCTTACGTAGGTTCATGCACGGCTCAAATCTACTTACAACTATACATCTACTAACGGCTAACCCATTGTGTCATATCATGTTACTGTGCCACATAAGTCATAGCTAACTGCGAGTGAAACAGCCTCCGTGATCTGGATTCCGAACTCCATAACCCCCCGCGATTATCATACATACGTATCTATGAGCTGTATAATAGCGGGTGGAAAATCTGAAATGCGCTTTTACTCCATGAAGTATGCGTACACCGTTGCTCTAAACAATAATCGCACATCGTTAAAGTACCGAGGGAATTAGGGCGAATCGGAAACAGAATAGACTGGAATGAGATGAAAAAATGCTTTGCGGAATTATTTCCTACCATTTCATGCGTGCGGTGTGTAGCACAGGATAATGCGTCGCGCGTATAGTCGCAGTCGTAATCGTAATTGTGCTGCAGGTTTCTCCTCCGCATTATGTACCTTCCTCCTAGTTCTGGCTAGACATGTGTAGTTAGGTATGAGGCTATGTAGGTATGTATACGCGTACAAAGTGACAAATACACTGGGGTAAAACAACCGCTGGTAATATCCATCCGGATGTATCCTATGTGTGTAGAGATGTTGCGCCGAGTGCATTTTCATTAGTTATATTAATGCCAGACAGGTACTCGGTTCGAATTGAAATAAAATTTATTTGAAATCCGGGGGGCGAGGTCGGGAGGAAAATTGTCCATAAATAATAAGGAGCAAATAGCCACTCTTCGACAAGCTATGAACGACCAAAAGCCAATCCTCCTCGCAAGCCAAGTCACGAAGTATTTATCTGCCAATATAATTATACAACTGCCACGAATGCCTTGGTGTACATACTGCACCCATGTATGTGCATGAACGACGAAAGTACCCATTATACGTGGCTCCTCTCTCCCTCTCTATACACGTTCAACGTTTCACCAATATTATCATGGGGGTCGGTATTATACCGCACGCGAGTAACATGCATGGTAGTAGAATGTTATGCAACACGATGAACCGTTGAACTTTGACCCGTTCTGCTCCGCTCCGGTGAATAGATAGGCTGCAGGGATCCGGAGGCATCGATAGTTTTTTTCAACCAAATCCCGAAATCGGCTAACTACGCATGCGCGTGCGTACGCGCCTGCGCACTCTGTCGATTTTGGTACTTTGATAGATTTCGATACTCTGGTGCGCTACTCGAGTGATAGAAATCGTCAATTCAACGAACTCTGGAACCGCACTTAAGGGAATACGTATTGTAATGTTGAAGCTGTACTTGCGTGACTGTTTTACTTACCACAGCTCTTCTCTCCTCTCGTTTTCTTCTCTGAACTTTGTTGTTTCAATTCCATTCAGGTATTATTATATTTTTTCTCAGTTTCTTGCATGAAAGTGAAAGACGAACTTATAGATAAGTACGTTACTCCTCGGTGTAAAGTATAATGAGCTTGAAAGACTGCAGGCTCGTTTAATTCTTTCGAGATATACCTTCGTGAAACGGGGAGACGGTATTATGATCGTTTTAGAGGATGTAATGGAAGCAATTTGTTGTTACGCACTTCCACGGAATCTAAAGTGCTCCTTTTAAGAAAAAAAAAATGATGAAATTTAAAAGCACGGTATTAAGACACTCCCGCTAAAGGTATCTAACGAATAAAAAATAATAATATCAGGACGTAATTCTGAGAGAGATTATAATATGTATATATATAAATCCACGTCCCGCATTTATCTACCCTTAATATAATTCAACGATTAAAGTCTCCACCCAGCTGTTTCGAATTATTTAAACAAAACAGCTATCATTATTATCAAGCGTTGTTTTGTCCCTTATCTTTATTCAACCCTTTTCTCAACCTCGGCATCGCATCTTCCCCGTAAACTCTAACGTCTTGTTTCATTAACCTCGTGGTACCTTAAATTTAGCGGGATAGTAATCTGCCCCAACGCAAATCGGGAAGTACCACGACCCTTATAATTGGCTAAAATCTGGCAAGGGCCTTCTTGAAAGATTGGAAATTTCGGTTTTGGCTTTCACCCCCTTTTTCTCTCCACTTCACAGATCGATTACCGACTTTATTATTATGTATACACGCGGAGGGCTCCTCCTCCCCCTCGCGAATCTTGACTGTCATTTTCAGTGAAAATTGATACAGATTAATCGAGAAGGTAAACATTTAGCTTAGGCCCATTTAATTATGGCTTTTGTACGCCTACCCTTAGATTTTATAATAAATTTATATATCAAACGCGTGAAAGATACCCGGTGTATAAACTTGATCATTATTTACTTGAAGAATTGTACCTAGATGGTACAGGGTATAACCGGAGCCAACTTCATTCAGACTGTTGTTCACGTTCCCCAATGAATCTCAATGAATCAAACGAAGATTTATTTTCGTCAGAGGCGTGGAAATTACGATTGCGAATAGAATTGGCTCGCAATAGCTGCTACTACTACTCGTCTCATATCGAGAATAGTTGTAGAGTAGTAGATGCACGTATAATCTCAGTCTGTCGCGATTCAGTCCAGACTATTTTCGTTTTTGCTAATTCATTCATGCTCGAACGGTATTTATCGATTCTGGACCAGAGCCAACCACGGCTTGATTCCCCTGCTGCCTGCGCTTCGCCTTCTTCTTCTTAACGATCTTCTTATGTGCGCGAAAAAAGAGATAGGTAACAGTTGTATACGTCTAATTTCTTATCCGACATTTCTTCGGGCGTAACTTTCATTCAGACTGTGTTCGAAGGGGGGGAAAAAATCGCTCGGCTATCTTCATCCGAACAATTGAATGACGCAGCGTGAATATTCGGCCGCGAAATTTTAACGAAGAATTTCTCGAATTAATCAGTATGCAGCTTTTTTCAAAATTTCTGGACAAAGTAGCTTCTATATTATATGGACTAAGTTATAGCCGAAATATAATTATCTGAAATATGAGAAAGGTCGGTGTCTAGAAACCCGAGTACCTTCATGGGGTCCCACTTTCTAGCACAAAGTAGAATAAGTAGCACTTTACAAGGCAACAACGGCAAAGAACAGAGAATTAGACTCTCGCAGGTGGATGAAGATACATTCTGCCCCGCGCTCACAGACACGCGCAGAGACACACATAAACATGGTTTTCGTAATTATCTCACTAGAGAAGTTTAAGCACGGAAAATGGAATAACTAAGAGGTAACCTTATCCAGAAATTCTTCATTGTTTCAAGAATTTCTATCTTATATGTATCATATCCAAAGTATTTGATGACAGGATCGACGAAGCCAGTTTCTGCACTGCAGTCGAAGCACCAGCATCCCCTCAGGATCTAGACTTCATATTACATATAATGTAGAGCTTTAAGTCTACCTTATGGATTCCCGCCTCATGAAACAACCCATCGAGCCTAGAACTATATCAATGTAACTATATACAATGTACGTACAGCACTAAGTAATCCCTACATGATGTAAGTAGGTGATAACAAGGCGCGTGGTGCAGTATCACGTACCGTTCTAGGAACTTTGTAGGTAGGTATACTAATAGGAGAGATTCGATATTCTGTGCATAAGGAAACTTGTAAATTAGTATCGAATATTTTAGGGAACTAATTGATTCTCTAACAGTGTGGTAATTCCTGCTAACCGGAGAATTTCGTGATGAAGGGCTTTTCCGATGTATATCATGGGGTATAGATCCTTGTTGGAGTGAAATCGCTGACTCCTCTAGTGGAAGTGGTCTGAGACTGTCCTGTTCTTGAAGTGAAGTAGGGGGAACGTCTCTAACTTTATTATTGTCAATTTCCTGGGTAAGATCGGTGAGCCGTAGCTACTATCTTACAGCCCTGAAGTCTGGAAAGTCTAGGAAACTTGTACTTACCAAGCGAAGACCAGGGTCACATCCACGGTGCACCTCAAAGTTAGTCAAAGAGTTGGTCAAACTTTTCGAAGAGAGAAGCAACCGCCGGCGAGAGAGACGCGTCATTGATTCCCTTATTGAAATTTCATCTTCGTAGTTGCCGGAGGTAACCCATACCCGGTTCCAAAAGGAGAAACTTCTTCTTCTTCTTATTCTTCTTATTCTTATTCTTCTTCTTTTTCGGTGGCTACTATTTGTGAACACTGAAATCAAATCTCACGTTATATCCGGTTCAAGCGCGAGACTGGAGAACTGAAAGCGTGTATATATAGTTCCTTGCGATTGAAAATTTAAAATCAGCTATAACCTATCGAGTTTCAGAATCGAGCTGAAGTCTGAAGAAGCAGGGAAATGATCTGAAAGAATAGAAGCGGTTTTAGCTCTTCTTTATTTTACTTTTTCGTCGACAAAATGCAGACGTTCTCAACGGGGCAATGAAAGCAGAGCTTTTCTTAAAGCACTGCAATCAATCCTAAACGTTACGACGTCAGATTTATCTGGTAGAACCTGGTGTAGGTAGGTGGGTACCTATCCGGAGGCAAAAGGGGTTAGAGTGAAGAGTGAATCGCTGTCTTCGATCCAGAGCTGAATATTTCATTCGCTTTCGCTTAAGAGATGCTTCTTGAATGCTCAGAGTGACATTACAGGCACCGTCGAGTTCAGAAAGCTTCGCTTCCAGAGGACAGGGACTGAGGAAAGAGAAACGACGAGGAGAGGAGAGAAGAGGAGAGAACCGAACGTCTGGACCAGCCGGAGGCTGCAGCATCTTGAGAGATATTGTATAAGTTGGCGCGAGCCGAGACTCTTGGCTTCCTCTGTTTCACTCCTTACGACTCCTGCTCTTTTTACAGCCATCTTTTCAACAAAGTACCACCCCGGGCTCCCATTAAAACGATGTTTTCTTCAACTAGAGATATTCCCATACTATAGTTAGCCTCTTTTTCTCATTTATGTTCTTTATTATTCTTTCTTTCACCTAATGCTACAAAAATCCAAGAACAGGTAGAAACGCGTAAAATCTTCTTATTTTCATTCAATTTCGTTCAGATTTTTCATTCACGTTAAATACAGCGGAATCAAAATTGACCAATTCTCTTCTTTCCAGGGAGAAAATGAACCGCAATTTATAAATTCTCTAAAACAATTTGCCTCTCCACGCCTGGCATTGATAAACGATTGAGGAGACGTGTGATTTCCAAAATCTCTTGCTCCTATGCTACAAAGGAATCAGTTTGCTGTCCCCTCCGCCATATGGGCTCCATTCGTTTACCTCTTTTTTCTATTTTCTTTCTGTATCTCGGTGTCCCTTAAACGTTACGTAAACTCGTCCCCGCTGCCTGACCATTCCGTGTATGTGTGTTGGGACTAGCCCGAGGCCTGTTGGACAGAGAGACTGACACATCTAGGCTCACTCGCTGTTGATTCCGGGGAGCATTACGTCCGCGATAAGATAGACTAAACAAATAATTTACCGTACTGAAAGTAGGGCTGAGAGAAGAACTATAGGCGGCTAACCGAGAGGACAAAAAGGAAGAGAAAAATACGTGAACGATAACCCGAGTGAGAAGTCGAGAAACTCTGAGGATGGAACCTCGTCCATCTATAAGTTATCTTCATCTAATTCTTCACCAGACTTTACGTTATGCGTTTTGTCAGATTTTCTTCTTACCTTTTCCTGGCTCGAGGATAAATAAAATCGCGGGTTTCAAAGGCCACGAGTTTCTAGTTTTCAGTTTACATTTCTCTCCCGATTCCCTTGCGCCTACACGTAGCTGTATACCTCGGTACTCAAATCGTATATCGACGCCTTTGAAAAGTTAACTTAACATCTCGAGCTCCGCTCCGCGCTCACGTATCTACATTAATACGTGTTCCGTCTACTGATCACGAGAGACTACGCATTTGTAGTTCTTTTCTCTTTACTTTAAAGAGAAAGAGAGAAAAAAAAAAAAAACTACAGTTATTTAACTTATTTTGCGGTAATTTGTGATTATTGTGTTTTTTTTTATTTTGTAGGAAGAATTTTGTAGGAGAGACGGAGACTCAGACGCAAGTTTCTGGTCTTCTTTTTTCTTCTTTTTGTCATAATTCTTGATGCTAACTTTCTCTAACTGTTTGTCTCGTTGAAATGTAGGGAAAAAAAAAGGAATATTAAAGAGTCGAGAGAATAACGGGATGGGTTGAAATTCTGAATTCGTTTGAACAGATTTAGAATTTTCACAAACATTCAAGTTTAGAAGATTAGAACTTCGAGAGGCCGGAATACAGGCAGCTCAAAACTCCGAGAATCCAGACCCCCGAAAACTCAAAAGATCAAAAAAATTCGGTCTATTTCTCAGGATGTGGTGACATAAAATACTTAATTCTAATCGAGAGCCGTTTTATCTACTTCAATCGATCACTCCGATGTCATAAATAATTGACAGGATTTTGGAACTTTTCTTCGAAAAAGTAAATTTCAAGACGATTAATTTCACCCCTTATTGCAGGTTTCGATACGATCAATAGATAAAGTCTGAGTTATTAAACACTGAATGAATACATATGCGTGAATTAAAAATTTCAAAGATTCAGCCTTTCGGAATTTTGAGCCTTTGGTGTTCCTCGTTTAAATGTTTTTCAAATCAGCTATGTAGACTCCCGGGAAAATACGCTTCCTAAAAACTGTGAAACGATCGTATTCGAATTCGGAATTTTTCATCCAGTCCCAGAATAACGACAGTTATATTCTCTTTCTCTCGAATGTTGAAACTTTATTTAACACACGGCGATATATAGAGGAAAAAAAAAAAATATAAGGCAAAAAGAAAAGATCCAGTTTAACCACAGGCGTTTAGAAGCATTTATATACCCTGCAACCAAAAATACCGTATCGCATAAATTGTCGTTAAGTTGTTGAAAAGCATCGGCTTCATGCTTATGGAAAATAAGGGTCATTCATTGCGCAAGATCACGTCGACACGCGCTCAGCACAGCTCAGCTCAACTAAACTAAACTAAACTCAAACACACGATACCAATGATCCGGATGACACAGATGCGTTAGCCACGAAGGCGCCCATTGCACCGCATCGTTTCGTTGCAGTCTGTTTGTTATTCGCTCGACGCCCTGGTGCACCAGGCAGTCGATGACGACACTGTTACAACTCGCATCGTCTGGCGCCGGTGTCACGGTCCAAGACGCGACGCGGCGAGTCCAGGACCGAACGATTTGATGATGAAAAAAAAATATAGCCGATTTATTAAATCGATTTATTTCAGTCTTGGATAAATTATTTTAAAAATTAAAAAAAAAAAAAGAACTCGCACTCATCCGTATCGGAGAGAAAGATTTTCGGTTTAGTGTATATACCTACTAGACAGTAACTGATCGTTTCCTCTTCGTTATAAACGAGCGATAAGATGTATATTTATAACGTCGATATAGCCGCAGACTTGACTCATAGTCTCCTTGTCTTTGTGAAATTTCTTGGCCTCTGATTTTAATCAAATAATTGGCATCGAACAAAGTTTGAGAAACGTGCGATAATAAAGCGTTCGGGTACGAGACGGTCTTGTGGACCGCGTCTGCGGACGTCGAAATAAACGTAGTAATGACGGCGGTAACGAATCGATAAGTGGGTACCATCGCAGCTCATTTACAAAGATTGCCGAGGAAAAATTTGATATTATCTGACACGGTTACTTACGGACAGCTTGCCTGGCTAGCTTGTACGCCTCGTGCATACGTGTGATATGTACAGACGCGTGCAGCATAAAGTGCGTGACGAGAATTTCGTAATTGACCTTAAGACATTCCCTGTATGATCTCTCGCCAACCTCATACTCGTAATTTCTTTTATCTCAGGTAATACCACGAACTCCCTGTGCCCAGAAATTATTTCGTGAAATGAAACTACGTGGAAAAAGAAACGAAAGAAATGAATAAATCAATGAAATCAATATAACTGACGGTTACTTATTTCGTTCGGAAATATCTTGACGCGGATCTTAGCGAGTGTCAAATTCTATTTAAACATCTTCGGAACAGCCACGTGCTCTGAGAGGCGAGAGAGAGAGAAAGGTAGGATCTTCTCTAACCAATCAGTCGTTTCGATCGGGTAAATCGCAAGATCGCGATAGCCTCGCACAAGTCGTAGTCATGGCTCGTCGCAATCCGTCAGTTGGGTCGCAACAATGCATCTTAGTCGCTGATTAGATGCAGACGCGGCGATAGGGAGACAAGCAAAACATCGGGGATGCCAGACTCACAATCAGTCTCGAGAGGCATCGGTATAGAGAAATTTACCGTGTATACCGTGCGAAAGATCAGATTTACCTCTTATTACCAAAAATAAATAAATAAATAAACAAACTTCGAGTTATGATTTTCTTGGGTATTTAAACTCACTTGGGAAGTAGACGTACAAGTTTGGACTAAAAGTTGGCGTAGCTAGACCGTGGAGTCACCGAATAAACCTAATGCCCCATGTTTTAGGAGTGAGAAGCCGCGGCGAGAACCGTTCAAACTTTACGACGAATTAACTAGAGAGTGGAAAACGCAGTTGATGCAGGTAAACAAGTCGCGGGTGCGGTAAGCGCTTTCTAACTTGTCACTCGAATAGTTGGACTTAATTTGAAGTTGGCTTAAACTATCTGTTCAAATCTCTCTACAGATTAAGACATTTGAGGGTGAAATAAATCCGTGCGATTTTTAACGACGAAACAGAAAATTTGGGAAATATCTTTTATACGTATACATTTTTGTTTTCAAAACCTGAGGATTATTTTCTCCGATAATTTTCTCACTTTTAAACGCACACCCGTTATAACAAACCCGCAGGAGCGAGTGCGGAGGCTACGTCGTTGTATTCACACTCGTCAAACCAGTTTATCGGCTGTTTCCTCAGGGTTGAGAAGCGATGTGGCTGACCAGAGGAGTCACGCTGATTATAGATCGTCCAGTGACTCAAAAGTCTAGCGCGATCTATTCTGTTCCGTTTTATGAACGAGGAAACGTGAGATTTGGCAAAAGTATCAAAAAATGAGAAATTTTTTTTCATTCCTTTTACCTTTTTATATTTATACAAAATCTTCACATCGATGTGAATTTTTGTTCCGTTTGTCTTCGGGTGTCTCTGAAAAAAATGGACATTTTTATTTATCTTCTTATCAGTTTTTGACAAAAAAAAAAAAAAACCTAGAAGAAATGAAACGTCGATTTTTCTTCTAGAAACTCTGATTCATGCTCACTGCTGATTGTTAATATAAACAAAGTTGGGACTGAACGCTCGCTGATTCTGATAATCAAGAGATCTTATCTCCGCCACGTAGCACGATAGGACTTGTTATAACGGCCTTTAAAACGACGTCAATCAGAGTCCGCCATGGGAGCTGGCTGCGGGACAGAGAAATATCAATTACTTCAGGGTCTGTGTATCTATCCGGTCTGGGGTACGCGATGTTTCGCGACTTAGACGTGCCAGAAACCGCTGATGAGGGTATCGATCGTTATATACCCATCCAGCCAATTCCGAACGGCCAGTGGATTAATGATCTTCGAGGTAAGATACGAGGAACCGGAGCCGCTGACTCATCCTCGGGCACTGGTTGTAACTACCGATTCGGACCGGGTTTCGAACTTGCATGTGCAAATAGAAGACAATAGACATTATTCCGCGAGCTTGAGCTTAACCGCACTGACCCCGTGCTTAACTACCGCGCGAATTCTAAACAGGTAATATTCTTTTTTTTCAAAGATGATCGTTTTGGCTCGCCTTTCTAGTTTTCGATTTCTGATAGTGGAAGAGAGTCAGTATTGGCTCTCACGTATCTAGGTATTTCTAGATTTTGAAATTCAAGAGGGCTTTGATCCCGAACCGAAACTTAAACTTGACCCGAAATGCCATCTCATTTAATCCGTTCATTTATTCAGTTATTTATTTATTTATTTCGTACCCTGAATCGTTTGGGATGAAGAAAGGAAGAGAGAGGCGAGTGAAATCGTTCGATCAAAAGGTTCTCATCACGTATAACACCGTTACGTGCGATGCGCTGATGGGGTCAGGTTTGAGTTCCGAATTTCAAAAGTTCCGAGCGGTAAGAATTCACAATTTTCATATTTTTGGAAATGAAATTCCTACAAATTAACTTTATATTCTTCCGAAAAAATTATTTATGACATCGCAGTTATCGATCGAAGAAGATAAAATGGATTTCCTGAAAGAATCTCTCGATTAGAACGATTAACTATTTTTTGTCCTCACATTCTGAGAAATTGATTGAAGTTTTCGGATTTCTGGGTTTCCGGGGTTCTGGACTTTCGGACCTTTAAGATCTTTGCATTCCAACCTTTTCGGATTTTGTTATTCCAAAGTTGAAGATTTCTGAAAATTCTAAACCGTCCCAAATGAATTCGGGACGTCAACCCCGCCCGTTTACCTTTAGGATTTGGGTTGGGTTTAGGTCTGAACGTCTGATATTCCACGCAAAGGTTTTCCTCGATCCGGGAGAATTCGTCATCTCCTACTTCCGGGCGATAGAACTGAATATTCGAAGGAGAGACTTGCCTGTGAGCAACCCTCGGCCTCCTTAGCTACATAGTTGATACGCTACAAATCCTACGTAAGTATGTGTGGCTGTCGCCTCGACGGGTGATAAATTGATCGACATTATTCGCTCCGTTACGTGGGAACAAAAACCGGAAGTTGATCTTTTTGGTTTTAAATTATACCGCAATTTTTCAAGATAGTAATCTGCTTCCTGACTCCGGTCTAATTTTCAAAAACCATTACTACCCCAGTCAAGTATGATAAGAATGATGCGAATATAAAATCCCATATTCATATTAAATTCGCGGAAATATTATCTGCAGGATCTTTTGAATCAGCGAATTTACTGACGATGCAAAATCGACCGTCCATCCAGCGAAACTCCTCTCTGCCTTTATTCTACGTTCATCTTCAAACCTGACAGCCACTGAACTCTGACCAGTTGAAATCTGCACGGCGTTTTATTCCGAGATAAGCGATTTCATTTCATTTATTTTTATTCTCTCGACGTTTCGAAGATGGAGAAGAAAAAAAAAGAAAAAACAAAATTGATTTCAAGTTTGAAGGGTTGCGTTTTATCGTTCGTTCGAAACCTAGTAATTATTGAAATTTCGAAGCGTATAAGTATTTACAGATTGCAAAAGTCTCGTCAGTCCAATATTTCACTTGATGTTGACTCGACGTTCGATCTCTCGATGTCAAAGATCGTCAAAAATCTATTCAACAGTAGGTATATGTGATAAAAGTCACAGAAGGTGCCGACAGAAGCCGTCATATTATCCCCCGCATAGCTGGAAATGCAAAGCGAAGAGACGAGCGGGAGATAATATCATGGAAAGAATTATTCGATAAGTTGAAAGGAAACCTTGGAAAGGCAAATCTCTGCCAATCTTTCGATAATTCGTCGTTGACGTTTTCGCTTTTGACACACACATCCGCCCACACTCACATATGCACATCGTATAATCGACGCCACGTCGCTTATTAAATTATCGGCTTGCGGACAGTTCGGACGATTTCCCTTCGCCCTATAAAGCAATCGAAACGTGAAGTTTGATCCCCAGGTTTGTCCGAGGTCACGTATTTCCTAATCCATCTTCTTTCTCCCCTCTTTTCGTGCGATCTGCATTTTTACTTTTTTTCTTTTGCTTGTCCCTGTCTTTACGCTCATCAAACGATCACGATTCTGTCACTAACATACGTCTGTGTATTCCTCGTAAATTTATCTCCTCCTTAGATGTTTGCGTCAGTTCGTCAATCCGTCTGTCTACAATCCCGTCAAATGTTTCGTCATACAATTTGTCAGTCGGCCAAGTGACAGCTGGTTGAAAATTTTTCTACTTTTTGTGGGATCCGTCACGCGATAGAAAACTATATTTTGACATTATTTTAACGAGCTTGAGTTTAACGGTAGTCGCTTTTAATCGTCTTATAATTAGTTCAAATTTGTTTCTTACTTCGGTTGCAGATGTGTTGGGAAATATTAGACAATTTTTTTAAACCTTGTCAGCTGTTTCTACGATTGAATAACGACGTCGAAACGATTTTAAAGCACACCTTTATACCTATCTATGCTCCAATTTCTCAAGGTATATTGCTGTGATAAAATATTCTCTTCCAGTTTTTCTTCTTCTTCTTTTTTCTTTCATACTTTATACTTTGCTTTACTTTGACTCAAATCTCACCAAGTTTACAGCTTAAACAAGACTTTTATAATTAATACTTCGTTAGATCATACCAGCAGAAAATAAACTTCGCCGGCGGTAAATAGCCCCCTTCTTTTTCTTTTTCCTGCCGTTTTTTTTTTTTTTTTTCTCTTCCTTTTCTTCGTCTTCTTCTTTTATCAAAAATATAAATAATTACCGACTAACTAAGTAAGAAGTGAGAAGCAAGAATATAGCTACAGTCGTTTATTTTTTATTCAACAACTACAGCCGGCACCCTTACCTTATTATTATACGTACCTACCACTAAGAATTGATTACTTCAAGAGCGAGCTCCTCGCGATTCAATTATTCACCTAACATAAAAAGAGGAAATAAATTTCAGGCAAAACTTTTTCTTCTTATTCTTTTTCCATCTTTGAACAAACAGTCGATTTCTTAATTTCCTACAGCGTAGCCAGCACTTTTTTTCTTTCTCAGTCCCGCACCGCCACCCATCTAGCATAGACTTACATACACGCGTTGTATGCCTTTTCTTTATTTGCCAAGATTGGATCGGGGCCTATGTAAATCGAGAAATGCGTGTCTTGTGATTCCTAGGTCTGTCCTCAACTAAGAAAAGGTACTTTCCTTCCAATTTTCACCTTAGCTTTGCGTTTCGAAAATGGTAAATCGTCCCGAGCGAGAAAACCCTCTTCCTCACTTTCTCGGCCTCTAACTCGCTAGGGTTGGCAAAAAGGGCTGAGAGCGGATACAGACTAGGAACAGGCTAACCTAAGCTAATACCCGTAGTCTACCTATAATCCAAATACATTTTCGAGTGGATAATCCCGGAAATCCTTTCTCGTCTCAAAAAAAAAAAAGAGAGAGTATAAAATCAGCGATGTACCAATATTCTAATGTTCTACACGATGAAAGTGCGTAAGTATATGACCCGGTTTTTTTCGCTCACGATCAGCCCTGATATCACGAAATGAGAATGAACGCTTGTTCTCGCCCACGTAACCGCAGCTGTCAGTCTATCTATATTATGCTCTTTTTTTCTTTTCTTTTTTCTTCTTCACTTTTTCTCGCGTTTTCTCTTCTTTTGATCTTCCCTGTCCCGCACACACTAGACATCACCTTTTTGCCACCATTCACATAAGTTCTTATCCTCTTTTGTACCACTCTCTAAATCTCCGGAGGATTAACGATGACTGATGTTGACGCGTGCTTAGCGCCCCTCAGAACCCATTATCTAGCTGTTATAGTGGGGTGATGCGCCTTTGTTTATTAATTAATAATACCCTACGCCTTACGTTTACCGGCCACCATTTACAGGCTCGAATATTCTCGTGATAAACTTCGCCTCGTCTCATTTGTCATCATATTATCGTAAGAAGAATAATACTCAATTCGTTACTTGGAACGTAAAGTGAAGTAAAGTCAGGGAATATCAGATTCCAGCCCCGCGAGGTCCGCGAAAATGTTGTTGAAAACTTTTTCACCGCAAACTGATCCCTGCACGAGTTACCAGCTAGATTTGCACGCGGTGAACGTGAACAACGTTCAATTTCGTATTCAAATTAGAGTTTGTACAGAGAACCACTGTTTCCGATCTTCTTTTATACCGGGAAAATGAAAATATAAAATATCGCGAATTACTTATCCGAGATTTTCACCCGCGTTCAAAGTTCGACAGTATAGCAGCTGCCGCGATTTCTTCAAACTCTAAGCACCGCGAATGGTGGAAAAAATTCAGCTGACTTTACAGCACTGCAAACCAGGTCGCGGTACCGAACTAGCCAACCTATATGGACCTACTAGTTTCATTAGTTCAGGATTACCGATTTATGGCGCATTGCAATAAATGCTGCGACGACTGGTTCGTACCAGGCATGAATTAACCTCAGATTCTAAACTCCTACATCGTTTCTTGGTCACATTGCATTGCGTGTAGGTACCTTCCATAGGCTATTATGTGTGTAACCAAGAAACGTAGGTACGTAGGCGTTCTCGGCTATGCGAGAGAAAGTGTTATGTATGTCGTTTGAGCGAGAACCGCACGCTCGCGGGGTACGTGCGTAATGCTGATTTATGTACAACGTACATACGTGTACGCTACATATATATCTGGACACATCGATCGTTTTTATCTTAAGGTTATGTTTTTTTTTTTTAAATTTTTTTCTTCTTTCGTTCAAAGACATGTTGAATAAAGAAAAATATTAAGGCTTACGATCGAAGCGAGAAGATATAAGGCTATGTATAGCTGCTACCAATACCCTAATCGAAAGGTAGACTTCGAGACAGCTAATTACACCTAACGGTACGTACACCGCCCGGTGGTTCGTGTAATCAAATTGAAACTATTCCGACTGGTTGCACGAGTTTTAAAGCTTTCAAACGCGTTCACTGTGCCACTAGACTTTCAGTCAATTTATCCAACGTCGCGGAATTGAGTTGGACATGGACACAGATTCCGAGACTTGAATTCGGCTAATTATTCTCTGCAGTAAACCAGTCGGCAAACCTGTTTATCATCTCTTTTTTTTCTCCTGATTATATCCATCAATTTTCTAGAATATCAGTATATTTTGAGAAAAATTCGAAACGAATATTTCCTGAAGGAAATAAATTTTCATCATCCTTTTATTAATGAAAAATGTTTTTATGACCGTTACTAGATTCTTTTTCTGCTTTTTCTTCTTATTCTTCCTCCGTGAAACTTACCGCGTTAAATGAGTCTGGCTCTTTGTTAGTAGCCAACAGATGATTGAGGTAATTATGGAGGTGACGCCTGAGCTAGGGGCAACCACGGTGGGAAACTAGTATAAAGTTCCACTCCGCACGTTCATCCTGAACGTCATATTCTACAGGACGTTCAAAGCAGGGGAGAAAAGGTTCGATTGACCAATGCACCTGCCGACTGGCTGGTTGGCCGAGTCCTCGATTCCCTACTCTTCTGCCTTTTACCTGCCTCCTTTCTCAGTCTTCTTTCTCCTCCTCGTTTCATGCCCTCGAGGCAATGCACCGTCCATGGGGGACGTTGACCTCCCGGTTCACTCTCGACGCTTGGAGAGAAGACTCGACTCCGCTGCTTCTTCTTCTTCCTCTTCCTTCCTCCTCCTCTTCTTCTTCTTCTTCTTCTTCTTCTTCTTATTCCTTGCCCTTTCTCCTCGACTCTTGCGTGCCTACGAGAATAAACCAACTCCACACTTTGGCCGAGCTCTTAGGGCCGAAGAAGACTGCCGCTGTACGAGATACGAAAGACGTGCAGCGGGTTGGTCAGGTGAAACCGGACCCAGCAGGAACTCCCTTCTTCCTTTCTCTCCGTCTTTCTTCCCTCGTCTGACTCACCGATGCAGAGTATCAAGGGGCCCTTTTTTCTCACCCAAGAAAACTCGCCCGGTTTTAAGTTTAAAAAGCTACGTGACGAGACGATAAACCGTGTCAAAAACTGGCGTACAATCCTGCTCCTGTACAAGTCTGAATTAAAATCTATACAGAGTTTGACTCGAGTGTCCTTTTGCGTTTCGCAAGGAGTAGAAATTTATTCAGCATTGATTGGAGGAGCGGGACTTTCTTATCTATATTGAGAAATATTTGTGAACGAAATTTCCAGATCTGTTCGTTATTTCTATTTATAATTATGCTCAGCGGCCTGGATACAGAGATTTGTTAATTAATTCCGGTGAAATAAATCGTGGGAAAATGGGATCGCCGAGACTTGCGATTCAACGTCTTATTCTTCTACCCACGCGAATATATATATAGTGGACGAAATTCCTCCACTCGACAAATATTCCCGAGGTATAAGTCAGGAGAAGAAGTCCTTCTGCGACTACGCCGCGTTGCCGGATGAGGTTAATCGCTACTTGACCCAATTTTATTCTCTCGCCTTAATGCGAGCTCGAGAACAATGCCACTCTATACTGGTGCTAGTACTAGTACTGCCGCGCCCACCTTCGACAATTCGAAACGATCTGTTACCCTTCCTGTCGAAGAATCATCTTCAAAATCATCGAACCTGATGTGCGTGAAATTTGGACGTAAAAAATTGATATTTACGCCGGAGATTCATCTCCAGTGATATTTGTGTTCCTCCTTTTCTTATTCTTCTTCTAGTTTCTGTTCGCATCTCCCAATAGACTTTTACGATGATGAGTCTAAGAGCGAGGAACAAGATGCTTTTCGGATTCTTTAATGAAAAATGTAGAGCGACGTATGTATGTGGAAAATATACACTAAATACAGTTTTTCAAGCAAACTTGTCAGGATTTCTTAATGATTTCCCTCGTGTGGTGAGGATCGTTGAAACAATAATCTATTCACCCGATATAAGATCCTCAGCTCTTGTATACTCTTGTTTATCAAAGTTTTTGTAAACCTGGTACTATGGGATCACGAACTCACGTTAACCATTGTGTATTTTTCTTTAGAAATTTATACCAGATAGACTAAACCTTTCAAGCAAGAAGAGCGAGGAAGAGAGAGGAAAAGGAGAAGAGAAGAGAAGAAAAATTCTCTTTTGGTTCCAAAAATACAAAACTGGCGTAATAATTCTTTGCGAATATAACAAGTCGAGTTTTTCTCCAATTGCGTTCCAGACTTTCAGCTCCTTTATTATATTTCTTTGACATTTTTATTATTCCATCGTATTTTCTTCATCTATTTGTGTATTTGAAGCGACGTGCTTAAAAAAATTTCCTCCCCATGTGGGAATTGAGACTTTTTTTTACATAAACGGATATTTCCATACTGCGTTTCGTCTCTTCGGTACCTGTCTACCTTCCTAACCACGAGTTCGAATCGATATTCAATGAGTGTCTTCTGATGATTTCTATCGCCTTACGAGACGACATTTTTTCGTCCCCATATCCTCTGTTCCATGTTTCATGTTTGACGCTCAATGGTTGTTCGCTACGCGCCCCACAACCTGATCGGCGTACTTGTCTCAGCGTTCGCTCGGAGTGAAATAAGAATAAGTAGATAGGATGAATGAAGAAAGAAAGAAAGAAGGAAGGAATAAGAAGAAAAGAAAAGGAGAGAGAAATAAAAAAGGGAAAAGATAAAAACGGAGAAAAAAATGTCGTGACTGGAATATATTCCGATCGTAACTCTCGTGGCAGAGCGAGGATAATCGGATCACATAAACTGATTTCTCAACTTAATTTCATGTCTCAATTCTTCGTGGATTCGGGACCGCACACGCGGAAGCATTATTATAACCGTGACTTCAGCTCCGGAACAAATCACCACGTTTTCACGTAGGTATAATACGCACTAGTATAGCAGGTACAATGCGTATACATGTACATATGCGTGCGTAATGTTGGCTTTAATTCAACAACGTGTTTGTTATTTAGCGGTGAACTAATCGCGGCTGTACTCACCGTCAAAGATGAACCGGATATTTCACGTTTCCTGTAACGCACACTTTGTGTCCCTACGATTAGCGGCCGCGTTTCATTGAATCATTTCGTAACTCGACTACCACTGGTGTTGCTGGTGTCCGCTGCATCGATTTTTTTATTCTCTTTCTTTTCCCTACGCAGCCATATAATAGCCGGATATTCATTGGCTTTACTGTTGACGTCGGATTTGAACCAGAATTGATGAGGATTAGCGAGGAGATGTAGATCCGAGAGTTATTAAACACGTGAAGGAAAAATGATAAGATTTGATCCTTCGACGACGTTGAGAAAAATTGAATAAAATTATACATGGTCGAAGAACAGATACCTAGAGGAAATCTTCGAGATTTAAGATATGAGGGGCAGGCGTGAATTCGGCTTGAATCCCGCCTGGGAAATGTCGTTAATTATACAAGGCTACATGGAACATAAAATGCCTTTGTTTTTGCCGCTGCAGGGTCTTGGGGAAAAAATGTAAAAATAAAAGAAAAAAACGGTAGATAACGCGATAGCCGGTTAAACGGCGGCGTAAGACGAATACCCCGGTTCAGTTGAGAAAACGAGAAAACCAGGAAACGAGAAACCAGAAAGCAGAAAGTTAACCAACCGCAACCACCTCTCTTTCTCTCTTTCTTTTTTTCTTTCTCCAACCGAAGGTAGCGGTCAGCATGTCTCAGTTAAAAAAAACTGTAACATCGCACCGCTCTCACTGTGTCTTGTCGCGATAATGAGATTTATGGAAGCCGAAAACGTGGCGGCGATTCCGCAGATAACAACCCCGCGACGACGCGGTGCTGTCTCGTTGCCGCCACGCAGTCCTCCACTTCGTTCTTGGCCAGCCTCTCTGCCCCATGCACCGGCCTCGAGGGCTTGTCATCCTTGAGACTCGTACAATGTACATACGAGGACTCCAGCTATGCCATTCTACTTATCCTCGTTTTATCTCTTCCGTCAAAATACTTACACAAATTTATTCACTGCAGAGGTACCGGACGCGGACATATAAGTCATTGTTTGTTATGTAACATTGCATAACGAGAAGAAACATAAAACATAAGAAAAGGAAGAAGAAGAAAGAAGCAAACTCTGCCACGACTGAAAACAGGAGAAAAAAAGATTTTCGACTCAAGAGTTGAATTTTATTTTTATTGTTTTTTATACAAAATTGGCAAATCTTTTTTCACGTAGGTATGCACGTGTATGTGAGCAACGGATGTAGGTGTGTAGTCAGGTAAGAGTATCGGGCGAAGTAGTTAAGTGGTTCGCGCACCTGGTGGGGCCTCGACGATTGCTGCGAAATAAGCGTCGGTCGGCTGCAATCTGATAGTTGGCAATTTCGTTTCGCCTTGACTCGGGTACTATTATCGACCTATACGGCCACTACTCACAGGTATACCGAAGTAACGTTGCCGCGGACCGTATCGAGTGCTGAGAACAGAACGGCGGTACTGCAGGCGCGAGCTCCTTCATCAAGATCGGCTAATTATCTGGTGCCTTGGCCATTCGTTCATTGGATTGTCTCGCGTCTATATATACGTATATATTATATGTTTGGTCGCAGAATTCATAAGAGTGAAAGGAACGAGCAAATGAATGGATCGACGACAGCGACGACAGGGACGAGCAGGAACATCCTTATAACGTCAATTCAATAGGCGACAAGTATTTAGTTACAATCGAAGGATTTCCTTGATCGATTGATTGCCTTGAATCATTAATCTCGCAGAATATAAACGACACTTTCGAAAATATCATTCCGCGAAAAGTTACTCCTCTTCTGCAGCTGTCAGAAACTGAACTGAACTCAGACGTTAGGAAAGCGCACACGGGGTTGAATTGACCCGAAGTGATTTTCGACTCGCAATTACTCGGAGGCTGTATAGTTTTTGAAAAAAATTTTTAGACGTTTTTTGTTGGAAATTTGTCCAACTTTAACGTTGTATTGTTAGATTTTGTGAAATCAAAGTTTTAGCTATAGAAAAACGTGCGTTTAGAATATCTATGAAAATGTTAATTAACATCGTATTGAAATTTAAACTAAATACAATATGGTCGATGATTGTATTTTAGGCTAATGATCATAAACTATTTTGCAATCGTCCTGCAGATTTAGGAGTGAGTGATGATGCAGCCGTATAATGTACATGTGTGTAGAGATGCGTGTGAGTTATAGGTAGGTGTGGTGGATAAATCAATCGCGAGAAAGAGAAATGATAGTAAATTACTGTCGTTAGGATATAAAGAAATTTATCGAATGATTATACGACGTAGACCAGTCGAATTTAAAAAAATATATAAAAATAATAATTCTGCAATAAAACGAATAGCTGAATTGGTAATTTTTCTCCTCTTTGATGTAAACATTTCTTCTATACATATATGTATTATAGATATACAGCTATACTTATCCTCCTCGGAGACGACGACGACGATATAGAATAAACTATGATACCGCGAGTTCTGTTAGCGCGCGACTATCAACCTCAGTCAGTACGTCTAACCCGTCACATAAATATACTTGAATTCGGGTCGCACACGTGGCTAAAGTATTATAGGGCGTAGTACGAACTACCGAAGCTACCCTAACTCAAGCTCGGCATCAAAGGGCGTCAGAAATAACCGGATCGTATATCAGTATGTTTTACGCTTCTTCTTCATGGATTCGTTACGGCGCTTCTATACTGCAACATCACGAAGACCTGGTGTCCATGCGATGATTTTTATTCTCATTGAAATTTTACAAACTTCGATAATTCCAGTTGTCAAAAATTTCCTTTCCTTTTTTCTTTCTCTTCTTTCCTGCGAATGTTGAGTTATTTGCAAGTTTTTGAAAAAGTACACTGATTGGCGTGATAAATCTTTGACATAGGTGGAAAAGAAGGAGTAGGATGCGGGTGCAAGGAGGAAGACAAGAAAAAAAATGGAAAAATTCTGTCGTTAGAGTTTTTTGAGAGCCTAGAGGCTAAGGAAAAGACAATTGCTCGCGGCTTGCTCTGCCTTTCTCTCCTTTTTTCTCTTATTCCTATTCTTCTTCTTCTTCTTCTTCTTCTTCTTTTTTAGGCTTTTGGTTCGATCCCTCGAAACGCGTAAGGTGAGAGGTGTCGTCGCGGGTGTCGTCGTCGGCTCACGGAGTAAGAGAAACGGGGAAAAACTGAGAACTTTTGCTCTCTCGATCTCGCGGTACACGGGGTTGGAAAGGGGGTACAGCAAAACGCGGGGGATTTTATCCCACCGGATCTCAACTTTGAAGTTCCAATCAAGATTGATTGCGTCAGATAAAACAGGATTTTCTACGTGGTTGCGATGCTGCTGCTGCTGCTGCTGCTTTTCACTTTTTACTTTTTACTTTTTACTTCTTACTTCCTGTTGCTATTACGAATCGAAGAATAAAATTCTCTCTCTCTCTCTCTCTATATATATATATATATATATATATATATATATATTTGATATACATCGATATTTTTATTTTTTCTTGATTTGGGGAGATATTTCGACACACAGGATTCGCTAGGCATGAAGGATCACATGCTATCGTTGACTTCGTACGATTCTGCAACAGCATAGTTTCACTTTGATCAATCGCTCGTACATTATTACATGAGAGTCTTCTCTATCAGAGTTCGATTCAGAGAGAATTTGATAGTCGTATTATTAAGTATCATACGTTGCTGCGTATAGGTACCGGTGATCGGTATAAATATAAATTGGGAGAAAAAATTTGCGATTCCAGTCTAGCCTAGCCGAGGCATTGCACAGAGGGATGATATTTACGACCCTCGATTTATGACGCTTCAATTGTTTTCACTGCGTACGGAGGAAATTGATAAAAATCCGACGTGAAATAGGAGATTTTATTATCCAATATCGCCGCGCGGAATTTCTTTCGCTACGAAATTGACGTGAAATGGAAGATGTATAGAAAAAAGAATATACCCGTATGAATATAAAATGAATAAAAATATATAAATAAATAACTAAAGATGAACGAACAACTCGCGTATATGTATGTACCTACATAGATTGCAAATAATTCACACGAGGCGCATCGTGGGTCGCGAATTTTTTTACCACTGAATATCTACGCCTACGCTTGCACGCCTACGCTCATACGCCTATATTTATTCACCTGCTAAAACGAGCCTGGATGAAATGACGGTGGATTAACTACACGAGAATCATTAATTGCACTCGCTGTCTCTTTGACGACGGTAGATGCCTTCTACCGTATTTTACACTTCGGTGAGGCACTTGAAAGCGAAGAACGACAAGGAAATTTCATCGCTTTTTACTTTCAGTATACCTGAATATCCTCGAATTTTCCTTTCAACTTATTATATTAATAATACCAGTATCATCATTTCCGTTTTCCTCGACGTTATTTATGTCATCGCGTTGATTGTTATTCCAAATTACCAACAACAAAAAAAAAAAAGAAAATTAGAAATGATCAGATTATCATGCTAATGAATTTTTTCCCAAACTTTTTGAGCCACGACACTCAAAAATTCGTCTCCCAAAATCGCACGGAAATAGACAAGTGAAATGAAACTAGCGAACTTCCTCTTTGCGGAAAAAGGAGCCAACCTTGGTCCCATAGAACAAGGGTATAACTACTTGGATATATACTTAGGTGACTGTATAACCCAGTGCAGCAGTAGCTAGAAGGTAACTTGGTCCACGGTAGTGTCTAATCCTTTGTCGGCTTTGGGGGCAGTTTCATGCAGCAAGTTCTCTTCCTGCAGGCTTTCATTTGGCGCGGAGCCCCCGGTATCGCGTCTAACCTCTTAACCACCTCTAATTAAGTACCTGCTTAGTGCTTAGTGCTTACTGCTCACTGCCGTGAGCAACGCCCGCGATATTCTACTACCCAGTTCTCGCTTTATCCACCACCGAGATCTTCGCACCAGGAGCCGAGTGTCGACGTGGTTTCGACTTTGAGTTATACGAGCCACCTCAGCTATTCGAAAACACGAAGAGAATCTGGAAGGGCTTATTTTTCCCAGTAGTTCAACGTGTACATTACAATTTCGTCCTAAGTTCAATTACCGATTATTTCCTTCTGTGAAAAAGGAGTAGGGAGAGTGGGAGGGTTGTTTAGCTAGGGAAATGAGAAATCCGATTCCGCAGATTCGCAGAAAGTGTTTTGCTTCGATTTCGTCCTGGATTAAAGATCCGTCCGAAGAGATTGTAATAGCAGAACCGGATGTCTACTTAGAATTTGTCTTCTTCCTCCCTTTTTTTCTATGGAGCTGAAGATCGGTGGTTCATTTTAGCAGCAAATTCCGATCTGACTTTAATTAATCGTCAATTTTAGCAACGAGATCAAAGTGGGAACACGGTGATGACGGTGGTGTCCTGGTAACTTTTAACGAAGGTTCATGAAATGCTGTATAAAAATTCCTTTGTATCTGTGATCGACTGATTGATTGATTGATTGATGGACGGGTCGGAGGATTGATTCATTGATTGATCGCCAGTCTAAGTAATTACAGATATCAATTATACCAATTTTGTCCATGTAACGATCGTGCGTTAATGCGTGTATCGAGAAACTGAGAGAAAGAAGAAGAAGAAGAAGAAGTTATACATACCTTCGGCGTACTACGTCCGATTCTTTTTTTATCCTAGAACGAAGATTTCTGCGTGCGAATATCTCTAAGAAATTTGTCGAATAATGATTGGAGATGAAATAAAAACGGCGAAATGTTAGCGCTTGATTACCTACTGGACTGACAAAACATGGAAATACAAAGCGGAGACAAAGCGAAGTAAGAAATTTTCCCTTCTGCTGACGCATATTTAATCGTGCTAAGTAAAAGGTAACGCCTAAATAATTTACACGAGAAATTAATCTTTTGCTTACAAGACGGATTAACAGCCCTGAAGGATTCTGGAATTGTAAATATTCGAGCTCCGACCAGCACCAGAACCGGGGAGAGACTCGCTCCATTTTCTTGACTCGTGAAAACTTTCGAAGAATTCATCAACTAATTACTTTTCAACTCATTCCCATCTGCTTCACCGCTGACTGACTGCAGGAAAGAAATATCTCTTCTTATTCGGATTCACCCGCCGCCAAAGATTCCCAGTCTCATTTCTTCCCCGAGTTAATTACATAATAGGTAGGTAGCCGCAGGTAGCCAGGAAGACGAGGAAGGTATAGGTATATGTATAATGTATATACGACACGTATGTGCAACCAGTCGTAACATATAAAAGTCGAGATCTGCTTGGGGTTAGAAAAATTCGGAGACAAATGGAAAAAATTAACAAACAACTACCCATGCAGATATACGAGTTGAGAAATAAGAAATAAGAACAACCCTCGAGGTTTTGTCGAAGCATGAACTCCGGTGTTATTTTTCAACCCGAAAACAGGCGCAGGTTTTTCTTTCCCTTATTTTACTTTTTCTCTTAACCTTTAGCTGGCATTTCTAACCCTGGGATCGCATTGTTTTCACGTGTAAAATTTAGGGTGGAAACTTCTCTCCCGTGGAAAGTAACCCGATACGAGATTTGCCCTTTAGTTTTTTCGCTTTTCTAAATCGCGTGTGTTTTCTGTCGACTTAACGTCAGAAGCCCTGTGTGTGCAGGTGTATGTATACCTATGTCTGTCTATCTTCTCCGAAGAGAAGAATAAGAAGAAGAAGGAGGAGGAGGAGATGGAAAAATGAAGAAAACTTCTTCCCACAAAATCGATTTAGTCAAGAAAAAGGGTCACGGTTAATATCAGACTACGGGGATCTTAAAGTATGTACATCGCGAGGAGCGCACCACAGGCTTTTCTTCGTAGCACAACGTTATCTAACCGGTTCGAGTCTATGTAGCTCTTTGCCCTCGGGTCATTGGCTGCGATGACAGAGTGGATTCCCGGCCGTTTGATTGTCTTCTTCTTCTCCATCATCATCTTCTTCCTCTTCTCCATCCTCATCCTCATCCTCATCATCCTCCGCTCCTGCTTCTCCTTCGGTCTTTATTTTCCGTTTCGCACCACCCGGATAGTTCATCATCGAGTTAATCCAAGAAACGAAAGTCAAGCCGGAGGTAATAATAGAAATAATCGGCACCATATCCAGAGGCTTTTCTCCATCGTTGATGGAAGCGAGGAGCACTGGTGTAGGTACAATACCGTACGGATTAAACTGGAGGTAGTCTTCGGTAAACGAAGCGATGAGAGGCAAACAAATAAACACGTTATACAACGAAGTGTAGGTACGACGGTTGTTTACTCTATTATATATTTATTTTGCCACCGGATGCACTGTGTGTTTGTTCTGTAAGCTACTATCCGTTATACCTTCCCAGAATTGAGAGAAGCCTCATTTTCACGGTTTGACGTAAACCATACACACACCTACTCCGTCGAGTGTCTTGAACAGACGAATCGGAATTAATTTGTCATTCTATCGAAACAGAAGACACGATCATCGGAGGGAAGAACGAAAGAGAGATTTTCTTTACATATTCAATTTTTTTTTTTTGCTTTTTCTTTTCCTTTTTCTTCTTCTTTTTCTCTTAGCCTTCGATATAAATTCAATAGGTTCGGGTCTGGCCATTGGTGTATCGGGTTCCTTTTCTCAAGGAATAGGGAATTAAGTCGTACCTACGGAGTTTTAAGGTCCGTAGGCGGCGTACATTACCCGGGATAGGTTTTCCTTAATCGGTTTTTCCACGGGTTTGAATGTCGATGGAATGTGGAAACGCGTTATAAGGATCATGCCGGGGTTCTCCGAGGTATCGCCCGCAGGAAGAATTGGGTCGAAATGTGTGCGGGTGAGAAATTCCTCGGATTCAAGCATCGAGAGCGCATTTCGCACACGTGGCGACCCGCGTTTGTTTTTCTATCAGCAATGTGGCGGTAGCCAAACTAGAAATTGAACGATATACGTGCGCGCTCGTGGTTTCACGACCCTTATATTGTTCATACGTGAAAAAGCAGGGAAGATTAAATGAAATTCAATCGATTGAAAAATAATTTCTCTCACGATCGAGAAACAATCTCCGTTTCTATACGTAACGAGGAAAACGAGTAGGAAATTTGTTTTTGAGGAAAAAAACGTGATTTCAAATATTTCATTCATTATTTTCGAAACAAATTTATATAAAACAAGAGGCAATTATTTTCATGGGTCGTTCATGCAGGTTGATATCCGCTTTGTAGAGAATCGCGAAGCTGAATACCCGAAACTAGTAATAAATTACAGCGTCTATCGCTGCCCACATTTAGGCGATAAAATTAGTTCGCTCGATTCGCGGAGGATAACGGTTATAACGTGGCCAACGACGACTAAAATCCGTGGGTGTTATTCGAAAATTGCTTTCTCAGGGATCTCACGATATCTCATTAACCCGCCCCGGCCCATCGCACTCATCTCTTCACATAAATCCCGCATGCAACTATTGGATAATTAATTGGAAAATAATCGCACAGAACTTAAATCATCACGTTTTTATAACGATCGTTAAGTCTGCTGTATTCCGCGTCTTTTTCCTTACACTAGTATAATAAATTAGCGGACGTATACTAGCCAATAACAATTACTGTAATGAACAAGAAAATCTTTGAAAATAATCTTGATTAGGTATATTGATTCGATGCCTGATTGCAATTGCGTATAATTACGTCCGTACACCTAGACGTATGGCAAAACACGAATTCCGATAATACCTGTCTCAGTTTTTTTCTTTTTTTTTTTGCTCGTATTTGTAGCCTGCAGCAGATATAAGTCAGCTAATTAATTCCTTAACAGTTTGATAACTGCCGCGGGTTAGAGAGAAGCGAGAATTAGATAGGTTCTAGTGAATAGTAAACTTTCTGAATGCAATTCCGATATTTCAATACATTTGCTTATATACCAGGCTAAAGACGGCTGAATCCTCGAGTAGGTATTATAGAAAGTTTGCGATCGCGTATATCGCGAGGGGTGAGAGGCAACATTTAATTACTTCGAGAAGATTCCCGCATTGCAGAACTCGCGATATATACCTAATTGATACCACCGAAGATTGATTTCGCAGTGGTGTAATCAAAAAGCAGAGAAAAACACTTTTTTTCACAACTCAGGTTATACAGATTTCTCACCCATTATCAATGTCCAAGTCTAGAGTCTGGAGTTCCCCGACTATTCTCATTAGAGATCGATAGTTTTTTTTTATCGCTAACAGATGACCGACGATTTAATGGACCGGTTTCCATCAAGTGGTTACAGTTAAGTTGATCCGAGGAAAGATCACAGGGCAGAGCGAAGTGAGCTAGTAAACCTAATCAATTCTCCATAAGGAGAAATTGCGCATATAAAGGTAATTGCCAGCAGCATCGGCCGCGAATACTTGGGTCAAACGAATTCGAAGACATTTTGTTCCGATAGTGTCGGGTGGTTAGAGTTCCCCGTAATCGTGAACCGGGTCAAACGACCGGCAATCCTCTCTCTCTCTCTCTCTCGCTTTAGGCTTTGCCTTTAACGCCTTAGTACCTACCCAATACAAAGAAGCACTTGCCTCTCCCATACCCGAAACTAAGAACCAAACTAAACGCACCTTCAACGATTAGAATCTTACCGAGAAATAGTCTAACCGTAATTTCTACGCTCGTAAAGTGATAATAGATATCCGAAGTGTTTTAATTCATGGCTACGGATAATTAGTCGAAATAATTAGAGGTAGTATCCAAGTAACGAAGCACCGGTCCAAAACTGCGTGGTACACGTGTTTTAAGGATCGGTTTAAGCCGCGGAAATTTTCCTTTCCTCTTTTTTCCGTTTTTCCCATTTTTTTTTGGATTCTTATATACTGTGGAAAGAGAGAGAAGGCCGTACGGTAAATGGAAGTCATTAATCTTTATAGTAGATGTTCTTTAAGGCTCCTCGCGGCTTTTCTCGCAGCTCGTTATGCGAAACGGAGCTTTTTTTCTGCCCAGTCTTTCGATTCCGTAGGAGATTTTACGGACCCGTGTGTTCGCGTTGGCATAGAAGATGATTGCGTGGGCATCTCCGACTAACCATGTCCCGCATGGCTTATCTATATACTCGTCAAATATTAACCCTCTCGGCAAAGCCTTTGAGAGTAAAGTTCACGGCTTCGGATCACACCGAAAACCTCTCTTTATATTTCCTCGTAATTTTCCATTAGACAAAAATCGGGCGAAAGGAAAGAAGTAACGAAATAAAAGAAGAAATTGATCCCGAGAAAATTAATCGCTGCAAAAATAATTCATTCAGGCCATTTTTCGGCTTCCGCGAATTTGGAAAAGCCTGTAAAACCACATGGCTAATGCCATTCTGCTTTCATATAGCTACCTACCTATCTACCTACGTACCTACGAGTACTTTCCGTCCAAGGATAACAACAACGCAGTCTCGAGTGTCACAGCATCTCCCCACGTCTGAGTGGATTGAAGTACCTAGGTACGTAGAGTGGAGAACTCGTTGTGGAGTTCTTTCAATCGTGAAGTCGCGAATCGTCGTTGCAGGGTGAGGTGTCGTTTTTCTGTTTCTTTTTTCGAGAATCGCATATGCGAAAAAGATATATAGGTATATGTATATGTTAGGTAAGTAATTTAAAAACTGTGGAGAGCGAAGAAATACGTTTTTTGGTCTTTCGCGTAGAATTTGTGAGATTGCTTTGAGCTTGCGGTGAACTGCAGCATCCACCACTAAAAATTCACCATTTTTCTTTCAATATATTCAAGACGAGATTTAGAGACTCTACGAGCGCGAAAACCGCTTCGCAAATTGAACGAAAACCGGGGAATCTCGTTCCCTCCTATCCTTTACATGGTTTTATGTTTCCCCACACCCTGGTACATATACTCAAACCATACCTGCGTCTACCTACAAAACACCAGTGAATTTTCATACTAAAAATAGCGGAAAATATCGTCCTATAGAACCAGGAAACGGAAGCGAAACTCGACGCGATACAAACTGCATCATGGGCTTCTACTACCTCGCGCGCCCGAATGCACTAGGATTATCGATATTTCATAGAAACTTATTGAGGCCGGTTTAAAAACGAGCGAAAAGGCCGGTTCATGGCTGGTTTAAATTCCCGGGAAATCCTGAGCTCAGCTTTCATCGCTTTCAAACGAAATCCATGTAGGTATACCTACATAGTTCAAATTTCTAACTTATATCGTAAGATACTGCGATTTTTCCGCTCCTAAATTCCTCATAAATCGTTCCGTGTCTCAACACGCACGGGTTAAATATTTCACCTGTTCACCGATTCGAGGTTGTAAAAATTCTTCGAACCTTTTTTCGAATCACCTGCACCGCCGGTCGAATAGCTGGTTCCACCGCAGTCGAGTAACTGGCCAGGGTCGCCGGAGCGAAAGTAACGCGAGCGAAAGGACCAACGCTCATATATCTTCAGTATCGCGTGGTTAGAAAATGGTTAACACGATGGCCTCAGAGATTCGAGGCAATGTCTTTTCCCGTTGGTCAAACCAAGCCTGCTCTGACCCCTCTGAGATAGAACGTTTTTTTTTCGATCTAAAATCTCGTCCGTCAATTATATCGGTGGAATCAAAGTTCGAAACCCTGTAGTAAAACTGCCGCAACGGACGTCTTTCTGTCAATAAATTGGAAATGGCAAAGAAGAAGGATTCTGATTGATTGACCAATTCTAAATCGAAAACCGTGGACTAAACAGACAGTATTTGACACATTGATACATATACGTTACGGAAAATCAACAGACGGATGGATACTCCGGTCTATATTTGCAGATTACTGATTCCGAGATTGATATTGGCACAATAATTTACAAACGTGAAGGTCCGTCGTTCATCAAACTCCGTGCCATGTTCTTTTGCTAATCCTCAAAGCAAACTCATCAAATATTATCACCTCGATGTCTATCTATCCACAGGCTTTTCGCGTGCGCATCATTTGACGTAGTCAATTTTTCTCGCACAGTAGCAATTAGTATGAAATTTGGCAATCCCTAAATCATGGATGATTTGTTGTTTCGATCAATTAATAAATTATCTCGCCGAACATTTGTGAAGAAATTTTTAGTTTTCTCAGGTTTAGTTTTTCATTCTTGGTTCATTATGGCGTACCTTTTTTTTTTTTTTTTTGAATCAACGTTGACAATCGAGAGTCCATTAGTCCACATTGGAGTCCCTGGTTGTCCTCGCATTGCGAGGGTTGTGCGCGATTCTGACCGAATGAATGCCAGCGTGTAGGTACCTCCCGGGTGACAAATGGCTGCCACTGATTAAATCAATCCAAGAGATATGCTCTCCGAGTGACGCGCGCCAACGATGGTATGTCTCGCTATTTACGATCAACCATATCCCCCTATGGATGGCTGTCCACTCATATGAATCTCCAAAAGCGGCCAACGTTTAATCATTCGTTTTCTGCGTTCGACCGAACGATGGACATTTGTTTGCCGGTGAGTTCGAATGCTCGATGGACCACTAATGCAGAGCTTTTTCTCGCTCTGTCGTTATACCTGGGAAAGGATTTCTATTTTTATTTTTTATTTTTATTTTTCCTTCTATTTTAACCCCGAGTACCTAATATCCCACCTAAATGTAAAAGAGTTCATTCCCTTCAGGCTGAGTTATGTAGATACATGTACCTACCTGCAGCTGTAGAGACTGTCTAGTTGAAGAAATCGTTTCACAGAGAGAATTTGCTATAGGTGAGGGTAGCCTAGCACGCAATGATTCAATTAGACAGCGAGGAGGCACTCAAAAGATATAATTTCATTAGCCTCTAGATATTTCAACTTTAATTTTGTTTAATTGAATTTTTTTAATTAAATCAACCTACACCCTACAGCTAGCCCCACGTAGTCGGACTGCGTTTCACATTTTGTTTTTAGAAAAAAAAAAGAAAATTAATTTACAGACTGATTTTCATTCACTTTCTTAATTTTTTTTTTGTTCTTCAATTTTTCTTGCTGTCTGAATTTTATTTATTTACTTCACACGTAAAAGAGGCATAACGGATTATTATTCATCGGCGAATTTCGTGGAAATATTTTGACAGATTCTTGGCAAGGTTGAGATAGCGGATTATACCGTGGTTTACGCGCTCAATTTTATGGCAGGGTGTCCTCTAGCAGATTTTTAATAAAAAAAGAAAAGAAAAGAAAGAACGAAAAGGAGTGGAGAGGAGAAAAAAAGAAATTGAAGACTGCATGTATATGAAAAGGCGTAAAAGTGACGCCTACAGAATTTGTTATAGTAGCAAAGGGAGAAGGTGTGTTATACGCTTTTAAGAGCCACCTACTCCGCCTTCGTTTCCAGAAAATACGGAAATATGATAGATATCGCGCTTCGAGAAACGCCGCACATCGCCCATCCCATTTCAACAAGATGCGATCTCTGTTCGTTCAGTTGAAGTCTATCTTACATTGTTAAACTTTATACGTTGGTTGAAACGTACGCCTCGGTACACTCCACACTCCACACTCCATACTCCACACTCTACACTTTACTCTCGAGCTTTGAGAAAATATATACTATCACGTATACCAGCTAGTACCCTGGCTCTATCGGCACACATTTACTTTTCCAGATAAATATTGTGTACATATGCTCCCTTGGGATAAAGATGCATCTGCTATGACGACGACTAGGGCTGATCCGTTTGCTTTCTCTTTCTAGGAGAGTATAGCCAATAAGATAGATATAGATATAGGTAAGAAGAAGAAGAAAAAACGTCGGATCTGTAAAGGACGGAGGAAAAAATATCGGAAAACTGTTGCCTGAGGGTCAGTAACGAGGAGGTAGAAAGAAGGAATCCTGTGAAGGAAGAAAAAAAGACATTTTAAATCCGCAAAGACCGTGCTCCCTTTTTTCCTCTAGATTTCTGTGCAGGGTAATTCACATCGATCCCGCCTCTTCTCTATAAGACCCTAATATCCTCGCTCGAGGCATTATTCGCTTTAGAGAATCCCACGCGCTGGATTGACAATCCTGCGGTTGGTCCAAAGCCTGAAATAAATTCCGTTTGAAATATCCGGCGTGTTTTGAATATCCGTAACATTCACGTATATAAGTACCTTAGTAGGTACCTGTCTCAGAAATTATAGAAGGTAAAAAAACGTTATAAAATCGTGTGTATCATATATTTAAAAAAAAAAAAAAATAAGTAAAATAGAAGAAAATTAGGTTAATCAAAATGTTGGCTATTCATCACCGATTTGGGGAAATCAGTCGCTTCTCGAAGAAGCTCGACGTTAATAAACCGAAGTCAAGGCATGTAAGGGTCGAGGAACCGCGTATAAGATACCGTTCTATCGGATAAGCCACGACGCGTGTTATCAGCTGAATATGGTGGAAGGAGTGCCCGATAGCGGTGGGTATATGGCCTTTATCCGTTTATCCGTTTCATTCCATCCAATCGAGTCACCGGAAGGTGATTATAGTCAGGTACCCCCGTCTACGCAACGACGACTTTGACCGGACCGCTGACCGTAGTATAGACCTACCTCTTACAGGATAATCATTTCACCCTGCCAGCCGTGACACGCGGTAGATCGACATCGCGTATTTTATGTGAACTCGTCATCCCTCGTCATGCGCGATTTCCACGGATCTTTGTCCCAAATAGAAGTAAGTGCATTCGGGTTTTTGATCTAGAAAGAGGCGATTGGTCGGATGGTTTTCTGGTCAAAAATAGGAGATAGAAGGATCGTTTTCTCTCCCCTGAAACTGAATCCATTCTAATCTCGAGGATATTAAATTCGGTTGAGTAATTCGCACTATGCCTTCCAGTTCGTTGAAGGGATGAAAAACGTCTCGTAAGTTTTCCGCCGGACTTACTACTTGGTAATTCAGAACGGGTAGGTATACTGTCTGATCTGGACATCCTGGAGATCCTGAAAATATGATAGAAATTCCAAAGGTGTCAGAAAAAAAGTTTTTCACATTTTATTCTAAAGACTGCAGGTCTCTTCGTATAGGTTATACCATGAAACGATTTTCATTAAAATTCTCACAAGTTGAGAAAATTGAATCAACTTTTTTCTTCTTCTTCTTCTTCCTTTCTTCTTCTTTGCATAAATTATTCAAACTGTTATAAAATTTCCCTCCAGCTTTTACCTGTACGAATTTCGTCTCTAATTGCTAAGTCGTACAGTCGTATACATGTTTGTATACCATACAATATATATACGTATATATTGAAGCGAACAGCCAGAGATTAGCGGAGCCGAAACGTATTTCGTCCAGGGAAAGATAGCGCTCGGTGAAACTGGAACGGCAGAATTGCGTTATCGCGCGTGGCACACGGGTCGCTCGTCTCCGTTATCGTACTAGCGAACTGTCACGCAGCAACGCAGGGCGTCGTCCGCTACCTACCACGTTCGCCAAAACACCGTTCGTTCCATTCCACGTCGTAATTTCCGCGCCTGATAGACTGCAGACTGTGCCGAGGCGTGACCAACCGGGAATATAAACTAATTGGGTATTAAACAAAGCTAAACGGCCAGTCCTTGTCTATCGCGCTTTGATACCGATCACCTGCCCGGTGACCCGTAAACTTTCATATTTATTCACTATGTTTAATATTTATTGATTAACGGAATATCCCATGCGAATTATAAATCAGCTTGCCAATTTAGAGAGCATAGATACCTAATCACAATTTACGGATCGGAATTGAAACTGTCGAAACTATTCAACATAAATAATTTCTTCTGCAGGTGTAAGAATTTTGCAATTTTTATGAAATTCATTGCAAAATCTAGTTTTTCTTCTTCTTTTTTTTTTCCTTACTCATATGACTCTTCTTCCACTTTCGACCCAGTGCTGGTTAGTTGTAGGACTTAAGCCCTGGTTTATTGACCATAAATGAAAAGAGGATTAATATGATTAAAAAAATTAAGGTTTAAACGAGGAATTCTCCTCGTAGGTATAGCTTAACGAAGTCAGATCTGTGGAAGGCCTTGGCACGGTTCAATATTTATTGTACGTTTATCGATTACGCCGTAACAGCAGCAGCAACAGCAGCTCTCTTCAGTGACTGGAATATTTCCGGCGTCACGTCGTGCTGGAGTTTAAGCTGGATCGTTTCTGCCGTTCGTGAATAAAATTTTTCGCGTGACAAAAACACAGAGAGAGAGGAGAGAGAAAATATGAAATAAAATATGTAATCGTTCGAGTATGCCTCCTCGCTAACGCACACCTGTAAACTAGACATTTTTATGATCAATTAAAAATTTCCGCCGGCTACCAATTAATTACGTGAATACTAATCGGCGATAATTATAACTATATCGATGATCTCGCATGCGTGTACAGGCATACATATATGGAAATGTATTTCTCGACAATTTATTTCAAACCGTGTAATAAAAAGAAAGACGAAAAGAGAGCGTGAGGTTAATGTGCGAATATTTCTGTTCCAGGTGCCTCGACGAATTGCGACTGACGAAAACTGCGGAAACGGGGAGTAAGGAAGAAAGTGTGCGTTGAAAAATCGAAGCAAGATAAATTACTGGAATAATGAGCTAGCGCAATGAGGAGAACGTGGCAGCGTTCGCTGCTAGCCTGGCCATGGGCCTGGCTTTGGATCGCCCTGGCGACAGCCCCGGCTTCCCCGGGAGCCTCGTCCTCGGGGGCAGCATCCAGCACGGTACCAACGCCGGCTACACTCCCGACGTTGACAACGACGACGACGAGTCAACCGCCGCCAACGCCTGTGCAAGAGTTTCGGTTCACGAAGCCATTGTACAATGTTTCAATCCCGGAGAATTCCGTGGGAAAAACGTTCGTCGTGCCGGACGAAAAGATGGGTATAAAATTGGGGACTTCGAACTCTGATGTGGAAGTGAAGTTTAAAATAGTTGGTGGCGATAGGGACAAGTTTTTCAAAGCCGAGGAGAGAATCGTCGGCGATTTTTGTTTTCTTTTGATAAGGACTCGAACCGGTAACGTAGACGTGTTGAACCGCGAGCGAAAGGACCGTTACGTATTAGAAGTTAGAGCTACGTCGACGAAACGCGACGGTAGAAATCGACTGACGACAGTATTCGAGGCTGACGCAACCGTCGTAGTCACAGTTCTCGACACGAACGATCTAAGCCCCTTGTTTTACCCTACCGAATACGAGGTGACAGTCCCAGAGGACACTCCCCTTCACCGTAGCATCCTCAAAGTAATTGCCGAGGACGCTGACCTCGGTAGAAATGGTGAAATATACTACAGCTTCGCCGAGGAGAACGAACAGTTCACGGTTCACCCTGTTAGCGGGGTTATCACACTCACCAGGCCCCTAAGGTACGCGGAAAGAGCTCTCCACGAACTTACTGTCATGGCTGAAGACCGGGGTGCACTTCTAAGAATCGGGGGTGCGCCCAGGGCGAGTACGGCCAAAGTTACGATCAGGGTGCGTCAGGTGAATCTCCACGCGCCTGAGATATACGTCCACCATTTGCCTGACATTTTGGAACATTCAAACGCCGATATTTACGCGATAGTGAGAGTAGTCGACCAGGACGAAGGCGTTCACGGTGAAATCGCGAGCCTCGATATCGTGGGCGGTGATCCTGACGGGCATTTCAGGGTGCGGCCAGCGGAACCATCTGGTAACGGTAAATCGGGTGAATACAATGTCGAGATCCTGCGTCTCCTCGATCGCGAGACTGCTCCCCAGGGCTACAATCTGACCCTACGTGCCGTGGACCGAGGAGTACCGCAGCGTTTCAGTTATAAATCGGTGCCCGTGCATTTGGCGGACCTTAACGACAACGCGCCGATTTTTAACCGCGAGATATACGAGGTTAAAGTACCGGAAACGGCGCCGGTCAACACGCCGGTTATTAGACTTAAGGTTACGGACGCCGACGAGGGAAAAAACGCCCTGGTATTCCTCGAAATCGTAGGCGGAAACGAGGGCGGTGAATTTTACATAAACGCGGACACGGGGATGCTCTACACCGCGGTGACTCTTGACGCTGAGAAAAAGGCTTTTTATACACTCACTGTCTCCGCCATCGACCAGGGAAACGCAGGCACCAGGAAACAGTCCTCGGCCAAAGTGAAGATCAACGTTGTCGACACGAACGACAACGACCCGATCTTCGAGAATCCGGAAATGACGGTTTGGCTAGATGAAAATGAGCCCGCGGGTACTTCGGTAGTCAAGGTAACCGCGAAAGACAGAGACTCGGGTGAGAATGCCTACATTTCATACAGCATTGACAACATCAAGAAAGTCCCCTTCGAAATCGACCCCTTCTCAGGCATCGTTAAGACCAAACAACTTCTGGACTACGAAACCATGAAGCGGGACTACGTTCTTCACGTTCGAGCGAGCGACTGGGGTCTTCCGTATCGTCGACAGACGGAAATGCAGCTGCGCGTCAAACTCCACGACGTTAACGACAACAGACCGCAATTTGAGAAAATCGATTGCACCGGTCACGTGCCGCGATACGTTCCCATAGGTTCGGAAATTATCACCGTGTCAGCGATAGACTTCGACGCTGGTAACATAATCAGCTATCGTCTGGTTTCCGGGAACGAGGACAACTGCTTCTCGCTCGATTCAACCAGCGGAGTTTTGTCCGTCGCTTGCGATCTCATGGATGTCAAAGTCGCCGAGAGAGAAGTTAACCTTACCGCGACGGACGGGACCCATTTTGCGGACGTGACGCGAGTCCACGTCCATCTTGTTAACGCTAAACGCAATCTTGGCTCTCAGGCACGGATTTTGACCGACGAAACTGGCGCCTTTGAATGTCGCGATACGGGCGTTGCGAGGAGACTCACGGACGCTATCGCATCAGCTGAAAGAAATAACATGCCAAGTCGGGACGACGAGTATGCAATGATGCCGAGCCGCTACGGAGACAACGTTCACGCTCCGGAGTTCCTCGATTTTCCAAATGAAATAAAAGTTAACGAGTCAGTCGCGCTCGGCACGACATTGGTAAGACTTAGAGCCAGGGATCGCGATCTTGGGTACAACGGGAAGCTGATCTTTGGCATATCTGCCGGCGATCGCGACTCGGTCTTCCGCCTCGACCCGGACTCGGGAGATCTGAACGTCATCAGCTACCTCGACAGAGAACGAGAAAACGAGTATTTTCTAAACGTCAGCGTGTACGATCTTGGCAAACCGCAGAAATCCGCGTCAAGAATGCTGCCGGTAACCGTACTCGACGTCAACGACAACGCTCCGAAATTCGAAAAGGCTCTGGCAAGCTTTAAGATATCCGAAAATGCCCTGAACGGGACTAACGTCTTCAGAGCAAACGCGACAGACCCTGACCTCGGCGAGAATGCCCGCGTAACTTACTCCCTCGCGACGGAAACCAAGGATTTCAGAGTCGACCCTATCACCGGGGTCCTCAGCGTCTTTGGCAAACTTGACCGAGAACGTCAGGAGCTTTACGAACTGTACATACGAGCTTCGGACAACGGTGGTATCGGCACTGACGAACCGCCTCTACACTCCGAAGCCCTGGTCCGCGTCACCGTCGACGATGTAAACGACAATCCGCCAAAATTCGCCCTGCCTAGTTACACGGTTAAGATTCGTGAAGATGTACCAACCTGGAGTGTAGTGGCCGTAGTTAGCGCCACGGATCCTGACGACGGACCGGGTGGCGTCGTTGAGTATTTTCTATCCGACGCGGTGCTGGACGCTGAAGGATATTTCAAAGTCGATAGGGTCTCCGGTACGATCAGAACTGCCCAGCCATTGGACTTTGAGGAAAGACAGGTTCACAGTCTCACTATCGTAGCGAAAGATCGAGGCGAACCGTCGATGTCTTCCGAGACTACGGTTATCGTCGAGGTAGTCGACGTTAACGAAAATCTTCACGCACCAGTTTTTGACGATTTTGTCGTCTCGGCAAGCGTCTTCGAGAATCAACCTATTGGAACTCTAGTCACGACAGTCAAAGCCACCGACGCTGACGCCGTCGGCGGAGACTCTAGGGTCAGCTACAGCATTCGAGGCGGCGATGGGATCGGGATATTCTCAATAGACGAGCAAGGTGAGTCCCACGATTCACGTATTATTTCATTCATTGGCTAGAACGACCCGAGCAGATCTGCGAGTTCTTTTTACCCGAAATTCGTGAGTTTTATCGAAAAATCAACTCCGCATTTCGTAACGCGTCGAATTCCGTAACGCAAATTGACACGTTCGCCCGGTTTGTTTGGAAAGGCACCCTTGTGTGAGGGGCTTTCGAGCCACCCTTACTTAGCGCGAGGATTAAAAGACGCGAAAGCGTATTAATGACCGTCCGTCAACATTCCATAAAACGACCTGCCGCAGGATAACGAGATACGGTAATAATTGAGCGTGTTTCTACCTCGTCGAGGAGAGAAAGAGAGAACGAGAGTCGGCTAACAGTTCTGCACCTAATCGGTCATTTAACGGCTACTTCATGCAGACTTTTTTGCCTCCGATAATGTCAACTCATTATTATCTTCGCGAAGTCATCTTGATCGGGAAACTTACCACTACGAGGGTAAAATTTCCCCGCAATACTCACTCGCCAACCTTTATTCGTCGTTCTATCCATAAAAGCATAAACCAATAAATTGCTTCTGCTCAATTAGACCGACTATTACAAGTTTGGTCGTAAACTGTCCAGCCTAGAAACAAACCAGGACTTTTCTACCATCGATCCTTCGGTCAGTAGTCCCCTTCCAACCCGCCAATTTTTTCTTTCAACTCCTTTAATTTTTCAAGCCATTTATATTATCCGAGGGAATATTTTTCTCGCTTTTGGAATTCGATTTCATGTGACATAATTATCCAATTAGCATTCCGGTACATAGGTATACCGGTTTTATTAATTAGGCATATATTATCAGCGATAAAATGTTACGGATTAGAATCGACCGGGTTATTTATTACCCGAACAGTTGAGTAACCGACTATTTCAAAATTCGACGTAATATTACACCCCGCGTAAAAAACGACGAACGTTTCCGCTACGATCGAACGCGAAGACTTCTACTAGACACACTACCTAAACCTATAAACGAAATACGAAACAAGGTTGAAGGTATACAGCCCTGCTGGAATAAGCGAGCGACTCTTATCACCGATAACCGGTGTGAGCTAGTCGAATCTATAAAATCCAATATCAACAGTGAATCCACATTTCGTACGGAAACTCGTATTACACGTTCTCTACATACATCGCTAAGTAAATTCGTATATATACGCGTGCGTGTATGGAATTGTTCTAGCATAACGTCGTAGAGAAACACTTGAACATGGTTAATATGGGCAATGAACAAACCATATTATCACAATCGCAGTCGTTCCTCTGATAGACGGGGTAAACAGGGTAGGTATAAGGGTAGCAGTAATATGATTGTATTAATAAAGGCTTATTTGTAAGAAAGGGTAGGCATTATAACCATACATAGGCAGGTATATAGGTAGAAGGCGGAAATCGGATGTGGGACATCATTGGGACTGGGGGTTGCAGATACAGAGGGGATGTCGGTGACAGGCGTTGAAATAAGGCCGTAATAACAGGTGGTATTAAATCTATGTAGTAAGGCCTGAACGTTGCGATGTATTTTCTCTGATATAGCAGCAGATTGTGTGATATTATATCTATATACTTATATATAATATGTTTGTACAATATGTTGAAAGAGGATTTATTTCTAAGTTCTGAAGGGAAGTTGAAGATCGGAAATTTCTTTTTACAACGTTATTATAAATTTCTACAAACCGGGGGGATGTGCGAGGAATTTGGCTTTCTGTGATACGCCTATATAAACGGGAGTCGATTGAAATATTATTTTTGAGATTTAAAAAAATGGACAGATTACTGGTAGATTCTGGGTATAACATGGCATTTTATTCTCTTGATTAAATTACGTTTGAAGGTATTATTCAAATTCTATAAGGCTCGATGATGGCGTCTGAGAATAATAATGTCGCCTCGCGTATTATTACGCGAGAAAGGGATCTCGAGCCTATACGCTTCGACGACTCCTTTTAGCCATGGAAACTCAGGAATTTACTTTTGATATTAAAGAAATAAAAAAAAAAAAAGAAAAAAGAAAAATGAAATAAACGAGGAGAAAATCTATTGTCAACCCTCTCGAGCGGTGAACTTAATTTTAACAAGCAGGCAATCCATCCCATTCGAAAACGCCCCCTTATCACCTGGATAAAAAAAAAAAAGAAGAAGAAGAAGAAGAAGAAAAATTCATTCGATTCAAATTTCACTCCCATCAAAAATATCGTCCCCTGTATACACTTATATTGTTAAATGGCCCGAGACCAGATTGAATATAATAATAATGATCATTTCACTCGAAGTCTTTCACAGAGTATCGAAAAATTGCACGTCATTCGATTTAATGGCTAATATCACCGGCTTAGGCCATTGGCGAGAGGCAGTCTATCGTATGAACTCGAGAGTTGTTACCCATCTACGTACCTACCTACCTACCTATCTACCTTCCTTCATCCCCCTTTATTGTCGTTCTAAATTGTGGCTAGAAGTGATAGGTTATAGCTACGAAAAAACCACTCGAAAAAACGTAAACCATGTGTCATAAAAACGGAGGCAGGTAGGATAGGCAGGCAATAAACACACACGCATACACACACCTCAGAAGTATTACAATAAAGAGAACAGAGCGTGTTAACCATCGCGAAAGCACACATCCAGTTTGGAACGAATAAAAAAAAGAAACCAAAAAAATAAAAAAAAAGAGAAGAAAGGAGGAAAAGGAACAACATAATTTAGGTTTTATTATTGCTCCGTGTTACCTACGTGGCTCGTGCTTTAACTCTCCGCTTTCGTTTATTACGGGTTCGTTTCCAACTCACCCGAATCACTCGATAATTCTAACCCGTGGATGAGGAAAGAAAAAAATAAAATAAAATTTCAAGGAAACCATATTCCCTCATTTTTCAACCCCCATATATATGCGGATTGATTTGCCAGCTCACGTGAATTTTCCTATCCGTAAAGAATCTTCGATATACCTTTACGCGATATTCTCATCGATTTAACCGCCAAACTTTGTATACTTACTCAGACGTGTATACGTGTAGATATAGGGGTGACATAAGCCGGGGTGAAAAAAAGAACTTTCCGATTCTTTGCTCTTGTATAGAGAGATTGTTAAAAGTTCGCAACGATATCTCTCTTGAACGGCGATGTATGTAGGTAGTACCTAGATACAGCCTACTTATGGTACCTGCTACACACCATAGAACTACCTATGGCAAAGTGATCTCCTTTCATAGTTTGACGGATGTTTTCCGATCCGATACCTCCGCCTCTCGTATTTCTCGCCTTACTTCACTCAAGCGAGGGAAAAAGTTTACAAACGATCCGCAGCTACGAGGACGAGAAGGAGATGGTGTAATACGCGTCTTTCTAGCAGATGTTGCTTCATCAAAACCCAGAGAGCGAGGGAGAGAAATGCCTCTTTATCGTGTACTGGAAGGAGAGGGGAGAAGACCGGAGTCAGAGCCAGCGTGGACATTGCAGTGTGCAAATTATAGGCAATATCGATCGAGTACCCGCGTCGGACAAAAGGAATATATATTCGCACTGGCAGCGTATATGCATATTCAATATCGAGTAAATATTCATAAGACATGCGGATGTGGCCGGAACGTGAACGTCCGTAAAGTTACCGTCGCGGTGTAATCCTCGAGGCATATCTAGCGCCTTATTTCTCTTTGAGAAAAGTGAGAGAAAATAAAGCAGAAGAAGAAGAAGAAGAAAGAAAGAAAGAAAAGAAAGACCTTCTCTTCGTTGACTATGAAAGTTAATTATAGTCACTTCGTTCGTTGATGAAATTTCGCGCAAGCCTAGACGTGATAAACGAGGAGAAAGAAATCGCGAGGATCCTTTCAGATCTCTGCTTATATAGGTACGAGTATATTAGTATTTCTTAGAAGCGATAGAATTAATCACACGCGAGTTCGACTCGCAGTATATTAGCAAATTTATCCACGTGCTTGAACCGCGATGCTTTGGGGAATAATCGACCAGGCATTTGGAAGTGTAATTGCCCATTATTGTCCCTGTCAAACGTATCTAGCCGCATCTAGTGACGGCGGCTAGAGTCCTAGGCATATCGCCGCTAATAGAGATTCAATTCTCTATTCAATGAGAGATCTACGTATAGCCTGAGGCCTGACATCGCGTCGGTTTATTCAGACGATGGATAGATCGAGTACTGTATATATTATCTATCTATCTATCTATGCCCTAGGTAAGTAGATCTATCGATTCTAGGCCCCATGCAGAATTCGAAAATACGGAAATGCACGTTACATATCCAGATATATTTGGCGAATAAATTATATATATATATACCAACCTACTCGAGTCTGTAATATTCCGGGCAATGGAGTAATTCCGTATTTAATTTATACCCCAATTGATTCAACCACGCGAACTTTGCAGTTCAATAATCATCGTGATCAACCGGTTGTTTGAAATTGTTCAATTATCAATTGTTGTCGCCGCTAAACGTGGAGTCTATAGTTATATAGGCAATTCAATTATTGGCAAATATAAATGCGGAGGGTATTATCATCATTTTATTGAAGCGTATAGATTTTTTTTTCGTTTTTTTCTGTTAAAGTATATAAACATATCCATTATATAATATCTTATGCGAGTTATTTTATAACGGAACGAAATCTCGCTCCGAAATTAAGCGACAAATTTATTTTACCTTCTCTCCGTCAAATCGGAATCCAAAAATAAACTGAAACTAGTGACGCGCGTGGGTTACATTGTGTTTTGTCTATCAATAGAGAGACCCGTGGTGAATATTTTTACGGATTCGTGTATATACTGGGATAGGTATTGTTTCGTGGAACCAAATTTATGGTTATCTCGACGTTAAACGAGACACGAACGAACGTAACAATACGAGTTTTTCTGTTCCGTCGTTTATTTGATACGCATTTTTGATCCGTTAGTTTTTTTTACACTTCTTCTTTCTCCCTTTTTCTCTCCACTTGCTTCTTTTTTCCCGTTTATACGCCGCTGCTGCTGATATTTACACAAAAATTCGTACGACCATCTACCGACAAACGGGAAAAACCAAATAACTCAATTAATATCTCCAGCTCTGACTGCCTGATGCAACTCAGCGGAAATTCCATCCCGGCTAATTGCCATCCCGACTGCAATCCCGGGCGAGGAAGAAAAATTTTAGAATCCTCATATCCAACCAGGGATCTACTTCTCTCACGATTCTTTTCAATCCGTTAAAACGGTCGAAAAAATATCATCGAGTCTTCGAATCTCGGCTCCCTTGGGGGGAAAACTTTCAGCTTTTGTAAAATTCAACTGAATTTAACGAACTCCAACTTTTGTTTTAGAAAGTTTTCTTTTTTCTTTTTCACAAAACTTTTGATAAGGCTTAGTAATCCGGCTCCAAAAAGCACCTCTTAGTTTATGTAGGTACCGTCCATTTGAATTTTCAATTTTCAACATAGCTATTCGATGGAATTTCAAGTATCGAGTTTTCTCACTTGGAGAAATGAGCGGAAATCTTTAGCTCGCGTTATTCTCTTGTTGGAAATCTTGAAGAATACTTTCACGTCATTTTATCGGCGAATAAAATCATTTATAAATGATTTTGAATCCCGTAAAATGAAAGCTAATTCACTGGACTCGTTGATCCCTTCAATTAGATGGCGTCAAGTCACGTATCGCTAGGCAAGCACTCGGATAATCGCGTTACTCCATCGTGAGTAGAAACACTGGTATAATATCGAAATAGCTTTTTTATGTCGTCCTGAGGCGATCCATTAAGTAAAGAGCGCAAAGAATTTTCAAAGACATATAATTACTCGTGAAGCTATATTCATCTGGGAACTTGGAGCACATGTGTGCATCTAGCCGATTAACGATTGGTAATTTTGGAATTTTATTTCTAGCTAAAGTGCGTGGAGGTTAATCGTTTAATGTACGGCGCTGGTTAACTGGACCAATTAGCCCGAGACGAGAATCTCGATTCCGTTGAAACCCAGTTTCCGACGACTACTAACAGGTACAAACGGTAACAAGAAATTGAATAACGCTCGGCCTCAGGCGTTTGGAAGAAGTTTATCTTAACAAGAATTTGCGCCACGTTTTACTCTCGCAATTATCCCAAGTAAACGAGAAGAGAACTCTGTGTAGGTTCCGACGAAGCAGAATTCAAGTAGATCGTTTATGCGGGTATATCGGCTCTATATATTCGGTCATTCAGTTAGTAATTATCGACACCCAGACGGCTCTCGCCCTCGACGTACCTCGGCGTTCCTAGTTCCCTAGAAAATTGAAATTTATCGGGGATTATCTTTCAGCAAGCTTCGAGCTTTACCTCTATCACGTTTCAAGCGGTCTCGAGCGGTTCTGAAGCGCCCCATTTCCTTAAACGCCTACTACCTGCATACCTACCTATCCACCTATCCACCACCCTTGCTTACTTCCTTCCCTACTCCGGTACGAGCCCCTACTGTATTCAAAAAGTTTTCACCAATAGTGCAGCACTTTCCATACTTCATACTCCGCGCTACATCGTGGCTTACGCGAGCGACCTGGTGGTGAATCTATAATGCACTTTGCAGCTGCGTAAAAATGGGTTACAGTACTTCCCGAGGAGCGGCAATGAAAGGAGTCTTATTGTTAATATTTCGCGATTTACCTATGTATTACTTATAAATTCGTTCCTTTGTAGAACTGTCGATATCGCTGCAGGACGCCACTCTCAGGAGAGAGTAGTAACCGAAAGGTACATATTTGACTGGGCTTGTATTTGTACGTGTATGGACGACAGTTGAGAAAACATATCGTTTTCGTATACCTCGTGATTCACGCTCTCCGCAAGAAGAACATCGTGTGCTTGCTTTTCCACGGTTCTGTGTGGCTGGGTACAATACATACCTACGTTTACGGAAAAGTATAACCCCACGGCACGCATCAATTCGATTCTGCACACATACATTTGCCAGAAACGCAACCCTTCGACTTCCGGTCTGATCCCTAAGGATCATCTACGTTCGGTACTATTCTGCACGACACTCAACTCCCTTCGAGAAAACCTCTCGGGCTCTGAACCCACGATAACTTCGCTTATTTCTCTCGTCTGTTGAACCTACTACTCCGTTCGATATTCAAACCGAAGAACAATCATTACTCCGTGGAAATTTCGCTTTTTTATCGTACTGAAAAATACTTTTCACTCCTTTTTTCTCTCTCTCTTTCTCTTTCTCTTTTTCTTTCTCTGTCGCTACCCCACGGCGTGGAACCCTTAGCCCTAAGCCAATAGCCCCGGCTCTTCGATAGAATAGAAATTCTCGAACGCGTAGGGTTATGGAAAGGAAAGAGGGCGACCCTTCCATCCACTTGCCACTGGCAACGTAATGGATCGCGAGACACTTTACGTAGGTATATGTATATAGAGACGTCTCACTCGTGATTTTGCGTACCGATTCGACGTCGGAAATTCTTTTTCCTCTTTTCCGAATAGTCGATTCGAATATTTGAGATTTTTTTATTTTTTTTTTTAGACACTGCAGGTTAAACATGTTTTGGTATATCGTACGCGTTATCAAAGTTCTTGAAATTTTTCACCCATAGCCTTCCACCGTTGGGATTCTCTTATCGACGTGTTTATTGTAAAAACAAAACCGTGCGTTTGATAGAATTAACTAAAGGGTGCTCAAAGGAAGTTAAACAAATAAAGAAATATACGCGTTACAAAACAACAACGAACGTTCGAGCAAAGAGGGAAGATTGCCAGTCAATAAACTCGAGTGTTGTCGTCTCTTCGCGGTTGTTTATGCACTTTGGGGCTGGTTTTGTCACCTAATTAATTGAACGAAATACGCACTTCGGATACGAGTCGTATAAACAACGAATAATACAAATTTGTTAGAAAAATGTGCGAACAATAACGTCACACCTTTATTTTTTCCTCCTCCTTCTCTCTCGCCCTGTAAAACCACCCCTGGATCCAATTAGTGAAATATTTGAAGCGAAATAGGTATACCTTGCTTAATCTTATGCGCAGGTATTTTTTTTATTAACTTTTTATTTGGTTTTTGGAAAAATTTGGAGCTTCGTTATCGGGCTACAAAATATCTACATCTACGTTCTCACAGTCTCGTTTAATATCGCGAGTTCCGAAAAAACAATTAGAGTTTCTTCTTCTTCTTTTTTTGTGTCGACTTGCCCTTCGCGGACGTTTACTTTATTAATTCAAAAATATTCACTCTCGCTCGGGTAGAATGATTTTTTTTTTTTTTTTTTTTATGCACGGTTTATCCTTACCCGACCCTCCTTCCTTTATCCTTCAGACCTTAGCACCGAGGCGTAAACGAAACGCAGTGTCAAACGCACGAGAGAAAACAAACTTCAAGACAAAGGTGGAGGTACGACGGAACAAACGGCTGAAACTCAAATGCAATTCTAGACAATTCTGCCTAAGTAAACTGCCATATTACCCCTAAGTAACGAATTATTTCTCAACTAGTAAAAGCAAACGTACAAGCTAGCGTATTGGCAAAGACAAATAAGCTGGGAATGAAGGCTTAGACTTTTTATGATAAAAAATCAGAAAAGAGGAGAATCGACGATGGCTTTTTTTTCTTCTCGTTCAATTATATACTTTGGCTATTAATGTTCAAGATTATGGGATTAGGATAAAGTAAATGGAAATAGAAAGGCTATAAATTATCCGCGAATTCCTTGTTCCTTTCAGTCGCTCTTCCTATCTTGTATCTTTATAATATCAGGGGACGAGTCCAGCCGAGGGATAGCTCGATCGAGGGATATACAAGAGGCAATCTAGCTGCTGTTTGCTGCGGCTAGCGAATCAAGCAGTTACTAATTATTTATTGAATTTATTTGAAAGGAATTGCTGACTTGACTTTTACGATCACGGCTCTATACCTGCAGCCTATATGGCTGAATGTCCGGAGTTAGAAACTGCTTTTATAGCTCTTCAGCGATTCTTCACGTCGTTATAATTTTAGCCAATTACTTTGATTACAAGCACCCGACGATCTGCGAAGAATTTTGGATTTATTTATTCTCTGTATCTCCCAACTTTTTGAGACACGCGGTGGGGGACGGGGAAGAATGAGGCCGAGATGTATTTTCTACCTATTTCTCAGACGCGATACTCTCCGGACAAAGTAGATACGTGATTTCAAGTTTTTTAATAAATCTTACACAACCAAACTCTGTGAGCTGAAGAAGACGGAGAGTATATGTATATGTATATGCATCTTCTAGATTCTAGATCAGTTTTTTTACTCTTTTTCGTTACTAACTTATTCTTCATTTTTATGGCGTTCATTTCCGATTCATTCCAAGTAAACATATCCGTTAAAAAAATATCTATATACCACATCAGTTTCTCATAATAATAATAATAATAATGAAATTTTACACAACCGCAAGATTTTCTTTTCGAATCTCAAAATTTCGTTTGTTTTTTCTTTCTCTAATTTACTTTCACTTTCTATCTTTCGGTGAAAATATACCTGCAGCTACGTGGGATAGAGAAGAAAAAGTTTCACGTAGATACTTTGGACACTTTTTCGCCCCATCCCTTACTACATGGACTCAAAATACGTGTAGGCTTGAAAATAAAGCGAGTTTCGTCAAGATTTTTATATTGAAGCAAATGATCAAGTTAAAAAGTCTTCTTCTTCTTCTTCTATTTCATTCTGACTTCTCTTTTCCGTGTATCGTAATATATAATATCAGCCCGTCTCGTCATACGTATACCAACTTGTTTACTGCGCAAACAATTTAAAAGTTAAACCCTATATAGCTGAAGGTTGCAAAGTTCGAAAAAATGAAATCAAATTTTCCCTCAAAGAAATCAAGAAATAAAAAATAAAAAATAAAAAAACCCACTCAGTTAATCAAGATCAATAATTCCACATCCACATGAATTAAAAGTAAACGAAGGAAAAAAGAAGAAGAATAACAGAAAAATAATTTCACCTCATTCGAACTCAAACGGCGATATGCGAAAACAAACTCAATTAAATGAATCAACAAAGTTCACGTTATTTTCACAACGATCCCTCGTCAATATTCCAACCCCATTCATTTTTGACATATATCTAGATTGCCAAAAATTGTAAAAATAAAAAATAATGATAATATTAATAATAACTCGGATATAAGCAGAGCTATGACAAAGTTCAGTCTCCATCCAAGTTCCTGTTTCGAATTAAATCGTCACCCCTCATTCGCTGCCAACGATCCTGTGTAGAATGAAGGCAAGTATAGGTACGGTAGTTTCGGTTGCATTTGATGCACACATACGAAGATTACACATAATCTACATACATGTATGCAAGATACGTCCAGCAAGTAAGAGTATGAGTGTAATAGGGTATAAAGGCTGGCCGGTTGTCGCGGTCATTGTCTCTCTGTACAGAATAGTGATCATGTACGTATAAGAGATAGGTGGTTGTCTTCCCTCCTCATACCTGTACTGTTAGAACTACGTCACTTCCGCCGCCCTCGCGTCTTTGCCCTGCGAAAACCGGTACCGCCTAAGGATATACAGCGTTGTAAACCTCAGGACAGTACAGTGTCTCGTCTCGTATACGTATGGACTTTTCCGTGTAAGTATTGCGTCGATTTCAATGCGTGTGAGTTTAGTGCGTGGGTGGTAAAAACGGGACAGAAGTATGCGTCTACGTATATAAGATTAAACTTTTACCATAGATATTGCGAGAATAAGATTAGAGACGAAAAAATACACGCGGATAGACGTGCTGCGGTCAAGTTTCGCTTTGCTTACCGCAGAAGTGATTTTTTACATACCGCATCGATTTACCGTACATTTATTACAGCCAGGTACATACCTGCGTACGTGCGGATATATATTATCTATGCATCTCTTCCTCTCTTCATTTTACTTTTATACTCATTCAGAAGAAGAAGAAGAAGAAGAAAAAGAGTTAAATACATTTCTCCCCTGCACATCCACGGGTAATAACTCTTCCGGTTCTTTTTCCATCTTACCATCATACAGTTAAATGTCTTCCGGTGACGTTAGGGTTATTATTCGTTTCCGCCCGCTCTTTAAACAGGTCATTCATTCAATTTTAAACAGGGTTTTAAATCGTCCGAATAGGGCAAAATACATATCGAGTTGATTAACCTATTCCTTATTTTTTATTTTCATTCTTTTTCAATTTCTATACATTGGTGAAAACAACTGCTGCGGATAGTACCTACCTCTTTTGAAATTGCTCGTTATTCTCGTCTTGAACCTGATAGAGATAGATCTTATACCGTATAGAATTACGTGGCTGTTCTGTACCAATTGCGTAACGTTGGAGTCAGAGTGAAGGGTGAAAGACCTGAGAAATCTATGAAGAGTAATTTCTGTATCTCTATATACCTATAGGTTATATAATATATAATGCGATATAGAGGGAACTGGCTGACTATATGGGTACGTTTTATAAACCGAGTCTTTAGCCAGACTAGTCATTACACTTACATCGCGATAAAAGTTTGAGCGTATTGATGTATGTACCTATCTCATACCGTATACCTTAGTTCTCGTAGAAACTAACAGGAGTTCGAAAGGGTCAGAGGTTCGAAGTAAGATTGAATGACGTGCCAGTAACAAAGCGAGAGAACCCTACCGAGAGCGGGCAACAGATAGCCGCAGATAGAAATAGAGAACGAGAGAGAGAGAGGGAGGGAGGAAGAGGGAGGGAGAGGGAAAGGGAGACACTAGCCACTCAATTTAGCTACTCTTCGAGAAACACCCGCCCCGGAAGTTGGAATTCTAACGTACGAACATACCGCGAGAGGAAACTTTGAGATACGTATATAAACACATTATTGAACGAGGAGTGGAGATCTGGGGTAAAATATCATCGGGGAAAATAAATACGATCGAGAAAATACATTTTATCTAGTTATAAATATTTATTTCTTATATATTACGTCACAGTATATAGGTATATAATTTATGTGTGTTAAAGATTTCGAGATATAGGGTGCAGCCTATGTCTACTATGCACGATACCAGATCGCTTGGTATACTAGGTATATATACGTTACATCTAAAACCCGTGTAGGTAAGACTTTTCTTCAACTAGTGATAATAAATACCTTGGAATGTAACTTGCGAGAGATTCTTTTTCTTTTTCTTTGTATATTGAACGATCATTTATCACGAATGTTGTTGCATAGAAAGGCACGCTTTGCATAATGTATTCCAACAATCTGGATACTCCGAGTGCCGCTGCAACTGCAGACTCGCATATTTAACATCTACGAGGAACGTGGAACAACTTGTCGCCTTTTAAATTTACTCCGAAATCATCCCACCGCGATTTACCAAGCCTGTAATTGGCCCCACGTTCACACATATCATATTTCTTAACAGTGCTTGAATCATCAAACCAATAAATTAACGATTCTCATATGTATCAACGATATTCCAAAAAAGGAATGACTCGATTGCACAACAGGCTTCGGATAGATGAAACCAAACTCGAACACACCTCGCTACAAGGTGTCGTTGGAGAGGAAATTAAAAGGAAAAGAAAATACTTCAAGGAGGTCGGAAAAAGGATCCAATTTTCAAAAATTAATCGATATTCAAAGATCCATGCAGTGGCGTTGAACAGCCCTTCACAAGTTAAACGGCAACAAAGGTAATCGCATTGCAATTTAGGATTTCTTACATCGCAGATAGTTCTGCTACCGTGAATAGTGCGAAACAGGAATAACTGGTATTGCCGGGTTCATAGATCCGCAAAATTGTCGAGTAAATGTTATGCTCTGAGACGTTAATGCATGAGTTATGTATCATAATACTATCCGTGAAATATGATGTTGAAACTCTCGTAGCGAGTAGTCGTCGCAAAGAGGTACCACCATAGATAGAAGCTGGGACCCTCGTGGTCCATCCATCATCGTTCTGATCGCCGGTATGCATCATGCATTTTTACATCCGTATGTTTCGCTGCCGCATTCTTAGCGCCTTGCCTTTCCTTGCCTTGCCCCTTTGGTTTTCTCGCAAGTTTCTTATTTATTCGATGCAGCTCGAGGTTCAAAGAACGAAAGCAGGCAGCAGTCTGTATCTTCTATGGGAGCTGGGTGACCTATAGTTTAGAATTTTATACCCTTTGCACAATAGTGCCGGTCAACGTGACGGGCTTTCGCAAACGGATATATAGGCGCCTATACGCACAGTGGAGGATAAGGTCCACACCCTTGTCCCTAACTTCGTTAAACCCGGTTGGAAATAACCTAAGCTAAGGGTGATTCCGCGTCTTTATTCAAATCCATTTATGCAAATGAGGAACGTGGAATCCCGGACAATGGATTTTTATTTATTTACAATCTACTGGGAGCATCGCCTTCTCGGCGCGTATACCCCCTCGGAGGTTCGAGTCTTCAAAGATGTACCTCAGCCTTCCATTTCGTGGATTCAATTTTTTAGGGTTCTTTCAGAGTGTCGGAGGGAATCCGTTCCCGTCTTTTTTCACACCGAGCGCAATCGTATTCGGGATATAGGAAATGTTTTGTAACATTACCGTTGACTTTACGCTGCTTTGAGGCAGTGGCTACGGATACCTAACTACACCCAACTCTCGTTCTTCGCTCGATATTTCAAGAGGAACTAACACTCGGTTTCCTGGCTCAACTCCTCCCGTGTCGCCGCAGATTAACCGATTAAAGTATGTCCTGATCTTCCACTCCCGACTCCCGACTACTCCGTTTCTTTCGCCTTCTTTTTCCGCCGCGTTATCATCGCGTGCGAAAAGTCCCGATGTTCAAAAGTCCCGATCGTACGTCATCTGCAAATGATAGCGACTCCCATTCAAAGAGATTCATTTCAATGCCTACATTCAGCTCGGAATCTATCCCCGCCTTACTACCCTTCCGCGAACTCTTGTATGGAACTATATTTAGAATTCTCAAACCTCACTGAATGCGTCTATTCACCTGGAAAGATTGAGTAACTTAAATAATTTTTCTACTTCCATTTATATAGGTGTACTTTATCTTCTCCTCCTCATACCTACTTTCATCCAACAAACCTTAAATCACTCGATAAATAATCTATCTCACAATCAGACCATATCCCAGTATTTCACTGCGGCTGTGATATGCTATTTCGTTAGATCCACCCTCCCGAGCATAAGCTATATGCTAATGTTATCGTACATCGGAGTGTCATATCATCTCATCGTCGTTGAACGAAATTGAGAACGAATAGAAGACCTGAGGGTCTCCGACCCCTCTGAATCTTGATTTTCCGTATCGAATCGCTGCACATTTCCGAGCTGAAACGATCTCCTCTTCAACTTGAATGGGTGCCTTAGGGCTGGACGTTGGACACCGAGAATTAGTCTCGTGGTTATGTTGCATACAGCTAGGAATTCCCGTTCGAATTTTCGGAAGGTAGATAGAGGAAGAAGCTACATTGGATTGCTGGTGCAGACAGGCAGATCTCCGATGGACCCTGTATCTACTACCCCATACACCGCCGGCGCTCGAACTATGCGGCGCGATTAGCTCAGAGTTTAGAAACTGTGATTGTACCCGAACCTTGACGCTCTATGCTAACTAAGCAGCACTTTGGTCATTAATTAGACTGATCTAACTGATGCGAGAAACTAAGCCTGGCAAAAACGACAGCAGCCTCTCTTCCAACCCTCGACCACTCCACACCTCGTTCCGTACCTTGTATCTGAAAGAAAGTTAATCCATTAAGGACATTGAGGTTGGTGCAGTACTAATCGTCGTAGAAAAGATCGGTAGTTCTTTTTTTTTTCATACAAAATTTGGGCAACATTCTAGACATTCGATTTCGGGGGGATGGAAGTTCGATTATAGAATGCATCGTAGGCGTTATGTTTTAACGATGGTCATGCTGACAGGGTTTACCCTGTTATCGACAGGATAGCGTAATCACCGCACGTACTTACGCCTATTGTATCGTTTGGATGACTAAATGCAAAATTACTACGTGGATTAGTAATGAAATTGTCGTTTCATCGAACTCGTAGGTTTGCCATGCAGGGCAGACCAAGGTAATTAACAATTCTATTGGTGTTAAATGCGGGACGTGGATCGATAAATGGCTTATATCAGAGTAAAGCTAAACCAATAAATGAAACTGTGAAATTATTAACCGTTGAACAGACGAGTTTGAACAATCATTATTAATTTAATTACACGTAAATTAAAACAGATCAAATCCTGCGCCATACCTGTTCGTTGTAAGGAATTTCCACGCTTTAACTAAAATCGCAGAAAATTATTTCAACTTCCGTACAACAACGGGAGGTTGGAGGACACTCGTTTCGCCACTAGTTTCTCGTACAGTGTAAAGAAATAGAATAAACGTATAATAACCGTAGCCTGGAGCTGGTGCAGTGGGTATATAGGTTTGCCGGTGGTTGGAGTTTGGAATTAATGAGAGCGTTGCTGACTCCGTTATTTTGTCCAGTAGGTAAATTGTAAATGAGATAAATACTGGTGGCCCGTCTCCGCACGCGTACGTAGGAAACTCAATTTGTAGTTTTACGTCGTGTTTATTTCCCAGGAACAACAAAATACCAAAAAATACTACCCTCTGAACTTTACTTCTCCATTCTCGCTTCGTTTTTTATCGTCCTTCTCTCTCTCCCTCATCCGTTGCATTATAATGTGCATTCACGCGCGTAATTTACTCGGCCTTTTCCCTCGCTCGAAATTATTACACCTTGGATTCAGACTCTATGTAATGGACGGTGGGCGGCGACTAGTGGTCATTGAATATCGGGTGAAAAGGTCAGGGCTAAAAACGGCGATGACTATGTAGCCGGACTTTAATGACGATCAAGGAACTGATTGGGATGAAAAGAGAATAGGAATTGGGAAGGCGGGGAGTGCCTGGGTATATCTCGAACAGAAATCCAATTAACCTAAAATCATCGAAAGCCCAATACTCAATGCGCATATCCAACTGCGTGGTTTGTTCCAAAGCCGGTGATTCAAGGCGAGCATTCAAACATCCTGAATGTGATAACCGTTCACCCATTTATATCCATGTGCGTGCGCCCTGCGATTGAGTGCGTATTTATCAAAGACGGAAGAGCGGAAGGCCCTGGACCATTTTTGAAAGGATACCAATCGGGGATTTCCGATGAAATATTTAATAGCATCAGGGATACAAGCCGTAAGACGGAGTCTAGCGATAAGAGAGAGACTTTCGCCTCCTCTTCGCTCTTTCCTTGTTATAAGACAGACTTGCCTCTGTTTCTTCGAAATAAGTACTACACCGGTCGATAGTACCTATTACGTTCTTTAATAAATAATGACCGATGCCGTTTCTTCGATTGTCACGGATCCGAAAATTGACTGATAAATATACCACGAAGAATGAGGAGCAACGTGGAGCGGGGCTTGCTTCGCTCATCTACCCCAAGGGTTAGTTACGTGATACTTCACGAGCCGGTGCTTCCTGTAAATGCTTTTTAAATATTCAGTCTTATCGATGCATCAGTAGAGGTGAACGGCTTCCAATGCACGGTCTAACCGCCTTCTATATAACATATACCTACGATTGATTCGACGTTGTACCCAGTGCAATAAATAAAGGTCCTTCACCCTACCCTTATACGCGGCGTCGGGGAGGCCCCCGTTTCTAAAACTTGTTTGAATTTAACCCGTATTCATTTCTTCGAGGTAGAATAGAACCCCGGGTGTCCCTAACGGCGTTTAAAATTCAGTAGACGTCAGTCGTTCGCCATCCGTTTATACTTACCTACTCCGGCCCTGCAGTCATGCCTTTCTTACTTCGAGTAGGAAAAATCTCTGGAGTAATCTACGTGGAGATAAAGAGGGAGGACGTTATTCCTTGCTACTAGTATAGACAAAGCGTGCATGGAACTCCTATATACTAACGGATCATTGAACCCGGGTGTACACTACGCCATGTCCAAGGATATTATATGCTCTCTGATTCCACCACCTTCGTAGGGCCACGTACCTTCGTGATCCTGGGACGGCAAACACGGCGAAATGCTCCTTACTACCGTTCACCAGCTGCTAGTATATCGAGTCTGACGTACCTAGTATAGGTGTACATACCTACTTCGGTATCAGGTAGCAGGAAATTCGAGCCAATGAATATTTCAGATTCAATGACTCGACACGAGCGGTATTTTCCCGTTCATAACGTGACCCCTACCCCCTTATTCCTTCTAATTATTATCATGCCTCAGATCTTGTAACAGTATTGTCTATTTCTCGTTACAGGTAAGGATGAGGGAAGTTTTGCTAATTATTAGTGACAACATTATATCCGACGAAGAATTTCCAAACTTGGTGAGTAATTTGAACTTTGCTAGAGGCGTCGACTCGGCGTTCTAAACGCTCAAAGTGTTTGAAACATTTAAAATATCTTGTCAGGCGCCTGGATGTTCCTTTCAGTATAACATCGTGTCGCCAGTTTTGTCCTCGGATTTTCCTTCAAATATTCAAGCAATGTGAGCTAATGAACCAGTTATTCTTAGCTCTGGGTAAACAACACCTATACTCGGATTTTACGGAGAGATGAACCTTTTTTTTTTTAGCGTCGTCATTAACGGTGGATTCATTATACCCAGACACTTTCGTGTCCTCGAGGACGCGTCAGCCAGCGTTGAGTTTATTCAAATAATATATAGCCAGTCGGTTTTATCCCGGGTCTATAAACTGCGTCGTGTTTTCCAAACTGCCTGGGGGATAAAACGAGTGGAATTGATACTTTAACTACCCGGAAGTATCTGGGTATTGAATTTTTAACTGGAATCAAAAGGAGAATAGCATCTTGATCCTTGGCAGGGACAGAATTGGCTGGGAAAATGAAATTTGGTAGAGTAATAAGGAGCGGGATTCACACTGCAACTCTGGGAGAGAGCCAGGGCCCCCCGCTTTACCTACTCCTTCTCTTACTCGTCCTTAAAACCCCGTATCAAATAGGGAGCAAGATCCATGCGCTCGTTTGGGCGCAAATTACATCATTATACAAGTAACATGGGCGAGGATCTCCGCGAAACGAGGACCCAGAAGAACCAACCCCTTTTTCCTGCCGAACTACGCCGGAAGTGATACGCTCTTGCGTGCCTACCAATCCGTAAAATGTTCTTGATGCTTTTTTTCTTGCTTCCATGTTTTTTTTTTTTTTTTTATTCATTATTTTTTACCCAGAGTATTCACGTTCATATTATGTTGGTTCAAGAAAGAAATATGTTTGCTTTTGTAAGTCAAATAGATCGAAGAAACAAATTCAATTTAACTAGGTATATATACGTCGAAGGATATTGTCTTCTGTAATGTCTCCAAACATTTTTTTTCCAGTCATTTTTTTCCACCCTTTTTTCAGCTTCGATATCTGAAGCCTTTCTCGTCTCATAGATTAAAGTCTGTCGAGACTCGAGTGACGATAGAAAAGGATGGTTTTCAAGGGCTTTCTCTCGAAACGGTCAAATCGGTTGTATGTACTGAATAAATACATAGATATGTATTTAGGTAACTGAGTGGCGAGTACTGCTATACGGGTCGTTGAAAAAGTAAACGTAAATTGTAAATATACGGGTTAAAAACGGGATTAAAACAAAAAAAAACAAAAAGTGATTTAGAGAGAAGAATAAAAAAAAAAAAAAAATCGAAAACTCAAAGAGGAAAAAAATTAGACGTAAAAAAAGGTTGACTCTTCTGCACCTTTCAGTCCACCCACCGGTTTTCCTATTCCTGGCAAACTTTCGACGTCAACTCGAATGGAGTGGAAAAATGTTTACAGAGAGTACGGGGCATCATTTTTTCTTTTTTTTTTTTCAACTTGTCGAGAGTCAGACACAGACTACGTATATGCTGTTAATTACGTATGGGTACAGGGTTGGCGGAGGTAGGGGTAGGTACATCTATGCGTCGAAGCTTGACTTGATTTAAAATCCCATGTGAACGTGGGTGGATTTTTTTTTTCATTCTTCGTTTTATTGAGAACGAATAAAAAAGAATAAAAAAAAAAAACGAAAGAAATTTTTTATTTTTTATATTCTCTGTTTTTCTTTCTCCAAAAATCGCGCACACACGAATAATTCATTTGAAATGAAACTCGTGGGAATCGTGGAATAATAACTGTAGAACGTTTTCGTATATACTAACTATAGAAGCTATTTAACGCTGACGTTGTATTTATTCCCGCACAAATTACTCTCCACTAAACCCCCTCGCCTCGACCTTTACGAAACTCTGCACAGTTATTTGAATACGGTAACGGTGCGCGTCGGGGCAGACAATTTCAGCTCCCAGAAGCTCGCTTAACCTCCAGAAATCTCTCTTCCATTTTACGAGGTACAAAATTGGCGAAGAAAAAAGCAAAAATACCGCCGGAGGATAACTCTCTGACCAACAATATCGCGAGAAATTCATGATATGCGACTTCGCTCCCATTCCCCACCGAAGGAAAGGGAGACTCACTCCTATTTATACCCACTACGGAGAGAAGACTCTCGGGGTTATAAAATTTCCGGGAATCCGCGAATTTTCAATTCCGCAATACATTAAACTGACCGTTTTCAGCCTCAACCAAATATCTGACACGCCCTGTTCCCACTACCCCGTATACCTGTCACATATGCTTTGTTTAATCTGACCTGCTACCCCTTTCGCCACTCGTCTCCAATTTATGGACCTATAGGTTTTTTCCTTTCCAATTTCTATCCCAGATTAGAAAAGGCATTTCGAATTTTGGCGGAAGGGCTGTGTGACGGATAGAGATAACGATCTCTGAGAAGAATAATGAATGACGGTTGAGTTTCAGGGTTGAAGACTGACCCCATATTATTGTTTAGGGATGGAATGAACTCGAATGTCAAAAGTTTATTGTCTTATCGGTCGCGATTCGGGTATAAATCGTATCGATCAGGTGAAATTTGCTGCCCTAACTCTTCACCCGCTCACTCCCTATCCTCAATCTCTCCTATTTTCGTATATATATGTATATATGTATCTCGGCAAATATTTAGTCGAGAGTAGAGTGAACCCGAAAACGATTTGTCTGGGTCTACCTCAGGCCCTACACTAAATTTGGTAAAATATCTATGGAGTGCGTCACGTTTACGCAAACTGAAGGGAAGGTAAATAAAAATGGCAAGAGACTCGCCGAACGGCTCGAAGGTACGCGCCAATTTCCCGGAGAAGAGGGTGAAGGACGTAAAAGGAAAAGAACCTATATGCAGTTAGGATCAAATGACGCGCTTCCAAAATTCCATGCCACCTGAAAGGCACTGGATTACATGATAGACGCGAACGACGATGGCATATCCTGTCACGTGGGACTAAGATATACAGACTCACTCCACCGACGTATATATCCCAAAAGAAGAAGAAAAAAAAAAAAAAAGGGTAAAAAGATATGTATATATGTATATATATATATATATATTTTCCCACGAGTGAGATGGAGTTCGAGTTAACTTACTTTCACGCACTTCTTCACGAGCCATCGCATTCCCGAGGGATAATTTATCCGTATAAAAAAATTAATCAAAGTTTTCCTCTATTCGCGGAGGATAAGGGTAAGGCGCGGTGATGAGAATTTGGGGAGTCCTTAATTGACATATATGTACAAGAGAGCCTTAGAGGAGTTCCTGAACCGTGGTGTCTGATGGTTTCTTCGGCGGAGTAAAGGACTTATAATTATCTCGAAACTTAATGAGATTTAGGGACGAACACCCTCGGAGGGTGTGACTTTGGAGAGGCGATTATTATAAATCTCACTACCCGTTATTTACGGAGTCTGTTGTTAGTCCAGCGTACCTTAAACCTTCCCAAATTTCACTTTCTAAACATTCGCGAGGGAGCGAAGTTTCTTGCAATTTGACACCGACTCTCATGCCGCGAGGTGAGAACCTAATATCAAAGACTCAAGGAAGCCCACCTACCCACCTTTCCTATGTCAAAGCTCTCGTAGAAGAGAGAGACTTCTGTCCCTAGGTAGCTGGTTTACTTGTCGACCATAGAGCCGGTCTGAAAGTTCAAATTGGTTCAATAAACGAGATAAAGCCCAAGATACGAAAAGAGACTCGTATAGAAAGACAGATGGATAAATGGATAGGCGAAATGGACAAAGAGAGGTGAGAGGTGAGAGCGAAATGGCCACTAATATGCGGGACGGCTACGGCTTGACGAAAACTTCTTCTGCCATTTTTTTTCTTTCTCCTTTTTTCTTCGTGTCGTGTTTTTTCGTCTCTTGAATCTTTTTCGCTGGCAGTACGGAAAGCGGGGCTCCGAGCTTTGCGCGGAAAATAGATTAATATAGTAAATTGATGAGAAACGTTGCCTCGAAAGAACTAACAAATGATGTTCCCCGTTTCTTTTCGTCGGTAGTGAAATCCCGCCACCGTTATGCCGCCCCTCGACTCGCTCCCTCACTCGCTTGCCAGTAGGAAGTCCTGGGGCTCGTTTCACAGTTCAAAGGTCCACCGGGGCGGACAGTGAAAAAACGGTCAAACAAATTTATTTGCATGGAAATACTCCCCCTCCGGCTGCTATGGCATAGCCTTATTTCTTCTTTTGCAATCTTATCAAAAAGGTCAACTTTTTCGACCAGGAACCAACCTCTCTCTCTCTCTCTTTCTATTTATCTCTCACAGAACCCCTAGCGACGATTTCGTTTTGCCCCGTTAAATCTTTTACTCGAATCAGTGGAATGGAAAAGAGAAAAACATTTGATAATATTTTCGAACTAGTGTCTAGATTTGTGCTGAATTGTTAATCTGGAAAACCACCCCTACGATTCACACGCAAATTAACCCGAATCGCGATTGTTCAAACTTGAAAATATCGAGAATCACGTTTTCGAACTCGAACCCGGGTCACGGGAATATCACAGATGGCCGGAGGCAATGACCTCACGGTTTGGGTCAGCATAGACTAGGAACAGGTAGATCGGACAGACTTATGGCTCGGCTTTGGCCGTGTTTTCGAATCTGCAATTAGCAGCGATGATTTACTGTACTCGTTTTAATTGGGACCCGCTCCCGTCCTGTGGTGAAACATAGACAAGCCACGATTGGCTGTTTTTTTCCAACATTTCAACTCTGTTATTTATAGCCATTACCAAAATGAATATTATCATTATTTTAATTGAAGAAAATTGTTCATTTTTATTCCCTGTTTAAAAATCCAGTCGAACGCTTTCCAAACGTTTCGCATCCCTGTCATCAAGTGAGAATGGAATCGATAGCGATAGCTGGAACGTTTCATTTGGCAAATGTTTTTTCGCGAGGTCTTCGAACTACTTCCGCCATTTGGTATAGCTATTGTCGGTGAAATGTGAGAATCCCATGGGCGTATTTCCGGGTAAAGAAGTAGGACGAAAAGTCCCTTTGTTGAATTAAACAAGTAAATTGGAAACGCGTTGGAACAACTTTTTTCCTCTCTTATCTTACAGACATCCCCGACATCCCAAACTCGCCCGGCACTTAACAGAGTACATTTATCATTCTTACGATCAGTATAGACCTCGCGAAGTCGATAATAAAATGTCGAGTGACGTGCTACTTGACTTGGACTATTAGGATCAAGAAGAAAAGCTCCGTTTCGCCTCACCTCACCGATCAAGGAAACATAAAATATCCGAAGAAAGTGCTACAGGTTATTTACCCGAAGAATATATATGACCGCGTATTCGTACAACAATTTTCTTACACAATCCATTATTTTGTACAAAAGAAAACGGAGAAGAGGAAGAGGAAGAGGAGAAGGAAAAGGAAAGGGAAAAGGAAAACCAGCTGTAGCACAATACTATACTTATTCCTTCTTTCTTCCTAGGAATAAAATTTCGTGTATTAAACCTAGTCCCTGCAGGAAAGCTTTCGTGATGTGATAAATGATCCCTTCTTCAGGGACTCGCCAGGGGCTCTTAGGAGCCACGTAAGACCTGAAGCGTGGAATCTGACGGAGCGGACGTCGCACAACAACGGTTACAGGAAGCTTCATTTTTTTGGAAATTGAGTCCCTGGCCCTGCCTTCTTTCTCCTATTTTTCCCGTCCGTTTTATGCTTATCATTTCCAGCACGGTAATGCATGTACATCGTGGTTTGGCGGCATACCCTAGGCGAATGGAAAAAGGAAGAAGAAGGTAAGATGAATACAGAAATCGTGTTGGGGTGGGCGCCGGGCTCACTATACCATCGACAACCATCTAGTTGAATTTCCTTATCGCGGAAGCAAGCGGTGAATTTTCTATAGAGGGAATTTGAAATTTGTTGTATGCTAATATCTGTGTATCGTAACGGTGCCTATGCGTATATAAACCTACCTGTACCACCCTTCGTATAAATTTTGTTCTGCTGCTGCCGCATCACGACATGGATTGCGAACCGTTTTATGGATTTTAGATTTGAAATTCCGAATATTTCACTTTCGCCGAGAGTCGAAACTGGCGTTACTCCCGTACCAATGATTCTCTAGAATACAAAATGAAAGAGAGAAAGATAAGGAGAGAAATAATAAGAACATAAAGTCAAACGCGACTGAGTGTCGGAAGATTTTTATTTATTCATTGAGATTTTTGCCCGACGAAAATTTTAACCCCGTTATAAAGGTCAATAAAAAATCGATTCGCGTCATTATTCCGTGCTGGTTGACGTCGCGAAGTGGTTTCGACGAGGAGCGACGCGACGCCACGCGAGGTGAACGGAAAAGTGGTTGCCAAAGACTGGGGGTAAGGAATAGGAGAGAGAAAGAAAGCGAGGGGTTGCGCAAAGTGCTTTTAGCCCTGTATATCACTGGTGGTTTTTCCTCGCGTGAAATATTCGTAAATACGAAGGTGAATATAAATACGGGTTCAAAACTTCCTGCGTTGAATTGATCCAGGCGTAAAAATATCCCGCGATCAAGTTCCTGCTACAGGTTAGTAGATTCGAACTTTGAGAATCCCGAAAGCAGACACTTCCTTCAAGTCGCTCGTCTTCGATGCGAAAACGGTGTACAGAGAAAATGAAGTAGAAAAAGAATGAACGAAACGGGGTGGAGGAAAAGAATTCATGAAGTAAAAATTTCACACACGAATACAGACGCTCGTGGGGAGAATGGGACAAAGTTTCGTATCCTACCCAGATCCACCTCCCTTGACGAGATAATAAACCAACAGAAAGAAACAGCTAAATTAAAACGTCACTCAGCCGTGAGATCCGCCATGATTCAAGCGCGCGTGTCGTTCCCCGTCGCCCTGTTCTTTTATTTTATATTTATAAGGTAAAAGAAGTACTTCTGTATAGTGACGTCCTTCTAGCAAGGTAAAACTCCGTAATCATGGACTCAAAGGATTTCTCCACTGTCTGCGTCAGAGTAGTCCCTCTTGGTAAACGTGAATTTCAACTGACTTTCGAAATTCTCACATCCATAAACCCGCGCCATACTATACCCAATGCATAAATATATATACGAAATGAAAAGAATAAGAGGAAAAAGAAAAAAGAACAAAAAAGGTAAAAGGGTACAGAAAAAAATATCCCACTCGCTCAAGCGGTTCTTTTATCGACCTATTTATTATCCTAGAGTTAAAGAAAATTATAGGAACATCAATTCACCGAGAAATATACTCGAGGTGAAAACGCGTTTGGTATGGCCTAGGTATAGATACTGTAATTTACTTTCAACAGATGTTTTGGGTCATCAATAATACCTATCATGTCTGCACGTTAAATATTAAGCGGCAAACGTTTATTTACGCTGCATAATATCTATCAGCATATACCTTAGCCTAGAAAGATTTGCCTGCCGCTTATACACCACGGCGATATCTCAGCTCTCAGCTCTCAGCTCTTAACTCTTAACTACGTATTTCTTAATCTCAATATTCCGGATATAGTCGGTCTGAAGTACTATCGAACTCTATCGCACAGGTTGAAACGACAATTGGTCGGAACGAGCCAGTCGTATAAAAATAGACCGCGAGCTAGAGGTGGTTAAATTTAACCGAAACATAACAGAACACCACTAAAGTGAATTAATTGACTTTCATCTTAGTCTTTTTCCTCGGTACGATAAGGCGATACCCCTCGTGTCCATGATCTCGTAACTCTTGTCTGAAGACTTCCAGCGCTTCCGTTTGATGACCTGAAAGTGAATTTTAATACTCGCCAGATCCACTTGGCACGCTGCAGCATTTACTCAATAAATTCTACCGAGTGGATGAGAGGGGATTTGGACCTACGATTTTAGGATGTATCGTAAACAGTTGGGTAAACATCTGTGTCTTCGAAGTTAGGTGTATAAGACCCTGCAGGAGTTGCAGCTCACCGAGCTGAGAGATGCTGCCTGAGGCAACATCTGCTAGTCTCATGGTACACGAGAGCTTGCTGTCTGTTGGCCGGGGCTTGCACGAAGGAAGGATCGCATTTGAATGGCTCCGGTATTGCATTGGTTGGGATATCGCAAAGGGAATAATTTAGGGCTTAGACGACGAACGCCCGCGTCGCGACGCCGTGTTACGTCTCAAATCCTGACTGCCAACATTTGACTAGGATCTACTCTTATTTGAGGAATACAAGAACGAAAGGGTTTAGCAGGGTTTTTAAGCGGGCGGTGAAAAATTCCTCTCTCTTTTTTTTATCCCTTTTTTTTATATTCGGGTAAAAAGGTAGCAAGCCGACGCCTCATTTGGACAAACTTAGGCGCGTTACTCTTCCCCTGAGTAATTGGAGAGAAGCCAAGGCCGATTTTTATACTTCTAGCTTTTCATTTCTTTCAGTCTTTTTCCTTATCTCCAAAGAAACTTATTTCGCTAACGATAACACCTGGTGGTCGGCGGAAAAGAGTTGGCGAAAAAACTTTTCTCCCGATTCTTCTTACCCGCTTGCTTTTAGATTTTCTCCCCATACTTTTCCACATCCTTATAGAACTAATCAACGAGCTTATAAGAGTGCTTTTTATTCCCTATTCCGATAACATTACGAAGAATTGTTTTCCACCGTTAATTCGAACGGCGGAAAAGTTTGTCAGACATTTTTTTTTTGACGTCGGAAAGAAAAAAACCAAAAACAGGATTGCCACACCTAAAGGAAAGAAAGAGTTCTCCATTTTATTTTTATTCTTTTTTTTTTAGCCCCATTTTTTATGAAACGTCTGAAAAGGGTAAAAAGAGAAAAAGAGAAGAAATGAGCGTATTATTATGCCGTTCACAGTAGTCCGCGGAGGTCGACGGTATAACCAGGAGTTTGTCACCTGACAGTGCAGACCGCTGCATGATTAAGCGATATAAAGTAAACACTATTAATTCCTGTACAGGCGCGGTATACCGGCGTCCCATTGGACGTCGGATTATCTCATATAAGAGAGGTGGGTAGATAGGTGCAGAGGAAGAGGAGAATCCCACCTCTCTGTGGCTATTTCGTTCGCAAATAGAACGCGAGGTTGGCTAGTGGTACGGGAAAAGCGAGCAATTAATCTCGACCAAGTTTTTGCCACCGTCGAGCACATCCTGGTTTTTGCTATGACACGAGCACGCGAAAACGGCCGGATGAACTGCCATGAATATGAGTCTCTCGTGAAATCTCAGTTTCATTGATTTTACTTGGAAACACGTCAAGTTTCTCCCTCCTCGTCCTCGTCCTCCTCTTCCTTTCTTGCAGTACTTTTTCTCCCCGTCCTGACACAACGAAATCAAGAGCTTCGCGTACCTACTATACCTACCAGTCAGAAAGTAGGATGTATCTTACTCCGATGCTGCGCAGGTTCAAAGGATCGCTTAGCTTCTCAAAAAACAAGGATCGAATAGCGAAAGGGTACGACATCGTTCGTAATTAATCAAAACTACGGACGACAAGCTTACAAGTTTGAGGAGAATTTGTACGAATAACAACGTTCTTATCTCCCATTAGAATTTCAGTCTTCAATTTCCAAATTCAAATTCATGAAAGCACAGAGTGGCTAGGTACGGTTCTCTCCCATGGCGTTAACTCAAAAAAGTTTTTTAATTCTGTCCTCGGCGTGCCTGGAATTGGATAGGTATACAAAACCGTGAAGTGTATGTTATAGTCGTATGTAGTACCCACATAGGTATATAATATATAGTTATATATACATACGTCGAGAAACAAAGTAGCTTATTCGTTCGCCGGTCTCGACGGAAATGAGAAAAAAAAAACAAAGAAAAAAGAAAAAACTATAACTTCATTTCGAGTTTGATAATTTTTTTTTTTTTTTCGTTTTATTTATTTTTGTTCCATCTCGTTTTTTGTTCCATTGCGTGTCCCAAGTCTCAGCCTCAAGAGAATTAAATGTGATTGCTCTTGGGCAATGGAGTGTCTCGTTAGCGGTCTATACGTCGACGAAGCGACAACGGGCGGTGTCTACCTTCGTTCCCGCATGCCGTGTACCATTATCGAAAAATTCGTTAGTTAATGAAAATATAGTCAAAGTGCGTCGCCGTGAAATATACGATAACGAGATGCCGCCGCGATAGTGTGTCGTTTATAACGACGTGATTAAAGGTGATGTTAATTACGACTTCCGCGGACGATTATTATATGACAACCGCGCGATTTAACCCTCGGTAATTGAACGTCAAATTATTTGACACTAAATTTTAGAAAAAATTTGCCATTTCTTTCTAAGTTTTTCTTTTTTTTTCATACACTGAATGATGAGTAGCAAATGAAGCTGAAGAAGAAGAAGAAAGTTCTTCCACTTGGCCAGGTGCGTTTGGTGCCTACCGGACTCGTATTCGTTATAGAACGGTAATTTAGTAAATCACAGAGCTTAGTCGAATGCAATTGGAATTTTTATTTTTTTTTTCCATCTTCTTCTCCTTTCCTTTACCTCCAAATTACAAGGTTCGTTCTGAGAGACTCGAGAACCACGCTGTTCAAACTGATAATTATTAAGGAAGGCTCCAGGTCGCTCTTCTTCTCGACGCAGGGTAACCCACTCTGTCTTGCGGGACATGGCGCTTCTCTCAAGGCTTTCTTCTCTCTCTTTGTCCTTCATCTTTGCTGTGGTATAAACTTGGCGAAATACTTACTAAAACAAACAGCGGATGGAATAATTCCTTATTAAATTCCCTAGAAGAAAAAAAACGGAAAATAAAAAAATAAAAAAAGTGCCAAAGGTACAGAGAAGAAAGAAGCTGATTCTCGGTTCTTTAAACCATCCTACTGCATATCCTGAAACTCGACTAAACAACAGCGAACCTTGACTTGGCCAGACGCCCAGGTGGATTTCTCTTCTCGCTTCTCTGTCTCGGGTTTTGCTTCCAATTATTATCATCTGGGTCGTTGCCAGGGACGGAAGAGGAAACGCAAAGAAACTACGCGCTCCTCTCTTCTCTTCTCTTCTCTTCTCTTCTCTTACTCCTGCAATAGGAACGTATCCTAATAATAGTCTAGTTTGTTCGCTACTTTTTCATCGCCTCGCTTTCCTTAACCACAATTTCCGCCTCGCCTGTATAAAGCGGCATGCAATCTGCACAGGCGTCGCCATTTCCATTCCCATTGTGTTCCATTTGTTAGTTTTTATTTTTATTTAGTTTTTTCTTCATTTTTCTTTCCCATTCTTTCTAATTTTTTTTCTTCTTAGTTTTACTTTTTGTTCCCTTTTCTGTTTCGTGCAAAAAAAAAAAGCTCTTTCTATACATACCAACTCACGTAGCTAGACGAGCATTTATTACTTCGCCAAATATATATATATATACCTGTATAGGTATAGAATACAGATACACAAATGCCTAGGTACAATATCGATTCGTAAATAGAAAAATTGGCCACGAACTTCCTACAATTCCAATCTATCTTTCGTTATTAATAATAGCTACCCTCAAACCGCGATATTGACGGTGCTTACCCAGTTGCAGTGGATGGAGCTTTGCGGAATACGCGATATGCCCTGCTACTCTGCTGCATGGTATAGGTATAATACCCCGGCATCTACCGCATCTAGGTTTATTAATAGTACGATGAACCCCACGTCAAGTGTTAATTGGAAACTCTGAAAGATATCTCGAGTTTAATGCACTTTCGATTATCGTACTCGAGAATTGTTATGACAAGGTAATATACCCGTGGTATAATACGTACGTATGTCAATTCTGATGATTTTTGAAATGAAAAACAGCGAAGGTTCGAAATTCCAAAAGCCAGAGATCCGAGAGGCCAAACCCCCAAAAACTTGAAATTTACGCATAGATTTATTCAGTGTTTAATAACTCGGGTTGTATTGATCGTATCGAAACCAATGAGTGGTCAAATTAATTTTCTTGAGATTGAATTTTTGGGAAAAAAAAAGTTTCAAAGTTTTCGAAAATTTGAAATCGTCTGAAACGAACTGAATAATTGGACGATAATTCCTACATATTTTGAACTTGTTTTGTGACCTCTTGACCGATTTCAAGTCGATTGCTTTCGTTACGAGGGTAGGTAGGTATATAACAATGATAATATCAATACCGCAGTATCAAAGAATGATTCCTTTTCCTTTTTTTGTCGCGACAACGGGGCGCCCATGTCTATAGACCGGAAAACTCGGTTCCCCGCTTATCGGGTAACCAGCTTAACCCGGCAAAGTCGCTCCGCAGGGTTTCCCCGGTAGATATGTATTATATAATATTGCTTTTCGACGACTTCCGTCTCGAGGTAAGCCAAACGGAGACTCTTCAATCCGATTGCGTACTTGGTTTGCAACATTAGACGCTATAATTCGCGGCCACGTCCTCCCCTAAATGCTGCACAGACAGTCACATCATTGGATATTTTGACACCGTTGTTTGGCATATTCCTAATTCACCTGAAACTATTTTAGTCTCTAAGTAAATCCACCGAATCTAATTTAAACATCTAAAGTTTCTCCAATTAACCCGACAGACACTCGTGGGTAGTCAGGAATTCGTCAAACCACGCTGGCTAATTAATCAAACCACACTTCTCCCAAGTAATTATCTCTGTTTACCCGGTTGTTTGAATAATTATCGGACGTCTAGTTTCTCCAGTATGAATTGACACTTGGAAATTTGCGGTGGAAAATGTAATACATATACCTATCTCGATAGAAATTATATCAGAGGATAAGAATATTTCACCGACAATTATTCAGCTCTCTCCAGTCTCGAGTATTTTATTTCCATTTCATTTCTCTATCGAACTTCAGGGTCCCCGCCTTTTCGTGAAAGGATCTAGCATAGCTAGGCGCATTACTCGTCGGAGGGTCCTTAATTAAGGAGCCAATTAAATCAAACCACGGTTGAATATAAATCTGGAGAGTCGCGGTTCACCCGAAGCTATGAACGACATTCGGAAAAGCGTCCCGCTATGAGAACTTCTTCTTATTCTTATTCAATTGTACAAATTTTATTTATAAAAAATTTCTGCCTAGCAATAAGAAACGCTTGAAAGCAGAAATTTTACCTATTTTTCTCTAGTTGAATTGAAAAGCTGTTTTCCTGATCAAAGGGAGGTTGATCAATCAAATTTCACACCCCTTTCAGCCGACTACGAGACGGCCAATCTTCGTCCGCTTCGCACGGTACAAGAATCTATTTAATTAGTACACGTTGGAATTAGCGGCACCCCACATTAACCCAATTAACCCTCAGACGTTCGCATGCGCAATCTCGAATGCCACTGAATCGGTAAGTAATTACTGGGCTCAATTAAACCCCCGCAAAGATCGCGGGGAAACCACAAGCGAAATCCATGGCTCTGGCTGTGTAGAGGAAGGTCTAGAATAGGTTCGTAGTAGGTACTGGTCTATGATAACTGTCGAATTATCACTCGACGAAATAATATCGCCAGCTACGATCCACTCCTGCATGATATTTGCTCCTGGATATAGATAATTGGTTAAATCGCTTAGTAATTAGTAATTATAGTCCAACAATCGGAGCTTTGTTATACATTGGCACTACTGGATTATGTGGTGTTCATATACCCCTGCGCCCGCGAGGCTTTGTTTAGCTGTATTAACGCGGAGGTTTACCTAGAAACTCATGAATCACGATATATTCGCAGATGAGCCGTTCTTTAGCCTCCCTCTTCCCGGATTCAACGGGACGAGGGATTCATTTGTTATAATTAGTTTTTATGATATTTAGTCAACGAATGAGCGCCAAATTAATTTTATTCACCCTTGGATCGTTTTGAAAATAAAAGATAAAGAAATAAAGGATCGTATGAATAATTAATCTCATTATATATTTGTTCATTTGTTCATTTTTTGTTTTTTTTTTTCAACTTTTTAGCTGCCTTTGTTAATGGAATATCGTTATGATATTTGAAAACGCCGGATTCGCCTATGACCATTCATGCATCCCGCTGTAAGCTCTCCGACGTCAATGAATTAATATTTAATTTACACAAACCGGAATAATCCGGGGCTCATCATCCTTTCTACTCGTGAATCATAATTCATATAAATCTCTTTAAATATTTCACGAGGAATAATAATAATCTGACGTCAGCTGACTGCACCTATCCTAGAACTTTCACATTCGCTGAATTATAGTGTGACAAAAATTTATATTCTATTCGAGGTAAAAAATAGAAAAGACTTTCTTTTCCTCTTATTATTATTATTATTTTCTTTTTTATCCAATTCCCTCGTATGTTTATAACACGTATAAATTCTTCGACGGTGATTATAAGCAAACTGTGAATGGAAATTATTTTCATTTCAATATATAACGTGATGAAATAAAATGAAAAAGGAAAATAATAATTCTTCAACGCGCTGTTTGTACATCAATTTAAGCTTTAATTATCCCGAGTTATGATCAAATGCTGTTCGACACCGCGTGTTAGGAGAGAAAGGAAATTGAGCATTGAACAAAGGGCACAGAGCAAGCAATCGCTAGCATCAACGAGTAATAAATTAGCAAAAGGCTGTTGGCACCTGACGCTAACCAACGGGATCGACTTTCAGCGCATGTGAAACCTCCCTGGTCATTGATTTACACTGGACATTGGTTTGCGTTGCGCTGGGGCGAATCGATTTACTCAAAAAACGAGGATTGAACTAAAAAATGCAAAAAAAAAAAAAATTTCAAATTACGTCTATTCTCTTTCTACGTCAATGTTTTTTTTTCTCTCCTTTTTTTTTCTTCCTTCTTTTCATTTTATCGAGGCTTTACTGCAACCGGACCATATGTATAGGTGAATTGGGCGTAATAATAGGTACTGCGTTCAACCGTTGAATACACTTTGATAACGAACCGAAATACTACCTGCAGCTGTGTATTGTCCAACGTACAGAGAGGTTGTTTCGCAGAGCAATCAGAGTTATATTTAAAACGAAATACTGAACCTAGAGAAAACCGAACGGGTAATGGCAATTTGTTCAACAATACTATCGAGGGTACCTACTGAATCATTGGACGAATTTCGGCTCCCATGTTAGTAAAAAAAAAAATTGAGGAAACGAATTTTTTTTTTTCAATCTACTTTTTTACAGCTTTATAAATTATTAATTAAGTGATGATATTGGATTATTGATTCGGACCTGTAACGAAATGCGAGGAAATTTAAAGGACCTCGTAACTTCGGAGGAGAGTTCGATGAGAGTAAATAAGAGAGCATCTCTTCCAGGGGTTTCGGAACCCTGAAAATATCAGATAAAATAAAATACGAAGGTATACGGAACTGGGTGAGTCCAGAAGCGGTGTTCTACGCGAATGATACAAAGAGCTGAGCATTCTGCGAAATCAGGAAATCCTTTTAAAGAGAAAATCGCGAGGAGTTTAAATCGCACGGTACGATTCCTCACGACAATAGAATCCTTTCTTTTATTTTACTTATTCTTTCTTGCTATCAAACTTATTGTTTTTCTCTTCAAATTCGCTGAATCATCTGTACGAAGAACTGTCGTTACCATAAAATCCATAAGTGGGGAAAAATAGAAGAATGAAGTGTTTTTTTTTTTCTTGAACCAATTTCATGTCACCTCTCTCGCAAGAGATACGTTGTACGTGTATGTCAGTTTGTGTATGCGAAGAGTAGAAAGAGGCGGCGTACAAATGAGAGAAAAAAATCTCTTCATTCATTCCTTGGTTACTCCAGGGGCGAATAACCTTGCAGTTTATTGGCTGGTCCAACGGGTTGACAGCGGATATGCAAATCTCTCGAACCCTCGGCCTCTCTCGCAGGACGGACTCTTGAATGGAAACCAGTTCCTTCGCGTGTTCATTCTAGGAAGTCAGACAGACGGGCGTGTTTCAGGGCCGCCGTTACCATCTTGGAAAATACAAATAAGTTTGCTAACGGACCGAAGACGACGCCTACTACTAAACTACTCACTCGCCCCGTCCCCAGGTATATACTTATCCACCTAGGTATATAGATTTCGCGAGACTTCTCGCGTGTTAGACTCTCTTTATCTATCGTATCAGCCTCGCTGACCTGGGCACGGCTTACGATTAGAATTACAGGAACTCGTTTCCTGACTACGTGATTAAAGCGTGGGTGGCATTAAAGGGAGTCTTATACGGTAGAGGTTTGTTCATATATTATATACGTACGTATATTCACCTCTCGTTATTATCTTCAACGAGAGATAATTGTTCCATATCATTCTGTACCTTATAATTTTTATCATTCACTTTCTATAGTATACACATATACTCTTCATGTGTTGTAACATTTATCTCTTCTCCACGCCGTAACTGGAGTCGAACTTGTTCTTTCCGGGTTGTCTCGGTGTCCAATTAATGGTAATTGACAAGGGAGTCGTAGCCAGAACTATATCCTTGTCTTGTCCACTTTTTCTTGCCTCTCCCTCAGACTTTTACACACACGAATACCCGCACATATATCTATATTATATATAGAGTAACGGAGTCGGGTTGAAGCTCCGAATTTTCAAACTTCCCAACGATCAAAATTCCGAATTCGACGTTTACAGAAGCGTTCAAGTTCAGAGTATTAACATTCCCAAAGATCGGAATGCAGAAATCCGAAGGTCTAAAGGTCCAAAAATTTCGGTCTCTTCCTCAGGATATGAAAACAAAAAATAGTTCATTCTGATCGAGATCCTCTGTGAACAAATCTTGATATCACAAATAATTGACAGGATTTTGAAACTTCTTTTTCCAAAAAAAGAAAACGCGTGGTTTTCAAGATTGGGAAGCTTGGCTCTCCGGATCTTTGAGTTTCGGAATTTCGAACCTTCGGTTTCATTTGCTTCAAAGTTTTTCAAATCGTCTATGTAAACCGTCGTGGATACACCCTTTCTAAATATTCAAATGTGGGAATTTCGTCCGTTCGTTACTTTTAAAATTCAACTCAACCACAAAGTGCGTAACACCTGATGCTTTGCGTGGAACAATGATCCTCCGTGAAAATATTTGTTCAACCGTGGCTCTATTCTTTTCTCATCTCTTCTTTCCTCTCCTTTTCTCTTCGCTTCTTGAACCATCGCTAAAGCCCCTCTCTTGAACAAGGTTGATGGCACGTATAGGGCGAGGGCGAGAGCGACGGAGGGGGAGGGCGTGTAGGAAAATTTGGCACGTGAAAATCTTTTGACAAAATATTTGCGGCGAGTTTCGCTTAGCACTGCGGTACGGTGTACGGCGAGGTCGTTTGTTTGTTCTCTCACGTGAGGAAGTAAGGGAACTTCTCCTTGGTATAGATACCAGCTACCTACCCAGCTATCTACCTTATACCAGGATACCAACCACCACCTCGAATTGAGCCAAGTCGTGGGCGAATAACCTGCCACTGTATTTTGACAAAAGATTGCCCCGCCGCCGCGACGCGACACGACGGTGCTACTGCCGTCCGCCTTAAGTGATCACGGTTATCCCAACCGAACAAAGTGTCTTTCGCGTCATGGCTATGGCTATGGCATGGCATGGCATCTCAAGGCAAAGCAAGCCCTACGTGTGTTTGTCAAAGAGAGACCCCCGTATTTCGGTAATGAAAGTCGAGATAAGCTTCCTCGAGGAGCAGCTGGTTGGACGGAAATAAATCCTGAACAAAGTCAAGCCATATTATATACGTGACGGTGGAATCTTACAGTTTATTTATTATCAGAAAATGGGAATAATTCACGAGCAGTATCTTCCTCCCTCGAACTAATTATCTCTTATTTCTTTCCTGTTTTCCACAATTTGAACTTTTGTTCTTTTGTTCTTTTTCTTCTTCACACCGATGTAAAATCGCCCGTCTTCTCACTTGATGAGCGATGTTTAGTCCCTGGTACTGTTTTGCCCTGTTTAACAAGGAACGGTAATGTCATTTCGCTACCTCCCTGGGGTTAGTCCAGTTTTGTCCCAGGTCGGCTGGTAGGTAGGTAGGTAGGTACGGACGCGCAAAGAGGAGGAGGTCGAGGTCGGCGAAGCGTAATGCGCGTCCTGTTTGTCCTGGGAAACCAGCCATGTAATGAAACCTCCCGGGACACCGTGTATACCAAACGACTGTCCACCTCCAAAGAGAAGCGGGACCGTGATCCGTCCACGGTACTCGATTCCCGTTCCGGCAAGGGCACTCGATTTAAACTTCTGAAGAGATAATCATGTTTAACTAATTGACGATCAAATATAATCGACCGATACCTACCCTGCGATTTACCAATTACCAATCAGTTACGGATCGCATCGTTGCTATTTATCTAACCAGTGCTACTTTCTCTGCAGAAAATAAAAATAAGAAAAAAATAATAATTTATTTTTTTATTTGTATTTTTTTCGTCTTTTCTATCTTTCTTTTTATTATTCTAGGAAATCGTGTTTCCGTATCTTTGATCGTTGCTTTTCTGAGCTCTGATTTTTTTTCTCGCTTGAGGAAGTATCAGAAAGTCTTGTCCTGGGAATGGGAAGCCCTGAAGCGTTGGGCTGGCTTCACTTGTGAAAATATACAGCGTTGCAGCCAACAGCAACAGTAATGCTGCAGAGGATAGGGTATAGATATAAATGTATACGTATATTTTATAGGAAAAGAGTGAAATGAAAATTTTCCATTTTTATTTCACAATTGGCGATGTTGCTAGCGAGTAGGTATACGTGTAGAAATCTGAACTTTACTAGACTGTATAGAAAACAAGGAAGCACGTATAGGTATCTCGTAGAATTTACTCCTCGTATAGTAAACATTTCGCGGTACACCGAGTACGCGACTGCTATCAATGGGAAACACTTGAAGAGTTGACAAACCGAGTGTAAATAATAGCCACGCACCTTATAGCCGGTATGCGAATTTATATATATGCAATTGCAGAAACTAGGGATTCAGTACCTACGTCCCGCACCATATTCACAACGATATCAAATTCACGTTAGAATATAAATTCGCTTCTTTTATCGTCGACACTAAAACACCGCATTGTTCATTTTTCCAACTCACTGTTGTACGCACGTAGACAATACGTCATCACAAACTTCTGCCCTGTTCGATATCGACAGGTATCAAAGTACAGCGTGGCTGTAACCGAATTTTACCTCTCCAATATTATGATGGATTAAAATAATGCCTGCAGGTTGTAGTACACTGGGCATATATTTGATTGGAAATATCTGTTCCTCTCTCTTTATCTTTTATTTTTTTTATTTTTTATTTTATTTTTCACTTTTTCATTTCATTTCAGTGTTTCTGTGATTTTTACCATTTTTATTCTTCCTCTTCTACGCCCGAGGAGCTTTCAACTGGCTCTTTTTTTTAACGGTTAATATAAAGCAAAAGCAGCGTGTTTTGAAGAGTTTTTTTTTTCTGTTTTTTTGATTAATTTCAAATTGATGAAAGAGAAACAAAAATTGAATGGGTTACAATTTTAGTGCCTATAGATACAGGGAATTTGATATCGGTTCTTCGTATATGGACGCGAAGACTGCGAACGATCCGCAACGATTATTACCAAGCGCATTTCCGCTCGGTGAAATTTACGATGCTTTCAATGTCCGCGAAGGAGTTTAGAGTTCTGAACTCATGGCACCGCAGAGTTCTAATATTGCATCGTTCCACGAGAGGCACGTAACTACCTTTCTGCATTCACCATCTTTATAACGACTAACATTAGAAAGATATTACTTTCTGCGGTAGCATGCGAAAGACCAAATCGTCATTTGGGAGAATATCATACGTCAGGGCTCAACACCTGCACCTAGAAATTCACCACAAATCACATAACTCAAAAATACGAAAGTCTAGACCCTCGAATCCCGAAAATCCAGAAATTTTCGTCTATTTCCCAGAATGTGAAACATTTCGGTCTGTTTCAAAGATTTGACATTGGCTTCATGGACTTCCGAGAAAATACCTTTTTTAGAAACTTCCGGATACTAACTAATATTCGAATTCGGAATTTAGATCATTCGGGACTTTGAAATTTCTTCTGCTTTTCTTTTGCTCCATCGGTTTGATGAAGACTTCTTTTCGCCCCGATGGATGCTTAAGAAGTAAAAAAAAAAATAACATCTATTCATTAGCCAAGTTCTTCGAACACCGGATGATTAGCGTCTGAAACATCGCACTGTGATGTGAAATAACGTTTTAACGCAAATTTTTTCACCACATAGGTAAGATCGAAGTTACGAATTCTTTTGGTGGCTCGAACGAACTACGCGAGGGACTATTAACGCTGATTAACAATCCAGAGTTAGTTTTCAAGTAAATCTACCAAATCACGATTCTGAAAGGAAGATGTGTGTTCGTGGGGTGACTCTCGTAGTTTCCAGAGAGATATTGTTTGTTTGTTAATTTTTCTGAAAACTTGATGCCAACTGTGCTGCGATGATGATAATATCGGTGTTTGGAAATTCATCGGTGTTCAGTAACTAGTAAGGAAGCCAGATTAACGCCGAAACGAGGATTAACCATTAGCAACTCTACGCAAACAACGGGAAAACAAGGGTCTCGTTCTCGCCTGGCTTACCCTACTCTCCTCTGCGAAAGATGATTTCGTTAGCTCCGACTGCAGAGGGTAATACCGGTTTCTCGTCGTCTAGGTACGCAAGGTACGCAATAAGCAACGAGCACTGAGCACGACTCAAAGGGTCCGTTCAGAATGGCATTTAGGAATTATATAAAAAGGAATCCCAGCCTTGCCAAGCATAAATGTCTTGTACGGCTATCAGACCTGTTTATAGTCAGCAGTCGGGGTACTCGGAGGTATGCAGATCTCGTGTTTCCAGATAGATTTAACTGCCGCGTAATTCAGCCAAGATTTAAACTTTCGTGTATTTTATTTCGTTACTTTTATCTCCACCTTTATTCCTACTGGTCTTTGAATATCCGCGGGTTGTTTCCCTCATAATTTTTGATCAGCGACGAGGAATGAGCCGGGAATATTTTGTCGCGGTAGCTAGGCGTGGGTCGTGGGACGGGGATTGAAGTATGCCATTTAAATTTCTACACATCGTTTAATTTCGCCAAAAAGAAATTTCCGAGGGTCGCGTTGTCGCGGTTATACCATCTGATTAAAAACTCATTTCGTTCGAAATAGGCACACAACAAATTACTCTGAAATATTTATATCACCTAAACCTTGTTAACGCGGTCAACTTTCGACAAACAAAGGGAGACGGTAAACTCGCTCGTAATTTTCGTCGTACGGGTTTAGAGCTACGAGGGACGAAAAATATAGGCAAGGAGGTTGGAACTTATTTGAGTAATTGACTGAGTTCTTCTTCCTTTTATTTCATTTTTTTTTTTTCGTAAATTGATAATATTAAAGAGGAAATCTTTGGCTGACATTAAATTTGAATTCGATGTCGGGACACGGGCGACGGCTGCCGTCACATCGTTGACGTACGTCTTATATGGAATGAAAATCGGGAGAATAATCGTCGGGGAAAAAGATTACGAAGATTTATATACATATAAGAGCGTACAGCGTCCACGATTTGTCACACTACATTTAGCTTGAAATATTTTTCATAAACTTCCTCGCCATCCGTTCCCTCTCACTTCTTTTCCTCCTTCTTTATACCCTAGCGTTTTGACAATTTCTTCTCGCCGTCTCTTCTCCTCGGATGCGACTGCCACGCCACCTCGGTTTATCCATAAGCATACCAAAACCTCCCCACAGCTTTCGAAACTTCTCTTCATTCATTTTATCCCTAATGGCTTGATCCAATGTTGATGAAGCGAGAATCAATCTCTTTCAAACCTTGAAATGAATATTAAATGTATTCGGCTTCAAGTTTACCAAAACTTTTTACCTACCCCCGTTCTCAACAACCCTCAACCACTCGACGTAGCCTTCTCAAATCTAATTAAATATCTTCCTCATTTTCCCTTCTCGTCTCAGTTCTCTGCTAGGTATACAATGCTGATTAAAAACCGAACCAATTTCTACTATTTGTGTTTTATCATGGTTTCCCTTATCGCAACTGGCAATTATCAATTTTACAGGAAAATCGTTTGAGAATTATTTCGACAAGACTAAAGCCGGTCTATAGGAAACGTTCTCGCAGATATACCTATATATGATGGCTGAGCGAGGGTAATTAACGATAGTTGAACAATTGCAACACGCTCCTCTATATTTTATAAATTGCTTTCGTGGCAGCTAACCAACAGCCGAGCTGCTCTCTCTGTTTATAAATTGAAGAGAAGTTCTCAAACTTCAATTCGCCCCACGCCTCTGTTAGACCAATTTAATACCAGCCACATATATCCTCGGATATAGAGTACGCGTGTAGGTACATAAATACACGTGAACTTAGTTGTGAGTTATATACGCCTACTACCCCCGTACGTATAAAATCTAGGTATAGACACGAAACGCGATAACTGGGAAACGGAGTTCGCGCTTACATTTTCTCGCACAGACAGAGGTATACAGGTATAACACCTATATTCGCGCATTCGCGCATCGCGGTTTCCCGCATTATACACTTTCCACAAATATCGCTCTCGGTTCAACTGATCTAATTAAGAAGCGAAAATTAACTATCCCTTACCGCACCGTAGACTCGTAGTTTTAGATGTACAACTTCTCTCCGCCGATTCCAAAATAGAATTCATACGGTTACGATTCGCGAAAACTTCAACATTTTTCATCCAAAATCAACGAAAATTCGTCAAAGATTCTGAAGCGCGAAGTCACCAGATCATTTCCTGATCCTCCTGCTAATGGAAACAAATTTCCTCAGTCTTGTGTACAGGAGAGATTGTCCTACGGCTGTTCACGGAAGCGTGAGCACACAAGCCCAGCTATAACATTATCGCGCGGGACAATATCGCGGAAAAGCGGTGCGGCTCTCTTTATTTCTTTCCCAGCTCCCTTTACAGGCTCAGAACGTGTCAAACTGTATCTATCCGGCTCCATCACTCTATCTCAGTATTTCCAGTCTTATATATACCAGGGTGTAGGTATAAGGCGTAGTCTTTTGTAGCCAAGGCAATTGGAGCCGCGTGCCTCCGTGCAACGCCTGGTAAGTAAACTCGGGATGTTTTAGTTTGCGTTTCGCGCGATAACGTTGTACACGTCGTAAGTAAAACGGCTAATGTTTCTGCAGACGCCGCGCCAGAGCAGCTTATCTCAAAGCACTATCCATTTTGTTGCACTCTCTTACGAAAGTAAGGGTATAAGTGTAGTATACCGACGTCCAACTGACTACTTACTCACTTACACCACTTCGCTTTCTTTATCTGCGTGTACAGAAGAGCTAGACACTGGCAAATGTCAGCAAATCCGGCTCCAGGAAACATAGACGACGTTCGTAACGCTTTGCCAGTAGAGTTTAATCGTTACGTTTCTCTTCTCAAATTACCCATTTAAGAACCACTTTGGACAGAAACTTTCCCGACTTTTCTGCATCTGTAAAACTAGTATCGCTTCTCAAGATTTTTACTCAAAGTCTCTCGATTCCGATCGGCATCTCTCATCTCGTAAACGCCAATCGCCGTCATGATCATAAATTATAGAGACGAGAAAGGACCAACACTCTCTTGATACACCGAAATTGCTTCGCGGATATATATGTATGTATGTATGAAATGGGAACTACGAGTGAACTTGCAGCGTACTTGTATGGGGTGCAATATCATCTGCATAGGATCTGGGCGGATTGAAGTAAGTTTGAAAAGTTTCCGCGAATCCTGGTGATATCTTTCTACTCGAGTGTCTGGAGTTTGTCGTATTGTGTTTGTCGAAAGTAAGTTGTGCAATATATTGCCGCGTCCATCGGCGGCTATCTCAGTCTTCTTCTCCTCCCAATGTCTCAATTTTTTGTACCCACTTTTCTCTCCCCTCGGATAAGAGCTGGTAGTTTAGTGGAAGCGATTCGTAGCTGAAATATTCGCCTCTTCAGTTCTAGTTTCCGTGGGTGATTTGCTGCTAGGTATATGAGATATCCGCTCGCCATATCCGCGGAGTAGTTTCGAACGGTGTCACAGAAGGCGGAAATACGAGGGTGAAACTCCCATACCTATCGGCTATGGTAAGTATCGTCGTTCTCGGAAGTCTCTATTCAAGGCCAGAGCCATGCGATATATTTCACGCGTCTTCGCCGTCCCAATGAATAAATCGAAGAACATCTACGAGCATGAAACACGCGTTGGACATCCGAACAATGAAACGCGTGGGGTCGATCTTTACAAGCCTCGTTCACGTAATATAGAATTTTATTTCCACGCTGTGACCCGCCACCTCTGACCTCACCCTCCTCTCCCCCTCCCTCGTCCTCTTCTTCTTCGTCTTCCTCTTCCTCTTTTCCTGCAAGCTCGTAACCTGCTCCGCAGCCTCAGTAGATACGACGGCCTTGATCTACGATCTGAACAAGAGGTAAAGTACGCCCGGAGATTCAGCTCGGGCAGATGTTGCAAGACACACAATGGCCGTAAAGATAAAGGGAAAAAATATGGTGGTTGTGCGTAGATCCGCGATGTATCGACGGTACGAGATTGCCTTTTCTCAGTTGTCCGTTTCAGGGCTGTTTTCCCTCGGCTCGGACATTCCGTGCCGTGTTAAGTTTCGACGTGAGAATGGCGCAGGTCTCGGCCTCCGGTTAATTATTTTCACCACGCGATGGGTAGGTAGAATTTATTTGAGAAATTTTTCAATAGAAACGAAGTGTTGTCAAAGTACACTTACCCAGGGAGCTAAAAGCTTCGCTACTCGTTACACACTGATTGAATAAGAGCGAAACGTTCCATTTTATGGTTAGCCACCGTCAGAGGAGACGACGGAGACCCGTGAGAGAGATTGGATTTTTCCTTCTCGAGGGACGACTCCGTCTTCTCTCTTTCTCTGGCGAACTTTTCCGCTTTACTCTATATACATATTCGCGGACAAGTAACGCTGTATAAAGGACGTAAAAGGGCGTGGAAAGGGTGCGCGAATACAAAGAACACGAGGACATACGGTCGACGGCCAACCAGCATCAAAGAAACGTGTTCGCGGTCCAGGCAAAAGCCAAACAAACTTGGCCCGTTATCCTTTCCGGCTGTTTCTCCCCGCGGTAAAGAGTTGTAATTTGATGTTTCGTTTCACCCTTAAACAAAAAAGAAAGAAGAAGAAAAAGAAGAGAAAAAAAAAAAGAAGAAGAGAAGGGGAGAGAAGCTTTTATCTCCCACGAAACGTATAGGCTTGCATAAAATTACTTAACTTTAAAAGAAAGGGGGAGAGAAAAGTTTCGTTTGATCTTTGGTGAAAAATTTTTTATCCAACGTTTAAGGAGTAAAAACGAGAAACAGGTGGCTTGAGATTTTCCGGAAGGTGGAAGGAGCCGCAGCTTGCACTTTGCAGCTTGAAACTCGTTGCATAATGCAGTCGTAAGATTTACCCTAGGCGAGTAGGGTGGAGGCGACGATTCGCAAAATGCTATTTTTCTCTGGGGGTCGATGAGTTTGTCTATTTGTTGAGGAAACAGCTGCGTCGGACTTTATACTGATATTATATAAACCATAGATCAAATGTTAGCGCGCCCCTTAATTCACTTTTGACTTCTATCGCCACACTTGTGATATTTTACTAGCGACTAGCATAGCCACGCCTTTCGCGAGTGCAAAGATGCACTTCTACGGACGTTCGAATTTTTATTCAGGGAGGAATAGCCAAGTCTGTTTTATGGAGACTCTGGGGTGTTTTATGGCGCCCTTGTCGTACCGTTTTCACAAGTGTACCACGCGATATGTATACGAGCCGAAGGTACGCGCGTTATCTCGTGCGACGGTTCTTCATCCTTTCTAATATTTGGAAAATTTGTAACGGCGAAGTGAACAGGAAAGAAAACGAATATAGATACATGAGAAAATAATATGGGGAAGACGAGACGGAGGGAACACATATCCTCGTCTGCTCATGTCGTCATTTTGTGAAAGCAACGTCAACAAATTGGGGTCAAGCGCGTGCCTCGCGTTATCCGCACGACCCTTCTTCCAACTTGTTTCCTTTTTCACCGAGGATGTTGCTGCAGCGAGTTCAGAAGCCCGTTTTATTACAACCGGCTGCCTTTTCACGAAACTACCGCGATTTCCTGCTCGCTTTTCTAAAGACTTTCGCTGCCGCGCAACCCCTGACTTGCCCGCCTGCTTGTCTGCCTCGCGAGTTTGTAATATTGCTCATTCTTCAGCTCTCGCGGTGCGCAGCCACCCCGCATAAAAGAAATTAATTACCTCGGCTACTTGTGGATCGCTAGCAAACGTGCCAAAGCCTTTCACTCTCGGGGAAAAACAGAATTTTCCACGTTCCGTAGGTACGATCGTGATTTTCCTTTTTATACCAGACCGCAAATTTGATCCTTGCAAACACCGTTCAACTTCCTCTCGACTTTAAACTATCCGGTTAGTTCAGTCCTGAGTTCACAGCTTCGTCTCGTTGCTGACAATGACTGCGGTAAACAGTTCTCCATTTTTCATTTATATGCGTCTCTCGTCTACAGCGAAGGGAAGAGTCTCGCGAGTGAAAGAGACGCCGCTAATTAGGTACCTAAATGTTTTCGGCCGTTGAATGCAGCAGGAGCTGCTAGAGAGACCTTCTGGTCGTTGAATGCATATTTTCTTTAGAGATTTTAAGGAAAGTAAACTTCGCGGACTTTTCTATACCCCGCCTCTGCCAACTAGAAATAAAAATGCTCCAATTCCTTTCCGGTCTTTCTATTTCAATCTCACTTCCGCCATCCCGGCTTCTTTTTCCTATGGGGTTGGAGCGCGAGGACGGGGAGGCAAATGTAACGTGAATCGTCCCAAGGTAATGCTGTACCATCATGCCTCGGAGTAAACTTCCGGTACTTTAACGGTTCGAGTCAGTTTCAGGGATACATGCATATAGGTATACACGTGTCTTACTCTATTTCCGCCTTCGCAAGGATGGATTAACGACGTATCTGCTATACGTACGAGTTTCGAAGGATAAAAAAACTTTTTTAACTCGCATAGATATATCGCGGAGAAACTGGGTGAATTCAGCCAGTGGGTACCGCGCCTTATACTCACTCACTAAATAACTATATGTATACATGTGTATATACACACCCCGGTGAATTATAGATCCTTCTTTCGTTGGCCCAAATACTTTGGAAAATGTAGGTAGGTATATATATATGTATATAAATTTATCATCAATCCACGTGCCTAAATATTCCTCTGTGGGCATGTGTGCGTATGGATCTTGTATTAAATCGTGATAAATGGTCGTCTAAACGTTCGCTTTCGGCCCGGTCTTCCGAAAATAGTTTCCAAGTTAATCCTACCACCCGTCTAGGTGCTCGCCTTGCTACCATCGTTCAAAAATTTAACATACATCAATTTTATAACCTTTCATCCAATTATTCAAATACCACTATGAGGGAATATTACTATACGATATTTACATCTTACGTCAAAATTTCAGCACAACATAAGCTCCGATCCCTTGTGCTTTGCTTAGGATTATCATAAATCTCTCAGCCGAAGTGCAAGCGTTATGCACCAGCGAGTACCCGGAGTGGTTGCGTGTGGAAAGTGCATCCAGGGAACCGACGGGCTGTCTTTTCACTCCAAAGCGGTTAAATAATTGGTTTTTGATAACCCGCAACACTTCTTGTAGGTTCAAATTAACAGCCAGTAAAATCGAGGTGAAATTCTTCCAATTTTTCGGAAGGAATCTGCAGAGTTAATTGGGAAGCACTGAATTCCGCGAAATTAGTGAAAGATGCTTGTGTAGATTCGTTCGACAAGTAGGAGTCGATTGAGGTCTTGGCAGTTTGAAATAACGTTAATTTTAGAATCCTGTTAATCATTTTTTGCTATAAAAAGAAAAAAAAAAAAATGCGTAGTAAAATTCCCTCGTCCGAAAACCACTTTTCGTTCAGCCTCGTCGATCAGACCTCAACCTCATCAAGATTAAAGTTAATTCAAGAGAAAAGTTGAGAAAAGTTCTGTAAAGTAAAAAAAGAAAAATTTAATCTTCACTCTCCGAAGGGCTATTCGCCCATCACTTATATTACCGAACATTCAATTTCAAATAAGTCCTAAACGTAGTTATAGGCCCGACCTTGCCTAACTCGACTTTAGTTAAGAAACGGCATGAGTATAAGAAGCGGGAAGGACTGCAGAGGATAAGCTAATGAATGGCGGGGTCTCTTAGAATCGTATCGGGCAAGCGGTCAGCCACTGGTGACTGGTGATTAGTCGTTAGCGTTTATCATTAACCCGGGAGGTTAATTCTTGCATTAATTAGCCTCAGCTTCCTCGCCCGCGCCAGTCGGTCGCAATCACATGTCGGCAAAGAGCCTTAGGCATCCTCGCCGGGATCCCCCCACGCGTCTTTATATCTCTCTGACTTTTTCCGACTCGATTTTATTATTCTTCTCTTTATTTTTCGGTTTCTCGTTTTTTTGGGTCTTTTTTTTTCATTTCTTTTCTTTTTTTTTTACGAGAAGCAAGAGTCAAGGGCGGGAGAAAGAAACTAGGGAGAGAATATGAAAAAGTTGAATACCAAGAGCCGATCTGTATTTGAATAGCCAGACGCGGATGAGCTGCTGTCCTGTGCCTCGGAGCAAGACTCTCTCTTGATATACTGTGCCGGGTGATTTATTATTCTTGAGACAATTGTAAAAGGGGCGTTTACCCCGAGGGAGAATACGAGAAAAGTGAAAAATAAACTTTTACCTCCTATTATATTCTTTTGTTTTTCACTCAAAGTATCATGACAAACGAGTGCCTCTTATCCACACTCGCCTTGCGTCTTCGTTCGCTCGCTACCGGCACGATGAAACTCGGAAAAACTTAACTTTACGCATTTATACTCCCCGCTTTCATACCATTTATACGGCTAAATTGCATCCTCTAATTTCCCGACCCAACTGCGCTCACATTTGTCATATCTTCCGCCTCTGCAGCAACGTCTTGGATAACTGCATTGGCCCAAATCAATCACGAAGAAAAGATTTCCTCCCAAGTCCCGAAATCAGCTCTCAGAATTTCCGGATTTCACGTGAATTTCAAGAATTCAGATCGTTCATTATTTGTGAGACAATATTTTCCGGGGTAGAAATTTCTAGGGAAAAAATCCACCCTTTGTATATCTGGATATTCCCACACCTACGTAAAGTTTTGCCTAGGATATGACCATTGCTGTAAAGATCTTGTTCTCGGAAGTGAAGCGTGTGATCTATAAGGCGTATAAGCGTAAGATCCTTTATTTCCATTTACACCGCCGTTACGTATAGGTACGATGCTTGAAACTATTTGCTGGTCGTTTTAACCGTGGCTAGACTATTTTATGACAGAATTTATGGGCTTCTACTTACAGCGTGCCTTACCCCATGTACATATATACACCAAGCAGGGAACTAGATACGTTGGATATTTTTCAAAGCTGTTATAAAGTTTGGAGAATGGGTTAAGCAAGGCGAATACGAGAGCATCGAGTCACGATAATAAATTGCTCAGCAACTCTAATTAATTTACAATCATGGGCATACCGTTAGTTGCATCTTTAAATGGCCGGTGAGGTTTGCTAATTGCTGATAGGTGGAATATCTCGAAGAGAGTCGAGATATAAGATACGAAAAAATAGAATGCGGAATGAAAATAAGATCCGGAGTACTTAAAATTTGTTTTCAACTCATCGAGATGTTCTTCTCTTAATTAAAAATTGCTCTGGCTCGAGAATAACTGCTGAAATTTTTCCTGAATTAAACAGCACTGATAAGTAAAGAAGTGTTTGAATTGAAATAACGAATAATTAGGGAAATCAATCGGGATATTTTGATATGAGAGACTAAACTTTATTTCAATTAAGCACATCGGCTGCCACTGGAGCGATAAGTTATACGAGTTTTCAGACTGAAAGTAAGGAAAAAGTTTAGTAGCTTTTACCGCAAGTAACCACAATACAACTTGAAGAGCAATTAGATAGGCTGGAAATTGAACAAGTACTACGCGTATCAGGTTAAAAGTTTATCGTTTAAAAAGTGGAAAACTTTCTATGGGATCTTAACCGGAAAGTTTTCTTATTCTCAGGTTCTGTGTAAAGGTTGTAAAGTTGTTGGGTGGCTGACATTTTGTAAACTCGTTCATAAATCGACTCTGAATTCATATATCCGGGTTTTTACAAAGGTATGATAATTAGCCATAACCCTTTCGAACTTTGACCTAAACTTTCGCCCTTTACCTGAGTGCATAAATTCCAACGCTTCCGACTCGTTTGAGACTAACTTCAAAGGAGTAAATTTTGTTTATTTTCTGTTTTTCACGATTTTCACTTATCATCTTTCCTCTTTCATATTTCATTCCTTTTTTTTCTCTCCACCCTCGAACCTGGGGGCAAAAAGTTTACACCAAAGGGGTGAACTGCAAACGGTAATTTTAATAAAGACCCGAATACTCTGCCGTAAACGAAGAAGGAAAAAGGAAGAAGGGAGAACGCCTCCAAGGTGGTGCTCGGCTTGATATCTGTAAAGGATGTGCGGCGAATGCCAGGACGGTTTTTCCTCTATTAAATTTCCTCACCATCCGTATAATAGTCGAAGGAACAGAGTAGAAAATTCACCTTAAGCCCGACTAAATTCCCAGCCTTCGTAATAGCCCAGGACTTACGTACCCATAACTAATGGGTATTTAGCAGCCTACTGTCGAGCCATCAGTAATACACAAGCCACGAGGGTTCTGCTCGAGAATTCCTTACCTCTAACTACCCAAACGTTACTCCTCATCAAATTCAAAACACTCTCAATTCTCCTGGCATCCCTAATTTCTTATTTGAGAATTATCCATAGAAATGTTCTCTTTCACGTTTAGTTGTAAAGGAAAAAAGCTAAACTAAAATGGGTTTAAATTTACCTCGTGATTTTCCAACCCTTGATCTAACCTTCGGGTTCCAACGATGAAGAGAGATTTTTCCCGATGAATTTCTCATTTAATTATATCCACCCCACGTACGGCGGATTAGGTAGGTTGGGGTGAATCCGTTTGATTCCGGGCAATTTTTCAGCAACATGAATACGGGTTAATCCAAGTAACTCGGTCTGCTTGTCTGCAGTATCCACGTCTATCTACTCTTTGATTCAAGCTTTGAATTCGCGCCTACATGTATACGAACGCAAAAGCCGGATTAAAATTTGGGGAAAACCTCGTTTTCTATGGACGAGTAAAGCGGCCGGGCTGATCACGTCATGGTTAATGGAGATTAAATCATCGTCAGTGCAGAGTGTTTTTTAACGACTATTAAATTAACCCAATACGAGGCAGCCGGTCTCCACTGTAAATATCTGAACCCACAATTTCAAAGATTCTCAAAAACTCGGAGATAGATTTTTCTCCGACGAAAATCCCCCATATAATACAGTTGTAATGGTATTATAAAAGTTTCATCATCGCCATCTTCCCCCTTGAGACTTCGGTAATATTAATATCGGATTTAGCTACTAGAGTGCTGCCTGCGTCAGTCAGTCTCGCACCATCGATACGACACTTAGGGTACCCCGCGAAGAAAGACGATAAACCGATTCTGCCGGATAAATGAAAAGTGCGGTAAATAAAAGGGAGAAAATTTTCCTCTCCGATTCCCGGATTGAAACTATGCAATATAAACCGTCTGAAACGATATTTATTAATGTCAATTGTCGGGGATATTATTAGCAGATGAAACAGCAAAAGTTTCGTCGTTTTTTAACCGTATGACAAAACGAAGTTTACTTTTCACTCCGCACTTCGAGATTAGCTCATAGCGGTCACCAGTTTTCTCATATTTATTTGACATCCCTTTTAATTTTAGCAGTGAAACGTAAATTAATTAGACTCGAGGTTCTGCGGTGTAAAGCTTTTTAATGGGACGCGTTGAGGCCACGTCTACACTCTCTGGCACTTTAATTATCATTATTATATTCATTATCAACAATATCATTATTATTCGCTTTAACAGGGATGAGATTATAGTGTCTTTCAATTAAACTGCGAGTCTGCAACTCCACAGCACATATCTATATCTCCGCGAGCTTTACATATACTTCATATTTGCGTAATCTTTTTAATCCCGCGGGTCCACCTAGCGAGTAGATCTATAAAGTATCTGCATTATTACCTCGTTGAATTAAATATTGATAATCGCACGTTCAGGGGTTATAATTCATGAGAAAAAAAGCAATTTCTCTAATTTTGGTCCCCATTCCGTTAACTTCGTTAAAGGGCGCTGGGGAAATCAGGTAATAATATTATTAGCGTTGATAGTAACGAGTCGAGGAACCTCAGTTGTGTTGGAAAAGCGAGATGGTGTATATTAGCGCAGCACCTGTGCCGTTGGTCAAGGGCTAACTATAATTTCGTTGCTTCAGGTACCCATATAATTTCATTAGCCAAGTGCATACGCTCCGCTAGTGTGGAAAACCGGGCGTGTCTCTCGTTGCTCGGAAATTACGCGTCCTTTTTACTAATTGAATGTCCCTTGAAGAGTTGGTGGTTCGCGTGATTTCAGGCCTAAGAATCGTATTAGCTTTTGAACAAAAAAGAATCTATTTCGTTTTGTTTTCTCGTTTTCTCGTTTTTCTGATTCAGAAAAAGGCGAGCAATATAATGACGGGAATTATACCATACCATCCCGATTCTTCTCGGTAAGGGTAATTAAGTCGGTCCGTAAATAGCTCTGAACTTTAAGATCATGTAATAGCAGTGGCAATTAGTGGGAATTATCGTTGCTGTGGGCGTTGTAGTGGCTCCTCGGTACTCGGCAAGTGCTTTAAGGAGCTTACGTCATGTCGCATTGTCTTTGATACTCGAGTTTAAAAATAAATTTAAATTGGATGACCCGTGGTAGGATGATGTCGTCCGAGCTGGTGTAGTGCGACGTACGAGATCTTCGGAGATTCGAAACTGAATTAATAATAAAGTTGGCTGGCTCGCGCGTAGGTATAATAAGTAAGTATAAAAGAGTTCGGTGAGAATCGTTCGATTCGATGTTTCACTAAAAATTTTAAACGCCTCGGTGTATTACACTCAAAGACATCGCGTGGGTATTTTTTCGTGTTAAAAAAGGAGCAGAAAAAAGGTATAAAAGAAATGAAAAAAAAAAGCACCTCCCTTTTTCGCGGCTTATCAATTTCTACGCGGTGCTCACGCTCGTTAAAAAGTTTAAAGATTCCTCCGAACGACAAGCTCACGGTTTACGGTTTATATACGCTATACCCACATCAGCTTTTCGTACCATATATCTACGTGCCTGCTCACTTTCTTTCATCCTTTCGTCTTTACTTTTTTTTTTTTTTACATCATCCGAAATTTCGAAGGACGAAGAATGTTTTAAAAAATAATTTCCGTCGCCCGTGAAATAGAAAGAGAGAGAGAACGAGAGAGAAAGAGAGAGAGAGGAAGGAGATTTTGTTACTTCGTCAAAGTGAATATATTATTTGCTTGATTAAATACTTAAACAACGCGTAATCCTTTTCAAAGAAACGACCCCAGAGCTACTCCGAAGTACTTGCAGATCTTTTGATCTCAATACGCGAGAATAGCTGCTTCGAAGAAATCCAAAAGCTTCGTAGGCTCTGAGGGAAATATTTCCCGTTGAATTTATTCGAAATATACTTTCTGAATTCGAAATATTTTTCATATCTACTCTCCGCGTTATTATCAATCCGGTAAAACGAGCCACCAACTTAGTTTGAACGGACCATAGCTACAGTCAGAGATAACATCCCTAATTATAAAATTCCAAGCCGTAACTTTTTCTCCCTTGGCAGTTGGCCTTCCCGCACACGAACCGCGTTTATATCTATAGCTGGGCACAGCAGAGATCAGTTTAAACGAACGAGCTCTGCAGTGCCGTATAAAGATTTTCATTTCCATTGCCTGAGAAAATGTCTTTTCAATAATTATCATTAAAATCGGGAAACTAGGATCAGGTAAAATCTTCTTTCATTTGCTTGGGAAAATTCGCTCTGCTGTTGAATTCCGCTAAAGGATATATGCACGACAGTATGAAATAGATCGCATTCTACACGGTGCGTTTCTGCGCTTGATTTATACCTATTCGATTGCAGAGTCTCAGTTTCGTTTCTTTTAAACGATGATACCGTTGATCGTGTCGTGATAGAATAGGAGAGAGGAGGAGAGAAGAGAAGATACGAGACTAGAGGAGAATCACGCGTACAAATGTCTCGCGTTAGTATATATTGCAATAAATTTGTACATACGTTATAACGGGCGGTAAATCAACGGAAACTAGTAGTATAGGTAAAGAGCCGACAGGCAAAAGCCAACAGTATCTAGTTTCCTCGGGAATTTAGTGTCATGTCGCTTGTCCGAATCGACCGCGGTTCGGTTTAGTTTAGTTTGGTTTAGTTTAGTTAGGTATTCCATAGCTACACGGCTCTACCATGCTAGGGAGAGTTGAAGGCGACCTCGAGAAGAGCAGCACTCTGGGCTACTAAAATATTTCGCAGAAAGCTAATAGAGCCGGGTTTTTGGTTGGGGAGAATTAAGATGACTCTTGATAAGAAGGAGGAAAGGTAACCGTGTCAAGAAAGGGTCGTTTCCATCTCCGTCTCCGTCCGGGTGAAGAACTTTCAAAGAACCCCATCCCGAATCGATATAGAGTAGTGGGATAGGCACCTACCTGCCGTCCCCAGTTATTACTCCGTCGTAAAGTCAAACTTGGGAAATATAAATTTGTTAAGATTTACAACCACGGTTAAAGATCACCTGATGCTCGCCCCATGCTCGGCATTACACCTTACCTTCTTGCCTTTATTCCCTCATGCCCCATACATCCACTGCAGCGATGCCTTCTCTTCGTCCTTTCTAAACCATTAAGACGTTCGGGGTTTAAATTATTATGAGATAATTTCACCTTCACAGATGATAACGGAAGCTCGTACGTCGGTTTCACTGCCGTTATATATACCAGAGGCGTGTATACTTTTGACGGTTTTAAGACCTTGACTAACGATTATTCGTACAGATCTGTTCATCCCACTGTACGATGTGTCAATACGGATGTAGCCACGGGGTGGAATTTCACTCGAATCGTCATCCTCGATAATGTGCAGATTAGAAGATAGGAGAAGGAGGAGAATAGATAAGTGGAGGAAAGGATACAGTTTAGTCAGCTGCAGAATAGCATTTGCTCCTCTATCTTCCGCACGTCACGTCACGTCTCTATCTTTTGTTGTATATTTTCGTTCTCTGATAGCCTGGTGCAACCATACACCTACATCATCCGGTGGAAGATGATTATAATCAAAAGGTATATCCGAGCCACGAGGCTTTCTTGGTAGAAGTTTCATCTCCGCGAGGAACGGAAGAGGTAACGAAAGAAAGATCGATTGGATCTCGAGCGTGACTTTGAACTTTGAACGTCCGTAGGTAGAGAGGAGGAGATGAGAGAAAAAGAGGAGCTTTTCTCTTTCTCACTTTATCTTCGACCAAGACGTGAGCTCGACGTGACTTCTTATAGTTCTTACGGCGGGATCTTTTGCTCGCCAACTTTATTCGGGTTACCAGTTAAGTAAAATATATCGGAAGGTATACAGAGATCGAGAGAACCAGTCTTCATCCCAACGCCAAATACAGAATTATTGAAAAGTAAGAATGTGGGTCTCGAACGTCAGGAAATTTGGATCATTACACATCGAAGGAATCGATTGATTTGATTTCAATAAAACTTGGTGGAATTGGCTAGATAATAGATGTTGTCGAGTTAATTCTTCGAATTGAATCGAATAATGAATAGGTACTTTGAAGTGGCGACTGATTTCTCTGCGATTGAATGACTTTCTTTTTCTTCTTTCTTAATGCATAATTTATGTACATATGCATGTAGGCATACGTACATACCCGTAACCCGATTATGGCGATGAAATTTCGTTACGATAATATAATTCATACTTACGCAATCGAAATAGGAAATAAGGAACGAATACGACAACTAACAAGTAGGTACGACGACGTGCTATTTCGCGGCGCCGACAACCAGGTAGAGAGTCTGTGGAGGCTGAACTGCCAGTGAAGATGACAGCGATATGCAAATACGCGAGGAGAACGACGACAAAGAGAACGCTTGATTGCGTTGGCACGACGCGAATGCTGTTGCAAAGACGTCAACCAGATTCGAAAGAGATTTCTCGAAGTTAGGGAGCATTGATGAACCCGAGCAATAATATGAATATTGAAAATTCTCCAAATTTCTATCGGAATTGTTCGCAGAACTTTCTCACCAGCTCACAGCTTATCGTTTCATAAGTCAGATCGGTCTCAAGGATCTCCTAACTCCGGATTTAATTCTCACGGCAAAACATCTGGACGATCGTAATGCTGTCACATAGATTTACTAATCCAGTCTCTCGGGATATTTTCTACAAGCGAGTTTTCAAGTGTGCAAGAAATTTTGGCACCGGGCCACGTACCGCGCCAGATAGCAAGCTCAATGCTACTTTGCCCTGTCTCTGGATCTCCTCGAATGGTTATGTATTTCTTTACAAGTATTTAACGTGTGTGTGTGTATTCGGATTCGTATAACGGCGCTAACTCAATTATAAGCGGATAATAAGGGGCACGGAGAAATCCGACTGAATTAGTAGCCTCAAAGCGAAGAACAAGCCAAAGAGGTACGTCTAGTCAAGACTTGGACAAACCTCAGCAGAACCACGACGTCTAGGTTTCTTGTAGACGTAGGTACCTGTTTCGATTGTTCCTCCAAGCAGTATATCTCTCGTTGGGGAAATTAGGTCACTGCTTCGTACCAGCTAATGGGGTTATTAAGCCGGCCATGACAAAGCTCGAAAATCTCCTCAACTTCTCCTTGAATATAAATGCACGCTTACAGAAGTAAGAGCGTGTATTGCCTGCGAACAAACTCGCGTACTTACGTAGGTTTGATACGAATACCGTACAAACATGACGAAGTTTATGAGGCGTGAAGCTTTTTGGATGAAAAAAAACCTCTCTGTCATATTGAAAAACGCGTATCTATAGGCGCCTGTCTATCTATTTCCGAAAAATCATCAGTTCATATTTTTTCGTTTATATATTTTGTATTTTTTCAATGAAAATTCATCCTTTGATCCCACGGAAATGAAGCTGTGTGTTCCGACCACCGAGCGATATTCATCGATTTCAGCTACTGCCTCGGTGAAATGCAAATACCTCTCGAATTTATAGGCGCGATATCATCGGTTTATTCATCTCTCACGAAATAGTGGAATTAATTTTGGAAATTATTTTCGAAAAGAAAAGAAAAAAACGTCCTTGTGGACTGTAATGGTAATAATGTTCGTTATTTCGTTGAATTATGGAATTTGCGACGAGCGTACAGAGGCTGAGAAATTTTGGTGGACATAATGGGGACTTGACGGTAATTTAACAAGCTAGATGTACTACCTTTGACTCGCGAACGGATACGGACATATATATAGTATTTGTGAAAGAAGCGCTCGTCGTTTCTGCCACTTTGCCACACTAGGAGCTCCGCTGAATTTTCAGTATGAAACGCTCGAGAACTCTTGGTTATTTTCGGCTCGTTTTCGCGCCTGTATAAAGTTCAGATAGAGTTTCGGCCTCCGACATTTTCTCCAATTAGTAGAGGCGTTGGTCTGGAAATAACGCCGCTCTACTATGTGCTCTCAGAATTCACGGTATTAACGAAATCGCGGATAGACGACAACGACGAGGACGACTACACGGCTTGAGGGGTATGCATGTGGAACAAATTTTCTCTAACTAAACGGAATTCCAATCAGATACACACACGTACATACTACATTCGTATACATAAATTCTACAGACTTCTGACATTTGCAGAGAATAATTCGCTGACGCTGATATCCTGGAAACTGAATTTTTCATATTCTGCGGCCGAATCTTACCCTCAATTTATTTCTTTTTATCCCGAAGTATGAAGAAAATGTGAAAATCGATTTTCTTCACGCCACATCTCGACTTTGGCTTTTCCAGACGCCTTCTCTCTACCTTGTTACAAAATAATGCTTTTTTGTCGTATAGCTGCGGCGTCTCGTATAAAACAGCCTCTAAGACATTATAAGATTCTCGATATCGTATATATATACCTTACTCGTATAGTAAAGGTAAAGTATCGAAGGCTGTCAAACGAATTTCGAAGGCTGTCCGATTTCAGAGATCGCTACACAGGGGGCCCCCAGCATCGTTTTAAGACGTGTTACGAACGGAATGGATTTCTGGCTGGTCTTGGCACTCGGGGAAAGAAGGCAGAAAAGAAGCAAGGCGCCATGGGGTAGGGGGAATTGAAGATTTTCTTAGAAAGTAGCGATACTTTTACTCTTCGGTACGTAGGGGAAGATTACGAAGGAGCAAGGCATAACCTTAGACGGTTCAAGTTTGATTTTTGAAAAATCTTTGATTTCATCTCTTCTCTGATTTAACCATATATTTCAACTCCTCGCACCATATGAGCTACAATTTCCTTTTCTTTCCGCTTTTTCTTTTTCTTTTTTTATTTCACCGCCATATTCATGCCGCCTGTATTTTACGGTCGTACGGATATACCTACGGATTTTTTATCGAACATTTGCATTTTCAATTTCGTCGAATTCTCTCTCGCCAATTTTCTTCCCCGAAGTTTCGAAATCACAGTGACGTGAAAAATGATATTTTGAATAAAGTGCAAAGTCTGCGATCCTTCTCAACGGCGAACTTTTCCCTACTTCCTTGCTGCTTGCTAACAGACGATGGTAGAACAGGGCGTACCTTATCGAATCTTGGCTTCCCATAACTCAGCACCTGCCTGACCTGCTTACCCTGGCTACAGCCGAGACGCCATGACCCGAGCTCGTGACCAGGAGAAATCCGTTGACCTCAACCGCCATGAGTTTAGGATAGAAAGAAAATGTACAAAATAAAATTGAAAAAACCACAAAACAGCGGAGAAGCTGGTGCTCGGCGAAACGGTAGTTCAAGAATAATTTCTGCAGGCGTCGTCGTACTGATATAACATATTTCCAAGCAAATTTATTACCATGCATTGAACGAATGAACACTCGATCATTTTGCTCATTGATAATAATATTTACACTAAGAATTTTCCATGTATAGGTAGTTAGATTCTTTACAAACAATCAATGTACGGAAGTTTCATAGTTTCCGAATTTGGATAGGTTCTTGTCGGAACCAAGAAAATCCTGACATGAACTTTGAGATTATTTCAGATTTGTAGAAAATTCCTTGCAGGTAACAACGTACCGAACTTTGAAATGCTAGAGGAATTCTTAATAAAACTGGAAATTGTGTTATGCGATTCGGGTTTTGGTGGGACAATATAATCTCTTTGTTAATCAATCGAGGTTTTATTTCATTCTGAATTGATTATAATTATGGTAGATAAATGTTGACAATAGTTGAACGATAAAAAATATCAAGTAAGCCGGGGAAAATCCGTTGTGCTTTGATGAATCCTCCTTAGCACAAGGCTGCCGGACAATTTGAAGTATTCCTTTATTCATGATGCCGACGTATCCCACAATCGCCGATACCGAGATTTCGAAAGATACAGTCAAGTCCGTTACAGCACTCGCTCTCTCCGTAGCACTAAAAGTAAATTATGAACGCTCTGATATAATTTGCACTAATACCATGAAGGCATACGCTGTGTGTAAATCGACCTTAGGAGCGATAATGCATAAACATTTCTTTTTTGTCTAAACACTTCAAAATAACTTGAAATGGATATTCCGAATAAAAAAAAAAAAAAATTAAGACCGAAAAGGCCTGTAATTATACATAGGCCTTTTTGGTCTTAGACAAAATATAATAACTAATCCCAAAAAGGCATGTAAACAAAAATAAATCACAATGCTATCCAATACTCAAATTCAAATTTGAACGCATAGTTATGACTGTTATAAGTTTATAAATGAGTATGGAATGAAATTATACAATAAATATTATACAAATCGATTTATAGGTTCAATATACAAGATACTTTGAAAAAATTATACGCCATCCTGGTATTAGTGACGAGAATTAGACAATGTTCACACTTACTAGAGCGCCCGCAGGTTTACAAGCCTCGGCCATTTCTATGAATGCGAATATAACAGCAACGACGAGAATCGCCATCAGGATGTTCTTTATGATTTTCCCCATTGCAACGTATTTCTTGAAAGTAATAAGAAACCGATATTAAACAGAACTATGCGAGACGAAGACACATACGGCGTGTGGTGTAATGTAATTTGACTTATTGTTATGCTGGCAAAAATTACAATACAACTATACATTTGATAATAGCACAAATAAATACGATGAGCTAAGAATGATATCGGTGAAGGATAATAGCGTAAAAATGAATGGGTCGTTGTAGAGATATGATAAAGAGGCCATATGCTAGAATTTGGTAATAGGAATATAGAAAATGAGCTACGTAAATTGGGAAAAACTTAAGGAATTAGATATTTCAGTTTTCTCTGTGAATAGATGCCGATTTCAAATGAGAAGGATTCGTGTCGTGATTCGATTATTGTAAAACTTCTGTGCGAAATAATTTGGAAGTATCAATCGTTTACTGTAATGAATAAATAACGTCTTACTTTTATTTGACAAGTTGATCAAATCAGCAAGATTCTCTGCTTCAGATTTAAAATTCACGACAGTAGTATAAGGAAGACCACATCTCTGTGGACCATATATACAGTGGAACTCCCTGATGGTTTTCACCCCACTCTCTAGATTTCTCCTTAAAAAGCAAGGTTAGACTCCCCACTACATCTTATCATGCGATTCTTTTACTCGTAGCTTACGTTATACTCAAGATAAGACTGTATTGAGTTCATCACTGTTCGTTAAATGGGTGTATTTATAATATTTTATTATGAATTATATTATAAAATATATATATTAATTTTCCGAAATTCTCCCAATAATTATCACAGTTAGTTCTCAAATTTCAACAGACATTATGTAGAGATAATTTTTCCTCACCAATATTTTTTCCCAATAATTGTAGCTCATAAATGTTTCTCACTCCTCGTGGACTTATCTCTACAATAATCATCGAGATACGAATGTGGAAAATACAGAAACTCGGTCTGAATTTTCTAGAAATGCTAGATAAGGGTGGAATAAGCAGTCCTGCACGCATCCGCACTAGAATTCGCCATGATTATCGTTCATTTTCTGCATCATTCGTCGAAATCGGAGGTTCATACAATATGCGTTTGGCTAATCGTTGTTCAGGCTCGAATTAATGCAAATAGATGCGCTTCATCAAGAAATAATACATTTTCACAAAAATCGGTGATAGAAGAGATGATAGAAATACATTTAACGCAAGTCAGATTATAACATATCGAATAATAAAACCACAAAAACTTTTTTGCGTAACATGTTCTTTCTTGTTCATCTGTGTTTCTTCGGTGATTAAATGTAATCGCTTTTTTTTTTGCTCATCTATTGCCCTTTTGATTTCCCCCACATTTAATCATTCCATTTGTTTACTCTCAGCTCCTTATACTTGATAAAATTGTATTCAATTCGCTACTGATCATTACGTAAATGTGAATATAAGCTTAATTACCGACGCTGCCTCGTGCTGATTTTAGATCGTAGATTTGCGTAGTTATGGTTTCAATGAACATCGAGATACGAATACAAAAATCAGAAACGCGATTCCCCCGATTACCCGCAATCGTAATATTCCAATAGCTAAGCCTCTTTCAAATTGGTAACTTAGCCCATATGAACAAAACATTGATTGAATAAGAAATCACATATTTTCAAAGATCCACATTTACATAAGTACATTTCGAGTCATTTATGATAAATGACCGAGCCCTAAACTTTTTCCAATAGCTAAATCAATAATACGCCACGGCGGACGTTGTGAAATTACAATTTTCATAATTACAGCAAATATCTCTGGTATTTATTCAATCTTAACGTAAGATTTTTGCGGAGGAGGGGCAAAAAGAGGCAAAAATGGACATCGCAGACTTATTTGACACCCTAGCATGGCAAAAAATAAAATTATTCAAAGAAGAGGTTGAAGATTCGCGTATTCTTGTATTCTCTAATCTTCAACCCCTTATTCCTGTCGTCGCCTTGATTCACCTCGAATCTTGGAGTTCGATACGGTTGAATTATTCCACGATTCGGAAGTCATATTATGTATGCTATGTATAGGTAATTAGATTTTTTACAAACAATCAATGTACGGAAGTTTCATAATTTCCGAATTTGGATAGGTTCTTGTCGGAACCAAGAAAATCTTAACAAGAACTTTGAGATTATTTCAGATTTGTAGAAGATTCCTTGCAGGTAACAACGTACCGAACTTTGAAATGCTAGAGGAATTCTTAATGAAACTGGAAACTATATTATGCGATTTGGGTCTTGGTGGGACAATATAATCTCTCTGTTAATCAATCGAGGTTTTATTTCATTCTGAATTGATTATAATTATGGTAGATAAATATTGACAACAGTTGAACAATAAAAAATATCGAGTAAGCCGGGGAAAATCCGTTGTGCTTCGATGAATCCTCCTTAGCACAAGGCTGGCCGGACAATTTGAAGTATTCCTTTATCTATAATACCTACGTCTCCCACAGTCGCCGATACCGATAGTTCGAGCGATACACTCAAGTCCGTTACAGCACTCGCTCTCTCCGTAGCACTAAAAGTAAATTATGAACGCTCTGATATAATTTGCACTAATGCCATGAAGGCATACGCTGTGTGTAAGTCGACCTTAGGAGCGATAATGCATATACATTGCTCTTTTGTCTAAACACTTCAAAATAACTTGAAATGGATATTCCGAATAAAAAAAAAAAATTAGGACCGAAAAGGCCTGTAATTATACACAGGCCTTTTTGGTCTTAGACAAAATATAATAACTAATCCCAAAAAGGCATGTAAACAAAAATAACTCACAATGCTATCCAATACTCAAATTCAAATTTGAACGCATATAGTTATGACTGTTATAAGTTTATAAATTCGTAAAGAATGAAATTATACATTAAATATTATACAAATCGATTTATAGGTTCAATATACAAGATACTTTGAAAAAATTATACGCCATCCTGGTATTAGTGACGAGAATTAGACAATGTTCACACTTACTCGAGCGCCGGCACGTTTACAAGCCTCGGCCATTTCTATGAATGCGAATATAACAGCAACGACGAGAATCGCCATCAGGATGTTCGTTATGATTTTCCCCATTGCAACGTATTTCTTAAAAGTAATTAGAAACCGATATTAAACAGAACTATGCGAGACGAAGATACATACGGCGTATGGTGTAATGTAATTTGACTTATTGTTATGCTGGCAAAAATTACAATACAACTATACATTTGCTAATAGCACAAATAAATACGATGAGCTAAGAATGATATCGGTGAAGGATAATAGCGTAAAAATGAATGGGTAGTTGTAGAGATATGATAAAGAGGCCATATGCTAGAATTTGGTAATATAGGAATATAGAAAATGAGCTACGGAAATTGGGAAAAACAAGGCCAGAGCATGCAGAGGAGATGCATTATAACAAACAGATAAAAGTTAAGGAATCAGATATTTCAGTTTTCTCTGTGAATAGATGCCGATTTCAAATGAGAAGGATTCGTGTCGTCATTCGATTATTGTAAAACTTCTGTGCGAAATAATTTGGAAGTATGAATCGTTTACTGTAATGAATAAATTACGTCTTACTTTTATTTGACAAGTTGATCAAATCAGCAAGATTCACTGCTTCAGATTTAAAATTCACGACAGTAGTATAAGGAAGACCACATCACTGTGGACCATATATACAGTGGAACTCCCTGATGGTTTTCACCCCACTCTCTAGATTTCTCCTCAAAAAGCAAGGTTAGACTCCCCGCTACATTTTATCATGCGATTTTTTTACTCTTAGCTTATGTTACACTCAAGATAAGACTGTATTGAGTTTATAACTGTTAGTTAAACGGGTGTATTTATAATATTTTATTATGAATTATATTATAAAATATACATATTAATTTTCCGAAATTCTCCCAATAATTATCACAGTTAGTTCTCAAATTTCAACGGACATTATGTAGAAATAATTTTTCCTCACCAATATTTTTTCCCAATAATTGTAGCTCATAAATGTTTCTCACTCCTCGTGGACTTATCTCTACAATAATCATCGAGATACGAATGTGGAAAATACAGAAACTCGGTCTGAATTTTCTAGAAATACTAGATAAGGGTGGAATAAGCAATTTTACACGCATTTGAAGTAGAATCCGCCATAATGATCGTTCATTTGCTCATTCATCAAATTCGGAGCTTCACACAATATTTACTTGTTTGACTGATATCGTTGTTCGAGATCGAATTAATCCGAATAGATGCGTTTCATCAAGAAATAATAAATTCTTCCAAAATCTACCGATTCAACGAGATGATAGAAATACATTTAACGCAAGTCAGATTATAACATATCGAATAATAAAACCACAAAAACTTTCTTGCGTAACGTTCATCTGTGTTTCTTCGGTGATTAAATGTAATCGCTTTTTTTTTGCTCATCTATTGCCTTTTTGACTTCCCCTACATTTAATCATTCCATTTGTTTATTCTCAGCTCATTATACTTGATAAAATTGTATTTAATTCGCTACTGATCATTACGTAAATGTGAATATAAGCTTAATTACCGATGCTGCCTCGTGCTGATTTTAGATCGAAGTTTTGCGTAGTTGTGGTTTCAATAAACATCAGGGATACGAATATCCAAAAAAAAGCAAAAAGGCAAAAAGAGGCAAAAATCGTCGTTATCCACTGAGCCGTTTATTGCTCAGAATCAGGACAGTCGCATATGATTCTGTAAAACTGTGAAATCTCGAATGAAAATGAAGAAATAAAGAAAATAAATTACATCCAACAGAAATTATAACCAATAAATAAAATAGTCGGGAATAATTTTCCCTTTTTTATTTTTCTTCTTGCATATATTCAAATTTTGCCCTTTCTTCGATATCTCTTCGTGTGAAAACAGAAGAAGTTTCTCTTTTTTGTCTGTAAAAAAAGTTTTTCTTTTCGGACGGGTCATTTCACCCCATTAGCTTTTGGTACGCGAGTAAACTGCGTCCTAATTCGTAGCCCCCTCTTCATTTCCACGTCCGCCACCGTGGCAGATACACCCGCGCCCCCGTATCTCTCGTTTGACTAAAACCTCGACGGTATAGAGATTACGAGAGTAATTCCCTGCCCCCGAAAACTGAGGAGTAAATATGCGCTGTGTCCACCACTACCGCAACTTTGTACAATTTTGTGCGTTAAATCGGAGTAAACATTACCACAAAGTTTCCACACTCTGAACGTATGTATATTGGCTACCTACATCGAGCGGTCAGCGTACAGGATTCGAGCGTATAATGAAAAGGGTGCTGTTCCGAATATACTTTGCAAAACAAATATTCGGGGGCCTCGTCAGAGGCGGAGAGAGAGAGAGAGAGAGAGAGAGGAAAAGAGAGGAAATTGGACCAATCAGTGAACAATTAACGATCAAATGCGGTAACGGTATACGAATCGATTTTTCCACCCTCAACCTCCTCCTGCTCCTCTTTGCAGGGTTGTTTTTCGCTCTTTGCGGGCAGCCCCAAACCCGCCCTTACTCTTGTCGAGTTCTACGCCGTTGCGTAGATTTCGTACCGAGGTTTGTTCGGTGCGAAAAAAGAGAAGGAATTTCGAAAAAAAAACAGAGAAAAAAATTAAAAGAAAGAAACAGGGAAAAGAAAACGGCTTTAATCACCTTTAAATTATGCCAACCTTTCCAACTTTTAAAGACTCCCACTACGCGCGGTGGGTAGGTATAAGGTACAGGTACCAGACGCTTTTAAGTTCTACGTAATTTAGTGAATAAACTTTCCCGGGCTCAGGGGCTGTTGCTAACTTCTAGTAAGTTATGGCGAAATCTACCTATAGATGTAACCATGACGGGGTTAATTTACAGGATTGATACCGCGGCTTCGCAAAAAGGGAATCGCACTGTGACTCGACATCGCAAACTTATTCCACACTTATTTCGCATGGAAAAAACTGAAATTATTCAAAGAAGAGGTTGAAGATTCGCGTATTCTTGTATTATCTAATCTTCAACCCCTTGTTCCTGTCGTCGCCTTGATTCACCTCGAATCTTTGAGTTCGATACGGTCGAATCATTCCACGATTCGGAAGTTATCCTCACCGTAACAATACTGGCGTTGATTTTTCCTCCTCGAGGTATGAAAAAGGGGATTATTTTTTCATGCATATTCCAAACCCGCTATCTTCACGCTTCAAGATATACCCGGTCGCAAAAGGAGCGGCAAGGTGTATACTGGCACGTGACTTTTCGCGGTAAAGGTTGGGCTGCAGCCCCTAAGGGCGGGTACCCCGGTGTTCCATAAATTCCAATACACCGCTCGGGCCTTATACAAATTTGAATACGCTAACTCGTTGAATATATTGCAGCGGTTGTTCTACCCAATGTTTTTATTATTCCTTACTTATTTCACTCCCTACGGGGGTAGCAAGCCTCTGTACAAATGTCAACCCCTATACACGCTAATTCATAGGATCAAACGCGTAATCAGATGTGTATAATTTTTGCAAAATTGAGGGTTGAATCTGACGATACAATTTCAAATAAAAATAAAAACAAAAATATGATCATTTCGTCGTCTTTTCGACACATTTTCGAGTCGCGATTCAACGAACGTAACTTTCACGTGCGAGAACCTTGGTCACAGTGTAAATTGACTCCGGTCTTGTTAACCTTCTGGCACTCGGGACCTTCGCTGTAATCGTCTTGTGCGTGACACGCGCGTATACCTAGTTATTTATTTTATAAGACGAGCAATCTTGTGTATGTGTTTTTTTTTTTTCTCCGAGTTTTCCTTTACTTTTCTGTTTTTTACTCCACATTTTGTTTTTCCTTTTTTTTAATTTTATTTTTCATGTACACATATATTTATATACACAGGATCCCGCTTTCGCACACTTGCCAATCGGGAGGTACCGTCAATCTCCTCTCTATTATTTGTCAGAGCCTCAAGTTACGTGCGGGATATATTTTGTTTTTTTCTGTATATTTCCGCGAAATGAAAAGACGGATTATTAATATATTTCTCGGTAGAGATAAAGCGCGAGTGAGACAAGAATGAAATGAAATGAAATTGGCTGAAAGTATAGTAAAAACAGGAAATTTGATGGTTTTATATAAACCCGGCATTATAATATGTGAGAGAAAATTCTAAGCCAGATGTAGATTTTTCCAGGTAAGTTTAAAGCAATTCACGTTTTGTTCAGACCGTTTTCTCGGCCTCGAGGCTTGACCTGAATGAACCGTATGCTCGACTCGCAAAGCGACACGCCGAAGAATAAACCCACTAAAGAGTTACAAGTACGAGCATGGAAGGAACGGAATGAAATACGAGCCAGAGGTGAGTCTCGAGGTCAGGAATTGTTTTTAAATTATCTAAATTATCGTAAATCCCGAGAGCTCGAGAATAAGAAGAATAAGAAGAAGAATGTCTGCCGCGAATGTGCATCGAGGGTTAAAACCCGGACAGTAATTTATTTGGGCGTGAAATCCGACTGAATATACCTATCTGCCTATAAATTTGTTACGATTTCACTTTCTGTCTTCAGATAGTACAAGCGATTCGTTTTATACCTCGTATATATTCAGCGATTCTTTTCTCACACGAAGAGCACGTCGTTTTGAGGTTCGCACACTTTCCGAACCCGCAATGTTGCCAACAATAACGTAATTGTAAACGTATAGTGAAATAAACCGTGATACGTGTTCAAGCTCGACAAAAGCTCGAGAAATATTCACCCGTCTTTGTGTTAAAAGGAGAGACACGCGGAAATCGAAAAGCTTGAAAGGAAATTAAAAGCATTTGAATTCCGCAAGATTTAGAGAAAGTAAGGACGAACGGAGGAAGGAAGGAAGGCAGAAATAAAGAAAGAAAGAAAGGTGGGTAGGTATAGGCGGGTACTGCCGGCAGTTCCATAAACTCCCATTAAGCCCATTATCTCTGTTTAATCGGCTAAAAAATGATTAATTTTATTCTTATCGAGTCCTTTGTCGAGCCGTGACAACAAAAGAAAAAGAACCCCCATGGAATCACCGTGGATCCTGCAGGGAACAAAATGGGAAAAAATTGTTGATTGAAACAAATTTTCCTTCCGTTCCTATTTCCACTTCGGTATGAGTTTACCGCCGAGGAAATATTTCACGCGGGTTAATATATATACAACACTTTCTTAATAGGCAATAAGCGTTAAACTATTTCTTGGTTAATTAAGTACGCACTGACGCGTGGACGCGATTCGCGATGCCTGCAGGGTTCAGTAATCTCCCTCTCTCTTCCTTTCCCTCCATCTCATTTTCCCCTTTTCTCTTCTACTCTTCTTCTTCTTCGCCTTCTTCTTTTTCTTCATTCTCTCCTCATTCGCCCCGCAGAAGTAGCGTCGCGACGACAGCGTCGGGAGGAAGAGAAGCCAAAGTTTATAAATACTCGAGTCATTAATATCCTGTCTGGGTATATAGCATAGCAGACCGCAGTCAGACAGGTATTATGTCGCGTTCTTCCGTTTCCGTAACAATTTATGAATCATTTTTCCTCGACGAAGCTTTTCGTCCGAGTGCACCTTTTCAACCACTTCAATTTCCCCCTCTTCTTCCCCACATCTTTTCACCTTTGTCTCTCGATTTCTCTTTCCTTTTTTCTCTGTATTTTATATTTTTTATTTTTACACAGCGGGAACTGGATGTAGATCTTCTAATTGGAACATTAAAAAAAAAAAAAAGAAACGACAAAAAATTGATATAAAAATTCTGTCTCCACTCGACACACGGATTTCCAATTAATCAAAGCCGAATTATTCTAGTCCGTTATAAGCTTCGGTTATAAAATATTAATATTCAATCATTCAGAGAATCTGTCAAAGGGCATTATATATATATATATATATATATAAGTTGAAAATTAATTTGCGGTTTTAATTAAAAGTTATACAGCTTCCGGCTGGATATTTACGCCTCCTGCATCCCATGTGTCGATGCGACTCACCGAACGAGAATCTAGAATCTATTGGCAATTGTATAGAAAGCCGGGAAGCTTTACGTCCTTAGATTTCCTGTCCAACCGAGCAACTATAAGCCCGTCCGTATTCACACAAAGATGATGTTGTGGACCGTAAAGTGTTTGACAATTTAACGTCCGATCGTTGCCGGAAATTGAATCCGACGAGTTTGAGATCGCGTTGAAATTGGCATTGCGGAAAATCAATCGTCCAGAAATTTCCGTGTCTCAATTATTCCGTGTACGATATTTACTCGGTTCTATTCCGCTTCTGTCCCACCGTGATAACCAAGTTTCAAAGAATTCTTCAACCTTTTGAACCGTGACTCCAAAATTCAGGTCGAATTCATGATTAGTGGAAAAGGAGAGAAAAAAAAACATGATTTCTCTTACGACTTCCACTTTGCGTATATGAAAAAATGTCATTCTTATAAAATCGGCTAATGGTTTTGCACGTCATTGCAGCGCGGAATGAATACAATGAGTCGTTACTTCACCCTCTTCAATTTTTTCGTCCTTTTTTTTTTTTTTTCTTCACTTCTCTTGCGCGATTCTTGCCTTCTCCGCTCGTGTAAAGTTCTGGGGTGAAAGGCTTGAGGATAATAAGAGAGCGGCTAGGAGTACAACGAACGCGGAAACGGAAATAATACAAAACTATCTTTGTTCGAACGATTCGCTCCGCTCGCAGCGTTGGATTGCATCGCGCCCTACTATTTCACTCCTGATCGTTTCGGCACGCTATATGAAACTAAATAAGAAACGGTATACACGTCATACTCTCACCTTATACCTTTTACCTACCTTAGCCTCGATTTGTATAAGGTCACAGATGAGATGACCATCGCATATCGTGTGCCAGTACACTCTAACCGCCCGGGCATTTACCACATGACATTTAGCTGCCGTTAACAACTTAACACGCGATTCCCCGAACGAATCTCTGTCAACGTTTAGTGACTCCTCTTTGTTCCGCTAAATTTATCCGCCGTGAAAACCGAGCGAAACTTTCTACATTCATTTTTCTAAAATCCATGAAAATCCGTCGGTACTTTTTCTCTCTTTCTTCATTCATCCTCCTTTTTTGTAGCATAGACGTAAATTTTTCCTTGTATCCTTGTGCCACGGTGATATCTATCGATATTTCTATCGCTAGATTGAGGCTCATGGAGCAAGCCATTAGGCAGTGTTTCGTAAATTTTTAGTGAGGTGTTTTAACACGACCTGGCCACACCTGGTACAAGAGAACTCATAGTACCTCCTCGAGAGCCGAGTCTGTGGTTTTGTACTACGGAATACGAGTGTACGTTGTTCTTGAGTGTTCCTCTTGTCGCTGTGACTTGGCAATTTAGGCATTTGACCCCAAGGTTCTTAAGTTCAGACGTTTAAACTGGCTGCAATGTCTCTGTCCGAAGTCTCTGCTCCCTCGCCCACTCCTATTTTATCTCTTTTCATTCTAACCTCTCGTTTATACTCGCCTTTCTTTCGCCTGTCTTAGCTCGCTCAACTACCACAAGCCTGAAGCAACAAGCAGTCATGGCTTGTCCGTATGTTATGGCGCGAGGAAGACCGAGTAATCGGCATTGATTGGAACAAGGCTTTGCCTTCTTGCTCCTCCGTACCCCTGATGTTCACTGGATCGCGACTGCGTGAGAAATCGCTTTATTTCTTACCGTTCTACAATCGCACGATGTGCAGTTTCTTCGACCCTCTGAATTTCGATATCGAATCAATTTTCCCTCAGATTTAATGCAGAAACTAAAAGTTTCCGAAAATAAAAGCCCGGAGAACAGAAGTTAATGAATAACTGAACGTCGAGAGGAGTTGTGTATAGTTGAGCAAGGAATCTGATCGACATCAGAACGCTTTGAATCGAGGTCGAGTTTCGCAAAAACGGAGCCCGCGGAATCTCGAGAGATGTCTCGCTTAGACAAAGGGCAATTGTGTTCGCCAAGCCTCGCCGCAGCTTTGACCCGTAGTCCTCTTAAGGCTGCGTGAAATGCCTAGATTACACTCTCTCAACCCTAGACGGCAGGGGTTCTAGACCTTGTTTTAACCGGAAGTTATGCATAGCTGTATAGATAGGGTGAAAAAGGCAAATATCAACCTGTCCAAGACTTGGTTTATAGCCAGAGTAGCCTGCGTCTGTACAAGGAGAGAGAAGCTTGAGTTTATTACCGCTTTTTCATTCCCTGCTTGTTTAATACTCGGCAAAAAATTAATGGAAGAAGAAAGGAGGCAGGAACCGAGGCGTCGATTAATTGTGATGGTCCGAAGAGTCGTGTGTTCGTATAGGATCGTAAATATGTGTACGAAAATAAGGTAAATTGGGTTTTATTGTTGGAAAGAAATCAGTGATTCCCTTTAGTTTCTTGTAAACAGGGGGATTAGATTTCGATCAATTCTTATAGCTAGCCGTGGATAAAGAAAGCATAAGATCGCCTCAACGGCTTCACCCCTAGCTTCTATATCGAACCGATAGTCATGATCCGAAATTAGCATCAGCCGAGGAAAAAGACTGCGAGAGGAAAAGCGAATCACCAAACAGAAGGGCGAGCGAACCTTCCTGAGTCGCATCCCGTGTTCGATTTCCTAAATCTTTTCAACCACCTACCAGAGAAAATTCTATCTTCTTTCTTCTTTAGGCCGATAAGAAAGCGTGGCTGTTTCAATTCTGGGAGTGCCTTAGGGACAAGAATGTGAAAAATAGTCCTTCGTGGTCTTTGATGAAAATGTTCACGCTGCAGAATGCTGATGGGAAATTATAGAGGCCAGCTACGATGCTTGGATTTTTGATCATCCTTCACTTTTCTCTCCGGATGTAGTTTGATAAGACGACACATTAGTTTGTTGAAAAACTGAAAAGATAATCAATTTTTTCTTCCTTTTGAAGGAAAAGAAGGCCAAGAATTTCGGCGATCAATCATAACTCATAGACTCGGTGACATATTTCTATCCTTCATCGACTACCTACTACTTTCTCACCGCCAAGTGATCCTCCTGCCTCACGGTCCTTTAACCTCCTTAGCATTCAGGGACCGATTCACGCCTGGCTACCAATCATTCGTTGGTGTCTGCACGCGCGTCTGTCCCACACCTCAATCTTCAACTCCACCCTTCGGAGTCCCCAGTTGAACTCAGTGAAACCCCTAAGACCCCGTTCTGCTCTGACCTGCTCCTTGTGCTGATCGCGACCTAGGCGAGGACCTTTCGTATAATTCGCATCATAACGTGATCGAGCGAGAGACACAACCCTCGTTACCTATCCCAGGCACAGATCGTCGACGTAAGGGTAGGTGGGTAGGTATATCCGTTCCCAGGAACCTGATTGAAAATCAACTTGACTACGCGAGGAGCTGAGACCCTTTAGCGGATTTTCTCAAGGCTGATAGTGTCTCGCCTATTCAGTGTCTCGACGCCTCTAGAATGGAATAAAGAGAGACGTCCACCGGCGGAGTAGCAGTCCACTGAACGTGTAATCAATCACGGAGAGGTACTATTTGCCGATTTCTTTGACCTAGGCAAACAAATAGAAAAGCTTTGAGTAGAGTGCCGAATCTGTTATCTGCTTATATTTACTCCGTGTCGCTCGTTGATTATACGCGAGTTAAACCTAGGCTTAGATCCGCGTTATCCAATTTCTTTTACTACAGAGTTGTGTGGTAGTTTTCCCCGAAAATTCGTTTTCCTTTTTCACGGTGGTCTTCTTCTTCCTTCTTCCTTCTTCCTCGTTCCTTCTTCCTTGGCTGGTACATACCTCATCGTGGCTTGCGGCAGGCCATCAATAACAGCCTCACTATTCTCACGGTTGTGGCGAGGAGGAGAAGGAAGAAGCGGCGGCTTGCTTTCAAGAAAGAAAGGCTGGGCTTGATCGTTCGCATTATCTTCACAAAATTGCACAGCCCTTGCCTTGCCTTACTCCCATCATCCTCTCTCGTCTCTTCTTCCCTCGGGCGTCCTGTCATAAAGAAACCTCCCGCAGAGCAGAGGTGCGTACGAGCAGAGGGTAAGTAAGACGCACCCCATCCTCGCTCTAGGTCGTTCGGCTCGAATGGTGTGCGGAAAAATTGAAAAACACGAGATCCAAGGAAAAAACAAAAACCAGGAGCTTCCTAATTAATCTTAGCAATTTTTTTCCTTTTTTTTCTCTTATTTTCCAGGAGCAAATAAGCCACAGGCTATACCGATTGTTCACTTGAAATGACCTTTCTCATTTCTGTTCGAACAATTCATCGAATTCAAAATTTGCCTCACATTTTTTCGGTATTTTTTTTCATTCTTCCGTTTCGCACTAATTTTTCCACAAAACTTGTTAACGACACTCGCGTAGGAATCGTTAATTTTCAACCGCACAATCTGACAGAGAACAGGCTAGTCGAGAGTTTGTCGTTATATATCGGAGCAGAATGTTCAAGTAGAGTTTGTGATTTACAGTCCTTCTCCCCCGATTCTGCACAGTGACATAAAGCAAATCCGCAGTTTTTTATTATATTCATTATTATTATTTTTCATCTTCTTTTTTTTTCCTTTCTCCTTTTTTCACACGTACATTTTATTATACGCCCTAATTTATAAGTCAGCACTCATCATAATATATCCGCACCTATTCTCGCGGTGTAAAATTCTTCGAAAAAATTTACGGATTGAAGAGATTTGTTAAGGAATCATTGAAATTTTCGCCCCATTTTACAATGAAAATTATTTACTCGAATGAAATGAAACGAAGGTCTAATTTGTTCTGTTTCTGTTCTTTGTTACAGGTAAGCATCAAATACGTGATCATCGCCGATTGCGTGAGTAAACTTGTGTTCATTATCCATTAAATAACACGTTTCATACGTAGAATTTGTATTTATTGGCACGAGTATCTCGTATATCGATTGATTCGGATAAAGCTATGATTATGATGCCGTAAAATCTAGCCATGTGACAAAGTGCATTGGAGAAACGTTCGTGCAATATTGGAAACGAGATTGAGTTATTTCCCTCCCTTTCAGCCTCTGGGATAAAGATAATACCCGTTTCGCGATTGAGTTCACGTAAGTAGCAAGGTCGTCGCGAATTTCCTAAAGAACATGCAATAACTAATTTCCCAAAGTTTACCACCTCTGCCGAGTTCTGGCTGTATTATGTACCCACCATCTGCTTCTAGCACGGTTTGCAATTTCGTACATGAATATATAACTTATCTACGACTTGTCGGGTTGTACCGAGCTTCCCGATAACTTTCTGCTAATTGTCTTACAGAAACTTTGCGCTGAATATCATTAATCGGTCCTCCAAAAAAAAAATCAGAAAAAAAAAAACGAAAAAGAAAAAAAACAACTAGATGTACAGAGTAAAAATACTTTCCCAGGCCTACCAAGAATTTTCTTTTTCCTTGTTGGCTTGAGATTTATGTAGTTTGCGGTAAAAGGAACGCGCTCAATATTTGTCTTCGAAAAAAGGGGCCCGAGGCTATCGGGCTCAGTGACCTTACGGTATCAAATATCAGCTGAAATATCGTGTCAAGAGATGGTGAAGTCGAAAGGCTCTTCAATGTTCGTTTTACCGGTGTCGCAATGAGGCCCGGAGTTACACAGCATTTGGAAAGCAATCAGCACACCTTTTCCTCTCGAGTTATCATAGGCTTTAGGCTTTATTTTAACATCTCTCGTTCAGAGTGAGTACATATATATCGCTGCGTCGTAGCGGAGGTGGGTATGTATACCGTAGTAGCTCGTTTATTTATGAATCGGCTTTATATTTTCCGAACCCTTAATTTTCTGTTCAGCCCTAATCAGGCCGGCTGTTGCTTTGTTCATGCATGACGTATAATAAAGCCGTTTTAATACGGGTCAGTGAAATTTTAGTAATATAACTCGGATTTCTAATTTATTTCCACATTCAAAGGGAGGGAGGGATGTACCCTTCGACCCACTTTACTATACCAACCTGGTAGAGGCACCTGATATACTGTAGGCTTTCTTTCCCCAATGAAACGAGATACCATATTATACAGGGTGTACGCGTATAACTGCTTCTGAATAAAAAATAAGTAAATAAAAAAATATTCAGACGTATTAACCCGAGACTATTTTTTGCGGGTATATTTTGGTATACAATAAACATCGAGGGAAAGCTTTTGCGATAATTATTCAGATTATGGAAATTTGACGCTCTCCGATAGCCGCGCAGGTTCCAAGTACCTGACATAATTCGAAATAATTTTTTGTTTTTTGAATTAGCCTTTTTTTCGAAAATATCGTGAGTCTAGTTTCAGATGTGAGAGAGTTTTCATCCCTGCAGTTTGTACAACTCGAATTTATAAGACGACTTATCCCGCGAGTGAAATCGAAAGGGGAAAAGACATTTCGGGAGAACTATATAAAAAGCAAGTTCGCCATTTCCTGGGGGACAGAACACCGGGTGTAAGTACACTGTGGAAGGCGACAACCGGGGACCACGCACCCCGCAGAACGAAGGGTGCAAATGCGAGGAAGCTCAGCGAAAATTCTCTCGCTCTTTAAGGAAACTGAGCCACCTAAAACGACCCAGTTTCGACGCGACGCGTCCGAAAATCCCCGCAACTTGTATATAAAGGACTTAACCTACCGGGTGTCGAGGAAATTCAATAATTAAGATCGAATTCCAATTCTGACTCCTCTCTGGTTTAATTAGAAAATCAGTTTGGAAAATTAATCACTAGAAAAATTGTAGATGGAATTTTTTTAGTTCCAAGATTGGCGGTTTTCGATCCGTGATTCTTTGATGGCTCACTTATTAATAGCATAATAAAAAAACTAATCGATTTGCCTTTTTTCCTTTAATTTATTTCCGGCAAGTATAAGAATCGGATTTTGAAGGACTCGGATTATCGAAGCCCCGTGGAGTAGCTGGATCGCAATATAGAGGGTAAAAGGACTGGGTTGGGGAAATAGAATGAGAGAAATGCCAACTCGACAAGATCAGAGTTTTCCCAAGAATAAACTTTGCAAGAGTAGAAACTATCGCCGTGCAAACAGACGTCAGCGTCATTCCGCGATTATCGCGTTCACCCAGACACGAGTAAGGAGTAAGCTGGAGGATCCGTGTTTGCCGAGTAATTTTACATAGACGTCAAAAAATCGCTCGAATTTCTAAAGGCCGTCTAATGGTCTTACTCGTCAATCTCGGATCACAGGATCCGTAATTTACAGTTCTCTGGGTCGCGGTATAGCCGTAGAAAATCTTCGTGCTTTACGCGAACCCGTCACTCCAAAAATTCTATAGCGAAGTTTCGGAATATTCAGCAATTACGTCCGCCGAGGAAAACTTGACGCATCAAGGTCTCAAAATTGCCAAGAAATTCCACAGAAATTTACGTACATAATATCTATTTATATACGTATGTATTTGGGTACATAGCTACGTGTGACTCATGGATGTAACCACCCCGACTGACGCCTCGTAATATAATACACATCCTAGCTGCCAGCGAGAGCTGGCTCAGTTCTGACGTTAAGGTATGATTAAAGCAGTTGTAAAGGAGTCGGGACTGACGATGAGCGTGGAAAATGGGACGGGTGGATACGGGATTCGTCAAGTTCCTAAGGGATTCAGAACTCAATTCAGACACATGCCCTCGGGACATCGCATTGCGGCAACTGCATCCACCCTTTTAGAATCGAGACTGCAACTAGAATCGAGGATATACGATGAAAGAAGATGAGAAAAAATGAGTCGATTCCTTCGACCGATAATTCGCAAATTTGTCAACTACGAGATCCTGAGCTTCGCGGGACACTTTGCAATCACAATTTATCACGTTAACGAGTAGCCAGGGAGGAATGACTCATATATACCATCGGCTGCAGCAGGGGACAGGATCGAGGTTTAGGAAGGACGCACGGGTCCCTGTAGTCGCGTTCGGGCTCTGCTACGAATGATCGGTTCACCCGGATCCAGCACAATGCTGGATTAGCAACACCATGGGATAGGGAGTACAGTGTCGCCGGCAGCAACTGCGCGGACAAATTGATGCCTGGATCGGTCTGTATTGTTCGACTAAATAGAAGCGTCGTTACGCGTCAGGGGTACCGTGGCACAGACAGAGAGAGAGGGGAATAATAGCAGCGGTAAATTTGTGCAAAAAATAAAAAATAAAATAAAAAACGGAAAAAGGAAAAAGAAAGCTTCGTAGGTAATCGAATGGAAAGTTTAAAGAGGGTATATATGAGTTAGAAAAAGGTAAATATATATACCTATGTAGATAATATTGGCCGTATAATAAAGGAGCGAGTAAAGTAAGTCGGGGAAAGTTGTCGAAGGAAATTACGAAGGGTGGTATAGGGTTGGGAAGTCGGTGGCACCCTTAGGACCAATATTGGGTTGATGTAGGTGTATATATAGGAAAGCTGCTTATGTTACACCATCTGGGGTACCGGGTGGCCAAGAACGTTTAAGCTCAGCTAGAAAATCTGGACGGGTTCTTAGCAGCCTGGTTTCTTGCCTCAGCCTTGCCTCTGCCTCTGCCTCTGCCTCTGCCCATAAGCTAACTACAAAACTGACGCGACGACGCGCCCGGCCACAACGAACTTTTGCCATTTCCGCCAAGCCAGCAGATTTAATAAAACCACTGACGATGAAACCTTAGAAAACTTCACTAGTTCGCCTCCTGAATACAGAAACCCCTAAGACCGCACGCCGAGCTAGCTTGCATCTTATTAATCGTTAAACATCACGGCACGAGCTTAGTAGCGAAATCTTTTCTTGCGGAATACTTTGGACGTAGGTTATTTCTATGGCGGAACCCATTCGTACATCAATCATAAAAATATGATCCTCGATATCGCGTCAGAGATAGACTTTCATGCGCTTATTACATACGAATCACATACGGATGAAATATTCCTGAGCTTTGAGCAATTCTCTCTGTCTGTCTGTCTGTCTGCGCGAATTGGTATTGCGAATCGTTTAATTTCCCTCGATTTCACTTTAGTAGTTTTAGAGTGGCTGTAAAACTGCGAACTCCTTGGTAACTCGGGCGAATTCTTTTCGAGCAGTCGAACTCTGTCAGAGATTTACCTTACCTCACCTTACCTCGACCCCCCATCCCTGTGTGCATATATTCATGAAGAAAAAGCTGAGGCAATCTTTCAGTTCGGAACTGACAGACCGAAACCAACTTTACTTCAGTCTGAAACTAGTCGGAGATGGGGATTGTTAGGAAAAATTCTATATTCTACAGGCGAAATCCCTGCAGGATTTGCCCCGGAAAGCCCAGGGACACCGTCACTCGTAACTCAAAGACGAAAGCCGCGAACGAAAATTTACCAATTAACTAATTCTGAGCTTTTTAGTTTTTAGTTTTTATTTTTTTCGTCAAGGATGAGAAAGCGTCTGAGAAATTGTTGGAGAAGAAGGCTAAGACGCAGAATTCATGAAACGGTATGGATAGATGTGGATAGGCGAAATTATATCTTTATAAAATCAATGGAAAAAGCATTTCAATTTTTACTTTAGATAATTGCACTTAAAGCATCGAATTGAAATTCTTTTCAAGCTGCTTTCCTCTTTCACCCAAGTTTCCTGATTTCGCTGTGCTATATCGAGTGGAAGAGAAGAAAATAAGAGAACTGTGAAAGAGAAAAGGCTCGCAACGAACAATAGGAATCGGAAAGTGATCTTCATTGTTCCTTGCTGGTTCCACCCAACTCCGTATCTATAGCTCTGACAAAGGTAGATACGAAGTCTTTAATTTCATCCGGATGACAACAATCAGGTAACAATTATTTAAATTTTTCGAAAATCTTGTTCAACTGGGACAGACAAGGACAAGAGAGAGAAAGAGAAAGATAGGGAAAGAAATGCTCGATGTATATAACCCTGTGCGCAAAAGAGTGTATGGAATGAGGAAGATCTTTATTCATTTCTTTTGAATCTCTTGCGCACCAGCTGCTCCATATTTTGTCTGTCCATTACACAGATGGTCTGGTACTTTCATCATCAGTACCGGAAAAAATAAAAATAAGAAGAAAAAAAAAAAAAAAGAAAAGAAAAGGCTGGTAATAAAAATATATTTTATACAACCTAAGAGGGAGAGGGAAAGTCAGGTAATACGCAAGTAGGTGGGTAGATCGTCGTACCTCCTCGACAGGTAATTATCATGTGCTCGGTCACTGGTGAAAAAATAAGCGCAGGTATATCTTGGCATTACCTCGAAGTGCCCCCATTCAAGATAAGCTCCCATAAAACTTGGGCATAAATTATGCCGCCCCTACTTCTTATTTTTTCGTATTTTCTTATTTTCATACACTTCTTCTTCGTCTTCTTCTGTTTCTTTTTTTCTTTCATTTTCTTTTTTTATTCTTCGTTATATTTTTGCTTTAATACCCGAAACGCGAAATTCTCCGTGTTATAGTTACGGTGAGAAAAATGATGCTACCGTCGTCACTAATTGCCGAGCAATTACTTCTTCAAATTGCCCGTAATTTCCTGACCGCGGGACGTCGCCTCTTACACTCGCGTTCCCATTTCCCGTGAACTTTACTCCCATTTCTTTTAGTTCCAAAAAATTCGGCCATAATTTTCGCGGATTTTAAAATCGTCACTTTTATAGATTAGGAGTGAAATTATCCGGATATTCTCACGAGAATATCAGCTCTTCTTCCCCAATTTAAAGTTCCACGATAAATCTAAGCTTCTATCGAAAATGCACTGATTCTACGATCGATGCACCCCAGCTGCAGCATCCGGCTTCTACACGGCTAAACCACGATATATAGAGATCTCGGATTTACCAGGCTATAAAACAACATATCGAAAATTGACGAGCGTTAGGGGATGGCTGTTCTCTCGTTGAATTCGAATGAGGTGCACCTGAAGGATTTAGGCGAGCCTTTTACGTATTCACCATCCGATTTAACTAAGCCGCGTTCACCACTCGCTCGCTGTATACTTTCCACGGAGTTTGTAATCGTGATTTATCTCAATGTTAAACTAGGCGTCGCTCGTTTGACACTTTCTCGTTTTGCAACTTCACCGAAATTTTCATTTTCTTTCTCTCTCTTATATCTTTACAGGGTTAAATCAATTCTTCAATACCGGCAAAAAGCTCACGTACTGCCATTTCCACGATTACATAAAAAAAAAAAAAAAATGAAATAAATTTCGCAATAAAGTCCGGGAATTTTTCTTTCTTCTTTTTTCTTTTTCACATTCTGGCTCGGATTCGATTCGTGGCAATTGGCGTGGCTCAAAGTTTAGCTAGGATTTCAGGGTATGTATAGGGCCTCTATAAACGGTAATAAATTTTCCGTATATTCCGAGATTCTCGGTACCGCATCGACTTGATAAAGGGATCTCGATTATTCAATTGTCAAACGAAAGTGTTGGCGATAATTTTCCGACCGGATTTAAGCAAAGTTTAGATCGACCCTTTGCGCTACCTCCTGTGGTTCTGTCCATGGGCTTCGGTCCTCGCCTATAACCCATACGAGTCAATTCGAGGGTGGAGAAAACCGAGTTTCGATTCACGGCAACAATAGAGCGAACCGCTACCAACACCACTTCGACTGACACAATTAAACGTGATTCTTTGGTCCAGTTCTACCTCTCCTCTCCTCTCCTCTCCTCTCCTCTCCTCTCCTCTCCTCTTCCCTTTGCTGCCTTTTCCCCTTCAGCCATTTGCTCTGAAACGAAATTAGGAGAACGTAGCTTCGACTGTATCTGATCGGGCGAAACTCCCCGCTTTCCTCTTTTTTTCACCGCTTTTCCCTTCGAACCTACGCGCGCGGGCTAACGTTCTACTCGAAATAAAAATCTAGTTACCTTTATCGTTCCGGACTGGGGATTCACCCCATCCATGTAATAGTTCTTTCCGTGGTAGATACGAACCACAGGAGTTAAACGGACGTGGTTACTGCACTATTCTCGGCTTGGTTACATTCAATTTCCGCCTATTTCACCTCAAAGTTACTTTTCCCTTTTCCTATTTTCTTTTTTTTTTAATTTCATTATTTCATAGAGTCTCAGTAGAGTTTGTCAAAAGCAAGAAAATTCGAGAACTGAACAAAAAGAATCCCACCAATATTGAACAACTCGATTGTCCTGTTTTTTTTTTTCAGAAAATAAACCGTCGCCCAAGACAAAAAAATTAAGTAATCAACGAATGGCGGAAAGAAAAATAGCAACAGAACGAAAAAAATAATAATAATTAAATAATCATCATATCACTCGACCCAAATCCTATATAACTGTTACGAGGCTAAGTGCGCCGGGTATTTAAACTTTAAAACCGAGCCGCGCGTTGATTACTGCGACAAAGCTAAATTATTTTCATTCCCAAATAACAATACGCTAATCGAATGACCCGTTATCCCCATCGTCCCAGGATTCGGACTAACAGAGGGTAATAAAAAAAAAAAGAAAAAAAACAGAGAATTTTATCGCAAATGAAAATGTATGAAAATTTTTTTTTGTACCGTTTTAAAGAAAAAAATGGGCTATAAATTTGACCTGAATATGAATTTATCCGTGTTTACATACGTGTGTAATTATTCATTTGGTGTAAGTATAATATACATACGGCTCGTTAGAAAATTTACTCGTTAATTATTATCCTGTTTTTTTTTTTTTATTTCATAATTCTCTTCCTTATTTTCGTTGGTGTACAGTGGCTGGCTGTGTTTCACCTACCTACCAACCTGCCATAAAATGCAATTCGGTCTAATTGCTTTGTAAATTACGTGGACTTCGAGCCAATTAATTCGATACCTTCGTTATTTTGAGTAGGCTGTTTCCTTGGGGACGTTTTGCGGTTATTTAAATTACAGTTTAACATAACCGTTCTCGTCTTAGGAATCCCCCCTCTCTCATTTCCCTCTTTATACCACGGTTTGCACACTTCGACGTATATTCGTATTAATATATCTCCACCCTCTCTCTCTCTCTCTCTCTCTCTTTCTCTTCCCTCGTCTCGCGCCCTCTTCACACCGAAAAGCTTGCTTTAGGCGTGGCCGTCGCTAAATTCGCAGTAATTTAACTCACGGCTCTGTTTCTCTGGCAACCATGAGCTTCCATCAGATATACATACACGTCTATTCAGCCTTCGTGGCATAATATCATGCCTCGGTATACATAAGTGCATATACACGTATATACAGCTAATAATTGTTCACTTGGGAATATATTTCACGTATATCTAAGCTCCCAGCTACGACGAGAAATTATTTACGAAAGGTTAAAGCCTGCTATTCTCTGCCTAAGTTCCTCAGATCATGAACCTTATAATTTCCAAGCCTCAGGTATTACGAGTTTCATTCATGTATGTATAAGGAGAAGGTGAAAAACTTCGCGGTTCGTAAGTAAAATATATCACATTTGTCAAAATTGAGAGTACGACTTCTTGCTGCTCGTAGATTTACTTTCTTACTGCTCTTCGATTTTTCCCCCGATGGTTTATTGCAATGGTTCTATATACCATGGTTCTATCTAGGTCTATGTACTCTGTACGATAACCAATGTACGAGCATTGGGGTATACGTACCAATACGTATATACCTATAACTGTAGGGACAGTTCGGAAGATTCATTGTATATACGATTTCTCTGTACACGCTCCCGGCTCTCCGGTAGAAACGAAATAAAATTCTAAATGAATTCCTTGTTTACCGGATACCCCGTTACACTAGACATCGAGGGTTTTCACAAAAGCTCGATACTTTCATCCGTAGAAAATATTTGGGATTGAATTTTAGAAAATCTACCCGCAAAGAAGCTAATCTTACTTTTTTCTTTTTCGTTATAATTTCCCGGGTATGATATATATATGTATGAATTTATTCGGTACAGTAGACGATGATTTTCCATCCGGTATGAGGAATCTAGTTGATGGATTCCGCGCAGGGAGGTCCCGTGGGAACGTCTCAGGAAGCTAGTCCAAACAAAGCCGCAAGCCTTGCTAACCACGAAACTTTACACCGAGCAGACGACGAGGGCATCGATGCGAGGGAAGCCTCCAAGGGGACGAGGATAAAAAATAAATAGTAGAAAGAAAGGAAAGAGGAGAGAAAAAACAAGCAAAAAAAGCAAAAAAAAAAAACGCATCTTAAAACAATAGAACAAGGGAAAAAACGAAACAAAAAATGAAAACTGCAGCTAAGATGATGCACGTATTTTTCTTTTTCTTTTTTTCTTTAGCTTCTATCTTCTTTCTTTCGTATCAGTATTCATATTTCATGGGATTATTTTTTCCACGTGATTAATAACGATCCGGGAAAAGGGTAGCTAATTTTATTCGAGATCAAGCCTAAGAGGGAAGAGAATGAGCAGAGATTAAAGAGGGGTGAAGTGTCAATCCCACCTGTTGGGAAAATAAATACATGAGATTTAAGCACAATGAGAAGTAGGCTGAAACTCCATTGAGGAATTGGCCATTGTGTTAAGGGAAACAAAGAAACTTCCTAACGGAGTTAGCTGCAGACATACAGTGTACACCTCACGAACGTGTTTAGAATATAACCGCATTGAAACAGAAGCCTCTATTCTAAGCCTCTTTTGATAGGTAACTCTATGCTTCCTTTTCTAACAGATGGAAAATCCACTCAGGGTTGGACGTTGAACCGAAGCGTTAATCGTCTGCATCTTTCCGAGGTCCTATCGGCAATTTGTAGTTCAGAAATTCGGCGTTAATTCTATTCAAGTCAATCCATGAATAGACACGCTCTTCCTGCCGTCTAAACATCCTTTCGATGTGACGTGATTAGCCTAGTTAGGGATCGTTCCGATGCACGGCTAATTAGCGATCTTATTAACATTGAAGGAGCTGAGATGTGACAGAAAATACTGACGTAGATAAGGGTCAGAGAGATGGGGTGATAATTTTGAATGGTATACATCTTTCGGAAATTGGGAATAATCTTATATCTAACAAGGGGAGGTCACGGGAGACGCATTTTTGTAATTTTTCTACCCTATCGCAAAAGGAGGGGCAGACCCCCAATAACAATTGCCCAAAGCCATAGGACCATATAGCCAGAAGTTTCCGAGAAAATCGAGTTTGAAATATTCCGAGTAGGTAAGCTATGAAATCTAGATGTAAAGCGGTTGGCAACAGGGCGCGTGGCTCAGCCGTTAGCGCGGGAGTCTAGTAAGCAGTAGATCCTTGGATCGATTCCCGCTGTAGGCAACTTTTTTTTTAGTTTCTATTTTTTTTTCTTTCTTTTTTTTTTGGTTTCTAATACGTATATTCACGTCATTTATGTGTAAAATTATTCGAATTCATATTTCTTGGTTAACAATATTTATAAATCTTTTGTGCCGAAGCAGCTGTGTCCCGCAGGTACCTAATACGAGGAAATTGCCCGTATCGATCCCCGAAGTCCTTGCAACGGACACATTAATATCCCACCCAAACACGAAATATTTGTACATTGTACAATTAATATGAATTCAAATAATTGTACACATAAATGACGTGAATATTCGTTTGGGAAAACAAAAAAGAGAAGAAAAAAAGAAGAAACGAAAAAAAAAGAAACGAAAAAAAAAGAAATGAAAAAAAAAAATAAAAACGAAAAAAAAAGTTGCCTACAGCGAGAATCGATCCAGGGATCTACTGCTTACTAGACTCCCGCGCTAACGCCTGAGCCACGCGCCCTGTTGTCAACCGCTTTACATCTAGTTTTCATAGCTTACTCGGAATATTTCAACTCGATTTTCTCGGAAACCTCTGGCTATATGGTCCTATGGCTTTGGGCAATTGTTATTGGGGGTCTGCCCCTCCTTTTGCGATAGGGTAGAAAAATTACAAAAATGCGTCTCCCGTGACCTCCCCTTGTAAGCTGACTCGTTAGAATTAACTATAAATTGAAAGTGTTAATGGGGGATAAAACGATATTAAGATCGGGATCGGAAGCAAGGAGAAGAAAATATGTGGGAAAACGAGATAGAAACGTTTTGTTTGTCACGTGTTCCGCACCAATTCAAATGCCAATCGACGGTGTTAGCTATATCCAACCAAGAGTGAAAAATAGCCCGTTTACAATAAACGCGGGAGCGTGTTGTGCCGAAGTCATGAGATAAGAAGACAAAGGGCTTGTGTGCGTGCAACTCCAGCTGCCTATAGAATAAGGGTATAGAAAAGACCGTTGCCGAAGGGGCGATAAGGGGTCCACACGAGCTGGCATTTTGTAGCCGCGCAAAGACTTTGTCTAGATATTTTCAAACGATAAGATAACTACGAAGTTTACGCGATAGTTTGCTCACCTAGCCACGAGTCTATGTCGCCGGAGTGTATATCTGCGCGGATATTGACACGGGGAGAGAATTTTTACTCGCGAGAGAAAGAGAATTGAGAACGGTGATTTTTTACCATATTTTCAAGCTTATTTTTTCGTATAGAAAGACGCGTCGATATGGAAAGTCGATTCGCGCTACGGAGGGACGAAGAAATTGTCGCGAATAGAAAACGCATTGTGAACTCGCGTGACGAGCGAGTTAACAACAATGAAAGCTTTCAGAAGCGAATTTTCGGCAGTACCAGTGATTTCCATCAAGCCTTTCTCTACCCATCTCGACGCCTGATGCACGTTCTCGCCCTTTACCCCCAGTCCATCCATCCATCCATCCATCCATCACGTTTAGTCCATGGAAATCGCGATTTATAACTCGTAATTCATCGGATTAATGAAACCGCTGCAGAAACTCCGAAACTCCCTTCCCATGACCTGGTTTAGCGTTTGTTTCAACGGTTATAGCGAGGGCGTTTCGAGTCTGCATCCACACGAACACTTTCCACTGATATATTTGTAGTAACTGACATTTCCCAGAAGTTACGGCCCTTTACATCCGGATTACCTGTACTCCTGCTTACCTCCTTTGCCTTAACGAATAATCCGCACATCACATGCCACTGCAGCACGTCTGACATTTAATGGGGCAGCCTAATGGCCCGGAGAAGAATGCTCCGCGGGTTTTCAAGCCGGAAAGTTAGCCGAGCTTTCCACCTCTTGATTTTATTCAAACAAGAAATAAAGAAACGGGAGCTTTGGATATTAAGAACTCGTCGTTTGACCCTTTGTCCTGAACTCCCTCAAAGTATACAAACTACGCGAATTAAACGGAGAGATAGATGAATTTAGAGATTGCGGGTAGACCGAGGAGTGCTACTATTATAAGGAAGGAACCGAGCTTCCGCACTTTGTGCGGGTTTCTATAAGTTTAGAAACTCGAATTGCCTGTCTTACCGAAACTCCTCGCTCTCTTTTGCTCGGCTTTGGTCTATGCACACACTCCTTACTTTGCTACGGCACCGCGTACCTACCTACCCCCTTATACCTACATTAGCTGTTTCTCGAAGACTACCATCAGTCGTAGTGAATTTTCAAAGGCCACGGAATCCCCGGCTTAATTACCTTCCCTCTTATCCGATGTATTATTCAAGCTTAGATTTTCAGTGGTGCAGCCGTTATCGCGCCCCGTATCCTCATTAACATAACTATACTCGAGCGATCTTGCCGGCTATACGAAGACCGTGTGTTTCCACCAGCCGTTCTCTGACTCTCTCTCTCTGTAACTCTACTGCAGATTAATTTTCCTAGTAGATATTATGCAGTCAGAATACCAAATCATGACCGTAAATCGTTGAAGGTATAAAACCATCGCGTTATTGGATTACCGATTGGTATCGTCAGCATTAATCACCTGTTATGAAGTGCGACTGGACCCAGTTGTACCACACATCTACATACTACGCAGAGAGTAGCTCACAGTGTGCGAATATCACACACGAACAGGCACATATGTATACATATCTCGAGAAAAGATTATTGCTGCAGGATCCTCGTTCTCAGATCGATACACGCAAAGCCGCAGACGGTAAGTGTATCAACTTTGATGGGAAGGTAACCTACCTTGTCTTCTACGTAGGCTAAGCTTATTAGGTTTAATTAACTCGACCGCAGGATGGTATTGGAATTGAGTCTTTGAAATTGGATACACAGTCGTGTTATCTAATTACTCGAATTTTTTAGGCTAATGAACGCTGATTGTGAGAGAACGCCGAGACAGTAGCTTGAGACCGATTGTGATAGGATTTCATTTCAATCTTGTTATTCATTCGAGTGATTATCAATTAATTCGCAAATTGAAAGACAGGCTACTGCCTCCTCGGAGAAATTCGCTGCTCACTGTACAATCAAGTGAATTCACGTCGCATTCGATTTGCTGTGGTGTTGAATTGTCGCGAATGTACACACGTCCGTGGCACACCTAAGCACGAGATAACGTCGTAGAGACAGCTGGGCGGAACCTTCTATTTGCAAATCTGTCTGTACAATTGTAGAGAAACTCGAGATCACTACAGATTTGAGCTAGTCTCGGTGAGTTACAAACTGCGTTTACAGATTCGACGAGAATTCAGTTTGCCCGCAGAACTGACGCGACTCGCGGTTTGTCCGGCTGTTAGAATACTCTATGGAGAAACTATTCAATTTGTTCAAAACGGCATAGCAGTCATAGCGAATCGCCCATAGCTATTCATCTCCCGTAATGCCGGTGCAATTATTCTGCTAATTTAATCAAGATGTGCAAAACTGATAACACGGGTACATGGCCAGCGCGATATAACGACTCCCACTGATTGTGAGTATGTAATTCTTGATTAAAAAGCTGTTCTTCCTTTTCCCATTCGATGATACAAGTTTTTCTATACGAGGTTCGAAAACGTTTCTACAATAACCGCGTACATACATACATATCTACCTACATAGTTCGAATTCGTTAAAGGTTTGCGGTTCGTGGCATGAGTCAGCGCCCTCGAGACCCGGTCGCGGTTCGTTTGCTAATAAAAAATCAACGCCATGCCTCGCCTCGGCTTTATATGCAATCTAATTCCATGCCATGTAGAGGTTTATGACTTCTGCGTACGGGTGAGGGAATTAAAGATCCTAGAGGGTTGTGCGAGGAGGGGATCAGCCTCCTGCCGCCTGCGGACCATGGGATAAACGCGATCGCTGATTGCGTTTCTGAGTCATCGACAATCGCGAAAATTTATGAGTTGGAACGCGCTAGAATTTCTGGTCAAAGGTCACGGCTGCTGCAGTACAATGCAGTACACGGCTGCTGGATACATATATCGACACTGCAGCCCACGAGGGTTGCCAATCTAAGCCTCTTACCGCACCCCTAGCCTCCCTTAGCTCTACTATTAGATCTGTCAATTATTGAACAAAGTATAGCACACTGGATACATATAGAGAAACTAGACTGTAATTTATACCGTTGATTCCTCAGCCACCCTTCGCCCTCGGCTCACTTTGTCCAATTACACCGTCAAAGGAACTAACGTAATTTGTTACGGTCAAGTTAGGCGAGGCGCAAGGGAAACATGCATGACTATATCCCTGGAGAAGTAGGGTAGGTATACGAGACTATGTAGATTTCGGGAATACAGTATACGAGCTCGTCATGTTCTCTTCTGCACGGGGCGATGACGAGCAGGGAATTTCATCCCTGGCTTAATTTGAAAAAGAATTTTCATCTCAGTTGGAAAAAAGCGTAAGTTTCTAACTCTGGCTGTTCGACTATCCCAGACTTCTTTACCTGTGAATTCGACAGCTTCGATTCTATCTAGGCATATGTCAGACCTTCAAAGCATTTCGTGGCCTCGTTTCTACTGCCTAATTCATCAGTCGGTTTTAGGGGTTGAATAGATAATTGAATTTGGAAAGGAGGTAAACGGGTGTTAATAATCGGTTTCTGAATGGCGACAAATACAGAAGCAAATTTCATTTCCAAACCTACCTTATCGAAAGGTTCAAAGAGCGTTTCATCGTCGTGTCCTCCCGAAGGTGACGACTATGTAAACGTTATACGAGCATTTTCGCAAAGTTTAGTTTCTGCACTGAGATTTCCACTCTGATTTCAAATTGTTTGCTCGGTTATGCCAGAGCGAAGTTAGTAGGTGGTGGCGGCGGTGGTTTTGGCCTGGCAAAGCACGCAACGTATTTACAAATCGTCGAGTTTCTTGCCAGGCTAGGCAAGCGCGGAATTAAGAGGAGGTGTGCGAATGCAGGCGAATATAGTTACCATAAATTGCGATTATTTGACCACACCCTTGGCACAAGTTCGCTTATAGTTCTATGTATTTATCATTCTTATACGCAACGCGGAGGGTTGATGTGTCCATTTATCTATGTGTATAATGCCTAAGTAGAAGGGTGTTGCCGCAACACGGTCTAGTGCCGAAGAGATTAGCGACACTTTTCCACTTTTCCACTTTTCCACGTTTCCACGTCCTTTTTTTTTTTTTTTTGCCATCCCCCGGTGCTCCGGTAATACCCAGGAGGCCATCATCCCGGCGTCTACGACGACTCCAGGTCATTTAATAAAAAGTTTTAATAGCCACGGTGTGGCCTGCAAGCGGAAGTATTTACCAAGAAACAGCTCTTCAATTACGTTAAATTAACGTAACAAACTTTTACACGTATAATTACATGTAGTATACGTTTACAGAATTATCAAAAAAAAAAAAGAAAATATAAAATTTTCGCCGATTTCATTTCAAGCGCTAGAAAATCTTATACCTACTCGTTTAATATCTCGTCTGATTAATTATTGTACCTGTATTGATCCAAACCTTTTCCTCCCCGTCTTCTTTTGTTATAAATAAAATATCTTGGAATCTTTCGTAAAAAAGTTTTCATCGACCTTTACAAACTCGTAGACGGAACCGACGATCTAATTGAGTTTTATTAATTACCTTCCTTTCTCCGGCAATTGAAACTGTTGATGATTCTTCTTCTTTTTTTTAATTATATATATATGTATATATACTTTTCATAAAACTTCGTGCTCTCGACGTTGTTGAAATCTCGCCGAGTACATACATCTGGAATATTACATTTTAACGAAATATGGCGCACTTCAAGCGGTAGAAAACTCGACGGAATATCACGTTTTAAATCGATTCTGGATTTTAGTTTGAGTACAATTTCAACACAGAGTAAAACTTTCGATTTAATTGGTAAGAGAGAAGAAGACGAACAGCACATCGATGCAAACCCCTCATAGCCAAGGGAAATAGAGTAATCAGCAAAATCCAATTAAACCGTCACACGTCGCTCTCTGAGGCGTAAAACTCGGACGGAAATATATATATACGTTATATATACACATATATTTATATATATATATATATATATTTTTTTAACACATTTTCAACGGCGAAAAGTTATTCAATCCCGTTGATTTCAATGGAAGAGATACTATATAGATACATAACGGATCTGGTACCTCGCAAAACACTTCGATCGTAAATTACGAACGCAGTCTGAAAGGCCCATCGAATTACGGACGACCCAGCGATCGTCGAGAGGGACGGTTTGACACTGGCCCACATATACCTATATATCTTCCAATCATGGAACTTTTTTGTCCAGATACGTGAGCCGAATGAGTTGTTCGTACAGACATACGTACAGACAGATAGACAGCGCGACAGACAGACAGACAGAGAGACGAACGTATGGACAGACATACGTAAACGGGGAGACAAATTTATGCACGGAATTCACTGAATGCAACTTTACGCGGCACAAGAGTATCATTTGAATATCCAACAGGTTGTTGATCCTGCTAACGGTGTGAAACGATTGTGCACTGACACCGATGTGACAGACGGGCGTCGCGTCACTTGCACGTATGAGTTTATTGACATAGTTTGAAAAAAGCAAGAAAAAAAAAATCAATCTGACGAAGTGAGTATGCTTCAATTTTCGAATGAAGATACATACGAATTCCTTATTCTCGCTCATCTAAGCCACCGGAGACCGTTGTATAAATATTTAGTATCTTCGGGAAGTGAAGTCGAGATAAATTATAAGGATCTTGAAACTCGGGGCAAAGTTAGTAAAAATTGAAGACTGAAAACCCTGAAGCTTTTAGAGACTTCAGTTAATTTTCGGTTCCGTTCTTATAGCTTGTATATCCGCATGTATATATGTAATATGAGTGCTCAGAAGATACGTCAATAGACTTTATATAGGCTTAGTGAATCCGTTATTGGACGGGGTAAAGTTTGTCGAATAGATCATCACGTGAATTTCGTAACTTAGCCAGCTGGTGCCGGTATAACATTTGCTTAGGTTTAATCGGCTGTTTAAATTGGACGAAGGCAATTCGATACAGCCATACGTGCCACGCACCTGTACCCACTCTCAGCGATCTTCTACTCAAACTGATTAGCTTGAGAATAATAATGATCAATAATCAATGAAGATGGTAAGAAGATACCACTCCCACGTCGATCTTACTCAAATAACAAACAGTTCACATCGCAATTAAATCATTTAATTAACACCCCAGTTCTCTGCCGATCGCTTTACTGGCAAAGCGAGACTCTGATGAGAAATAGACGTTTTTCTTTTTATTCAAAATCTCGTGGGATCGAAAATAGAAGAAATTTTCCCTTTTTTTTTTCTTTTCTTTTTGCGGGGATTTTTAGTGCTTCTGACCGTACGTCGAAGGTAACGATCTGTTGATGATTGTTATTAACGTCAAGTTATCTCGGGTACTAATTACACGCTCACGTCTTTCTTGTTGAACGCGAAATGTTTGGCATGTCTCGTTAGCCGGGGCGCATAGGCTGTGACCAAAGCACTAAGCGAGAAAGATGTATGAGGATATTATACGTGTATGAGTGTACCATGCGGTAAGTAAAGAGCGAGAGAGACCACCTACGAATACGCGGACGTTCACCAACGTTAATGAAAACGACGCCCCGTGTCTTTTTCCATTCAAGCAACGCGGCGCGTTACGAGAAGAGTAATCAACCGTAACTTGGAAAGATGTCCCTAATTTGTCCCGGACCAAGTTCGGGCTCTCGGGACTGGGAATGGCTGAAACCACTGTTAAGTAGAAGTTGAAAAGACGAAAATCAGCTTTCGTACGCAAAGATTTTCGCGACTACGCCTAAGGTACGGACGAAGGAAAAGAATATAGGTGTACACATACATTATACACGTATTTATGACCCCCTTTCGTCCCTCTCCACCGCCTCGGGATACCGAGAATTAATTTGCAAGTGGTAATTAAAACCTGAGAGCTACCAAATAAATTCAAAGACGCATACTCCTCACTAGGACAACGTGGCCGTTGAAAGCCGCTTGATATTCGGGATGATATTTCGATTTTCTGAATTACTTTTCGTTTTCTACCATTTTCTTCCTTTCTCTCATTTCTTTTTTTTTCTCATGTTCTTTTCCAGCTTTTCCACTCTTGAGAGACTCTTCAATTTTCTCCTTCATCTTCCTTATTGCCAGTCTATGAATTCTGCTTGTTTAATTTTTGATGTTCGTTCTTTTTTTTCTTCTTTTTTATTTTTTTTTGTATATTCATCTCTTTCCTCTTTTCACTCTCTTGCAATGGAGAGTATAAGTGAGGCGTGAAGGGCCGAGAAAACGATTGTACGAACTCTTACACGGCTCGTCGTCGCTCGTCTTCTGAACGCAAAGCGAGGGAACCCTGAGAGATAAAAATCTTTCGAACGATTAACGCGAGAGTTCGTTCCGGTACGTCAATCAGCCTGAAGTGACTTCAGAAAGAAGAGTAAAGATAATAATTATTGTCACGGAATGAAAGGAGTCGGTTCATGCTGCACAGGGACGCCCTGCGCAATGTGCGATGCTGACAATGGGCCATCCGCGCTCGGATATATCTCCGATCCTTTAATCTCTCTCTCCATAAAGTCCCGTCTGACTCAAAGCCGCGCCTTCTTTGACTAAAAAAAAAAAAACAAAAAACGAAAAAAAAAAAAAGTAGAACGTGAAGCAAACGAATATGTTCCGGTAGATCGGTATAACAATCAACAGTGAATCTTATTTCCTTTATTCTATTCTTTTTATTTCTTTCTTCCTCTATCCAGAATCAGAGATTTAATACTCGTGGCATTTTTTACAGTGCCGCGAATTAGACAGCCACTGAACTAGAACAGAGAATAAGAAAAACGAAGTATAAAGAAAAAAAAAGAAAAAATAGAATAAGGAACAAGGCCGAAGAATTATTACCGGTTGAAGAAGTAATGACAGCCGTGTGTAATTCGTATGGGGCTATTTGTTTAAATGGCCTATCATATTCGGGGTATTGGAAAGCGAGATATAAATAGGTATAGGAAAAAGGAAAAAAAAGAAAACGAAAAAATGAGGATATATATTGCGTACGTGACGCATCGGCCGATCGATCAATCTATTTCGTTGATCTTTGATGCCAAGCAGTATTTGTGCCCAATTTAGACACGGAGTTGAAAAGGATAAGAGGGTTTATGCTTAGTTGAGAGGTGGTTAACGGTCGAACTGCTTGCTCTTGGTTGATGGTTGAGAAATTTAGGTACGTAGCTTAAAAGCAGCGACGAAATTGCCTTTAAATTGTGAGACCAGTATCTGTGAGAGGCTTTGATTAAAGACGAATTTCTAATGACAAGCGTACCTGCTAATTTGCTACGACTGAGTTTCATTAGTTTAATGAAATACCCGCTAACTCAAGCGGTAATAAGTTTCGCGATTAACATTTCAACCGTCTCTCTTTTTCATCCGTATTTCTCCCTCCTTCTTTATTTCCCCCGAACCCAAACTTCTTGCCTTCAAAATTATTCACTCAAATAACAAATAAAAAAAAAAAAGAACTACTATCGCTTCTTTCTTTCCCAACAACAAGTGGCTACAGGACAAGAGTATTCGCGATGGATACTATAATAAAGTAGAGAGAGAAGAGTTGTCTCCTACGTTTTACAAGGTAAGAAAATTAATCCCCTTGATTACATTTTTTATTCCCATTTTATGCAGCGTACCTATACATATATATGAATAAATTTATACTTTTCTACGGCAAACTCTGATGCCATTTCCATTCTACAACCTCCGCGTTCTCCTTATTTTTCTTCTTCTTCTTCTTCTTCTTCTTCTTCCTCTTCTTCTTCTTCCAAGTCGTTCCCAGAGCACCGTCTTCGTTCGTTCCATTACATATAAAAAGAGTTGAGAAAAATAGCTCGGGCTCGTCTTATCACCTCAATACCATCAACTGCGAGGCCTCCCATTGCGCCCAAGAACCGTATAGGTAGAACTAGAATTTCAATCAAGATTCGAACCGAATCGCAAATTCATCGAGCAAGGATAGGTACTGCTGTCTCTTCCCGCTTCGTCTTCGCAGGAATAGGACTCGAAAGCTTCTTGATATGAGAACCCATCCTTCACCAAGTACTCTGCAGATGGTCTTCCTCCGTTACAACTAAATGTTGTCATTGAACGTAGATCTAGCTAGTACCTACCTACCTACCTACCTATCTATCTACCCTGCCAATATCAATCAACAAACATTCGACTTGGCCAAACCATCGACTTTGGGGTATACAACTAATGGCCTTTTGATGTACCGTCTTAAACCCAAACAACGTCGTTTTGTCCCTTTGACGTAACCCGTTCAACCGAACAAACAGACCGATCTAACGTCAGATATTGACAGCAAACAATCGTGGAAGTGGTTAGCGAAGAAGCCGGGTCTACACGTGATCCATAGATCCGTAGTTTCTCTTGCCGGATAATTTTTGATCATGGCTTCGCCCGAGATCTTGGATAGCAATTTTTCGATCCAACTGCACATCCGCGTTCCAACTTTACCATTCTTTTAATACAACTGTCCGCCCTTCGCGATGCGGTAGGATGCTGGAAGGAGGATGCTTAATGTATGCAACTCACGTCTCGGCGAAGGTGTGAGCCTTGGGTAATGGACGTATGCAATAGCCGAGAGGAGTAGAGGAAGGGAAGAGGTGAACCGCGGAACCAAACTGGTGGAAGACTCCGGTGGGCGTCGATGGCCATCACCTTCGCCCTTACAGATGGAATTTCTGTCTTTCTTCTTGTCTGAACTGCGAGCAAAGCTGTGAAGAGGGAATGAGGAACTTTTTACGCAACGGAAGCTATAAATGTGGAAAATAGGTATATAAGTTTACGCTTTCCAGTTTCGCTCGACCGTGCCTCCCCGTCACACCTATATATATACACTATTCCGCGGATATATTCCATGCATTAAAATTGCACTCTATACGAAGCCGTATAGAGAGGGAGGGAAATCGAGGATGAGAAAGGAGAGAGAAACTAACTTTTAGCAATGTATATAGAGCCGAGGTCTTTTCCTACCCCATACCGAGCGAGATAACGCGTAATTAGTGCGACTAATTAAACGGAATGGATAATTCAGTCAAACTACCGGAGTTCTGGAATGGCGAGGATTTGAGATTCGAATGTTTTTTTTCCTTTTTTCCTTTTTTTTTCTCTCTCTCTCTCTCTTTTTTTCATTGTGGTGAAGAAGCTGCTTATAGCGAGTTCTAGAAGAGGAGAGAAAATAACTTTAAAAATGAATTAAATGAATTAAACAAAGGTCCACGTGTATATATATACTTCCGTTGATAAAGTACAATTTCAGTTTATTAACTCCAACGTGAGGGTAGGTTGGTGAATTTCACAGAGGGAAACGGTTGTGTAAATAATATTTTGTACCGCTAACAGCAGTATGCAAGAGCTCTGAAATCCCACTTGAGACTTCTGACTAAATATATAAATAAATGGAAAACGTACAGGATGCAATAATTCCATATACTATAATGGGGTATAAAAATGCAACGAGAAAAGTTCTCGGTAGTTGGATGCTGTTGTATATATATTTATACTCTCGTACGTGGCATCTTCGCGATTCTCACGAATCTCCAACAATTTCTGTTCACTGAACCAACGCGAAAATCGTGATTCGCGAAGAGCTGAACTCTTAACGAGGATAGGTAACAATGAAACTAACTTTTTCCTATTCTCAGTGGGAGAAATGAGCCTTGTTTCCTCTTCGGGGCGAAGAGCAGCAGCCCAACCGCTGTTTGCGTTCTTTATCCGAGATTGAAACCGTCCAGGGATTAGTAAATCAACCTAGGCGTGATTTATGTACTTGGTTAGTTCGAGGCCAGTGTAGTATATAGGCTGGAAAAAAAGAAGCTTCGAGAATTCAAAAGAAGACGAGCGATATTCCCAATTTATTGAAATCTTCAAGTTTCAGCGAAATTATCGCCGCTGTAAAGTAAATCGAATAATTAATAATAACGAAAGTAAAAGTAGAATTGAAATTAACGGCAACGGTATATAAGGCGCGGTAGTAGGTACAGATTTTCCCTGAGATTAGCTTTTATTTAATGGAATTAAAATCAAGTGCCCGTTTTGCTTGAGGATTCAAGGGATGATAAAACGTTATAAAGATGAAAGGAAAGTGGAATATATCAGTACTCCAAGGAGTGTTCAGTAAAAGAAAAATCACCCACTGACAAATAAAGTGTACAGAGTTATAACCGCGGGGTTTTAACGTATAAATTTGTAGAAAGTAAATCTGCCGGCGAATGTTATTACTCTTGAACCGCAAGGAATAGACTTTCTTGAGTTTATAAATTATCCTGTCATCGCAGTAAACGAAGGTTAAAAAGATAAAAGTAAGGACAGGGGGCTGAGGCAGCTAGCGAAGCGACAATAGACATAAGTAATCTGTCGTCGATTTCTCCTCGCTTGCTCTTCATTGATTTATAACTGATCCCATGGATTGGGTAATATTTATTGGTAGCCGCAGACGTCTGGCTTATTGATCCTCAGAGGATTTACTGTGTCCTCGTGGGTCGGCCGAAGAACAATGGCCACATCCCTAGCGGTCCAAGGGCTTAGAGAACCACGCGTTGTTTCCGGGCCAATCCCCCTCCCAGTATTCTATTTCTCTTTATATTTCCATCAGAGATAGAGCGAGAATTGAGGTAGAGAAAAATTTGACATGGAAAATAATTCGGGCTTTCGGAGTTGATTAAAAATCGTTGGTAAAAAAAAAAAGATAACAATTCTGTTTACGCTGATCATACAGAGAGAGAGAGAGAGAGAGATAGAGTAACGGCGAAAAAATATGTTTCCAATACATGAGATTCATCCCCGGATAAACCACGAAGGATGTAAATGTAAATGTAAATATGGATAGCAGACGGACGGACGAACGGGCAGATAGACAGACGATAGAGTCGGGTGAGAGACATAACAGCGAAATATTAAATATAGGATAAAGAATCGAGGTGTGTTTTCCAATATTTTCCCGGATTTGAAATAGCGTGCGACCGCAGCGAGACTGTAGTTGTGGTATAGGTGGAAATCGAAGTTATTGGAAGCATGTAAATAATAACCGACAGCTAGGGTAGGGAAACAACGTGATGGCCGCGTGCCAGTTTTCTCTACGAAAGAACGAATTTATTTGCTTCGGATATGCGAGCGAGTAGTAGTCGGAGCTGGTTTCCACTCACTGATCGCTACCCGGGTTTAGATTACGTGAATTAGGGTTACTGTTTACTTTATACCTATTTCGCGTGTCTGGGTAAGGGTATAGTGGAAAAGATCGCGTCTTGAATAAAGGTGCTTGATTATTAAACGAACGATATCATCGTAAACCTTTTCTAACGCCTGGCCCAAGCAATTTGGCATTCTTAAACTCACCCCCACCCCCTCTGCCTCTTTAAAACAGTCTAAAATATTGTTGACGTCGACATTAGCCGGCTAATCTACTGACATTCACGATTACCGGAAGTCTATCAAGTGCTAAAGATCAAAATCTCCGTGTTTAGTCAGCTGACGTTGGCATTAGCCAACTTGGGTCATTAGGTGTAGCGGAATCTGCTTAAAAAAAAAACTTGTCGTGAATAGCGAGCGGCCTTTTCCTTTCCTCAAAATAGCAAATTAGTGCCGTCAATATTTCTCGACGATGTATTGATCCCAGTCAATTTTCCCCGACCCTAAAGCTCGAGCATTAAACGAGAAAAAAATAATCCATGTACGTTTTTTCCCCACAGAATTGTAAAAATCGCTGAAACAGCCCGGATGAAATTTCATTCCGGGTTTCGGTGTTGACTAGCTCGGAAATATCCCTCTCTTTATCCCTCTACGTACCAGCTCTGTTCCACGTATTACATCGCGGTGAATGAAACCGAGCTGTGAAATTGTCCGAGGGGGAGATATAAGAACCAATTTGCATAGCCTTAGAGACACGATGGTCTTTCCCCGTGGCTTGTTACAATCCTAATTATTATAATTTCATTTTATACAACAGATACAATATTCATGTGGCCATAGGGTATAACCGCGGCTTTATTAATATCAAACTTCCTTTTAAACAAATGAAAACTCAATACATATTAAACACGTAGGCTCATCATTCTTCTGGCCGGCGTTGCAGCCCGATGCCGAAGACGTATAACGCCGCGATGATCACGTGGAATAAATAATTATTAATTATCGTATAATCGCATGGAATTAACGAGCCTCGGGTCATTACTCAAAGGTAATGAAAGGACGGAGGGAATAGGAAAATAGGAACTGGCCTAGGCTAGGCTGGCCTCGACACGGAAGCAAATCTTGCGGCATCCCATCGGTTCAAGTGCTGTACACGCGATGTGAATATTGCAGCGCAGTCCCTTATCGGTACCGTCTAACGTACCTGAATCAGACCTCGCGGGATAAGAGTTGAAGCGAAGTTAAGTGAAGCGAAGCAAAGTGAAGTGAAGAAGAAGAAGACGAAGCCAGTGTAATAGATATATAATAGCAGAGTTGAAGGAAGCCGCTACCGCCGACCACACTTTCCCAGGCCTAATTGCACCGAGTGTGTAACTCGAGTTGCGAAGGCCAATGATGTAATGATACATGTAGCGGTGTAAAAATTAGTGTAACTCTCGAACGGCCAGTTATGTATGTACGATGCCGAGGAGTGCAGGGATGTGGATGGGAACTATCGAGGGTTGATTGAATTGAAAAATGACCAAGAATCATGGAGGTAATTTGAATTCCTTGTGCTGGTGATATTAACGACGACGAGTGTCTATAAAACTCTTCAAAGAGTGGAATTGACGATAAAAAAAAAAAAAAAAAAATAGAGAAAAATTTAACGAGAAGAGCGAGTAGTCTGCAGCGTTTGGTTTTAACTCCGAGGAAATATGGAAGACTAAAATAGTCGGGCACTGAAGAATCCAGAGCAGGTTAAAACCGCGGCGTTTTCCAGCTGTTTCTCATTAGTGATAAAAATTCTTCTTTTCACCCTACTTTTCTTTCTAAATAAAAGTAGAATCAGGGAAAGAGCTGCCATCAATCAGTTTAACGTAAACAAGGCTCAAACGACTGTCCTTTACTCTTTAGGCTGTATATAAATAAATAGCCACGGTGTGGAAGTAGCTGCTCTGACGTTTATCTAGTTCCTTCAATGCTGAGTGAAATACGTCTGGATTCAGCGCCTATACAATTCACTAGCGATAAATTAGAATCGACTATTCCGTCCGCGGAACTGGTGATTTGTACTAAAATTGGTTAGACCGAAGTGAAATGAGGGGAAAAAGAAAGCCAGGGTCAAACTGTCCACGGTATTTCTTGACCGTTCAGCACGGCGACGTCAATAGTCCTAATGAAATGTGAGGTGGCTATTCGGTGGCCAGTTTCACGGTTACTTGTTAGTTCGAAAACGTGCGAATAGCTGCAGTATGATTCAGCGCAAAATGACCCAATTGAAAACAGAAAAAACGTGCTTGTTGTACACCTACGTGATCCGATCAAGATTAACCCTCTAATTCGTGATCTCGAATCAACGATCAATCACTCAGCCAATTTCTAATCCCATTTGTTTCGCAATTGGTAGGTACTTTGGAATATCCTAATCTGTAAGAGCGGACTCGAATTCACTCTGTTTTCCAAGTCTCGTGCTTCCGTCTCTGCACGAAGAGGCATTTAATTTAGACCCCAGGATAAAGTAGCGGGCTGTCCCCTTCGCTACGATCTCCGTCTTTCTTCTTCTCTTTGCTGATCTATCTATACCTTGATTTGCCATCTTCGTCCCTTCGTTTCCTTGAAGGTTATCGGTGCCACTGGAGAAGTGATTAAGACCCCGCGGGTCTTTTTACTCCGAATATCTCGCTGGGAAATTCATCAAACGATTCCTCCGGCTTCAGTTCGTCGTCGGCTGTCAACGAGCAAATGCTCTACTATCATTCGTGAAATTCGAGGCATTCGAGGTATGGGAAAAATGATGTTTCAAAGAGCAATTTACAGATAAGAGGAGAATCTATCCACCCAGTTTCTCTCGCTGCAGGAAACTAGGGAAACAAAAAAAGAATAAAATAAGTGTTTGGCCTTCTCACTCCTGGATGTTAGAGTGTCTTCTCACGATCAGGATCGCGTGGGTAAAGGACCGCAGTGCTTACTCCTGGAATTGAGAAAATAATCCAAGATAAATGAAACGGTGTGGGTATACGGCGATGGACGTGCTGGGAGATACTAAAAACAACGACACGTTTTGATCATCAATACTCTGCGTCTTACGAGGGAAGAAGGAGGTCTCCAGTTCTACTCAATTAAATAGAAAAGCGTGGGCGTCAACAGCACCTATATGTATTCAAAGAACTAGCGAATCGAGGATAGAAACTTTCGAGACTTCTGCACTCACCCCTGCTGGCCAATTGTTTTCTCACTTTAACTTCACCCTGGGATATTTATCGAGCACTTTACTCGTCCGGAATAAGACGGAGCGCGTAAAGTCAGCTGTCCCAAAGTCCATCGTGAGTCCGTTTCGGCTCTTCGAGACTGAGAAATAACGCGGAGGGGAAAACACATCTAGCCAGTATAACAATCCGGAGCTAGTTTTATTAGGATCTTTGAATCGCCGTGGGAATCAAATATATGCGAGAGACGAGGACGGTTTCCTTACGCTCGCGAGTCCCGAGATGAAAATTTTCCAAAACGTACGTTACTCCGAACTTGAATTAGCATTAATCCCCGATGGCGAAGTCTCGTGTTCATCTCTGTAATCGCAAGGTGTGACGAGAACACACTTCATAAGACTTTAACTGTATTTAGTCGGAGTAGGCGGCGTATAATACTTGTATAAAGGGTAAGTAAGGGATAGAACAGAGTTGGGTTAGCTTGTCGTTAACACGATTGGTACCAGAGTGAAGCCGCAGTGAGCAACGACGCACGGCGCGGCGGGATATCGCGTTTGCGACGAGTCGAAAGCCGGCTAAAATTACGCCGTTTTACATGCAAATGTTATGGTCCTGCGCCATGCCGCGGATGGAACAGCATCACCTCAAAACCAGACTCGCTTTCCTCCATCTCATCCCTCATCCCTCATCCCTCATCCCTCATTCCTTCTCGGCTATCCGTCGACGATAATTATTTTATCTTACTTAGCGTTGGTCTCGAACAAACTCAGCATCCGCACCAACAACCCTTCTAGTCGTACACGTTCACGATCAGAGTTGGTCGGTTACTTGGTTGGCCCTGATGCTGTTATCAATGTAGTTATAACTACGAAGACGTCACGACGGGGTTCCTTACCGTCTGACGAGCGAAGCTTTCGACGTTGTCGTCGGCTGCGTACCGTTACAATTAGGGTATAGTAACGTGTTGGTTTAGGGTAGACGACGCATGGAGTAACGATAAATACCTATTGACGTGAACCCCCCGTGCGTCTAACAGGTTAATTCAGTTGACGAGGGTAAAATTATTGCGAAGTTTCAACGCTAAGTCGTATCCCTCTGATCCTTGCTTTATGGGATAAATATAATTCCCCTTTCTAAAGCAATAGGAAGAAATTTATTTGATTTTGATTTTTTTGTATTTTTTCAAAGGATTACAAAATTTTACTATACTTTCCTCGTTCTTTATTGCCTGTCGGAATAATTTTCTTCTCAAATATACCTAGTGGCGAATATAGTTTCCTTTTCTTTCATTTTTTTTTTTTTCTCTCTTGATTTACTCCGGGGCAACGATGTTATTTCCTGGTTTAACGGATCAAGGAAGGATTTGAAGGAAATTATCTCTTTTCTTTTTCCTCGGTTCATTTTTTGCAACGCAAATTTGGTAATTTTTTTTTTTCCTCGGCGCAAAGACCGATGAAAAAATAAATAAAAATAAAAAAAAACGACTAATTCATTGCGGAGAACCGGAAGAGAATTTGGAGACGTTATCTCGTCGCGGTATGCGACCCGCATGGAGATGAGAAAATATCTCGTAGACAAATGGAGTCAGATATCTCGGAGATAGGAATGCTCCGAGTGGATGAACGATACGGGTGATCCTTGTAAGCGTTCCGCATAGTCCTTTTGTTTCGTCCCTCCCATCTCTGGCCCTTAATATTTCACGTGACAAGGTAAATACCAATCTCAATTGAATTCTTGGGCAAAAAACGAAATCCTACAGTTTTTATTTTTATTTTTTTATTTTACTTCTTTTCAATCAATTATTTAAAATCGATCGTTTCATTTCACTCTCAGAGGCTTTTCCATTAAATATTGAGATCAATTTTGTAGTCGAGGCTGAGTCAGACATTGAAAGAACTTCAATTTTCCGTGGATAAAAGTTGAGTGCAAATCATCGGGATCCTCCGTTTCACCAAAAACCAATTAATTGTTGTACAATTTCGCCACCACTTTCCTTTTCAACCTTCAAATCATAAATCCTCGGCGACAGATAGGATGACGTTAGATGCCGGTGTAATTCCTTCCTTGGGAGGTTTCGCGATGCTATAATATAGAAGGCGATAAAATCGGTGCTTGGTGACTCCCACTTCCTCTCTTCCTCTGGCCCCTAGTCCCTTATAATTTCGGCACGTTCGATCGAGCAACTAAAAGCAAACCACGTACGACTACTTCTGTATCGTGAGAAAGAGGGAAAAAAAGAAGAGAATAAAAAACGAAAAAAAAAATGAAGAGGAAGTCCTGACTTTTTCTTGCTTCTCCGGAGCAGGACAATTCAGTCGAAGATATTGTTATCTGTTTCCACGCTTGAGGAGAAAATAAGGAACTGGCGAAGGAAGGAATCGGGGTTTTATTCAAAAGCCTTCAGCTTCTTCGTCGTCGACGGCTCTTCGGACCGCTTGGCGTTGCTTCTGATGCTGTGAGAATTCAAAGATCGCCTAAATTCGAGTTTCATTTTTTATTTCCTTATACCTCACACGTTTCACCTTCTGAATTCACATCGACCCTATATCCGGGGTTCTTGGGTGACAAGACTTTCGAAAAGCCAGCTTCGAAACACGTCACATCGAATCCGAAACCGACAAACGTGCGTTCCTGCTCGAATTTTCTTTTCTTTTCATCTCCTTTCCTTTCCTTTTCTTATTTATTTATTTCCATTTTTTCCCTTCCCTCGGGCAAGTCAACCCTGAGCACCAGCAGTTATTACCCCTTAATTAGTAAACCAACTGCAGGCGCGATATCGCGAAACCTGAAAACGAATCTGTGTATATATTTAATTGCTCCGTTACGTAATGCCGTTAGTTTAAACTTCGCTTTCGCAGTTTCATAAATGTATAGGTATATAGGCAAGTTTCTTCCTTCCTTCGAATCGCATACAAGTATTAACTTACAACAATATTTCTAGTTGAAATTCTAATTAAAAATCTTAACACGCCTGGCACATTTTCACGCTCTGTATAGCTTCTATAATGATCAGCTAATCTCGGAAATTAATCCCCTCCCCAAAAAGTAAGGAAAAGAAGAAAAATAAAAAAATAATTAAAAAACGGTAGTTCCTACCGCCAATCATTAAAACGTAAAGAAGTTTTGGATTCCACGAGTTCTTCTCGTTACTTTGACGTCTCTTCGCCAATCGTATACATATACCCATACTTACGTACATACATACGTAATACGTTTTGCGCATTTTTTTGCCGCCTACGCTAACGTCCAATTTGGATGAGCAAACCAAGTCTTCTCTTTGTCCAGACATGGAGGATCTGAACGTGTCACGGTAGACGAGGCTATTAATCAAACCTCGTGGTACCATAAGGCGAAGAGACCGTCACAGGCAGAGATCCACCTGGACAAACGTTTGTTTTGTAAGAACGTAGGTATAGTGGAGGCAGAGAGGCAAGAGTGAGCTGGGACCACACGCTGAGCGTATCTCTTCGGGGGTGGTTCGCCATCTTGAGAACGTTCATAGAATGATGTACAATGTGGGTATAATAAAATATGTATGCGATGTGCATACATATAAATACGGGGCTTCGGGGCGGGGATGAAGAGAAAAGAAATGATGGGGTGAAAGCAGTTCCTGAATAAAGAAGGAAAAGGGAATCAGAAGTATCTGCACACCTAGAATAAAACTTGTAGAGGTATACAAGATTCGGTGAACATGTGAAGGTAAAGATTGCGACGTGAGACGACCATGCGAAATCGGGTATTCTCACCCTACTACATAATAAATACACCCTTCCGCGAGTCACCACCTTGTCGAAGGTAGGGTGAGATGTGGCTCGGTTATACTAAACGCGTGAATTGATTACGGTGTAAATGTCCCATCGACTAGTATCCCAAAAATTGATTTACGACGAAGACGAAGAACGAAGAAGAAGAAGAAGCAGAAAAATCAGAAGAAGCAGAAGAAGAAGAAGAAGATGCGGTATTCTGAACCCGATTTCGGAGCTTTCACCGACAACATTTTCTCCCTTGGTGTAAATGGATGCTTGTATGATAGCGTAGTGGTGGTGGTAAAGCTTATGCGGTAAAGGACGCGGATGTGGATGTGGATGTGAACGGGGAGGTTGGGGTAGAGTAAAAGGCGACGGGAATGGCAAGGACCCAGTAAGGATCGGCGAAGAATGAGGAGAAAGATGAAGGTACACGACCAAGGCGGATCTGGAGCCCTTACTGCCGACATAACTCCTTGCGGTCTCTACCTTCCGGAATCCCCACCTTCTTCTTCCTCATCCTCTCGTTGGAGAGTTTGTCCGGACTATGTTCCTTCGTGTTCCTTCATGTTTCAGCCTTCCACTCTCTGGTCCACGTCTCGTTCCGCATTTCTTTTACCGGACCATATTGCGTCTCTGCTCTTTCAAATATCCTCAAACTTTTATGCCATGTATGACATATATAATATAACAGCTCTCTGCAGCTCTTATCCAAACATATTTCCACCGTGACCGCGAGGCATTAAACTTGACTTTCATTCGGATCATCCCTTCCCGGTCTTCATCCAATTTCTTACCGTTTTATTACCAGAGGGCAGAGATCATCGCATGGAGATTATCCAGTAGATTATCGCGATGATGTTCTCCTTCTGTTTACTCGGTAGAAAAAAGTGGAAAATATTTTCTTCGCCACATTTTGATTCGATCTTATCTTCCTTTCTTCTTCCATCCTATGTGGATATCGGCACATATGGGTCCATGTATACATGGAACCAGAGCTCGCTTACCCTTGGAGGAAACCAGCCAAGCGCCAACCTTTTGTTGGTTGTTAGTTTCACGGGTCGTGAGTTTGATGGGTAGCCATTCTCCGTTCGACCGTAGGCTCTAGTTCCCACTTGCTAGAACGGCTATCTTATATTTGAATTCGTTGGTGAAGGTAAACGCGAGTTCGAGATCAAAAAAGCGATGAAAAACTTTCCAACGTATACACATTCCCATAAAGAAAGGGGGAAGGAAAGAAAGAGGCACATCGTCGAGTAACGTGAGCTTTCCGTCGACCTGAAAAAAGCAGCTCTAATCATGTTTCTTTTTTTTTTCTTTCTCTCTCTCTCTCTTTATTTTTCATTTTTTAATTCTTTTTTTTTTGGTTCTTTTCTTGCGAAATGAACAGAGTTAGCGAGTGAATTAGCCCGCAGGGGTTTTTCGATAATTCTTAAAGAAATTTGTTCACGTTTTAATTAAAACGTTGAAACGTTAGAACGACCGCGACGTGCCCCCCCTGGGTCTTGAAATATTTAGTAGACGTTAGCACCACGTGGCTCAACGAGTCGTGAAATATTCAGCTATTGTACCTGGTACTTGGAGCCTCCAGTTTGTCAATGCGCTCAACGACTCGGTTGTACTTGGGGTGTGAAGTGGAAAGTACAAAGAGCGAAAGGAAGAGAGAATAACGGATTGTAACAATTTCATGAAGAGACCGCGATTCGAATAATTGTCTCCCCGTGCGATTTTTTCAATTTTAAACTCACTGCAGTAGGCATCCAATTCTCATAATGGTGATCTGTGGAGAAATCACAGTCGGGCGAAACGCGGGTGAGAATTATTTGAAAACGAGAATTGAAATCTACCGTAGGCAATCTCGTCCCTTCGGCACCCTTCTGTCAATTTATAATCATGTATCTTCCGTTACGCCTGAAGGAAGAACGCTCGCGGACAGGGAACAGACCGATACATCGATCGACGTACCCTTTTCACTTTAAAAGGATTTGGTAATTGAGAATCGTCAGACGTCTGCAGGCCTGTCACTTGCCAATCAGTTCGAAATGCACCCCAGCAAATATACCCTTCACAGATCTCGTCTCTCTCTTCTCTCTTGTAGTTTACCAGCTCGCTGCAGGAGCCTCTCGTGAAATTCTAAGACCTTTCGTAGTCACGCACATGATACATATAGGCATATGTATTTTCGTATTTGCACATAAGGTTTACAATGCCGAACAATAATCTAACCGAAACAAATTGTACCTCAGATCTTTGGGTGTTGAAAAGCTTGAGGGAATGATCATTAAAATGAAATTTGTACCTGTTTTATCACCTCAACGTATAAAGTAGGTAGCCTGCAGGTATATGTATGCACATAGCAACTACCCGGGTCTACCATAAAAGATATATAGGCTACGGGGCGCAATACACGTCAGGGTGGAATGGAGCAGGGAATTTGCGGAGGGGTGTGCGTGGGTGGATGACGAGGGGAAGTTTATTCAATGTGGTAATTTGGAAGGCAATTTACATCTCATTCTCTGAAATACGGGGGATGAAGATTTCCATGTGCGCCCAAGATCTATTCTCCAACTTCTTTTTTTTTTTTTTTCTATTTTTTTTTTTCTTTTTTTTTATCCACCTCCTTAAGTATATATCTTTTTTATTTTAGTTTCCTATACGTATTCGCAGACCTTACCTCTCACCGACACCATTCTACTCCAAGATATACGGTACATTAAGCTGCAGAGACGATGCAAGACTCTCGTGAGTCGTTTCCGATCAAAAACTACTTCGACATTCTGTATTGTGAATAATGACATTTATCTGCAGCTATATTTACTATCCCTGGAATAAATTACGAAGAAGACAAAAAAAAAAAAAAACACCAGAAAGTAGATTGATTTTATTTCGAAATTTATTATACATGGATAAAGTGAAAAACTATATATATGGTTTTTTTCATCGCGTTGCAGATTTGCGATTAATCGAAAATCTCTGGAGCCAGGGATATTTCCCTGAAATGTTATTTGGCGAGTCCCGAGTGGCTGCTTGCATGGCATACATCCATCCACCCGACCCGACCTGTAATACGTTCTTGATGGCTTTGTCAATACAAAAGAGAGAACTCTGCCCCCTATATTTGAAGCAAAAAATGTTTAATATTAAAAAATGGTCTAAATGACTGAAAAAATGTTGAATTTAAGTCGAAAACCAACACCTCCGCGTACCCTATCATAAATACATGCTTGTATATTTATATATATATTTTTTTGCGATGGAATCTACCGTCGTGAGATATCCCTTGCTATCTTCTGCTCGTCAGCAGACCTGCTCTATAAATTCAAATCCAGTAAATCTACCCCAGAAAGTAAGAGAGAGGAAAAGAAAGAGAAAAAAAAAAAAAAAAATACGAAATTTCACCAGCACTTTATCGTTCCTATTATATTCCAAGGGTTTTAAAACTTGGCGAAAACTTTTTCTGCCGTGTCTACTTCAGGTGGATGCAAAAAGTTAGAGGTGATTTATGTACCGTGACGTATTTTCTTATGATGATGATGATGACGATGATCGTTTGAGGAAAAATAAGAGAGATACTGTATACTGTAACGTTTCGGGATATGCCGGAATTAGAAAATGTAGGAATATCCCGCGTTATTGTGAGTTCTTTGCTCAAAAGATAGAATAAGTGTAATTTTGAGTTTATTTGGGCACTTCACGTTACTAGGAGGTGGGGAAAAGTTGGTTTTGCCACAAAAAGCCACCTGACCTAGGTTTTTTGTGTTTTCCTGGCTAATCTCGGACTCGGACAATTTCTTGCCAAAGCCGTCAGTCTTCGGACTCAATCGATCGCTCGATAAAGCTTCCGACCCCAGCAGACTCGATTAATTTCTTAATAAAGCTGCCTCCCTAGAGCAGAACCGGTGGTTTTACGCACAAGCCTGCTTCCTAGTTCTATCCTGATTTCTTTACTAATTTCCTACGCTCAGATCCGGGGTTTGCACCCAAGACTGTACACCAGACTCGGAAGATTGCTCTTCGAAGCTGTTCCCTATGGTGAACCTATCTCGGCTGTTGTGGCGTTTTTTATTATTGAGAAATGAGTGGCGGAAATCTCGGACAAAGAACTAAGCACTAGCTTCTGTTAACATAATAGATTTAATGAATCTAAATGTTCATTGTGCGATTGATTTCTACAAATAAAAATTAACAAAATTAATTAAACAAAATTTTCCTTATCATTTAATCTTAACCTAAGGCTCTTTTGTTCTGAGTTTTCTGAATTTCTTAAATTTGATTCGATCGAATGTCAAGCTACTTTTAAGACAAGACTTCTATTTAAATTAATATGCTATCCTCGGAATTCGCGCAGCGATAGACTTTTACATTTATATTTCTTTTTCTAATTATATTTCAAGTTTCATTTTAAATTGTCTTTCTCTAAATTGACTCTACTGACTCTACTTTATTACCTGGAAAAGACTTCCAGTGTAATATGCAATCCCCCCAAAAACACCTCACGTGCAAAAACCTTGCGCCAAGTACATTAAAACGTAGTAACTATCAACGAAAATTTGTTAACAAAATATTCGAAGAAGTAGCACTCGATCTACAAAAGTATTGAAATCAATGGACGTTGCCAAGTACAATTAAATTTTTTCACAATTTATTTTTGAATGTGACTTAGTATTAGGTTTGGTTGGTACTCACATCTGAATATACATAAGGTGCGTAACACGTAATGACGTGCGGCATATGTACACGTAAGAAAAGAATAATCCAAATCAAAATTGAAAAAAAAAAATTTTGGAGTACGTGGTACTTGGCGGGCTGATGTTTGAATTATTATAAGAAATTTAACATAATTCAATTATCATTTTCTTCTAATTTGCACATAAATGCCCGCCAAGTACCACTACCTCCAAAATTTTTTTTTTTCAATTTTGATTTGGATTATTCTTTTCTTACGTGTACATATGCCGCACGTCATTACGTGTTACGCACCTTATGTATATTCAGATGTGAGTACCAACCAAACCTAATACTAAGTCACATTCAAAAATAAATTGTGAAAAAATTTAATTGTACTTGGCAACGTCCATTGATTTCAATACTTTTGTAGATCGAGTGCTACTTCTTCGAATATTTTGTTAACAAATTTTCGTTGATAGTTACTACGTTTTAATGTACTTGGCGCAAGGTTTTTGCACGTGAGGTGTTTTTGGGGGGATTTCATTACTTTTTGCACCATTCAGCTGCATATTTATTCATGCTTGAGCTTTTAACCGACATCGGGGGTTTTACTTGAAGTAAGGGTACAGTTACTGCTGACTTTAGCATTGATCAGGTCTGATATAAAAAGAATACGTATGCATCTTGAGCATTTTTGGGCCATTTCTGCTTTGTAATAGTATTACCTATAATGTCATTAATAAAATATATGGGTCATTCCATGTCAATTCAACGACGTTGCGACGGTGACCCTCTTCGATTTTTTTGATTTTTTAATATGTTTTCATAGACGTAGAAAGAAGTCTTCAGCTAAATTTTCAGCTCTTTATCTCCACCCATTCCGGAGTGATCGATTTTTGCTTAAAAAGTGTATATCTTTGACTATAATTATGATAATCTTATTTTATAGGGGGTCGTTTTTTTTAATTTCCAACGCACTTTCTGAAAAGAAATTGAAAAACTAAAAAAAAAAAAAAACTTTTAAAATCTTTTTGATGCTTTTTCGGCCATTTTTAGTCAGAAAACGCGTTTTTCGTTCAATGGGACACTTTTGATTTTTTTCAAAAAAATTCACAAAATTCTACGTTAAAAGACAAAATTTTTGAGCCATAACCCAAGATGGGTTTCAAATAACTTCTAGTAAAAAAAATTAATAAACAATTTTTTTTCTGTAATTCTGATTCATTATACGGAAAAAAAATGGTTTTTAATTTTTTTTACTAGAAGTTATTTGAAGCCCATCTTGAGTTATGGCTCAAAAATTTTGTTTTTTAACGTAGAATTTTGTGAATTTGTTTGAAAAAAATCAGAAGTGTCCCATTGAACGGAAAACGCATTTTTTTTACTAAAAATGGCCGAAAAAGCATCAAAAAGTTTTTAAAAGTGTTTTTTTTCCTTTTTTTTTTTCTTTTCAGAAAGTGCGTTGGAAATGAAGAAAAATGACCCCTATAAAATAAGATTATCATAATTTTAGTCAAAGATATACACTTTTTAAGCAAAAATCGATGACTCCGGAATGGGTGGAGATAAAGAGCTGAAACTTTAGCTGAAGACTTCTTTCTACGTCTATGAAAACATATTAAAAAATCAAAAAAATCGAAGAGGGTCACTGTCGCAACGTCGTTGAATTGACATGGAATGACCCATATACAGAGAGATTCTGTGGAAGTGGGGAGCCGTATGGTAGGCAACCTGCATTTTTAATGGAAATGGCAATGCTGTCGTAGTGACAGTCAAACGTCTACATCTACAGATGATGTAGCGACAGCTGTCACGTCGTTGGGTCAGAATCAACTTACAGAATCACATATTTGAGGTTGACGGTAATATAACTAATAAGACAACGAGAATCGATATTCATTTGTAAAGAAGTGGTAACGAATTAGTGAATTGATTGCAGATGTCGATTTCTGTTTATTTGCGAAATTATTTACAAGCTAGCAGTTCCTCGGTGCCGGACTGACTTGTCACATCACTTCGACAACTACGGTCAGGAACACAGCGATGCAGATTCGATTCAACAAGCAATCTACGAGACATCTTTGACGTAACAGACAAAACCCCAAATTTCTTCACCGCCTAAGAAGTTTGAAAGTACAGTCTTGCAGAAATCCAACAGCCGATGCTGTAAACCTCGCCACAAAACAGACCTACGTAGATCACCTGTTTGCCTACCCAATCATGTAGAAGTTTCAGCGAGGAATGAATGAATTGAAAGTATTGTACCGACGACTTCGATATGCCGACCTCTTGAGAAACTCTCGAGGTTGGCTTCTGTCCATCTTCTGCGAGTGCGCAGTACTTTCTCGCTGTGCTGTGTATTCAGTTATTGTATTTAGTTCATTGTTATTGTGTTGAGTTTATTGTTATTTATTTGATTAATGGAAAATGTTATTTCATGATATAAACTCATTGAAATGTAATTATTTTTACAAATATGCGATGCTTTATTTCAATCAGCTATCAAAGGCACAATTACGTTGATTCACGGAACAATACTTTCAATTAATTTCTTCCTCGCTGAAACTTCTACACGATTCGGTAGGCAAACAGGTGATCTACATAGGTGTGTTTCGAAGCAAGGTTGACAGCATCGGTTGTAGGATTTCTGCAAGACTGTACTTTCAAACTTCTTAGGCGGTGAAGAAATTTGGGGTTTTGTCTGCTACGTCAGAGATGCCTCGTAGATTGCTCGTTGAATCGAATCTGCATCGCTGTGTTCCTGACCATAGTTGTAGTAGTGATGCTACAAGTCAGTCCGTCACCGAGGAACTGCTAGCTTGTAAATAATGTCGCAAATAAACATAACTTAGAATCTGCGATCAATTCGTTCGTAACTTTATCACGACTTTATTACAAATTATTATCGTTTGACATTTGTTGGTTACCTTTATGAGAATGATTCGTGAATTTCACCCTGACGGTTGTTTAAACCCAAATAATGTTGCAAATAAACAAAAATCGACATTTGCAATCAATTCACTAGTTCGTTACCACTTCTTTACAAATGAATATCGATTCTCGTTGTCTTATTAGTTATATTACAATCAACCTCAAATATGTCACTCTGTTAGTTGATTCTGACCCAACAACGTGACAGCTGTCGCTATGTCATCTGTAGATGCAGACGTTCGACTGTCCCTACAACAGCATTGCCATTTCCTCGAAAAATGCCAGTTGCCTACCACACGGCTCTCCACTTTCCACAGAATCTCTCTGTATGTATCTGAAAGTAACTTAAAAATTATTTAACTATTGTCAGTGAGCTTATTCAAACTACCTCCGGTTTTAGTAAGATGAACGTAGTTATTAGCGATGCTTTGATTCAAACAACGTAACATTCTTATCACTGCCTAATGCAATTTGGCGTAAAGTTGCAGTGGTATTATTCGTGAAGCTGCCATATGAATTACAAGCAATTCTATTTATAAATATTATTTTACAGCATTTTAATAAATATCTAAATATATCAGCGTCTGAATGTGCCTACAACAGAAACCGAGTACATCAACAGCGTTCATAATATTCGCCACCAAATTGACAGATAATTTACATAACCTCAAAGATTCTAGCTCGTCGGGTGAACTATTAATAATGAATGAAATGAGTAATATCGATGGTTGATCTGTGGGATACCGTATCCAATTTCGACAATGTTTTCCGTGCAGAAGAGGGAAATTTCATAATAAAATTTTCAGCTATGTATACTACTGCAATTGAGTCGCACATACCGGCTGACTTTAGCTGTCAGTTTGACAGATCGGCGCGCAAGCGCATTTGTCTGGAGCGACGCGCATGCGCATTGGTCTGGAGCGATAGAATTGTGCTGAAAAGGGAGAAAATCTGAGAACGTGAATCGAGCCACCTCGAAATTAAAAATTATCATATCTTAGCTATACGTGCACAGATTCTATTGATGTTAGGCTTAAATGAAAGCGCTTTCGACCCTCATTCTGACAATAAGTCGTAGATCCGCATGATATCACCAAATACGATGGTATAAAGAAAACATTATCCCCCCACTCCGCGGAAAATTGCCGTAGCTGTATAGAGACTCGGTAGACTCGCCACGTACAAAAAAAATTTTTTTTTTTTTTATGTACTTGGCGCGAGACTCTACCGAGTCTCTTGATAATGAGACGCCTACGAGCGCTTTGCTTCGTATCGCTGGTGAGGCATTGCCGCTCCAGCTTTTATACAAACTTTCGGACGTTGGTGACGTCACCGACGTTTACCGCGCTGGTGGGGATCTAACCGTCTCCCGTTCAATGTTCGTCTATCCTTTTCTGTCACACAGGCTAGCCGAACCGTTACAATACGAGTGAAATCTATTGGTCGAAGAATCGTTTCATGAGAGTCAGAAGCATTCTTTACTCTTTATTTCGTATTCTTTTTTCTTTTTTTTTGGCTAGTAAATGTTTCGAATAAATCTTTGAGAATTTACCCATTCCTGTATCCAAGTGGAGTTGCGATCTCGAGGGTTAACCAATTTAACAAAAAATCAACGCAGCGGTACTTTATCTCAAACAACCCTGACAAATTCTGCGCTACAAAATCTGCTCTACAAGCACCCGTGGGACTCGGACGGTTGTCAACGTGAGCTGGATACTTTCGTGACTTCGTTTTTCACCCTTTTTTATTGCCTTTACGAACACAGCCTCCGTAATTTCGTTCACCAATTTAGTAATTATAAATTTCATATATAAATATTCGAATTTCATTTTATATACCTAATACATACGGATTGAACTAGCCGGATAATTGGTAATCCGTCGTAAAAAAAACGGGTAGGTACGACAAGACTTTTCGAAATGGTATAAAAATTCTTCCCCTTCTTCCGTATCCAAACTGTGTTTGACTTCTTTAGCGAAAAAAAAAAGTTGCGGAAGAAATCGAGCCCAGTTCGATGATTCCATCAATGTGTTATTCTAACGACCCAATTACGAGTTACTGCTTTCCGAAGTGCCACAGCGTGCCTTGCCACCGGAAAGCGAGCGATAAATCGTAATTGAGATATCTGGATGATACTTTATTCGATATTGTGAGATCCAGTTCGAGAGATTCTCTCGGAAATATTTTCTCCTCTAGCGATCGGAGCGTATACATACATATAAAAGCTTTGAAAAATATTATATTCGCCTATGATCGTAGCTTGAAAATATATAGGCTGAAAATTTCGGATAAAACGAAAACTTTATAATTCTTTTTTTTTTTTAATTTTTAATTTCTTATTTTTATTCACATTTCGGTGGTACGTTTCATCCAAAAACTTATACGATCACGTACGTTTATGTATATAGCTGTTACATACAGCTGCAACGTTGCAACGGTGTTATACCAGTGTAATACATCTTAACACTTGAGACATATCCCCGTCAGCAGGTCTGCTCTTTTGCCGAGGTTTATGAGTAACAGGATATTGTCAGCCTCGTAAACTACCGAACAAATCACTATAAATTCGAATCATATAACTTAACTACGGCACTGCGAAAGAGGCAGCTTTTCTCACGACATACGTAGGTCTATCACGACGCGATGGTTTGAAACTGGAATATGCTTAGCCGATGAAGATTGCGGATGGTATTTCATCGCGTTTTATGTATAAGGAGGGTGAGGAAAAATATTAGGAAATTTTCTTAAAGAGTGTACAGTAATCGGATTGCTTGAGATTCATTTATTCGGTATAGAAAAATGGCCTCGCAAAGCTTTTAGAAAATCGTGACCAAGCTTTATCGTTGATCAAGTGAATTGTTGAGCTTAAATTTCTCACCTGCCTTGGTACAACTTGTTAATTTGTTTAATCACGATCAACCAACGGCAGCTTGGAACCCTGGCGTAGCTGCTTTTGTCGTAGTTTGAAGGGGATTTTATTTCCCGTCTATTTCCATCGCAGCATTTAGCCCGAGGAGTTGGCGTTAAAATTTAATCGGTGATTGTAATTCTAAGTGGAAACGCCTTTTTCCTTTGTTAGCAAAAGTCGTCTCCATTGTCAGCGAAGCAGAGTTCATTTGATATTTAATACGACAGATTTATATAATGACATAGTTAAGCTTTGACCCTATACCCCCGTCCAAATTGTTAAATGAAAATTCACGTCGCTCATCCTACCCCGTATCCCCACTCTGATATTAAAATCCAGAGCCCTCCTTGTTGCCTTGATTAGATTTTAGAAATTATTATTTTACCTTATTCGAGAATAAAATCTAACATATTGGGATACACCAGCCAATACCTATTCAGTATTGACATCAAGCTATATATATATATAATATATTGTGTACATATTCACTGAGGTGAAAATTTTCACCGAGTCAAACCAACCCTGCATTTGTATAATTGATATACATACATTATCTTAAACGAGGCGTAACTCGGTCTTACTGGGCATATTAAGGATATGGTAATGTAACCAAGATTCAATATTCATACGCTAAACGGCCCGCTCAGTATTCAAGTCTGTGAATCTATTTGAGACAAACGTTACTGGGGTAAATGTCGGTCGTTAAATTTAAGATAACAATTCTCAATTCTCACGAGAATTGTTTATGTTTCAGGGAACATTAAGACCAAGGCGATTCTAGACGTTGAGACTAAAACTGGATATTGGTTGACCGTCTATGCCCAGGACCACGGCGTCGTACCTCTGAGCTCTAAGGTGGAGGTAAGAAATATGTCAGAATATTTTATTGAACTAATTTTTTTTACATTTTATTCTTTATTTTTTATCAAAGTATATATTACATCGAATATGACATATTATGAATGTATGTAATGCTAGATAGCCAAGGTTCGGAGATTCTTTCAATTCAACTCTTGCTCTTATCTTCTATTGAGGATATTGAACTCTCTGATTTATAACTAGCTGTGAAAAATCTCTAATCAAATTTATCAACATACGCGATGCTGTTTTATCTCATCGTAATCGTATATATCGCTCGTTAGACCCATGGCTACAAGATCACATTATTACTTAGCTACCTATCTGCCCACCTACCTCTACACTCTTCCGTCCTGTACCTATCCCCAATTTTCTACAACGCAGTATGTAAATTAATACGACCTTAGAAGTTTATCGACTAAATCTCAGAGACGAGATAGGTGACAGTTTTATTTATCAACGTCAGATTCAATCCCTACGATATATTGAGCTACTTTTAATATTCGACTTTGAAATATCTGCGCGGAATTCACTCTAACGATTCAAGGGCGGGTTCGATTATTCTTTACAAATCACTTCTACCGTATGAAGAAATACTCCATCGACTTATTCTCTCCCGAAAAGTTTTCCATCCGTAGATTAATTAAAATCTATTTTATGACGAAGTCCACAAGATCTGAAATAATTTCTAATTATGTCTCAGAATACAAATGGGGGGAATATTGTATCGGTACAAATATTTGTCATCCCCTTGAATCGTTGGATTGTTAGAATTTGGTTTTTTTTTTTCATTCAATTTTTTTTCTCTCGCCAATGATAGAGACGTTCCCGTAAATGATAATCATTCCCAAATAACTGCTCTCCCCGAAAAGATCGTTCAGGGGATAAAATAGACACGTCTTGATTTTATTCAAGGAACTTATCGAGCCGATGTTCGCGCAGGTTTACATAGCGGTTCTAGACGAGAACGACAACACTCCGCTGACGGAACTACCAGTCTATTATCCATCTGTCCCTGAGAATTCTCCTGCTGGAGTGAGCGTGGTCCAGGTCCGGGCTTTCGATCGTGATGTCTCGCCCCAAAAGCTCACCTTCGCTATTACCAGCGGTAACCCCGAGGGTTATTTTCTCATCAATTCAACAACGGGTAAGTTTACGAAAAAAAATCACGCCTAGTTAATTAACGCCCTGTAGAAACAGGGCTTGCAAATGAGAAGAAAATTTTTTGAATTTATAAAACTTATTCACGAGCTTTTGAGCGTAGCCGATTACTTAAAATATTGAAAACTGTTTTGACAGGAACGGCTATTAATATATGAGAATATAATATTGACAGGTAATCATGACGCTGTAGTGTTTTATGTATAACCGTGGAAATTGAATTTGAAGTGGTAAATTTTTTTTTTTTTTTCGATTTTCTTTTAAATTAATAAAAATGAAACTATACAGATGGTTGATTTTGAACATATTCCGATGAAAAATTGCTGGTCAAATATTTGCATGTTTATAGAGGCTTGAACGTCGGAATTAGAATTAATGAAAATTTTATGGGTGATAAATAAAGGAGAGGAAACAATATTTTTCTTCCACCTATACTACCATCGTACAAATCTCGGTTTATTTTTGCTCTCCTCTCATTTTACATTCGGTTTATTTTCATGTAATATTCTCTTTCCGTTGTTTTAGGGTTTTATCGTTGTTTACCCTCTTCAGATATATTATTATTTCACGCTTATTTTTCCTACCAAAAATAATTCGAAAAGATCCAAACCGTGCAGGTAGTATGTACCTATGCGAATTTCTTTTTTCTTCTCCATCTTAAAAAATTCATCCCCAAACGATGCCAGGTCGGTGAAAATTAAAAAGCTCTAATATTATGTACAAGTGTTTTTCTTTTTCTTTTTCTTTTTTTTTTGTTACGGCTAAACTTTTGTCATTTTCTTCGTTCGTTCGTTAATATCCAGCCGTAGTTCTTGGTCCAGGAAGTCTCAAGTTTAAATTAGAATTCAGTCGCACATCCGTCATCCAAGTTTCGAGTCAAGTTCTGAACTGGTTTCCCAGGGTCGATACTGAAAGAGGAAAACGACAAAAGGAACAGGGAAAAGGAAAAAGGAAAAAGGGAAAAAAAAAGGAATAGTTTAAATCGAAAGACAATACAATTATCATCTCAGAGATGAAGAGGCTTGAAATGGAGAGCAAATCGCGCTTTACTTTCGTCTGTTTGAAAGAATAATGAAATTTCCATCGATATCTCTGTAAACAACGTGCAGCAGCACACATTACCGTTTCGATCGGTCGTAAACGGCGATAACAATAACGACGACAGTCCGCGACGAGTATATAGTATAGAGAAGTTAAGCGTGGGACGACGGTCAATGGATGAACGGAAATAGTTCCAATAACGAATGAATTGTATCAGCAATAAATGTCATCGCGGGTTATCGCCCGCTATACGTAAATGAAATATCTATGTATAGATAATGAGATGTTCGGTAAAATACCGCGATCCCGACTAATTGACCCAAGCTCTCCGTCCCTTCAAGACACATTCGTCTCTTCCCTCGCAGAGCGATAAATATTCGCGAAATATCGATATATCGAGTGGCAGTTAAATTTCAGTATTTTACCGGCTTCCCCCGTCGTAAATATTATACTAGAACGAGATCTGGCTCGTAATTTACCGAAATTTCCAATCATTAAGTCCCTTATTGCCATGGCGTGAGCGTCAGAAACCCCCCAGCTTTGCACGCTTCTTAAATATGCACATATTTCCAGTAGAGACATGCGCGATCGAAGTCGTGGCTGTCGGGTTATACATGCACACAGGGTGTTTCTTTAGAAATATGAGAAAATCGGGTATTTTAAATGCAGAGGTTAAATCATTCGGGTGAGAAAATTACGTCGGGCGTAATCAGGGCTATAGAAAATTGTCCGCTTTGTAAGAGGAGCGGAAATCAGCCGGATGCAACGGTATAGCTGGTACTCGATAATTTATCTTTCTGATAATCCGGCTGAACGTTATACGGTAGTTTCAAAGTGGGGCGAGTAGTTTTCACAAAGACAAGTTTTCCCATGAAACTCGGTAACAAATAGGAGGATTATCTCGGTGATAGATTGTCGGCGAAAAAAAAAAAAAAAAGAAATAGAGGAAAAGAGAACTGAAAGCACTCAAAAGATGATATCTCTCTCTCTTTCATATTCCGTGTGTTCTTCCCTCATGAACGGAACTACGTATACGTAGAAATTTTCAGTTTTATCAAATTCGACTATCTACGTTAACGGATCACCCCGTACTACGAGTAAATATATGTGTACATGCACATGGCCGTTTATGTACATAATATACATACCTGTATAAGTATATGCGCAGAAGGGGGTATACCGGAGATAATATATAAGACCCCGTCTGCCGTCCCTTTATGGCGCATATTGCAAAGTACGTCGTTTCACCAGGGTTATACGTAGGTATGCCTACGTATATGGCTTGGGCAGATGTGTGTGGGAATTTAGATATACGTCATCACACGTCGAATCTATATATCCACAAGTTACACATACGTTGGATTAGACTATTTCAAAGGTAGACGTTTCCAGCGCGTGGGAAATTATCCGAAGATATGGAATCGCGGGTTTCAGTTAGAATTTTGCATCCAGGAATTGAGCAGAGTAAGACGAGAAAGAAAAGCTGAAAGAAATCTAGATCAGGGATATTCCCTCGCTACAAAGTGACCGGTGCAAGTGATGGATCATCCCTGTATATATATGGATGATGAAAAGTCAGGGATATATTACACGAGGCTGGTGAAACGAGGGCATGTATGCATTAGAAGAAGGGGGTATATATTTATCAGCAGATTCCAGAGTCATATAGAAAACGTGAGGCAATATCGTGAGTTAGATATATGTAATAGGTACGTACCTTGTCTCTTGAACATTGAGGCGGAAAATCGGTAGAATACCGAGATCGAGATTTCGACTGTAAAATGGTATAGCAAGATTCGTTTGCGTTCAGGTTCGCGTAGTCCGAAAGGACGAGAATGATCGAATCGGCATCTCCCGGGAGAATTGCGCCGCAGCGATCCAGCCTCCGTATTTCCCTACATCGCAGCCCGTATTCGCTATGCCATCCCAGGACGATCCCTTATTTACTACCGCGTTAGGGATAAACACTTTTCTGTCAGACAGAATTTATTCCTCGATTTCGTGTCCCCGATCTCTTGGTGAGAAAAAAAACACACACACATACAGAGGACACCCGCACGTTTCCTCTATTTTATCAGTCTTCATTTAACAGTATAATGTACCTATTGCACGGGCTGGGGTTGAAGTTCCGAATTCGTTTGAGGTACGATTCCGGATTTTCAATAACGCTGAGATTTAGAAGATTCGAATTACGAAAGGTAGGAAATGCAGACAGCTCAAAACTCTGGGAGTCTGAAAATTTCGGTCCATAATTGATAAGATATTGAAACTTTTTTTTTTCCAAGAAGTAAATCTCGAGACGATTAATTTGACCGCTTATTGGTTTCTATACGATCGATAGAACTCGAGTTACTAAGCATTCAATGATGCGTGAATTTCAAGTTTTGGATCCTTAGCTTTCGGAATTTTGAACCTTTCGTATTCCCCGTTTGAAAGTTTTTGGAATCGACGATTTAGACTATCGGGAAAATACCCTTTCTCAAAACTGTGGGTCGGGAATATTCAAATTCGGAGTTCCACCCCGACCCCGTTTACCTATAGATATTTACTGTTATACTTTATTTCGATCACTCGATGGTATATATACCTACCCACTCTTTCGCAGGATTAGCGGTGGTCGCCATGGCCCATTCTTCGTAATTACGACTTCATGGCAATGAATTCTCCGTTATTACAGCTTGATCATCCCCGTTTTATTACGTTTTATCGGCCGCACGTTATTTGCCGTTAAATAAGACGCGCATAAAATCGTAAGGATCTCGTTCATTGGCTTCCACACCGATATTGAGGTATCCGTTGAGTAGAGATACTCAACGACTCAATTAATGTGTTAAATTGGATCGATCAATGCGGCTTCATTTTCAATTTTCCTTTTTTTTTTTTCTTTACCTTCTATCTTTTATATTTTTTGCAACATAAAAAGAAAAATTGTCTGACTTTCATTATATACAAGCTAATATACAGTCCATATGATACGAATCAGTTTTTAACCAGTGATCCCATGTAGCGATTATCATGACCATTGCACAATATCGTAATCACTCTTCGTCGCGCTCGCTTTGATTTCCGATAACGATATTTTTTATTTTTCATTCTATTTTTTATTTTTTTTCACTTTTTTGCTCGAAGCAAAACTGCAGTGAAAAATTGTGATTAAATTTCAGCCTTGACCAAACAGCTGGACATTTTTCAATAGCGAAATATCAGCGTGTGAAAAGAATACCATGGAAATAAATGAATAATGTAACCCCGAATGAAGCAATACTATCGTTATACCCTTGGTGAATCGTAGGGCATGAAACTTTGTCAAATCTTTGGAAGTCTCGTAGTTATATACATAGCGAATTTGCAATAATCAAAACTCCCAAAGTTTTAGCTTTAATTATTGTTCGTAGGCGTTAGCTGTGGCTGGCTCAGGGTTAGCTGAGCAAAGTTACTTAAATCTCATTATTCAAGATCAGAGGAAAATACGCGACGAGATATTCATCTGAAAGCTATAAGTTCGAGGGGGATGATTTAGGGATGAAATTAAAATTTCACTCAATTTAACCGTAAACATAATTACATATATATTACCCCGGATATACTTTTATAATTGCGGTGAAATTTTTTTTTTTTTTCTTCATTCTGAAACTAATTCACTCGACCAGGAACTATTCGATAGAATAATTTATACCGCAACCTCACAATAGATTTTTAATGGAATAGTTTCCGGGGTGTAAAAGAAAGAGAAAGAAAAAAGAAAAACGCACAGAGTTTGAATTCGGATCCTGCAGCAGGCCCGGGATTCATAAATAACCTTTATCGGCGTATAGGCGATTTATCGGATGGTTCACGGTTCACGGTTCACCAGCTGTAGCGTCGACCTTATCTTACGTCCGCGTCCCGCGAACTGAAGGACGCGATGAAAAAGTTTGAAATAAAAATTTTCTCCAACATCGCGGGGTATTAAAGTTTGAATATAAATAATGATATTGGTGTCGAATGGCCCTGCGCCAATAAATTCCAACACTCATTTCCCATTATACGAATTCCCGCACATCTTGCTCAGCTCGTGCATTATATCAAGAACCCTTGTTCAACGCATTTAAATGGTTTCCTGCACCCATTGAAAACCGAAAGCCTATACAGAACTGTTTCATATTCAATAACCAACAAACTAATCAGTTTAGCACAGCGAAGCCTTGCTCAAGTTCATAAACTTTCTCACCGTCTATCGTTATGGTAGCTGCGACAAATCTCATGGCTTCCACCCGCAGCAGCTAGTAGGTATAGGAAACTCTGAACATAATAATGCAGTAGAAACAGCAACAGCAGTAGCAGCTGTTGTTAACAATTTGGGGGAAAATTTTCAACAATGTTTTACTACCTGGAAAGATATTTGGAAAATTGAAGGGACCGACACACGCGTAGTGCGTATAACAGGAAGTGTTACGCCTGGGATCGCCCCGGTTTACCAGGACTTACATTTTGGGGTGAAAACTTATCGCACTGTTAAGAAAACAGCGAACGATATCGATAAATAAAGTTTATACTTCGACTTGGGGGTTCGGCGAAAATATCTTCGAGTATTATCATTTTCATTTTTCGTTGCCGTATATTGGTCCAGGTTACAGAGGGAAAATTCGTAAGCCCTTATATATTGTATTAAGATTTTCAAATGGACTGGAATACAGAATATATATAGTCCGGGTTCGGCAGGGTTCAGGAATGCGTAAAGGGGGTTGGTTTTATGACCGCAGGTTATTCAGGAATTCGACTACATGGTAAACTGCATTTTGTTAGCAGGAAAGGAATTTAGGGGCTCAAAGTTTACGGCAAGGTATATCGTTGCATACAATATGGAAGCGGAAAGGAAAGGGAAGGGAAGGGAAGGGCAGAAAAAGGGAAAGGGAAAATAAGATTTTAGAAAGAAAAAGGAGCCTATAGAAGGCCGAATCTCTGTCGTTGAAAAAGCCATTCAGTTCATACCGCGAGACTCGTTCCTCTTTGTCTTTTTCATTTCCTTTTTCTTTTGCCTTTTCGTTTTCCTTTTCCTATTCCTTTTCTTTTTCTTGCAACGAGTTGAGGAGAGGTTCAAACGTGGCAAAGAATACCGGGGCGTGACCGAGAGCTCAACGAATAGAGTTACACCCTCGGGTGACAGAGTAGAAAGTAGTTTCTTCTTGTTTTTTTTTTTTTTTGTAATTTTGTTGTATTCTTTTTGCGTGTCTCTAGTGCGTACCACCGTGACACCTACCTCCACGACCGTCGTAACAATCGTGCACTTTGCACTTTTTTCTCAAAGAGCTCGCGATCCCCCGTCCTACCGGCTACAATTCTGTGCTGATGCAGGTGGCAATAGGGCTCTTTGGGTTTCCGTTTGCCTTGCAGTTTTCTCGCATGCTTTCAAATCGGCGTACACACGTATTTGATTTGAATCGAAGCTGAGTGGATTTCTCTTACGAAGCAAAAAAAAAAAGAAAAAAAAGAGAGGGAGAGGAAAAAAAATTCTCGTTTCATCACGGCAAGCTGTTCGAACTGTTGACATTAATTCGCGTGTCAACTGGTGCAGCGGGATTCACGTGAAAAGGAGAAAAAATAAGAAATAAAAAATGAAAAATGAAAAATGGAAAATAAAAAACAAGAAAAAGAGATTCGCAAATTACAACCGGGAAAATTCTCTAATGAAAACTTCTACGTTCCGAGTTAATTCCAAGGGGTAAAAAAAACAGCCTCGTAACTTTCGAATGGGTTGTAATATCAACAGTATAGCTAGATGGACGTGCGGAAAGAAATATTCATTAATCAAGTCTCTTTTAATTAATTCTGTTACAGGCCTCATCACAACCAGCGGTAGGAAACTTGATCGTGAGAATCAGGCCGAGCATATTCTCGAGGTAAGTTTCATTTTTATACATACCTAATTTATACGTATAATGGGGAAAACTGAAATTTCCCGATCCTCGAAGTTTGGTCGAAAAAGAAAAAGAGAAAAAAAATACTCAAACAAGAATTAAAACGATGATAATCCGGGGAGTAAATTTCCGCGAGAAAATTCACCAGATCAACGAAACTTGTTTGTCTCGTATAATTTCCTGGAGAAATAATGCCGCGAGAAGGAAACATGGAATCTTAATATAAAAGACGGAGTAATAATTCTAGAGATGATTTCAATTAAGGTTGAAAAATATTTGCCACTTGAAAATCAACGCGGTGGTATGTATAAGTATATATATATCTGTTAAGAAGGCTTATAATAACATACATCTCTTACGAGGAGAAGAATCCTACGAACTGACATTTACAAGATACATATTACACCTAAAGAGTAATCTGCTTATACCGCGCCGCACTATCGTGCCTAGTTTAACTCGTATAGTACAACTAGGCACATATGCATGTACTTATACCGTACGTTGCAGCCGTACAAGGAACTCTATATACGCGCCTATACACATATCCCGTGAATATCCGCATCTGTATTATATAACTACGTGGATTCTCTAATACTCACGTGCAGTTAGACGCTAGGTGTTTCGACATCAGCGTCATTTCACTATCTCTACCTTCAAATTCACGCCTCTAGTCGAAACGTTATTATACGTGTATCTATATACACGTACGTATTATATGTACACTTCGATGCTGGTAGCTAAGCTATGCCATGCTAGGCCACGACCAAAGAGAAGTGCACCGGAATATTACGGCAAAGTGTATAGGTACATGACGAGGGGCTTAGTAACACCCGGTAATTGCATCAGTGAAGACTCGCTCTTCCTACCTCCAGAACGTTATTTCCTCTCGGAGTCATGGCTCTCTTGTTTGGTTACTAATTCACTAATTATATATATTTCCCGTTGACTGAAGGCGAGTCGGCAACTCGGCGCCGCCTTCGTCGTAGGATAGGATTCGTTCTGACCTGAAGAAGTGGACGCGTACATTCGCATCCGGGCATTATTACCTCAGGTGAACTGAATGGCCTAATTTATCGCGAATCAACTTCTCGGGTGTAGAAGGATGAGAATACGACGAGGTAGAAGTAATTTGGACAATTTCTGTATCTACAACCTTCGAATAATTATCTTTGCATTCAATTACCATAAAGTATATCCCAGCGACACGGACTCTCGCGATAATCAACCCGCGTCTTCCATAACTGTTCGTCATTAGCAAAAAGGGTTCTACCAATACCCAAACGCGTATGCCCACATCTACACGTATTACGCATATAACAATCGTTAAAAGTCAATACGGTTTACTCACTCATCTTTGCATAGCGTAAAACCGATGATAGAGACCTTGCGTCGTCGATTATCTCGCAATAATTAATCTTTGAACAAGAAGAACTTCTATTTCTATATAAATTCTGATTCGCGAAGCTCCCAAAGTTTCCCCGTATTACCTACCATTCGTACTTGGGAAAAGTCTCGAGTCACGGACGCCTTCTTCAGTCTGTCGCATTGTGCAGGGTAAACTCCCCCCTGCAGAGTTCGCATAACTCTTTGTCGCATCGCTCTCGACACCCTTGTCCTTCGTACCTACCATTGCCGAGTAAACAGACGGGTTAGAGTTTAGAAAGACGGGCATGGGAACCTCCGACGTTAGAGTGGCCCACGGCGGATGAAATGACATGGTAAAACTTTTTTAGCAGCTACTCTGTCTTCTCGTCTCCTAGAAAAATTATAGACAAGATAGTCAGAGCTCGGGACTTTCGTCTTTAATTTTTCCTCCCCGCTCTTCTTCTCTCTCGCTTCAGACACGAGAGATGAAAACGTTAGGTTTGATACGTTGCTTCATACACGGTTGTATCGGGTATATATATGGCACATGCGGTCCCCTATCGGGTCCACGTATATCTATACGTATATATGCTAGCTGAAACCTAGCTAGGCACTTTGTGTGCTCAAGGTTTGTTTTATTGCGAAGCTCGTATCTCGCGTCTATTTCCTCCCCGGTACTTTACTTCCAGTTTTACTTCTTCTCTATACTTCTCGGCTTCGGAGGGGCAGCCCCGTATCCATGAAGATCGACTTTTACGCGCAATATGTCGTTGTACATAGGTAGATACAATATATCTCCGATATCCACAGCACCGGTCTCTGTGTAAAATGGAAAGAAATAAAACGCTCAGTAGTACCTACCTACCGCTTTTGCCAATAAACATGGGATTGCCTATCCGGAGGTATAATGTCATATGGATCGAGAGAATGCAGCGAATTACAAACTTCAGTAACTCACTGCGCGCGATATTTACTCAATTCCGTTCCTACCTTCGATTTACACATGAAATGGAAGGGAAAAAAATATACATTTATTAGTATTATACCGATCTTCTCACTTTGGTCCGCGATGATACTTTCAAATACGTTTCCACTCTGCAGGAGCTTTTCGGAAAATTGGTTTGTATATAACCGAGAACTACGCTCGTTCGTTCTCTGCTCTTTCCATCTCCCACGTCTTTCCAACAACGGAGATGGTGTCTCTTGTCAGTTTCGTCGCAGTGCAGTTCCAGGAGTACTCGGGGTACAGATTCTCTAGGGAAATGCACATCTCTTCTCTGCTGCACCGGCGTAACGCAGGAGAGGATTCTCCCGTTTTACTTTTCAATCTCCCATAGGATGCGATTTTACCCTTCATTTCCAGCCTGGCAATATGCAGGCGGTAAATCGACCCCTAGCGCCGTATCCACTCACGTCATATGAAATAGCATTGAAATTAGATTCCAATGATTCTGGATCGCATTATCGCGACACGCATTAGTCATCAGCTTCCGGTTCATCAATTCTATCTGTATGAAAGAAAAGCACGGATTTCGGTCTCCGAGTCTCCTGTGTTTCAACCTTCGACCCCCTTGGCTAGGAGCAGTTTTAAGCTAGCATATATATCTCTTCCCATTTTGATGTTTATTCATTAGTTCTCCTCAAACCCCTGTTCAAACGCAACGAGGGTCGTGATCTAGATCCGAGATGAAGATTCGGAGGAAAGTACTAAGGGGTAGGTATAGCTGGCCGGTTCGAAGCAATGTATCATACCGATGTGAGTTTCGAATTGTACTTACGAGTTCGATACGTTTCTTTCCTGATAACAAAAGTTGGCGATACTCCGCGTTGTCCCGTGGCGATAGTTTTCTAACAAACTTTCGATTGATTACTTTTCTCTCTTTCTATTTCCCTCCTTCTCCCGCTTCTCATTGGCAGGTCCGTTTCATTTTATTTCGAAACAGAAAAAGCCCGCGACGAATTCATTCGCTGAACCAAACATCCGAGTTTCCTATTCCGGAAACCCGCACGTTTCGATATTCCCAGTTTTTCGACAACTTATTCTCCTCTATTTTTTCATTCTTTCATTCCATTCGAGGTACCCGCGGCAGCGTCCTTTACTGATAATAGAGTTTGTAATAATTGGAGAACTCAAAAGCAAGATAAATTTAATTAAATCTACGGCCGGGTTCTGGGGGGTCTGGTTTATTGAACCTCGGGAACCCCGCTCCGAGCTGCGAGCTGTCAATGGGGGTTGTTAGGCTAGTTGTTTGTGTTTCTAACTAAGTTAAGGGTAACAAGTCTCAACCTTGGACCTATATACCCACACACCTTCGCCTCGAACTTTCTTGAGCCTCTCATAGCAGATATAGATCGCTGTGTGAGTAGTTGAGTACCTAAAGTCTTCGATCCAGTTTGGCACCGAAATTCCTCTGCATTGATTGCGCAGATTCACATGTTAATATACTACTGCCATTCTATACTGTAACGACTAGAGCTCGTGATTGCTGATTATAATATACACGAGCACACCGATCACGGCGATTACATCGTTCGGTTATGGGAGCCAAGAAGAAAATCTCGCTTCTTACTCCTCGAACTGTAACGATCGAATAACTTTTAAGAGCTTATACAGCTTATACGAACTTTTAGCAAATAATCTTTAACGCTCATTGCAATCAGGTTTTATTCACCTTCGACGAGCTCGACGTTTCAATAATCAGTACTGCTACCTTATTTCTACTTTTCGTATACTTTTTTTCATTTATCATTCGTTCATTTTTAAACTAACATACGTAAGCCAAGACACGCGATGGTATTATATTTATTACCAGCTTATCTCGACGTTATATCGTGCCGTTTCAACTCCAAGAGGTCTGATTACCATCCCTGTGTTTGTGCAACGTTTCGAGATGCAAGAAGCCAGAAAATTCATATCCATATCCTATCTTGTACATATCCGCGTTACGCGAGTCTCTCGATTCCATAATTTCTATTTACCAGGGTAAATTCATACCTCGATATAATACTCGAGCTGCTACTGCGCGCTGGGGTTATAAACTATTCAAACATTACACAGTCCGTAACTTATAAAGCCCGCAATATCCACGTAGGTAGTTATCTCAAATCCAAACACATCTACGTAGAAATTCCGTGTCTTAGGAATGACAAACCTCCAACCGTTCGAAACCAATTCGTCTGAATATCAATGGAGTGAAAAATCTATCTGGTAATTTAATTTGAAATAAAAAATTTCAGTCTCATTATACGAGCGATGTAAATTCTCGTGTTAGTCTTAATCTCACGATCAACAAGACGCGCTTCGTAATCCTCAAGTCGTTCGCTCATTTATTTATTCATTTATTTATTTGCAAATATATTTCGCCCACTAGATTGAAATTCCAACAGCCCATACGTGATCAGGTGTAATTTATGGGACGTAAAAAGGCACCTGCTAGTCCTCGATACCCTCTCTCTTCTCTTCCCTGAGAATTGAACGAGCGAATGCTGCAAGATAGTTTTCGTACGTGACTTCGAAAGGAAAGGAAAGGAAAGGAAAGGAAAGAAACTCCGAGGGAAATTCTGGCATTGGAATAATAACTTTTCCTTATTTTTTATTCTTATCAAATTTCTACAAGGATAAGAATTTTCTCACCATTTTTATTCGCGATAATATAACGGCAAAGCTGACCGAAGTTCTGACCGGTTATCACACAAGGTATACCTTAGCTCTAGGCTATGAGCCGTTAGGCTGATGTTATCGCGGTGATCCAAGAAAAGGATTTTTACATACGACGGCTCCACAAAATCAATGTTCTCTCCCGCAGCTTAATATATTCCGTTGGATTTGAAATATTCATGGGGGTATCCGCAGAACAAATTATTTATATTCCCCGGATGCTGAGTCCTACATATAATGCCATATATACCTATACGTGCGGTATTACGAATTGTTTGATAAATATCATTGGCTATGACCTCGAGAAAATAACTGAAAACCGCTTGAGTGCCTCGAATTTAGAGGGGAGAAAAGAAGTTGGAAGAAAAACGGGGTGAACCCTCTCAAATTGCGATCATAAATTTGAAAACCTCTTACCCCTCTTCTGTTTTTTTTTTTCTTTTATTTTTTATTTTCTCGCTTTTTTCAAACTCGAAAATTAACTACAACAGATCTGAATAACGACTCAAATGCACAGATATTGTATAAGTTTTGCCATTCAAAGGGGGCCCTATACAGATGACTTTAACAATACCGTAAAAAATCTGTACTAAGAAAAAAGGCATGAAAGTGATTTCTGAAAAGCTCTAAAAATTTGATCCAAAAATCGCCTGAAAATGTTCAAACCGAAAAACGAAACATTTCTAATATAATCAGTTTCTTTTCTCATTTGAAGATGTACTTGGAATAGATTCGCGAAGTTTTATCCCCTCAGAAGAAATTATTTTGCAATTTTGGTCAAATCATCTGTGCAGGCCTCCATCAAGGTCCTTCAGGTTCTATCGAGCCCTCGAAAATGGCTAAACGTACAGAGTGGATATTAGCTGGCATTTATTTGCGAGTAACAAACAACGTGCGGTATCTATTGCAGATGTGAAACGGTATATAATTGGATTTGATTGTACGAGTATTGGCTTGCCCTAGGGTAAAATAATTTCGAATTTGTTGACCGGAAATGTTTGCTAGCGAAAGAATGGCTTGTTTCCCAGGGTATAACTATTAGAGTAGAAAACACGCCGGTTCACAACAATAATGACGATGATTTTCATCAATCGATAATGAGAGTAGAACAGGAAACGGAAAATGAAAAGCCTCCGGTCTTGTGGTTTACAGTAAAATATATATCGACGTAGGCTCAATTATGCCGATGCCGACTAACTGCAAGGCTTTGCCTGCACAGCTATGCTAGCCGAGGCTATTTCTCACATTTTCTCTACGTGCATATTTCACTATTCCGCGGTTAAAGGATTTCAGGATCTCAGCCTTTCTCGAAACGAATTAATGGAGTCTTATTCCGCGATTCTTTGCCATCCATTTCACGTACATATATGCCTCTTGCATGTTGTGTTTTTCGCCTTTTCCCGGCTCTGCACCGTCTATCGTGCCGATTTCTGCTGAGTTGCAGAAATCGTGATTCGCTGGCGAAAATTATTCAATTATTCAATGAATGGCTCGGTTGAACGGATCGTCATGCTTGTTCAGTCGGGGAAAACTTTTTTTTCTGGTTTTGTTTTAAGAAACAGAAAAAAAGGAAATGAATTGTAGCCGAGGTATGAAGCACGTGACAATTTTGCGAGGCTTCCTATCTCTCGTTTTTGTCTCTGAATAATAATGGAGTCCGGGGCGTCCGTCATTTTCAAGACTCTAGCGTTTTCGCGAATACGTATATAAAAGCTGTGAAACAAAAGTGTCAATAATTTTTTTGTTTTCTTCTTTCTTTTTTTCTCAGAGGCATGAAATTCTTCTCACATCCTTGTCATATCTCGTAAAACTTAAACGAGCTTTTTTGAGATTGCCTGAACCCCTAGAAGCTTGAAATAGCGCCTTATAAAGGTTAAACAAATGACAGAAATAAATCAAACGGAAAGCAAATAAAGTCGTAAAATTTTCTTCGAGGAAAACAAAGCGGAGGGAAAGTGCGGTAATAATCGAAAATTCATAGTTGAAAACAAATCACATACATTTCAAGTAGGTTTCATATCACAATACATCCCGGAAGCTCACTTAGACGGCTAGAACAAATCGAAATCCCTCCTAATCTTACATCACTCTCTTAATTGCAACGATTCCTAATTCACTTTAATACCACCGCGTACTTTCATCTTCAATATTACCTTTCATATTCTCTGAAATGGAGAAGGAAATCATTCTGAGAATGCAATGCACGTAAGAGATCATTGTATTTACATATAAGTGCACATCTATCTCCTCCCTCTCTCTTCTCTTCTCTTCTGTTCTCTTCTGTTCTGTTCTGTTCTGTTCTCTTCCCCGAGCAAGATTATACTCACTGACACGAGCTAAACTATCCTTGGTGATCTCCTCCTCTTGTATGATGCAATTTGGCTCAGGTGGAGCTTAAACTTGAACTGAAATATTATATGTCGTGTTGCAGTTTGCAGGAGGGAAATTGTATAGGGTTAAGCTAAAGTACAAGGTATAAGCTTCGGAACTGAAACTAAGCATTTGGTTCTTTTATTTTTAATGCGACAGGGTTCTTTAGTACAGCTATCCGTTTCCGTATTACACTGTTTATGTATTTAAGGGCATTTTATCACTCTAGACTCGATATTTCTTCCTTCTCTCTAAGCCCTGCAACCCGAAGTATTCCTGGTGGAAATTTTTCATTTGAATCATTATTGCTTTTCTATTTGTTCGATATTTCGAAGAGATAGGAAACAAACGCCTCGTTGCAGCAGCTTCAGCTTCACAATATGGCGACTGCTAGATAAAACCTGTAAGAAGATGGATGTCCTATTTAGCCTGAAGCTGAAAATCGGAAAACGCTTACGTAACGTCCTGTGCTCGACACAGTGGTACAACCTTAGATAAACTTTATTCTTTAAAGTGACAAACGAAGCAGATGCTATACGAGAAAAGTATATTTCTTGTTAAAAGAGCAGGTATATATATACATAGAGTAGACATATGATTCCATGACCATTATTAGAGAAATGGTATAGGTAGGTGGTACAGGATCGTATAAAGGCTCAGGTAGCCTTAGATAGTCGGTTGAAATTAAAGACGATCCATTCTATCTATACTATAACTGGCTTTGTTCACTCTTGGCTATTTCTGATCCTCAAGAAATTTATGGTACGTAATTCTCGATAATGCCAAGGAAGATTCATTCCCGGTACGGTTCGGTACCAACGAGGGGATAGACGTGAAGGAGAATTAAGTAGATGGTCTTATTTTTACACGAAGACGAAGACGAAGAAGAGGAAGAGGAAGAAGAAGGAGAAGAAGAAGAAGAGGAAAATTTACAGTATTTTCGTTTCAATTTCACTGCGAGTTATCCGGCAGTTAATCTAGCTAAAAGAATCCTTGAATTTCGTACCGCGATACAAGCGCGGAGGGCATAAGGAGGGAGAATTTTTCCCTCTGGGGGATGACGAATTTTTTTTTCCCTAATAATTGAGGACTGACGTACTTTATTTCACGAGGTTAAAATCAAAATTTTCTTGTATCCATTATATATTTATTCGTTTGAAATATCTTGCAAGTTAGTCGTGAGTGACGCCCCGTTGAAAAACGAAAGAAAGAAAGAAGAAAAAAAAAAAATATTTAACGAATAAAAACTCGGCTGGTTGATTTTACCTTATCGTAATTACATCTTTTTTTTTAATTACAATCTCCTCGCCCACCGCCTCTCACCGCTAGACTCCTCTTATATCCGCGAACTTCGTTTTCTTTTTAAAACGTTTTCAACCGCAAAAGAAAACCGGCCCCGAGGCAAAGGCCCTTACATTTACCCCCAGCAATTCCGTCCTCCTTTCTAACAAGAGCCAAAGAGCATAGCCAGCTGCCGACCTGCTGATCCTGCTCCTGCTCCTGCTCCTGCTCCTGCCTATACTGCCGCGAACTTATCCGAGAGCAGCCACATCATCGTATATATACCGAGAAGTTTATCCCGCGCAAGAACGCCGAAAGACCACCGGAATTATTGGGGTCTCGGGCTAAAGAATCGCGCGAGCGAAACATGCCCATTACCCTTAATCACGGTAGAAAGGTAGCATGGCCTAACCTAACCAAACCCACCCTAAGCGAACAAGGCGCGAGACCAAGCCAAACCAAGCCAACCCAACCGCTCTACGAACTCACCTAGAAAGGTGTAGTGTGGGTACAGCTGAGAATGCCTTGACGAGGTGAGGGGAAGACCTTAATGTACCCAAACGCCCTATACTCGCCTCGAGAGGGTGCAAACCTATTTGGTAAAGCTGCCACTTTAATACTCGTTACCTTTATCTCAGGGACACGTATATATACTATACAGGTGAAAGAAAATAAGGGTCGTCATAATTTATTCTCCATTTTTATCCAGCTTTTTCTTAAGCTAATTTTCGCACCAGCTAGGAGTTTCAGCGATATCTACCTGTACGTTAATCATATAGATATGTGCCTTGTTAATATTAGCTGAATAGTCGTTGAAAACAATTAGAGCGAGAATCACCCAAGGTAATTAAACCCTAGTGCAATTTGCGGAAGGGAAACCTATACGCGTTTCGGGCAGATATATGGACGCGAACACGAGGATGGGATAGGGAACGAGGAAGAACTCTGACTTGTCCTCGACGTATCTGCACATATATAAACAGCTTGTATGTAACACATGCGAATTCCGCATACTAGTACCTTAATTTAGCGCATGTGTTGCCGTCGCGATGTCACAGGGACAGGTGAAACCTGCTGCTCCCAAGAGACGGACGATTTATGCCCCTTGTCGCTTATAGTCTCAGACTAAATTCAGGGGTAAATTGCTTAGAGAAGTAACAGAAGCCTGCGGATTCGGACTATATTCGAACTTAATTTAACATCCGTGATTAATGACTCGGATCCCCACGCTGTAATTATCGTCAATTTTTATTTTCTGTTCCAGGTGACCGTCAGGGACAATGCAAAACCGCCGTTGGCTTCAACGACTCGTGTCGTAGTCGAAGTGGAAGATGTCAACGACCACGGGCCAGAATTTGAGCAGAAATTTTACACCGTTCAAATACCCGGGTCCCCAAAAGCCGAGAAGCCATTGTTTCAGGTTGGCTTTGATCTCATTCCACTTTTGTATAATTAATTTTCTCTTTTCCTGTACATTACTCCACCCAGGCGCCGAGGGACTGTGAGAAATTTCTCACTCTTTGGGTATTTGAAAATTGAGAAAAAAACCTCGATTATAACTCGGCGGGATAATTAATAACTGCCTCCCTTCCTTCTGTGTGTAGATCAATTTTGTGTATTACCACTGTAATCTTGCGGCAACTTATTCTTAGGTATATATGTATATCTACTTATATCTCGATCGTCGACAGTCCCAGCTAAACCTTGACCAATTATTTAGATGTAATTAATTAATTAACCGAAAAATGACGACAACTATACTGCATCTCCGAGGATTTAATCTTACGACATTTATACGATTAAGTCCCAGTGTAAAAGTCTAGTACCTATATAATTAGATGCAGCACCAAAGTCCGCGCACGTACATATACCTTGCACTTTGGCAAACCCTGAGCCTCACCAACCAGTAAATCACAAAAATTTACCTTTGACCTTTAGACACGATTACACGCAACCCCCCCGTTGTCTTTCACCCGCATTCTCAAGCCGTTTCTTTATTCAATTCTTCATTTTCGTACGGCGTACTGATTTCATCCGCTTCAACACCACTTCGCGTCGTGTCTGGGTCCGGGGTTCGCGTCTATTAAATCTGAAGTATATACCTACCCTCGTGTTTCCTTCTGCTTCAGACTAATTTCTTTCTACGGATAATCGCAGAGCGATAAGTCCAGTGAAAATCTCATCGATCGTCTAACAATCGGTGTACATGCCTCGTAACTGAAGACTAAAATTAAATGATCAAAATTCGTAACGAAGGAAAAAAGTTTTCTTTATAATTACTGGCCATTCAGCCATCGAAATAGTAGTTAAAGTTTGTCATCTCGTTATTCCCGACAGAAATCGAGGAATCGAACGCGGGATCTCGAGCTCACGGTCGATGCGTTCCCTGAGAATGGAACTTGGGAGACTTTTAGCCCAGACAGCTTGTCAGGAGATCATTTCTTGAGGGTAAGGAAGCTTGGCACGTACCTAACATAACGTAACCTAATAAAGAGATGTGAGATGATGGCTGTATCTCTATATCGCTATGTTATACGCATCAAACAAGAAAGAAAGAAAGAAAAAGAAACAAAAAGAAACAAAAAAAGAACCTATACTTTCATTCTGAAAATTAGAAACGAAACCATATTATCTCGGTTATTTATTCGATTATTATCTACGCTACATCCGCTTATTTGTTCGTCCCGTATATACAACCCCTTGCTGCATATCTCTTCTGTACGCTGAAATCTTCCCTAAAAACAATTTCATATCGAAATGTCAACGAAAGATACCTAGGTGCATATTATATACTTATACTATCGCGATCGATATTACCCCCATATGCATAAAACAATTCGTTCGTCTGATTGTCTTTAGCCCCTGTGCATCCCCCGTCTCTTCTCACTTCTCACTTCTCACCTCTCACTTCTCACTGTTAATTTCCTCCTCGTTATACCGTCACCTTGATGATTATTATCATCATATTATCATATTGTATGAATTTTTATAAATGTATGCGAATGCTGCCTTGTCACATGTAGGTATACACATATATGAAAACGGGGCTGTCGCCTGGGAATGCTGAATGTTCGCAATTAGAAATCATACATTATCACAGCAGCACACAGTCACTCGATTACAGTCCCGATTATGAGACACTGACTTGAAATTACTGCACACAATCATACAACTGCGCAAAATTGATCTGAATATTTCTGAGTACCTATATACCTTTCGAAAAAATGAGTTCAAAAATGACAAGTACTCATCCTGATAATTGTTAAGTAGATATACGTGAGTGAAAATTCACCGAGCACACATCTAGCCACTTGACGGGAGTCACGGAATTGACACGACTCGCACACATCTTGTAGAGTTGCAAAATAGCAAAACAAGAGGAATTCTACTGGCAGTAGCTGAGCAGCTACTCACAATTTATTGCAACCGAAGTGCTCGGTGCTAGTTTTCATGTTGCATCGTTAAAACAAAATGTATACCCCACGTTTTATTACACTCACTTAAAACCTCGAACTCCATGATACCGCACTAGACACTGACACTGCACTTTACTATTCCTCTATTTGTACACGTGTCGCATCATCGCATGTCAGTTGGGAATGTTAATGCATATATATATATTGTATAGATTAAATCGAAATTAAACGTGCCTCGTATATAGGTAAACTAGCGTCGTACATATATACCTGTACTATACAGCGAGATGGGAAATTTATTGATCGATTAATTGCCAATTCATGAATAAAGTTCATCAGGAAATAACTGAAAGACAATTATTTTCGTCATTGCATCGACAACAGGTATTGATAATAACTGGAGAGTGTTCGAGACTTTCGTTTTTTTATGGCAATCAAGGAGTTCTACTTATTCGTGTTTCTAGTCTTTCATTAATTTGTCACATCGTACCTTGCTCTTCAATTAAAAAATTGCCAGGGTTTTTCTCGAGAGTTACGCAACTCGTAGAAGATGTAAATTAACTAGCTATTCGCGTTTCCTCGCTATTTCATGTCATCTGTTGTCTTAAACGAGTAAAAAATCGAACACGTGCTATACCAGGTGCTGGCCAACGACAAAGACATCGGGGTCAACGGTGAGATCCAATATAGCATCAAAGGTGGACGGGGAAAAGGGAAGTTCAAGATCCATCCTACCACCGGAATGGTCTACTCCCAGCGCGGTTTCGAGGCTGGCCAGGAATACGAGCTTATGGTATGCCTTGAAATAGTTACTAAACCTTCTCGGCTAGGAACATTGGGCTAATCAACTAGCAAGTAATTAAGTTCCAAACTTCTCGTTGACGCATTTGAAGGCTTAGGCGTATATCGTCTGCAGAATTTCTCCCCGTCTAACGACCGCGTCCTAATTGAAACTTGTCGCCGTTTAGATACGAGCCGTTGACGGAGGAGAACCTCAGAAAAGTCATCAGACAAGGGTGTCGGTTCAGGTGATCGAAGCACCGAAAGATTCCGCAGAACCGCCGGTTTTTAAAACCGCTAATCAAAGCGCGGAGGTCACAGAGAGCGACGAGGTAGGCTTTCTCGTTGCTCTTGTTCAAGCTCATGACAAGGACGGGGATGCGCTGTGGTACGACATAGTAGGTAGGTAGAAAGTCGAAAGAAGGTCTTATAACTTACGAAATAACCGATCGCTGATCTTGTTACTTGTCCATATCAATCAGACGGGGATAAACGGGACGAGTTTTTCATCGGGCGAGACAACGGGAACGTTTTACTGGCGAAAAAACTCGACTGGGAGACCCAGAACTTTTACAATCTAACCGTCAGCGTCAGTGACGGGGTCAACACGGTTTACACTCAGCTCTTTGTCACTGTAATCGACATCAATGACCACAGGCCAATATTTACTGAAAGTACTTACCGCATTGATATATCGGAGAACGTCGCCAAAGGCGAAAGGATACTCCAGTTGCACGCCACGGACGAGGACGAGGACAAGAAGGTCTTCTACAGTCTTCATGCTGCCCAAAATCAAGACTCCCTCGAGATATTCCACGTCGATTCTGTGTCCGGAATTATGACCCTAAACGAGGCTCTGGATCGTGAAACAACCGAGGAACACGTACTAACGGTAATGGTCAAGGATCAGGGAACTCCGGCGAAGCGTAACTACGCAAGAGTCATAGTCACTGTTCACGATCACAACGATCACGCGCCTGAATTTACCAGCGAAATAATACAGGGCAAAGTATACGAGACTTCGCCCATCGGGTCAGCGGTCGTTCAAGTGTTTGCCATCGACCAGGACCGCGGCGAAAACGCCAAGATAACTTACTCGATAACTTCGGGGAACGTTGGCAATGTTTTCAGCATCAATCCGAGCCTGGGTCTGGTCACTGTGGCTCGTGAACTGGACCTGAGCGTCACCTCCGAGTACATATTACTCGTCAAAGCAACCGATCACGGATCTCCAGCCCTGATGAACACCGTTCCAGTACACGTTATGGTCACCATGGCAGACAACGCACCCCCGAGATTTATGCAGCGTGAATTAGCCGCTGAAATATACGAGAATCAACAGACTGGTACTTACGTTAAGCACGTCGAAGCTCGGAGTACTTCGTCCTTGCAGTTCGAAATCCGGCGAGGAAACGAGGACGATACTTTCTTCGTGAACCCGAGCACCGGCGTGATCACGACTAAGAATCAATTGGATTACGAAAAGACCAAGTTCTACAATCTTACCATTGCGGCGACGAACATGGCCGCGGCAACCGCTTACTGTAACGTCATAGTACACGTTCTTGACAAAAACGACAACGCTCCTAGGTTTTTGCAGGCGGTTTATAGCGGGGAAGTTAGCGAAGGTGCTTCCGTCGGCTCGCTGGTATTAACAAACGGAAGTTCACCTCTGGTCATTAAAGCTAAGGACGCGGATTCGGAGCTTAACGCTTTACTGAACTACGATATCGTCGAGGATTTGCCCAGGAAATATTTTCACATTGACTCAAGCACCGGGGCTATTCGCACCATAATGGTTCTGGATCACGAAACTATACCGGAGTTTGTCTTCCACGTGAAAGTATCGGATCTTGGAAGGCCGAGGCTGTCTTCCGAGACCATAGCAACGGTCAAGATTTCCGTCACCGACGTCAACGACTCGCCCCCAAAATTCACCAGGAATGAATACAACGTCACGCTGCTTCTTCCGACGTATAAAAACGTCGCGGTTTTAAGAGTGAACGCGACTGACCCAGACACTTCGGAAAGCGCCAGTCTCAGATACGATATTATCGACGGCAACACCGGCCACGTATTCGCGATTGATTCCGCGGCCGGAATAATCACCGTTGACGACCCCGACCAGCTGAAGTCCGGCTATCTTTTACACATCCGAGTATCCGACGGGAAATACTCCAGCGTTACGCAGGTGAATGTGATCGTGGAAAAATCCGCCAACTCCGGGCTGGTCTTTCAGAAAAGTATATACGAAGGAAGAATCATGGAGAATTCGACGAAAGTGATGACAGTAGCTGTCGTCAATGTATTGGGCAGTGCGCTCAACGAACATGTCGTATTTACGATACTCAATCCCACGGACATGTTCGAGATCGGCAGCACTTCCGGTGCTATCAGAACGACTGGCGTGAGATTCGACAGAGAAGTGTGCGACAATTACGAGCTCATCATTGAAGCCATGAGCCAAATGCCGGACAGAGAAAAACCGAGAGTAGCTCACGTGATCGTAAACGTAACGATTTTGGACAAGAACGATAATTGCCCGATGTTTGTTAATCTTCCATACTACGCCGTCGTGTCGGTGGATGCGCAAAAGGGCGACGTGATCACGAAGGTAAGAGTCCCGTCCTATGCTCTTTTGCTTTCATTCTAATCGAAGGTATGTCGATTGCAAAAATGTATTTCTTTGTTTTTTCTTCTTGAATTGAATCCGTTAGGTACACGCGATCGATATGGACAGCGGTGACAACGGCGAAGTCCGTTACGAGTTGAAAAAAGGCCATGGAGAGTTGTTCAAAGTTTGTAGAAAAACTGGGGAGATTTCGTTGAAGCAAAATCTCGAGGGGCACAACCGAGAGTACCAGCTAATGATCGCTGCATACGACGGCGGTGAGTTGAGGAAAAATTTAAAAAAATTTAAACTCTAGGAATAGTATTTGACGAATATTTTGTAAATGCGTTTCTCAGGTATCACACCTTGTTCGATCGAAGTCCCAGTCAACGTGAAAGTGATCGATCGATCCATGCCGGTATTCGATAAACAATTTTACACGGACAGCGTGCTTGAAAGTATAGAAGTTCACTCGCCGTTAGCTCTCTCGATCCAAGCAGAGTCTCCTCTTAGTCGCAAGCTTATATACAGCATCGTCAAAGGCAATGACTTCGAAGAATTTGCCTTGGATTTCAACACTGGTGAGTTTCCGCAGTTTGCGCAATACTTAGCATGTATCGTTTAACATTGTGGCAAAATTCCAATCCCGAGGGACTATTCTGGACAATAATGCAATCGTGGTTCTGACTTAATACTGTATAGGGAGTAGCGTAATTCCGCAACTCCTTTATAATACAAATTTAGCCAAATTGTTCAGAATTATTTTCGCTTATTATATTTCTTACGAATTCTATCCAGAATATCATCCCTTGTTTAAAAATGTATATATCTTTTGCCCAGCTTTGTCATAATGTGTTATTCTCGGTTCGTTAGTGTTATGGTGGTGAGAATACACGCTACTTACGCATTCTAAATCTATTTTATTGGTAGAATACAATTTAACACGAATGTCCCGTTCAGTCCCGGATCGTTTGAAACCCTATTTGCATTGCAACTTGCTGGCTATGGGACAAGTAGTTTTGGTGATAGACTCAACCACCTGCGCTATACCAATTTCTCCAACGAAAATTGCAATTACCCTATAAATACAAGTATATATATTATATATATATATATTTTTCTCTCTTTTTCTAATCAGTCTAATATTAATATAAATTAACTTGAAGATTAAGAAAGTGGAAAGAAACTATAGCACAATGTAAAAAAGGCAGTAGGTAGTAGTACGAGTAGGCTTCGATTAAACAACCAAAAAAAGTTCTTTTTTTCCCTTGAATCGCAGTAATGCGAATTTCGTACGAATTCATCCGAATTCATCCGTATATGTACATATATAATATTGTGTTTTTCACAAGCCATAAAAGTTGAAAATTATACACCCGTATATCGTGTACATATAATATGTTAATGACGTTTTTAATAAACCCAAGTAAATTGCGAAACTCTGAATTGATTAAACTTTTGTTGAGTGCTTATAAAATACATACGTGTATATGTATACAAAGTTGAAAATTTGAAACCACGCTAAAATTGTATACACCCATTTGCCCCGATTTCACCTTTTGAAGTGCTTGATTCGATTTGGAAATTAAAGTTTTGTTGTATCTCCCTGTTTCGCAGCCCCCGACAGTAACAATGGCCCTTGTGAGTATAAAACAAACCAGTTCTACCAGCCTGCTGTGTTGCTATTATTTTTCGCTGTTACATCGCTATTTGTACAAGAAGAAAAATTGAAAAAAAAGTAAATACATAAACACAATAAATTGGCAATCGCATCTATGATAACATTTAACCGCAATTAATATTCCATCGAAATAATCGTAGATCGCTTTTGCAAATATACATTTGAATGAAAAACAAATTCGTACAGTATAGCAATGTAACGCGAATAAATATGTACATAGGCTTCGTGTTCGCAATATTATGTTGGTTTTCACTTTTTCTCTAATCTTTTATTCAACAAGCACATATCGTCGATTATTTATTATCTTTCTTTTTGATGCATGAAACTTTTCGCTACGCACTGCAGCACAGTTTTATTTTCGATATTTTACTTTGAAAATCATGGTACAAAATTCATTGATTAGAATCACTAGACCTTCATGATCTTCTGGGGCAAAGCGTACCTACTTGTATGAAAATAAATATCGCTTAACGAAATTAATTTTCTCTACAGTTGTTTCTTGATCAATTTACAATATCTTTTGAAGATCTAATTCTGTGGGCATTTTTTTTTTTCTTCCATTTAACGAAAATTTCATCGCATGCTTTGCTTGTCTCCTTGTAATCAAATTGTACTCACTTTGTCACCCTTCTTCTACTGAGCAATATTAATTTGAAAAGAATTTCAGATTCAGTCTAAGACATGAAAAATCCTAATTGGTATTAAAAATTCTCAGACGATTCCTATTTTTTCTAGACATTGTATCGAAGTGACAAATTCTCATTGTAGTGGCACCATTCGATCGAGCCATTGAAATTTTTATAATTTTGTTAATCGACGAAGCTATCCGCTTTCGAGTGTGAAAACTCTTATCATCATCGTTGCATGAAATTTACAACGGCATCAATAAATTCATTGGCATTGTGATGTTATGCATATTAGTATACAATACAGGGTTGCATTCATTAGTGTTATCATACGTTAGAGAAATCGAAATATCGACTTGAAAAAACGTGTAAACGAATCCATTACGTACTTATGTACCTGAAAAGACGAAAGTTGAAAGGCCATTATCACAGAGTTGTTATTCTTCGGCATGAAGAAAAATTTCACGCGTTGTTTCAAGGAACATTCAATTTCTCTAATGTCTGACTAGATCGCGCTTTGGGTCTACAACCTTTATTCAATAAATCAGGTGTAATCTATGTGGTGGATGAACTGGATTACGAGCAAAAGAAACAGTACGAGTTAACGGTACGAGCCACAGACAGTGTGTCTGGAGTATACGCCGAGGTTCTCGTCAGCATCCTGGTACTGGACGTGAACGATTGCCCTCCAGAATTCACTCAGGACTCTTACAACATATCAGTTTCCGAAGCAGCACCATTCGGAACATCAATTCTCCGAGTTAATTCAAGAGACAACGACACAGGCAAGTCGAGAATCGGCATTCATTCTGATCAGAGACGATCTTCTCCCATATATGCACTCTATCCCCCTCATTGTCTCGTATATTATTCGGTCAGTTCATCAGGGCCTCACCCTCATCATCGTATTCATTATTCCGTTGCAGGTATAAACCAGAAAGTTAGATACGCTATTCAAAACGATACAGAAAACAGCAGCGAATTTTTCCACATGGATCCAGAGGAGGGAATCATTTACTTGAAACGATCTCTCGACCACGAAAGACACAACTCTCATCATTTCACCGTCCTCTCAATGGACAGAGGTGTTCCAAGTCTGTCGAGCACAGCCCATGTTTGGGTGACAGTAGTAGACATGAACGACAATCCGCCAATGTTCGAACAAATATCTTACACATGTTCCCTGTCCGAGCATGCAGAACGGGGGCAATTCGTTACAGTCGTATCTGCAGGCGATCAAGACTACGTGGACGAGTCCCGTTTGACATACACGATAGTGGGCGGCAATGAACAGCAAACATATACGATAGATCCGAATAGTGGAATAATATCTTTGATAAACATGCAAAATTTTGGAGACCAAAAAATGACGCTGTTGAATGTTTCCGTGAGCGATGGGGTCTACACAAGCTTTGCAAGGGTCAAAATCGAGATCCTACCTGCGAACAGGCACAATCCAAAGTTCCCGAATCCTCAAGTAGAAGTAACTGTGTTGGAAAATCAACTGCCGGGACGACTTGTCACGAACGTAATCGCGGATGATGAAGATTTCGGGGATTATGGCACCGTGACTTACTCCATCCCTTCGGACCTGATGAAGGAGACATTCGACATCAATAAACTGACTGGCGAAATCGTCACGAAGAAGAAGCTCGATCGAGAGCATCAGAAATTGTACGAACTCCCTGTTATGGCTACTGACGGAGGTGGTAAATCCGGATTCGTTATGATCAGAGTCAGAGTTGGAGACGAAAACGATAACTCTCCGGTATTTTTGCTCAAGGAATACAAAGCTACTATACACAGCAATCTTTCGATGAATACGATATTCCTTAAAGTCAAAGCTCAAGATGCTGACGAAGACGATGCGGCTAAGATCGAGTATTCCATATACGAAAAGCAGAACTCTGACGCCAAGGATTTGTTCGGTATCAACCCGGAAAGTGGGGCGTTGTTCCTGAGAAAAAGCGCGCTTCCATGGGGTGAGAATCTATTTTTGTCTATTTTTCATCCCAAAATCGATGTAGGGTCTAATAATCCCCAAATTTTCTTTTGCAGAAAACCAACTGTTCCAGCTATTTATCAGAGCAGAAGACAAGGGAGTGATCTCACACCATGCAGATGTTCCGCTGAACATTTATATCATGGGTGCACAAGATGTACCTCCTCTCTTCGAGAGAAAGGAAGATAAGTTCTTTATCTCCGAGGCCTCTCCAGCAGGAACTCCGATTACTAGATTGAAGACCGTTACCAACAGCACGGTAACTTACAGGATAATATCAGGCAATGATAACGTCTCTCCATTCATCGTGGACTCAAACGGTCAGATAACGTTGGCTAATTCATTGGATCGAGAAACTAAGGACAATTATCTGATCGGAGTCTTGGCTGAGACTGATTCCAGCCCGCCTCTAACAGCGCTGGCTGAAATATCGCTTCAAGTTCTTGACGAAAATGATCACGCACCAATGTTCGAGAGTAATCCATACTCCATAAGTCTCGCGGAAAATATCGACGAGGGAAGTTCGATCCTCAAAGTTATAGCCCACGACAACGATCTCGGTAGTAACGGAGAAGTTAGATACTCGTTTGGATCTGACATAGGAGAACTTGCCAATGTATTCACAGTCGATGCATACACCGGCTGGATTTCGACCCTGGTTCAATTGGACAAAGAAAAACAGTCCGAGTACAAGTTTCAGGTAGTCGCAACTGACAATGGGAACCCAAAGCATTTTGCCAGAACATCTGTCCACGTTAAACTCAAAGATTACAACGATAATCCACCGGTATTTGTCGACGATCATTACGATGCATCTGTAAAAGAGGACGCTTTGCCTGGAACAGTGGTTGTCAAGCTTGTCACAACCGATAGAGACACAGACCTGAATACACCCGTTGAGTTTTACATCACCTCCGGAGATCCTAGATCCCAGTTCCAGATCAGATCAACCGGAGAAGTTTACGTGGCCAAAAGTTTAGACAGAGAAATGATTGGACAGTATGAATTGGACGTCATTGGAACTGACGGCAAATACGTTTGCAAAACTAAAGTAACGGTGGAAATTCTCGACGTTAACGACAACCCTCCCTACTGTCTGCGATATCGATACAGAGAGATTTTATCCGAAGGTTCGCACCCTGGGACATACGTTCTCACGGTATTAGCGACGGACTACGATGACGAGCCTAATGCAAAGCTGAGGTTTTATTTAACTGGTGAAAACAATGAGAAGTTTTCTCTGGACAAGGAAAACGGGGTGCTCAAGACAGTCGGGCAATTGGACAGAGAGACTCAGGCAAAATATTCACTCACAGCTCATGTTCAGGACAGGGATAAACCTAGCTGGGAGTGTTCATCGCAACTAGAAATTTTGGTTTCCGATTTGAACGATAATGCACCTAAGTTCACGATGCAGTTGTATAGCGCGACTCTTCCCGAGGATGTGGAAGTTGGCACTTTAGTGACCAAAGTACACGCGACTGACAGCGACATCGGCATTAATCGGAAGGTGAAATATGAGTTCATCGATTCTGCTGATGGACATTTCCTGATCGCTGCTGATAGTGGCATCGTAACTTTAGCCAAGCCGCTGGACAGGGAAACTAAGGCGATGTATAACGTCAGTATACAGGCCTTGGACCAAGGAACACCCCAACTTTTCAGCGTGGCAATATTGATCGTCAATGTTCAAGACATAAACGATAATCCGCCGGAATTTGCTTCCAAATTTTACTTCGCGAGAGTTCCCGAAATCGATGCTGTCGGCACTGAAGTAGCCAGAGTTCTGGCCACTTCAAAGGACACAGGGGTCAACGCTGACGTTTATTATTCTATAATCGGTGGGAACGAGCACAAGAAATTCCAAATCGATACCCAAACCGGGGTTATCACTATCGCCGAACAACTAGACTACGAAAGAGCTAAAGATTACTTCTTGACCATACAAGCAATCGATGGAGGTGTACCACCGCTGAGCAATCATGCCACCGTCAATATCACCGTCACCGATAGCAACGACAATGCTCCGATCTTTAGTCAGGTTTCTTACAGCGCTTTGATAAGAGAGGATGCCAAGATTGGGGACAAGATATTACAGGTAGGGATTTATCGCTATTATAGATTTCTGTGTAGCTGATTTTGAACCATTCATGACCCTTCTTTTAAACTCTGTTACAGATAATTGCAAATGACTTGGACAGCGGTGAGAATGGGAATGTGTCATACTTCATTGAACGAGGCGATAGACAAAAGCAGTTCGCAATTGATGAGAGGTCTGGATATATATCTGTTGCAGCCCTGCTGGATCGAGAGATGGTTTGTTCCTAGTACTCTGTTATTTCAATCATTTCACCGCACTATTTGACAATCTTTGTCATCTTTTACAGGTATCAAATTACGTACTGGAAGTTCATGCGCGAGACAACGGGGTCCCAATGCTGATGAATTTCGTGATGGTGAACATCGAGATTTCAGACGTCAATGACAACCCTCCGTTATTCGCCCAGTCTAATTACACTGCGGTTGTTCAAGAGGACAAATCTCTCGGCCATATTGTCTTGCAGTTCATTGTAACAGATGCAGATACATTCCCCAACTCAGACCCTTACACGTTCGACTTTCGATCCGGAAATGAAGGAGACGCTTTTCGACTAGAGCAAGATGGCACCTTAAGGACAGCTACCAAATTCAACAATCGCGTTAAAGACAAATACCTCCTTCATGTCAGAGTATTTGATAATGGAAGCCCTCCGTTATACTCGGATGCCTGGGTTTCGATTAAAATCATCGAAGAGTCTCAGTACCCGCCAGTCATCACACCTTTGGAAGTCACGGTCAATTCTTACTTAGACGAATATCCGGGCGGAACTATCGGACGAATCCATGCGACAGATCAAGATCAGTATGACACGCTGACCTTCAGGCTAATACCTTCGTCCCCGAGCCCAAATACAGATCTTTTTCAACTTGATAGCTCGGATGGAACCCTGGTGGCACTTCCTAGACTAGATGTTGGTGAATACAAGGTGAATGTCAGCGTAACCGACGGGAAATTTCATTCGTATTCCATAGTAAAAGTAAATGTTGAACTAGTGGCTGAGAAGATGCTTGAGAACTCTGTGATTGTTAGATTCAGAGAAGTCAGCCCTGAGGATTTCATCCTCAGCCATCGCAAGGGCTTTATTAGAACTGTTCGCAACGCGATGAATTGCAGACTTAAAGAGGTGATAATAATCAGTGTACAGCCATCCGCTGACGACGTTAACGTCATAAAATCCCGAGCGATTCGCCAGGCCGTCCACAACGATCTTGACGTTTTATTCGCCGTCAAAAAGGCCCAGACTCTGCTTGGTGCCACGGGTTTCTATTCGTCAGAGAGTATCCGCGAAGCGCTCAATCAACACATAGAAGAATTGGAAGAATCTACAAAGCTAGTCGTGGAGGAGATAGTGAGATTCAAATGCAACAAGGGGTACTGTGTTTACGGGGAATGCCATGATAGAATAGACCTTGACGCTAATTTGGTTTCACTAATCGCAACAGATGTAACAAGCTTCGTATCGCCAAGACATAAACACAAGATGGAATGCAGCTGCAAGGAAGGATACGCCGGGAATCACTGCGAGGTTGTAGTAAACGAGTGCGCAAGAGATCCTTGCCCAGGGTTCAAAGTCTGCATACCGGATTCTTCGGCTCAGGGCTACTCATGTCAATGTGCAGAAGGATTTGCAGGCCAGACATGCGACATTGACATTTCAAAGTGCCACGACGAGTCATGTTACATTCCTAGAAACCCGATTTCATTCACTGGCAAGAGTTACGCTCGGTACAGAATAGACAAAATGCTTGTGAAACAGACTGTCGAAGATAAGCTGAATCTGCAATTGAGAATAAGAACGATGCAGCCAACCGGGAACCTCATGTATGCTGCTGGCAAAGTTGACTACAACATTTTAGAGGTGGTTAACGGGGTGGTTCAGTATCGCTTTGATCTTGGAAGCGGTGAGGGCATGGTGAGAGTTAGCAGCGTTTATGTCAGCGATGGACAATGGCACGACGTTCAGCTTGAGAGAGAAAACAACAACGCCCGTGTTACTGTAGATGGAAAGCACATAGCGCATGGAGCAGCACCAGGAATTGATGACATCCTCAATCTTCAGTCTGATGATTTGTACTTGGGGGCAGAAGTCCGACAACATCCGTCCATACTGGGCTTCGAAGATGTACAAAGAGGGTTTCACGGGTGCATGGACGATGTTAGAATCGCAAAAGTTTCCGTGCCTCTTCACATGAGCGGTGCAAGCAGTGTTGCAGTTCTAAAACGATTTGCCAATGTTGAATTCAGCTGCGATTCTGCTACAATATTGGTTCCGCCTGGAGTTTGTGGATCACAGCCGTGTCAGAATGGAGGGACTTGTAAGGAGCTAGGTGGTGATAACTACGAATGTCAATGTCATGGGAGATTCACAGGTCTGACTTGCGATGTAGACACAGATCCGTGCGCTTCATCGCCTTGTCTGTATGGAGGAAGATGCAAGATCATCGCTGGAGGTGGGGATTTCAAGTGCAGTTGCGTTGGGTCAAATCTTAGTGGAAAACGTTGCGAATATGGGAGATACTGCAATCCAAATCCATGCATACACAGCGGTGTTTGCGAGGAAGGAAACAATGGGCCGATATGCAAGTGCCATGGATTTATGGGGGAAAGATGCGAGACTGACATCAATGAGTGCGACACGAGGCCTTGTACCAACGGAGGTACTTGTATCAATGAAATAGGATCATACAGATGCATTTGCCCGCCTAATATGACCGGTCTGAACTGCGGAAATCCAGCCTACTCGACGCCGATAATATCGAGTCACTTTAATATTACTTGGGAACAACTGATGTGGATTAGTATAGGTATTCTTGTAATAGTGTTCTTGTTGATCGTCGTATTTGTCACCTACCGGAGAATAAGGATAAAGCGTACCAGAGCTAGAGCCAACAACATAAACAATGAAACTCGTAAACAAATTGTCCTCAATTCAGCCAGACCACACGAACATGAATTCAAACGTAGTTCAAAGCTGAGCAACTTGGAAGTTATACAGGTAATTAATTGATTTCAATATACCATCGCTTCTAGTCGTAGAGAATTGTCAGTAAATATATTGGCATGAATTACATTAATATTGAGAAAACTCTCCGTGCATATAGTGCAGTTTATTTTTTTCATTTGCTATTGGCTGATTATTATTTTTATTATTTAGTGAAAGTGTGTCTTTTGAGTTTAAGGGTTTTTGTGTGATTTTTTCAGAGAGAACCTCCCCAATGTCCTCCTCGCCCTGCCTCCTATACTCCCAGTTCTAACAACGAGCCGGCACCTTACAGCAATTCTGCCGCAGTAGCTCTGAACAACTTGGACACTCTGAGAAGCTATGGTAGCGCAGGTGACGAGTTGGAGAACTTCCCACCCGATTACCTAAGAAACCTGAATCGAAGTACCCCACTGCCTCCTCCCTCCTTGTCCAATCCCGTTGGTGGAAATGCCACAGGCAGTGACACGGACAGTTTGCACAAACCTACCTGGCAGGAGCAGATGCATCTGGCCTCTTTCATCACCGATACAACAAAGATCAAGAACGGTGAGTCCCCGTTGTAGCTTTTTCTTTTTTATTTGCTTAGTGCATGATGGGTTTTCCGACTAGCTTTTATCTCAGGTTCTCTGTCACGTTATCACAAACTGAATAGCACTATGGCGAACCAGAATCCCATTAACACTCGCGTGTTGTTGTGTGTGCACTAACAGACCTGAAACGAGCGAGCCCAGTGGTACCAGAGCTGACCGCTGGAGGACTTCTACTGAATACGAGACGGGGACCTCACGCAGGAGGGACGTCTATAGCATCCCTTTCCTCCATTGAGGACGATCCCCGTATAGTAGGTGGTGAGTAAATAGATGCTAGATTGCCTGATTTCATTTCATGGGTTAATGCTTTGCCTGATACCTTTTATTTACACGTTTTCAACTATGCTTTCACGCTGCAAAGCGCCACTGCCAGTAGCTATCGCATGTAGTCTTTCAGAGTACAGTTGTTGTCTGCAATGCTTTTAGGGTATCACTGGGACTGTTCAGACTGGGTCAGGCCAAGTCAGAACCCCTTACCTAACATCACGGAGGTTCCTGGCAGCGAAGTTCCAGACTCATCCAGCTTCCACAGCAATGAGAGCAACGAGTCCAACACTCATCAGCTACCACCAAGTAAGTTGTCACACCGCTTCACAGCTTTTGTCCGTTAAATTGCACCCTAATTTAATCCTCTATAAATTATTCTATACTGTTTTAGCAGCTAAAAATCTGTCAGAAAAATACATAAAGCTCAATTGACACGGAATATGTATATTTAAACATAATCCTGGGGACCGATCGCAGATTATTTGCAATTAGGCAATGAATTAGATTTATAAAGAAAGGCATGATACTGAAAACTAGATTGTTCTGTGCCAAATACTTTGCATACTACCAAAAAATTCTTACAATCACATCTTTGTGCCGCATGAGTGCATGATTTATTGTTCGGTTTCGAGTCTGTGAGTTATTATGCGAGGAGATGTGTGTAACGCAATATTATTGTTCACAGTGCACGGTCCAGTAGATCCATCGAGAGATATTGAGACCCTAGACGAGGACCAAGAATCTGAGTATGTAGGAGACTCTGAATGTGGAACAGAGTTTTCCGAGCATAATTACTGCCCGGAAAGTCAGCGTTTAAATCCGCTGGACAGCGGTGGCGAAGGGGAATACAAATACAAAGATTCAGAGAGCTACCTTCGCCATCCTAATTCATATCTACCCCACTATAACATCCATACGGATACAGAGAACGAGACTAATCCACTAAATGGACGACTTAGTACTCTGGAATCAGACGAGGAAGAAGACGACGTAGTGCCTTATGGGTTTCCAAGTAGTCGGCGCAACCGATGCCTGAAAGGAGACGACGTGGACGAAATTGGATCTGTGATCACTACTCTCGAGGAGAGAAATTCACTGTTGGGCGGTGGAACCAGCAACAGCGATCTCTCTACCAATCTGTGCGAGATTGACGATTCTGAATACGAGATCACGGACCAAAAGAACAATAGTCGTGCATGGTTGGCCGGTAACGGCATCACGCAAACCTCAGTGTGACAAACAGTGATTCATACTGCTAACGGACTAGACGTGATCGTGTTTGTGTTCTTTGAAGAAACAGTGATTGTTCTTAGACACAGAATTTTGTACATATTATCGTAATAGATAGCTAGGCAGTCTAAGCAGGCAGCTATATATTAAAATTAAAAATACCAACATAATAACGATAGGTAGTATAATTATAGTAATACGAATGTGTAACAACGCGATGATGGTGTATGATACAAGAGTAAAGCACACCAGACTTAATTTATACGTTAATTTATAAGCGAAAATAAGTTCTTAAAGTTTATATGCTTCCTGATCTACAACATAATATAATATAACGTATCGTTTTTGGATTCAAACGGTAACTGTCCCACTGCGGTATAGGAGTGATTCCCAACGTGTACTTCTTTACAGCTTTTTTATAATTGAATTTTACGAATTATTATATATAAATGACGAATGCTGCGTTACTTTTTATCATACACTGTTCGTAAATTTTTAGGATTTGTAATATGCAGCTAAGTACCACCGAGCTGTTCATAAACAACATACTCAATAATCACATATTCATATTTATAATGACAGATGTAGAAGAGAAAACCGTAAATGAATTCTGCATAAACTATTAATATTAATAAATGAAAGAAGAAAATGAAATTATTATTCATGATCACGTTGATAGACCAATGACTATAATTTAATGAGATATTATTTAAAATTAAGTGTTCTAATTTACATTCACGATTATATATATTTCCAACGCAAAAGGGGATATGTAAGTTCGTTCACGTATTTTTACTAACTATAATATCCATAATATTATTTTGATAAATTGTAAATGAACTGATGAACTACTTAATAATTATTGTAATAATGAACTACTTGATACTATAACTTTATACTATATACCATTATAGTATAGGAAATAATAATAAAAATATAAATATAAATGATAGTGGAAAGTGTGCTGTTTCACAGGCAGCACATGTATGCGTGTGTATACTGTGTTTGGATGCACAAGTTTATAGTTTATAAAATAAAAAAGAAGAAAATAATAGGGAGAAGAAGAAAATAAGAGAAAAAATAAAAAATACAAAAAAGATATAAAATATTTTTACTGTGATGATAATAATGTTTGTACGATGATATAAAACACTCTACTATATAATAACGACCTGTATAATAATCGCATTGTTAATAATCCAATGTTTTATAACTAAAAAAACAGAAAAGAAAGAAACAAAAAAAAAAAACTAAAAGCTACCTACTACGGAGGGAATTAATGTTCCTCACCTATTATAACTAACGTCTTAAATTAAATTCAGCAATTATTCTTTCAGTTTATTTATGTTTAACATCATTCACCATCAGATGGGACGATATCTTACAGATGTAACATCTGTAATTGACTCTTTGGTGCTACCTACATCAAATTTTTTAACTTGTCCCCATGCTCTGATAAGACTGCACGGTAATGTGAGCAATTAGCAAATCATTATGGGTTCATTACATACATTATTGCATTGATTAATTGAATAATTATCATTATTCAAATCATTTCTCATATTTTATATACATTATTATTGGACATTTCTTAATTGCCAACTCTGAATGCCATATTAAAAACAATGCATGTGTTTTTCAATTATATATACCTAATTATTATATTATAGGAATTTATAGGATTGGGCAGAACGATGAAGCATTAATTTCTATACATACAATTACATACATATTATGAATAAAATACAAATACTTTCATTCCGTCAGAAACTTATACATATATATATTTCTTTTCATTTTTTTTTTTTTTTTTTTTGTTTTTTTACATAAGAATATGTAACTGCAGGAGGGATTTTTGGATGGAAGCTACCGATATTTGTATACAATAAGATTTTCGTTGATGACAACAAATTGAGTTTTATGTTCCTGGTCTACAATAGACATAATAAGCAGGTAAAAACGCGAGAAGTAAACTGCGTTATATCCTTATTAACGACGAATTAATTATGATACAGGGTGATTGCTATAAGTTGGCCAACGGAGTAAATCGCCTAGATTATTTTTATTTGTAAGAAATTTTAGTTTCCTTATTATGCCTATAGTTTCAGCTGACTGTAACTTCCGAGCAACTCACATATATATATATTATACATACCTATGCATATAAATAGATACAATTGAACGTGAAGGAAATATTCTATATTAGAATGAGGGTAGCAAGATTGTATAGTTAATTTAAACGTATTGTATCAAATCAATATATTGTGTGTTTTAAGCGAGGAGAATTATCAGCCAGCTATAAAGCTCCTGTGTACTTTTTCTTTCCTTTTTCATAACGTGTAGCAAACATTAGTTATTTTTATTTGAAACGCAATTAAATACCATGTACATTTTAGTACCTATACATTTGATATTAGAATATGGTTTACTTTTATATAGATTTTACCATCCTTGAAAATTAGGCGATTTACAATCCATTCAAATTTATGCTTTATAATAATATGAATTGTGGCAATCGGAATCGGCCTGTCGTAAATGATAAATCTTGCAATTATGAGAAAAATGTAAAAAAGACAAAAACACATTAAAGTGCTTCACGTGTTGTTTTTTTTTTTAATTTTTTTTTTCCCACGTACATATATATATATTTGTAACAAGCTCTAAATGACAGGCCTACTGATATAAATACGCCAACCCACTGTGTGAATATTCATCAATTTATATAGTCTATCAAATATCAATATCCATTTCGACCAACATTGTTACGTTATGCACAGTCATGATAATTATTATTATTATTACTATTATTATTATTATTATCATTACTATTATTATTATACAGCTTTAGGGAATGACAAACTGAGCATCAATGTATTTTGTTTTACCAATGATGGATGTTGAGTTGAGCCCCTGATATAGAATACATATCGATATCATGAATTCTTTCAGTGAATAAGGAACTTGACTTGTTATAATTATAAGGCTATAATAATTTGTACAACATCAACTTAACTGTAATAAAGAAATAAATCTTGCCTATGAAAATATTATTTTCATCGATGTTATTAATTATACAATTTCCTTATCTATTATATTCCGTATACTTCAAAAAGCTATTGTGAGTTGATGAACATCTCGCTCTGTACTGGAGAAATAGATGTAAAATTCACAATCAAATTAGTTACGATATATTTTATTGCTTTTCGTTTTATTTTCCAAACTATTCAGCTATATTGGATGATTTACAAAAATCTATCAATTGCTTCGGTCGCTAAGTCTTCTTACCTTATAGTTGCTGATTACCACGATATTATTCATTCAATGTAATCAACGGATAATATTCAACGTTACTTTCCGTACGACTAGATTCTACTTCTCAGAATAATTGATCTACTAAGTTTTGAGTCGAAATTTGCGCCTGGTATCAGGAGAACATCTGACCCAAGGAGGTGTGCTGAAAAAGGATGTGTGTAATGATTCAGTCATGCATACGTATCTCTATACGTCTCTATACCTATAATTAGTTTATACTAGCATTTTTCGGAGTAAGAAGGATTTTAACTCGCAAAATTTCTGCTCCTGGTATCAGGAGAACATCTGACCCGAGGAGGTGTGCCGAAAAAGGATATGTGTATTGATTCACTCATGCATACGTATCTCTATACGTCTCTATACCTATAATTCATTAATACTAGCGTTTTTCGGAGTAAGAAGGATTTTGACTCGCAAAATTTTTGCTCCTGGTATCAGGAGAACATCTGACCCGAGGAGGTGTGCCGAAAAAGGATATATGTATTGATTCAGTCATGCATACGTATCTCTATATGTCTCTATACCTATACTTAGTTTATACTAGCATTTTTCGGAGTAAGAAGGATTTTAACTCGCAAAATTTCTGCTCCTGGTATCAGGAGAACATCTGACCCGAGGAGGTGTGCCGAAAAAGGATATGTGTATTGATTCAGTCATGCATACGTCTCTCTATACTTCTCTATACCTATAATTCATTATTACTAGCATTTTTCGGAGTTAGGAGGATTTTAACTCGCAAAATTTCTGCTTCTGGTATCAGGAGAACATCTGACCCGAGGAGGTGTGCCGAAAAAGGATATATGTATTGATTCAGTCATGCATACGTATCTCTATATGTCTCTATACCTATACTTAGTTTATACTAGCATTTTTCGGAGTAAGAAGGATTTTAACTCGCAAAAGTTCTGCTCCTGGTATCAGGAGAACATCTGACCCTAGTAGGTGTGCTGAAATTTTGGGTGTATAGATATAGGCATGCATACGTGTCTTCGTGCACGTCTCTAGATTTACTTATACTATAGCGTTATTCGAAGTTGAAAAGAATCGAGTGAGTCAAAAATCAGGTGAGTCAAAAAATGCTTCTGGTATTAGGAGAATATCTGAGTCCAGAAGGTGTTCGCAAACTTGATGACTAACTGAAACTGCATTAAATCTAATTTCATACTGTTCTTAATTGAATTAATTATCGCAGGGAGGGAAAAGTGGGAAATAATGAAGCGATTGATTATTCATACATCTAGAAATTTATTGCCATAACATTGATACAATTATAATAATTATCAAAGCTATATACAATTTGTAAATTGTAATTGTTTCTTGAAAATAAATATTACAACGAAATTGATGTAGTGTATTTCTCATTTCTAAGTAGAATCAAATAGTACATCTGCTTCCTGGCATACGAGCTATCATAAAACATACCACATACATATCATAACAATATTCTACCTAATATAATCGTTTCCACAAAGAAAGACAAATGTTATAACATCACTGCGTTCGGAATATTTCTACCGAATCTCGTTGGTAGAACTCTATACATACACTTCGATGCCGTGAGCGTCACTGCAGTCAATGATCTGGTAACAGGTGGTATTACTCTAGGTAAGTGTTCTTCTGTACCTAACGGGGTTCGAAATGCTCCTGCCATCTCACGGTCACAGGGGCAATTAATTTGCAGTAAACATTAGTGCGCCTAACCGTATGCAATCCGCGTGCCGTTCGTGTAACTGATTTCCTGCAATTAGGTGCAAGTAGCGAAAAAGTTGGCAGTTGAGACAAACACGTCGGAAATATCTGGCAGCTGCGACACTCAGACATATCTGATAGTTGGGACACTCGGAAATTTCTGAGTATCACAACTGTCAGAATTTTTTGTGCGCCTAATTTTAGGCAATCAGTTACACGAATAACGTGCGGGTTGCATACAGTTAGGCGCCCCTCTGTGCTTGTGGCGAAATTAGTTCGTCCTTTTGACCACAAGGTGGCGAGAGCATTTGTCATCCCGTGCGCCAACTCTATGAATTCAAACTCATAAAATCATGGGTTTTTCACGATCTGTGACTTACTAGCAAGGAAAGGACAGGGGGAAATGATTTAACAGTTGATTATTCACCATTTCAAGGGATGCTTATATAAAAATGCGCCAGTTCACCACAATAATACATGTTTTTCGAATAAACAATTTGAATACATGATTGTTTCATTCAAACAATCGTAGGGGTGGTCGTAAACCGTGTAATATATTACCTATATCACTGAAAATCACATCTTGGTATTTCACAAGTCCGAAGATGGGCTAGAACTGTAATTCGGCTACACTCAAACTATTATATTCGAAACTAATCTTTGTGGATTCCTCTTTGTATTTAGATAAAAGAAATGAAATTCCAATCAAAAAATTATGGCAATGAGAGGCTGCTGTAGCTCAAATTTTCTGAGAAAAATTGTTTCTCATCTCATAAATAAACGTTAGACTATCAATCACACACCAACGACCTGCAATCGATTGCAACGAGAATTGATTTATTTTGGGTTGAAAAGTTGAATTTTTTGAATTCTAGTTCGAAAAACTGTCAACCAAAGCGCCACACGAGCCTTTGAGCCGGTTCTATTCCGACTGCGTGGTTCACCATCTACAGAAATCAGACAAGCAATTTGGCGTGGGTGGTGTGTTTGCTATCAATAATGAACAAGCGGGTGAATTTACGGCTCTGATTCGTGGAGATAATTTTTTTAAATTGTTCTAATTGATTGACGACTAAGAAGACATTGTTTCACGGCCACCTTGAGTTTTGAAATCCGTATAGTTAGTGGTTTGAATTCGTGCGTATCAGAAGCGTCAGATAGACCCTATTAAACCCTTTTATATACCATATACAATGATATAATAATCGTAATGTTATCATAGCTGAATAATGAAACAATCAATTATAGACTATCAACAATAAAAGAAACAACACAATACGAATACGATATTCAAAACTTATGTGATATTTAAACCAAATTCTCCCATTACAATAATAATCATTAGTCGCATGATCGTCTATTATATTATACTGTCTAATCTTCATTCACGAAATATGTACAAGTTTGAAAATTCTAAGGAAAGACTTGTTCAGAAATTGAGAAACGTCAACGAACAGCGGATCAACCCTGAGGTAAAAATACAATCACAGTTTTTATTTAGGCATACATCTATCCTCTTGTATTTGACTAAAATTGATACTATACGCAGTTTGAAAATGCTGAATTTTTACACGAAAAATTTTATCTGTAAGGTCACCAAATAACGCTATCTGTAAAGAAGATGTTATTTCAGCTGTTAAATATATTCGACGTCGATTTGTTAAATTGAGATTGTTATTATTCCAGAAGTGACGAAGTATGCCACGTATATTGGAATGGCTCGACTATGGATAAGATGTCTGATCGTCGCAGTTATCACATCGACAATGTTCTACTTTTACCTATTTTCAAACGGTGAGTATAGGTCTGTCATCGATATCCAGAATCAAAGTGCGCCTAGAAACGCCTGTATCGATGATATTTTTTTACATTTCTAGTTGGAGAGAGAAGAAATTCGAAAAAAGTACTCCAAACTGACCTAAAACCTGCAAAAATTCACTCAATTATTAAAAATGATGAAAATCCAACCGAGTCTTCACTCCTCAACAATCAATATGCACTTGAAAACAATGCAGAGGTAATAATTCACTCAATTTAAATACAGCAGCGAAAGAGAGAGGGAGAGGGAAGCCCATGAATAATATTCTTTATTAATTTTAAGGTCGAGTGCAATATCGTTCACATCGCGATTGTTTGCGCGGGATATAATTCGACGTTCGCCACCGTAACTGTGGTCAAATCTATTGTATTTTACAGAAGAAATCCATTGCACTTTCATTTTTTGGTGGACGAAGTTTCGAACAGGACGCTTTTCGCGTTATTTCAATCATGGAACCTGCCAAACGGTTCGTAAAATGGTATTTCATTCGGTATTAACAAATTCCTAATGCAAATTGTCCGAAGGCGATAAATTCTGATCGTTTATTTCAGTTCAATTGACTTATTACAAGTCCGTAGAACTGGTGCCACAAGTGGCCTGGATTCCGAATAAACATTATTCGGGTGTTTACGGCTTATTGAAATTAATTCTTCCCGAAATACTGAGCGAAGACAGAGTCATAGTGCTTGACACTGACGTTACGGTTTTAACCGATATTCTAAGATTATGGAAATTATTCGAGAAGTTTAGAGCCGAACAAGTAATAGGATTAGTAGAAAACCAAAGCGACTGGTATTTAAAACCACTGGCAATCAACCCGTTCCCTTGGCCCGCTTTGGGGCGGGGATTTAACACCGGGGTTATGCTAATGAATCTGAAACGCCTCAGGAGTATGAAATTCCTTGATAAATGGCGCGAGATATCGCGTGATACTTTAAAAATTATTCCCGAAACACGCCTCGCTGATCAAGACATAATAAACGCTGTAATCAAGGAATACCCTCGTATTGTATACAGGCTTCAATGTACCTGGAACGTCCAGCTCAGTGTGAACACTTTGAGCGAAAATTGTTATACGAATACGAATCAAATAAATGTAGGCAATTTTTCGTATTCCTATTTCTCTTTGAACTGTTTATACTGTCGTAGAAACCTCGTCTACTGTTGAAAAGTGACTATATTTGAATAATTCATTGGTAGATTATTCACTGGAACTCGCCGAGAAAACAAGACGTGAGTAACAAGCATATAGACGATTTCCGAAAGGCTTATCAAATATTTTTAGAACTGGACGGAAACTTGTTGAGAAAACAGCTATTTGTTTGTAACGAGCGAAAAGTCACGTCGCAAATTGTAAGTCTGATTAAATAAGGGCATGGTATTGTGGGTCGAGACATTTAATCGTATGATTAAACCGCTTCTTTTAGGAATCTAAGCGTAGCCCGTGTCAAAGATTCGAGAAAAGTGCGGGGATAAAATATCGGACGCATTTGTTCCTCCTAGAGTATGAAAACAACTTGAAATCGTACCCAGACGTGACTCTGATAACTCAATGCAGCGCTGATAGACTGACGCTTTTGGAAGATCTGTGCAAACGATGGCCTGGCGCGATATCCGTCGTTCTTTACTTCACTGACGCTGATACGAATAATTTTATCAATTTTGTACGCGGATCGAGAGAGCTGAAAACAAGGCGTAACATCGCTTATCACGTTGTGTATAAAGAAGGGGTGCGTCATTCGATCAAAATTCAAACACACCCAACTATAACTCTGTCGAATTTCCCTAAACAGTTTAGAATTCGAAACACGTTGTATGCCCACGTTACAAATCTGCTTTCTACCGTTATAGGAATTTTACCCTGTCAATTATTTACGCAACATAGGAATTGCCCACGTAACGACACCCTACATCTTTCAATTAGACGTCGATTTCATTCCGTCTAATGGCTTGTACGATACTTTGATGAGAAACATTGTCAAACTAGAGTTGAATCCGGATAGTAAAGTGGCTCTGATCGTTCCAGCATTCGAAACCGAAAGATATAGGTAATAGTCCCTCGCAGATAATTTTCGAACGAGGTAAACTACCCCGTCAAATAAATAATGCGGAAAAAATAAAAGAATCTTTGAATAGGTTCAATTTCCCTCCGAGTAAAGAGAGTCTCGTTAAATCCTTGAATCGTGGTGTATTCTACACATTCCGATACCACATTTGGTCCCAAGGACATGCCGCTACCAATTACACATACTGGTGCAAAGCCAACGAGCCGTACGAGGTAAGAAATGAAGAAAAAAATGATGTGACGTATTGGGATAATTTTTTGAACGGAAAAATCGTTCCTAGGTCTCGTGGGAACCGGATTTTGAGCCTTATGTTGTAGTCCCGAGTTCCGCACCGAGCTACGATACGAGATTCGTTGGTTTTGGGTGGAACAAGGTTTCGCACATTGCTCATTTGGCAGCTATGGGTTACAGGTAGAAAAACAAGTTTTTGCTACCGATTACAAAGCTTCAATTAGTAAAACAAAAAAAAAAAAAAAAATAAGTAAATGAATAAATAAACCTAGAAAGGTTGGTTTAATATATTGGTGTAAAAACTTTACAGGTACGTCGTGTTGCCTGATGGCTTCGTTATTCACCGTCCTCACGCGCCGAGTCTAGATATTATAAAATTTCGCCAGGACTCATTATACAGAAGGTAATTTTGTGTATAAAAGCCCGAGTGTTGTTAGGGTAATAAATCTGAAGTTACTCTTAAATTTACATGAAATTTCTCTTTCAGATGCTTAAAAATATTGAAAGACACATTTGTCGATGAGTTATTAACACGGTACCAAGATAGCGCTGTTTATAATTTAAAAAAGTACTCCCGTTCATCAATTGCCAAACTACACGATGATACGAAGCTAAAAAACTGACGTAAAATAATCCAGAAATAAATTGCAAGTAACTTAAATCATAAATATCAGTGGATCATTAGCTAAAACAATTATTCCCAGGACATTAATCATCCTGCACTATCTATTCGCGACACGATTCGTAATACATGTACATACCTACTATATATATACGAATGTATATGATAATCATTTTTATTGCAGTCGTGAGTAAATCATTAACATTGTTCCGCTGTCAGATGTATCCTTGATTATTTAAGGACGATGATAAATTGACGGTGACTAAATATTACGAGACAATTAGTAGGTAGGTATCTAGCCACCCCAGTTTTATATCTTGGAGGTATAACGTGGAGAAATTGCATGTTAAATTCAGCGAGTTAGTTTCAGTCGAGAAGTTAGTCAAAGAGCTCCAAAGGGACTAAATAGAGAATTCAAAATTGAATTAATGGTGGACATTCATTATATAGAATTGCTTTGTCGCCGTTTTAAACAAAGGGCGAGACTTTTATTCAAAATAATCACTGGCGCAATCGGCGCGGATCTCTCCCTCGTATTGTCGCGTGCTCCTGGAAAATTTTCAACCATTCGTTTCACTCGCTATGCTACGGGAGAGAGAACCAGTCTCTCCCAGAGCATATAAGCCGATTAATTACTTATCTCTGGCACCGTATATCCCGGCTGTTTTACCCTTTCGTTTTCACCGTCCTCCTCTTTAACGGTCTCAACTATAACTGCAGATGTATCCGAATTCGGAGTCGAAAAATTGATACCAATTTTAAATCAAAGTTCATCTTCCCTCGACACGGTATTCAGGAGTCAAGGACTCTTCTTCCTTGTCGCGTAGCTGAGACAAACTCAGCGATCGATGATATCGAAAATTTATTGAGGTAGTATCGACGCGTTATACTTTTGGCAGGAGTTCAAAGGTTTTTAATATCCAGGGAGGCATGTGAACCCGGTAAACTGTGAAATAAACAGTTTTTGTGCCGCTGGCATTGATTGAGAGAGAGAGGAGTGGGCTGAGCGGGGCCCCTATTCGGATTGCTATTGATTAAACGCTTGCATAAAGAATTCGAGACCTTTACACTTCACAGGGTTGGCCCGTTATTACCACCCACGTTCGGTAATGCTTTCCTCTCTGACTCTCCGTTTGTTTGCAAAACGAGGTTTGCCATTGAGGATTTCCGATGAAATAAACGGGAAAAAGTCGAGAGCGGTCAAACGCCGAGATTGAAGGATCGTCTGGTTGATAAACGGACGTAACATCTACCGATAGATTGATTCCTTCAAAGAGGAAAACTTGCGGTTAAACAGAGGCGTGCAAATTCGCGAAGGAGCAGGTACTCCAATTTACGGAGTCTCGAGACGCGGTGAAACAATAAACAAGGTAGGTTCGTCTCGGACGGAATGTAGATAAAATATTACCCCGAGGTTTGAAGACAGGAGAACCGGAGCCACCGGCGTAACTCACAATGGAGAGAAGTAACTGCTCGGTGAAAGTGATAAAATGAAAATAGAAATGATAAATAGACCCACACCCCAAATCGTGGAACATGAACGGATCGTAGATTTGCTCTTTATGTATACTATTGAATACCCATCTGTAACACGAAAACACGAAACATCATGCGTGAGATTGATTCCCTCGTGTATACCTGTTTCCGGAATATTATACCTTCGCGTGACACCATGCGTATATTCAATAATAATGTACATATATACCTACTATACGCGTACCTATATAACGATAATAATAATAATAATAATAATAATAATAATAATAATAGTATTAGGAGTTCGGAGCGTTCGACAAGCGACAATAATTGCTCACGACAATTTATTAACTGAACCAAAAATTATGGAGACTGATATTTATATCGTAGAATCACGTAAAGTGGTTCGTATAGATTAAAGCCGCAGGTGCCTCAGGCTGATGATGACACGTTAATAAATGATTGTTATTTGAACACGATTGTGAAAGGTAATTGGACTTTGTACCTATAACCGACATTTATAGGAGCAGGTATATATATGTAAAATATATGGCTATGTATCTGATGATTGTATAATATTGGTGAATTTGTACGAGGTTGGTTATACGTCTGTACCAGAACGTAATTACTCTAAAGCATATGGTTTCAGGCTGATTAGCCAGAATAATCCCGATCTTGAATTATCCATGAATTAACGGCAAGGGCAACGGGTATACGGGATCGATTAGATACTTCAAAGTTGAACAATTAAATTACTAATGGTTTCGTTGATAGCTGATAGGGCGGACTCGATGAATCCATCCACGTTTTAGCACTAATTATAGTCACTTCGGTGGGTTTATTAAATCCCGATAAACCTGCACCGGATTTTGCATCCTCGTCTACCATAATTTCGTCTAGTTATACCGAACGGTATTCAATTAATAAATTAGTACCGTTAATATCCCATTCTACGCCATAGGTATTGATCTGCTTTCTGTGTCACGGGGAGGATATTCGTTCTCGTATTAATTATGGGAAAAGGATAAAGTATGAAATTACAGTATGTAAAGAAATAAGAATAACGAACAAACCTTTTCTCCTGTTTTTCTCAATTTTTGGCTAAAGGAAATTATAATATACGTACCCGTCAAGACGAGGGTTGATGTTGATGATATGAATCGTTATTTCTTCTTTGTTTGCCCGCTCCTCGTGAATCCAAATTCAGGGACCAATATGTTGGAAGAAAATAGCACCAACAGTCGTACGTGGATAGAGAAAATAATGAATAGGCATAGTATATACTTGAAAATATAGGATTGTTGGGATTATTTATTAAAATTGAAACCACTTTGGAGTGTACAGAGCGATTATTTAATTAGATATATTTTTGTCTTCTTTTTTCCTCTTGTAGTCTTTTAATATTACAATTCACACTAATATTATTCTTTTATAAAATATTTATAATATTTACATACCCCCCGCAGCATATACATTTAGACATAATGTATAATATATGTATATTATATTATATATATATATATTTATACGAGAAATTTATTTTCTATACAAATTTTCATCATTTTAATATTATTGTAACGAAGCACTCAATAAAAACATTTATTTTTGAGGTACAAGCTTCGACACCTAAATACATCGTTGTACAAGTACAAGTGTATATTGTGAATTCTCCTATGCATAATATGATGATAACGATAATAATATTAATAATGAGGCATATATTAAACAATTATATATATACTATATATACGTGTATCTTTCATTTATGTTAACATCCTTATCCCTTTTTTAATCCCATTTCTAATGTAAAAAAAGATTTATCCCAATTTCTTCTTTAACATATACTACTCGGAAACACGGGATTTGCATCTCACATATCGCTCTCGTATCTCGACTCTCAACGATTTTGTGCCCTCCGAGTATAATTATGATTTATAATTATTATAATCATGTCATAATATTACCTATTTACAATAAATCGCTCGATCACCATTTAACACATCCACCGTCAATTATTCTTATTATAAGCATATGTATATATATTTATACATTTAATTGAATAAGACTGTGGGGATCAATTGACTCGTTTTCTTTTCTTTTCTTTTTTTTTTTCTTTACAATTATATATATAATTATATATACTTGAATACAGCGATTCTTGAACGATGACATATTTATTCCATGAGGTTTTTTTTTTTTCGATAGAAAACAAAATTGCAGATGATTGACTTCGATTTCGCAGGGGCTCATTATGATGGCTACGTATTTCTTATAAAATAATCTTCAGCCGTCCAGAGTTCTCTTAAAGTATGAATCTCAAAAAATTTGACGATACTCATCGTCCCGAGTCGTGTAGTATAATATAACTCTACTGATTGCGAGAGTAAGTATATAGTAATCGAAAATGATTGGATTCGCTGTATCGTTTGGCCTTTGAAATCCATTTCTATAACGTAAGAGTATACTCTTGCGTCGAGAGTACAAAGAGTTCAATTAACTATGACGTAAGTCGATAACTGGAAATCAAGTGTCTCAAGATTTAGTGTTAAATTGAAACGGTAATTTACTCCGATAACGCGGACCCGTGCACTTTCAGCTCTCCGTAAAATTCCTCTATACGAATCTTAATTGATAATAATTAATGAAAAGTTAAGACAGTTGATTTCGGAATTATATTAAGCAAAGTAGATTTCAAGGGTCGAAATTTATTTTCTGTATAAAAGTGTACAGGATTATAAGACTTGAGATAAATGTATCGCGTCTAATTGTAAGTTGCCTCGAAAGTACGTTTGAAGCATTAATCGAGTTTGGTCCGAGCCAGCCGGTCTTCCGCTGTGGAGGAAAGATCGCGAAAGAGTCAAACCCGGGCCTTTGGTCTTGTCGTGCCTTAAACTTGTCCGCAAATTAGTTCACAAAGTTGAGAGGTATTTTTTTTTTTTTGTTTTAATTTTATTTATTCCTTTTATTTCAGTGCCGAGTAGGTAATTTGAATTTCTTGAGAAACAGAGAAACAGTGAAAGCCTAGAATACAGGCTCCGGAGTTGTATATACCTTGTGAAAATTTCCCTTTTATTCTATCTCCTCGAAACAGTCAACGGAAAGGCTTACGACTAGCGCTTTTCTCATCTAATCAGGTTATTTAGTTTCCGGGCCGTTAGACCTCTGAATTTCGAAAGGTTGTCCAATAAACGAGGGAAGATACCTACCGAATAACGTAGATTAGGGCATCTTGGTAAATAATTAAATAGTTGTTTTTTTTTCTTCCTTTTTTCTTTCATTCCGAAACGGTATATATATAAGTAGGAATTATTTAGGGTTACCTATCACAATGGGCTGAAAATCTGACTACTAAAGTAGTCTACTTCCCACTCGTATATAAGAGCTCTGCGAGCGTACCAACGCGGCACAGAGTCTCTTGAATTAATTATTAACTTGCCTTTGTTACTTGGCCAAATTACTGCTCGGTGGGGAAGCCCGATTTAGATAAGGTTCTGCCTCCGAAAAACAAGGGGAGTTTCGTATTAAAAGACCGGCATATCTCGCGGTTGACTAATACCTACGATAGAATTTAAAATTTAGCATATTTCGTTACTGTATACACGGTGGTCAGCTCGTTTCTACACAAACACGTATATACATATGTATACCCGCGGTACTAGCGTTGATAATACGCCAGTGTGTTAGGTAATAAACTGGCGCAAGGTTGTCGCCGGTTCAACAGATTTTTCGTCGTTATTTATTTAACTGCAATTTTTTACTGTACGAAACTAGTTCTCTCTCTCTCCCTGGGCTAGAACGTGAAGATAACGTTTAGTCGTTCACTTTTTCGCGGGAAAAAAATAAAATAAAATAAAAACAAAAATAAAAAAAAAAAAACTAAAAAACACCTCCCTGCGTAATTATCGCGGACGACGCATTCAAAAAGTGCTTATCTGAAATGCTAATGGACTTTAACGACCGTTGCTCACTATAAAGGTGAGGGGGTTCGGTAAAACACGCTATCAGACAAATAAAGCCCTTCACATTCAGCGCAAAAAAGTGGTGCTTCACTTTTCTCTAGTTCATACATAGAAATGTGGAAATGTATATTTGTATACGAGTAAATGTGGGCAAAGTAGCATAACATTAAGAAACTTATTCCCTTTCTTCGAGGTATCAGTCAGCGGTTCCGATACTTCTTACTTTTGTTCGTTCTTTTTTTTTTTTCTCAGACCGTGAAATTTGTTTCTTTGGTTTTCGAAAAACTGCAGGAAAGGTGTGACGCGAAATCGAAGTGTAATTTTGCCACTAGCTCGTTATTCAGTCGGTCATATGGACGGGAAAAGTTTTTATTGCAGCGGGTTAGTACTGCAGGGGGTATATAACAGGTATACTGTGTACTAAATAACAAAGTTTCAAGTCGTATGTATGAAACTGTGAACGGGTACGTGCGCGGAATTCCGATTAAGAAATGCTCCGCGTATCTCGAGGCAACACTCAAGCTTCGCATTGTTCTACTACGGCGATTGCGAATCCTGTACCTTTTTATTCCTCTCCCTCTGAATTTTATTTTTTATTCATACACCTATACATATATACATTTATGACCGAGGTTAGTACAATGAATTTGTAACGTTAGTCGATACGTGCGACACTGTAAATATAACGCGGCGGTGAAATTGTTTTCTGCATCGAATATACAAAACGCGGAGATTTTAATCACATGAAATATACAACAAGAGAACCGAACAAATTTTCATCACTTTATTAAAAACCGTGAAACTGATTTTCATTAAGTTTTTTTTTTTTTTTTTTCTGTTTTTTTTTCATTCAATTTGAGAAAACCTACCTTTTATTCCACCTCAGAGTCAATTGCGCTGCCTTTACGATATGAAATGCTGTGATTGAATCGGTAAAAGTTTGAGTAAGAAATTGAATAAATTATATAATGAGTGAAAAAAAAAAAACATACAGGGGGAAAAACAATATAATGGTGTATGTTTCAACTTTTATTAAACGTAAAATCTACACTATAAAGCTATACCTCTAACTATTTGATAAAAATTTCACGTCTGGTCAATAGAGGTTCATTTTTTTTCTTTTTTTGGTGGTCTAAAAAAGATATTTCTAAGAAGAAACAGATGGTTTCAAATGAATTTTTTTTTCTTTTTTCTTTTTTTAACTGGAAGATATAATATTGACATTATACTAACGGAAAAAAAAAAAAAAAAAACAACGAATCGGAACTCATCCCCCTTCCCGGCTACTGTTCAATATAATTAATAATGAAAAATAACGTAACACTTTTTATACATAAAATGTCTGATTACAATTTTCTAAATTTAAATGTGTTCATAATGAAACTTATAATTTATTATGGGTCCCATAAGTTTAATACATAATATATTATAAATAACGAAATGTAGTAGTCGAATTAATGCGTAGTATTAACGGACACACGTAACGAATGAATGAGAATACATATTAATTAATAGTGTTCGCATTGTGCGCGATTTAAGCACCCGTTAAATGCGATATCGTTATACAATTACTAACAGACCTTCAGTTTCCGTAATGGCGGTTTAATTACTTATTGTCAATGAAAAATGGAATACGAAATGCGACAGTGAATTCATTTACATTAAAACATAGAAAGAGATAGAGAAAGGAATAAAATTCTTCTATAATAAAAAGCTTTTCAAATTCAAACCACTTCGTGTCAAAATAGTTCCGAAGCTCTTCGTTAAACTAGAAAGAAAAAAAAATATATTTGATGGTTTGATGAGATGAATCGGAAATCAAAGTTCTGTTGTACAGTGTGATAATATGACGTATAGTAAATTTATTTACCAATTCTCTGGACGAATCATGATTGCTATATATAAATGCGATACAACGACATCAGCTCTGTAAAAAGATATTATAATAGGTAATATATAACTGTGCTGAGCTCCCTGTGTAACCTAATTATTTAAAATGCACATATTCATACGTGATATTAATAATTAAATATATCTATAATATGTATATGTATATTAATATATTAGAAGTCATTTATTTTCTTAATATTTTGTAATCCTAGAATTTGTATTAACTGGAACAATAACTGCATATAATATGTACTCTCGTATAATAGTTATTGAGTCAGTCGAAAATTTGCGTAGGAAACTTACAGTATATACGTGTGTATCATATATGTAAGATATTAAATTCTGTTACGTCGATAGTGAACAAAAATTTGAGAAAATCAAAATCAAATAAGAAGCATAATATTATATAACGATTCGATTAAATTATTTCGTTTCGTAATCTTTCCTCATTTTTTTTCTTTCTTTCTTTCTTTCTTTCATCTTCTCTTTCGTTTCTTTCGACTTTAATTAATTCTAAATTTAAAAAATATATGTATCATGTAATATCCTATAAGGAATATATCGGCTCGCTACTACGGCAGGCCGTGGGGCGGACAGTGGCGATCTTCAAAATACAAAATTACAAAAATATATTCGTGGTGCCATCCCAGCCACAGAAGTCGCGCGATTTATTGTGTCGCATATTTCATTCAATTTGAACAAATTCATATATGCATAAATTAGTGTATTTACATTAATTGCGACCCGCAGTTGGGATGGTCAAACCGCGACTCTTATAGGCCGCTTAAAATATTCACGACACCGATCAAGCATACAGCTGCTAGCTGCCGTATAAGTATATGTATACAGAGGTTTTTCTTTCTCCTAATTACTTCATCAGCACCGTATACGTATGAAACTGTCCACTGTACAAATCTTAGGTAGGTACGCCAAGATTCTGCGCTACGCAAATAAATGTTTTTCATCCTTGTTGTAAATTTTTTTTATCTCTCTTCATTATTCATTATTATTATTTTATAAGTTTGAAAGAGGAAAGAGGAGGGGGTATAACAAAAAAAAAAGAAAGAAAAAAAAAACGGGTTCAAAATTGTATTTTTCTTTTCTTCGTTTTTGTTCTTGTTTTTTTTCTTTTATCCCTGAAGGAAGGAAAATCATTTCGAGAGAATATGCGCAAAGCGAAAAATTGCACGATACCAAGGCGTACGCAGACACATACGGCGTTGTCGTTACCCTAGCCGTCCTCCCCACGTCCGTACTGTCATACATTATGCGTAATACTGAACAGTTTATAGAAATCGACATACTGCAGACGATCTGAATTTTGGGGTTCACACACCTATATGGTATTGAATATTATTTGTTTATTTTATTTATTTATCCATTTTTACAGGTCGAAACGACGGGCGCGGGCGAAATTTTTTAGGATTGAATTATACGAGTCAAGTAGCCGAAGATAAACAGGGGAGGTGAAGAATGAAAATTATCGAATTCGTCGAACCTGAACAAAGCTTTTAGTAGAGGTAAAAAATAAAAAAAAAAAAAAGAAACTTTTCAACAAAAAAACAAAAAACAAAATGAAAGACTGCCAATTTATTATTTATTTTATCTTCTCCACCACCACGATCAAGATTATCCGTGTGTTTTGCTCCCTTAGTGAGAGGTTTCCCCCCGTGTTTATAGAGCAACGTGAAAAAAACTTTATTTTTCTTTCTTCAACTCCCTTTGTCTTTCGCTCGGTTGTTGGTTTTTTCATTCTTTTCTCGTCGCGCGAAAATGCCGTAAGTTTGTACAAGTGTATTATTATGGGGTTAAAGGTCACGGCTGTTGCAAAAAAATAAAATGATGAAAAAGGAGTAAATAAAAAATAAAATAAAAAAATCAATAGATTCAGAAAAAAAAAAAAACAAAGAAATTGTTTAAAGAGTGATGATGTTAAAAATATGATTAGCGGTAATTGGTTTCCTCCGCAACCGCGTCGTATATGTCAGAGTATATAATTAATTATAAGTAATCCATCAATTTGTGTATTCCTCCGTTCTTTAGCGGTTAAAATGGAAAAAAAAATATGAGTATAAAAAAAAAAAAGAAAAGAAAAATCGTATTTTCACGAAGGAAGAAATACACAAGGAGGTGTGAACTAAATGAAAAATGATGAATCGGTAAAAGAGCTGATAGAATAACACGTCCGGAGCGGTGGGAAAAAATGAATGAAAAATATTTTCAATCTTTCGTCACGTTAACAATTTTAGAAAAGAAAAAAAATAATTAATTACGATATTTGAAGAAATTAAAAAAAAAAATTTGTACCTATAAGAACAGTCTCTTCCATCTTTTTTTTTTTTGCCGTTTAAATTGTAAGCTCGTCGTATATATACAAGCTCCATGTTATCTTTAAGAATAATTTGGAGCATTTACTTTTTCTCGATCTTTCTTTATCTGGACATTTATTTATTTCAACGAGAAATAAAGAAAAAAAAAGAAAAAGAAAAAGAAAAAAAAAAAAAAAAACAAGACGATATAACAAAGAGCTTTAAAACTGGAGTTTAACGCAACGAAAGACTTTCGCTGTTCCGTATACCGCTCGCGCATTAACGAGTTCCTTTGCAATTAATGTTATACTTTATCTTGCTTTGTAACTGTTTATAAGACTTTGATGTAGAAAATGTTTCTAATTAGTGTTGGTTATACCTTTCTCCATTTTATTTCCTTCACTTTTATTTCTTCAATTTTACTCGTATAAATGATCCCCCGAATATCAGACAATCTTGCAATTCGTTAATTATTAAAGATATAATATTATGATATAGTATAGACGTAAGTAATAATAATATTATAATTAAATGTTATACGATAAACGTCCGTATGATCGAATCATGACGTTTACAATAACGTTGTATTTTTTTTTTTCTTTCTTTCTTTTTTTTTTCTCCATTTTTCTATAAAAATCAGGAAGATAATAATTACTCATTATTCTCATAAAATGCATTCCTAATTAATATATATTACAATACCCATTATACAATTGATTTTCATCGTTCAATGAATGATTGAATAAATGAATTAATGAATGAATTATTTACCTAGGTATATTAATCGGTCATCTATTCAATTAACCCTAATTACATAATCTACTATCGTAATTTCAAGTGTTTATATATATATAGTTACAATTACTTCCTATCATATAATAGACAGTTAAATGTACATTCAGCATCGGAACGAGAGAGCCCCCAGCTCGTATCTGAACCTGCAGGCATCATCGCACCGATGTTGCTGCAGCGGGATAATCAGTGGACAAAACACATCGGTTGATTGAATCAATTGTCATTTGTAAATTGTCAATTGTCAATTGTCAATTGTCGATCCTTATTATCGGCATTATCACCGCACTAGGCCTCCAGGACGACGTCGATTACACGCCAGTTTCATTCGACAATAACTACACACTTGTGCCGTTACCGCGTCTCGTACACAGAGAAAGAGAAGTCTCGAGAGTGGACAGTGGACAATGAACCTAAAGCAGTCAAGCTCTCTTACGGAGAGACGCCGATCCTCTCCTATTCACACATACACGCGCACATTATATATACAGTTGCCGACGAATTTCCTCCCTGCAGTATTCACCCTGTCCGTATATATGTACCTGGATCTGATTCAACTCACTACTCGAAATAAATTCCGTCGTGCACCACACAAAAGAAGAATATATACGTATCCGCATGATCTATGGAGTCTACGTCATCGTCCCCCGTTTTCCCAATCCGAGGAATCTCCCAATCTCCGAATCTACCACCTAGCTAGCTGCTCTTAGCCGAGCCAAAATATCCCGGAGCTTTTGTCAGAAAAATTCGCGTCTCGACGTTACGGCGCGGCGGGATAGTTTTCTGGCTCCGAAATATACGTACCTACATATGAGGCGAACCCCGTCTCGGTGTTAAAGTACTTTTTTCTCTTCGGTGCGTGGCGGTCGGATTTTCTGCCAATTGAAGACTGACAGTTTTTTTTTTTCCTTTTCTTTTCTTTTCTTCTTTGTTTTTTCATTTTCCTTTTTCCCCTTACCCTCGCCCATTCCCCATATCCGTGTGCCTGTCGAGCTACAGACTAAGGGTTAGAAAGATAAAAGAAAGAAAAAAAAAAGGAAGAAAAGACATTTCGAAAATAGTTACACCGGCGCCAAAGAGGAAAAGGCGTGGTTAGTACCGGAAATCATCCCTGAAACTACGCGCCTTGATCCTTATTTCTGTTAAGATATTTTCACCGGATATGGGAGACAGAGGTGATAATTTGATGAACAATTTTTTTGACAGATAATTAACGTGGGACAAATTTGCAAATTTATGATCCCCGCGGTTTTGTATTTTCGTTTTTTCGTATTTTTTTCTGTTTTGTGATTCTTTTTTTTTTTATTTTTGGAGCTTTCGAGTAGCGGGAAACTTTGAAATTTCGCACGTCACATGTTTTAGTATAAACCCCGAGATTAATAACCATGACCTGTCTCAGCTCTAGAGAAGGTATCTGCTAACACCCGCGTTTCTGACCCTTACAAACTCGGGCAAATCTCGTTAACTAGAGAAATCTCAAAGTTACGCGTCTCGCATACGTAGGTATAGCAAGGGGGTTTCTCTGCCGCGGTATATATCACGGTGGTACGGGTACCTATAGGTGGCTGGGCTGTCTCGTGCTCAACGACACGCGACGACAGCTCTCTACATCTCAATATTAACCAAGAATAGATATGTCTCTCAGTGTTCAAGGTCCATTGTTCTACCCGAAAGTCCTACTATACTCCGTACTACCGTATATAGTTTATATACCTACGACTTCAACTGATACACTTGACAATAGCCATTATAGTTATAATAAAGATAAAGTATAACGATAAAGAAAATAAATATGTAATATATACTCGTCGACAAAATATAGAAAGAAAAATATTAATAATAATAATAAAAAAATAATTAAATCAGAATGAAAAATAGACCGTTCAATTCTCTCACGTGACACTGGGGATACCCGCTTATCATATTATCATTATTCACTCGTAAAAACTTTCCGCAAATTTAATTTTTCAAATGATATTCGTTTGTTCTTTTTTCTCTTCATTTTTTTTTTAGGGATGCGCGGAAGCCCTCGTTTTTTTTTTTTTAAGTTTCATTGTTATTATTATTATTCATTTGTTTCTTTTTTCCAAATGAATATACACACATCGCTATGTATATATATATTCATCATATCGATGAATAGTTACGGTTAGGGTAAAAGGCACTACCGGTCATTAATATTGGCGACTTTAATTCCTATCCTCAATATCTGCACCCTCGACCCTCGACCGTTCAAACTTCCGTACCGTCCTCACCCTCGTCTTCGTAGAGCGGTCCGTTCGCCGATTTCTTCCTAGGCTTTGGCGGCGGTCTGGGTGGCACTTTCCTCCCCAATGTACCCCCGAGAAAGGGGACATCCATCTCGTCCGATAACTTCAACGGCCACTCCGGCGCTCCCTCGGGAGCTGCTCTGTCCGTTGGGCTAGTCGTCAGGATGTTTGGCGTACTACGTTGTATGGAAGGGTGGTAGTGGGACGTAGGTGTACCCGGCAAGGGTCTACCCCTCATCCCCGAAGGCTCGGGACTCTTGTTGAGAGACAATACCGAACTACCATCGGCCGTGGTTCTAAGTCCCAAATTATCGTAGACGGGCTCAAGTCCGTCAGGAGATGCCGGAGGCGCGCTGCTCCAGCTAGGAGCTCGCGGCCTCCTTGGAATAGTGACGTAACCGTGTCGCGGCATGACGGGTGGTCCTGCGCTGTAAGGTGCGGCGCTGCGATTGTGAGGTAAAGTTTTAAAGTTCGTCGGATAAGGTGTCGCCGAGTTATTGGTCGGACTAAAGGTAGCCGGTTGCGATGGAAGTCGAGAACTGTCCGGTGCCGTTGAAGCCTGGCTCGTAGGAGACGCTCCGCGGCCGCCGGAGAAAGCTAAAAGATCTGGAGGGTATGGTCGGTAGGTTGTACCGCGGGGTAGCGTACCGCCGTCTAGTTCAGGGGTGGATCTCTCCCTGTCGTCATCCCCGACGCCACCAGCTGCGTGAAAATGAAAAGAAATGATAACGTAAATAAAGAAAGGAGATCCGTTAACATGGTACAACGATACGAGGTCAAAGTTTATTCAATCATAAGGGATGATGGAGAATGAGGGGTTTTCATTATTATTTTTGTTTTTTTTTTTTCTCAATTTTTGACAATGATGATGAAACGCGTCTCCTCGTGATTTCATTCAGTCGATAACGGATTGTCGCGTAATAAAAGATGCGTACTGACCAAATACTGAATCGTTGTCTAGGAGGGTTCGGTTTAGTTCAGTCGTCTCGGTCCCATGCGAGGTCACCGAGGGCGCGGCCTCGTAACGTCTGGGCGGTTTTACCACCGGGTTAATAGCGGTGATCAGCGACTTTTCCTGTTCCCCTAGACCGTGATGTTCCAGGGCGTTCACCTCCGCGGTTTTTTCGTCGCGACGCGAACGACGCCGGCGACAGTAGCACGCGCAAAGGACAAGGGTTAGCAAAATTAACAGCAAAAGTGCGGTCAGTCCTAGGCCAAGTGCCAGCGGCAGGCTTATGGCGGATTCGTTGTTTCCAATTACATCTCCGATCACGTTTAACGACACGTTCCTTTCCTCCCACCCGCCGGGATTCATCGCCTGACAAATGTACTCCCCCTTGTCGGCGGGAGTCGCATTTGGAATGGTTAGATTCACCCAGTTACCGCCATTCAGGAGTACGTAGCCTCTCGAGTCGCCGTTGTATCGCCTGGTGCCATTGTTCAATATCCTGGTACGGTAGATCCAGGTAACTTGGGGAAGGGGGTTTCCCGAGACGTTGCATGAAAGGGTGACGTCGCCAGGGCGAATTTCAACCCTTGGCGCCGGCCCTGTGAAGAGTATCTCAGGACGGCAAGCAAAATGGTCGCTTTTTATGTCGTCCCACATTTTTCTGGTCAGATTAGCGGGTTGGTCGCAGGCCGTGGGCTTCGTGTATATATTCTTCTGTATTGACCAATCGCGAAAATCCTTCAAATGACAGTCGCAATTCCAGGGGTTATCGCGGAGCGCTATACTGCCGAGTTTTGGCAGGTCGTCAAAGGTCTCCCGTTTCAGATTGGTCAACCTGTTACCCCCCAATGCGAGAGACTGGAGACCAGGGAGGTTGAGAAACGTCCGCTGCCCGATATGGTCCAGTCTGTTATCCGATATCTCAACCTTCTGGAGAAAGGTGAGATTGTGGAATAGGCCATCCTCCAATCTTTCGATTCGATTCTCGTTCAAAAGCAGAACCCTTAGCCTTAGAGTTTCGTGAAACGTGCCCGGGTGCAGGGTCTTTATTTTGTTAACCGAAAGATCAATTTCAATCACTATTTTCAGACCGTTGAATGCCTCTGGATGTATGGTCTCTATGCCACACTCTCGTAGCACCAATTTATGCAGGTTGTTCAATCCCACATCGTGAAAGGCGTCCTTCGTTATGTCCCTAAGTCTGTTGCCGGTGAGTTCGAGGTTTTGTATTTGGTCGGACAAATAGTCAGGGATCTGTGTGAAATTGAGCTTGATACATTCGGCAGTCTTTTTCCCCGAGACCCATTTGCATTTGCAGGGTGGATCGCACTCCCAGTTTTCCTGCCCGCCGCATAGACCCGCAGCTAGGAGTAGAAAGACGAGTTTGAGGAGCGTCGAGTCCATGGTTTTCCCTCAACTGAAATCAAAAAAAGGGGTGGATCGTGTTATGAAAAAGCGTAATGTGCCTTCGAGTATATAATGCGATATGTATATATCCAGAGCTGTGATATAAACGCCGCAATTCCTGTCTTTGACGTAAGTACAAAGAGGCAAACGGAGGGGACAGAAATTCCGAGCTTTCGTCCCGCGACTCCCCGCAGCGAGTGGAGCTTCAGAAAATTTTCCCAAGCTCAGACTTAAGCTACTGAGATTAGTTTAGATGGCCTCGAAAAAGAGATGGCATTTCTCCAGGACTTGTGTACAAGGGGAAGGCAAACTCCTGCGCTCGAGGAATAAATAAAAAAACGATACTTCTCTGGTGAAAAAAAGGAGGGAAAAAAAGAAAAATCTAAAGAAACAGGGGGAAGAAAGAACCGTCACAAAGCCTTCTCCCCTTTTCCTCATCCCTTCGGAGATACCTAGATATTATCCAATTACGTCAAACGTGCTCCTCTTCTTCCCCTGTTATACAGTTACGTAATATCTTCAGGATAACAGCTTTCGTAACTATACTTTATGCCGGAATTCTATGGCTTGAGAAGGTACGAACAATGCGATTAGTGCATTTCGTTTCTATTCACGGCTATAACCGCGAATGTCTGTCATAGTTGTTAGATTAACGTTATTTACATATTGTACATCCAGAGCCCAGCGCAGCGGCGATATTCTGCGGCACGAAAGATGAAGCTAGTCTATTCATACATCCCTCAGCTTAGTTATATGCAGACATCAGTGGCCGGTGTGCTTTACACCGTATTATAGTACGTATGCTCGTCAGATTACTAATTAATCTCCATGAGGAGATGGAGGAAGGGAGAAAGGGAGAATGAGATATTTCGAAGGAGGAATAAAACTCGGGGGTTGAAGGGAAAAACGTTGATGGCTCGGCGAACCCGAAATTCTCCTGTGACTATCGCCGGGTGTCGTAAAATTTGCAGAAACCCATCAGCTCGATTTGTTCCCCGAATCAGAGGGCGGATGTTGTCACGAGACGATCGTATAAGGTATAAGTATAAGTAAAAGCCGAAAAGCTAGCCCGCAGAGACGGACTTAGGGTGCGGGTAGTCCGTCGTGCTTTTATGGCTGATTATTCCATGTTTCTTGGCTGACAGGTGACCGAGCGTTTCTCGTACCTGTTAGACTAAGGTTGAGACAAGATCCCTAAGGCAATGACCCAAGCGCACGCGATAACGTTTTAATTAAAGTTGACCGATGAAACGACCGCCTAACATTTCGCGGAATACAAAAGCGAGGACAAAATACGTCTTTGTTTGAACAGGATACTTCCCAACAACCCAAATAGCAGAAGAAAAAAAAGAAGAAGAAGACAAAAATACATCAATTACACCCTTGTTAATTATTGGCCACAAATAATAATTCGGCTTTGATAGTTTCGGCGTGTCGTTAAATACAGGGTAATAAATGATAATAATAAGTAGCTGGGTAGGTAACTGTATATCTGACGATAATTATAAAACTTTTCTACCCTCCGTAATCATATACTGTGAAAAAGAGATTAGTTGTTAATTTGTAATAATTGGTCAAGTTAATAATAAACGGAGGGTAATCAGTACCCTCGACCTCCGTTCGGTGTACATACTATAGGTCTGTATGTATGTATACAATACGTATATATATATATAATAAAATTGGTTCAGAATTCGTGAAGTGCGCAGATTATACGTGCATGTGTTATATATATAGGTAGTATTAAAGCGAAGAGATTTCATAGGAAGGTAGTATAATTTTCGTTGATGGTATGTCGCGCGTGAAATGACCCTAGCATGTAATTAATGTTAGGTATAGTAGGTAAAGCGGAACTAATTACACGTGAGCAGTAAAAATTCAATATGTAAATTAAAAACATTCCTGCATATACAGGTGTATATTCTCCATGTATCAACGTGAAAATTCTGTACCGTCGTGTATATTCGTTCAAGCAATGGAAACAAACGTGGCATATACATATACCATAGGGGATGTCGCTACCGTATGGGCAGACAAAATTTGACGCTTCAACAGGAAAGAGCATTAACACTCGACGATAAAAATGATTAAGGTACGGTGGGGTGGATCCGGGTCAATCAACGTGGTTTAATGGGTAAAATTCACTCGAGTTCCGTGTCAAAGGTGATGAACGTTCGTCCGAAAGAAGAACCCATCACGATTCGATAACAGAAAATAAAAAATTTGGGGTGGAAGTCAAACAAGGAAAAAAACAAAAAACAAATGGGGGAAAAATATATACCGAACAAAGTATATAGGGATGAAAATTTTGTTATTTTGTTATTTTTTACCTACATCGTTAGAAAAATTATAGATAATTGTGTTGCAGTTTTTTTTTTTGTTTTTTTGTTTTTTGAGAGGGAGAGAAATATGAAATAAATGAATGAGAACGAAAAAAGATGAATAGTCGTGATTTCGGAGCAAATACGAGATCGTTACGTTAGCTAAAAGTGTAGAATAGAAAGAGACCGAGATTCCCATTCCCCGGTCACCTCTTTCCGGGTCGGTCTGTACTACTACGGCGAGTGTAACGATGGCATTAAATTCCAAGTACTTGCTCGGAAATACTAGTAGCACGGAACTCTGCAGCACGCCTAGTCGCGGCGTGGTGCGAGCGCGGCGCTCTTTCCCGTTTGGTAATCTCAAAATATGGCAAGCGACATTGGCAATTTAGGTTCGTATAATTTCAACATAGGATGAGGGAGGGTGGATAGAGTAGGTGGGTGCACCTCCTCCTGGGAGTTTGACCCAACGTGTCGCTAAAGTTAAATTAATACCAGCTCGTATCTACGGGTTCGCCTTCTCCTTTTATTATTGCATTAAAGTCTGCGGTTTTACCGCCCTCTCTTATACTCTCCCTCTCTATTTCTCTCCGCGCCAGGCGAATAAATTAATAATTGACGGTGCACCGGCACCAGTAGGATAGCTGGTATGCCGGAGAGGAACCCCTCGCTCTCGTCACGAGATTGCTGCACCATCGCGCGTGAAATGCTCCAAGGCGCGCTCTCCTGCCTCTCCTTCTCTGATGAAATTAATGAATATATTCCTGGCAGGAAGCCGGCGAAGAAAAGCTTCCCTCGATTTGACACAGATTTTTTTTTTTTTAATTACCTGATCAATTATCCGATCTCAATAAGCCGTGAAATTATTATCATATATATATTATATACGTAGGTACAGGTACCTATAAGAATTTTGCCAATCCATGTAGAATACAAGTTTCAGAGTTACACATGGTTCACGCAATAGTCTCGATTAATTTCTAAGGCATTCCATGATTGCAAATAGAACAAAGCAACGCGAGAGTTTCTTACTGACAGCTGTATATCTAAGGTTCGATATACGTAAACGGAGTTGCCGGCTAGAATACGACGCGGGAGGTCCTGGGGAACCGGAAGTTCGAAGGGTGAGTGACATCCGAGGTTATCGAGGGCTTGAGTAAACAGCATTTCGTATATATGAAGGCGAAAAGGGACTCCCGTATACAGAACACGGTTGAGGGATATAAATTTTGCAGAATGATCCCACGCCATTTTCTTTGTATATTCTATTTCCAAAAAGGAAGAAAAGAGAAAGGAAAAAAAAAACAACAACAACACTCCGTCGTTTTTACCTGCAGGGTTGAGGATGAGGCCGAGGGAATCACGTTACACGCATTTCAGGGGCGAATTTGAGATATGAAATATTCCGGAGTAGGTATACGCGAATGTCGGGGTTACATCGACGACGAATGTGAACGGACTTTTAACACGCGATGTTTGTTGTTATAAAAGCCCGTGTCAAACCTCGAGGCCTAGATTCGCACGGCTCCACCCTATACAAGCTGCAGAGTAATTTATCAGTCTTTACATAAAGTCGCATCGATATATGCATACAGGTATATACCTATGTGTTACTAGCGAATAGTTCCACGTATACAATCAATCCGCGAAGAGCTAGATTAATGTTTCAAATTCACGTCTGTTCCCCATATTTGTCTAAACAGTCAATTCCGTTTTATACCTTGCGAAAAACAGAAATAGGCAAAACCCATCTCTACCGAGATTCGTGTCATATTTCATTCATTGACTTATCGCGAAACATGGATATACATGTCACCCTTTACGTAAGTATAAACATACAGTATAAACGTACGAATGCGGTATGTATATCGTTTCCAGAAGTGCAAATATCCTCGAGGGTGCGTGACCTTTGTCACCACAGCGGTCTGTTGACTCAAGCCAGGTATCAAAGCAGACGAGGTAGATTGCGTTTTATTAATTACTCCGGCTGTGTTACGGGGGAGAGGCTAATTTTAATCGGTATTTACACGAGCACTTACCTCTCTTGTCCGCTCCGTATGATAAAATGGCAGAGCGTCAGCGAGGGTGAGGGTGAGGGTGAGGATGGGGTAGGGTAGGGTAGGATAGAACGGTGGATCTTCATCGAACAATTTTCAACATCAAACGTGTTCGATGAAATAATAACTAACTAACTAGCTAACTAGATAACCAAGAAAGTTCGTTCGGAGCTAAAACTTTGGACGAATTGAAAATTTCTGTCGGTTTAGTATACAGAGGAGCTGCGGGGAATTAATGAAACGAGATTATGGTCGAGTATAGCAATAACCGAATGATGATGGGGTTATTCGTTTTGTACGTTTATACTTGTGGTTTATGATAACTTTGCAGCTCGTGAAATACGATGAAATTTTCCAAAGATTAAAACCCAGCCGAGATAGATAGGGCGCAGGTATTCTATATATATGAGGTAAATCTTGCACGGTATAAAATGTACGCGCGTACCTACGAAATAAGTTTTTCGGTGATGGAAAAAACCGCATGGAATGCAAATTAGGAAAGTATGAGAAGAAGGAACGATAAGATAGAGGGTTCGGGTTCAGGGTAACAGAATTTCCGAGTCTTATCTAGAAGGAGGAGGAAAGGCGGTGAAATGATCCGAGGTAAAAAGGATCGGGACCACGTCTGGCACGTCGAGTCAACAAAAGGCTTTTTTCCGAGGATTAATATTTATGAAGACTTCATTGACTATTAATAAAAAATAGTAGGTATACATACGTGCCTGTGGTATGCGAAGAACAAGGAATAAAAGAGAAGGAAAAACTCGCTGCTTAATTTTACAGCTCTATTCATTATTCAGGTATGAATTTACACCATAATCTCGCTCGTTCAACCCCTGAGATTTAACAGGAAAAATTATTGTCCAAATTTTCACCTAAGCAAACGAATAATCGCCAAACCCCATCTGGTGTTCTTCACGTTCCATAACGGAGCTTCGTACTCGAACAAAAAAACAAAAAAAAAAAAAGAGGAAAGAGGGGCGAGAGGGAATGAGAGAAAAAAATTGTACGTCGCGTGTCGCTTATCGCTACCTCGCCACTTCACCTTCCTACGCGCTGCTGTCAACCCTTCTGCATAAGTTTCTAAGAGACGCTTAACCCCAGACCAACTTGCTGTGTGACCCAGGTTAAAAATCCAGGACACGATCACGGCCCTTAAAGTTTAGACAGATCTTGTCCCCCCTGACTACCCCCGTTCGTAGTCGAATCCCTTCCCGTTCCAAAAACGTCAGTCAACTTTTTTTCTCAGCTTTTTAAACGTGTGGTTTAATTCCCTCGGTGATCGATAGAATAATTAAAACAATATCCTCGTGGAAATAATTACGCCGTATGTTAATTACTGGGAATATATTATACGGAATGAGTAAAGAGGGCCGGAATAAGGGTCGCGACTTTAACTACGAGTACTCGTTCCTGTAGGAGGTGGGCAACGGGTGGTGGGTGGTCGGTGGTCGGTTAACCTGGCTCTCGTGACTGAAGGAGGGAGCGGCTCTACCTTCCGTTCTCCAGGTGGGTGGCGGACCTACCTGCTGCCTACGAACTGGTCGCATCGACCGCAGGAACTCGACAATGCCGCCTTGCCGCATCAAGTAAGAGAAGCCTCAACCCAAACCCGGAACCCAACTGAACTGAACTGAACTGAACTCAACTAAAACTGAGCGAAACTAGAACCTTGACAAACTCAACCAAACCAAACCAAACCAAGCCAAACCAAACCCAGAACCGAGGGCCTTGCTTTATCTCTTCGTTGGTAAACACCCATCCGCGCCTTATATACCTGGTGCAGATATACACAGCTGTAAACTTGACGTACACGCGTGCTGATGGTCCCATACTACGTAACTCTAGACCACTGGCTTAACCTTAGAGCCCCGACTTCGTTCATCACCGAAGATTCTACCAGCGTAGTGATGTACCGACGTCAAGCCTAGAGGAAACCTTAGTGCGGTGTAAGGGTTGAGAAAGGATTGCACCGTGACTTTGAGTATTACTAACTAAGGGCGAGATGAGCTTGGGGTAAAGGTCCAAGAGAGATGGACCACTAGAGGAGACGTACTGCCGCGCGGGTATACGGTGTGAGAGTATGGGGATATTTATTCACCGATTTTCTGGAGCAAATTTTCCATAACAATAAACCTGCATCGAATTTATAGGTCCAAATTTTATGATACACTGCTTTCTTCTCTTTGCTTCTTTTTGTACGAAATCCCACGTGAAAAAAAAATCAGGCTCGAATTGATGGCCCGTCAATAAATGTGACGTTATCGATCAATAAAAGAAACAAACTTATGTGAAGAAACGAGCATGTGAGGAATAAAAAAAAAGTCATCCATCTCTCCTCGACGGATCGTAAACTACGTCAAAAGTCAGAAATGACCAGTTCGTGGAAGAAGATGACAAATGTATGAAATAGATGAGAATTATCGTGACGTTTGACATTTTTTTGGAATCAAGGCTCGTCCGTGTATCTCTGCAGTTTATCCTTAGGCCTCATTTGACTAGGAAAGTTGAGAAATCGACGAATCAGTTCAAGGGATTCAAAGGATATCAGACTGCTCCTAGTTTTCGTTGAGTTTGTGAACGGGTCGCGATTAAAGGCGAGGAGAGAACGTCGCACGGAAGGTTGCAAATACGTCGCGAAACAAGGCAAGGGAAATTGGTGGTTGAGGTCTACACTGCAGGGCGTCTCGTTGGATCGTAGTTCTGCTCTAGTTTCTAAGTCCGTTGTTCTTGAGGAGGTCATTCCACGGAGCTAAACTTAGCGATGTACCTACCTCACAGCCCGCAGTACTTAATGCGCAAAATGACTGTACCTGCGGCTCTCTTTCCTCAAAAATTAGTCACTGACAATGAGTCGAGTTTATACTTTATAATGACGATATTTATCTTCTCACGATGTAGTACACGGCATTGTATATTATAATGCAGTGGCTACGGCACAATAACGCTACCAGATCTACACGCGAAATGTCTTTACATATATATAGATATGTATAATATATATATACACAAAACGAGGGCAGCAGGTTTTTGTGGTCGTTAAAGAAATGTTTAAGTTTCCGCAAAGAACGTTAGACGGGTACGTACCCACGAATATTGCAAAGTATCTAGCGAACGACCCGCCGAGTCGTTAGAGCGCGACGTTGATGACGGTGAAGAGAAAAAGAAAGAAAGAAAAAAAAAAAAGAAAAAAAAACGAGAGAGAAAAAGAAAAAAAAAAATTTCAAGTCACGCGGGTAAAAGTTGAAATTCAAATTTTCCATACGTATAATATGTATCTGTAGACATATACCTACATTAATCGAGAGGCTCTGTCGTATCTCGTATCTCGATCATGTGATCAGAGTCGTAATTCCTCCGGGTAATGTGATTTATATCTTTTTATAACTTTCGAGGAAACCCGCCACCGCTACCGCGACTGACTTCTACGAAACGAGTCGAAACTTATTTGGCAAGTCCGCGATCGTCGTATTGATTCGTTTACTCAAAGGCCCTTAGACTCGCGAAGGAAGGACCTACCGCCACTACTACTCCCAAGGTAGGGCTGCAAGGCCAATAATATCAGTTCGATCGCGACGAGACTACGTGGCACGACAAAAAGGTTAATGGTGCCAACTCCTTGGCGAGAGAAACGTGTATATATATATCTAACAATATATACCCCGTCAAGGAAAAAAAAGAGTGTCGAAAAGTTCGTTGGAGGTTTTTTTTTCTTTCTTTTTTTACCTTCAATTTGAATGGACCACCGATTCAGGCTGTAGATGAAAAGCTTTTATACTTTGATCAGATATCTTGACCTTACGTTATAGAATCACGAAATTTGAACCCGATGATTCCTGAAGTGAGTATATATCACGTCTCTTTGGTATAGGTATATATTAACTATATTTTTCCCATTTTATCCAGTGCACTCTTCTATTCCCTTTCAAAATGAGCCCAAAAATATTTTCCATTCTACTATATTCCCGAGTTAATTATATAGGAAAAAGATATCCCGTTTGAATGAGCACTCGGATTTGAGCTGCACGTCTCTCCTTCTGGAAGAAGCTATTTTAAATCAATATCCATCATTCGAAGAAAGAATTTTTATTTCTTACCCACCCTGCATGTAGTTATATATAACCAAGTCGAGCGACATAGCCGAAATAAAGGATCTCCACTTATTTGCACCTCAGTGAAAAGTCTGGAGCATCTCTTCCTGTGGGAAAGACAGGCTGTAAGACAGACGACGTCATCATCCCCCGGAGGTAGGACTGGCTCTACTTTTCCTCGGTGAAGAGGAGGCCGTGATGCATATAGTTATTTCAGCAAAATACTCGACGAGGTAGGGAAATGGAACAGCTGTTTTCTAGCTGGTAGTCAGCTGGTGAGAAATACCATCGAAGTTCCGGTCACTGGCATATAAGAGAGGTCAGGACAGCTTATACAGCTGTTTGCTTTTCTCGTCATCAAAACCCGCTCGACGAAGAGGGAGATATTTGCTTTCGATTTATCACCGGTGTATATTTTAAGGTAATTAGAATCGGATTAAAAGACTCGCGAATTCCACACGTGGAATATTCATGGGGGAATATCCCGGCACTGGATTGATAAAACATGAGGTTTTGTCGGCGGCGAGGGTTTTCGGCCTTTCCGAATCCTCGAATATGAGTTTTATAGTTTCTCATTGGCCAAGCATTGATGCTGAGTTTGCTCTCTGCTCATTCTACTCCGCTCCCTTCAGGACGTGTGTAGACTGAGCCTAAGCACACTCCGTTAATGTTTCACGCACGGGGCATTTACCGAGTTGATTACCCCCGCCGACCTAATGAATTCTACGCCTGGGAATATAAATATTAGTACTGGCGAAAACGGAAGGCAGCGAGTCTCTTTCCTCCGCATCCACCCACCGCGAAATTCGTGTTTCGAGATTTGCCCTGCTTGTGGTTTTGCAAGACCCTCGGACGATGACGAGGGTCTACGTTGTTACAAACCCCAGGCCCCCGTCTCTATCTGTAGCCCCAAGCTAATTATAGGTTCCTCCCAATGTCCCCAGGGTGTTAAAGGCAAGAATAAAGATTAGTCCAGTTTATTAATGAACGTTGTGCATAATTAGGGGAGGTTATATATAAAATTGTTGCGTTTAAATTTATCTGTTGCAGTGTGTATAAAAACGTTGAATATCTTCCGCAAACTTTCGCTTTAATTGATACTAAAGTAGGCGGCCGGCCAGCGAGCCTAGATATAATACAGAAATTATTGGAAAAGTTAAAGGGAAGTTAGTAGCGAAGTTATATGAATGGTTAAATATGATAATGGGGTCGAGTATACAATGGGTAACTCTGAGGATATTGGAATTGAAAATTTTTAATGTTATACCCGGCCAAAGGAGTGTGGGTGTAGCCAGAGTATATATGTATAAGGCATTAGCGAGGAAATTGATAAAGGTTTAAATATCGCGTCGAACAAGCCTTCCCAAATCATGTCCCGGCGGATCCAACCACTTCCCATATCCCCGTACATCTCCCACGTACATCCGAGCTGACTAGTCATCTCCGAAACTTGCGAGCCACTCGGGGGTGTCTTATGTAGGAAAGCTGTGTACGTATCTACTTATCGAAAGTGGTTTCTCCTCTCTTCAGCCTCGTATATCGCCCATACTTTGTATATAGTACCGGGCGTATAGTTTATGTAAAGTATTTGTGTACTGCACATCCATTTGTGTATCCCCAGCTCTGCCACCCACGTGGCTACGTTCATATACCTTCGGATATAGACATAGTATGAACTTTTATTTACCCACGGGAAATTACCATTTTAAGTACCCCGCCTCGTTGTTGAGGCAGGAATATCGGTCGATGGACACGCTGCTGCCCCTACGCGGACAATAATTATGGTTATAAACGTTGCGCCACCACTTAGGGAAGTTTTGCACCGTTATATAAACCGATAATAAGAAATTTCCAAGGGGAGATATAGTTCGGAGGAAAGAAGCTAGAGAAATGGTTAAGATCATACAGATTTAAACAACTATTTCGCGATTAAGGATTCCGAAAGCAGCCGCACTATAATACATCCCACAAAGCCAGCTAGAGTGTAATCTTTGCATTTTTCTCTTCCCAACGTTATTTACCCCGGGGGAATTGCAATTGCTAACAAAGGCTTTCGTGAAATGAAAGAAAGAAAGAAAGAAGGAAAAACGAAAAAAGAAAACAAATCTGAATTTATACCTCAACGGTAAAGAAATTCATGTCTACTTCGCCGTTTGAGGTAAAAGTATATATACATATATATAGGTATATATGTATATATATTTGTGCAGAAATATATAAGAATCCTCTCTTATCGCATCTACAAATTTATAGGGGTTGTTATTTTTTTTTTCTTCCCCCTTTTACAAACGACTCTTCAGATTAAGTCTAGCTACTGGACGTCCGAGCAGACGGCACGTACAAAGACACATCAAGGTAAACTTTGCGGGCACATTGGAGGGGCTAAGCGGACGATGAAGATTGCTATTGGATTTTTGGCCTATGTACACCAAGCTGTATATAGAAAGGATTAGAGCTTATATATCCGTAGTCCACCCATTAGGGTTGCCCGACTACCTCCGCCAGTTCATTCTTATAATTCATCATCATTATTGGCGTTCTTGTAACTGGACAGGGGCTGTGTGCTTTCTCGTGCCATTTCCCGCAATCTATCTTTGGTTTTCTCACCTCCGACTATATAGAGGAACTGAAATTTATTTTTCCTCCTTTCTCTTCGATTTCTTTCTTTTTTTTTTTCCATTGTTCGGATATTTTCTGTTGCACTATCTCACCCGCTTTCCCAATTCCCGTTTCACGTTTAAGGGAGCTTTCCAGTGTGACAGCCCAAAAAATCGCTGTTTTTCGCGATTTTTTTTTTTAAAGAAAAAATAATCTAATCGGTCTGGTTTTTTTTTTTGTATATTAATTGGGTATTGAAGAAAACAAAACAATTTTTTAAAGATCGATTTATTTATTAATTAATATCTATAAAAATGATGAAGCAATTGTTGCAGAAAATGCACTTGGATGTGGTGTCCACGTTGGGGGTCACAATTTTGATTTGAAACAAAAAACACAAAAAGATTATTGATCGGTATATAATTGGCTTTCGTGCTATGGAGGCTTTCTTTTTTTTTTTGACATCTTCCTATTTTTTTGTAAAAAAAACTGCCAAAAAAAAAATGCTAAAATCGATACTTTTCGTTCAAACCGGCGCCATTTTTGCAAAAAAAAAAGCCTCCATAGCACGAAAGCCAATTATATACCGATCAATAATCTTTTTGTGTTTTTTGTTTCAGATCAAAATTGTGACCCCCAACGTGGACACCACATCCAAGTGCATTTTCTGCAACAATTGTTTCATCATTTTTTATAGATATTAATTAATAAATAAATCGATCTTTAAAAAATTGTTTTGTATTCTTCAATACCCAATTAATTTACAAAAAAAAAACCAGACCAATTAGATTATTTTTTCTTTAAAAAAAAAAATCGCGAAAAACAGCGATTTTTCGGGCTGTCACACTGGAAAGCTCCCTTAAGAATTAAACGCATGAGCGCTCGATTGCGCGTTCAGTTTCCTCCGAATAGGCGTAAAGCTCATCAATCATAGAGTTTACAATCGAGAGCGCGGGTGTAATACTTGGACGTCTGTTCGTGTCACGCGTCGTTAGCTCGTCAGAGCGATTTGGACAGGTGAGCAATCGTCGACGGGACTATGAGGCTAAAAGGCGACTCGACGTGACTCGCGGCCTTGTCGCTATGCCTATACCTTCTATAGATACGAATAATGTATCAAGTATAAACGTACAATACGAACGAGGGAGAGAAAGAGAAAGAGAAAGAGATAATTTCATAATAATTGTATACCTTACCCGATTCGCGTCATCGGATTTATCATAAACCCACATGTTGAAATAAATGTGCGAATATAGAAACGCGGAATATGTTAAAGCAACGTCGCGGTTCGTCGCGGATTATTAGAAGGAAATTCTACAAGCAAATAATTGAATATCGCAACCCCTAGACCCCGACGCCCTTCCAATCGACAAACTCTATTCAAACGACGTAGTAAGTTTTCTTATTCGAGGTAACTTTCGTCATAAATAAAGATGGGAGGGTATACGAGGAATCTGGGGGTGACTCGGAGTGCAAACAAATTATACAGTTTACTCGCCACTAACGAGATTGCTCCTCTTCGCAAATTGCTCAACTTGATAAGTTGCCATATGCGTACAAGATATAGGTATACCTACCGCCTACATATGTATATGTACATGAATATAGTACCTAACCCAGATTTCTGAGCTGCTGATTCAAATCTCGTGTATCAGAATTCTTACAAAATACCAAAGATTTCGCCAAGGATTTACATTCCCTCGATTTGTTCAATCAGAGATTTTCATATGCCAATAATGTGTCAGGCTACTGTCACTCCCGGATAAAGTTAGCCTCGATACTTTACTAACGAGCAATTCAATTATTTCTCATAACATTAGCGAGATCGACAATCGCACTGTACTTCCGAGAGGAAATTATTAATCATTCACTAAGTTCCAATTTAGCGACTGGATATCTAAAATATCTACAGACTTACGAAGAACTATTCAAGCAGGTTTTACGAATGTTTGAAAAAATCTAACCTGTATATATTCAACGCGTAGATATTTCCGGTTCGATTGAAGTGCGAATCACTTCCTTGATAGGAGTAATAATTATTCTCCTCTGTAATTTACTCGTCAGTTAAATACAAGGGGGATGGAAAGCTTGGGGGTTTAAATTACCGGCTAGCAACAATCCTGACGATAATCATATCAGTTCTGTTCTAAACCCGAATATATTCGGAGAGAAAGAGAAGGAGAGGAGTTCATGTAGCTGGCAATGGACTATACCGCACAGGTGCCTCGGGAGGGCTCACGTTTGGTTATTAATATGGATAACGTGTCGATACACACCTGCTGGCTATCCCTCGGGATACCAGGCTACCTACCCTGCCGCGTGTAGATAGGCATGTATATATTTTGATCCTTAGGGCAACACCAGGTTAGGGAAAACGGCCGAAAATTGTAAACGTCACAGTTTGCGGACAAAACTTAAGAGGAACAACCCCCGAGCTGTATATAATATTCAAGAATATGATCTCGGGTTTTTCTATCCGGAACGAGAGACTCTTTATATTTGGGTTAAAAGGGGTTGACATTAAATTTTCGTAAAGTAAGTAGAAAACCGAAGACAAATATACGCGGTGTGATCAAAACTCGAGGGGATACCTATCCGTTCGAGTCACAGCGGAATCAAGTATCAAACACGTGCGGTTTATGGTATTTCAATATCGAAATGCATCTAATGGTAGCCGGGCTCCGGTTCAATAAAGCCTGCACTGTCTCGGAGCTTTCAACTTCACTGAAGAATTTTACGTACGGTTGGGTATTCGTAATCCGTGTGCCACGTTGAGAGGATTGCATAAACTTTCCAAATAAGACCGCCTCCTATAAATCAGGCTGGAAAAGCCCGCCGGTTCTTTTCGCCATATCTGATATTGTGAAGAGTATATTACACGCGAGTTCCTCCTCTAATATACCGCACATATGTATACACGCAGCTTTTCAAAACTGCCAAATATATTCTCAGTATCCGGTTCGTACATTGATTCGGAACTTATTATTATGTGCAAAAATTGCGCGGCTATGATTTCTCATTTGCCTAAATCATACATTTTCGGATATTGTACCGACTAAGGTAAGTAATACTGCAATATCCTGTTTTAGCCTCTAATCCCGGCTAATCTCACCTACAAGTTCTGATTTGAAAACCCTCTCATTTAAAATCAGGTGGTAATCAGCCCGAATTAGAGCGAGCTCTGTAAATATGACATAGGTCAACCGTTGATTGAATTTAGAGAACAATTTTAGTCCGAACCTTATCCGGCTTTGCGAGGCAACTTAATACCGACGTAAATCTGGCGTGGACTAGGATTTTCGAAAAATATTACATTTCTCATATATTTCCAGATTTTTAAACTCCGTGTAATAAAAAAGACAAAAATTTCGATTATCTCGAATTTGTTTTGCAGCCAAACGGACGAATATTTCAAAGAATTTCTATTCTACACCAGAACTACGCGTGAGGACTGTATGTGCATAAAATTATATGTTGATCAGACTAATGGTTAGTTTTTTATTAAGCCAACAGTTAACCTGGACCATTTTTATATTCTGCTCGTATACACGTGCCTCCTTCAGAATTTTTTTCTCTCAGATGTCAACACCATATCGTACAGCGAATTAATGAAATGTGGAAAAATCGTGGATTAAAAAGAAGAGTGAAAAAACTATTTCAAACGAATGAATCAGTACCCCGAGTTTAACCGTAATACGTATAATGCCTTCTATAATTCTGTCCATTGCCTCGAGCAGTCAACCACAATTCAGTCCCGTCTCCTTGGTCGTCTACCCCATTCCCGCTATTTTCTAACCGACAATAAGTGAGGGAAATAAAAATAAAAATAAAAGTAAAACGTAACGCAACATTTCACCGCTAGCCGGTATATACCCATGTTAAAGTAGGAACTAAATTTTACCCCTGTTATATATACATACGTAAACGTGTCAACCTGAAAATTTCAATGCCGCACATATGCCCCATTTATTATTATTACATGTTTCTCTTTTTTTCTCTCTTTCGCGTTGTTTCCAAATTCCTCGTGATTTTTCACGTGAAACAAATAAAAGTATACGCGTATGTATGCGGTTCATATATATATTTTTTTTCATACACGTCAACCCTTGCGCAATATGAGTAGAAGGTGATTGGAGAATAGATTGAGAGATTATGGGGACGTCATAGGAGTATATTTTTCTAAAATAGAGAAATTCTTTCGAGGTCGAGTATTTCGGGGGTTGAATGATCATAGACAAAGGGGGCGCGTTATATTCTCATTTCGTTGGGAAACCGGGCGATGGATCACCGGTATGAAAGTACTTTGTCACGGGGTCCCCCAGCGCGAGAAATTCGCCGCAAAGATCGCCGGACCAAGATCGGTAGAGGTCGAACCTTGAGACGGATCATATGTCTTCGAAACGACCTCAAGTTAGCCGAATGTTGGACTACTCGCCTTCTACTGACACGAGATAAAAGAAGAACTGGCGTGAAGCTTCTCTGTCACATTGCGAGCGGCCCACCCCTTAAGGCTGTTTTTAAAATGTCTATTCCACTTTTGAGACCGAAAACCACATTCGAAACTGAAACCTTTCTTTTATTTTTCCCTGTGTTCTCCCACTTTCCAGCCATTCGCTCCCTTCCGTTTTCCTCTTTCTCTGAAATGGTTACGCTCGGTTACAGTCGGGCATTTTCTAGCTCTGCCATTCCCATCCACAACCCCCACACCTCTGACGCCTTACTTCCATCTTGTGCCCTGGAAAACCCCGTGAGATTTACGACAGGCTCTCAATAGCTTCGAACAGCCATTCGAACGGTGTCAAGCCACGAGTAAATTCTACACATTTTTTTTTTTCTCTTTTTTCTTCTCCAAACTAACACGTATAAATGCCTCGAGGAATTACACAAGTTCACGTGACGTTCGCGGCGACGTAGCAATTCTACCATCCCCTCAGATATCAGGCTCGAAAATTCACTGCGAAATGTTATTTGGCGATCGGTGTGGCTCGGAAAATGAAAAAGAGCCACGAATCCTTGGATTGATCGAAGTTTGATTAATTGGAGCTAATTCAAAGTCGAGAGTTAACGGAACCGAGCAAACTGCCGAGCTCGAATAAACAGACGGAACAAAGAATCGCGGAGTAACAGTTATTCCCGATTCTCTGGTCGGAAAGTAAATGGCCCCTGTAAACACCGCTGATAATAAAAGACAAACTTTGATGGCCGCGGTTTTCACTCACCTTTTCCTGACACAGCAACCTTGCTCACTCAGGCCTGCTCTGACGTCGTTTATCCTGTAACAATAAATCCCCACATCAGTATATGCGTATATATCTGCTGAAATACGCGAGAGAAGAGAAATATAACAACGGTTAGGTAACTTCATTGGCAAATGAAAAAGAGAAGGATAGAAAAATGAGTGCAACACTCTAATAATGAAGTTTTTGGTAACACTGCGTTGAATTATTCGCATAGTGAAGAATTGACGCGTGAACCCAATTCCTCTGTCCAACAGACCGTGCATGATATACGACGTCGATAATTAATTGGTGAATAGTTAATTAATAAAGAGACGTTAATTAGAGCAGAGTTAGCCGGTGGCAGCAGGTACCTAGTAGAAACATAAATAATCCGGGGTAGGTAGGTACGGTGTATAAAGTAGAGTTTCGGAGGTATGTGGGATACAGTGATATTCGCGCTTTTTATATATGCATATGTGGGTGTATAGCCCAGTTAGTTTTTGACATATTTAACTATAAATGACATCGAGCCGTTTTCCAATAACGATAAAAGTAAAAGCATTGAGTTTGGAATTGTGGGAAAGTGGGTGAGCCTAGGTCACCGACTGGGCTACGAGGTAAAGTAAATCGGACTCATTTGATTAGAAGGTTCATTTCAGTGTCCGAGAATTGAAGCGGGCAACCATCAGCGTTTGGGTCGGTTGGATATCGGATTGTTTGAACGACGTAATCACGACACCTAACTGGAACTGGTAGGCGATTTGAGAAAAGCTGGTAACATGCCCCAAGGGCTCGCGTTTAAAGGGCTACCGCCCTTAATTTGTCCAAAAGTAAACGATGGTCGTCCATTTGACAAAGAGTATGTGATCAAAGTCGGAGGACTCGGTAAAGACACTCGTATTAAACAAATGCCCATGGAAAAAAAGAGAGCACAAGGTCTTCCAGTCACGGAACAATTAATCGTTTTATAAACTTTTTCAAACTTCGAACTGATTCTTTAGATGCAAGCTTTTTGCTGTTAGAAATCCGGTTATCTTGTACTTAGTACCCCTGCTGTCTAGAATCCATCTAGCCAACCACGAGACAAATTAAATGCCGAAAATAGAAACGACGAGGGTTGAAGCCGAGTAGCGCAGTTTGACTTTCCCTGGCTTCCCGGGCCTCGGTTTGCGGACTAAAAAGGGTTGGGGTTTTCGGATTATAGTCCCAGGTAAGGGGGAAACGACACGAGATGTTCGGAGGCTGAGAAAATGGTGGCGACGGCTTACAACACGCTTTCAGCCAACCCCTTAATGTTTCTTCTTTGACGCCTCAGAGCTTGCGGCTGTTCTCGCCTCCACTTCCCCATACCGTATACCATATACACTGTGCCTGCATTATACATAAATAAATTAATACGAGGAAGCGAGAGGCGCGAGGACGTTGATCAGGATAAACGAGCACGCTAATTAATATATTTAGTAGAGAATATGGCGAGCGGTGAGTTATTTGTCAATTAGCCAGATCAAAGGATAGCGCAAAGTATATTATAACGATGTTGACGATTCCTGAGAAAATTACCATAAGCCTGCATTGCATCTGACTTATAATTATTTTCCTATAAATTCAACGTTCTTAAAGCTGCACAGGTAATTAGGCAGCGTGAAAAACTCGCAACGTCGTGTCAGCAAAGTCTTTATACCTTTCACCCTCGATAAGGCAGGCAGTTCATCCGTGAATAAAATCGACTTTTCAAGCGGATGGTGACTGTTTAGAGCCACTTGATCCGCCCTAAGGAGAAGACAGATAGGAAGTAGACAAGTGAACATTTATAATGCACGTTCTCAGCTGAAAATTTATTTAGATGTAGGCTTTTTTCTGTCCCATTCAAGGAGACGAGTAGGGGAGGATCTGCGGTAAGCCAACCGGGACCAGCTTACCTCTGATTTATCCGAAATTCATGGATTTCGAGTTAGAACTTCCCACCGAGATTTTCTCTGCAGGTATGTACATGCGAAACGTTTACTGCACGGACTCATTCTCATATATATACCTAAATTCGTACGTGTGCGGGTAATATATATCTACGTACTTACCCCGAAACACCCTGCTTTAACACAACCAACAAAGCAGATTTGGATCTCCAGTCACGGTATTTAAACTTTGAACTCTAAGCTTCGAACTCTCGTATATATATACATACTTATATACCCACACCGAGCCGTGGTGGTGGTTCCTTTTAAAACTCTCTGGCAGGATCCAATCTAGTCAAACTCTCCGGATACGGTGGATGTTACAATCTTTAATTAATTAAACAAAGTTCGAGGCGGTGATTAGCCTGTACGTCTTACGAGGCTACGATGGCCAGAAGCTCGATGTGTACGAATCAAACCGTTAAAATTTGAAATATAATCTCAGATTCGAAGACGTGGTAAGATATCCGAAATAAATAGAGACGTGTATAGAGGACCGCGATCGTCCGGAGGTCAGCATATTCTACAATCCAATGTGTAAACATATATATCAAGGTATCTGTTATAGAGGCTGACCAGAGTCTCCCGATTCCCTCGTGGGCACGCGTCGCCGAGTGACATGAATAAATCTGTCGTGATTGAATCACATTTTGAAAACGGTGCATTCGTGCCCGGCATACAGACTCTAGTATCTCCCGGTCGTAGGGTAGGCGTATATACTAGTATAACGTAAGGTTATACACCGTGTAAGTGACCATGCCTTCCTTTCCCCGTGGGATTCAGAGCGCTAATTCGAGCCGGAAGGCAACCCTTGTACCCTGGACAGTCCCGAGTAAATTATATCTAGTTAGAACGAAAATGGCACACCTTGGGGCTGGTGGAAATTTTCACCTATAACCCGGCTGAAGTTTTCTGCCTATATCATCGAAGAAGCAATTGCAGATCGCAGCGGTGTCGTAAATACCAACATGCATGGTTAACGTTTCGATTCTGTGTGCATTCTCATTTCACGCACACGCAGATCTGCATAGAAGTTCTTTACAGCCTTTGGGAGGTGCACCTAGCGCCGTACCAGAACTTCTACATCCCTTGATATAGGTGCAATACGTACATACCTTATCTATGTACGTACCTAGATGTTGTATATAGGCGCTGAGGGGTCGTTCATAGGCGTGTAACTCGCGGTCACGTTCACCGAGCTCATAGAGCCCTCGAGTGAGCCAAGAGAGGAGAATCTACTCGTAGATACACGGCCACAGGCTATAACCCAGTATGAATTTGCATAATTAGGGCTATCAACGGCGTGCATAAAACCTAAGGCATGGGCCCAAAGTAAGACGGCGTGAGCGCGAGTGGCCTTCTTACAGGCGTCTCTGGATGATTTATTTTTCAACAAGAGTAAGAAACAAAAAATTGGATTCCTATGTCAATGGCAATGACGAAGAAAACGGTAAAGGTTACAAGCCGAAACCACTTTGGGATGAAATTTTTTTTTCGTTTCCACATACATGTCGGAGGATTGAATTATTGTCTCTATCGTCATTTATTGCTTTTTCATTCCCCGCAATGGGTGCACTAAAATAAATGAAAATAAAAATCGCGGGGGTTTGTCCGTCTCGATTTTGCCTCCGTGATGTATATTGCAACTTTATTTCGCCGTGTATTAAGCTCTGTATATTGGAGGCTATTTTTTTCACTCGAAACTGAGGATTACGTTAGATGGCGGTAGCTCCGCAGAGTCTCAACCCCTGTGTTCGTATGCGTGTACGTGTAGGTATACCAGCGTATACATAACTTCGAGAGGAATCCTTCTTGAAAGCCGTTTTCGCGTAGAAACTGGAAAACCGCCGCGCGTGCTAAACGCTCGCAAACCCATACGTTATAATAACATATGAGATCATAAACCCTTCCTACTTTACGGAAATACCCACAACTCCTCTCTAGCATAAAATAAATACATAAATACCTACACGTCTTCGCCCCAATGTTTGACTCCGGTTTTATACTCTCCACAATTTTTTTCGCATCTTACAAATCCATCATTTCTCAGTATATAAAAATTGGGAAAGTGTCAACCAGGGCTACGCAAGTTTCGAGGATATATTCATTACAGAATTTGACGAGACTCGGATCTCTGAATCAGGGTTGACGCTTATAGTTGCCCATTATATGAGAAGGTATATACGAACTCACATTGGGAGTGCAATAGTCGGAGTAAAGAGCCCATTAAAATGGTGATATATCCAAGTTGCACTCGCTAATGTGTCGGGGTGGATAAGGATTGGGTGTAAAATGCAGGATGATGTTTTTTTCTTGCTTTTTGACTATTAGTAATATTTATAACAAGTCGTTATTCCGACCACCCCTTGTCGTCGCGGCGAAGTGAACTTCGCGTGGAAAGAGAGACGAAGAGCCAGCTAATTGCGCCCGTTCCTAAAACCCATTAATATTTCCTCACCCGGAGGGGCAACGAGCTTTTTGAACAAGCGGAAAAAAGACGAGAGAGAAAAAAAGTAATCGATGGATTCAAAGAACGAGAGAATTATACCCGTACTACGATCTAGATGTACGTATATGGACGGGACGGGACGTGGGGCGAGAAGAACTGGGAAGGAACGAAAATTAATATCTACCTGTATAATTAATTAAGCTGCTGACTGAAGGCATTCCCATAAGTTCTCTGATTATGGTAGGTACGAGGTCTATTTAATTGCAAGTCTAGGTACGGTTCGTTCTCCTACATCCCCACGTGTCGTCGCCACTTTGGCGACGTTCTAACTTTGTGATATCCCCGAATTTCGGTGGTTCGGTGAATTTAGCAGAGCATAGCGAAAAGGTGGCAGGTAAAATTATACTTGAAGTATGATAAAGGTATATCTCGCGATTTTATGACGAGAGACAGAATCTCGTGCAGCTGCAGTTCGAAACCTATCATCGCCGTATCTTATACCGGTGGGATTTCGGGACATGAATAACTACTTTGCGGTAGTATAGTACAGCTGTACACCTACGTGTAACAAAGCTTCATATTTCATAAAATCTCAACGGATTCTCCCCTGCTTTGTCTTGCGACAATGTCTATTATAGTTAACGGAAGGGTTTAAGCACTGATCTTAACATGAGAAATTATATTACCCGTTAGAGCGACGGGATTCTAACCCTTAAGCGCAGCACCAAATGGCAGCAAATGGGTTTGCGTCTGTGTGAATAAACAGTGGGTTGTCAAAGCGGCGTTAATTTTCCTGCACGACACAATTTAACGGGTAGTATATACGTATATACGTACACATGTGTATATATATATATATATATATACCTACATATACATGGATACGCGAAAACGGAGAGAAGCTACCCAACCACATAACGTGCAATATCCTAGAGTTGGTTCTTCTTTTCTCTTTACGGTCGCTTTCTGAAAACACTGAACTCTTTTTGCGGTTTAATCGTAAGTCTAGTAGGAACCCCATTCCGCGAGTGGTAGAGAGAGTTTTTTTGGTACTTATACTTTAAAGGTATATAAAGATTATAGATAAATTTTATTCATCGGTTTGCGAAACTAGCTCTCAGCGGTATTATGAGCGAATAAAACTTTTCTCTTTTCTTTTCCTTTTTTCTCCAAGTTTTTTTTTTCTTTTTTTTTTTCTACCAATTCCTGCGGAATCAAAGCGGGAAAAAGTTTCCGCGTTCGATTTCCCAGGGATGAGTATAGAAGAGGAAGAGGAAGAAGAAGAAGAAAAAAAAAGAGAGAATAATGAATATAATAATATTAAATTGATTTCCACAAAAGAACAGATCGTTCCGTTGAAAAACAAACCATTATTAACCTCGTGAACTTTAATTAACTTATAATGTATTCCGCGAAGAGAGGAAGCGAACGTTGACTGTTGAAATACGTTATCTCTGTTCTTCTTCCTTAGCTTCTTCGTTGTAATAATCAGACCTGTAGCCGTGAAAGATAGAATTTCATAGAAAGGGGAAAATAGGTATCGATAAAAAGTGAAAATATTAGTATAGGCACTAGAAATCGATAAGCGATAAGATATAAGGGATAAGGGATAAGGGATGTGGGGCAGGAGGCGTTACAGGCAATCGGAAATAGGAAACCCTCGACTTGTTAACATCCAGTAACGTTCGGATTGAAATTAGGATGAAATTCTCCTTTGCTTAAACGCGCTCGACCCTGGCTCAAGTTAGCCTCGATTTTGGCTAAAGCAACCCAAGCCTCGGGGTTGGTTAACACCGTAGAATCGATTCCATTCAGAGAGAAGGAAACAGCTGGATGGGTGTTTATTCAGGAGCCGACGGTCTTGAGATGGTGGTTGAGATTGAAACTGAACTGTTTTCAATCAAAGTACGTACCTACTTTCGTAGCCCTCTTTGAGGACCTCGCTTTGATTCCAAGTATACCTTACTACTGCCTATACCTAGCTACCTATAAGGTATATATATACACATATATATACATGCATACCGATCTATTTACTGAAGAGTTTGGCTTGCCGCAGGTACTTTTTCCATTATCAGCCTCAGCTAAGATACTCGATATTGAAGATTCACCCATCCAACGCTTGCGCTTATATACATACCCACTTAACTTTCGAACGCGCTGCAAAATTGCATTTGCCCTGCCATCGAGACTTTTCTTCTTCTTCTTCTTCTTCTTTATCTTCTTTTCCTTATTTTCTCTATAGACCCAGCTATCATCGCCTTTTAGTCTTTTCTTTGACGTAGCTAGTTTTACAAAGTAAAAAGCTTCTCCTTTGCTGCTGCTGCTGCTGCTGCCGCAGGTGTATTAAACTGGATTCGACTTTACTTTACGTATAATGAAACGGAGAGTAAGGAAAAACAATTTATCTATGTCTAAGTATTTGAGCCGAGTATGTGTGCCGGCGACTTATTTCTCCGCACGTAAATGTATCGCGGTTGAACGACAGGCGTAACTTATATAGGTCAGATTTAAGAGGTGCATTGTGTAAAAGGTACTGCGGTTCTAACTAAAACGTCTACCATGTTTCCGAGTGAGAAATGCCAGGCGATTTGAGTTTATTAGATTCCCGTATCTCAATAAAAGCGGTGCGATCAATTTCGGGACCCCTTAACAAGACGCCATAATGGAAATAGCGAAGCACGTGTCTCACCCGAGGCGTGAAACGATTTTTATTCACCTGTATCCCAGGTGAGATATATTACGATGTTAGATTTAATCATTCATAAGTAGATAACTTCGATATCGCTACCCATTATTCCAAACTTCTTATTTCCCACATTTTTTCACAAAGAAATTTCTCTCATAACGATGTCTTATTTTTCAAATACAAATGTCCCGTCTAATAGATTGGAACGAAAAAGAATACAGGGGCTAATCAAGCGAGGCAAAAGCGCAGGGCAAATAAACATTTTCATCGCCTTCGATTCGGCTTTTGGGACGTGCTTTCCAGGATTTTCGGAGCTAGCGAGGGCTTAGCGTAAGCCCCTGGGGTAAATTGCTAGCAAAGAGGGTAGGGCGGGGTTTCGTTCCTCTGCAAGCATTTCCCACACCTTCTTGTCCCGGGATGGTGGTAGGAGCCAATTTATGGTGTAACAAATGCGTTAATTTTCACTTGTGGCAATATGAATTGCTTCGTTTCTAGACAAATGAAATCTGCACTTGAAACATCGCGCGGATTTCCCCGTAGTCCCGGCAAAGTTTCGAGTACTGAAAAAGACTGAAAAATGAGAATAAGAATGAGAATGAGAAGCTGTGTACAAGAGTTCACAAGATATTCAGTCTGCTACAAGAAGGAACGGTCGTCGCCGTCTAGTCACGAACTTTCCGATGTCCATTGTCGCCCAGGAGTCTTGGAAGAGGACAAATTAGACAAACAAGGGGAAGTTAATTGCCGACGAAGAGACAAAGTGTTGCCAGACGCGTGACGAAAATACACCCAACCCTCCGGAGCTTCGGAAGGCATTTTCTATCCAGTACCTACCTACCTACCAGCGGGTTCACCAAACTATGAAGTAACATATATATATACGTACGTATCCTGGGGACAAGAATTTCGCCAAATTCCTTGCGCCCATGGCGAAGTTACGAAACTTTATGATAAAACGAGGAGAAGAAGAAAAGGAATGAAAATAGGGTATAGGAAAATGCCACAATATCAGATATTTCGGGTGGATACAAGTCATGTCTCGAAGGTTATTTCCATCAGGAAAGCCGAAGGAATAGCCGACGAGAACCTTCGTACCTTTTCCACTCGATTTTAATCCCGTAGTATACTAAACGACTGAATAGTCTGTCAATCTATAAATGCGACGTCATGGCAGAGAAATATCGATGAGATACCACAATAAACAATCGACTTTTTCTTCGACGTCTCGGTTCCATGCTGCGTGGCTTCACTTTTCAATCCTTTCATACATGCAGACAAGTTTGAATTGCGAAAACACGCTGAGCATTGTGAAAATGAGAAGGAGGGAAAGCAAGAGCAGAGTATTTCTCTTTCTCTTTTCATTTCTCTGCCTTTCTATATATATACATAGGTATATGTCTGTCATCTACTCTCGTGCATTGATTTTTACGATCGTTCCATGGCATGGCGACGTCGCGGGGGGTCGAGGCGAAGATAGGTGAAACGGAGCAGTTCGTCAGGTTGAAACAAAGCGGGGTAAATTTTCCAGGGTAAAAAATTCATGAGAAAAGTAGTAGTATAGTACCAGGTGAAATCCGTCGAATGATAAAAGTTTTAAAGTAGTCTCCTTGTCAGCAGGGTGCAGGCGCGGGGTTAACCAACTTGAATTTCTTCCTCTGCAACTTTCGAATACATTTACCGAAATTATCTAGATTTCAGGGATTTACGAGAGGCCGTGAATAAAATTCCGAGTGAGAGAAAAAGAGAGGGAGAATAGTGCCGGAGACATTGAGAATTTGTTATTAAAAATGACACCGTGCAGAAAAGGAACGACGTAAAAGAAATTCTGCGGTATAAATTCGCCGCGTTATTTTTATCCAGGAACTTCTCTCATGCGGTCGATTTATTCATGCGGAGGGGCAAGAAAAGCAATTCGGTTCGAACTATAAATTTATTACCGTCCTGGTCAAGGGGCTAGTGAAGAAAGATACGCAGGAAACGAGCGACGTATAAATAAAGGCACCCGGAACGGAAAAATAGCGAAGAAAACAGACGCTAAATATGTATTATATACGTATATGCGGCTATGTGGTACAGGCATACATGGAAAGGAGCGGAAAAACTCGAGTTTCTCTCGCTTTTACTGTATAGCAGCTCAAACAGACCGTAACAAAAGTCCTAATCAATGCAACGGGGCCAAGTCTAGAAATTCCTGAAGTTATAATAACGCAAAGTTCGAGAATAGAGATTGGAAGGCAAATACAGAGCTTGTAACAGCTTGGCTCCCTTTCTCCTTTCCACTTTCGTCCCAGGACGACGACGCCGACGTAGCCCGTAAAATTGACCAGCTGCCTATCGAGAGAACAATTTTACACTTCAAACTTTGCTTCGCGAAAGTGTCTCTCGGAAATATCTGCGCGATATGAGAATAAGAGATAAGAGACACAAAATACTGCATATATAGGAATATCGAGGTGAAGCTTAAGGCTCGATAATCTGCAAGGCCTCTTCGATCTGATAGGGGAAGAAATTGGCATTGTATCGATCGGCGGCAATACAACATCGAAGTTAAGTGGCTACTAAGAAAAGGTTAAAAAGCTTGAATTCTTTGAGAGCGAGTTGGCCAATGAGGGAAAGGAATTATCCGCCTATGGGCGGAAATGAGTAGTCGTAAATAAATTTAAGTGTAATTGGACCAGGGACCTTACCTCGACGGGTTCGAGTCCCAGTCTAGGTAGGGCGAGGTAATCCTAAGGTGAAGAGAAGGTGGCCGAACCTTCGACCGGAATTCAATCTTAATATAACGTATAAAGTCGTGTTGTTAAGCCGTGATATAAAACCGCGGCGCGAACAGAACGAGCTGAATAAAAAAGAAAAAGAAAAAGAAAAAGAAAGGAATCCTAAAAGCTCGCGGAAAGTCGAGACAAAAGAGCGTAAGATGCTTTCGCGCAAAGTCCACTTAATCCTAGCAAAGAGGTTGCTGAAATCCTGATCTATCGCGCACAGCTGAGATAGAAAAAAAGAGGAATGCAGGAACGGGGGAGAAATCCGATTCCGCGAAAGCTGAGCTGTCGGCCAATACGGATAGGGTCGCGAGGGATCCACGATTCATTTTTTCCACCTATTGCCTATCGCCTTTGCAGCGACGTCGCTAGAGGATCGGAGGATCCTGACCTGGGCCAATGCATAGGAGATTAAGATACGGCCTGGGCTGTGTATTAGCGGACGGCTGCGAGCAGACATCTGTCAAGCGCATATTAGTATATTGGACGTGGGAGGAGAAGCGCAGGTCACTCACAGCTGCCCTGCATATGTACGGGACCGAACACGAGGCATTAATCATATCGGGCTTTTCCCCCCAATAACTGCAGCCTGAAACACCTCCGGCGGCGTTAACCCTATACCGACGATACGCCCGGGTATGCATATAGCTATTGCACTCTCTACTCTAGGGCTGTACCAGAATACAGAGAGATACCCCGAGTGCAGTGCACCACTGAGCATATAATGCCAGTTGCAATTTCTCCACAGAGCGCATTGCACATTGCACATTGACGTGAATCATAGACAGTGTTAATGCTACGTTACTCCCTTGGCGAATATCTGCATATGCATATCGTGTGCACGCTCTGTTTACGCAGGTCATTAATGATTTCTATGTTTCACGGTTATATAACGAATCGCATCGTCGATCGACGTTATTTTGATATTTAAAATTTCACGAATTCGAGGTTTTACCTCGATGTTATTATACCGTCACGATCCTGCGGTATATAACAAGGTGTTGGTTTTTCACCCGAAAATCGCTCGATCTCACCACTGATCCGATTCGATGCGATGCGATGCGATGGCTCGTTATTCTTCGCTAACTAGAACCCTATATCTATGGATAATTTCCTAGTTGGCACGTATTTGGAAATTTCGGTTCGTTATACAGCTGCAGCGTATAGATATAGACCGTGGCGCCACGCCGAGCGATAACTCGCAGGGAAATTCTTTTTCGAATTCAGGTATTTTGAAATCCCAAGTGAGGTGGATATATGCCCGAATCGACCTTTATGCTCACCATATGTTCCTCCGGCTTTTAACTAAATCCGTAAAATCCAGTGAAACTGAGAACTCGGAAGAAACACGTGTGCTTCGTACGGCATTCACGTCCGCGAGCTTCGATATCAGATATCTATTGCACGCTCGTATTATCCGCCACGTAGAGTAACGGCGAATATACTCAAATGGCACCGCTATGAGACTACCGACTTCTGATCGCGATCTCAATTTCCTTAATTAATGTTAAAAAATGTTTCCGACTGCAGGTGATTATTATTTTATTCATCCTCTCTTTTTTTTTTTTAGGAAGTGAGTCTGAGAATAGATGGAAAAAGTGTATTAGATGAAAAACAAAAAATAAAAAATTGATGAATCTCTTCGAATTGTTGAATAAATAAATAATTACTGAAATTCTAATGCCTCCAGTGTGCAAAGCCGTTATAATTACTAGCGAGCTGTTCTTATACCTTCGGGGATACACCGTATCGCTAGGTTTCTGCGATAGTGCGGTGCAAAAACCTGAGTGCTTTCAGAGACGGTACCGATCTGAGGATAAACAGTTGTCGAAAGTTTGCTTTTTGCTATGAGTTTCTATCAACGGTCCCCGAAATTTGTTCAACTAAGAAGACGGGTGGAATAATTATTGGAAAATTATTACCACCGCTCCCGCCTATCTTTTTTAGTCTGAGAAGAAACGGGACGCTGGTATCGTCGAGCGGTGATCGAAAATGATGTAGTATGTGAAAAGGGATGAGAAAGAAGACGGAGTTGAGTAAAAAAAAAAAAAAAAAACAGAGAGAAAAAACTGGTAGAAAAAAGAAAAGTTTCCATTAAACGGTTAGCAAATTTATTCGGGTTCGCGTGAATCTATTGAAGAGTAAAACAATTCCTCCCCGGTTCCTATCCCTCGCGGTTAGAAGTTCGAGCGAATTCTCTTTGCTATGGTTTACAGGGCTCTATTCTGTGCAGTAGAAAGGTTGTCTGGGATGAATTAGAAAGTAGTGAAGCGCCTACCCTCAAGCTGAAAACACAAAGCGTGGACCCTTCAACGTTGAACGGACGCAAACAGAGCCTAAAATTGATTAGAGCCCTGGGCAGACTAGGCACCCGTAAACCACACAAGTCAAACAAATCAGCTGTGTTCAATTTCGGGAGGATAGTAGGATCTTTGAAGTCTTATTTCTTGTCACGAAATGTTTGTTAATGATATAAACAACTCCTTTGAATTTTGTTTTTTCTTGAATCATTCCACGATTATCCTACTTCATAACTTTGCGCGATTCTTTAATTCAAAACTTATAAAATGAAATTATATCCGCAATCGATTATACTATCATCCTGGGTGGTCTTGGATTTTACACGGTACGAAAGTGCATCTTTCTTCCTTTTCCTTTCATACAAACACCTTGCCTCACTTCACCTTTTACCTTCTGTTTATCTACTTTGAAAATTTCCTTGTTAGTCGGCGTGTCTGAGGAATAACGACACGTTGCGTTTCCGGTTAAAGCTATATACCCGCTGCTAAAGTGAAGATATAATATTTCTTAGCCAGACTGCCGTAGGGGAAAAAGAGAAGAGAAGAGAAGAGAAGAGAGGAGAGGAGAATGGCGTGGAATAGAAAGCATGTCGAGATAGCTGAGGCGTCTTCTAGTCTTTTGTGAGATAGAGAGTCGCGATGCAGATTTCGATGGAAATGCACAAAGAGGGCACATCGTATCCGCGCCTCTCTGCACAAACCATAATAATACTGTAACTGCATAACATATACCACCTCCTTCTCAGCCACCTTATTCGTACGTAGATATATGCCAGAGAAGTTACCATCATGTAAATATACGTAGAACGGGGGAATTATATTCCGTTTGTTACTTCCGTATGAAAAGTTGCTATACGCGATTAGGATTCGTCGCGATCGTACCTCAAGAACGGTCTCCCTTGTCAAGAGTATACAATTATCACAAGAAGAAAGAAGAAGAAGATAAAAAAGGAAAAAATATGTATACAGCTATATACCCTTCACATATGAGTTGTGGTATCGTCTCAAAGCGGTTCGTGGATGATGATAGCTATTGTTAAAAAGCTGAAAGCTTCGGTCACCCTATACAGTATATAGCTGAACTTTTGTCGTGAAATCACCACTCTCGGTTGGTTGGGGTAACAAGTACCCGACGACAAACAGAGAATAAAGCTTGCAGTAGTAGAAGCTCCGGTATTTTTTGATGAACAAAGAAAAAAAAGAATGAAAGAAAGAAAGGAAGAATCATCCGAGCAAAGCGTCGCGTCCACGTCGCGGCGCCTCGCCTCGCCTCGCATCGTTTCACGTTCGGGAGAAATTGCGGTTATGAATTCGGAGCATAGATCGACGAACCCAAACTCTGCATACTGTGGGCTAGACAAGGAGGAATGAAAATAATAGTCACAGGTTGTTAGAATCCTTGATATTCGAGTAGGGATGAAAAGAAATGGGGCGAGGGAAGGGAAGGAATTGTATTTTAGTCGAATCGACAAAACCGTACCTGCCCTACAAGAGAGGAGTTTTTAATTTTTTATTGATTCAACTCACCGCCCTTCATTGTCTGCCTTGATACACGTATATAAGGAGAGAAGAGTTTCTGGCTAAATTTTAATCTTTCTTTTGCAAACTCCGAGTTATTCGCTTAATGATTCTTATTGTCGTCGAGTGTCTGACTTGATTAATAATATACCATAGGATATCAAGCCTGGTTTAATAATTTACGATCACCTGTTCAGTTGATGGAACGGATGATTACCTACCGCATACATTTATACGTCGTATATAATCCAAAAGATACATACGTACGTGTATGCATAGAGAAGATTGGTTTATAAAATCGAACAAATTTCACCGAAATAAATTCTCCGAAATTAACGAATTTTCGTTAATTTTTATTTTACAATATATAGTAAATTACTTACTCACGGAGCCCTCGCTTGATGTATACCCATACACAGGTCGATTCGGACTGAGTAGACCATATACTTTGAGAATAGATAGCCCGTGAAAATCCGAGACTAAATTTCCTTGACCAAAAATTCGTGGGACAAATAGTTTCCGAGCTACGGAAGATCCTAGTTGACCAATCGCAGAGCGTATAGAGAGCACCGCTTCCACTCATGCGCAGCCCGGTCCGAGTCACGACTAGGGTTTTGTGATCGGCCAACTAAGATCTTTCATAGCTCGGAAACTATCGGACCCTCGAATTTTTGGTAAAGGAAATTTAGTCGCAGAATTTCGCAAGGAATCTACCTTCGAAATATGACCCGTTAAACTTGAATCACCCTGTATAGATCGAGATACATTTACCGAATTTTGTTAAGCGTTAAATTTTATCGTATACCAGAACCTTTTGTAAAGGTAGAATAATGCCCTGTTATTTGTGTAATCAGATTTTTTTCACTCGGTAAAAGCTTCTCACAACGTGGATAGGCAGTCGTAGCAGAGAGGAGGCAGCAGGCAGCACCGGAGGCTGGTAGGATAACGGGATAACCTATCAGCAAAAAACACTCTTCAGCCTCCGTTCAACGTCGGTGTGCTTTTTCGTCTACGGTCGCGTAACTGCAGAGAGATAGAGAGCAGAGATAGAGAGGGAGAGAGAGAGAGAGAGAGGAGAGCACAGAGAATAAGCGCGGAGGGGGTGGCTTACACGAAGCGTACCTAAAACGTAATTTATTCTTTGTGATAAAAAAAAAAGACGAAAAAAAAAAACGTAGGATCCCAACTAAACTTGAATGAAAGTTACAGGGGCGTGGACGTGGCCCAATCCAATTCACCACAAGTATTTTTTAACCCACTTCGTTCAACTTATACTCGTGTTTCCCTCTTCCTTTTTTCGTTTTTCTTATTTCTTATTTCCCTTGCTGCCTCGGTCTCGCCCTTAAATACCGTATCCCTCTATACGGGAATTTGGGGAATGGCAAATTTTTGGAGAGAAATTAAGTTCGTTTTATTATACGTAGAGGTGAAATTTTCTTATATTTTTTAACAAAATACAATTTTTCATGATGAAAAAATGAAATTTTATCAATTTTTCAGCCGAGAGTGCCCACTTTGTCCCGTTCTCCCCTTTGCGCGGGTATCGTATACCGTATTACATCGCATGTCTGAGTATCGTTACGATATTCTCTGGGAGACACGTCGCGATAAAGGTCCGCCCTTATTTTATCGCGTTTTTCATTTATCTAATAAAATCGGAATATTATACCTCGAGAAAGGGAATAAACCTCGCTTAAACAGGACAGGGCAGGACATGGCAACAAACCAGACTCGTTTTTTATTCGAAATAGGTATATTCCGAATCATTATACATTCCACGTTCCATTCCATATTTCTACCGTATCGATGCGATGGGTTAGATTATCCTATCAACGTATCCATCTTCTTTTCTTTCTTCTCTTTCGATTCTTTTCTTTGTTTTATACTTATATCTAAAAAAAGAGAGAAATTTGAGCCTTGGAAGAACGAGAGATGAAAGAAATTTCTCGAAATTGCATCTCTCGATCCTCTGGGAAGAATGCAACTGCGTTGTAACGATCACAATTGCAATTACACTTACAATTACTTTTAAAGGTTTAAGGTAGCTATGGGGTACGTCGGTGGAAAGCAGGCAGGCAAACGAGTAAAGAGAATGGTAAAAGCAAGAATTTTTTATTAGACACTCAACGGAAGTCCGTTAAATAATAATAACTCTCTAGGCATACACATTCGGACCTAATCTCGTAATGGCGGTCTACCAATCTAGTCAGCTAATACAAACTCCCATTTGTCCAACGAAATAATTAACAAACTTCCACACACGTAGGTTAGATATATAGATACCTACATTCGGAATGCCGAGTAAGATCTCGAGTAATGGCCAGCTATTCGTATTCAGAATAGAGCGAATCATTCAGTTGATAATGAGGGCGATTTATAATTGATAAACCCTCCCCACAGGCATGCTCAATGATTATTTGATAGGTTCAGGTGCATAAGGGACAAAGTTGTACAACGGTATTAGCCGCCAAAGGCTGACCGGGATCGTTAAAGCTTTCTAAAATAAGTGACGTGTCTAAGATAGGCCCTGCACGTTTTAGATACGATCAGATAGTTGCTCGTGACCAGCACGAAACTAAGCATGAAACAAAGGAGAGACTTGATACTTAATTTACCAGGCCACGAAGCCCCGGAGTCGAGTTGTTCTACGCGTGTGTGTTCATCCATCTGTCTGTCCGTCCATCTGGCTAATAAATTATTAACTTTATAAGCAACGAGCTTGAATTAGCTTTGTCCAGGTGTTGTGCGAGAGGGAAAACTACAAGAAACTAAATATTAACCCTAAGAGACGTGCCCCGAATCTATAATATTAAAACTGACAAAATGCCAAAATAACTGAAGATGAGTGATGAGGGAATTTTTTAGTCTTCCGAATTTTTGCGGCGTGCAAAATCCTCTTGTTTATTTTTTTTACGTACAGAATCGGAGGTTTTTATAAAATATTTAAAGCTTCAGTCTCGAGTATCATCTATCGTATACTATCGACTGGATATTTTTAACGAATGGAATTTTCGAAACCCCTAGACACGGAAGAGGGGCTGCTGCTCGGCTACTGTTCTGTAAAAGCTGCCAAGGACGTTCTGGAATCAAATCATCGCACAGAAACGTTCGACCGACGAGCGGTTGAAAATCGTCGCAATTAGCCGAAACATGGTTTCCCCAGAACCCCCTTCAGACCCGCCAATCAGCCTTGTAGCTTCGCGCAATTCCCAATGACGCAAATCCCACGCGATTCCACCTCATTAACGGGCCTACCTTGCGACACTCGTGTCAAATTTATGTGACGACGTATACATGCTTGCATATATGTATTATGTGTCAATTGTTGAAAATCTATGTCGATTTTATTTTATTTTATTTTATTTCATTTTATTTTACCGGACTTTCTTCCTCGCGAAAAGTCTTTCAAGAATTGGAATCTGCAGGGTTTGGCACAGGCACGTATATACGTATACTTGATTTTTATTATGCGTTTGGCTTTATTCCTCGAGTGGTACTTGTTTGGTAGGCCGTCTTCAAGCTCGTTTTAGAAATAAATTGTCATTTTATGAAACGAACGAAGCAACGAACCCTGCACCGCAAATCAGCGGGGAAAGTAGTATTCGGGGATATTCAAGACTTTGTTAAGCCTCGCGTTTTCATTCCAATTGTTATTAAATGCCAGTCCGCGATTTACTTTGAAGAGAATTATAAGATTTCATCGTTATCAGTTATTGTGTGGAAAAAATGGAAGTGGAATACCTACCACGATATTCAACGTTTTCATTTCAATTGCAATTGCAATTGCAAGAGCGAGAATCGCACGCGTTAACTTCTTCAGAATTTTTGCATCTCGGGTTCGTATATTCCTTTCGCTACATTCTTTCGGACAATTTCCATTCGCTAACAAAAGTACAAAGCTGACAACACCTTGAAGAAGGCCGTGTATCAGATGTTTCTCATTACTTAAATGAATCCTGCATTTCTGCAGGTTAAAGCTGTAAATGAATTTTCAAATCCTTTGCTGCAGTTCTCCTATAACATGCCATTCATTCATTCATTCATTCATTCGGATTCATTGAATAGACTCTGAGACCAGTTCTCTTTCTCCCTCATCTCGCTATCCATCCATCCATGGATTAGTACCGTAAACTCCAAACTTCTGGACCGTTCAATCTATCCAACTTTTCTACCTGTGGATATTCGCTGGCTGGTACAACGGGCCTAACATAATGTTGAACAATTTCCTAGGGAGCAGACGGGACGCGATATTCTGAATATCCGGAGGGTATGCACCAAGAGTAGACCCAACTTTAAGGGGAAGTCTTCTCCATCTCTCTACTACAGAATATTGAAGGTTCATTCACACCAAGAACTAAGGTGAAACTAGGATGTAGTTAGGTCGTAACGAGGGATGCAAATATACGTAGTACGCACACATGCAGTGCCTATAACTGGGTGTGTACTTGGATAGATGTTATATTCATTCATTGTATGGAAAGTTGGAATAATGCAGGATGCATGCATCTCAGTTAGATGTGTATGTACGCATACATAATATACATATGTATGTATACTTAGGAAGGGGAAACGTCAAAGTTTCTCGCGATAACATTAATCGTTAGTATAGTTGTTCGGTGTGAGAAATACCTGACGTAAGGTAGAACGTACCTTGGCTCGCCTTGCTCTACCTTATACCCACATAGGCGGGAGGCAGGTACCAGTACCAGGATAACGAGAGAAGATGAGATTCGTCTACGTGGTACCCCTGCCCTCTCTATACTACGACAGTACGTTGGACAGCTCTTTCATCTGCACTCTATGCCACGCGAAACATACCTACGGATAACGACGTCCCCGGGAAAGATCAAGGAAGGTAATTTATGTACCAACGTTGCTTTTATATGTGTCAATTTCCTCACAAGTTTCTACTCCCAGCTCCTCTTATTCACGTACTGTGCAGACTTCAATATACGTCTAATGGGTACGTGTCTTTTGTACAGACCCATATGTACGTGTTTCGAAAAATTCTATTTCTCTACTACACTGCAAAAAATAAAGTAAAAAGAAAATTACAGCTTTACTTGTATCTTTGAAAAAATAATAGAAAAAAATCTGATACAGTAGAGGATTTAGAAAAATGTTTGAGTAAGGTTTGACGTTTAATCGCAGTCCTCTCCGTTTCATCAACGGACATTTTTACCTCTTCTCCCCGACGTTGTAGGTATCTGGTATCGATAAATGCAACCCCAGCTACTATTCTGTACCGGCAAGCATTGAGATTAAACCGTGCACCGTACATACGCTCATTCGATGGTCAATCGGGGTTGAAAAGCGCATAGGAAATCAATTGAGCGTTTAATCTCATCACGAGGGTAGACATACACGGAAGAAAGATTGTACATAGAAATAGGGAAGTGGGTATTCACTTTGAAAATTAACAGATAGATGAAAAGTTTATTCGGTAAATTAGTCAGGCGAATCGACTCATGTGGGGTAAAAGTAAATTTGTATCTATGTTACCGTATTTTTTTATCGCTTTGATCTATAGAATGAAATTCATACTTATACGATCATTGACAGAATCATAGACCTGGAATTTATTTCATATAATAAGCGACGGTTGGATTTTGCGGTTGAAAAATTAGTAATATAAAACTCATATCCGATATAGGTATGTACCTATGTGTAATTATTTGTCTGTGAGCTTGAAAATTCCTAACGGTCATTAATATGACGTTGACGTCGAGTTAGCTGGTAAAAAAACGTCCCGAAGAGATTCCAGGGGGTAGGTGGTCTTTCCTGAAAACCAGCGTACCTACGCTTTTAAATTACGGTCATGCCTCACTCTTTTACACTCTCGGTAAAAAATAAGGAGTAAAAAAAAATAACAAATAAAACAAATTGACTAAAAAAAAGAGAAAAAACGAAAGAAAGAGACCAAAAGGAGCAAAGAAAATGCTGAAATATTTTCATCTTTCCTTTTTTTACTTCTTTTTTTTTTTGTGCATTCGCGACGAACCATTAAATTTAACCAATGCGGACGAGCATCTCTGCGAAATTGTCAGTCAGGTCAGAGATTTGAAAGCGAGTTAATTTCTTCTTTCGCGCAAATGTATATATATGGTGCCGGAAAATTTTACAATTTTTTTTATATAATTTATTTTTGCAAATTCGTTCGCAGCATCAATTTTTCTTCGTTTCCCCTTATTTTCACAATTTATTTCAAAAACGCCCGCATCTAGGTTCTCAGTTATAGGCGCCTTGGCGTCTTATAGTTGACCCTGGCGTTAAGTGCCCGCAGATCTTAGACGGCATCGTGTCAATATCGCGCCTAAGGCATCGGCTCGGTTTGTAGGTAACTTGATAACAAGAAAAAAACCGACCGCGAGTAATTCAGTATGACCCATATCTATATGTGTGATTATCTAATGAAATGGAATCCCCGCGATATCTTCCGACCGGTTGGAGACGCGGTGAAGAAAAATCATTACGTAACGCAAGAAGGGGTTATTTATTATCTTTACAATTCAACTCATTTTTTAATTTATTTCATTTCATTTCTTCTCTTCTCTTCTATATTCTCTTCCTCTCGATATTTTTCCCTCCCGTTTTACACAGAGTTGAAAAAAAACTGAAGGAAAAATAAAATAAATATATATATCTGTGTGAAATGCGAAGCTTGGCGATATAATTAATCTTGAATTATTTATCGACGAAACTAGAACCAATAAGTTGTAAAAAATTACAACATCGATCCTCACTCTGATCTCTTGAATTATTAAGGCATATAAACATCCACGTGCCTTCGTACCTACGATCATTGATCATTGTTATTGACTTCCTGTCATCAAACCTTGCAATACTAGATAATTTTCACCGCCGAGAGGATATGTGGGTATTATATAGCTGTAGTAAAAAGAAAGAGAGAAAAAAAGAATCCCGGCAAGAATTCTCTATCTCTTTTTATCACGTACAGAGTGATTCATCGAGCCGGATTATTATCGCCTTTCGTATCTGTACCTTCGTATAGATAGGTCTAGGTTTGTATCGCACCGTCGAATATATATCCAAAGGTATAATAGGCGGCACTTTTTTCCAACCCAAGGAAGAGAAATTGATCAAAATTGCGTCGGCATTTGGTGGACGCGGATAAATAGAGAGAAAAAATAGAGAGACCGAGGGTAAAAATTGTGCGCAAAATCGAAATTAATACCTCGGGATAAACCTCCCACAACCCTATACGATTACTATATTCGTAATCGGTTCTGACAAGTGGCAAAAATATTTTCCGCGTTCATTCAACCACCCTAATCGCTTCTGAGCTGATGTTCTGTAGCTCGAAAGACCAGGCGTAATCATACGACGACCTACTAATGTAAGAGGCAGAATCCTAATCTTACGATCCATTACAGCAGCTTTTAGACCAAAATATTTGTACATATACTGCGCGGAAAATACACTCGGCGAAGAAGTTATCCTCGAATGAATGAATGAATGAATAAATGAATTATAAAAGTTCCTGGGATAAAATAATGAATAAATTTTCTATCATTTGAGTCGAATATAAATCGATCCTATGAGTTTATATCCAAGCCAGGAAATTTTGAAATTTCAAATTTAAACCTATATTAGCGCGTGTGTTTGACAGGCTGTCGTTAGTTCGCCAATTCACACGTCCTCGGAGTTATTGGGCTGATAAAATATACGAACGAGAGGGAGGGAGACTCGAAAATATATTAGGTATACGTAGTACGTATATACGAGACTTGCGGGGATTTCGTTCGATCAATTGCCTTTATAAGTGGAGAGAAGAACTGTCTTCCTCACTCAGAGGTATATAACAGCTCCATGAATCGATAGCTTAAGGCACATAGGAAAAAGGGATGATAAATATATCGCACATGTTTTTTACACGGCGATTATAAATCGATGGTTGATTCTTTGTTGATTAAGGTATTTGTGGCGCTGAAGAGCCTCGAGAATTTCGGAACACCGGATGATCATCGCACAGCTTCTTCCTCGGTACCCTTGGATATTTGACTAGATAACCGTGTGCCTCCAACCTCCGGAACACAACTTAGATTGAAGATGAAATCGGGCCATTTCCGGTTACCAAACTCCACCTCTGCTCCGCTGTACCAGGCTTGTTACTAACGAAGCTGTATGTAACTGTCTCTTACCTCGGTACACAAACACACCGAGGAATTTTAGCCGAAGGTGACGTTAGAGACGATGAGGAAATTCCAGCTTGCTGCCTCTCTAAAGCCACGCCGGAAATTTCTCCTTTTATTTTACCTTATTTTCTTTCGTTTTCTTCTCCCTTATTTACTTTCCTTTACTCTCCTATCTTCTTTTCTTTTCATTTTTATAGTGTCGATGGGCTGAAGTGAGCCGTTTAAGAATAGAGAGAGAAAGAGAGAGAGAGAAAGAGGGAAGGGAGAGGGTTGAAGAAAGGATCAAGGGAAGAAAAATAATTGAATGTATAACTGGCAAAGAAGATGCTGGTAATAGAATAAAAACTATGTTTGAAAAAAACATAACGGTGTACAGAGAGAAACCAGATAAGGAAGTATCTGGTCGTAAATGACAGAGAGCTACGACAATTTCATTTCTAATTGAAATTTGACGATCGTTAAACGGTGGTTTGCGGTTTCCGCTTCCCATGAGCTGGTATATAAATCGAGAAATGAAAAGCTTTGAACAGGGTAATAAAGCACGCGATTCGTACCTCGATTTTCGTTTTCGAATTCACGCAAATAGGCGTAAAGGCTTATTATTTACTTCCAAGGGCTACTGCTATTTGCTTCATATAAATGATACTCTCTCTCTCTCTCTCTCTCTCCCCCTCTCTCTTATCTCCGGGCAATAAGCCCGGGAATATTTTTTTTTCATCAACCTCTGATCAAACCGATGCGATAAACGCTTTTCTGACAGCCGTTACCACGCTGTTTAACGGTCAGTTTTCATATCTCGATTTAACTCCCTTTATTCAGAAGCTTATGTAACACGTATAAATAATATGTATAGGGTATATGTACGAGTTTCGGTAAATAATAAAACGAAAAAAATTAAAGAAAAAAAAGCAAAAAAAAAAAATGATACGCGTATATACAAGGGGAAGAAAAATCTCCTTCATGTTCCGAGAATATAATAAATACATATTTTCTGTTTGCTTATTTCTTGATAAGGTAAGACCGAGGCGGAGCCTGCCTCGGGATAAGCCAGATTAAATTTATACTCATTTCAAGAATAACGGATATCAGTATTAAGGGGACCACGTTGAAAAATTTATACAAGAATTGGCTGATCCCAGGGCGCGCGCGAAGTATCGCGTAATAAATTGATACGACAAAATGTAAAGCTAAGAGAAGATAAGCCGCTACGATACGATGCGGGAAATAAGACAAGGCATAAAATAAAGAAGAGTAATAAGACGAATAAGATCGTAAGACACATGCCTACGACGCCCACGCTTCTCTTTGCATTAGCTTTACGTTAGCTTACCGGATCGGGTCAAGTTGCGCACGGCTAAAGAATAAAGCGACGTAAAAAGCTAGCCTACTTATATACCCCGAGGTACCTTGTGAGTTGAGTTGAATTCGCTTTAACTTAGGTTGAGTTGAATTTAAAGAAAAAAAAAAAAACGAGGTACAGGAACCGGAAGTCAAAGCCTGCGGCCTACGACAGGGAAAGTTGTCTCAGCTAAGAAGAGACGTGGAAGAGATTCAACGAAGTAGATTATTATTTTATTTCCATTTTTTTTCCCCCCTCTGTTTCACGTAAACCAACAACCACAGCATTATATTCCTCGCACGTTCTTCCAATCGATATACTTGTTTAATTTCCCATCTGATAAGCCCGGAGAAAGAGGAGAGAAAAAGAAATTTCAGACCCGGTCAATTTTTCGTTCGAATTAAAGAAAGAAAATGCCCGAAGATATATAGTCTGGCTTTTCTATATCGTTAGGTAAACTTTGTTCTATACGTGTATACAGACAGCTCGAGATTTTTGCCGAGGTTGCTAGGCGAGGTAACGATACGTCGGGTGGTAGCTCTGACCGTAGGCCACGGTTTGGAGCGATGTAGCAAAGCCTCATAATCAGGGTAATGGGAAAACAAAGCGAGTTACACACGTGTGCGGATGAAACCAGCCAGCGCAGCGCGATGTGACGTGCATACGTTATGCCCGGGCGCATATGTGACGCGGCACATACCCGCACACTACCGCATGTTACCTCTGAAGGGTTGGTTTTCATAGTACGAATAGAGGGAGAGGAGGGTAAAATCCGAAGTAAATCACACACGCGACATTCTGTCCTCTCTCTCTCTCTCTCTCAATCTCTCTCCCTCCATCCCTCGTGCGTTTGATGGGTGCAAATACATACATACCTTAGCTTTGGATATATATTAACGTAAACCCGAAGCTTTGTTTGCCACCGGAGCCATGCTGAGCACTCTGAAACGTTAAACTGACAATAAGACTCATTGTCAGCTAAAGCGGTCGTGTGAGGACGTAGACTTGTAACCACCCTTACCGCTGCATGCAAGCTAAAGGAAACTATGCCAGTGGAGAAGAAATAAGGGCTGAGAGGGTGGTACGGGGAAAGAGAGGAAGAGAGAGAGATTATTGTACGTGTTAACATTGAGCTTGGCTGTTTATACTTCAGGGTAACCATGCAAGAACTTTTTCATACGAGGATCAGAGGAGCTTTTGATTTTTATCACACTCTCCTGTATACCTGTCATAGATATCTGTGTATACAAATATTTGTTCATTAGCGTTGATTAAGTGAGAGAAAAAAAGTTATTTGAATTTACGAAATTTCATCTTTTTTAAAAGTAAAATCCTACGCGAGAGATAGATGAACGAAAAGTGGATCGACGTAGTAGTAGTCTTTTCAGATACTGCAGAAGAGCCCTCAGAAGCCAAACTACCCTGTTAGCTTTTAATAAGCTTCTCAAAAGCGACTAGCTTCCAATTAAATTTCAATAGCTTGACAAATACTTGAAGCTCTCCTATTTGTCTTTCGTATTTTTCCATCTTCACATCGTCATAGTATTTCGTTGTTGCCTCGTAGGATGTTACAGGGCACCGTGTATACACACAGATTATATCCAGCTAGTTTTGCCTCGCAGTTTTGCTAGCGTAATTAATTCCACCCCGATATTATCTTCTCATATACTGTGTAACGTTCACAACGGCGAGTTATAGCAACAGTTTTTATCAATAATAATTACAAGGTAGGTACCAACGACTGCAACGCCTTATCATCTCTTCCCGTATATCATTTGCCATGGGGGTTTTCTCTCAAGGAAGTGCCTACGTACCTAGTTGAATAATACCACGAGCTGTCGACGTTCGGATCGACGTGGCTATAATTATTTAAGCTGAAAGCTTCGAGGTAACTAACTTAGGGGACGTAGTCAAGTGTGACTGTCACTCTCTCGCTCTCTCCCTTTATCTAATTCACGAACCACGGGACTTACTTAACGATCATTCCGAACCTCTACCTATATACGGGGACATTTAAAGCTCACAATCAGTTTGCAGGCAAGAATTGCCAATTTCAGTCTTAGGATAGACAATGAAATTAATCCAAAGACTAACCGGCTATACCGATCCATATTCCGCGATTTCACCGATGCTGCAATGTTGAATTACGCATCGGGTTTATCTCCCTCGGGCAGCAAGGGCTGCATATATAATATCTAGAGATTCTAGTCCGTTCCGTACACCCATATTGGCCCATATATATACATATATGAATACCGTTGCAGAAACGGTACATAGATATACATATGGGATATACCGCGCCGAGGTTTGATCTTTAATTAAGGCCTATGCTGCAATGTGTTTCCGTAAGTTTTGGAGAGGAGAAGGATTCATTCGAGCCTTGTTCTCCCGCTTGTACACTTCTTCGCTTCCCGCTGTTCCTTTCTAATTAGACATCCGAGGGGCGCAACTTTCGGCAGATTAACGTTGTAAAAATAATATAATTAACTACCTGTTCTCCCCTCTTCTCTCTGCCGCGCGTTTCTGTCAGGATTTCTGCTCCGTTTTCTTCTCCGTCTACCCGCTTTCTTAAGCCTGTTAGAACCGCGCGGAACGTTGATTAATGCCGTCGTTAATCCGGCGGTCAAATCCTACGCAAAAATGTCAACCGGGAAGGGATTTTTTACAACCACATACAAGCTACCGGATACGGGATCGTTGACGTTGAATATATTCACCCGAGTCTGACACTGCCGTCTTAATCTCTTTATCCGTATACGATACGAGATACGACCCCGGGTTTGTGGAGCAATTCGAAAGGCAAATGACTCGGGATCAGGAGAGGAGATCCGCATGTATGATTTTCGGAATTAGCCTATCTTCAGATCGCGAGATAACTATCTGATATCTTCCGCGGGATTAAGTAAAGGGATGATGAAAATGCGGGGAACGTTAAGCAATTATTTGAAGCCCGGAGGAGGAGATATCGGGGAGTTTTACTCGATCTTTTGAATATTCAAGGCTAATAAGAAAAATTAGTTATCGACTGTCTTGTGTGTACTTATACTTGGTCTGATTAAAGCACTTTTATAGGGTCGAAATTCAGAATCTAGAATAATTTATTAGCGACTTATACAAGGCAGGTACTATCCCGCGCTGCAGAGTTCTTGTACAAACTTTGTTATTGCTTTTCCGAAAGATATGTCTCTCCTTGGACTAAACTCCCGCCTCAGGTACAAGCATTGTCTTGAATAATATTCCGCCCAAGTTTTATCATCCTAGAAAAAAGATTCTGTCCCAGTATTTAACAACGAGATATAAAAAGAACTAACACTTCAACTTGATTTTCGAAGGAACAAATTTTACCGTAAAGCACAATAATGCAAGAAAAACGAGAGCTTTAATGAGCCGTCAGTTCGTCACGATAACAAAATTCTTCGCGTTTCACATCGGTCTATACTTCAACCAGCCTTACCTCATCCCGTATTAATTAAAATCCTAATTAAGAACCCGTATAATGCCAGGGGTATCTGAAGTTTCGAGTTATGTCAGTATCGAATCAGAGCCGCGGCCACAGCAGTGGTTTCGTCTCGAGCTCTCGAGCCCTCGAGTCAAGGTTCAAAAATTCTCCCCAGCCTTCAATAGTCTGACAAATTTTCAATGCTTCCCAAAATACAGCCAGTCGTACCCCCTTACGCTGCTATAACTCGAGAGTTTCTATTCATCATCGGATATTGTCTGTTCCCCGAAGATACATGGCTCCCGCCTTTCTTATATACAGCTATACCAGTATCTGTGGATATCTAGGTGTACCACACTCTATATAACTGCTAATAACATTCTCTACTCGGTTCATAGGTAGTAGCGAAAGTCTCGTTCTTGTTCTTGTTCAGAGGTTGGGCAGTAACTGCGTATATTATTAGCGACCATCATCATGTCTAGCATTATACCGCTGCACTCACCCAAGTATTCATAGGGTTTCCCTTCGCCTCATCTCCTCTGTCCTAAAACCACCCTTAACGCATACATATATATGTGTGGGCTTCCGTCAGGACCACAATGAGGCTGGAAGGAACACAATAGGCCTTACTCTCCTCAATCGCTGCCTAGAATTCGCTACTGCAACTCAAATTCACTGCAGCGTATTAATACGCTCACGCGGCCTGGTTTGAGTTGAATAAATTCTGAGGGTTGTTACGGTAGTAGTATAGGATATGGGGTGGCTTTGGATTCTTTGCTAGATGCTTTTTGATGGAAACATTTTTCAAAAAGACATTTTACTCTTAGAGGGTGTAAACGCGCGTTGAAAATGGGGGTGGTATCTTTCAGGTATTATGGTATTATATATTTTTTTTCAATAATGATAGTAAGTTAAAGAAGAAAAGTTGAACTTCTTTAACGAATAAATCCTTGAAGACAATTTCCTGCCATTGCCGCAGGGGTGTATGCGGATATCGAGTGTAAAGTATACCTAACTGAATAATATTTCGTTTTTCGTTCTTAGAGGGTAGTTTGTTCTTGTAATTTAATTAGAAAACTGGGGTGTTTGGGACGCCGTAAGGCACGAGGAAACGCTTGGCAATTATTAACCCTCGGTATAGTACCTGTAGTAGTCGAAAAAGGGTAAAAAGACAAAGACAAAAAAGGCATCGGGGCAAAAAGATATCTTGGCTTCTATCTACTCAATTTCCTAATTTAAAACTCCAGGGCAACTTTATCTCCTGTTTCTTCTAAATTAACTTTTTTTTTCTTTTCTTTATTATTATCATGATTTTTATTTTTTGCTTCTTTTCGTTTGCTTTCCATTTTTTTTTTCTTCTTTTTTCATACTCCTGATTCTTTCACTTTTTCCATCGCATCACGCCCACCACGATATCTCTTCCTTCTTCAGATTTCATATTATTACTCTTTCGACGGGGAAATCAATGCACCGTCACAGCTTTTCAGTATTCTTAGAAAAAGGTAGTTCCGATTGAATGCATACAACGGTACATGACTCAATTATTCTACAAGCACTCGGTACAGTACGTTTTCTTCATTCTTCTCCATAGCTACTGCAGTTATAAAATTCTATCGTCAAGAGTTATCAGCGATAAGTCACGATCGCATTATCGAAATTGCTTGCTTCTTGGAGCACCAATCAAATCGGCGCAATCTCTTTAACTTCACTTTTTGTACATTTCAAAGTGAGGAATATTTAATATATAGAAACTCAGCGCCGGCGGAGATAAAAGTCAGTTGAAATACGTGCTTGAAACAGAATTTCCGATTTATACAAGAGCTGTGTTAATTAACACTCTCATCAAATAACCCTTTTCAAACCATTGAACAAACATTTTTTCTTTTACTCATTTCTCTATCACGCGGGTATAATATACATATATATATATACATCGTTGAATATATAACATATGATTCACGCCAAGCCGAGCATATATTTCAAAGACTCGTCCAGTATTTATGGAAAGATAGAATTTACTCTAGGAGAGTAAATGTATGGGATGGTGGTCGGGCAAATCTCCCTTAGAAAGGAGGTAGGTACGTACAGTATGTATTCGAATTTACGGACCCTGCGTTTTCCATGTTTTAAGAATTTCATACATATCTATGTATGTAGATAGATATGTTACATAACATAATACACATATCTCCATATATATATTATATATAAATATTGAAGCTGCAGCGGGTCTTTCTAGGGTGTTTTCGACGTTCTATGGTTTAGGCTGCGGACGGGGCGTTTCGATGGTATTTTTATACCAAGGCGTACAAAGATCCCTTTGAAAAGTGTAATAGGGGTTGCCTCTGAGCCATCGAAAAAATATTTTCGCCAATAAAAAGAAGAAAAAAAAAAAAAAAGGAAGAAAAAATTCACATACCTACAAGTCGCTTCTAGGCTACCTCTGTTGTCGGAGTTCGTTGAATTCCGGCTCTGGGTTACCTTAGGTTTGATTTATCAACGTTATTTACTACAAGCTAGAGAAAAAAAAAATCATCGCAATTCGACCGGCTGATCTGACTCTCTGTATATATAAAACATCCCAAGCAATCTAGAATTCCTGGTATACAAGAAGAAACTGTCCAAGAAAACGAGGCCTTTTATTTTCATTCCTATTTTTTCTTCTCATACCTTTCCTTTGATTCGACTAAAAAAACATATAATAAGTTCTTCAATCGAAATGGCGAGAAGTTGAATGAAAAGCAATATTTAATCAACCCTCCTCGACCCCTAAAATCCACATGGTACCAAATCGACGCGAGGCTATTTTCTGCTTGAAATATCTCCAAAATTATAGAAATTTTTGAGACATTTCTTGTAGCACATCTGCCGAGCTTCAAGAAAGCATGGTTAATTTCTGGAAAGTAAGAGTTTCAACTACCGAAAAACGCGCTTGAAGTCAAAATGCCCCCGCGTTGATGAATAATTATTCAACGTTTGATTACATAGGAAGATTCCAGTTTTATTTCCACCCAGCTACGTCTAGGGTCGACATATGCACCCATAGTAGTTGGCACAATGGCGGAGAGATTGAATTCGGGTCCCCCAATGAGTAGGTAAAGGAAGAATCACCGGGCCACCACCGAGCGGTGAAATGTAAAGGTGGTTTCGGTGTTGGAGGAACGGGACAGATGTTGGGTTTACGCCTGCATCCGGTCGCGATATATAGGTGTAGGTATATGTGCGGTATGTACATTATACATCGTGCCATGTATAGGGCAGTCGAGCGTTTATGAAAAAGCGATCATTTATTCCCTGACAACGTCATGTTTGCGTGTAACTGGGTATACCGGTAACGGAACCCTGTAGTAACTGTACCTACCACCTACCGCAGGCTACCATCGTTTATAATGCTTTCCGTGAAACACACTTTTCATTCTCAGCACACATTAAAATCGCAATTCATAAAGCTGAAATACTCTGGCATTTGACGCGGGGTAGAGCGCGGAAAACAGCGCGGAACCGAAGCGAAATAAAGATAAACTATATACCTACCCGCGCTGACTCCCACAAAGTACCCGTTACACCCCACTATGTCCTGTTTTCCTACCTACTTGTCCGGGGTGGAATGAAGAGAGGAGCTCGGACAAAATTGTCCGAAAAAAATGTTTAATCTCGGAATAACAATTATAGCGATAAAATATATTCGACGATTGAACAAACGAAGAGAAAACACGAAATCGCACTCAACTATCGTCACAAAGCTAATCATAATCAGCGTGATTGCCGTCGTTACTGATATTATTATTATTATGATTATGATCATTTTCGGTGATTTTCGGAAACGGATTATCGATCCATTCGATGCTGTAACAAGCGGGATTCTGTTCCCTAATAAAGTCACGTTCATAGGCCATTTGGTTCACCGAGGTGTAGGAGGGTGCAATCGTAGATCCGGTAGAGCTGCAGCGTTGTACTCTAGCCGTTGCAGCGACAATGGCCAGTCCCTTAACCGTTGTACATACTTGCATTTGTGTAGGTATATGTAGGCATGTGTACATGCATTTGCAAGGTACACGTACGGTAATCCGTGAAATGTACTGCAGCGGTGCGTGTTACGTGACTATTCCTTGTACAATTGTTTTCGAGGATTGAACTGGAGCGAACGAGTAGGTATATATATATATATGGTCGGCCAGTTAACTTCAGGGGATTTATATACACCGTGGAAATAATGTTTTTCTCAAATCGCTTGTATATATACGCTGTGGAAAAATATTCTATTCGTTTAGAAAGAATTCAGAATTATTTCAGATATTTATGGATTTAATTGATGTAAGGCAAAGCCGAAAGAATTTCATATGATTTCTAATTTTATCTGATAATATATGAGTGAAAGAAAATTAGTGAGATAAACTTCTAAATTCAAAAGTTATTTGACTCAACTCATTGTGGAATATAATGACCGACTTCTGGCGCAATAACTGTACCTACCTACCTACCTGCAATATCGTCGTTCGAGGATGCTGACTAACTTTACCAATTAGATATTATCCTGCCGATAGAACAACTCGCCTGCTCGTACCGTTCGTATCTGGTTTCTAGGTACGTGTATATGAATGTTAATTACGATTCTGGATTCAAAGGAAACGCGGATTTTCACAAGCATCGGAATGACTGAGCGGTAAGAGTTTATATGTCCGTGGTTATTGTCAGAAACAAAAAAAAAAAAATGAAAAAAAAACTTTTCGGGTTCGCAGAAAAGAGGCCGAATCTAATGGGTTTAATTGTCTCTTTTGAATCCGTGGGATTAATTAATGTTAGATACAAAAAATTCTTTCAATGAATTTCGGGCTCTCTTTTCTCTCTCTATATTTGAATAAGGATGTATATATATACATATATATATATATATATACTATACGAGTGCCGAGAAAAGAAATTCGTATTAAAGCGAAACCCCTATTGAATCAGTTTTTTATTTTTCATTTGTGTTTTCATTTTTTTGTTTTTCATTTCTTTAAGGATAAGGTATATAAATCCGTGAAATCCCTGAACTATGTGAAATAATATACGCGAAAAGCGAAGGCGGAGGTATGTGCTCCTTATTTTTTGTTTTTGTTTTTTTCTTTCCCCTTCTTTTTATTTCATTCATTTTCTGACGTGTAGATAAGATGGGACTGAAAGTACACAGCCATCTTCATCCATCATCTCGTAAAACTCGCAACATTCATTCAGTGCTTGCGGAAAGGACAATCGAAGAGTACAGAAGGCCTCGGTGTTCTCGACGTCACTCCTAGCCAACGCCATTCGATTTTCCACAACGTCGAGATATACACAAAGTACAGAAGTATAAGTATAAGTATAGAAGTAGAGAAGTAGAAGTATAGATTGCTCTAGAGAACACAGAACTTGAAGTGGGATCTCCCTTTACCACTTCGGTTCGTCAAGGATCTATACGCGAGCCACACGAGCTGCTGTGGCATAGTCTGGGATAAGTGCTCTTCAATTTATTACTGAACGTCACTATAAGGGGGTTTCGGTCCTTCGAAATGCCTGATAGATTTATAATGGATCAAATTCTATACGTCTATTATACTCGCAATTAAAATCCAAGAATTAATCACACTATTTTGATCTCGCCCGCCGCGCAGTAAGGGGATTAGAGATTTTTTTACTCGTTTATTTCTTCGCGATACGTGAGTACGATACTTTACTCTAATCAAGTTTGAAGAAAGCTTTCGATATATAAGTCGAAGAAGAAAAAGAAAATTGCAATTTCACATCCGCGGCACTAATATTACAGTCCTACAAAAGTTACGAGACAGATAAGTATTTGTCCGGTGTAATTAAACGAGGAGATAATTAGACTGAATAAACGTTGAAAGGTTGTCTGGCTTCGTCCATATCATCTGTCCCGAGACTTTGGAAGCCTTAGTTTGCCGGCGTACCGTCATGTCGTCTTGTCTTGCCTCGGTGTCTTCAACCGACGCGACGCGACGCGACGTCGTCGACATTTTCAACATCGTCTTCGACGAGGTTCACTATACGCGCCCTGACAGCAGCTTATCGCGGGCTGTCGTCGCCCTTGTTAAATTTAATACGACATCTAATCGATCTTCGCATTTATTCGTTAGCAAAAAAGGGAGAATAAAAAAAGAAAAAAAAAATGAAAGAAAAGAGAAAAAATAAAAACCATAAATAATCAGAATAATAACAACAATCATGAGACCAAATGAGAAGATTTATCATCCGATGACGTTGCAGCATAAAAGCGGGAAGGACATAGATAGGAAAAATGTCATCTTGTGCAAAAAGCACCTTATCTTTGTTACACGATATAAATTATTTCCATCGCTAATGTAATTCTTGTATTATTATTATTATTATTAATTATTTTTTCAGAAAGAAAGAAAAGAGAAGTAAAAATTAATTCGTACCTATATTGAATGAGAGAAGGTATGGTTGAATCGTCGATGAAGATTCATCGTCGCGTTTCTTCTTTCAGTTGAATATAAATAATAAAATGACGAGGTAAAGGAGTGAGGAGATTTTATAATTACTGGATATAAATATATATATGTATATACATATATACTCGTGTAATACTGTCATATTTAACGGTCGTGCTGGGGAGAAGAAAAAAAAAAAAAAAACCGTAAAAAGTGTGAAACTTGAGGGAGAGAAAAAGGCCTTATCATTAGGAGAGAGTGACTCGTCTGTGGTCGGCGATTTGTGGGCTTTTCGTGGTCGCTTTCGTCGTCTGGTAGTACCTAGGTGCTCGAGCCGCCTTCTACTTTACAAGTGATAATAAATATCCATAATTAGTAGAGAAAAGAGAAAAAAAAAAAAGGGAAAAGGGGAAAAAGAGAAGACGTACGTTTTTCTTCGTAGCTCTTAAAACGTCGACGTTACCTTACTCCACAAGCTCAAGGCGAATGATACAGTTCAGACGGTAATTTTTCCGTCAGAAACAATATTGTCCCTATTATGTAATTTGAGAAATTCTCTCCCCCGGGGGTTGCCGTTCGACTAATGGCTCGATGAACTGAGAAATAACCAACCTGTGTGGCGAAAGGGATGCTTAAAAATAAAAGCTTGAGTATAAAATCGCCGGTACTCGCCCGCGGTTACCCGTTACCAAGCCGCTAGCTTTGTCTTTATTGATTTATACCAAGTTTCTACATAGATATATCGCCGAGAGAAAGAAAGAGAGAGACTTATAGATGGAGAAAAAGAGTGAAAGAAAAAAGTTGAAGAAGCGAAAGAGATAGGATGAGATTTTTCTCCTCGTCGAGGTTAGTTGACGTACATATTATAGAGTATACTGCATAAAACTGAATAATACGAGTTGTAATTTATTTATTATAATTTTTATTCAAAGAAAACCCGGCGTAAGAAAGAAAAATAATAATAATAATAATGAGAAGAGACGGGTCTCCGGGAGTAGGTATAGTGGATAAACGAGGAGGAAGAGATCGGGGTGCATAATCCCCTTGTTACGAAGATTGATCATTTTTACCTTGCGGAGGGAACGACATAAGCTGGAAAAATGAATTTTCCCCTTAACTTTATCAGGTTTTATAGTAAAAATTCATGCGAAAATATATGTGGGTAGTACCCTGCCCTGGGTATCTTCATAAAGTATTGTTTCCCAATTCTCTGTTTCCCCATTAAAATACCCACATCGAGTTATTCGATATTGAAACCTGTCCGATTTCAAAATCCGACTAATTATTATTGAGCTTATTTTTTTTTTATCCAACTTACCGACGAATAGCGAATTCGATATCCAACGTAAAAAAACAACTCTCCCTTCGCAGTAGCTGTACGCTCCTTCTCTGGAAATAAAATATATTTACGATCACGTGAGTGGACGAGGAATCAGGTTATGTATACCTAATATAAACCGAAAGCTAGGTACTCTATTTTATCAGTTATCATTAAACTAGCCTCTCAATCATCGCTCGCATATTGCTCTTAATGAACGACGTTTGCTAATTACACGTCAGCGGTTTCAGCCCGGAACAGCATAAATCTCTGGCTGTCATTTCGACAGCGATAGATTAGCCGGAGTACAAATTTTATTTTTGATTATAAGTTCCTTGCCGTCCAATTTCCCACATGTTTTAGAAAAGTAAAAACAAGGAGCTTCTCCCAGCTAAAATATTTCGCATTTTAAAGCTGGGCGTAAATCATGAAATATTATAATACACGCGCGTCGAATGCCCTCCGCAAATCTCTCAGGACAGCCTCCAATTCCAAGGCTCAGAACCAGTCTGGACCACCTCGTATCGGCCGAATAGCTGGGCAATTTGTGGTTCAAGGAAGGCTGTAGCCAGAATAAATTATGGGCAAGTGGTGCGGTCACGTTATGGGTGTAGATGTTTCCGAGCTTGCTTATGAACGGCTCTCGTTCCCATGCCGGTTCTTTTCATGCGAAACAATCTTCCGCGGGGGATGACAAATTTCGGGAATACAGCCAAACATCGAGGAAAGTTAATTCGGCAGTTTTACCCGCATAAAAAATTGACTAGATTTTATATAATCCCTGATTACTTGTCACCGCGTCAGCTGCGGTAATGAGGGTTTTACGCAGCTACATATTAACCTACCCCTAGATTATAGAATCAGGTGATATATCCGTGTAATTATACGATAGTGAAAGACAAAAGCTCGTCGACGATTATCGTTGAACAAAGCCATTTATACTTAATGTCTTTATTATTTAAATTCAAGACCGAATTGCGACGAAGAAGAGGAAGAAGAAGATCTTAGTTTTTGATCTCAGGCCTGCAGCACGTTCACTCGTCATAATTTCATTGTGCTTTTTGACGCGTTTAATAATGGGATAGATGCAACTGCAGGAAAAGCATCTGGCGCATAGGAAGAAAGCCAAGACTTCTGTTATGAAAAACATCTTTCAGTTAGTGAAATATATGCAGATTGCAGACTCTGGGTAATAAGGATCTCATTATTCTCCCGAGTTTTCCCCATTATTCGTCACGCCACGATTTGACTTTAAAGAGTTGTTAATTTAACGGGATTCGTAGCCAGGAGCTTATTCGTAGTTTTCGAGCTCGTTCCCGCGAATCTCTATAGAATTTTATCGGTCTGAGTAGAAAATCGTGCGTACAGGTCACGTTCGTCACGATAGGGAAGCCGGGGGTGTGAGGTAAATATAAAGAGAGAGAGGTAAAACGGAGCGAAGTCTGTCTCTCTTGAAGCTGTTAATTTCGCAAAGCACCAACCGATTTGTTAACCGTTGTGCTCTCAGTGGCTGCCGCATAGATTAAAGTCCTAGAAGCTGGTGACTGAGGGAAGTGGAGTAGAGAGGCGCCAAGTCTCAGTTGCCTAAGTGACTAAAGGACTAATTCCCACGCGTGCCAGTTTCACAGATGGCAATATATCACCGCCTTGCTGAATGGCTGGCTGGTTAGTTTATAGGCAAGAAAGTAAAGCATGGATATATATATATTGCAGATATATTCTTGGCTGTGAAATCCTCTAATATCCATCACTTGGTCCTAAATCAAGCGTGAAATCGGGCAGATACATATCGATGAAACATGGCTACGTTGATACGTGAAAAGCTTTTTATTTTCCTTAGCGAACGAAGCTAGCGTACTACGAAAAGACGTTTTTCAAATTCATTTCAACGCCTCGTAAGATGCAGGGCGTCGTTCCGGCAGACTTGACACTACCTTCGTTTGACGATATCCCGGGAAGAATTGAAGTAAGGAAACTTGGAAAGAGGAAAGAAAAAAAAAATATATATATAAAAAGATGAGGAATTGAGAATAGAGAATGAGGATACGCGACGGAATCGGATTCAACGTGCGGAATATTTCCGGCTCTTGTCACAATTCCTGACAGACTCTTCACTGCCAACTCCCTCAAGATTTTTACCTACGACCTGGATGCAGGACGTACGAAGCCGTGAAAGAGATGGGGAAATTTATCTACTAGTGGTTTCGCTTCGATCGATTTCACAAAGCTGTTGATTGACGGTGAGTTCTGAAACCCGACGTTACCAGGGGTAGAAAAATAAAAGAAAAAATGATACAAAAAAAGGAAAAAAAAAAAAAACAAGGTAAAAATAATTAAAGAGAAAGAAAAAAAACGTCGAATCAAACGTCAATTGCAGGGAACCGCTTTTGTAAAACCGTAATTGATTGAATCCTCGCAGTAAACATATATTAGCCGTATATATATAAAAAATCGTTAGAAGATTAATGAATTTTTACCTGATTCAAAAAAAAAAAAAAATTCGCCGTAAATTTTGATACACGCATCGTCGGTTGAATTCGGATGATTTTTGATGATGATAAATTGGATACACTGCCGCCCTTCGATTCCCTGTTAAATATTCACCCACGTTACAGCGAGTAGTCTGTATAGTTGTACCCATCCTGAGTTGAAACTCTCAGGTTTATTACATACCATGTGTATTATACGGTGTATTATACAGTCCGCGAATTATCAGCAGGTAAATCACAGCGAAAACGCGAGCATCGCAGCAGCAGCAGCAGCAGTAGTAGCAGTTGTCGCTGTCAACAAGGGGAGTGAGTTTGTCCTGCTGGATCCGGAGGGGTGATTTTCCCGCTCCGTTTTCACTGTTCCGTGTTTCAGTACGGGTTTGGAAGAGGGCAAAGGGCAAAGGGCGAAGGGGGAAGCGGGGCAAAATCCAAGGGGTTGAGGATCAAAATTTCCCTTGTCCTCTCGTGAAAGAGGAATGGCAGAACCGAGGCGAGGGCGGGAGAGCCGCTTGTTAAGGACCAACGCCTGCTAAGCAGCCCTTGAGCCTTTACTGTATAGTACTTACCTACCACCACTCGTCGGCGGGTATAGGAAAAGCGGTTTCTCGTACAGAAGATGAAAAATTTTTCTCGTCCAAGATTTTTCGCGATTCAAACCGCAAGCGATTCTAACATCTGGGAATTCGATCCGCGCCCTTGCGCCGCGCTGTCGACGGGAGTTCTATAACTTCATATTATACCGCAGATCGTGACAATCCGTTGGAACATATTCGAGAGGAATATCTTACCCTGAAAGGTTCTTTTTCGGTGGAAATAAATCGCGAGAGAATTTAGACATCGGACGTTATTCGGTTCGCGTAACACAGCTGGCATTTAACATTATGGAAAAATTCGCATAATTCCTCATGTCGGAAAAGCGATTTACAATTATTCTGACGATATAAAGCCACGTTTGCCGCAAGCTCATCACATATATACGTGCGTAGAGGAGCGAGGAAAAAATTGGCGAATTTTCAAATTCGATAAGATAAAATATTGAAGAATTGTAAATCCGTCGAACTATTATAGACCAGAATATGTGTGCATATAAGAGATGAAAACTCGGCGATTTTCCACCGTTTTAAACTATCAATTTTACGGATGAAATGCTGTCGGAAAATATTGCGATTTAAATTCAACCGGATGTTTACGATAAGGGAATATTTATAGTTTTAGTCCATTAATCCAGATATCGGTAAAGCACTTTACCACCATTTCTCTCAAAAGCATAGCTACCTATCTGTTTCTGCACTAGCTCTATAAACTAAGAACTATTTTTTTTTTCACTCTCTGATTTGATCTGATCAACATTAAGCTCAACGTCAGTGGGTGAAACCGCCGTTAATTTTTGATGATCATATATTCGACGTGAGGACCTATAGGGATAAAAATCCGTTGATTAATTCCGGGCAGCTTTTAATTGCGGTTAAATATACCCACGCAGGTTTTTGCACGAAAGAATATAGTGGATATCAGATATCCACTTATATGCCGAGAGGAAGATGATAGACAGTTAAGCAGTGGTAGGATAAACCGGAAATAATCTTTTTTGAATATCCTGGACCCTTTTATAAACGAAATTGATTAGCGTGGATATAAGATAAGGGTGGCGTGAATGAATGAATGTATGTATATATGTATATTCAGCTACTTGGCTATGCCACATCGCATTTTCAAGTTCGGAATTATTCATGTCACGTTTCCCATATTTTATGCCGGATTGGCACCAGCCGCCGATTACGAGTGAGAAAAAAAAGAGAAAGGAAAGAGAGAAAGAGAAAAGAAGAAAGAAAAAAAATAGCTACTTCAAATGATTATCACAAACGCAATTTAGTCGACCGTGCGAAAGTAATTTGATTTCACCGTCACCGACGTCGATTATATTACAACAGGCACACGATACAACCCTGCCTCACGACGACGCATCTTTAATCAGATAATTCGATAACTAAAATAAGGAATAATCCCTCAAGCTTTGAAAATTCGTCGTCGATTTTATATACCTTTGAAAAAACAGATGCGGTGATCTTTGAATTTAGAAATATTATTTCGCTCATTTTCTCGCCAAATTTTCAATACGATACGATCTACTGATTACTGATCAAAAATCAAATGAAAATGCACGAATTAACTCCATCTTTTTCGAAGTGAGATTCGAAGAATTTGGATATCGGATATAGGTACGCGTCTCTCGCGAAATCAGTAAGGTGGAAACTAACCGAATCCAATTCTATTTCCTAAATCGATCGAGTTGGATCAGTCACGGTTGTACTACCTACGTATGTCTAGGGGAATCGGATTTTGCGACGAGTTGAGAAAATTTGGTAAAAAAATGTCGAATGACCTATTGTCGAGATAAAACTACAGACGATTTTAGATCCTCTAAACCACAGTCAGAATTTTTCTTCAAACGTATTTGTCAGTCCGTGTAATATTGCCGGGGAACAATACGTTCGCGAATTTGTTGTTACACCATGTGCCGGAGTACGTCCCCATCTATATACTGTATATGTACGTATGGTATACATACATACGTAGGAGATGGAGAATTTGCCAATTTTACGGTGGTCGCGCGCTAAATTGAAAATTAGCGAACCGTCCTTCGCCGTTGGGATTTTGTCAATTAATTGTCACCGATAAATTCCTGAACAGTCTTGACTCATGATGCGTCGGCAGTATAGATTGTCACGGGGTTAATTTCGAGGTAAAAAGAAGAAAATTAAAAATTTTTATTCCAAATATTTTCTAATCACGACTCTGTTACCGCTTCGCAAATATTTTTTAATATTTACAATCCATTTACTCCACACCGATCGTCACGGTTTACGATATTTCAAAGCGAAATAATCGCATGTACCTATATGCGAAAAATATCCTATTGAAATATCTCGACTATGCGATAAAGGAAAACTAAAAACGTTCAATTTTCCAGTGGGATAATTGGTGCCTTTGAATTTCACGCTCCCAAATGTACCGATTCAAATATTCTGTTTATACCTACGAGAGGCCAATAAATTCTATCACGTACTCCATAATACCTACCGGACAAATTGAACAAACTATTCTATCCGCACACACGGTCAAATGTCAAATTTTTATCGTCAATAATTTCCAATTGGTCATCTCGATAATTGCCGAAAAGCTGCATATAATGTAATGGGAAATTCGAGCGCAGCTGTACGGTGCAATTTATCAGAAGGGTTCGCGATCGTCCCTTTGTCATTTTTATAATAATAAATGAAATAAAAAAAACTAGCGAATTTGGACTGACTACGAACCAGCTTTTCAACTTTCCGTTTGCAAATTCATTTTTATGCATATTGAATACGCCAGATTTGAATTTTGCAAATCCAAAAAACCTACGGGTATACCAATTTGATTAAAATGATTTCCTTTTTTCTCTGAAAACAGAGAAGCGAGAAGTTGAAAAAGAAAAAGAGAACGTAGGAGAATAAAAGAAAATTACCAAAATCATGGGTGATTTTAGTTCGATGATATAGTTTAAGCATTCGGCAATAATTGTGATGATTAATAATTGTTAACGTTGCAGAAAAAAAAAAAGAAAACAATTTATCGCCCCTTGTTTCGAATGAATAAATCCGCATACGGTTGACAAGCATACACGTATCCCTCGTATCCTACCCACCACCCACTACCACCATCGTTTGTAATATAAAATTGCATAAATCCTTCACTCCGTTATTACCACGAACAGGTATTCGCTTTGCAATTTGTAGGCTGCCTTTTGGCCACGTTTCATGGCGCACGCTATACCGCGAATGGGAGAACGCGAGAGTCGCGGAATCGTGATCGCACGGACCCCGATCTGGTAGTTTCACTCTAGTCCGTATAAAAGCTGCAGGGATTGATTTTCTTCATAAATGAAAAAAAACCTTTCAAATAATGACGTGGCATCAAATGAACAAAATCTTCGTCCATTTTTTTTTTTTTTACTAGTTTTCTTTGTTTTTCAACAAAAAAATAAAAAAAATAAAAAACTGATAAAGGGAAAGAAAAAATCGGGATATGTTTCGGTACTGATAAAATTAGACAGCTGTACTTTCCCGTTCGGAAATCCGTGTACAAGGACACGTATGTAACCTACTGCATATACGTGTGGCTACTATGCTATGGGAGGACGGTAACGGGTCCACGCGGACCTCGGGGTCGGGGGGTCGGGGGTCCCGTTCACTAGAGACTAGAAACTAAATCACGAGAAGCTGCCGGTGGAAGCTGAGTAAGAGGGCTTTGCTATAGGATCGAGCACGACCGCATACAAGGTGTACCCCATTGTAATGAGAAAATTGGATTACCTCCAATCCGAATAGAGACGAATAGCAAAAGCAAAAAAATAGAGAAAAAAACCACCCCTCAAAAAAAAAAAAAAAAAAAAACATTAATTAATTCACGGATATTTTTGCACGTTGTAGAATGTACGAATCGCTTTTTACTTTTCATCGTTTTTCCACACTCTTATTCAAATGAACTTTAGACTCTACAGTTTCGAGTACCTAACTGGGATGTAAGGATTAAATTTTGCAAATTAATAGAAAAAAAAAATGAAGAGATAATTTAAATCACATCTACTAATATAATCCGGAAATTAATTCAGTTGAAATCCGGAATTCAGTTTCACCTACAGTGAAAATAATGAAAGGAAATGGTAAAAAATAAAGTGTAGAAAAAATCTGACACGGTGTATTGGAAAGGTAGGTATATATATATATATATGTTATGTAACCTAAGCTAAAGGGAAAAGTCAAGCTGAGGAATAGCGTTGTATTGGGGGTTTCCTCGTAGATTTTCACGAGTGTACATTCGTCACGGTATAGTAGTAGCAACAGCAGCAGCAGCAGCAGTAGCAGCAGTAGGAGAGAATAAGATTTCTTTTTCTTTACTGTTTTTATCTCTTCTTCTCGGTGCGGACTAAACTCGCTCGCGGATCCCGCGCCACGTTTTATCAGATTTCGCGGGCTCCGCTATTCCGTCTCTTTCCTCTATTTCTCTCTCATCCCAGATTTCCGATCCCTTGACATTCAATGAGACCCTGCTTATGCATACCTTGTATCCGTAAAATAACGGCATTCGAAATCGAGAAGAAAAGAGACAAGGAAAAAGTTTCCAAAAAGAAAAAAGAAAAAATGCTCCTGTTTATCCGCCAGAGTTACGAAACAGTTTTTCGGAATGGCTTGAGATTGATTTGTTCGTGGATTAATGTGTCGTACCTATCGCGTATTATGCGGGAATATATGTATAATAATTATTTAGTAAATAGAGAATACTATAATTCCGTATAGTAATTAATTAGAATATCGATTTGCCGTGACCTCGCCTTTCCGCTTGGGTGCTGTTCCCCGGTATCACGCGAGAATTTTGTATATCACGCTTGTACCTACCGTATGCTAATAATCATGCCGCGCTATTAGAATAATGATTTGAGAGGCAAATTCTAGGGCAAAAGATACGTATACATATATACAATAATATGAAGCTAATGTAAATTATTATACCTACACGAAGGGTGGTAGGTTGCCCCCGGGCGTATGCTCCATTATTTCTCTATTTTATTTATGCACTCATGATTTGTATCATGAACTATCACTTTTTTCAACATACATAGGTATAGGTAGGTATCATAAACGTACATTATTATTTATACGAAAAGTAAAGAAATATTCAACGGAATTATAATTTTCAAATAAGTACAGATGTATATTCCAGTCAATTTCTCCGCTATATGTATATGGGTACCATGTATTTTGATTTTTCCTATTTTTTATTTCATTTCATTTCATTTTATTTTTCATTTTTTTGTTATATTTTAATTTCAATTCCCGCTCGATTCGTTGTACCGTATATATGGGGTTCTTTGACATGCCAGACACGTGACACGGCTTCAATATCGGTTTACGATTAACGAAATATGTATTAAAGAGGGGAGAGACGAGAAAAGGAAAAGGTAGAAAAAAAAAAACTGTAGAAAAAAAAAGAAACGAAATTTTGAAGAGACTATCTTTGATCCGCATCGAATATCCAACGGTGTCATAATAAGAAACTTGGTATACTAAAAGATGAAACGATGAGAGGGCGGGTAGATGTATACTTATCTAGGTAACAGGAAAAGGTAAGAGAGAGAGAGAGAGGGATAGAGAGGATGAGGCAAAGGTAAACTCAATATTTCGATATTTTCTGAATTACATCCTCCTCTCAGTGTTTTTTTTTACCGAGTATGAAAATATTTTATATAACTTTAAAAAATCAAATTAACGTAATTACGTATTTCAATATTTGTATCACTCCGCCGCAAATTTTCAAATATTTTTATTAGCATCACTAAAAAAATAATTTAAAAAAAAAAACGGAAAAGCAGAGAATCATATATACGCGAATTGATCAGAGCGAAGGGAGGAGAGGGGGATGAGAGGGTGGAAAAAAAAATGAAAATAATAATAATAATAAGTAATAAAATGGTATGCGGAGATATACAGCGTGTAAAAGACTTTAATTAAAAGCCTATCGAGATTGACACAAGGTTCGACTCCGAATTTCTATTTTAATTGAATTCATTTCACACGTGTAGGTATAGGTATAGGTATAGGTATACCTACCTACACCCGTCGGTTGACACGGTTCAGTGCAATAAAAAGCAAATGGAAAAAGTCGAAAAAGAGAGAGAGAGAGAGAGAGAAAAAAAAAAGGAAATAAAACGAAACAAGAACAGAAGTAAAAAAAAAACAGAAAACAGCAAAAGAAAAAAATAAAAATAAAAATAAAAACACGTAAATCCGAAACAAACCGTGAAATTAATGAACGACCGAAAATTTATATCCCGCCACATTTGTCGACCAATTAATTATTTAAACCGAGCCACACTCCGGGACAGCGAGCCCCTGTTCGGGTGGCCAAGTATCCCAGCGTACAAGATAGATGACTCCGCATTCACGCACGTTTCAATTGTCACGTAGGTAGATAGGTAGGGTAGGTATACCAAAATCTAACGGGACAGACGTCGACCTAGACAAATTTGTACTTGACCCGAGGCCAGTCAAACGATGCGGGAAAGGGTGCAGAAAGGGGAGCGGTGGACATTTGAAATTGAAAAAAAAAAAAAGAAAAACGGATTCATGTTTTATCAAAGGGTTGAAGTTTTTGAAATTGTTTTTTTTTTTTCTCTCAAACTACCATAGGAATCAGTAATTAAAAAAAAAGGTTTAGAACTACCGTCTCTTCAACGCATATATTATAGCGAGCTCGATAGGATGTCTCTACGCGAACATTAATCACGTATTATTTTCTTTACGGATGCTTTTAGCAGCCCTGTCCACGACGAGGGTGGTTATACCCAACTACTAAGCGTAAACGTACCGAGGCCACGTGGCGGGGTTCTCCGCTTCTTAATGGGTTTCACCTTTTCGACCTTAATTCCCTTCCTGGTGGTCCATAACAATCAGCGTCGCGGTCAGGGTTGGAAAAAGAATCACAGTTCTACTTTGTTGGTCTAAATTACCGTCGAAATAACCAGACATCTTCCAGATTACGACCCGCGGTCTCCTATATCGCCAGAACCATACCTCAACGATCCAAAATATACGCGGGACTGAGGAATCTTCCGATTTGTTAAAGTCGTGCGAAAATCCTAACGACATTGAACCCTAGCCAAAAATACGAACGCCCGAATCGACTCGCTTAGTTTATAGCATATCCTCGTTTCCCCCGGGAGTTTAGAGAGTCTCGATAACCAGGGGGTGGGAAACGAGGACCGTTTCGTTAAGGAAACACAATAACTTTAAGGTAGCGATAGAAGAGAGGGATCGGTGCTTTCAAACCTCCCCTATATAGATTATATACTCGTTTGTCGATGGCCCCATTAGGAGTTCTCCCCTAAAATAACGAAAACTTATATCTTATACACCCCGTCCTGGTATTCGCTGGTGCAGCCTACGGAGATTATATCGCCGCTCATAAGGAGGCAGGAATGTTGATGTTGAATGGGTTAAATTAATGGGTCTACGTCAGGCGCAATAACGGAATCATCAGGCCGCTGGACTCTGCTTGTCTGCTTCCTGGCTGGTAGTTCCCGGCGTTTCCCACTTCGCCAATTCCACTAGTAGGCAGTTGGTTTGCCCTGTGAAGCTTTCTTGGTTAATTGCCACCGTCACTCCACCTTCAAAATGAACAACCGAGTTATGCAACGGGTAATCCCTGGCTCAACCCTAAGAATTTTCGCCCCCAGTCACGATATAAACCTTCGACACACGCACGCCTCTAACTTATTCCATATTTTCCTATCTATACCCTTATTTCGCATCTTTGATTTTCAGGATTTTTCGTTGAATTTAAACGTCGGTTTCCACACCTGAGAAGGATTTCTAACATTCGAAGATCACCTCTGAGCTAAAAAATCGTGTGAAATATTCAATCATTATTCTCGTAGTAGGATGAGATAATCCCGATTTTATTTCAGTTATAAAAACGTCGGTCGGTGGTCATGACAAAAATGGTAAAAACCATCCGCAAGTAGTGGTTCTAGGTATATACATACGTAATCTGTTACGGCACGCGAGGAGTAGGTATACGCAGAAACGTCACACGGTTTACCCCTCAAGGGAAATGAAATAGAGCGGCATGAGGAATTAGAATATCGAATAACCGGTAGCCTGCAGGGTATCGTGTGCGGGACGTTACATGACGTACCTAGATACGTTCGTCTCTATATCTGAACGTACGAACGTTATCCTGATAAAGCCACTGTCCGCATTAACGCCTTGGCAAAAACTAGCGGTGGTCACTTTTCCACGATTTCGAAAAAAAAGAAATAAAAAAAAAAATTGAATAAAATGTGGAAACAGTACGACGACCACCCTGACTACTGCAGGTCAGTTCGTTCGTTGGTTTATACGCACAAAGGTACATATAACACAACGTGCAGAGCTGTATATCACTCGTTTGGTTTTCCCCGGGGGTATTCCCCGTGTTGGTTCAAACCATCTATCTGTTACTATACGTACACGTATACTACACACGCGTGTTTCACACTCGGTCACGTAGCCGTCGCCTTTGCCGTCGCAGTAGTCTCCTCTCCGCGGCTTTTTACAAGTTTAAACTGCTTCGAAACGGGTCCTAAAAATTTGAATAAGTGTTTTTATCATGGGTATAAAACCGCGGTTCCAGTTTAATAAAAAAGCTCCGACAATCTGCACGACGCAAATGCAGCGCTTCCAGAGGGTTGATCAAATTCTTTTCCTTCATTCTACCATAGTTTTAGAACAGGAATCACATTTCCCTACTCATTCATTCGTTCGCACAATTTTTCTTTTCTTTTTTCTTTTCGTTTTCCTAAACCTGAAACTCTTCAAACGTTTTTTTTTTAAATATGAAGCGAGTGTCTGGATACGTAACCGATGTACGATTTTCACACAGAAATTACCTCGTCGAGCTTGCTTCAGTTTCCTAATATAACACACGCTGGTGCAGCTCACTGCAGTGTTTCATTGTCACGCGGCAGCAGCCGGACCAGACCAAGCTGGTCTTTAGAATCTATGCGACTATACCTGTACCAAGTATAGGTAGGAAATTTATCTCCGACCAAAACTAGCCCAAACTGAACAAAACTTGATGTTACTTGAGATAAACCGCGATAACTAAACGCCCGATATTACCGCATTGAAATCTGTAATGTTTCACCTTCAGTTTTGTAAATTCTGTAATTCTCGTTCGAATATTCAATGCATGTTGCATTCAACGTTCCCCAGAAATATCAGCCGCATTCGCGATCAAATTTCAGCGTAATAATGAATGTAAAAAGAAAAATCAGCAAAAATAATGTATTATACGTAAAGCCAGGAGTATCGCGAAGATCGGAGGGTATAGATACGTAGGTATAGGTGGAACTAGGCACCTAGTACTCATTTGGTATTCTAGAAGGATAATTTTATTTGAATCCATTAGAGATGGCGTCAAGCGCGTCCGTTCCTTAAGACGCCATAAACGTGAGATGCTAATATCTCATCTTAGAGGCGCCTTGCCTTGTCTTCTCTCCTTTCCGTCGCTATTCGTCTTTGTCTTCCTTTCCAGGCCCTCAGTGAGACAAACTCAAGGCACGTTTTACTCGGAGCAATTATCTGTCACCGATAGTCTAGATCCGCTAGAGCTTGAAATCGTTATTCCTTTCGACGATAAGAATGACGGGAATAAACTAACGCGTGAAACTTCGAGCCACACGTCAAATGAAGAGATTTTCGCATGTATATTAAAACGTGGAAATTCATACCCACAATCCGTTATTTAATACACCGAGTCTATTTCCATACGCAGCAGGGGAATTCACCCGAGTGGTTATATTTATTCGATGATAACGCTGCACCGCGAATAGGTCAAGTAGCTTCTCCTCCTCTCTCGACCCGAATTAAAAGTTGTCTACTTAAAAGTTTCGATTTGCTCCCCGCGCGTGCGGTGTTGCGATTGAAGATAAGTGCCCTCGGCTCTGTATTCGGTATAGTGGGGCTTTGAAATAATCTGGGCTTTTGTTGTGCCGAGAAAAGAGTCGGAGTTATTTTTCAAATTTAAATTAGAAAATTTATAGGACGGACGAGAAAAAAAAAAATAAAAAAAAAAAGAGAAAACAGAAATTTTTTCATTTTATAATAGCAAAAGTTTTCACCTTTGCAAATTTTTTTTCTCATAAAATCTAGAAAATCCGTACGGATTTCAGTTTCTCTCGAGTGGTTACGCTGTCGAAAGATCCAAGGGTAGAACTCAGCCTGTAACAAGTGTGAGGGAGCAAACTAAGGCATATATTTGAATATCGAGAAATATAGTCGACATTTTTTTTTTTTTTTCTACGAGGGTTAAAACGCAGATCGTTCTCCATTATTTTATTCTCCTACCACCCATTCCTCTATCTTCATCTTCGTCTCTCCCTCGCGATTTCACTCTGTGCCGTTTCACTCCCCCAAGGGGCTATTCGCGAACCAGTTATTTATTCAAATTGATAGAACCGAATAGGAGCAAAACGTTGAGCGTAGGTTTACCTGGTATAGACGTAGACGCGTCTATACCCCATAGAATAATCAAGCGAAAAAATCTACTGTCTAAACCCTATTCATAAATAAATAAATAGATAATAAATAAATGAATGAATGAATTCATCGGCATGATCGAGTCATGAATTAATCATAATTCGAGGAAACTATCGACGTGATTTATATAACTGTCGAAAGAAAAAAAAAAAAAACAGAAAGAAATAGGAATGTTATATAATATGTTAAATAGTGATAATAAATCTTGGAGAAATTCCAACGACTTATATGTAATAAACGACTGAAGTAATGTCGTCGTTCTCTAGCCCGAAATTGACCTCGTGATCAGAATTGTTCAATCTTCTCTTGTTTTCACAGGGTTTTGGAATTCCCTAGCCCTAGGAGTAGAGTAGCATGCATTCCTCGGCGACGACGCGACGTTCTGACCGAGTTCCTAAGCACGAGGTAAAAAGAAAATTTCAAATTCCTCGAGGCGCTGAGGTCATCACAGTTTCCCCTATACGAAAAATGACTCTACTATGCCTACGTACGCGTTGAGAAAATCGAATCTCCAGTTTTTCCGAACTTTGATTTCTCTCCCTTCGGTTCTTCACTCTTTTCTCTTTCCTCTTTCCTCTCTCTTCTTTCTTCCTTCGGTTCGGAAAAGTTCTACTCCTTAGTCGTTAACTTCGTGGGCGGTTTGCGCGGGCGGGAAGGGCGTTCGTAAAAGAATTTACGGCGTACGCGGTTTATTTGCAATTCCAGTTCCAGAGTGTAACAGAGAGGGTGGGCAAAGCCAAGGGCGAAGGCGAGAGGGCTGAAGAGTGCCCTTCGCCGACCAAGGTCCTTGCCTCTCGTGGTTTTCCTCGCCTGGACGAGTAGCGGGGAGGTTTTTATTAATTCCAGAACGACCGCAATGCTTTGAGGAAGGGAAGGAAGCTGTTGCTCCGTGTACTTCCTAAGATATCGCTTCGTTTTACTTGGCTTGACTTGCCGAAGCTGAGGGTATTCCATTATGCATTCAAAAGTGGCGTTAAAATAACTTGGAATAAGGAGGGTGTCATTATATTATTGAAATTTCTCTACAATTAAATTTTCAGCTGTATTCTCGCTCTCTCAATATTTCCTTTCTTTCTTCTGGATGCAGGTATAATGACGATATTAAGGGGGATGCCGAAGGACAATAGAAGGGGATGATAAACGTCGAGGTAAAGAAGAAGAAGAAAGAAATGAAAAAATTACGTAAGGGATGAAGAGTCAAGGTCGTGACGACTCAGTTGACTAAAATGAAACGAAACAAAACGAAACGAAACGAAACGAAACGAAACTACGACGACGAAGAACACGCATCGTTTCCACCCTGCTGACGCCAAGCTACGTCACGCGGTTGCGTGCTAAACTCCCTTTGTCGATCCGCCTGTCTGCCGAGGAAACGAGAAACGAGAGAGGAGAAAGGAGAAAGGAGAAACTAGAAATTAGGAGCAAGAAACAAGGAGCGAAACGGACGAGGTCGTTCAGAGACCTTTTCGAATTTCTCGAACCAAGACGAATTCCCTCACTCTCGAACAAATTCCAGTACGCACCTGGGTCGTTTTCAATATCCGCTATTGTATGTTGTACCGAATGGTCCGACCCGAACAATCAATACTTGGTGAACCGGTCAATTATACCGAGGGTCGTTCCAAATCCCACAAATAAAGAAAAAATACATATATACATACTATTTGTGACCCAAGTTTTTCCTCTTCGTATATTATTTTTCGTTGAATAGGTTATATCATAAACTTAACTTTTGCTTTATAAATCGTGTACATACCATCCCTTAAAAATCTATCGACGGTATCGATTTCATAGAGAAAATAGAAAGAAAAAAAAAAAAACGAAAGAAGAATAAAAAAAAAAAAAAGGACGCAAACGGCAAGGATTTTAATCTCGCATTGAAACCGCAGTGTCACTTTTGGATATTAGTTTGACAAAGGTTGATCAGCGACTTGCGATCTAATTTCATTACCAGAACAGAGAATTTAGCTCCTATCTCGATTCATGTGCGTGATAATTAATGCCGACAGTTATCGTGAATCACTCTATTATCTATACATCTTTCGACTAGCTGATAAGAAAACCTCAAATGTCGTTTTCATTTCCGTTCTTTTTTTTTTCCTCTCTTTTTTCCTCTTACTTTATTATCTCAAAAAACTAAAATAAATTAACGAATCTGTGTGCTTTGATGCGTGGTGAAAAATTGTTTCAAAATAAGATATATGATTGTGTTTAGAAAAACAAGCAGCTGCGGTATACATAGGTATAGTATATGCGTCGGAGAAAAAGGATAGGGAATAAAAAAGGAAGGATAAGTAGGGAATTGAATTTGGGCGGATTATGTCGTCGGGTGGAAAGTGGCTGAGCGTGACAGCAGCTGATCGGAGGTGTTGTTTTCTTTGAAAGTTGGAAGGAGCAGCCGCGGTTGGGCAATTTGAGTTTTTGAGTCAACAGGGTTATCCATTTGGCTGGTCACATCCTCCCATCTGTTGCCCGAGGACAAAGTTAGCCTGGCTCAGTCTGTTTGCTTGGTTTGCCAGGAACCAACCCCTAAAAAAGTTTCTCCTAAAGTCGATTGAGTCAGTCAATAACCCGGCATGTGCGTGAATATAGGACTCGTTAAGGAAACTTCCGAGTTTCGTACGGTATGAAAGGGTCCGGATTCCGGACTAACGTAAGAAGACACGACGACGTATTCATCAAGGATCAGCGCTGTCTGTCTTCCTCGTCTTTTGTCACCGACATCCCTTACATCGGAAGTTTTTCACCTCTTGATAATAAGAAGAAAAGAACAGCGAACCGATATGAAATAAGGGACGAAATAAGATCGAGGAGAAGGGAAAGAGGAAAGTTATGCATCGCAAAGATCGGACAATTGAAAATTTCAAACCTACCTACTCAACCCGGAACAGATTTTCCTATATTTCTGTATCAGCGAGGTTTGACTACGGTCAAACTTTTCCCGATTTCAAACCGCCCTGACCTAATGAAATTGGAAATGAAACGAGTTCGGGGAATCCAAAACGAAACGAAACGAAACGCAACGCCTTAGGGGATCAGAAAATTTTCACCGATATTTATTCCCAAGCAATTTCATACGCTTTCCTTTTTTTTGTTTTTTTTTTTCTCTAGGTATATACCGATTTAAAAATAAGGGATGATATCTTAGGTGGAATCTCTGCCCATGGCGATACTTTTATCATAGGCATAGGCATTCTATCGTAGTAGATACGTGACTTGATCGTAATGAGTGGATCGTGCGAGCTGATCGATTCAAGTTCGATATATTTAATGCACGACACGTCCGTATGAAATGAATAGTAAATTTGCTTCATCAAGTCCTGCAGTGGCGCGAGGTTGAAATAATTATTAACACGTGCCAGAGGGATTATATAACGATTATATCTTTGCGGTTGTAACTAGGGGTGGGTTCAGGGCTACGACGACAGACCGACGCCACGGGCACCTGGCTCGTGTCTGATTAAAAGGATTTCCTTATGAATAGTTTAAACCTTTTAGCCAAGTACTGTCGAGAGTGTATAATCCACAAAGACATGGAGGGTCGAAGTGGCGGCGGTCGGCGGTGATATTGAACCAAAAACCGTTCTTAGGCCGAGAAAAATTACCGCATATATAGAAATTAAATCCATGTTTACACTCTGTGTGTAATTTAGCTCAACCCCTTAACTCCACATAAGCCAGTTAAAGCGTCTAATAATAATTTCATACACGCGTTACCGGATATCCCTTTTCTTTATTCTCTCAAATATTTCCCCTAGCCCCGGGCGCAATTTTTCATTTCTTTTTACAAAATTCTAGTACATCAACTGGCGTATATATGCATATATAATATGAAAAAAGCTGACTCATGGGTGTCAAACTGGCTAAAGAAAGTTCGAACCGAAGCGTGGCTTGTCTCGATCAAATTCTCCTTTCCCACAGAAAACGGGGCGAGTTATAGCCGCGTAGGTACATATATACACAGGTATAACAGAAGGGTGACGAGTATAAGAATGGCTCAGGTAGCAATAGAGATTTATCTCCCCTTGAAAAAGACCGAATAAGGCGGATGCCAAAGCTTGAACGAATCGTGGCTGCAGCAGCGGACGGGGTTTATCCGCAGCACCGCAAAGGCTGCAAGGCATATGGCATGGTTCAGTTTTCTACATAGTATTCGGGAGTTCGCCATTAGATACAAAGCTAGAGATGAAGAAGAACCGCGAATTTTCTCAGGTGAAAAGTTTTTCGCGAACAACGCTTCGGGGTTAGCAGTAGGTACCTTTTTTTTTCTTCTCCTGTTCTTTCTTTTTTTTTTCTTTTTTTTTTCGTTGCGTGTGAAATTAACAATTTTTTTTTTCCCCTTCCTTTTCGCGGTACTCGGAAAAAAAAAAATTTCTATTATATTATTAACGTACCAAGGCACACGACAACTTTTTCGTATAAAGTTAAACACGAGCAAGAAAAAAGAAGAGAAAGAAAAATCTAGAAAAATATTTCTGGAGTTGAAACTAACTGGTTGGTCAACAAAGAGGAGTTTTTATAAAGTATTTATGAATTTTTTGTACGGTTTAAGGATCGGCTTGAGTTTCCTTCTCTTTCGCATTAGTTGGTTGGCAAAATTCAACCCTTTAATATCTGAGTTATTTCCCAGTCTCAATTTCCGTCGTTATATGAGATATAAATCGGGTATTCAACCGGCTAAGTAAACCGTGGAGAACTTTGGCTGGAGCCAAAACTCGAGTAAGAGTAATGCGAGCCAAGAATCTAGCGAGGTCGATGATCTCGGTGCAAACCGCATCCGCGAAGATGCGCCAGCCCCGAACCCCGAGAAACCAATCGGCCTGTTTTCGACTGGAATTAACCAAGCTCCAGGATGTTATGCTATCCGGATACAGCACGTGGCTATTGAGTTATTCTCGCTCTGATACCAAAGTGTGAAATTAATTTGCGAGCGATGGTAGCACGTATTCAAACGGTGGAATAAATTATGGTTTTAGGAAAAGGTGGTTAAGCTATATTTTTACGAAAAGAAAAGAAAGAGAAGAAAAACGTAACAATCTGTGGGAAAATAAATGGGAAAAAAAATTTCAAAAACGAAACTGTTTTCTTTACTTTCTTTTCTTATATACTTACTCTTGTCTCGTTTTTGCAAAGATTCGTTTTTTTTTTTTTCTTTTTTTTTTTTTCTTTCTTTCAGAATCAACTGATTACGTTACGCGTTACGATAACCATAGGCGTTCGTTTGAATAACAACAGAGAGTAACGCCTGCGAGATATAAACGTCTAGGATAAAGCTCTCGAGGGTTTAGAGTAAGCAATTTATGATAAACCACCTGGAAGAGAGATTCCAGCCTCGGTCATCACGCCAACGAAATTAATAACTCGGGCGAAAGAAAGAGTGGAAAAAAAAAGGAAGAAAAAACCTAAAGTGGGAAGAAAAAGTGACAAAAGCCGTTCGAGACGAGAAAAATTGAAGAGGATATAAGATCCAGTTTTTGACCAACTCGTAAGCCCTCGGTTTTCGAGTCTCGAATTATGCGTCGCGTATATGAATGAAATTGAAGAGAATTTTAAGCTGAAAACAAAAAATCAAAAATAGACGATGAGAGTTTCGGAATTAGATAAGCTGCTATAAAATCAGCTAATATAGGTAGCAGCCCATAGCCCAGCTCTAAACTTAATTTGCAGTAAATAAAAAGAGTTTTGTTTTGCACTAGAGTGACTGCGGGCTACGTGAGGCGGAAAATGTTGTGCATGAAATTTGTTACGCTATATACCTTATGCCTGCCTTCTATATGTATATTCCTCTTTTATCCGTAAAGCCGAACGGCGCGACACGAGGGTTCGGTGGTTAGGGGTTGGGGGTTAGGGGTTAGGGGTATGTCCTCCTCATTTGGCGAGAGGCCAAAGTATTGAATAATTTCATTTTAAATTCTGAACGTTATTATACCGTGGCGGTATCAGTTTGGAGGAGAAGCACCGTTTCCATTTCGCTAAAGATATACATTTCATTTATTTATTATTAACCTCGCGTGTTTTATCGAACTTACTATCAAGTATACAGTTCATAGTCTAGATACATGCCTACCTCGCCTACTTACTTACTTACTTACTTACTCTTCGAGGGCCGCTTCCCTAACTTTAAATTTTATTTTGTTTTTACGGTCAAGGTACTCGCGGTTTCGCTACTACCCTTATACAGGTCGGGTCCTACCCATTACGTCCCAAACTTTGAACCGAGGTTCACCAAAAAAAAAAAAAATAAAATACAAAAATAAAAAGGAAAAGAAAAGCGAGAAGAAATGAACGCTTCGGAATTTTCAGTTCAATTTAAATAACGAAATACCTACTTAGCTTGCCTATTATCAATGAAACAGGCTTCTACTATATGTCAGATAGTCTTCTACTGATTGAAAATAGATTAACCCGCAAACGGACTTCGGCGATGTATGGCGAACGATTGATTTCTGTCCAAGTAGTAAGAAAATTGCCGCTTATTTGTAGCAATTCTCGTCTTTTTCTTTAGTATTATTTCCTTTTTTCCTTTTTTACGTGACTTTAGGGCAACTATTCCCTTTACGGGGTAATCGTGAAACGAAATTGTGTCATTAGAGAAGAGAGCGAGAGAGAGAGATAGACGATGAAGTGAAAGGCAGAGAAAGAATAATTCTAGCGAATTTATTCACTCGTATAATAATTTCTTCGTATATACATAATATGGAAAATTATACAACAAGGACTTCTCCTCCCTTTCCTTTATCCACGCTATTTGTTCAACTCGCTTCTATTACAACCGCGGGACTTTTACGTCCGAGAATTCTCTCTTCCCAGAATCCAGTTCGGAAGGTCCGCGGCCACCCCTAACCCTTATGCGGTAACAAATACATATGTCTTCGTAGAGTTGGACAAATGAATGTCGTGAAAGCTCGCGGCGTATACCAGCGATGCAATATGATCAAAACCGAGGGGTTGTTGTTTCTACTTTATTTATGCCCCTTGACCATGGAGCAGGAACTCTTATAAATGACGATGTAACTGAAGCAATCCTTGAGTCTAGGGGTTCAGGGTTGTCCGCCTCAAATGTCCGGCAACCAATTGAGTAAGTATACACATTGAATTTCGCGGGGAACTATACCACTCGACACATTTGCCGCGGTTTGACAAAAATTTCGTGTCCCGTTTCGCGTCGGCCCCCTCTGTGACCAGGCTGAAATTGTTTTCCGAAAAATGTCAAAAGTTATTTTTCTCGCGACAGGAAGAATCGCGGGGTTTACTGTTTTAACCAACGCCGCTCTAAAGCCGCAGAGAGGTGAAAAGCTCGTTATTTTATTTGTCGAAAAAGCTCTGATAAAGGTAATGCGAAAAGAACATTATAAACCAGCACTTTGCGTATTTGTTATTTTATTTTTATGGGATATAGGTGTAGGTGCGCTTTTGAAAACAAATATAAACTTCTGTATTTCAATTTCCCTCTTCTTCCCATATGTAGCTGAAGAGCAGGTATATAACCGCGCGTACTTTATCCATACCTATATACATTTTCATCGATTTTTATTACGTCGTATTTTCTTCCATCCCGTGGCGTATTGCACAACGTGAAATATGTTCGCATCGTGATCTTCGATGGATGGATTATTAACGATGGCTGCGCACTCCGGTATATGTACCCTATATACCCTATCCTGCAGCGTATAATGTGCCTTTCAGAAACCTCCGCAGTTTCCTTACCCCAGTTTTATGTTATGCCTTACGGGCTCCGCGCTCTTCGCTCTCGAGGAAAATAAAGAAAAATATATAGAAACTGATAAATCAAATGGGGGGGGAAATGGGGGAATCGAGAAAGTCCCCTCATAATTATAGTCACTCAAAGTCTGGACGTCGAAGGCTCGATCAACGACGTGGTAGTTTATTAATCCCCCCAATCAACGTCAGACTCCATTCCACTAGGTAGAAATACCGAGTTAATTAAGCACATACCAAACTGTCGCCGAAGGTGTCCGCCGAAATCAATTTCGAGTACATTTCCGACTCCACTAACCAAAATTCATCGAAATTCACACGCCCCTGTCCGACTATCATTGTCAAATATTCCGCCGCCATTTATATGTCTATCTATTCGTGCGGGGAGAAATCCAAAGGCTGAACATCGATGCGAGAAAATTGGGAGGGAAGTGAAACATTTGATAAAAATTTTTGATACATTTTATTAGTCGATACGAGGTTGGAATTTAATTTGTAAGAAGGGTATAGAAGATGTGGAATCGAAAATGGGCGACATTTCAAATAACGAGGAAATAGCACAGTGGCATATTTTAATTAGAAGTACTTCGTTCAATTTTCTTATTTTCTTGTCAAAATGAAAAATGTATAAAAGTAATCAAATTCAGCTACGCGAAGGGCTGCCTCTGCTGTTGTTGATTAATAAATGATCTCGTACGCGGGAAAACAGACGAAGAAAAGAGACTCGACCCGGAGAATTTTCTGCCAGGATAATTGGCGGGTAAAGTGAAACGTGGAAAGTAAACAAATTACATACATGTGCCCATTACGTTTTGTTCGCTTTATTTGCAATTCAAATAGAGTTTTACAGTCAGAAAATCCCGATGGGCAAATTATATTCTCACGTCTCTTAATTATATTGCCTCGTTAAAAAAAGACGATATTTTCAATTCTTCAACGCAATTAGCATCTGCTTTCATCGCCAGCGATAGAAACTAGAAATTTTCCATATCATTTCCAGCTCTCTTTGGTAAAACCAATTTGTTCAACTGCCTGAAAGAAAACATCCTCGATGCGCTCTATGTTTGAATTATTTTCCTAACGGTTCGTATAGTATATACCTACTCCTACTTTAGTAGCATCGACTCGATAAGCCGATTAAGTCGTCAAAATCTCGTTAGTTCTGAAGATATACGAGACAAGCGCGATTACCATGTGAAACTTATGCTTTGTTATCGTTGCTTGGAATATAAACTAAATATTTTTCTTCATATCATAATATTTAAAGTTGCATTCCTATACGGAAACTAGAACCAAATATTACAACAAAAATTATTTTTTCAAACCACTGTTAGGCTTCGAAGGAAATATTCTATTTACTCAATTTTCTCACAGCTGATAACTAGGATTTTTAGAGTTAATCAGAAGTTATTTGATATTGTGAAATGAGGTCAATTACGGGGTAGAACAATAATGAAGAAAGAAAACAATAACTGATTTCCAAAGTGTATAAATAAATTCAATCGTCAGCTTGGCTTTTTTTTTTACTCCTTGGCTATGCCATTTTTCTGAGTTTTAATTTACCCACCCTACAGTTATTACCTTAATCTTGTATATTCTGTGTTGATTTTTTTCGCCGTTTTCTTATTTTCTTCACTTTTACTGGCGAGGTAATCTAATATAATAGTAGAATAATTTCCATAGTCAATTGGAAACAGGACGGCTACCGCGCCGCTTCGGGGCTAACGAGTTTCTCGACCGTTTTAATTTCAAACTCGTAAGTCCCGGGTAAGCTGCGATTCGTAGTCGATGTTGGTATTAGTAAGCTGGTAGGCAGGCAGTGCAGAACTTTTCCTGATAAAAATATTCCTTCCTTAAAGAAAGCCTCGGCTGCAGAGAAACCGGGAGATTTTTACCCGTCTTCGGATTATCCCTCCGGTGAAAAACGAAAGAAAAATGAAAAAAGAAAAAAAAAAAAAATACAGAATTTCTAGAAGCGAGCGATGGGTGAAGGAAAATCTGAACAAAAACCAGAACCAAAATCGGAAGCAGAAGCAGAAGCAGAAGCAGAAGCAGCAGTCAGCCAACTTCGCGGAAGCTGTGAAGCGTCAATATTTACCAAGGAGTAGAATCCTGCGAGCAGGATATTCACCAAGTTTAGAAATGTATTTACCACTGATACCCCGCCGGCCGTTCTAAAGCCTTACATTGCCATCCCCCATCGTCGGGGTTGTTATTGGTATATACGTTATAGGTATTGTATAAACTCGATGTTGACAAATAAGGCAGGGATCAATGTTTGACGGTAGCGCAAACACCGATATCTACATGGAAAACGCGATCCTGCAGATCCCAGGACATACGAGAAATCCAAGCGATTCAGAAATCACGTAGAATACATCATCGACTAACTCCACCGCAGGTTCACAGATCTGTGAAAACCCCGGTTCCCTTCCGATGCCAATTTTTAAACCGCCCCCCTGAATCAGTCGATTCGTTAATCTGACAATTTATTAATTAGATCATCGTGAAATTGCAGTCTTATTTTTTTTTCACTTACATAGATACGTATATATTTTTTTTCCGTATATATGAATTCGCGAAACGTTTCTACCAGAAACGCTATAAGAATTTGAGACGTTAGATTTTATCTACCCGCTGAATTAGTCGCTTGATTATTTTTTCCGCTCTGATCCCGTACGCCGAGGTATTTTTAAAATCACCGAAAGTTCGACGATTAGCTCCACTTAACACGGTTCTTGAATCAACATTACGTAGATTACCTGTATACGATTAAAAAAAACTGAATAGAAAAAAATGACCAGAATAAATATGCGGATTTCTGCTCGACCACACCGCTTCTCTCTCGCATCGGGATGCATCGAGTACACGAGGTGATGAAAAGATAGATAGATAGCTATACTAATTAACGGATATTGATTGGAGACAGATATTGACGCGTATAAAAATATAAATAAATCCATGGGAATAGTTTCGAATGAAACCATTTCATCGCGATGCAATTCGAGGCGCGTTTACCCTGCACTGTGCATCGCGGTTGATTGCTTGTAGAGATTATCGTCGATTTGAATCTCTGTTTCCTGTTTCCTGTATTCATACGAAAATTGTTTTCTATTCTGTAGATGTCATGACGATGGCCTTACAGGTCCGATTAGTTCGAGATTACAAATGATCTTCTAAGGATCTATCGGAGTACAATATTTAAAAGCTTTCAGAGGACGCGGTACGCCCATAATATCTAATTACCAGCATGTAGGGGAATAATTAAAGATACTTTCAGCGGGGGGTAATAAGCGGTTAAAGCTTTCCCAGCAGGGTATAATATGTTTCAAGTACAGAAGAAACGACTCGACAAAAAGGAATAAAATGAAAAGGGAAACTTTTTAGTATAATTCGAGAGTTGCGAGACGAGTTTAACTTCGTATCGCCTTTTGTTTCTTTTTTCTTTCCGTTTTTCTTCTTCTTTTTTTTTTTTTTTTTTTTTTTATCAAACGAGGGAAATAAATTGTAATTCTGTTAGTCATAAATCGAGGAGTATATACCTTGAATAGATGGAAAGAGAAGAGAAGAATAAGAGTTCGCTGATCACGTAACCGGAAATTAATAATATTATCTATCAAGGTAATATATCGATTACGAAACGAATGTAGTTATACGAGAAAAAAGCAAAGGGTATTTCCCACCCTCGAACAGCGCCCGGTCCAAGTATTCGACGACTTTTAGGTTTCACTCCCGTCCCCGACTTCAGAAGACACTAATTCGAAAAGGGGGGGTAGGTATTAATTCTCGGGGCTGTTATAGCACAAAGCTAAGATCTACGTGACTTTAATTATTTCTTGAAATGTTCCAACGTTATACCTTATACTCGCTGGCATTCCTATTACGGTTTACTATACTCGTCGCGAGGCTACGGGTAGGCTACGACGACGTAGACGGTTTCTTCGCCAACGGATTCACCCTTGTCATCGAATCGCCCCCGTCCAACCCCAACCCCGTTTTCTTGTCCTCGCCTTACGCCTTCAGCTGACAAAATGACGAGGCCATCTTGGAAAAGCTACTATACACGTAAATGCCTCGTTGTACATATATCTATCTATATATTTACACGTATATACAAAGAGAATTTATTTATGTATATTGGGGTGAAGTTTAGGCGCGACTACGTCCTGTGATTTCTCAGCCGAGGTACATACGCATACATAAACACTGGCTAAGCGCGTGAATTGTGACATGGGGGTGTTGTTATAGTCTTTGTAAACGAAGGAGGAGGTAGGAAGGATATTTCGTGTATATTTGTCGTTTTGTGTTATTATTATTAACATTTTTCTGGCCCCTTAATTATCCTCGAATCCCATTACGTAGGACGGGTAACCGTGTCGAGAGAGAAAAATGTTAAACTGTTCAACTCCAATTACTCTTTTCGAGGTATAACATACGTGTCTGGTGAAAAATTTGATACTCCATATACCATATACGTACGGCGGCAATTAAATTCCGTGTGAGTTGTAATTAAGTAATAATTTTTTATACTTTAGACATTAATATTCCCACGTGAAACAAGAGCCTTATGATAATTATTAGGCCATTAGGGTGATGGATGTAACAATTATTGTCGATGACGAATTCGCGAACGAGATAGGTACATCCCGCGTCAAACAGCTCGTACACCCTGCCTGCAACCCGAGGTTTATTATCAGGTCGTTAAAACCCTACGAGGGTTGGGAAATACAGGTAGGTAAATTCAAGTCCTACTGGTTAATAAAATTCATTTCAGTAGTTAATAACCATCCGATGTCCAATTAAACGTTAATTAACTTTCTCCAAGGAACTCCTCCTTCTTCTAATCCTTATTCTTATTCTTATTCTTATTCTTATTCTCCTTACCCTGCACCGCCATCCACGTTGACCTCGAGATGTTGGCAGGCGCGACCACCCGGAATGCTAAATTACGGTAAAATTTGGGTAATAACGTTATATGCGGAAATTAATTACACGCGTTTATATATTCTACCACCAATTAATTAATCTCAAAGCGTTTTCGTCGCGTTATTAGAAATAATTTAATCAACTTTCCCCCATGATATATATATGTATTATAAATAGTACATCGAAATGAGAATAAAACGATATCACGTGCTCCGTAATTCCCTCGATCAAATTATTTTCCCCAATTCATATCGCAAATAGTATTATTGAATGGCACATAAAGGTAGGATGCATTTGGCTCGTAGTGTTAACGCCTGTTAGGTCATTCGCAAATTAACTGACACGTACGTTCTACCAATACTAGCAAGGCTGATCAAGAGGGCCGAATCAGAGCCGAGTCATTTCCTGTGCGATTAGCCTTTAGCTATGCTGTGTGGCCAGTCAAGGGTCAAAGAGGGAAGGAAAATGGGTTTCGGACTGGGAAGCTGATTTCTCCATGAATTTTTGGGGCTGAAAATTTTAGAAGAGAAAGAAACTTAAAAAAAAAAAACAGAAAAAAAAATTGAGGCTTAGATTTCTGTCTTTCTTTTTACTTTTGTGAAGAATTCTACGATTTTGAGAGTCGATGAAGATAGGAAATTGTACCAGAACCCCGAAAATCAAGTGAATAAATAAAACCGTGGAAGCTGTCGATGAATACGAAAGTAATTCAATATGTCCGTAGCTGTCCCTGGGGACAAAGTGCGTCGGGTATTATTAAAGTTAATTTTTACAATTGAACGGGACGGCGAGAGATCTCCTCCTACTTCTCTTCTCTTCCTCGTCTCTTATCGTGGTTATGAACCCCTCAAATGTTCTGGTTAGGTTCGTGACAACGTTGGTATAGAATAATGACACACGCAGAGGGAGAATCGGAGTCGGAGTCGGAGTCGGAGTCTAGACTTTTAGTTAGGTAGGTAGGTGGGTAGGTTATAGGCAGGTAGAAACCGCGTTTATAATTAGTACGTTTCGGGCAGAAACGTGAAGCTCTATATTTTGCGGTAGTCAACTTTTCGGAACAAAACATTCAGGTTAAGTTACGTGGAAAGTTATAGTACCAGGGCATAGAGTAGTGGTAGATAGGTGCATGGGCATTAACAGCAAAAAGTTACCTAAACGAATAATACACCAGCAGCAGCGTACTAGAGTTGACTAACAATAAATAATTCTCGTAGGTAGTTACGTACCTGCGTGCAGAACGAGACAATGGTGTATCACCTGTAAAAAAAGAAGAAGCAGAATGTAAAAAACAAAATAAAAAATTCATCAAAATTCGTTGAAACGAAAAAATTATTATACGCGTTCAATTTTATATCGAATGAAAAACGAATAGAACTTATTTCCCAGATTGTTGATTTACTCTCGCCATAAATAGATTGATAAATCGATACGCTTTTCTTGACGCGATGAATAAAGCTCCAGACCCCCAAAAGCCCAAGAGTCTGAAAATTTCGGCCCTTTTCTCAGAATATGGAGACAAAAAATAGTTCATTATAATCGAGACCCTCTTTACCGAAGTCCCTTACCCGTTTCATCTACTTCAATCGATTACTCCGATGTCATAAATAATTGATAGGACTTTGAAACTTTTTTTCCAATAAGTACAGTTTAGGCCGATTAATTTAACCCCTTGTCGGTTTCGATACGATCAATACAGCCCGAGTTATTAAACCCTGAATGAATAAATGCGTGAATTTCAAGTTTCGGAGGTTTGGCCTTTCGGATCTTTAGCTTTCGGAATTTTGCACCCCCGGTGTTCCTCGTGTTAAAGTTTTTTCAACCGCCTATGTAGACCTTCGGGGAAATACCCTTTCTAAAAACGGTGAGTCGGTAATATTCAAATCTGGAATTTTTACCGTTCGTAAGTTTCGAAATTCTGAACATCAACCCGAGCCCACCTTGTCTTTCCCTCTTATATTATCAATTATTTTTATCCCTCTTTAAAGTGTTGATCCATTGCATAATTCAGTATTAATTACTGCGCTAATCCTACCAAATTGCAATTACTTCGTTAAACTCTTGTTAATCTTTCCCCCTTTTATGCCGTTTCATTTATTATTCGTCAAAGGGATGAAGACATAATTTCACCTTAATTCATTCGGCAATATTCGACCACGCTTTGATAAATCGCTCAACGTGCATAACCCAGGTGTCGATAATATTCCTCAGTTTCGAAACTTCAATGCAAACTAATATCTATTCGGCTATGTGGCAGATCGCATGACTAAAACTCGTGCATTCGCATGCGATGTGCGTTAATTTCTCATCAATTGCTCTCTGTCTCGATATACAGGATTCATCGTGTAGGATAATTGACCAACGATAATGAGAAGCCATTTACAAATTTTCTATAAATATTAAAAACGTGTACAGAAATTCGATTCCAAGTACCCAAGTGTGCGTGGAATACATAATAATAGCTTTTGAATGTGAAATCGATTCGATAGAGGAGACAAAAAAGAAAATGTATCGATATATCGATAATATACAACAGAGCGAATTGGAAAAATGAATTCGTCCACTCACTCAGGAACTCTTCACTTTGAAGCGAATCTTTCAAATATATAGACTCCATAAGAAAAGTATGAAAGAAAATTGGGAAAAATGATTATTTTTCTCTTTTATAATGCACATACCACGGCTGCATCCATCCGGCCATGTATCCGTCTAGGGAAAAAGAGTTTTTTAACGATTTTTCTGGACGCGTGTATATACATATGTATAGGTATATTCTTCCACGGTCTACAACGGTGCGGTGTACGAACGTACTCATAACATGGGTTGTCGTAGGCTGAAATAGGCTTCTTTGTGCACGGGATTAAGCAGGGGTCGTATTATACGAGCGAGTGAACACGCTCGCGATTCAAGAGGCTTGGTATACGTGAAGCTAAAGGTGGCGGAGGGCGTGGGGTTTGTAAAAATCGATGGCTATCTAAAGTTAAAAAAATATAAAAAAGCAAAAAGAATGATAAAAAAAGTGTGTGTGCGAAAAGAGACAGTTGTATAGACAGGGAAAGAGGGAAAACGAGACACGCTTGTTTCACCTGTTTACCGGTCAGGGAGATAAGCGGTTCGCTTGAAAAGCTCTCGACCCAAGAAGAGAAGAGAAGAGAAGAGAAGAGAAGAGAAGAGAGGAAAAGAGAAGAGGCTCGTCGCTTTCTCCCCGTGCTTGATTTTTCTACTTACTTACACAAGCTAGCCAGCCACCCCCTAAAATTGCGTACAGTAAATGCCACCTACCCTTCCACGAAATACACGCAACGCCTAAAGGATCTGGGGCAAATGTTGACCCCCGCAAAATCCGAGGCTTAAACTAACCCTTCGGCAAGAGGCATCGTCGATCGTGTATTTTCAATCTAAAGTCAAGATCGACGGTATATGTATAAAGGGTGAGAAAGTTTGAAATTTATAAATTTATGAGAGGTTCATATTTTCGGTTAAGAAAAAAAAATTTTCTTTCACGAATTTAAATACAGTTAAACTTTTTTCCAGAGAGAGAGAGAGAGAGAGACACGTTCAACCCTTTCGACCAAGCACGCTGTAACAAGGCGTTTTTAAAATTCACCGAAAATCCCAGGTTTTCCCTGTCGCTGAGCACCCTGCGTGTGAGAGGAGCAATTTTAAATATCGATAACCCATGAATAACAGATTGTAGAATATATCTTCGGCAGGTAATTAGCGACGATTAATTTGAAACTTGGATAGCAGTTAATTTCGTCCATCATAAAGTTGTTAAATTAACCTGAGCTAAAATTGGGTTCGGTCATGACATGAGTGACAGTTTCCTGTAACGAATACACCGTATTATCCCTCGGATCCTGTCATAGCTCTACGATATTCATTTTTAATTTACATCCAATCTCCAATTAAGGTCTAGTTATATTGTAACTCTATACTACCCCGTTCGATTTATGGAAAATTGAGTAAAAACGGTACATTACGTGGCTTGATTATTATAAAAACTGTTATTTCGTCGCTGTTGATCACGGCGTGTCGTATCCATACATTACACGTACGTATATATAATGTGCGGGGGTTAAACTGTGAATTATCAAAGCAAACAACAAGAATGATTAATGCGGGGGCGTGAGTACGATGGGATGAAATAAATTGTGTACTTATAGAAGTGTAATTCCGTTGAGAATCCGGAAAAATAAGTACAAATGAAGGTGTGTGACCGAGGCTGAGCGAAATGAAAAAAGGAAGAGGAAAAAAATTGAATAAAGTCGAGGGAGGCCGAATACAAGTGAGTCAAAACGGAATCTAGTTAAATGGGTTATAATTTCCCCGTTTACTGAGGAAGCCGAGGCAAATCGACAATCAATAATCGCCACGTTTCCGACAATTTACAATTCGCTAAAAATAAATACATTGTTGTTCTCCAGTCACCCTGCGATCAATCAATCCCTCTGTATACCTACTAGCACTTAAATGAACCTCCGAATTCCCACTTAGGTGAAATTATTAACGCGGATACCTCGCCTATAAATTATACGAAAATCGCGAATCGGAGAATTGGCCGATTCGAGATCCGCCACCTTCGAGGGTTGCTCTCCGTTTACGGATTTACAAGATCCTCAGTTGGTTCTTGGTCGTAGCCAGTATAGACAGATTGACGGGTCGACAGGGGATGACGACGGTATGTATGTTGCAAGAGTCTATTTTTCCTCTCGATAAGCTGCGCCTCGAAGATCTACTTTACTGCCTCGGTGGTTCCGCGTCCTTACAAGCCCCGGGATATTGTTTGTCCTCACTTTTTGTCGCGACAAGTTGAGTCCTTATAATATAGAAGAAAATTGCAACAACGGTTTGGCAAACAAACTGTAGAAATCAAACTTTTCCCTCGGAAAATAAATTCGAAAAAATAAAAGTAATGAATAATTTACATCCTCCTTCGTCCGATTCAAAAATCTGTTGATTACGATTCGAGCCACTATTCGATCGAATAAATCCGTCTGTTTGCTTTGCGCGGTTGATTACCACATTTGTTTAGTCCAATTTGACCCTTGAAAGCGGGCCAAGAGTAGAAATGAAATGATGTCGAACAACCGAGTTGTGAAAACAATTCTTATTTAACCGATAGAATTTCAAATAATCGCGTGGACAGCTAGTAAAAGCAATTTGTCGATCGTGGGTAAACTTCGGTATCAAATGACACGTACGCAGGTATATCATTGGGGTTGGTCAATAGCGTAAGAGACGTTGATTAAAACGTATTTCAACGAGTAATTATTCCGAAATAATTATGCCCGCCGGATATGAGAGCCAGGGAATATATTAGCGATTGTATTTTCGCGAGGAATTGATGACGAAAAATTGGTGAATTAAATTCTGGAGCGTTTTATTCGTTGCAGAGTTAATCAACGGTATAGTTTTGATTCGGTTTTTATCTTTCAATCTCTTTCTTATGAGAGAAAGAGAAGAAGAAAAAATCAGTTCTTATACTTCCTACGCTGCAGCTACCTTGTTATACTCGTTAGTGAAAAAAGGAGGGAAACAAATTTCATTACCAAAGAATTATTCGACGTTTTAAATTAATTACTTTTTACCATTCAGCCTCGTAATACGAATGAAGAATAAAATGAAGATCAAAAAATAAGAAGAGAGGCTTATTTTCTTCGACAAGCTTTCTCAAGGCGTTGAAGTAAAAATTTCATTATTGCTAATAATCTTCGTACAATTAATTAATTCATTGAACAAGTATTTTCTCTGATCCTGACATTATATCAATGAACTTTCTAGATTGCAAATTGATTTTATACAAGCGATTGTTAGAAATCAGCAATAATAACACTGATACGAATGATGTATTGCATTATCAATTTTTCTGCGAATTGCGGATAATCGGAGTGAGAAATAAGGCCAGAGATCAAGTAATTATTATCTGTATTTCAGACCCGCTTGAATAGTTAATTCTGTAAAGGAATACAGCGTGTTTTCTGTTCAGCTAAAAATAGCTTATTCAATTTAGAATCCGTACCGAAGTGCAGAACAATTTCTTTCACCTAGATTCCAAAGATAGAATATATTCTATGGTCACAGATGACGAAAATCGTTCATAATCGAATTGACACGTTGAATATAATAATTATACCGAAAACAAGGCGTTTGTTTGAATAAATCAGGAAAATCGACAGATAGATAGATTGATAGATAGATAAAGATAACGTGACGGACCGCACGATCCGTACTTTTCACTTTGTAGGGATTACGTCAAGAGTGAAGACAGTTTTATCCTTTTTTTTTTTTTTTTTTTACTCCTTTTTTTTCCTTCGATTCCCTCGATAGGGCGGATTTTTGGAGGTTCTGCTAGCCTTCGTGACGACGACTCGACGATTCGGTTAAAACTCACGTACGAAAACGTGCCAAGGAGATCAATTTTATCTGTGAAACAGGTATACGTGTATACGTATAGAAAAAAAAGGACGTAAAAAAGGAAGGAAGGAAGGAAGGAAGGAAGGAAGGAAGGAAGGAAGTAAGAAGGGAATAAGGAATATTCGCGAAGAAATAATGCCCTCGCCCTCGTAAAATAGTTGACAAATTTTCCTCTCAACGTGTAATAATGTAAATTCCAATATTTCGAACTTACTTGGTTACTCTATAGTATAATAATACCAGAGGGAACGAAGAGCTACTGAAATTTTCCATCCAAGATCTTAACGCGAACTCGAACCAACCTCGTCCTCTAAAGTCTAAGTATATTGGTTCATAGTAGGACTGCACACTATGTGCCTATATCCTGACCTAAAACTTTTCTATGGACCCAGAGCACGTGTGGGTACCTATATTTATATATATATATATATATATAGAAAGAGAGAGAGAGAGAAGAGAGTAATATAGAACCTACACGTACGGAAAGAACTTTGCTAAAATATATTTCACTCGAAAGTGCAGCAGCCCCACGAATTACGTTTAGAGGTTTAAGATACAGACGCAGTGAGCTTTCTTCGTATTTTAGATACGACGATGAGAAAAGAAAAAACCGCAAAAGAAAAAAGACGCGATTTCGAATAATCTGAACATGAATCGATGCAAGAGGTGTATAATACCGAGGCGTTTGCAATTACGTAGTTACCCCGTAAATAATAATTATATTGATCGTGTTTGGATAGTTTAATGTAGCAAAGGCACGAAAGCCGTGATGGCGATTCAAATGAAGCAGCTGCGCCCCGCGTTTGACTGAATCTCAAACGACTGACTGCTTTCCGCTTGCTCAGAGTATACAAGCGGTATATGTACACGTAATGTGTGTACAAGGTAGAATTTTGCGAAAATTCGGAAATTAAGGGACGGACAAAAGTTCCTTGATATAACCCACCCCTGAAAACACCCGAGGTCTTCATTATTTCTGGGTCACGTAACCTGATCGAAAAAAAAAAAGAAAGAAAAGAAAGAAAAAAAAAACTGCGGGATACTGTGCAAAAGACTTCGCTATGTATAAGATGCGATGGAAAGAAAAAATCAATATATAAATCCGTGGCATATATATTTACCCACATTTTCTATACAATTGTGATATTTACCGAGGATATCAATTACTACGAGATCGAGAAGAATATCTCTTTACTCGTTATTATTATTTTCCCTTTTTCTTTTTTCTCTCATTACAATCTCTTCTTTTTATTATTTTACGCTGCATCCGGTGAACTGCTGCGCCATGACGAGAGATGAGATGTTGAGAAATCTGTATTATATTACGATCGGAATTTAGTTACACAACAATTTTATCTATCTGTGGTACAGGAAGCTGCGTCTCTTGTTCTTATCTGAGATAAGGAAGCGCGTTATTAGAACCTCTAAAGACCGCTCCGGTATTTTAATCGTTTTATTATTCCTTATACCCCAACTCTACGACGCGACGCCTCCGTTCTATGGAATTTGCCTACCGTCTCCTCTTTTTATCCCCCTCCCTATATCCAGTTCTATATATTTCTCCACGGGACTCGGTCGCATTATCTGTCTAATTATAAGAACGTGCAACTCGTTGGTGGCTTGTTCAGCTATTCCGACAATTTTCGTGTGTATATATAGAATGCAGCAGAGCTCACTAACGTGGGAAGTAGAGAACTCTCATCTAGCTCTACATGTTCCCGCCTCAATTCGCGCTTCCGTTCCACAATGTATATACCAAATTGGTATATACACACATCATCAAGTTTCTACAATTAAACGAAAACGAGAACAGCTAAACCTGCCATGAATTCCAATTTTTTCCATACACAAAAATTACCCTTTTTCTTCAAAATCAACGAATATAAGTATCTATTCATTTTTTTCTTTCTTTTTTATCTCATTTCCGACCCCAACGAATGATTGGTTCATTGATCCCCCTTTAGGATGGCAATAAGAACGTATAAATCTGTTTTTCGCAATGCCACAGATACTTCATACATGGAATTCTCCCCTTTTGAAATTTCGTACGATGACACAGATGATTAAAATCTTGCTGCACTAATTCCTCGGAAAGGATGTGCACTTCTAAGTAGATCCCGTTGATAAATAAATTTGAGTATGCATTAATGTGTAAAGGAAATAACTGCGTAGCTGTGCAGGGGTGGTACCTACCTGCCTGTCTAATTCAGGGTGAATATTGAATGAATGAAAACAATTTTCCTTACTCCCGATATAAACGAGACCCTGTAACATATAGTTTGGCTTTTCATCTTGACGGGAAGTAATATGGGAAGACGTGCCTCGGAGGAAGAAGCCTCGTCCAATTTCTCAGTATTAATTTAAACCCTGACCACCGCTCCTGCACGCTATACGCCGTACGCGATTTTCATCTCAAGATATACGCGATCCTTGAGACTTTGAGGTTTCTCAATATAGGCATAGACCCCCTCGGTCTTATTCTTGTCAATATATTTTATTCAAGAATTCAGGAACCCGGAAACAGCACGGAATTCATCCTAAGGTGCGAGCTCAATGCCTCGTCCTTTCAAAAACAATTCCCCCCCCTATCTACTGCATTTTATATATATATACAGCATATATATAATATTAAATAAATCTAATTAAAAAAAAACCATGTAAGCAATATATTATGCTTTACGTTGTACATACGAGGTGATAAAATAAATATATGGGTATATTTATGTAAAGGAGAAGAGAAAGAGGAGCAGCAGGAGAAGAAAAAAACGGTCAATTCACTTGTGCGAAAGTCAGCAGGAGCGTAAAATATCACGATCTTCCTCCCACTTCTTTTTTTTTTTTTTTCTTCTTTTTTCCCCCTTGGTGGAAGTTATTTCTTTCCCCAGTTCGTGGCTTTTTACTTAACGGTCTTTTTCGTATAGGGGGGGGTGTATAACGGAAAAGTTGTCCACTTATCGACGATCGGCGAAAAAGTTTTTTCTTTTCTTTTCGTTTTATTTATTTTTTTTCTTCTTTTCTATTTCGTTTTTCCTCTCTTTTTCACCTCTGCCCCTATATCCAAAGACCTTACCCTTACCGTTACCCTTATGCTCTTTATAAACTCAGACCAACGTATAACACAAAAAAATTGCTATCGAGCGATCTTTCTAACGTAGCAATATCACCCATCAGCTTAACTAAACGGTTACTTAAACCAGCTTTAATCACAGCTCTGATATTAGCCCTTAGGGGATGAAAATTAGCTCGAAATTTGTTTTTTATATCTGCAGTTCACTTTTCCTTTGCCTCTCTCTCTCTCTCTTTCTTTCTCTTGTACTTTAACGTGTATAAATATTGAAACCTGACACATGTGGCAAGAAGTCCTGTAAGGTTCTTTCCATGTTATAAGTGTATGTACATAGTTAGATATTATCCAAAGTTACAACATGCAGGGAGTTCCCGTAGATCCTTATACTCTGGTACACGCGCTAATACATATTCACACATATTCCTTACGTATACACACGTCTGTAAACGATATACCTATAGTAACAGTATACCAAGGGAATAGATACCTAGGTATACACCTGGCTCAACTATTTTGTCGCGTGAAATAGCTCGACTAAGCTCGAGCCGGGGGTACACGTTATTAATAATTCCATTAAGCCCTGCGAACGTTAGATATTACTACACACACATCTACCCTGGCCGTGTACTAGATACATCTACCCTGCCTTCTATAAAACTTCATTTTATTCCGAGACTATGTCTATACGGGTGAAAGTGAAGTTTTCACGTGCGCAAAAAACGTACCACGCACGTTGCTTATCAATTTCCTTGCGTATATCAGTTTCTGAAAACTTTTATACGCGGCGGGAAATAAGAGGCGAAAAAAAAAATGTCGGGGTGACTCGGAGAGGGAGAGAAATCGCCTGAAACTACCCGGCTCTCTGCTCTTAACCGACTACAAAGTTACATGGAAAATATGGAAATTCAGACAGAGGCAAGATACGAACGCGTTTTCGGAGTAACGCAATTAAGAGGGTTCCGAGTATAAGGGCGAGGCTCCCATGGCTTATCAAAGACGCCTACCAAAGAGAAATATTTAGAAAACACGGATCCGTGCAAAAGTCGTGGATATAGAAGCTCGCCGTCCTCGTTCGAGGAATGAAATTTATCTTGGAGCGAGGAGATGTGTACCGGGAATTGTGAAAATTGACAGAAATATCATCAAGCCTAGGTACTACTTAAACTTATCTTTCGGGGAGGCGAGAAGCGAGAAAAAGAAGAAGAATAAGAATGGTGGAAGGATATGGAAGGATGCGTCTTTTGTATAGACAGATAATACCGTGTTCTCCTTGCGAAAACGATAAACGTTATGAAAATCTGCAAGGGGAATGAAAATTCGCCGTTTGTCCCGCGTAGGTATATAACCGGGGAATATATATTTTCTCTCAGTTCTCTTCGCATTATGGACGTCAAAATCGTCGACAATCTTTCTTCGGTTAGGCAGAGGTGTAATCCTCCGTCAGAGCGACAACACTCTTTCAAACCGAACTTAACATCATCTTGTTTATCGCCTCCTATCACACCGCGCGTGGTAGTCTCTATACCGATGAAGATAAATATATAAGTAGCCGAGAGAGAAAGAAAGAGAAGAGAAGAGAAGAGAGAAAAGCGTGTTCCGTTCAAGGTAAAGACATTTTATTTCTACGAGGCTCCCAGATTCCTTTACAAACGTGACTAATCTACATTCTAAAGACCCGCAAGACCCGTCGCGTCCGCGTCGTCGACTCTTCGGCAGCAAAGAAGCTTTAGGAAAATTTCCGTCAAACATGTAAAACTTGGCGAATATACGCAATCGCAAGATATTTTCGTTGCAAGATGCTAGAGTATATATTTTATTATCGAGATGAATTTCTCATTCCTAGATAAATGATTCCGGGGAATAAAGAGAAAAAATAAACATGTTAGTTTTTTAAAAACACGTTTTTAAATTATCGCATTTTTAACATCACGCTCCAGGGTATGGCCGCGGTCGCCTTATAGGCATCACATCGCATCGAAATGATAGCGATAACGCGGTGTAACGTAACCGTGGGGTTTGCTGGGTCGATCCATCATCCGTGATACGCGAGGCTTCCTCCTCGCGGGTAAAACTCGACTCTTGAAGAGAAAGAGAGAGAGAGAGAGAGAGAAGGGTAAAGGGAAAAGGAAGGGCCATGGGGAGGAGAGGGGGACAAGGGGATGATGTAAGTAGGTTGGGTTACCCCGAGGAAACGTGAGGCGTAAGGGCGAGAGACGAGAGGCGAGAGGTTCGCGGACTCATTTATCAAGCGCCGATGAAGTTGTTAGTCGGGCTGTTCTAGCATACGTAAACTTTCTTGCTATCGCACGATCCAAGCAACGTCTTGTTAGGATCACGTCGACCGGAAATGCACCGGGTCCTCGGATCCGTGACGATCGGTTAGCCGTTTTCGAAAGCTGTGAAGTGTAACGAAGTCGTGGCTCCGTCAATGATCCTCCCTTTATTCCTTTATTCCTTCGTCACCGCGTTTATAATCTACAATATTAAACGCACGCGGTATATAGCTGGTATGAATTTCGGTGGAAAATTTACTTATCGGGTTATCACTCCTTCCGATTCCTCGAACCCATTTTATACACCGCGTATTTCATACCCCCAATACTGTAAGGGCTTGTTATATACATTAAACTCCGACAAGGTTGCAAATTTTGCAAATCCATCTCATCAAATTTTAATTTAGGTATAGCTAGAAATATTTTTCACATACAAACTTTTCCCACGATACTAGGTATATAATTACATAAGATACATAAGTTTATAATTATCTACCAAAATTTACAGATATATGTATATGAATAGGTATTGTCATATAAAACCATGAAAACGTACATATATTATATACCGCTATATACTAAAATGTATATCCCATGTCACCGGTTGGCTTGACTTTTACTCAGGATACCGTCGTCAGGATCGGACTTGACATCGTCCTCTGGTATTGAAATTAAGCGGGTAATGCCCGGCGAGGAGGGTGTGCAAGGGTGTTCCCGAGGGACTGAAGGAGGATGAAGAAGGCAGAGCGAGTCATTTTTTCCACGAGTCAACTCTCTTCCTTTTTCTTTTTCCTTTTTTTCTTGTATATCTTTTTTGCCTACTCTCGCTTCGCTATTCCCTCCAATTTTCCTCTCCTCTCTCCTCTCTCACTCTCTCTCTGTTCCTCTGCCTCGGTCTCTTTTTCCACTTTTTTTTTCCTTCCTTTTTTTTTGTCATACATACTTCGTTTTTTCTTTACGCCCAGTTTTTATCGGGGGTGATGTTATTGGCTTAGTTGACTCGGGTGGGATAAGACGACTAAATTCTTATATTCTTCACGGCCGTGGGCAAGAAAAATAAACTGATCAAATTTTTACCACTCGTTTTCCCTCTTTCCCACTTTTACATACAAACAGAAAACGGCATGTACCCTACTGCAGTTTATAAGTTTACCTGGTACGTCCCGTATTCCAAGGGATCTAATCGGTAAGTCTCTTTAAGTTAACTCTATACACAGTGAAGACTACCTACTACTTTCCGGTAGTCTGTCTAAGTTGCCTATACGTATATATATACGAATCTGCGAATCGAATAACGAAGTAGAACGGGGTCCGCGTCGCAACTCGTACGAAATAATCCGTTCAAATAAAACCGTGCAACGAATTCGTAACGCGAGTTATTTAAGCTACTACTACATATATACCTATATATATATACGAGAAAATGAAAATGAAATGAGAAGTAGAAGGAAAAAAGAAACAAAAGAAACACAAAAAAAAAAAAAGAAATTCCCTCTCATTTTATCATCTGCGGAGTGTAAAAACGAGGGGTGAGACTATACTCCAATATTTTACATTACTTACAAGCCATACGTGTCGGTATAATAGAAATATGATATCGCGAATTTTGAATTGCGGTGTTTAACAATTGTCGGAAATGATTTTTTTTTTTTTCTTCTCTCTTTTTTCTTTCTTTTTTCAGACGTTCAAATTTCGACACGATTTTAAACTGTGATATGAATTCTTTTTTTTTTTTCTTTCCTTCGTGTTTTATGAACGAAGTGCGAGACTGTCTTTTTTTTCCCTAGATGCGAGGGTAATACGAGAAGGTAAGAACGTGTTTGATAAATTTATGAAAATATGTAGGTACCCTACGTACGTGTATGTTAAAGTGTAGGTATACCGCAGCTGTTGAAGGGTTGTAGAAGATGAAGAAAATAAGGTATAGAATGTTGAGGGGTGACCCTTTCGCTGGCTCTTCTGAAAATCGAAATACGAAAGGAATAAGAAATAAAAAAAAAAAAAAGAAAAAGGGCGAGAGAGAAAGCGAGAAGAGAAAATAGAAGGAAAAAAACAGAACGAGGGCAAGGAAATTGACCCATTCCAATTCCGTCCACGAGTTTCGTCGCCTTAGAGCAGTAGGCGTGTGAATCTTACGAATGTCAATCGAGAAAGTATAGCGAAGAGGGTTAGAGAGAAAAAAGAAAATAGGCCTTGTATGAAGAGAAAAAGAGAGTGAATAATGAATTAATTTGTGTTTCGAAATTGCGGACGGAAAAAAAGAAAAAATCAATCACGCATCATTTTATTCCTCATTATTGAGAACACCTCGTTTCGGAAATAACCAAATACTGACGAGCTTAGAATCTTGCTAAATCAGCAACAAGGGATCGGCACCCCTCGAGTAGAGATTATGGATTTCATGATGCGCGAATAAGCCGGAGATTATTGGGAAAAGAGACTGCAGGCGAATTTCACTACCGACGACGTAATATAAAGAAAATAAAATTAATAAAGAATCTTCATTCTAGACGTAAAATCTGCCTTGGTTGTTGAAACTTCGTGAATTGAAACAAAAACTGAAAAAAAAAAAAAGAAATTGTAGCCAACACAGATTTCCAAGTTTTTTTCGAACAGCTCAAAGATTTTTCTTATAAAGTTTGAAAAGGTGAAAGCTAAAGTAAAAAGATCTAGTGATCGAGAGACAGAAAAGAAAAGGAAGCTCTATGCTACACGTGATAATTTAATTTCTAATCCCTTCTACTTGTTTAAAAAAAAAATTATATCCCATATTATTTGACTCTTGGCGTTCGTTTTCGTTTTTCTAAATTCCAACGCGAACAGAGGCTGGATGCCTAAATTAATTTACTATCCGATTAAGCATTAATAAGATGACACCTTGATTCTTGAAGCGTCCAAAAGGTCCATCAGAGTTCTTCAAAGAGTTAAAATTCACGGAAGAAATTTCCAGCCCGAGGTAAAAGGAATGCCGGTTATTTAAAATTCCGCGTTAATATACCGCTGTGATTCGAGGCTGCGTACTTCTACCCTAGACTAAGGATAAACCGTTTTTTTTTCTAGAAAAACCGCGCGATGATTACAGAGTAAAAAAAAAAAGAAAAAAATTTTGGTTAGGTACTCCTTAAAAAAAAAATTAAAAAAAAAAAAAAAAAATTTATCCTACCCGTGCGTTGTGGAATAAAATCTGCATAAACTCTGTCGAGGAAAGAGAAATGTCGACTGCATGAATAATTATCACGTTATATATACATACCTACATCTATTTTCAATAATTTATAAATATTTATGTAATGTACGTACGGTATATGTATGTTAATGTCTTGATCAGAGTTTTATGAGAAAATATCAACGCACGAGGTACATATGTGAGGTAGTCAGATAGGTAGATAGGTAGATGGGTACTACTAGTTGTTAATTCGCGAACGTTTCAATAATGTAATTATTTAATCAATGAGCGAGGCTCATGGGTCAGTTGAAATAATAGAAATTGTATTTTTAGGATACTTTAGCCACACACTACGGAGCATAAGGTGTACGGTATATTCAGGGTAGAAATATGATTTGGATGGTGCCAGGCGTCGCGACGCCCGCAAGCTATTCACCTCGTTTCATATGCGTGCAGCTGTCGGTCGTTGAAACTCTGATATTAGGGACTAGGACTGGATTCTATGATAACTAGACAAAATGTTTCAACTTATTATACAGCTGCGAATAATTGAGTTGCTATAATTTTTCTTTTTTCTTTCTTTTTTCTTCTTCATTTTTGTCTTCAGAAAATTTCAACCTGAATTAAAAGTAAGGATAAAAAAAATATATATATACATGTACCGATATATACATATTTTCGCGGCATCTCCTTAGTTAATATTCTCGATGATAATTTGCATAATATTTGAATTCATTAAAACGTGTTTTAATAATAAAAACAGACGAGTGAATAAATAAACAAGTAAATCAAAATAATAATTTGCATTAAACAAATTCAGAACTCCACAGGTGCAGGTAGGTACTCTCTCTCTTTCTCTATCTTTCTCTATATATATATGTATACTAAAACATTAACATAAAATGAAATTACTGTACGCGGTATAAAGAAATCGAGTTTTAAACTTGCGGGGGAACCAAACAGCTGCGGGATTAAAAAGAATTATTTAAATAATACGTATATTATATTTCAATTCTTCATAATACATATTTAAATATAAAGTAAATTGCAGGTTCGTGAAAAATTTCACGAAAAACGAAGAAAATATATATATACCATAACAAAAAAAAAATATTATTATTTTTTGTCAAAAAATAAATGTCGAGATCATACCTATAATCCCGTTGTACACAGAAAAGTGGTATGGCGGTGCCAGCAGTTCTCTTTGACCACTTTAACTCGAGTTTTATATCCGCATCGTTACCCAGCACCGCGTCATAGCTGGTAGGTACCTATAAACACATATTGGTACATACGTATAATTGGTGGGAATACGGATGTATATACCTATAACCAATTATATAGAAATGTTTTGAAGAAAGTAGAGAGAAAGAAGAAAAACAAAAAAAAAAAAAAAAAACGGAAATAGGAAAACTAACGAAAGTGCTGGAAAAAGCAGGAAAAAAGGAAAAGAAGAAAAGAAAAGGAAACGAAGTTTAGAGAAAAAAAAAAAAGGAAAAATTGGTGAAAGGGGTAGAAAAAAAAAAATCGGCAATTATTTTGACAGGGTGAAATTCTCGCTTTAAAACGTTCCGCAATTTTCACCGATTCGATGTGAATATATATATATATATATATATATATATATCCAACGTATAGTTTGGGACACCCTTTTTTTCGAATGTTGAAACTTGTAAAATGCATCGCCAAACCCGAAAAAAAATTTATTTGATTTTTCAATACAATATTTTGGCCGTTAAACAATTTTTTGTACCCAATGTATATTACGAGGACTTATCGATAAACTGTGGTATTCATGGACATGTCCTTAAATTATACATAAACTATAAAAAAACGAGATGTTCCCAAACAATACTTTGAAATTTTACGTCGTTTATGTATTATGGGTCTACTTTGAGGACATCATTTATGTAATTAATGTATGTTTCCAGGACAGGTGATATATATCTATTGAATAATTTGAGGACATTTTCTGTTTATTAGGGTGTGTCATTTTAAAGTCCTCGCAGCCAAGTCTGAAATAAAAGCAATAGTCTGATTGAAATAGACTTCAAACATCCGCCACGTGTCAACGCTTGATTCTACTGACTTGGCCCTAAAGCTCGAGTGGCACATGTCCGGGGATTTCAGGGTGCTTTCAAAAGTACTCCGAATCACCCCAAACATTGCGGTCGGAACATACCTTCTTGTGAGTGTACATGCTATTGGGTAAAGTTTGCCCTACTAAAAATGCTGGATAAAAAAGTATAGATTTGTATAGATCCGGATCTCAGTCCGTACCAGAAAACCGGATACTATCCGGATAGTATCCGGTTTTTGGGTACTGAATGATATTCGCATCTACACAAATCTATCAGGCTTTTTATGTAGGGTGGGGAGTTTGAGGACATATTTCATATAATTAACGTATACTTCGAGAACATACGAAATATATTGAGAGTATAATTCGGGGACTTTCACAAAAATGTATGCATACATATATCCAACGTTTAGTTTCAGGTCTGTTTTCAGTTGGAGATACATCTTGTTGCATAATATGATTTAAGGACTTCGAGAGTTTGGGGATATCGCTTCTTTATTTTATATGTAGCAGGGGAGGGGGGGAATGGCCACCCTGAACATTGTTAGTCAAAAAAAATTTTGTGGTTAGAGAAATAAAAAATTCATTTATTTCGACGCTATATGATTTTTTTATTTCAAAAAAAAAATTTTCGGGAGAAATTTTTTTGATAAAATATTCTTAATACAAATCTGTCATATCGAAAAATAAGGTTTCGTAAGAAATTGATATCAAAGTTAGTATAATAATAATAATAATAATAATAATAATAATAATAATAATTTCCGATAGAAAGATTTTTTCTAATTAAAGACAAAAAAGAATATATATTTTGTCAAACGAGTTTTCATTTTGTCTAGCATAAAAAATTTTGCAACTGACATTTCTCAGGGGGCCATCGTTCACCACCCCCCTATAGAATTTTCAGGGTGACCGTTGTGTCCCTACTCGTATATATAAAATAATGAAGAGATATCCTCAAGCTCTCGGAGTCCCCAAACTATATGCAACAATATGTATCTCCTGCTGAAAACAGTCCTGAAACTAAACGTTAGATATATGTATATAATTTTGTGAAAGTCCCCGAATTATACTTTCAATGCATTTATATTCCGTATGTTCTCAAATTATACGTTAATTATATAAAATGTGTCCTCAAACTCCCTGCTTTCCGCGAACCGTCTTTCGCGAATAACTCACGAACGAACCTCTAGTCACTAGTGGAACATGTTCGGGGGGTTGAGAGTGCTTTCAAAAGTACCCCGAATCACCCCAAGCATTGCGGTCGGAACAATGTTACTGCATCGATGTCGTTCATATATATATGTATGTCAAGCGTATAGTTTGGGACCCTACATGATTAAATCGATATTTTGTGCAAAATCACAAAATTCACTTAACTTCAATCTTGTTTTTGAGTATAAACGACCCCCTGATTTCAACTGGTTCAGAAGTTGTCAGATTTACAAAATATGAGAAAATCAGTTTTCGAGCGCACCGCACAATCTCTAAACGGACGTATCTTTGGTTTGGGGGGGTCCAAAAAATATTTTCAACCAGTACTCTAGAATCATAAAACTCTCTCCCTTCACGCTGTGATATCCAAGATTTTCGACAAAATATTTTTGCTCACGAATTTTACAATGTATTTTTATTTTTCGTCCTGTGACCAAAGGGCATGCTTCTTTTTAATGAAAATTGGACTGTAGGTAGGTCTTCATGTACTTGAGAGAACCTGCAATTTTCAAGATGGGATTTTTATTTATTTTTTTTTTTTTTCTCAAAGAAAAAGAATTTTCCGTACGTCTCAACCTCACGTGAAGGAAATACGCCTGTCCCCTGAAACGAAATAAATCATTCGTTCCGATTTCGTTGAGAAAAAAATAAAAATAAAAAAAAATTCCTATTAAAAAGCCTGAAAAATTATGAAAAAAAAAAAGGAAAAATAACGCCATCTTGAAAATTGCAGGGTCTTTTAAGTACATGAAGACCTACTTACAGTCCAATTTTCATCGAAAAAAATTATGCCCATTCGTCACAGGGCGAAAAGCAAAAACAGATTGTAAATTTCGTGGGCAAAAATATTTTTTCAAAAATGTTGGTTATCACAGCGTGAAAGATGGGAGTCTGTTGTTTCTAGAGCACTGGTTGAAAATATTATTTGGACCCCCCGAACCAAGGATACGTACGTTTGAAGATAGTGCGGTACGCTCGAAAACTGATTTTCTCAGAAGGCATGCGCGTCCGGTGTATAATCGCTCCTGCACACCAGTGCGGCAAAGCGGCGAGTAATGTAAAAATTTGTCTATCTAAATAGGTCAGAACAGTAGCGGGATCAACAGTAGTTGGATATATGTATGCATATATTTTTGTGAAAGTCCCCGAATTATACTCTCAATATACTTCGTATGTTCTCGAAGTATACGTTAATTATATGAAATATGTCCTCAAACTCCCTGAACTTCACGCAATACCATATACACTGGCAAGGAGGTACCAATGTGACATGGATTTCAATCGCAATTTTTGAGATGGTATTTTGAAAATTATTTCACATTGAATATTTATTATAATATTTGGTACTGGTATTCGAATTACAGTTCTAAAATATTTGTTATATCTACAGACTACAAAGTGTATGTATATAGAATAACGAAAGGATGTCCTCAAACTCTCGGACCCCAAATTATACGTAACAATATATATCTCCAGCTGAAAATAGTCCTGAAATTAAACGTTAGATATATCATTTTGTGAAAGTCCCCGAATTATACTTCAAATATCATTTCGTATGTTCTTGAAGTATACGTTAATTATATGAAATGTGTCCTCAAACTCCCTAAACCTTACACAATATCGTGTATACGCACAAGAAAGTATATATGAACGACATCGATGCAGTAACATTGTTCCGACCGCAATGCGTGGGGTGATTCGGGGTACTTTTGAAAGCACTCTCAACCCCCCGAACATGTTCCACTAGTGACTAGAGGTTCGTTCGTGAGTTATTCGCGAAAGACGGTTCGCGGAAAGCAGGGAGTTTGAGGACACATTTTATATAATTAACGTATAATTTGAGAACATACGGAATATAAATGCATTGAAAGTATAATTCGGGGACTTTCACAAAATTATATACATATATCTAACGTTTAGTTTCAGGACTGTTTTCAGCAGGAGATACATATTGTTGCATATAGTTTGGGGACTCCGAGAGCTTGAGGATATCTCTTCATTATTTTATATATACGAGTAGGGACACAACGGTCACCCTGAAAATTCTATAGGGGGGTGGTGAACGATGGCCCCCTGAGAAATGTCAGTTGCAAAATTTTTTATGCTAGACAAGATGAAAACTCGTTTGACAAAGTATATATTCTTCTTTGTCTTTAATTTGAAAAAAATCCTTTTTTCCTTTGTTTTGGAAATTATCATTACCAATGTATGACTAGGAAATTTCGCAAGAATTTCCATTGAAATTAATGTAGAATGCATTTCTTACGTTTTGTGAGAATTAATACAGAAGTTAACATAATAATTGGGAATTAAAAAGAAATTGAATCAAACAATTTCTTACAAAAAATAATATGAAGTGCCAAGATAAATAATTTCTTCATTTTTTGAACCATACAACATATTTTGACTAACAATTTTCAGAGGGCTGTCGGGCCCCACCCTCCCCTACCATGAAGATATAATAAATACGTTTGAGATATAATTTAAAGATTAGTACCGAATATTATAATGTATATTCAATGCGGAATGTTCTTCAAAATACCATCTCAAAAATTGTAGTTGAAATCCGTGTTTATACACTGATGTGCCTCCTTGTTAATGTGTATGGTATTGGATATAGTCTGGGGAGTTTGAGGACACCTCCTATATAATTAATAATATATACTTTAAGAACATACGAAGTATGTTGAAAGTATAATTTGGGGACTCTGATAATGCCCAAAGACTCATTCATCTAGTGACTTGAGAATCGAAAACAGTCACATTGGCGCCATCTGTGAGTTAAACATAGATATGGACAAGGGGTCCTAAACTATTCATTAGACATATACCCACATATATGCAAAATGTCCTTCAAAAATACCATGGATATAAGGATACTTTGAGAACTGTCCCCAATGTATACAAATGTCCTCGAAAAATACTTTACATCGAAAATATGTCCCCGGAAAATACTCTACACACATATATATATATATATATATATATATATAGTAACGTGTATGTACGTGTATGTATATATTATATATATACAAGTGAAAAACCAACGGCGACAACAGTTTCGGACGACCACGTAATGGACACGGTACGTAAAGCAAAAAACCATTCACCTGAATCGGGTAGGATCAAATGGATTAACTTCCGCACGCCGCTTTCGCGACGCGGGTGGTGTTACCGGTCTGGTGGTGGCGGCTAGCTATAACGGCGTTTGAACGTAGAATCGAACAATTCGCGAATACTGTTGCACAGCGGTGACCACAGTTGAAACAAAAAAAAAAAAGAAGTAAAAAGAATAAAAAAAGAAGGAAGAAGAGAGTAAAAAAAAATATATATATATTTAGTAGATCAGCTAAAACGCAAACGACTATAACTGGTAGGTGTTTTCATTGCTATAGAACAGGACCTCGAAAATTGTGGTATTTTCTATGGGGAAAAATTTCTGATATTGGAATGAAAATAGAGAAAGTATAGAATAAAGTTTGAAATATAGGTTTAAGTAGATCTAATGTACCCAGTGAAGACCGGTGCGAGAATAAGCGAGAATAAATAAGATGCGAGAGCGCGGGGTATGTTGAGCATTTAGCCGGGGAAATCCCCTCATGAAATACCCATACACTCCCATTTACTTCTTAGAGACGAAAGAGCATGGGAAAGTCTTGGTAAACCGGCGAAGTATAAGGAATGAGAAAGTGAGAAAGTAAGGAAGTAAGGAAGGGCCGAACACGATGAGAATAACGAGGCGGTAATAAAAGACGCTAATTGAGAATCACGTTTGGTTTTAGTATGCGATTCGCGGATTCATTTGTGTAAGAAGATCTCTTTCCTTCCTTCCCGACTCTTGGCTGTAGCAACAGACCACAACTTACTTACTTAGTGGATATCTGGCTCTGATTCAATCAGCATTGAGCATCTTGACGGATAGTTAACAGCTCTTAGCTAAATGTGTTCTGTTCTATATAATGAACGACCTTCGATTTAAATTGCCGTTAATTTTTCGCCTTTTAAATTCCCTTCCTTCGAGATATCTCAATCCCTGAGAGCCGCGCGTTAATTTAATGGTATACGGAGCAACGAGATGAAAATTTTAACGAACACATATTTTCAGTTTCTAAAGACTTTTTCAAATAACTGAAGAGCCTTACGCTAGAACCGAGTATAACCAAGTGCAAAAAAAAAAAAAAAAAATGAATAAAATTTTTTTTCAGGAAACGGAAAGAACTCCGTCATTCTTGAAATTCTTGACAAATTCTATTGTTAAAATTCACGAGTATGGTAGTAGGATGCATGCCTAATTAAAATCCGTTTTACTGGAAAAGTGAACAGAAAATTTCTCTTAAACTTGATGGTTAAATTTGCGACAAAAAGAAAAAAGAAGGAAAGAAAAACAAAAGAAACCAAAAACAGGGCGAGTCTATTCGGCGTAACACGTGTCTGTTCAATGAACTAACGTCAAAAATCTTCTTCATTCAATGTCAATGAAATATATTGAATTATTAATGAAAAAAAAGAAAAAAAATGACGAGGATACGGTTTCTTCTGATTCTTTTATATACGAATATACTGAATATACGATTTTATGATGAGCTTTTTTTTTTGTTTTGCTTTGGAATGATGGAAAAATTGAGTGGATATTGTGTTAATAATAATAATAATAGGCTGTGGGTTTGTATTTTAATTATAATTGCCACAGCGTGATTGTGAATTAGAAAAATGCAAAAAAGAGGAGAAAAAGGAAAAAGCAATTTTTAACAGATCGATGAACGTGCGGGTATTTGCTTTTATGTGAATAATGAATGCGACGCGTTATATCGTATACCATAGTTCGATCAGCCGTGGAAAATAGTCAGTTTCCCACGATGTATAAACAAGGTTTGTTGGTTTGTTCGTTCGTTCGTTCGTTCGTTCGTACGTTCTTTCGCGTGAAAATTCACTTTATATTTATATTTATATTTATACCATGTAAATACGTTCTATACAGGTACCTACCCCGATATGATGTTTCGCGACAAATATCAAAACGTTCTACATCCCATTGTGTATCTATATCTATATATCTATACATATGTGTATGTATGGCTTATAACTCAAAACGTTGGCACGCAAAGTGCAAACATACGGTGCAAATATATATGTATATATATATACGAAAAATGGATGCATGAATGAATGAATAAATAAATAAATAAAACCATTTAAAAATATATATTAATAATAATAATAATAATGAATAAATCGACGCTAGTATTTATTCAATTAGCAAAATTTCTCAACGTAGAGCGTAGAGAGCCCGCATATGCATTTTACAGAGCGATTTAAGTGAATAAATAAATATCAATAAACATACATATGCAGATGCAGATGCAGATGCAAATACGAAAATATTTATTTCTCATATTTCAGAGCTGAAATATTTCCCAATTTATTGAATCCAGTCTAGGAAATAGAGGATTTGAAGAAACAAGAAATTAATAAATAAATAAATAAATAAAGAATCTAAAAATTGACAAACGCGATGAAATCTGCATAAAAATAAAAAGAAGAAAATGTATCCGTCATCGTCTCTTTGGGTTTTCCTTTTTCTTTTACGTCTGCTGTTTCAAACAAACCAAAACAAAAAAAAAAAAACAAACCGGCGAAAATAGTTAGTCATATAGATTTGCGAATGGTGTATAGATATGCTATATATATGTGCCGAGCCTGGAGGCATCTGTGGAGACTAGAAAGGCGTCGAATCTAGGGGATGGAGAAGGAAGAGAAGGATGTAGGGTAGAAGCGGGTCGAGGAAACTTTGTTAAAACCCGTCTGCATTGTAATAGTCTACCATTTACGGATGCAAATGGCGAAGCATTGAGACCCTAGCAAATACTGGGTGGTGCTGTTAGGTAGTTATACTTATAGGTATATAGATACGTCTTTAAAAGAGAGAGATAGATAGATAGATAGATATTTATTTATGCCTTGGTGGACCTTGAGGCAAAGGTAGATACAAGCAACCAGAGCAGATAGAGAAATACAGAGAGAGAGAGAGAGAGAGAACGAGCGAAAGATAGATAGATAGACAATTGACTAGGTATATCTATACCTAAAGTACCACCTAACGTAAGTTTGAAATAAGAATGAAACGAAAACGCAAACGAAAACGAAATCGCAAACGCAAACTAATTCCAATTAGAGGGCTTTTACACCTTAAATTAACCATGTGTAGATATATATATGCCACGTATATAGGTATACATATCTACTGCAGAGCTTTAAGCCCGATCTAATGACTAATTACTAATTACTAATTACCATTGGCTGTCAGGTACTATAATTAAACTAACTGCTCGTTAAGGGTGAAAATCGCTGACTGATACGAAGAAATTCAACAATGAGCTAAAACGTTTGAAATTTTCTATCAAATGATCCTCGACACGTACATACCTTCTACATAGGTACTTCGTAGATCCATTTATATTATACCTACGTATAACCTATGTGTAAACCCAATCCCAATGGTAATAATCGATAGTCGAATCCTTCTTTTGGCAAAGAGACGCACGTAGCTATTACGTTCTATATATATATCTATATATAATATATATACCAGCGAAACATACGACCACGTATACATTTAGCCGAGATAAAACCAATTCGGGTAAACGTGACAATTTTTTAAAACAATACCTATGCGCACGCTGTGTCCACCATCTGCTCTCACCAGCTACGAATTTATTCATTTATCTATTTATTTATTTATTTATTTATTTCGCTCGTTTTTTCGATCCCCGAGAGAGAGAGAGAGAGAGAAGCTCTTTGAGCAGATTTCTCATACTATCCGTCATCTTAAATAGAATTGCGGATCAGCAAAGGGTACGTGAAACCACGACTAAACAAACTGGAAACAAACGCGTTGACCATTGCGGTCGTCGGCCCGCACACATACCGTAGAAACTCTAATTAATTATATACCTTCTACAACCATAGTCGACCGTTTCACATTGTTCATTGTTTGCTCGTAAACATGTGATATAGTTCCCAGGATGACCGACTACGAGGAGGAACGTTGGCAAAGTAGGTATACCTATACAGGCATGCAAAGTAGGTAGGTATATGCCTACTTTATTTCGAGCTCAATTCCCCGATGAGAATCGCTTGATAATTAATCATTTCATTATAATAAATGTTCGGTTATAATTATTCATTAATTTTATACAATAATTTTTGCTTCTTATTTCTTATTCCTTCTTTTTTTTTTTCTTCCTGGCTTGAATTAGGCGCTGAAATATATACCCCGCGTACCTACTACTTGGTATTATAAAAAGTCACGGGGCACAGATTTATTGCCATATTCAAACACATCGCGTGCAGCAGGTAGGTACTAGATGCTAGCCTAGGCGAGTCGCTACCGCAGTGCATAATAACGAACTTAATACAGATATGCAGTTGATAAATATTTGATAGAATGATACAGGAAAGAGCAGGACTAGGGTGTCTGGTTTATCGTATTAGAAGATATTAGAAGATATTACGAAAAGCAATAAAAGAAATAGAAGAAAATCGGGTATAAGTATAGAGAAACGAGGGGATTAAACGTGTCGTATACATCGAGGTATATGTCTATATGCTATACACCGGCGTTTATACAGAGCATGGAAACTTTGGCCATTTTTCTTCTTTCTCCCTCTATAGTTCTCAATTATTTCTTGTATATAAAATACACCTGTATACATGCAATATATAACCTAGCTACCCGAAGCGTATATACGGCAAAGCGATTAATAAAATATACAACCACCCCTACCTATACATCCATTATTCTCTAGTTCGACCCCCGCGGGTTTATATATAGGCGGTTCGTTCGGAATACACGGTAATAATGTTCGGCGGAAAAACGAAATCGGTAATTAAATTGGTTATTATTTGAAAAGCGAAAGTCAGTACATTATTTCCCCAACCTATGTATGTACGTCGTAAAATTCCAGCTGTTTATACCAGCCTCTGGATTTACCTGCCAAAATCGAACACGATCTCTTCGGACGTACTTCCGCTCTATATAACCGCGAAATTGAGCCTCTTCATAATTTATTATACAGGTATATTCGCGGCGAGGATACCTGTCGAAACTTTATACACTTCGCTTCTTTTCATATTTCCCTTTAATTTCTACCAGACAAAGTCGAGTCCGTGCCCGGTGGGCAAACGCACATTACGTGTGTATGGGGTATACGTGATACAGTTTCGTAAGAAGAAAACTTTCCGACATACTATGTGCGTGAAATATAATTTTGGCCGAAAAGCACTGTACGAGTACGAGGAGAAACAGAAGCAGAAGCAGAAGCAGAAGCAGAAGCAGCCCGGGGTTAAATTTCGTTGAGGTAAAAGCGGCCGCAACGTACCCTCGAATTTATATATGTGTATGTATATCTCGATCCACACGAACTCGGTCAGAGTCCTGCAGGGTTCGTCGCAACGAGTGGTTTACCAGGGTTCTGTGGTCAGGCGTTATTTTCTCCGAGTAAAACAATTTTGCAACAATTTTTTCGCCGCGACGAGTGAGATAAGAATATCGAGAAAAAGGAGAGGAAAACGAGCGAGTCAACTCGCAAGGATGTTTAACATGAATCAACTTTATTTCAGAGCGATTTTTCGCGACGAGCGCGATCATTTTTCACACGTTATAAAATCGCGGAACTAATTGAACGGAGAAGAGTAATGGCATGAAATTCGGGATGAATTTCTTCGCCTTATTTTTTAGGGTCGGAGAATATCATCGGCGGGAGTAAAGAAAAATCACGAATAGTATAGAAATGTTGTGAAAGTATAAAGTTGAAGATATTTTCCCGCCATGCAAGCGTATTTCAATAATTTCCGTTCGATTGATCGATACGAAAATCCCATAGCTCGAACGGCCTCCGATTAACCCGCTTTATCTACTTTAAACGAACCGACGAGGAGGAACTAGGCGGCAAAGCTCGCCCCGGTAGATTTTCCAGATTCTAGAACCAGCCGAGGCAGGTATAGGGAGGTTTAAACCTTATCTGATCTCTTTACGGCAACGACGCCTATTAGCATTGATCGTTGATGATGATTATGTGTATGTACCCACGTTGGAAGAGTTACGAAACAATTTCAAAGTATATAAACCGTTAATTGTTCACCTCCAGCCGACTCATTACTCATCCTCCTTATTACTCTACGTTTAGTACACGACGTGATACTATACCTTCTACTACCGCACTTATCTGGCTCTAATATCTAATCCGAGTAGGAAGATAGTCAGTACCTGCGGGGTAACTGTATAGTGTATATTATACGTATATACATATATACGAGAAGATTTCATCATCGTATTATTTCATACTCAAACAAGCAGAACCAGCCAACCTCACGAGGAGATTCCATACTCTGTAAATAATGCCCAAGTTGTAGATACGGTATGCAGGTATGATTACACCCTGGATTCTCTTCTCTCTGCTCTGCTCCCTCTCTTTCAAGGCGAACAATTGCCTGTAGGTACCAGTCAAGGTAAAGGCAAGGCAAGGCAAGGCGAGGTAAGGCGAGTTGAGTCGAGTTCGTCGTGTATAGCCTAGCAAGCAATATGGGTATATAAATATCATAAATAATACAGTACTGGGAACGAATTCGTCGGCTATGGTGGCGCCGGTACCAGAAAGTGGGAGTTGCAGGGGTTTGGGGTTGAAGTCAGTTCCCTCAGGTGGATTAAATAATGCAAGAAACAAATAGCACTCTGCTTGGATTGTTTCCCAGTTGCAAGCAAGCAACGAAAGGAGGAGGAACGGAGAGAAGGAAGGAAGGAAGGAAGGAAGGTAGCGGAAAAGAGTGGTTGATTAAACCGTTCTACCTTTAGCTCAGATTTTTATCCCACAACTTTTGAACCCCCTCAGAGCGAGCCTTTTTCTAATTTGTTTGCACCCTGCTGCAGCACAGGCGTCTATTTTATTATTACATCATATCTCCTTCGCACCTGCGCGCCGTAGTTCAACGTAAGTGAAAAACGCTTTGATTCTTTGACCCGACAGAGAAAAATGACGAATTATTATCACCAAGTATACGATACACGTGTAGGTATTAGGTATACATATTTGAGTGGATTTAAGTCAAGGAAAAGTGGGTGTGAATTAAATAGCGAGAAAAATGGTGAATAAAATTCTCTAGGTAATCCGCAAAACAAGAAGATGGGTCTCGCTGTAAGGTCTTAGGCAGTAAAGTTTATTTTTCATAAAAATAATTTCACTTTTTTTTTACGGTAATAGAAGAGTCTCGACTCGACTGGTCTGACATGGCGTGGCATGGTATGGTCGAGATGGTGAAAACTCATTAAAGATTTACGATTAAGCGTAAATATAAAAAGCGAGAAGGTATAGTACCCACGCAGTACGTAAGTAAGTAACTAACTAACCAGAGTAGGTATAGGGTACAACTTTTTACAACAGACAGATATTCGAGATGATATGCAAATAAGAATGAAAATAATGATGATGATAATAATGGTAATAAGAATAAGAACCTCTGACGAGATTCCAATAATCCAAACTTTTTCACCCCCTCCCCCTTTAGCGGTAATAAATCATTCTTACTAAAATCCGTTACCCGTCCGCCAAACCGTCGTCTATTTAATGGGATCGATTAACGTTCATATTTCTAAAACTGTCTGACGGTAGAAAACACCCGTTGAGTATTAAGTGATTAACCACGACTTACCCCCTCGTATAACATCTTTTTCTATACTGTATAATATACTATATAGTATTTACTGAACATCCAGATAACATTTTTCTGTTTTTCAACCACCTCTTATAATTCTGGTTATTTATTGGTCGCGAAAAGCGCGAGGGCGACTTCTCCATCATCTTTAAGAGCACCTAAAACGGTGATAAAAATTAGTAACAGTCTACCTCGCTTTACCACTACTACATATTTATAGTACTTCCGAATTCGGGTAGATACAGGGAAGCGGGATCCTCGCGATGCATATTGTATAAAGAAGCCACCCACACAAGTCCGGATAGCCGGAAGTACACAGAGAAGCATATAAGCCTATAAACTATAACACTAACATGAAGAGGCAACCACTGATGGTCCCAAGATTGTACAACACGATACCTATACCTACACACGTCTACATACGTCGTGTATACGTAGTCGGAGGGTCTTCAAGGCGTTATAACCTCGTCGGTGTCGAGGTAGGTAGGTACATGAAAATCCCATAGCGTTATATTAATACCAGAGCATAAGGAAAGTTCTAAAGGGTTGTCAAGCCCGTGGTAAAATAGCTTGGGTGGATAAAGCAGGAGTGAGAAAGAGAGAGGGTAGTGCAGCAATTTGCACTCGACGCTGTCAACGTGGACTTCGCATTAAGCTTTATTAAACTCGTATAAACTGTTTAATTTAAAGTTACACGGGAGGATTATCACGAACTTGGGAGAAGCAGAGCTTCGGGTGACTCTCGTAGCGGGAGAGAGAGAGGGAGAGAGTGAAAGAGAGATAGGGAGAGGGATAGGTACGTAGGAAGTTATAATAAAAGGAACGAGAGTTCCTCATCCTCCGTCTCATCTTCCACTTCTTCTTCTCCTTCTTCAGTTAATTCAAACCATATTTACAGGGGTTGGATATATAACACAGAGCTTTAATGAGTTATATACGTAAGACAGCTGGCGCAGTATTTCGCGTTGTTATTAATAAACGAGACGACGTGGGTGGATTAATTGTCCCAATATCGCATTGTTAGAAATTCGCGTTGTAAAATGCGAAGGCGACGTTCCCTTTCGTTTTGCTATGCGAACGCGGGATATACCCTACCTACTCTACTGCAGCGAAATTTGGTTGCCAATTTTTTGTCCTTTTACAAAACGCAAGAAGGAAGTCAGAGTCAGGCGGCCGGGCAGCCATCTTGGCACCGAACTTCTATTCCATACAGAATCCAGAACGCGTATTGTCGCCGGGCCAAGAGACCCGCGATACAAAGGCATTTAGCCAACAATAGAGCTCGTTCTGTGATATAAATTAAGTCAAGTTTCACAGCCGCCAAATGGAGCCTAGGCGCTAGTAGGTAGACCCTGAAGTGCAACAGGGCTACTAGGCCCAGACCTTACATACCCTTTTATACGTGCATTTAACCTTTTGCATCGCGGTTCAACGACGAGGCGAACCTTGCCTATATTTCGCGGGATTTTTACCACAAAATGAAGAGAGAACGAGAGGGAAAAAATAATGAGAGAAGATGTATAGCTGTTGTTATAAAAGTTCGTGTGCAATATTTGAGTGAATATTGCGATGAGCTTTGTGCAAAATCGTGCAACGTTTATTTCCACGATGGAAGCAAGAGGCGAGACAAGGAAAAGCAAGGCACGGCAAGGTCTCGGTTTGGATCCGAGAGTTTGCTTTTATTTTATCGACCTCCGGCAACGAAATTACTTTGCATAAATTCAACCCCTTTAGAAGTAAGGAAAGTTGGCAAATTGAAATCGATTGTTGTGCTTACGAGAATATTCCTATATTTTATTTTATTATTTTCGGTTAGATGAGGAGAGACGGATGCTAAGGGTTGATGAGAATATTTCAGCAATCCTCCTCCTCTTCTTTTGTGCCAAATTTAATCGCATTCTTTTTTCTTTCTTATCGCAAAACCGTGAGCTAGATTTTAAAGAAGGATCGAAATTTGATGAAATCCCACGAATCTACAATGAAAGTGCAAAAGCTCGCAGATTTGTTGTGTTGGCCTAGTTTAACACGCGTCTGGGTTTACTCCATTCATTCAGCTTACCTGCCTCCGCTATATAACCCGCGTACTTTACCTTCACCTCTACACTTTATATCACAAAGAATTTGCCAGGATTTTACGGTCTAGGCATGCGCGTAAAAGTCTCTAAGCTACTACCCTTCTGCTTCAGCTTCAGCTTCTACTTCTACTTCTACTACGAGCAATGCTCGTTACACACGGAGGTCGTGCGTGTATCGGTATATAAAAATATACATAGATATATAACACACAGTATTCCAACGGAAGAGAATTTCCAACAAAGATAGGAGTTATGCAGCTCGCACGGTATCATGATTATCCCTGCTTGTATACCAGCTACACGTTTGAAATTGCACGGATATCTGAACCCCGCGTTACACGCTCATCCCTGCACATGTATCCCGTGCACCGATCCTCTATTTCTATGGGCACACGTGTTGCATAACGAATTAAACAAAATGATAGAAAATTAATTGAAATCCGATATAATGATCGGACGGTCACGCGTATACGCTGAACTTGAAATTGCGCGGATATATATAACAGAAAAACGAGAAAAAGGAAGAAAAAAAAAAAAAGGTGCTTTATATTCAATCGCGAATTGAAATTATATGAGGGAAGTTAATGGCGTTGAATTAAAACCTGTTTATTTTACTATGCTGTGTAATTATTCGGGTAAATATTTTCGGTCGGATAGCCGTTGTGTATACTTGTAAGTTGGAACAGCGCAATTAATGAGAAACATATTTGAGTCTGTGTTTGACGCGGCGGTTGGTAAATGGGTAGGAAAAGTTTCCTCGTAACAACCGAATAGCATTTCGCGAGAGTTGTTCCCCCGGCTTTAACGTTCTTTAGAAAGTTTCAAGGCGTATTCCTCTAATTCGACCCGATGAAACGGCGAGCTTGTGCAATCAAGTGCCTTGTTTATCGAGATATCTCGAAGACTCCGTAGCTACTCTGAATTTAAAGCACAACTGAGAGTGAGAGACGAGTTTGTATGTGTAAAGTCAATTCCCAGGTATTACTGGTCGTCCCGGAGTTCAAATATACCTTCACCCTCAATGATACCGAATCAGACTTCAAAGTTATCAAGCGGATAAATGAGGAGGCTTTGTTTGGGGGGAGAAATCAAAGCCAATACAGCTCGTTCTTCTATTTTATATAATATGAATAAATTCGGACGAAAAATTGCTACGACGATATTCCGATTTTTATCTCAAGTATAAAACTTCCCTTCGGATTCAAAGCCAGCTTTAAATTTCATTATATTACATATCTCGAGAGGACGAGTATACAACGACGAGTTGTTAATTACTGAAAAAATACAGGGTAGCTTTATAACTCCAAGTATTACTAACTCTGAACGTTTGAGCATATTTTACATATTATTAGGGAAAAATAGAGAAACCAATTCGCCAATTATTCATTTATTCATTTATTCATTTATTCATTTATTAGGAAAGTTATGTTGTATTAGGTTCGATTATCCAGGTTTAACCATGAGAGAAACTAAGCTACGCCCGTAACGTTTGACCCCAACTAGGTAACCGATAATTTCAAGTCCAGACTATCGATCGATTGACTGAGGCTCGTTATTCAAATATTAATAATCCAGATCACCGCAGAACGCAAAGCCGAACTTAATTCCCTGAAAATGACAAGCTGCGATAATACAGCTGCAGCTGATGGTGAAGAGAAGCTTTTTTTTTTTATTTTCATTTTTTTCAAACATTATTGAATCAATATGGATAACAGGTAGCTAATAGAAAAGAGAAAAAAAAAAAAACAGAAAGGGAAAAAAAAAATTGGGTTATTGGTCCGATAATCGGCGTTGACCGAAATCGCTCTCTGTATAATATGACACGCCGTTTCCCCATCTATCTACATGACGAAAAACCAATCGATGTGTACAAATAACAAAGTGAAGGTAACACGTGATTGGCACTTTGATAAAATGGTATTGGACGATCGTGTAATGGGTGAGCAAATAGTAAACAGCATAAGGTAATACGCATATATGCATACGTCTACATATGTATGTATATATATGTATATATAGGGTTGAATCGTTGATTGCGGTGTTTTGATCACAGAAGTGGTTTCAGCCCGTCGTTCGTCCATTGGTACGAGTCAAATTTGACTGCTTAACATTCGCGACATCTGGGTACGTGCTAATTAGTCATTCATTATTAACGCCCCTACAATCAGCGACTGTGAAGCCTTGCAGGTGAGAAATTTTCACGCACGTGTTTGCAAGAGACCCTCGTTTTCGCTCGTTTGATCCTTGGAATAAAAAATTAGAAACAAAAAAAACAACACAACAAAAAATTGAAGAAAAAATTAACTTTTCAACCTGACCCCTTTTCTTGTCCTGTTCCCATTTTATTTTGCGATGACAAACTTCATTTTCAATGATAATTTTTTTTCTTTTTCTTTCTTTTTCTTGCGCGTACAATTATTATCGCCACACATTAGATGTTTCGTTGTACCACCGATGCCACTCTACGCGGAGGTATGAGACTGATTTTATATACTCTCGGGAGAAAAAATATGTAATAAAAAGAAAAAGAAGAAGAAAAAGAAGAAGAAGAAGTTTTTCGTATATTTCGCCCAGTCTTAAGGGCTCGAAATAAACGGAGAGATAAATCCGCTATCTGAACCACCTTTGACGACTTAACTCTCTTTCATAAAGCCCGAAGGATATCTGCCGGTGGTGGGAATAGAATAACGAAGAGATGATAATCCTGTTATAATCGCGGTCTCTCTTTTTTGTCTTTTCTTTCTCTTCTCTTTTTCCTTTTTTCTTTTTTTTTTTTCTTCCATTCTTCTTTTATTCCAATATCTCTCATTGCTGTATTAATATAATGAAAAATTCTCCCCGATCGATATTATCATTCGAAGATAAAAACCGCTAATAAATTGAACACAATTAATAGGTACAAGATGTAGAGGCTGAACGGGCGAGAAGAGAATTTGAATGTTTAAAAGCAGAGTCGATCTATTTATTTATTAATTTATTTTCTTGTAGCTAAACCTGAACCTATATACCTATATACCTATTTCCCAGGCGGGACTAAAATCGTCCGTAAAAATGTAAATCTTTAAAAAGATTCAGTCTGGGTATCGTTTTGAGAATAATTCAAACGGCCGCCGTGGGTCGTCCGAGCTTTAAGTAAATATATGCGACTGGGGGAAAGAAAGAGAGAGAGAGAGAGAAAGAGAGGAAGAAAGAAAAAAAAGTGTCCCAAGGAGAGTTCGAACTCTCGAGCTAATAATAGCGCGAGCAAGCGAAGCTGCTTTTTTCCATCGTGAGAGGAAGAAAAAAGAAAAAGAAAAGAAAAGAACAAAAAAATTGGGAAGAAGGGGGAGGACCCAAGGCGAAAGAAACCCGACGAGGCACCAGAACCTCTGGACCCTTCGATGGTGGAAAAGAAATTCATCCGGTGTCGTTGAAAAATGCAGAGAGACGCGAGACATCTGGTAGACTCGAAGATCTTCCAAGATCCTGTCTCCTCTTCTTCTTCTTCTACATTCTGCTATACGACGCATAGGATAAAGTCCACTGACTGACACGACCCTCTCGTGATTTCAACGTGTTTCAACAGATCTTCGACTAATGTATTACCTCGCTCACTGAACCAAGACTCGAATCAGGAATCGGCACGTTCGTGAAATCCCACCCAATCGAAGGGACTTGACGAAAATATATCTGCTAAAATTAGAGGAGATATACAAATACGAATATATCCGAGTCAAAAGTTCAAAGGATAAAGACGATATTAACCAGAGTCCTGTAGTGAACGAGGGAAATATTCCTCTCGATATATTGATCGGTCCTATTTTTTTTTTTTTTGCGTATTTTGATAATCCGGAGCAGATAGAAGGCTTGTGAAATTTATACAGCGTAACAAAATATCGAAATTCTAATATCCCGGAACAAAAGGATTAATTAACAGCCACTAACCGCACTAGACTCTAGTAAATTTAGCACACTACTCGATACTCGATCATAAATCTGCATTATATCCTCGTAACGTATATTACATGCCCTGCCTGCCTGCCTGGGTAATGGAGATATGTACAGACGTCGTTCATGTTCCGAAATTGGTATAACAAAAGGTCTACGGGATTCCGGGCGTATAACAGATACATACTACCAGACCTAGAACTTTTCGCATTAGTGTTGGTCAACGACTATAAGTATTTAGCAATTTCGCGTGTGATCGTTGGGTTCGATTCCCGATAATTCCCGGTAAACCTATCCTCTTCTACAGAATATGTATCCGAATAAGAGAGACGAAGAAAGAGAGAGAGTGAGAGAGCGAGAGGGTGAGGGTGAGTTTCCTGATTTGTATAGATACCCTCGAAATCCAAACTTCCGTTATAGTACCTAGTGGCTGAATTTATGATTGCATAACCCCGTTATTGTTATTAGGTTCGAACGTAACCGCGCGTTTAGCCATAGTTAAACCCGACGTGACGCAAGTTGTTTCCTAAACCGCAGTAACTCGATGGAGTAATTATATGTGGTTACGTACTACGCGGGTATGCATGTCTCCATTCATTCCGAAACATGTGTAAATTGGTAAAGGCTCGTGTCGGGCTCTGTTCTCCGTGCGCGACGCAGGTTAACCTGATCGGATGATGGTTTAAGGCAAATCCGCGGTTGAATAGTCCCCCTAACTTTACCATTCGTAGAGTTAACATTACATTATCTACAATCAGCAGTTATTCGACATTACAGAATATTATGATGACGTAATATCAATAGGAGAGAAGAGATGAAATGGCAAGATATTATTTTTCCTCGTACTTTTCCTCGCGTTGAAAAAAGATCCGGAACTAACTGTGGAAGATTCCATCCAGGATACAACCAGGGAACCTCCTGTACCGTTCATGAAACATGTGACATTTGACATTTTGAAACCGGAAGTGTGGCCGAATAAACGGAACTCTTAGTTCTTAGTCGTGAAAACTTTGTACCCCCCCGAGAGAAACCCGCGACTTGCGGTTATTTCTTGTCCAAGTTTTCTCCTCTTGAGGTCTAAAATCGTGTCGTCAGCTGCTCTCGCATTCAAAGCACTGCGATAAAAAGACAAACTCCTATTTCACTCACTTCTTCCTCCTCCTTTTTTTTTTTTACAATTTTTTTCTCTTTTTTTGTTTTTTTTTGTTGTCTTGTTTGTATTATTCCCACAGCGTACAGCCTGCTCTCCTCCCTCTTTCTTTCCCGTTTCTTCTTCGAATCTCTCTAATTAATATACCTAAGTGACAAATTTTTACACCCTCAGAAATTTACTACCGATTCAAAAACGCGCAACACCGTGAATTCACAATTCCGACAACACACCGCACACCGCAGTGCCGCTTCGAACAAATTCCGATTCATAATTCAGACAGAACCGAACGTTTAGCGTAATCGTGCAAACTGCATTAGCACTGCAAGAATAGCATCGTTCAACGACCTCCTAAACATTTATATGCGTGTCTTCATAGCGAATACAAACAAAATGTTGCATTATCGAACGACAGTGTGTTTCTGTGACATGGATTGCTTCCTTTTCCTCTATACCATCACCCTGTTTTTCTTCGCCGTGCCTCGAGAGACGGGGGTTGAAAAATTGTAGAAGAACTGCAGTAGAAAGCAAAAGAGATAGAGAAGACTATCGACTATCTATACTTTTTCTTTTTTGTTTTCTTGATGCTTTTTGTATGACTATTTTTTTTTTTTTTTTTTTTGTTTTTTCATCCTGCAGGCCTTTGGTCCGAGCAGCTCGTAGTAGCCGGTAATAGCGATAGCAGAATGAGAAACTATCGGGTCTATTCGATAATTACCCTGGGTGGGCATCCCAGAGCCTGAAACCAGACAGCATTCTCATCCCACCGGCGTGATTAGTTTTCCGAGATCCTCTCGACGCGAGGATGGGTAGTAATTGTCTGCGCGTCACTCGTCGACGAACGAGACCTTGCGGTACAGTGATGGTGGTACTGATGCAGGCTCGATGATCATGCGGCTATGTACCTCGTTTCAAACTAAATAGAGGAAAAAAAGAGGGGAAAAAGGAAGAGAGAAAAAAGTGGTAAACGCATGGGGTCCGGGTTGGGTTTTGGTATCAAGCGCGTGGGTGTGATATTGGAAAAATTAGTAGGAAATGACCGGTGAAATTTCACTCAACAAAGCCTTCATTACTTGCAGCAGTGCGTTCCATCAGTTCAAATACCAATAAATACGTCAATTCTCATTGACGATGATCCAGCAACGGGATTAAACTCATTTACAAGTTTTACTATGCAGTATTATACCGCTGTATATTTTATTCGGCTTTCGAAAAGCGGAGAAATAAAATATGTTTTCTATAGCATGATACATGCACTCAGTTAGATGGCTACGAGGAGTCCGTACCCTACTCCCGTCTCGGATTCTGTATAAAGAGAGAATATAAGAAGGTGGTCCAGCACCGGTGCTCTTCTCTATTGCAACTCTTGTCAGTCGCTGAGGACACCTGGAGGTCTTTGACTCTCTTTTTCTCTCTTGACTTTCACGTCTCCTCTCGTATGTATACGTATACTGGATTCGGTACTAGAAAGAGGAAAGAGGAAAGAGGAAAGAAGGTTGAGGGTTGAGGGTAGAAGGTTGAAGGTGAAGGGATGAGGCTTACCACGGACCACTTTCAACGAAGATCTGAATAGAATTTCACCTCGACGAATCTCTTCCTGAATATTTCTCAAGCTTTTTCGAACCCTCTGACCCCCGACCCTGTACCTCGTTCTGTTCCGACAAAATATGAGCAAAACTAGCTGTGCAAAAGGTAGGTAGGAATACCTAAAGATCTCGTGACCACAAAAAATTTCAGTTCAAAATTCCGGGAAAGGTTCGCGTATAGATAAGTGTTAATTAAAACGTTCACCTCTCTCGTACACTTCGACGCATATATACCTACCCTACCTTGCTGAGAGTTTAGTTTTTTTTTTTCTTTTCCTTTTTATACGTAGGCTTATACATATACACATGTATACATAAGTTTTTCCTTTGCCTTTGCGCTTGTGGAATTTAACGCGGTTGGTAGGTAGGTAAAAAAAAAAGAAAAAAAATTTTCAGACATTTTTTACATCGGGATTATGAACACAAAATTTTAGTTATATAGGGACCGTGCGTCTAGACCTTCACGCCAACTAGTGGCACAAACCTCAAGCTATTGTGATCATTCTGTCAATGCTAACGTATGAGTTATTTTGTTATTAATTAGTATTAAAATATCCTAATACTTTTTCAATAATGTCAACGTCAAGACAAAATTGTTGTATTGGTCGGTGTACTAAGATATGACGTCAAAAATGTGGATGTGATATGAAAGTGAGATTTTACAAATTTCCTGAGTAATGAATTACCGCGCATTGAATTTACCTCCAAAACCGGCCTTACAGATGCTTACATATTCCGTTACTGACGTTTCGATTCTTGTCAAGCTGAAAAATAAAATTTTCATACTTATCCCTATTCATTTACATTACTTTTGTGATAATGAAACTAGCGATTTGAACGAGTAAATAGTCATTAAAATAATTATTCTAAAATTTACACATATATTTTTTAAAATTTTTCACACGTGCAATTTTTATACCTATTCTTTTAATACTTATTGATCAACTAAAAATTAATTTAAAAAATTGTTAGACTTCTGCTACTTTCAGTGTCATTTAATCTTTGAGTTTTTGAATTTTATTACACTAAGTCTTCTGAAAGTAAATTATTTATACATAGCATAAGTTTTACATCATAGACATTTGACACACTCGTTTGTGGTACAACTTTTGCGGTAATGACAGTTTCTTTTACTGCTTTTCTCTATGACACCATCCACGTGGTTGGATTTGAATAATTTCTTGCCTTTCTCGTTATTCTGACCTTGTACAATATTGTTAATTACTGGTTGAAATCCGTATTTTATTATTTTTTCCATTTTTACACATAGGTATTCCGTGTTGTTTCTGTGTTTCAAAGGAATGTTTTGATCACACTATCTTCGGGAATACAACACTAGGGGCGCTTATTTTAGACGATAGTGCTGCCTCTACATTTCGCGCACGGTCCCTATAACCCGAGAGGATGTAGGTAGGTAGGTAGCCTTTTGGTCAAAATATATCTCGTGTAGATTTGTTTTAAAGGCTGGTAGGTATACTTATGTAAGAGAAAAAGATTCATTTCATTATATAATTTTACGTAAACCTGTGGTTCATCCGTAGATGTAATTATATGCAGGAGTGTTCGTATAGAGAAGAAAAATAAGATTTTGATGAAAAATTTAAAAAAAATTTTCTATATAACGATGGTATATTGTAACAGTAGGTATATAGTAGCAATAGCAATGCAGGAGTAAAACGAATGTACAAAGGTCAAAGGGCGGGCCTCGTAGAGCAGTTTGTGATTCGAATTCAGTCGGTCATCAAACACTTTGAAAGTGTCCCTTTGAGCTTGAAATTTTTTTCCACCTGACAAACTTCCGAGAGCAAAGACTACGAGTTTTTTCCTTCTTCGTCGAATATGAATATTCTTCTCTCCTTTGGGCGATGAAATAAGGGAGGGAAAGAGATGAAGAGATGAAAGAAGAAGGATAAAGAATATATGAAGAAAGAAAAAGAAGACGAAGATGAAGAATATGAACGAAAAGTATAGAAAGAAAAAGAATCGAGAAACCGAACAACTTTCACGTTTGAAAGTCGCGGGGAATTTTCACCTGGGGATTGTCAATTGCGAAATCGCATTGTCGGGGCGTAACTTCTTCTTCTTCTTCTACTTCTACTTCTACTTCTTCTTCTTCTTCTTCTTCTTCCTTCTTATAAAATCATCAAGCCAACCACGGTGCGGAGAGGAAAAAAGTACAAGTAAAGTAAAAGATAAAAGAAAAAAGAAAAAAGAAAAGAACCGAAAAGTAAAACGGGATCGCTGATTATATTAAACTGTAAAAGTGGCTTGAATCTAATTGCTGGTATCGCACCGCCCGCGCTCTTTTCTGATCTCGCTGGGGTAGGTGGATACGTTTTATAAATTCATACCTTGAATTATTGAATCCGAAAAATATTCTCATTTCTCTCGAACTGACGGCTTATGCATACGCGCTTATTTATACGTACACACGTATGCGTATGAATACAAGTATAGTAGATCAAAATCAGAACCATTTTCACGATACTTTTGAATTCTTAAAAACCTATCTCTCCACTTTTCCCGAGAAAATTGAATCTGTCCAAGACAGTATTACAATACGTACGATTTACGGTTGTCGCAAACAGAGCCGAATACATATAATACGAGGCGAGCGAAACGTTAAGGCAAACGTAGAAATTATCTCAACGAATGGGAAAATGAATCGCAAATATACCTACCTACGTCATTTCATAATAAATTATTTATTTATCATTAAACAGCGGGTACATTTTCTTCTCATCTCTCTTATAGCCATGATTCATCGATTCAAATCCATTCCATTAGCTCACAATTATTCCATCGACTCTGTAGACCTGGATTGGTACAAATTAGAGTATATTAGAGCTAGAAACCCCTGCGGCGATACCGAGGGACCCCGAAGTCGAAGTAAAGTGCAATTTTAGTTTGTATATATGTATAGAAATATATATGTATTATATATGTGTGTGAAATCGAATTTCGCCAGTGTCCCACTTGGCAGTTTAGTCGCGGGGTTCGAAAAGCCATCCGCGTCATCGGAGTCGGCCATCGTGATGCGACGAGGTATAGACGTGCGGGAACAGAAAAGATTTGTCCGAACAAAGGGATGAAGTTGTATAGCCGGGGCCGGTTGGCAGAGGGAGGAATTCGTTCGATGGTGTGTGATGGCTAGATTTGATCGGGAGTAGAAAAATCCCTTCGCTTTTTTTCAACGCGCTATTTCTTTCCCTTCGTCATATAGATACCTGGATAGATAGATGGATAGATAGATAGAAAGATAGATAGATGGAAGAGAATAGATGTATAAATATACCTGGTGCCCTGAAGAATAAGAAGAAAAGAAAACTAGAAAGCGATCAATGAATGATATAATTTCTCTTGAAAAAGAAGAAAAAGAAGGAGAAGGAGAAAAGAAGAAGGAATTTTTTCGTCTGCAAATTGACTCAACGTAAACCTACCCCTATATACTGTATAATACCAAAAGAGGAAATTTAAACGCGAGTAAAAGAAGAAGGGATGCTTTTTAACGGAGAGATCGTTCCATCAACGCCGTGACTCTGTCTCTCCGCGTGGCGCAGATATAAAACCCCTAACGATACGACGCATCAGCGTATCTCAAAGTACAGGGTAGACGACGAAAGGGAGAAGAGGGTTTGTCCTGGGACGAGAAGCTACGATCTGAGAGAGACGAGAGAAGAAGGGTGCTCAAGGTAATGGGAACACGCGGTACTCTCGACGTTCTAATATCACAACGACAAGACTAGACGAGACGAGACGAGACGAGACGAGACACACTCGATGTGAGGTTGTGGAACCTGGACCCTATACACCAAGGGAGGGTCCATGGATTGCACACTTTCGATGGAAAGAGAAAATAATAGTAAAAAAGTAAGAAAAGTAAAAAGAGCAAAGGGACTAGGTAGGTAAAGGTACCGGAGCCATTGCGTCGCCGCACACATAGATCCCGTGTAGTAATAGTATAAGTGAGATAACCGTGGCAGTAGGTAAGAACCCGAAAACTTGAACCTAGTCCTTCTCATCTCTTTCACCCTCGCGCAGTTCGTTTGGTCGGGTCTTCTCGCGGATGGTGGGTCCAACTATGTACTTCGAGAGTGGCTCGTTGATAAATGGATTTACATTTAGAATGATATCGATAGACTTCGATCGGAGGACTTCCCTCAGGAACAGTTCCTGCCTAACCTAAAGACACCGGCTTGTTATACGATATTATAATATACTTTATTCATTTAGTTTCGTTCCTTTCTTCAATCTCTCGCCTTATGCCCCGTCAAGAATTTTGTCCTTTTTCTTTCCTTTTTATTTTTTCTTGAAAGAACCAACCACGCACATATATGTGTGTATAAGTTTACCGCAGCCTGAGATGACTATCACGTTTCGTTTATGAGAAGACACGCGGCATAGCAGACCCGTTCGCTGTACAAACTAAAAGACAAATAGTCAGCCCCCACTTCTCTCATTTGTGTCTATACGCGTGGTTATATAGGTGATACTAATTAGACCGCGTTATGCAAAACCGAGCCGTACCCCCCCGTGCAACTATTGTTTTCGGTTAATTTAATCGCCAGTTTCTCTTCCTCTGGGTCCTGGATAACCCGGGTTACAGAGTTGGGTTATGGCTTCTACCTACGAATATAAACTGCGTGTAACAACATATACACCTGGTTACACATATCTACCCACCACACGTTATGTTAAGTAATTATTATTAATCACTTTCATTATGATTGTTCTCGTTAATTGCTTTGGTTTCGAATAACAATGCTGTGGATTATCGCCGCGGAGGTTATCACCTAATCACAGAACCACCTTCTTCTTTTTCTTCTTCTTCTTCTTCTTCTTCTCCGTTTTTATCTATCTTATATAGTTTCCAGTTCTCGTATTTAGCTCGTCGATGAAGGAGAAACGGCGTCGAATCCTAACTCTGATAATCGATAGCCACCCGATAAACCAGCCTTCGTATTTGCGAGTGGAATATAGGTGCGCGGGATATTAACGACGTCGTTCGATTTAATGAAGCTGAAAATCTAACAATAACGAACGACGCCGAAACGTCTGAGATTCTCGCTGATTGAAATCTGAGAAGAATATATACGCGATATATTCGACACATTTATTTCTCTAATACGTATTCAGATCAGATGCATCCCTAAATATAAGACTTGACCTGTACGTATGTGACATTGTGCTGAAAAGAAGTAATCGGATTCGAAGACCCGTATCAGGTATAACGCGATTATCTGAGAAAACACTTCGCAGTTTATCCGTTCATCCGTTTATCTGTTTATCTTCTTATCTACCCAAGTGCCCTATTTATTTGTCTCACTTTCTCTATCTTCCTTTTATTTATTCCTGTTTCGTTTTTCTTGTTTGTCTTTTTTTTTTCTCTTTCTCGGCGCTTCTATATACCCAAGTGTACATAGCGCATAGCACATATATACATTTGTGCGAAAATTGTGACCAGCTGGCTCAGGCGTATCAACAAAAGCCAAAAGCCAATTTGGACGACGCCAGGTTATGCCTCCATATTTCGGAGGGATGAAACCTCCACCCTCCAACCTCCACCCTTCACTTTCCATCCTCCACCCCTCAGGCGGGATTTCCTGTTGACCATTGTCCGGCAAAGACCACGAGCAATCAACAAGCCCGTTTGACATTTGACTCGAAAGGCTCGAGGGATTAGGGTTAGCCTTCTGGCTCGCCTCCATGCTTCGTGTTTTCCCTGTATCTTTATGTCTGTATTACAGTTCAGGGAACCAAAGTTACACCTAATACATCTAACGCCTTCTTTTCCTGTATTTGTACCGAGAAATTTGACGTCTGATTTAAAACGCGAGAGAAATAAACTTATATGGATCGACGATAAGTAGTTCCGAGTTCAAATCGACGAAAGTTTCGCCAAGTTTTTCGGAAGGACTACTATACCAGCCCATAAGACATTCGCTTCGCACTCGCCTAGCATAGTTTTTGCTCGCGGCTCTCCTCCTTCATACCAAGTTTTGTGATTTTCTTCGCCTCGTTTCACCCCTCTATTAGGACTCTCGCCACCTTTTTGTTAGTCAAGTAACACTGCGTATTCCTGCGGTCACTGCGGGAGTAGGTAATTGAGCGGACAACCGGCACATGAAGGTGTAGAATACACAGAGTGATTCAGACTTGGCGAGTTATATTTTCAGGGTAGATTCGTCGCGAAATTTGACGCTGAACGATCACAAAACTCATGAGTGGAATTTGAGCGGTGTCCAGTCTATGCTACCTGTGCCTAAGCTCTGCGATTGGTCAACTAAGATCTTCCGTAGTTCGTAAATCGTTGATACCTTGAATTTTTGGTGAGTGGAATTTAGTCTTGAATTTTCGGGGGGAATACTGCCCTTAAAATATGACCCGTTCGAACTGAATCACTCGCTGTATATATACCTTTTAGCAATCTTGGAAATTGACAATTTTCTCCGAAGTTTACAATCAATCACATTGGGCCGTTAAATCGTGCCTTTAAAATCACAAGGGGTAAGAAGATTGTCTCTTGAAATTCTAAATTCGGAGCAATTAATTCGCGATTTATCTTGCTCCGGGTCCCTCGAAGTAGTGTCGTTTTCAAATCTACTATAAATTTATTCATTCCACTTGATGTTAATTGATTGTTTGATCGATCTCCCTGTAGGGTTATACCTAATTGAAGAGGATTTGGTTTTAGCCAATTCAACTTTTTTTTCTTCTTCTTTATCTTATTCTTTTCCCGATTTTTATTCCAAGGATACAAATATATCGAACTAGAATTTAAGTGAACTGCACTCGGGCGGCAAAGAATCGTGGTAAAACCACTCTTATCGCGATGGCCAGGCCAGTGCAGTGCAGTGCAGTGTGCAGTAAGAGGGAAGAATAGAAAAGAGAAGAAAAGAAGGAAATAACATATGTCAGCCGTGAAGGTATATATCGAGGATCGATTAAAGAGGAAATAGAAAAACGAATAAGAGGATGAAGAAGTAGTAGAAGTAGAAGTCGAAGTCGAAGTATGAGGAGCGAGATAAAAAAAAATGAGGACAGCTTGAATATTGGTTCTTGAGAACGAAAAGTTGTATCAATACAAAAATCGATTTCCCAGAAACTCGGTTATCTTAATAGCACCGATAACACGTATGGGTACCAACCGCCGCCAGACCTACGGATGTCAGTAGAGGAGGTAGGCATACAAACCAGAGTTGAGATCACGTAGAATAGAAGACACGATGAGAGGAGGAGAGAAATAGAGAGAGATAGAGAGAGAGAGGAGCGAGTAGAGTTTGGCACGCCAGCAAATGACATGCAATCCTTATCTCACACTCGCAACGATGACACGAACCTTCGTCTTATCTCAATTCATTCCCTTCGCCCACTCTATTCGCTATAGAAGACCGGAAACTGGCAAATATTACAGGGATTAATATCATCCTATTACATGTTTCAGGAAGATATGTTTTTGTTTTTTGTTTTGTTTCGTCTCTTCAAAAAAATGGAATCAGGTTGAAGTTCGTAATCCCGAAAGTATTTGATATACTTTAATCGATAACTTCGACGTCATGCGAGTAATTGATAGAATTTCGGAAATCTTTTTTCCAAAAACCTAAATCTCGAGACGATTAATTTGACCACTTATTGATTTCGATACGATCAATACAGCCCGAGTTGTTAAACCCTGAATGAATAAACGCGTGAATTTCAAGTTTCGGAGTTCTGGCCATTCGTGTCTTTAGCTTTCGGGATTTTCAACCTCCGGTCTTCCTCGTTCCAAAGTTTGTCAAATCGGCTATATAGACTTCCTGGGAAAGATTCTTCCTAAAAACTGTGAATCGTTGATATTGAAATTCGAAAGTTGAATAAAATTTCCAAAACTTTATCCTATTCTCGTGATTCACCGCCTACGTAGCTACACCGTACATATATATACCTGATCTATATATACGATGACTAACTGCATTAATAGACGCATAGGTATAGATATATCTATTTATTGACGGCAGTTTGCTTTGAGATATGAAATTTTTCCGAACCGTTCTTATCACCGTTATCACTTAGCTCAGCGATACTGCGGCGGTGGTTGTCACGTAATATAAACGTTGCAGTATATTGAGTGTCCAATCGGAGGGGTTCGGCGATCGTAACTCGTAAGCTGCATAGCGTACCCACCCACACATGCATTGATCAAGTACACAGTCCCATTACATTGGTGGATAGAAACAGAGAGAGAGAGAGAGAGAGAAAGGAAAAGGGAGATATAGAATGGGGAATATAGAACTGGGATACGTCCGTCCGTCCATCGTCGTCTGCACCAGGGTACTACTACTTCCGGTGTTTCGTCGATTTTCAACACGCATTCGGCCTCCTATATACCCAATGAACGTGCCAAAGTTACAGAGTACTAAATCAGCTTGATTTACCACGCGTTATTCCATATATATACGAAAATTTCTACCGCTGCAGGTATATATATAGAGAAAGAAAATCTATTCTATATAATATATATTACCCGTATTACCAATTAAAGTCATTTTATATTATAATCTTTTTGAAAAATCATTTTTATTATAAATTGAAGAGAGAAATAAAAGTCTCTTTAAGAATAATAATCACTTGCGACCATCTCATAGCGGTGAAAGAGAGAAAGATGAGGTTGATTGAGGTGAATAATCGAGTATTTTTTATAACAGTCAAGTATATATATAGCTTTTAGCGATTAAACCGTGTCTGTAATGAGCAATAACTATTCCTCGGCGAAATTCGATCGAGATAGAAAATTACCTCGTACTTGAAACTTGGGTAAATTGCTCGTCGAAACCCGGGCGAGTCATATTAACCGCGAGGTAATGAATATAGTCTTGACCCAGAAACCATTTCTATCTATCTATCTATCTGTCTGTCGTTATCTCTCTCTCTCTCTCTCTCTTTTTCTCTCTCTCTCTCTCTCTCTATCTCTCTCTCCCGGTATATTAGGAGATATTTGAATCATTTCTAACATCCGCTATTAGCGAATACAATTTCGGTCAATTTATCACACCATGGTTAACCGGGATGCGGTGGCACGGAATGGGATGGGATGGATGAATTCGGGAGTAGACGTTGGAAGAAGTAAACAAAAATGATGATTGATTATCCGTTGTTTGAATTTAATAAACATCCACCGCAATGCATATAACGCCATAATGAGCTTCTATACTCTTTCCTAAAATCCTTCATTTCTCACTCACCCTGCAGGCCAACCCATCCCAACTTCCGATGAAATTTTCATTTGACTTTTATCCCTGTGATTTTTGAGGAGCCAATATCGTTGGATGAGAAATCACTCGATTTAAACCATGATTAAATCATGACTTAAGCCGGGGTTGCTTCTCTGGGAAAGTTATAAACTGAAACTTTGGAATCTTCTTCTTTTTATTCTTCTTCTTCTTCTTCTTTTTTTTTCCTACCCTTGCAGGAATTGACGGTGATCAACTTTCGATCTCGAGCTTCAAAGTACGACAAACTTTATTATAACCTACCTGCGTATGTCTACGTCTATATGCGTATAGGTGTGAGAATGTATATACATACATATATATATATATATACTTATATGGAGTTAAGATATATACGTTTTTATACCAACGATTGGTTATCTCAGATCGTCGCACCGAACAAAGCCTGCAGCCTGTAGATGAAATGAAATGAAATGGGACGAGATGAGATGAGATGAGATGAGAGTCTTATTCGACTAGTGAAATCCTCAGATATCAAAAAGAAGAAGAAGAAGAAGAAGAAGAAGAAGAAGGAGAAGGTATATATATATATCCGCGCGGCGAAGTCTGCAGTGAGAAAAGTTGTACAATTTCACGTATGTCGTCGTCTTCGTAGTCGACGACATCCACCTACCATATATATATATTTACGGTAACGATTCTCGAACAACTTTACAAATTTCCCTTTCTTAGACCTTAGCTTTCTGCCCTGTGCAGAAACAAGAGAACCCACCTCGGAAGCCTTCAAAGCCTGGGTTTTCGCCCTAGGACTAAGTTTCCGGATTCGTCGTCACCGTCACCGTCCTCGTAGCAGTCTTCCTACTCTTTTCTCGTCCTCGACTCCTACGTCTAAGGACATAAACTTGCAAAGAGGTCGAATTCCCGAGCTTCCGGAAATATATTATACCTGTATACCTAACTAATGTCAATCTACACATATATCTTCATGTATACGTATGCGGGTATACATCCAGAGATCTTACAGACGTAAAACTAAGGTCATATATGCTGAGTACGATGGTGGTTGGGTTTACTATACGTATTTCGGCGTAAAAGAAAGAAAAAAAAAAAGGCTCAAGAAAAGGGAAACTGCGGAAGGGTAACATACGGCGAGCTCATTTCAGGGGAAACGAATATATCTCCGTAATCGTCGTTTGGCTAATTTAGGATCAACACTTCGTTACAGTTGTTCTTGTTCTAGTTTCTCCGCTTCCTTTTTTGCCTCGAATCATTCAGGTATACTTTTCCGCAAAAATTCCCTATACTTCTAAATTCAAACTGTGTAGAAAATTTCCAAGCGTAACATCCACCTTCGAACGTCTGGCTCCAGCTGCATTACACACACTTCTATTTCACATAGGATGATAAAATGATCGACGATTCAGTGCATATAGATATGTATAAGCATTGAATATGCAGAGTGGTGCAAAGGTACAGAAACAGGGACCATGGACAGGGACAGAGGCTCCGGATCTGACTCTTGGGTGAATATAACGTTGCTCGCTTCCTCGGTACATCTTCGATCTATATACTGCGTACTTACGTTTGAGGGATATTCAAATGTTATTCCCAGAGTGTGTCTATATGTATAACCTAACGTGCAGGTATATGTGGGAAGGGGTTTACCGTAAAGCGGTGAAATGTTGCAGGGGAAAGTAAAGTACGTATAAAGACGGACAAAGTTGATGCACGAAGGGGTTGGTAAAACTCTTGAGACTCTTCATCGAACTTATGGGTACATGCATGAAACTTATTTCAAAAGTAGTGGTATATAGGCATAGGTATACATGCGTACGTATATAGATGGGTTTTATATACCGAATGGAGTCAAAAATAATTGATGGTATTTCTTGAAAAATTCTATCTATCGACTGTACCGAACACACACGATGAGGGGATGATAAAAAAAAGGCGCGTCAGTCGGCTGTGAAATATAAGTATATATAAGGATTTTATCGTCTATATATATAGTGAAGTAGTATAGGAGAAGGAATGGATCAGCAAAAGCCATAATTTGCTGTCTTAAATTCGAAAAGTTTTGGCTAGAAAAGTCGTAAAGTAAGAAATATGAGCTCTTGATTTAAAACGCGAGAGTGGCGTTGCAGAAATACTCTTGAAGAATTATTTTATCGTAGTATCCGCCCAGCTCTCCTTCTTCTTCTTTTCCCCGTAGCAAAAATAGAGAATGATGAAATGAGTATAAACGGGTGAATTTTAAGTTTGGGAATTTCGTTCTTCCGGATCTGTGGCAAAGTGGGAAAACTAGAAAAAGGAGAAGAAGAAGACTAGTATGCAACAGCAGACATGTGTAGCTCCGTGTCTTTTGTCCAAGACACAACGAGCCCATAACCGCTTGAATACGCGTTCAAGATTCATCCTTTATCTTTTATCCTTTGTCTCTTGACTCGCCGACCGTCGAGTCCGGGTCACCACCGCTGCGTCAAAGAGGTTCAACTTTCGAGACCCTTAGAGAAAGATGAAGAGTACGAGGAAGAAGAAGGAGAAGGAGGAAGAGTAGAAGAAGTAGAAGAGGTAAAGACAGGATTGTATCGGGACGCTGGAGGTCCAGGTCAGGTCGAGAGTCTCTCTTCCGAGACGAGTAAAGAATGAGAAATAAAGAAGGAAAGAAAGGCGCGGTATTTCTATCCGTAAAAATGTTAAATGAAGAAAATTAGCCACCGCATAAAAGTACGTGTGTGAATGAGTCTGGGGAAAGAAGGACTTTGACCATTTAAATTCTACCCCTGTTCAACGAATAATCGAAAGGTTTCTTCTTCTATGTTTCTGAAGCTTTCGATTCTAGTATAACAATGATGGTTGATGATAATTTAATAGTCCGTTACTACGGTTGTATCGTTCGAAAACTACACGGTGCTCGAAGGTAGATATTAGCAGCAATCCATTCGTCACTGTACACAGTTCAACAGTTCTACACTAACCACACAAGCTTTGTTACCGCACTAGCTAAACCCAAGCGGAATAGATCTATCAGCTATTATCGAATCCACATTCAATTCCTGCATTCGATATGACGCCAGTCATACACACACGCGTCTCGGTCATGATATTTCTATTTGATTACACGAATATACTGTCAACGTTCATTCACGTCGTATTTATCTCACGGATTGATAAGCCATATCGAGAAACAGGGCAGATAAAAAATGATAGCATACAAAATATTCCTTTTTTTTCACTTTTTACTTGACGCATGCAGATGAATGATTCCATGGTCTGTGTCAGGGCTTGGAATTTGTATCTGACATTCCCTCGTGGTTTAGTATGATTATTCCAACTCCGTACATCTGGCGATAAGTAGATAGTTTAAAATGTTTATCGTATCGATATGAATCGCGGAATAAAATAGATTCGCTAATATAAAATCGTTTCGTATGTATAGAAAATGGTTTTTGGTATTGGAATATTCAGATATCAGACATCGAAATTCCGGCAGTGTGGTCGCCCAATCCAACCAGCAGTGCATCCAGATGCACTTTCGACTATTTACCTCCGCAAACTCCGGCGCATATGGCGTAGCATAAATGCCAATAACAGAATAGAACATCGCCCACATATCGTTGGCTAATAAAATATCTGGTTGAGGTATGAGGTTCTATTATAAGCACTGCATCGATAGTAAAGCGAAAAGTGGTAAAAAGGTCTTAAAACCAGAAATAAGTATATATAACTGTAAGAAGTATATAGCGGGTAAGAAATGCAGCTTCGTAGTTTCTCTAAATAAATGACAAAACTTGAAAGTTTTAAATCTTTTCTTTGAATAAAGTATAAGTATTAGGTAGGTTAGTTTTTGTACGTTGACCTACCCCTGTAGATAAATTTCACAAATTTTTAAGCCCCTGAGCTATACACGAGCGTGTAAATGTAAGATAAGAATGTGTGTAGAGGTTGTTAAACAGCCCGAAGTGAGGAGGAGAATTACCGCAATGAGAATGGCTCGGGCTAGCAAGCAGATGGACTTGCATCTTGATTCTTCGAGCTCTGAGGTCAGGGTTCATTCAGCCTTGTCCAAAAGCGATTACGGGATTACGTAAGCGTACGTAAGCGGACAAAGGTCGTTGCGCTTTGACGTGTATAGCAAAGATTAAGAAAGAGAAAAGGGAAGAGGAGGAAAAAACCAGAAGAAGAAGAAGAAGAAGAAGAAGTCGTCGTCGTCTTTTGACGGCTAAGGGAAATTGACATCGTCGCAGTAATCAGCGTTGGTGCAGTGCAGCTGCTGATTAAAAAGTTAAACATAATACAGCAGCAGCAGCAGCAGGAGAAGAAGGAGATGCGATAAGCCCGGAGTAAAGGAGCAGTAAAAGAAGGGAGATTTGAGTGAATAAATAAATTTAAGAAAGCTTGAATCGGTAGTAGGGTACAGCGTGGATTTATCGAGAGGGTCAAGAGTGTGAAATGGCACTCACAATCTCTAACGTAAATATGTACTTATACCTAATTCAAAGTCAAGTGGTTAGAGGTAAGAGGAGAAAAAAGGTCTTTGAGAGAAGAAAAGAAGAAGAAGAAGAAGAAGAAGAAGAAGAAGATGGATTGTTTGTTATTTCCTTGAATCTTTAAAAACAGCAAGAGAAAATAAAATTAACTTTCAACCTCCGCAAGGTGTGATAATTGGGTGTAGTTACTACTTGGGTATACCTAGAGGACAGGAATTACCACAGCCAGCAGAGAAACGAGAGGAGGAATGAAATTAGCTAGAATTCAGTGCAGTCGGAGTCGACAGAGCCATTTCCCAAATTGGTTGCTTGCGTTAATCTAAGTTAATGGGTGAGACGTTTCACAATAAACAAGACGTACTACGGTGCAGGGCAAGAAGAAGAAGAAGAAGAAGAAGAATGAGAAGAATAAGAAGGGCAAGCGAACGAGGGCCAAGCTTAAAGTTGGCTCTAGGATTGGGAATGTTCTTTTATTCTTCTACAACGACAGAGAAGGCGATATTTCTTCCTATTTTTTTTTATTTTTATTTTTTTTATTTCATCCCGTGAAAATCGATCAATTATATATATATATATATATACTTCCACATATATATGTATGTATGTATTTTCATTCTTTTCTATTTTCAACACTAGACGAAGAAAGTTCTTCCCCGATTTTTCATCTGGCGAGAATTGAAAAAAAGTGCCGTTCCTTCTGGAACTAGACGATTTTCATTTCTATAAAAGGTCTTTTCAATTCGAAAAAATATTCTCATCTTTGCACTGCCAGCAATCAACAAAATAACAACAATCCATACCATGTACATACCTTGTACATATATTTACGTATAACATACATTTATGTAGGTCGTATAATAAATTAACGTTCTGAAACATCCAATTTCTCTGTTATTATTATTATACATCAGGTATACGTATACTTTTAAACAATTCTCGCAACACGTCAGCGAGCGTTCAATCGTGTAAATTTGTTCAGAGTGCGGGAATTGCGGGGATGTCGGGGCTAGATTAATTGATCAATCCGCTAAACAATTTATAACCGATAACAACGGTTGTACGTAGGTATATACACGTCGAAAGGGTAAACACGTCAAATGAAAAGGATTTCACCCCGAAATGAAATGAAATTGTTCCCTAATTTACTTCGAAATTGACCTGCCGGAGACCGGGTTACAGTTTTTTTCCTTCTTCTCTCTCTTTAACGATCAATTGTTCAGTCTTTTTGTTTTCCTTTATTTCTCCCCTTTTTTTTTTTTTTTGTCCCACGTAAATAGACGTAGACTTACCCAATACCTGCTGATAAATTATTTATATCATATCATCGGCGATGTATAAAACGTCGGAAATTTCCACCATCATTTATTCTCGATCAGTGCGAAACGAATATGCGATAAACGATCGTATCCTGCGGTAGGTATTATACGAGATATGGATATACGTGTATGAAAGGCAGTTTTACCAAGGCGGATAGAAACTGTTGATAGTTCGAATACCGTCTGGTTAACAATCGCGCTACTACCCCGTATAATACAGGAACAATAATTGTACGAAGTTTCAACTGTTTCGGAATAATTGACGCAACTCCCACTTGAATAACTTAATTTAAATTCGCGAACAACTCCGCTTTGCGAATAATAGCAATAAGGGAAACGATCCTACATCGTTTAGGCTAGTTCGCGGCTCGATTTGAACCGTGAAATTTTTTGGAAAACTATGTACGCGACCATACGCTCATTCAATGAACACGATTTCACCGCGAAACCGAGAACGCCCATATATTCCGTCGGATGCAAATTCATCATCCGCGGTGATTAGTCTGACGATTTTTTCGAGATAGACCAGATTGTGGGACGTTTTCAAGGATCAACGTTCTCGGATAACAATGGACCGTATTTCACAGCCCCTCTCATCTTCCCTCCGCTGCAGCCCACGGCGAGAATTACCTTCAAACTATGTAACCTCCCTCGCCCGACCTCGCCCGTGTGTCTATAAATTTGAAGTATGGGTTATAATACGAGGTTAAATTGTGTGTGGGTGAGTTAAAAATGTAATTTCTCGGTAAAATCAATCATCAAAAGGCGATACTGTATCGTCGACTATAATTACCATGACGTATCCAGCTATGACCGTCTAGACTCGAGTTATTTGACGATTTTTTCAGCCTTGACGAAGTCACGGAATATGAGTTGATGAAAAAAATGTCATTCGGGTGTGTATATATATACATTCAAGGATTATAAGCATAACCCTTTCGTCGACAACTAGACTCGATCAATGAGTAATTTCGTTCGTAATTACGTGCAAAAGAAAAGAAGAAAAGAGAACGGAACTTGACTGATTCAAAGTGCCCGTTAGCCACCGAGGGGCGACGAGACAACACCGATTGAAAATACCCACTTGTCAATTTATACTCGTCGTCTGATTGGTCAAAGGGAAATATATATACGCGAATTCGAATATTAACTGAAGCATATGTACGGGTATTTCACGCGAACTTTTATAGCATCTACAGACTCTAATCATCTCAAATTCGATCCATAATTTTAAATGGGTTTTCCTGGCTCTGAACTTTTTTTTTTTTTGAGTTTTGATTTTCTATATTTCACAAAGTTTCGGAAAATTTCAAATCGTCTCGAACAGAATTCGGAATTTTAACCGTTTCGTACTTCAGAAAAGAAACTCTATTTCCTTTTCTCTCTTCCTGAAATCCAGTTTCTAATTACCAATATTCGAAACATGATGAAAATTTCAGCTTCGTTTCACTAATCTAACAAAATGACGAGCGGATATTACGGATGCCCGATATTTCTACATATATATAAATCCTAAATCACATTTCGAAACAGCTGATTTACAAATCGAATTGTATGTGCTTAACGCTGCACGGTGTGGAAATTCGGACACCCTACGTCTCCACGTATAGATACATACATATGTACACGATATATATCTATATATCTATATATCTATGTATATATAATGCAAATCATTGTGTGCAGTGGATACGCGGATCACATAGACGCCCAAGTTTTACGTGTATTATAGGTAAAAGCTTGAGCTTTTGGTATATATATTATATACGCAGGTATATGAAAGTTATATTTGTGTAGGAAAACAACCGCACAGAGATAAAGTGAAATTGACGCGTGCGTTAGATTTCGTCGAATGTCGGGCTATTGGGCAGCTAATCCTATCGATTGAATTCCCACCGATAAACCCCACAATCGTATCAAATGTCATTATGATGATATCCTACCAACATCAGGCACGGTTTCGAGCCTGCTAGTATAGGTATGGTTACACGAGCCATCGGAGTAGGTACACCTACTATACGACCATTTCAAATACGACATAACGTACACGTATACGTAGAAAGAAATTTTTGCTCCAAATACGAACAAACGAAGCCCGATAATTTTTAATACGGCTCAATGAACACTTGACTATTATTTTACCCCAGTGTCGAACGACCTGTTTAGGTTTTTTTTTCTTACAATCAGGGAAAACCCGCAGGCATCAACCTCGACCTTATATCTATACATCGAACACTATGCGACAACTACTTCCACTACTACCATGAATAAGGAGTTTTTTGTTTTTGTTTTTTTTCGTTTTTTATTTCTTTTCTTTCATCTCATAGTATATAGGTAAACCGGAATGTGCAGAAAATTCTCGCGATAATGATTGATTGGGAATAAATGTGGTGGTAGTATTGGCAGGATTTCAACGAGGTAAGGCTTTGCCTTACACGTACATACTTGCAGTACGTCACCGTGAACTGATATGTATACAGGCATGTATAATCTACTTACGTGCTGCTGTTAATTACTACCAGATCCTGGGAGCTATGAAAAAAATTTTCTTCTGTCTAATTTTTTTTTTTTTTTTTTCTTTCTCTCTTTCTCTCTCTTTCTCTCGCTTCTTTTTTTCATCGTCAAGTAGTTCTAGGTGCACGTTATGATGGATATTTACGTATTACATATATACTTATGGAAATGAGGTTGAAGTTCGACATATTAACGGAATTGAATTTTCGATTAGAATTTCCTGTTCTTTAAGTGGTTCAGCTCTGATGTACATAGAATTTTTTTTTTTTTTTTTTTTGAGTCAACGTCACGAACTCCCTCAACCTCGTCTATAATAGTCGTGAATTAATACAGTCCGGGTTTATACAGATACCCGAGGTAAAAATGAGTCTATAGAGTTGTATGAGATAAGCGCTTCTTTATTAAAGTATAGGTATATGGGTGTCTCAGCATCTTTCGCGATTCGTTTCTTACTTCAGACACCCCTTATCCGAGTCGTAAAAAAGTCGAAAGTATTTTGTTTCTTTTTTTCCTAGATTTTGTTTCTTTTTTTTTTTTTTTTTTTCTTCAACCTCGTAATACGTTTAATAGAATTTGCAATATTTCGTGACTTTTCTGAAAACCCGTCTCTTTCAAATGATTTCTATAGAGACGTCTTATGAGGATATAGAGAATAAAAGATTAGGATAAAAAAATTTTTTTTTTTTTTTTTTTTTTCCCCACGCGAAACTCTTTCCTCGCTCTTTTGAATTGAAACATTTTCATCTTTATATATATCTCACGTTTGTTAAACCTTTGAAAAACCATTTTTTACATTGAAACCGACGTCTTGATAGCTTTCGAAAAGTTTCATTCTTCATTTTATTATTATTATTATTATTATTAGTATTTTTATTTTTTTTCGTAACTAAAAATTAATCTCGACGCGGACGTCCTCATCAGATTCGTATTTCAAAAGAGCAGTAAAATTACCAATGACAAACTACTTCCTTTTTGTATATATATATGTATACATAGTCGATGAATCTTTGATAAATGAAATGAATATTTTCATGAAATTTGAGGCTTTGGTTTAACCATAAAAAATATTTCCCTAGAAAGAAGAAAAAAAAAAAATCCTTGCGCAGGTGTTGGTATTTTGTAGGCTTTTACTACATCATATTCGGTATCGAAAAATAAGAATGTCTTTCTGATAGAGCGGGTAGGTGTATATATTTTCGCCATCTAAAACGCGTGGTCTATATACATACATATATATATATATAGGTGTATATTTTTTACGATTATGACTTTCGCGCTCTAGCCAACTTTTTACGGCATTTCGAAGGATATCGTGATTGATGAAGGTGGTTTTGCAGTATGAGAAGTTCATTATGTGCTATGGAAGAAATAAATAAATAAATGAATGAGTAAATAAAAAGAAATATATGTATAATCCGATAAAAAGAAGGAAGAAGAAGTATATATATAAAATAGCATCTGTCAAAGTGTTCACCGCGCAGTAGATGAGATTTGGATTAAGTATAATACGTATAGCAATGACTCTGCCGAAATCTATGGATGAACTTCTTTTTTTCTTTTTTTTTTTTTTTTTTTTATCCACAAGTTTTTCCGCTTTCCTTCTTTTGCCAGATTTTTCTATACCCCTGAACATATTTCAATATATCAATCAATGTCGAGTGAAAAATTTCAAAGTCGGTTCAAAGCGCAAATTTACTTTAGAATAACATTGACTCCGCACTCGATTCAAAAAGCGTAGGTACATTTGCCCATACTTACATGGAAATGGGCATGAATTGATACCATATATACCTGTATACTTATATACTTGTGTACTTATATTCCTATACCTACCGGTTGATTCGAAACTAAATACGTATGAAATAAAGCCAAGGATATAATATCTACAAAGGAAAATTGCCAGCTAAGTAAAGCGAACTCAATCAAAGTTAAAAGTAAAGTAAAATAAAACCAAGTAAAGTAAAGCGAAGTAAGATAAACCGAGGATATAATTATAGAAATTATTTCATCCCGACGTTTTTCCGAAATTTCTGTAATATCTCATTTACAAAAAAACAAGAGAAAAATAAAAAAAAAATAAAAAATTTGTTCATTGAAATTTTCAGATTTTTAATTTTTTTTTTTTTTGTTTTTTCTTCTTTTACGAAGAATACAAAATTACTCGATAATTCCAGATATGTATTGAAAAAAAAAATAAAATGAAATAATTCCCAGATAATATAGTCGACACTCTGTCAACAATCGTGGTAATTTTGCTCAATTCCCTCTCGTGGAGAGAAAGCAACCCGTCTAAAACCTGGCGCGTGGGGTATCTATATATATATATATATATATACGGTACATCGTCCGTGTTACAGTTTTAATAATCATTTAAATAATTAATGTCAAAGCTTGTCTAATGCCAGGGCTCAAAGACGGAGAGCCGTAGTAAAGACCGCGGAGAATGGATGGATGGATGAAACTAATGACTGCAGAGGGAGTAAAGGAGAAATATTACTTACTCCTTTGCCGTATATATATATATCCTACTACGAGAAATGAAGAAAACTGAAGAGAAGAGAAGAATAGGGAAGAATGAGTAAGGGAAGAGAAGACGCCAGCTGATATCTAACTATACGAATTACTACTTCGACAAACTCCCCAGCATCAAGGACCAGCAGCGAAACAGGACTTCTGTGCTTATCTACCGTGGTGGTTATTAACGGCCCATTGTCCTTGTGTCCGCGTAACTTAGGCTCATAGAGTAGGATGAGAATGAAAAGGAAGAGGACGAGGATTAGGATGAGGAAGAGGAAAAGGAAGAGGAAGAGGAAGAGGAAGAGGAAGAGGAAGAGGAATAGTAGTATGAAGCAGCAACGAATGCTCTTTTCTATTCCCTACAAGTGAAAAAAAAAAAAAGAACAAAATCCTTTCTAGTTTCCGTCGAATTTCATTGTTTTTATATGAAAACTAAAATTTTAAGAATTGCATTACCATAACGTATATCTGTTAATACGTAAGTATAGAAACGTGTGTGTAATAACGAGAAATAAGTTTTGCGAGACTTTGTTAGGTATAAAATCATATTTTGCAACAGTTGCATAGCAAAACCGCAATCTATCCCGCTGATGTAAATATATTATATACATACATAGGTAGGTATACGTTATAGGTAGGTATACGTTATAGGTGAAATACAGGAGTTCTGAAAGCGTGGTTTTGAGGTGAAGTAATCCGCAACACTTCTCGCAAATATTATAATTGACCCAGATTTTCAATACGCGGTTTTACATCAGCTCGTTTCGTCTAAGTACCAATGGATCAATGGATCAATCAGTTAATCAATAAACATTGAAGAATACAAGAGAATCTTCTCCAATAAATTTGAAAAAAATAAAAATAAAAATAAAAATAAAAAAAACAAAACGTTCAACAAGATTTACCATACATGCGTCAGCATCAGGCGCATATTATATTAATATAACATTGTATATCTTCCCCGTTATATTTCCCCTCATGAAATTCTGACTTAAACATGCATGCACTATACATACATGTATATGCCTAATAGAGGGAGAAGAGGAGTGTAGTGAGTCGGTGGCGTACGGTATTAATGGTCCAAGCTTCCAGCACTAATTTAGTCGATTAACGTTTATTACGGTAATCAGACTAGAACGTGCAATTAAAGCATGTGGAATATCGTAAACAACGAATGTGAGTAGGTATATTATAAGTGCAGCACTACCATGCGAGCAGTGCGATCAAAAAATAGTACGAAAATGAGGTAAAAGTATGAACAACAATCGGTCCTACAATTACCAAAAAATCGGATCAATATTTGTGAGAAAAGAGATGATGATGGAAGAGATGATGAAAAAATTTGAAAAAAAAAAACAAAAATAGAAAATGATCGTTCTGTAAAAAATGTCCAATTCGATAGAAAAGTCCGATTTTTTTCTTCTTTCTTTCGTCTATCCCAGTGAGTTTCCTGATATAAAATTCTGGGATATATATTTCATGATACAATACCCACGACGTACGGGTAATTCCCTCAGAGTAACGCGTAATTTGCCAATTTGTAACAAAATAAGTGGAAAGATTGATAAATCGGGGAAAACATCCGATGTAATCGGGAAAAGTTCATAATCGTCGTAATAATTGTTATAAAATATGAAAATCTCGTTGATAAAAAAATGAAAACTTGTACAGAGTACCTGATATGTATGCGCATCTATGCAGAGGGAAGACGTAAGTTAGTTTTCTTCTGTAAGATGGAAGAAAGTGATCTTGTAAAGGCGGCGATAGACACTCACAGGTTCGCCTAGACAAGCACTTTTAGCTCGTTCGTACTCTTGCTAGACGCGTTTTACTACCCGCTACTACTAGGTGGTATTATTACTGTTACTACTACTATCGCGTAATACTACAATGGGTTTAGGTCACATTTACACTGATTGTGAGTCAGCTGTGTCCCGTGAATGGAAACAATTGAACGGATGGTACAATACACGTTGTACCGGACACTGGGGTACCCCCATAGGGTTGATAAGGGTCGTATACGGAAAATTAAGACGCCTTTATCACGCCAAGTCGCGTGTATCGAAGAATAACACAAGAATAACACAAGAAGAAGAAGAAGGAGAACGTCACATGGGAAAAAAGAGACGCGGGAAAGAAAAAAGAAAAGGGAAAGATCAAAAGATCGAGAAAAAAAAAAAAAGATGAGGAAATCGGTACCACAGCGGTGTGCACGTCGCCTTAAGATTTCGTCTCGCGTCCGATGCCGCGGACCCGATCACGAGCCAATGTCTGCCACCCCCTGGGGAAATTCTTCAGATTGGTATTCTATAAAGCAGCGACCCTCAGATACGACAAACTAATGCCAAAGCTTAATGGCTTCTGCCCGTTCGGAAGATACGCAGTAAGAATTATCAGTGGTAAATATATACCTATATACAGACACATATCAGGGGCGCTAACTACCCCGAAGACCCCTTCCTTCCTTTTTTTTTTTTTTTTGTTTCCTCTTGATTTATACTTATCGTACAAAAGCTCCAGTCCATGTGGGTTGAATGAACTTTAACATATGAGACAAAAATATGGAAAACCAAATTAATGGTAAAATCGCGACATGGATTTCCGATTCGGTACAAAAGCTGGTAAGATATTAAAAGTTTTGGTACAGTAATCCAGCGCTCGCTTTCGACTCTCGTTCCGCTTCTTAAAGCTCCCAGATATACTATAGACGTGAGAACTCCAAAGCAGAAGATTCCTCTTCCAATTATCTAAGCGAACTGCTAATACCCAATTTAATCTCGTCAGGACTCGTTTAATTCTTTAATAGATTTGCGTAAGAAATCGGTAGAAATTTTTATATTGAAAAAACTTTTACATCACCAAACTGTTCTTCGCCAAGTTTCTCATTGCGCGTTTCTATCGACTAGCTGGACATCGTTTTGGTATCGATAAGGTGTGAATTTTCCACGTCGTTGTGGGGATTTCGTAAGATTTTATAATTAGAGTTTGACGATGATATCGCATTGGTATATCATTCGTTGTGAAATAATTTCTGCAAAGGTAGATTATTAAATTCCCGCATCGCGTTATCCCTTTGCAAAACGGTACATTAATCCTTCTTGGTCTGGTGTGCGGGAGCAGAAGTGAAGCGGGTGCAGGAGGAGCCGAGAGCCGGGAGTTGGGAGTTGGGAAACTTAATCAAACGCGTCGCGGCGCCCGTTCACCCGACCAAAAGGTTTTGGAAATTATACCGACCAGCCATGCCAAGTAGACCCTGGAGCGACACGACGGACGGACCGACCTACACCCACGTAGACACAACCTGCCTACACACTGCAGCCTTCAAAAGGTAAATAGTTAATCGAAAACGGTAGAAACTCGCCGCGAAACTCGTCTTAATAATTTGTTGGGGTTAAAAATTCAGGGTAAGTATCGAGAAGAGAAATAAGAAGAAGAAGGAGCGAAGAAAAACATCTACGCGGGGGTGGTGAGTATTTAAAATTTAAATTTCCGCTAAACGATCGAATGAACAAATTATAGTCACTCGGACATACAGAGCGAAGTGAGTGAAACTAGAGTGGATATGGACAAAGTTTCCAGCATTTCGCTGCTCCAAAATTAATCGCAAGAATTTTTATTCTATAGTACGTTGTGATATACAGAGTGATTCAGTTTTAGCTGGCGATATTTTGAGGAGAGATCCCTGAGACTAAATTTCCTTAACCAAAAATTCGTGGGACTAATAGTTTCCGAGCTAAAGAAGATTTTAGTTGATAGCATAGACTGGACACCGCTCAACTTCCCAGTCCGAGTCACCTCTGAGTTTTGCGATCGGTCAACTGAGATTTTCCGTAGCTCGGAAACTATGGGTCCCTAGAATTTTTGGTGAAGGAAATTCGGGCTGTGAATTTTACGAGGAATCTACCCTCAAATTGTGGAATCTACCCGCTCAGCCTGAATCATCCTGTGTATAACTGTTACTAATGAAGTTTAGGATTTCTTTTAGGATCAAACTACGATGGAAGAAACTCCGCGATTCATCAATCCGCTTCGGTTCACATTTGCTCATTTTATACACCACATTGAGTTATATAAAACACTTTCGATATAAGTACACTGTATATAGGTAGACATGAAACAGTGTAATTAACGCAATAATTATATATAATTATAACCTACAGAGCAACAGCAAACGACGTAGGTACATTACATGCATACATAGATATATATATATATATATATATTCTGGAAATGTGAAAAATAAGCCGTAAGTAGGTATAATTCTCGGGAGTGTTTTTTACCCCAGAACCCTAAAACGTTAACTCTTCGTTTTTTCTTTCGCATATAATGGGTATTCTCGTGGTAAAAGCGAGATTTTCAACGTATATATTCACACAAACGTACGCAGCTACATACAAACTGAGGAAAAAACATATGTGTGGCTAAGTGCAACGAGGATCGTTTTCGTTATCTCCATTCGACTGACGTCCGCTCGTTCGGAATACCTATGTACGTAGAGTATAGGTACCTCAGTTGTTGGCCTCTTTAAGCGGTTATTTGGCGAGACGATAACGCTGTTACGACCACTACATACATATACATATATACTTAGAATATAAACCCTGCGTGCGTATGCAGAAAAGAACTTTCTTCTTTATAGGTACATTTTAACTTACACATACAGGGCAGTTCAGGTTAAGCAAGTCATATTTTGAGGGTAGATTCCTCGCCAAATTCTGCGACTATATTTCCTTTGCCAAAAATTCGTAGGACTCATAGTTTCCGAGCTACGGAAGATCTTGGTTAACCGATCACAAAACTCATAGGTGACTCGGACTGGGCCGCTCATGAGTGGAAGTTGAGCGGTGCCCAATCTATGCTACCTATACGCTCTGCGATTGGTCGACTAAGATCTTCCGTAGCTCGGAAACTATTGGTCCCACGAATTTTTGGTAAAGGAAATTTAGTCTTGGATTTTCGCGGGGAATCTATCCTCTTAATATGGGGGGCTGAATCTGAATCACCTTGTATATTCATTGTGGATCAAGACTCGGGTGCTTTTCGTTTGAATTAGAAAACGAGAATAAGAATCGAACTTTTATCTTCTAGCTTTGGGTTTTTTGGAATTTTTTTCATCTGCTCTCCGCGTTTATCCAAGTAAAAAACGACTCCTAGGAGAAAACGCACCAGTACATGGCATCAGTTTATAAGTGAAGAAGAAGAAGCAGACTCTGGGTGTCTGGCTTTGGGCTGATGCACGTTCGGATTTTTTACGAGATCCACAGCGTCATCATCATTATATTTTTATATCAGACTCCTGCCACTTAAAAGAAATGAATATCCAACCATACACGACGCGTACGTGTATCTATATAAACCCTGAACGCAACCTGCACCACATCTGCGTCCTTCCGACTCGTAGGTAGACTTTCCGGCTTTTATGGTTAGTAACTCTATTTTTGAACGGTATATGATCACCGGGGTCTTCTACTTTACACGCATTTGTGTACATTTTGGGTATGTATGCAGTAAATCTTCTCCCTTAATTTCGGACGGTAGATAGGATATAGGATTCTCCTTTTTCTTATTTCTCCTTTTTTTTTCCACCACGTGTAAAATTGACGACAAAAATGTGTAGAAATTTTGTTTAATTTTTGATAAAGCTAAACCACGGGACAAACTTTCGTTCTATGTCCTCGTATACCCATGTATATCTATGTATATAATATATGTATATAGGCATAGGCGCAAGAGAAGCAGGGACTCTGGATTAAACAGCCCGCTGGCCACAGAAAGCCACGTAACATTTTAAGATCCCATTCGAAGCCCACAATCCCGGATTCGGTTGCGGTGAATCTTTGATGCTCAATGGTCCTACAGACAAAGTATTTTCACTCGGCGTCGAAGACTGCGGTAGAAACTTTGATTTCAACTTTGACTTCGACTTTGATTTTAACTTTGATTTCAACTTCGAATAAAGAAATGGGAGTTAAACATTCTAAAAAAGAAAAAACAAAAAAGGGCAAAAAAGAATATATCGGCCTAGGCGTTTTGAAAAAGAAAAAAATGTCATTTTTTTATTTGGTATTTATAATTAGATTTCATTTTTCAGGTGAATGAATAATTCGTTTTTCTTTCTTACAAATTTCAATCTCAAGGATATCTTAATTTTGTGAAATTATATATTATAATATATACGTAGGTATATATATTTCGTTGAATTTATATAATAGAATACTTGAACGAAGTTCTGCAACCGCAATCAGAGATACTCTCTGGCGTATTCAGGAGTCGAGATATTATAGCCTTTGGGGGTTCTGAGAGAATAGAAGGCAAGACCGGAAGGTGTAACAGATTACTAAACCGACCGCGGAATCTTGTCGAGTCCGACCGCACGTAGTATTACTAAGATTCGCGTTTATTATCGCAATACGTATAGTTCCCATCCACATATACATATATACAGATATAGCAGTTGATGAAAGGAATATGAATTACCTCTCCTTAAAAGGATATTTTCATTCATATTATTCATTCGTACCTACATATAAATATATATATATATCATACACATATCTATACGACAATATAAATCACAGAGAAATATATACTTACATATGTATAATCATTAAATAAATAGGTGAAAATATTTAAAAAAAAAAAGTAAATTAGATACGATGACGATATTAAAATGCTGCGGTTGCAATCTCTACGCGCATGTGTACAGGTATTTATTGTATACCTAGATATGTATATATATACACGTGTTATTCACACGCAGGATGCCTCGCATACCGACCTCGTATTTCGTTTTCTTTTCTCTTTTTTTCTTTCTTTTTATTTTCCCCCCTACTAACGTAGTTTTGCTTTTGTTAATTCCAGGCAAGTAGAAAGGAAGGTGTAGGTAGCTATAGTGCGCGCACAACGTAGCACCGGGATTTTCGGATGAGGGGCAAGGAGGAAAGGTGAGGAAAAGGGCAGCTACCAGGCCAACCAAGCAGCCGACCAACCCGACGAACCGACAGACCAGCAGGCAAAGGCAAAGGCAAAGGCGAAGGCAGACGGACAGAGAGAATAACGTGACCCAAAGCAGTGATACTCAAACTTTTTTCATTCTATATTAAATCTATACAGATTATAATATGCAGTATAAATCGGGAAACAAAATGACGAGATTCCCTACCTGCGTAAGTTATTTAACTTTGATTGAGAAAGAAAGAAGATGACAAGTTTTAGAAAAAAAAGAAAAATTCCAATTCCCAATTGTTGAACATATATATATTTTTTTCTCTTTTCTTTTCCTTATCTTTCCGAAGCGATAACTCGTTGAAAAATAAAAATCAATAATACCTTTGTACATATGTCATGGGTTAAATATGAAGTGAAAATAATTGAAATTATATAGGTACCTACGTTCCCCGAGTCGGAGAGCTAGATAGATTCGTTTGCTCTAATTTCCGGTGCAGTACTAGAATAAAAAGCGCGAGGCTAGATATGAATTCATCTCAATTCAATCGACACAGATGTAATAGTACACTGTACACAAGAGTATGTACACTGGCGAAACGCAAAATATATATATATATACCGAGTTGTATGAGATGTAATATAGCTGTGCAGTATCGACGACAAGACCTACGACCTAGATTCCTAAATGCAATTTTCATCCCACATCATCTTCTCATATACTCAAAATCTACATATAATTATAATTATATATACTATAAGTACACATATATACGATGATACAAAAAAACGCTAACACGATTTTAATTCATTCATTCTTCAATCATCCTCATCATTATTATTATTATTATTATTATTATTATTATTCACAGAATGTATATACCGTCATATATACTTACAACCACACGCACAGACTTCATTTCGATATTGAAATAACGATATCGATACATTATATTTGACTAATAATTTTCTCAAGATAAGATACAAGTGCAGGGTAAATATAGATGTAAGAATATTGGCTGATTAGTATATATAAGCGACAACGTACGTACACGTATGAATTTTGTGAGATCGTATGTATATATGTATATCAGTAAAAGTGTATTTAAAATAATAAAATTAATCTATATACTTTCAATCATTTTTTATCATATTTTTATCCATTTTTTTTTTTCACTTTTTATTCGCGCTCGCCCTGATACATCGCGATATATTATCGAATGTATCGATAACTTTCAATATATTATTAAGTTGAGTTCCCCTGTTTGAAGGGGACCTAAGAGGACGCAGGCTGCTATTTGTGACCCGCAACTGCAGCAGCAGCAGCAGCAGCAACAGCAGCAATGCAGCTTCCCGGTCCGAGCGAGTGTCTCGGATCTTATGGTTGTTGGTTTGTCGGGTTAAATTAGGTGTATAGAGGTGTAGATGTATGGGTATACATAAAGTGAAATATATCACAAGGAAAGCAACGCATGTGTCAAATATTCGAGATTTACAAGCTAGTCATTTGCTGTTAGATTTCTTCGACGACAACGACAAATGGTATCATCAAAAGTCCCAGGGAAGATAAGAGATATGATATAAGAGAAGTAAGAAACAGATATGTGATTCTTTCGAACTTTTCATTGAATAAACAAGCTGCGAAACGAAGCAGATTGCTAAGGTGTATTAGCTGACTTCTACCTATAACTATAACTCGACGTAGATATTTGAGATGAAGAGTCAATATGGGAACGAAACGAACGATCCCAAGCATATCCCTGACGAGAGCCAGAACAGCCGGAGGTCAACCTTGCGCAACAATTCTATACCATGTATGGATTTGTACTCACCTATAACCTTATATACTTTAGATTATATATAATATATATATGGGGATGTGTACACTTATTTTTATTGCATGAGTGAAAAAAATGATTTCTTTTCGACTTTGTAGATAAAATTTTTTGGAACATATATAAATATATATATATGTATTATCTCGAAAATTTAATACACTAGAGAGGATTGACAAAGAAGCAGAAGAAGAAGATAAAGAAAAGGAATAACAACGGTCGGAAATGAAATTTCGCATTTGAGGATAAGAAGAAAGAAAAATAAATATATATTAAGTGAAAAAAAAAAAAAAATGATGTACCTACTTATGTTATAATATCAAGTCAAGACATTCCTTCTTTATTTATTATTTTTCCTTCTTTCTTGCTTTCGGGATTTCTTTCTTTCCTTCCTTCTCACTCTTTTCTCTTACCTGTAACGTATGTATATACCTTCCGGCAAAATATTTCGATTTAATTTTCTTTCAAATATAAAAATGTTTTTGCTTGTATAATATCAAACGTTACGAGATACCGTAGGTATGTAGTGCATTGGAAAGAGGAAAAAAAAGTAAACGAAGAAGAAGAAAAAGAAAAAAAGGAAGGAATAAATAAATAAATAAATAAATAACTGAACGGAAAAGTTTACGAACTTTTCTTTTTTCCTTTTTTATTGCGTATTCTAACCCAACAATAGGATACAATACAAACGTATGATAAACGTAATAACAAGTTCTTATCGCAATAGCATATATATTGCAGCTAGCTATGACCGGAAATTATAGCGAGGCATGGCGGTTTCCAACAATTCCATAACACACACGTATAACGAACAATTGCACAATTCGCAATCGCGTTTCTCACTCATCCTTTACTTATCCTTCCCCGCGACTCCGTGAGGCTGACTCCTCACAACTCAGAACTCGCATGACGCATACCTGGCACGTTGCTGCATGACTCTTATTCTCGCCGATACATAAATGCCTATACCCATGCGTGTACCCCGTACCCATATCTAACTTACTGAAAGCTTTTATTTTCAACACACGCGCAAATAGTACCTAACACTCGATTCCTGCAGGTGTGACTAATAATTCAATAACAAATTATACCTGCGTATGATACATCGAGCGAGGTATACTCACGTTAGTCAGTTATTATCTCTCGACCTGTGGAGTCAGATGACTTTAATAACAATAATAAAGATCTCACTTTTATTCTTATCTCTCTATAAGCGATAACGATAATTCCGTTATTAATTCTTCGATGGAAAGATTACGCGCTCGGTATCTTCGATAAACTTTTTCGTTAATCAGTCCCTCTCTCTCTCTCTCTGTAGTTGTCGGCTTAACAATTTACCGGCGATTTTCAATCAGACCTTGAAATAGTAGGCATACAACTATAAGCAATAAGCACGAAAGTATAGGGGAAGTATTCGCAAAGTTGTGGTCATAAATCACGAAGGTAAGGCACTGCGACGGAACGGTTATTCAGTATTTGGAAATAATAACAGACCGATACAACTCTGTCGTTCGTTAGTCCGGCCATTCGTTCGCTAGCTGCAGCTCCGTGCTCTCTGGAGCAGTGAGTGAGATTCCAGCCAATTCCATGCTACACGGTACTGGGCATAAAATAAAGAGTATCGAGAGAGGAGACGGGTCTCGACGCCGCGTTGAGTAGCGTTGACTTTTAGCCAGTAGAAAAATAAGAGTAAGACGAAGCCGAGGCGAAGAGGATGAGAGAAGAAAAGAAATTCGTATTTATATATATATATACAGGTAGAAAACACATACGTGGATAAACACACGAAGACAGTTGAGGAAAAATGAAAACAGGATCAAGAACTTACTGCCATATAAGGTGGCCGTTTCTCCGTACTATGTCGATCACGACTCGATGCAGAAGAACCACGATAAGTATGTACTCTGGCGATCGATGATTCTCATGCGTTTAACAACTTCACTCGAACAACTTTATTGAGTTTAATCAATCACAGGTATAACATATTATAAACGAGGAGTTTGATTCTCCCTATTTATACGATATCATTTATACTATTACCATTATTTCTTTGTTTTAGTAACTTTTCACAGACATACAACAAACTTGACACAATCATGATTTTCGTTATTGTTTGAACAACTCGTTTAAATATGCCATACGACGTCGGGTCACTTGTTTATAAAACTAAAACCAATCGACATATAATCACTGGAAACTAAAGCCCATTATTTATCACACTAACAATAAGCAACGAACTCCACCTTTCCTTATTCTACCTATACTCCATCGACATTTACTCGTAATTATTCAATGCTCGAGTGCGCTGTCACATGACTCACATATCTGTTAAACAACCTTTTCCCAACACGCGGTTATAACGCGGAGCTTATACACTGTCCGCTCTCGCACGTAGCGCAGACTCCGGCAGACTGAAACGCCGAACAAGAAACAACCGAGCGTCGTCGACGGTGCTGCCAGCTGCGCTTACCTGCCGCTACGAACATCGTTCGAATTTACTAATACGACCTCCGATCAAGCCCGGAATCAAACAGAATTGCATATTTTATTAATACATTATCTTGCGCGTAGTTTTCTTTCTTTTTTCGATAAAATTCGCTCAAGAATTTCCCCCGTATTATATTTGCAACATTTCAACGACTCCGCGAACGTATGATTACAGCTACCACGACTCTTTCCCGAGGTATGGTATGTAATATATTCGCGTGGATATTAAACGCATGCGATGCTGCAGCAAAGCATCGGCGATGTCAGCTTCGGGGTAAAAGCTGTTGGCTATCGAACCACAGGAGTCTTAGCGACATAGTTTGAATTCCTTTTAGGGTATAGGGGTAGTAGGGTAGATATTATGTGTTATCGGTGACCAGCACTTGGCTCTATGGTACGTAATAGCATGAAATATCTTAGTCTCGCTAAAATTGAGAAGCCCAAACAAAACTAGAACTTCAGAGATTCCTGCTGCTGGCTATTATAATCGTAATACCATGCCTACCCCGGTTAGTTTTACATTAGTTACATTGGGTAGAAATATTTCAGAACCACTCGACGAGCCATCAATTAAAATGGTAATCTCAAGTTGGGTTATAGACGTATATATGTATAAAATATATAGTGCAGGTAGGTGTACGTGATGATATATATATATAAAGCTGCGTTATACACGCCCCAGGCAATTGTACTGTGGAAATTATTTAAATACTTACCTACCGCATTGTTATGTATGTATGAAGGCAAGGGTTTCCTTTCAGCTCACTGCAAAGCCTTACATTACAACAACCCCCGCGAACTTTGGTACACGTATAAGGCAGGTGGGTAGGTGGATCGCTTTTACTTACGTTAATATTGAAAATGGGATGAACACTTTTTCGTCTACAGAAAAGGGAGGGAATACAAAACAAAACGATGAAAGAAGAATGCGAGAAATTATAAATGAAGAAAAGTTCTCAAGTTCAAGCCACTGCTTATTTTTTTTTATTTTTTTTTTATTTTTTTTAGAAAAAGGAAACTCACATTCAATTTTAAATTCAGATTAAAAGATTGATTTTTTTTTTTCTACGCTATTCAGAAAATGGATCGGAATCCTAATACATTTTTTTTTTTTGTAAATCGACTTCATTTCTCAAACATTTCTTTTATACGTGTAAATAGGGAATGTATTGAGATCAGAAAACTCGATTCCTTGCCATATTTGATGAAATAATTTACTCGTATATATACGTGAGTATTTTATCAAGGAATATTGATGATAATAATTAGTCTGGAATATTCGCGTTTGGGCTTAGATTAGGTAAAAAAAAAAAGTATATCAAGCGTAAGTTAGAGATATATATATATATAATTATAAATTTTTATACATTTTTTATAAATTCCTGCAAATGTGATGAAAAGTCGGATATCCCCCAGGTCCCAAAGCACAAGAAATATACTATGGAATTTCCGGAGCTGGAGTTCCAGGACTTTATACAGCTAATATCTACTCCGTGACAAAGGTAGAAATTTTATTACTTAGAAATGGGGGAAATAAGTGTATTACGTTTACGTTTAACGGTATAATATAATATAATGAAACATAACTTGTGTCGTTATATTTACTTCATACTATTTTAGATCGTGATAGAAAATTACGACGGAAAGTACCACTTTTTTATATTTTTTTTTCAGATTTTTTATTCATTTTTTTTTTTATTTTTTGCTTGTGTTACTTCTCCGTCGATGTTTCTACCGTTGAAACAGATCGGAAGAATCCTTCCTTCCTTCCTTCCTTACTTCCTCCCTTCATTTCTTTCTTCCATGTTTCCTTTACCGCGGGGCGTAAGGACTCGTAACTTTTTATCACAGTAGGTACTTTACTGCCCCTCGTCGTCCTCGTCCTCGCCGGCTCGTCAACGACTCGGCGTCCATTAGACACAAAAGTATGTCGTCAGCTAGATTTTCCAAACCACTTGATCCACGCGCTTCAAACCTCACGACCCTTCGGGCTTCGACTTCTGCAGGAGTAGATCGAAGTGCCATGTAGTTAACAGTATAGGTAGATGTACCTAGCTTCGAATATAGGTATACCTATAGGAATTGGACTCTCGAGCAATTACTCAACTCGGCTGGGAAATTCGGTATTGCTTCTGTATCCCAGGTAGGTATTAGGTATACATATAGGTACTGCAGGCGTACATCGTGAATTTCGCGTGTCCAACGGCGCGAAATCGCGTAAGTGCACTTAAGTATTCGAACGTTTGACATTTGCAAAACCATAAAGTCGTAGAATTTTTTTCACCGATATGATATACATTCGCGCGAAAAACCTGGAAATATGTTTAAACAAAAAAAGAAAAAAGACTTTATACAATTTTCTGTCATTTGCGGAATTAAAACATAAGAATTTTGGAAGAATAAAAGAGAATTCGGGTCTGATTTATATAATTAATGAATAATTATGTCAGTATTTTGAGATTGAGAAAATTTCGTGGAAAATATATGAAATACATAAATTTTCTGCCTGTTATATATACTTTTACAATTTTTGGTAAATAAATATGAATATAATACATATACGTGCAATGCGCATGCATATATATATATTCTTAGGTATAAAAAAAGGAAATTTTTTTGTGAGAATGGCTCTAAACGTGTAAAAGCGTGTTGATGCGGACGTACTTCAACGTCGGAGTATGAATGTATGTAGGTATTTATGTACGAAGACGGGGGTACGGGGGTAGAGAGCGTAAAAACTGGGAAAAGAAGTTGGCACGTGATTGCAGAGGAAATTTTTTATACCATACTTTACGGCAAGGTCGTATCTCAGCGTATCGAGATCTCTATATATATACCCTATATATATATATATATAGATATAACTGCCACCGACTCGGTCTTCCTCTTCTTTCATTTTATATCCATCCCTCTTCTATTTTTTTCATTTTTATTTTATTTTTTTCATTTTTTTCTTCTTCCTACATTTTCCATTTCTACTTCTTACCTCTCGATGTTCTTCCAACTCTGAACTCGTCTTACTTTACGGTTCATCATACGAATACTTTTTAAAACTCGCTCGAGAAAAAATAAGTTCATTTGATTCGAAAAAAAAAAGAAGTTTTTTTTTTTTTTTGGTTTCAATCAAACGAATTCTCACACCGCCTCACACAGTCAAACAAATTCTCATTTCATTCCACGTAATTCTATGCTTTTTTTTTCTTCATTTTTTATTTCATTTTTTTCCTTCATTTCAATCAAATCAATTGAAAGAAAAAAACAAAACATGTTGTTCACGGTAAGAAATAATTCTTTGTTTCATTCAAAGCTATATTCATATACCACAATATTCGAAAAATAATATTGGATCAATCAAACGCATCGATTTGCGGTTGAATAACTAAAAATATTTTGTCAAATCAACGAAATTTCGTATCAACTTTACCTGCATCGCATTTTTTGTATCGAATAGAAAAAAGGAAAGAGACGGACAAAAAAACAAACGAAATGCTTGGCTTACGTTCTTTTTTTTTAAATTTAAATTTTCTTTTTTTTTCAGGAATTTATAAACCTTCTGTTAAATTAAATTTTTTTATCCGCAGAGTGCATAAGCTTTGAGTTCAAACCTCTATATACCATATGCATGTAATGTATTAATAATAATATGTTGCCTGGGAACTCCGTTGATCCAATCATGTTCTCTTTTATTCGACCTAACTAGTAGGTACCAATAAATAGTATTTATTAACGTCAATTGAGTTAAATTACGTTTTATTCATTCCGCCCCATGTGCATTGTGCACCGTATTGTACAATGTGTATATATCCTAGTATATATACATACAAGAGGCCCGCAACGAATAGACACAGCCCTAGGTACAACCTATACCTACTCTTTCCATTCGTGAATAACGAATCAAACCAGATAGGTATAGTTACAATCCACGTCTAGTTCCGCGACGTGGCTAGTGAATTTCTTTCTTTCTTTTTTTCTTCTTTCTGTTCTGTCTTCAACTTTTTTTTTTTCGATTTGTAAATTTTTTCTATTTTTTTCACTGCTTCTATTTTATACAGCCATTGCATTCCCCGAATCCCGCAAGAAGTCTTTCCTGCGCTATTTAAACACGGTTGTTGAACAGAATAAGAACAAAACAGAAAACAAAACTTCACCCTTAAAAGGTTGCAGGTTTATAAGTACATAATACTTTATATGAAAAGAATGCGAAAACGAACGGTTGAAAGTTTTCTTCTTTTTTCCACCATACAGAACGCGAGAGCTGTTGCATTTTTCTTTTTTTTTTTGTTCCTCCTTCTTCTGGACTCTATACATACAGTGGGTCGGTGCTTTCAATTTTTGTTTCGTTTTCATTATTATCATACTTTTATTTGACGGATAATAAATTTAAAACGCCGTACGTATACCTGTTCAAAAAGTTCAAAGTTCTTTATTTTTCGCTTTCTTCTTTTTTTTTTTTTTATTTTTATCTTTCGTTTTTCGTCTCTCGTTTTTCGACCAACTGAATTATTTCGCTGTGATATCGTGTATATTCGTATTGTAACATCGTACAATAGAACGACGTGGGTCTGGTCCTGCAGAGAGACCGATCTCTGTCGGATAGACAGATGTAAAAAAGAAAAAAAAGAAAAAAAAAAAAATTGAAAAATGGAAAAAAATCAAAATAATGAAATAAAAATGGAAAAAAATATACACGTCACTGTCACGGTGAGAAAATAATTCAAATTTTTCATATGCGATATTACATGATGATTGACTAACTTCACAATTCTAATAATGCTTGTCGATTATTGCATGGAAGGGAATAAAATAAGTAACTAAGAAATACGACGAAACGATAAATTTGATGGAAATTTATGACAGAATTGGGTAATTTTTATTTTCCAATCTTTCTGATTTCTCTCTTGATCTTTTTTTTTTCTTTCTTTCTTTCTCTCTTTTCCCCTTTTACTTCAATTTCTGCGCGTTCTTCCCCATTTCTGTCTTACATATGTATATATATATATATATATATATATACATGTATAGGATAGATATAGCTCAAGCAATATTACAAGGACAATAAACTGTCGCGTATAAAAGCTTCCCAGGCGTTCCTCGTAAAACGTTCACTTTATGCTTTACGCCGGATATCCCACAAGGGTCGAGTGCAGACGAGCGCTTCTCGTAGCTAGCTGACTGTTTGAAAATTCCAAATCTCATACCAATGTAGGTATATATATATACTTGTATAAATTTGGGATTGAGAAAAAATAAATAAATAAATAATATAACAAATAAAAAAGAGTAAAAAAAAAGAAAAATTATTATTATACGAAAGCTGCGGATATAACTCATATTCGCACAATGTACCAAGTATATAACAATTACCATCCGCAACTCAACGTATCGCGAGAATGAAATGTGGATTCAGTGATTACAGCACGTACATTAAGTACTCTACGTCCGGTCCGATTTCATTTTTCCACATGAAATTTCCGTCGCGATTCAATTATCGCTAATTAACGCATTTTATAACTGTGCTTTTGTAGATACGAATTATTTCCGATTGTGACTAATTCCTGTATTTCAATCAGCGGTATATAACGTTTTCATATCGCAATACGCGAGATATCCATCGGAAATCTGAATCCCAGGGCTTCCGCAGGCTGATTTTCTCAAGCATGCCTAAAACTTGTGGCGATATTTCGACGAGCCGAACTCTAAACTCTCAAGTAATATAAAGGGCGACGGAAACTGACGAAATATCTTGGCTCAATGGGTTCAGCGGGTTCGAAGTATCGTTGAATATTCAATACTCAATTTTCGGAACCTATATACTCGACTGAATAAGAAGCAAGATATATGCATACGCGAATACGTCGCGGGAATGAAGGAAAAAGCAAAGAAAAAAAAAAAAAAAAGAAGGAATGACGATTTCAATTTTCGGCTAACTTTTTTCTTTTCGTTCTTTGGTCTTCGCTTTATTCCTATATATACAATTCTCTCGATCACAGAGTTCGAGAATGGAACCATTAATATCTTTGTTAATGGCCTGAGCCCATCATCTTTCAACGACTATATATCCTTTGCCAACAATAAAGACAAAAGGTCTTTCAAACTTCGAATCTTCTTTCCTGTTCATTAATTCAACGAACATTCCCCGTTAATTGACGAGACCTTTTCATAAACGTTTATCGATTTCTTTACCAATTGGATACCACAATGGTTTCCCTATATATATATACTACACTCCCCCCGTTCCATTAACTAATCTTTTATCACTCCCTTGTCGGACACTGCCACTGATCGCGACATCGCGTCGGTACTTTTCATCGATATTTTATATCTCTCCGTCTAACCCTACACTTTATATTATACCCTCAATTTAATCATAGCTAAAGTTTATACAGTTCATACAGTTTATACAGTTCAGAGTAATAACGGAGTCATCGACTATCGCCTCGGTCGAGGATTTATAATTAATTGTTAGATTAATTAATGGGAATTGAATTATTTCTTCAAACTTGCTATATATAACTTTCTGCATATATATACTATTACGATATCAGTTTGTTATTCCCTGCTTGTGGTATATATATATATCCAATAAGTATAATTTATCATAAGAAAATATTTCTGGTTTTTTTTTTTCTCACTCTTTATCCTTTCCTTTCCTTTTTTTTTCTTGATAAGATAATTTCGATTCGTAGTACGGTATAATAGCTTACGCGCGGCTTGATGTAAGAGGAAAATGCCACTTGAGGGAATATCCCTCGCGCCGCAGTGTTCCTGTCTCGATAAAGTGTGTCGGACACGTCAGATAAATAAATTGCGAACAGTTTCTTAATGAAACCCTACCGAACGAGGGGCTATTTTTCAATCCTGCCTATACAGCTCCAGAGCCACATCTCGTCCTTCGGTGTGAAAGACCCTCTTGTAGAACGTCGTTGAGACATTGATATTGCGGTTTAAGAATTCTCCAAGGGTGAAGTCTACCCCTCCGAAAATCACTCTTTGTGATTGGCGAAAGATAAAGGGCGAAGAAAGGGGAAATTATCATTTACCTAGCGAACATTTCGACTGTTACATAAATTCGTATACCAGTTCGCGGAAAAAAAGAAGAAGAAAAAGGAAAAGGCGAAGTTTCCCGAATTACTACCCCTATATATAGGTACGGATGATAATTCTCTGATCCTTTTTTCGGCCAAAATGTCCGTTTTACAAGAATCGGAAGACCGCGAAACGTTTGTTACAAGTTATACGAGGCAAAAGTTTGCAATCAGTGATCGATCAGTGTTTTTCATCTTGTAGTTTATACGCGGGGGAGTTGGCCACTCGACTGTTCTTGACGTCAAAACAAAGCGATGGAAAGGCAACGCCTTTCTCAAGAGAGAAACCTTCCGGGTCTCTCGAGAGGTTTACGCTATACATATGTATTATATATATCTATACATGCTACACCTCGCCTTACCTATATCAGCTACAGCAGCCCTTATATCTCCCATCCACCACCGGCTGCCGAAGGACTGGAATAAATCAGTCAGTAGTTCGTCGTCGCCGGTGGTCTGCTCCTTGCTAGGTATTTCCCTGCGGTTTTGTCTCCAGAAATCGAATCCAATCGAATCGCCACTTAACTCATTTAGCACAGTTCGTCGGTCAGTGGCATCTAACCCTTCAATTAGGCTCTGTCTATATCCGGAATGTGAATTCCTCTCGAAATCCTTACCCGAGCCAAATGTATTTGCTCGCGATTTGTATCTCATCTATATAGATATACATTAGGTATACACACATCCATAACGTATACCAACACCTATGTACGAGGCGGTATTTGCACCGCTAGAATTCTAATCCGACCGATTATTAGTTTATCAATTAGTTTTTACCGGTCAAACTCAAGCGGGAATGTCTAATAATTCGGGTGAGAATACAGTGGAATAGTTCGATCGGAGAGGAACGAACTTGAAATATTGGCTCAAGTGATGAAGTAGTGGAGGGAAATTCTTCTCAGAGTTTCATAATCACATTGTCAATTCGAGAGGGTTAATTTTAGGGGAAAACATATTCCGCCGCGAATTTTATACATCTGCAATTCTATGTAACTAATCGTATAATCGTATAATAAAATGTGGTCGGAGCCGCCACGTGCCATGATAAAATGGAGCGGAATGCGTCGTCGCGTTTCGTATACTTTATACTAACGAAATTCTGGAATTTTAAGAATTTCTAATTTTATGCTTCTAAGCAACTAATTCCCGTCCCCTTTTCGTTCGCCTCTGTATACAATGGGACTCGCTCTCTTTAATCTGCGGTTTCAAGACAGGCCCGCGTGCCTAGGTATATGCAGATATCAAGTTTCGCGGGAATAATTTCCCCGCTGATTATTTCCGCCTCTTATTAGTCCGAAGATTGACACGCGTCTAATTACACGCCTGACATTGGCCCCGTGGTAATCTGACGCTCGGACTTTTGTCGTGGGCGTTATGGATTCGGCACGTAGATAAAACGCGTGTGACAATTTGCCCGCGTACAAAACTACGTCATTCATTTCTCACACACGAGCTGCTTGTGTTGTATCCGTTTGGTCTACTTTTATTTCAAAAACGAATACCTGAGTCGAGCTCCAATTATGCTCTTGTAATTTGGAAAGGATTTTCAATTACACGAAAGCCCAAGCTCGCCAGGACCAGCTCTTATATCACGGGAATTTAACGTAAATTATTAGCCGTATCATTTAACTCGTAAAGTACGGATTTGCGGGCCGACGTTGTTGTAATTAAAGAAAACTCAAGCGTAAGTTATGCTATAAAACCGGAAGATATACGTCGTTGTTTCGTTTTCGCGTTCAAAAATCCAACACCCATCGAGATACGTTGCGTTGAAATTTTACTCCCGAAATAAAGCAGGATATATAGTTGATAGTTACCGTACGTTACATACATCCGCACGTTGCGTTGTTCGGAAAATCAAATCAACGAGAGAGAATGATAATTCATATTACCAATCCCAACAAAAATTTTTAATTACCAGTACCCAGAGCGCTACTCTCAACCTACTCCAATTTCATCGAAAATTGTATACGGCGACGTTGTATTTCGCTGTATATTACCAATGCAGTAACTAATGCGCCAATTTGATACACGATCAGGAAATTTTCCATTTTTCGTCCTTTCGTCTGGCTCCTTCCAGCTGCGCTAATTACTTGCGAAATTAGCTATTCTCTATTTCTCTATCTTTTAACGTCTAGCTCCGGTTCTCTGATTTCCTGGATCTCTTCTATTTGCTCATCGTGAGCAAAGGCGGCGTGTATATATGATAGGTTGTATGTATAACGTATAACGGAGCTTTTGACGTTAGAATTCTAATTCGAAGGCTCGTTCGTTATTAACTGTAGAGAAGGTGGCGCAGAGAGAGAGAGAGAGAGAGGGGATAATAAACGGCAAATGATCTCCGACGTAGGTATAATATCCTTTGAACCCTTGAACCTCCTCGATTCACCGGACCGAAGCAAACTTGAAGGAAACAGTTTCCTCCGAAGTGGTTACGAAAACGTTGCGTCAGCTAAACAACGTATACCGATATACCTATATATTCTATTCACACACGGAACACACACACACGCAGTCCTTCGCACACGGACACACATCCCTGCGTTTGAAATGCGTTCGAATGCGCACGATCTCAGTTTCGCATCGTGTTCTTCTCTTACGCCTTACGGCATAGCGTGGCATGGCACTTGGAGACGATCGACCTGCGATTCTATTTCTCAGCCATTGTATAAGCGGCATTGTTGAACTCAGCCTGCGTCCAAAAAATCGGGAAAAAAAGGAAAAAAAAAAGAAGGAAAACCCTTGCAGGTTACACGAAGAGGGAGTCCCCGCATTTTATAGACCCATTGTAAACTTTAACGTATCACCCTGAAACCTAAAAAAAAAAAAGAAAAAAACTTATAACAATTCAACCGTGCGACTCGAAGCTGTATACATATACGTGTCTTGCCTTTTACATCGCGAGTTACTCGAATTTCTATCTCATGGTCTGTATTACGTGGCTATATACATATATACGGTTCGTTGGCTGTGTAGAATAATATATATGTATGTACGAATATCGCCGCACAATGGATCTAATTAAATTTTGAACTTGCAGCCAGTCTGATTATTTTTTGTTACCTTTTTTTTTACCTCCCCTACCCTTTACGCAACCTCAAAAACAAGTTGAGTAATGCGCTTTGATTCAATTTTCAACCTAACGATGAAAAATTTCCACTATATATTCCCTTTGACGATGTCTAAAGTACATGAAATTTTTATTCGAACCAACATAATAATTCAATTTGTAACGAATTTTTATATAGTCGCGTAGCTTTTAATCAGTTTAATGATACGTCTGATGTTCACAGGATATGTATCCCTTGACGATGAGTCAGTTACCGCGTTGTATTGTCTTTTTATTTACCAGTTTTTTTTTTTTGTTTTTTGGGAGGGGAGGTGGGTTTTCTTGGGTCTTTTTTTTCCGCCTCCACTGTATACGTACAAGGGCAGCTTGCCCTTTGACCACGTCATACTTTTTTTTTCACAGGTTTTTTCCTTCTTTTCGAGATCTAAAAACGAGACAGAGAGAGAGAGAGAGAGAGAAAGAGGGCTGGGAGTACATTTGTACGATGAGAATTTGAAAAGTGATCTATATTATACCATTTTCTTTTTTTTTTTTGTTTTCTTTTTCTTTTTGTACTTAAGAGACGAGAGCTTGACACTCCGAACTGAAATTCTTTTAAGCTTCTCTCGCAATTCGACGACCCCTAGATTCAGGAATTTCGCCTTCTCTCCTTCATCTATACTTACAGAATTGCCTCTTCTCTCAACTGTATTACGGGCGTCGACTGCCAAAGCCGAAACGAACGCCTTGAGGGCCCCCCTAACTTCTACCAATGACTTAGCATGGGGATGAAATGAAAGTGAAAGAAAACGAAGAAAATAAAATTAAATAAAGGGGAAAAAGTTGAACAATTTTATTCGACTATACCTATCAAACAAAGTCTAAATGCTATATATGTATATATGTATTATGTATGTAACTATACATTGGGGTGATTGAAAAGAGGAACACGACTTTGAGAAAATTGTAACAGCTCATCCATATATCCCGGGTAGAAAAATTCACAGCCCGAAAAGTGTTTTTGTTTATTAATTTTCGAAAATTGCGATGAAGTTGGAGATTTTTCAAACTTTTTGAAGAATTTCTAAATCACGGAATGACCGTCTCGTTTTCTTCGAGTTTTCGAGAAATTATCTTAAGTCTTTTTTAAGAATACAATACTTTCGCGCCTTTGAAAATGTCCGCATTAACGAGAAGCGCGAAATATCATCCCACCGATCTTTGCGCTTTAGCAAAATCTATTTTCCAGGTTTACGATAAGGAACAAGTACAGTTCTTCAATCATAAAAACAGCCAAAAGTGGCCATTCAGCGTCCATGTCATAATCGATGAGACATTTTCTGTAAAAAAAAGTCAAAAAAAAAAATCAAGAACTAGTTGTCGCAAAATCGTGACTTTTCCAAACCACCCCAATTTACATTTACAGGTATATATATCACGGAGGCCTGCAGCATAAACCTACACACTCTTTTCACGGTTCACACAGTCTCGATTGAAGGGTTCGATTTTATTACCGATCTTTACACAAGTACCTGTATACCTACATATATACACGCAGCTATACCATGTATAATGTATAAAACTTGGAGTTTCGGCAATACAACGTTGGTTCTTTCGTATTTCTTGATAACTCAGTGTACATATATACATATGCACATAATACGTATGTACATAGCTACCACGTAGTTATACACATACTCGGTACGTCGAGTCGTTTGATTACGGCGTATAGCCCTCGGGCTCGATGTTTAATTTCTTTGTCCTCCTGCTTATATATATATATATATATGTATATATATATTGTATATAATATAGGTGGGTGGTTGGTTGGATATAGCCACATTAGAGGAGGCACCCTGAGACACCGGAACTTGTTCACGTCTGAATATGTATGAATATGTACCCATACTGCAGAGGATATGGCGTATGTATACTTGCGCACGCCTGAGTTGTTTCCCTTTGTCAAGCTCCAGAGCCAAAGCTACTAGTTTGTTAGTTTCTAGATATTTCATCCAGGGACTATCCGCGGCAGCGTATACCTATATACATATGAACATATCCGACAGGGTGGCTCCCAAAAAGGAAGGAGAGATGAAAAAAATAAGAGAAAAAGAAGGAAAACAGAAAAACTGAAAATAAGAGAAAACAAACGCGACTTGTTTTGCCTTCCCACTCGCATATATATATACCTACCTATATGCCGGGAAGATTTATGTATTTTTCAGATTTCGGACTCCGTCGCACACGTACTTTGAATAATTTCCGTAAACTTAGCGTATAAAGACGTGGAAGCTCTTCGAGGCGTGAAAAATCGTCTCAAAATCGTAGCCATTTTAACCCCCCTATATTTTTCCCCCGACAAAAGCGTGCGGAAAACGTTTAAAATATACGATTTTACACAAACAAATAGAAACAAAATAAAATAAACGTTATTCTTCGTATTTGTGCAGTTGATATGAATGTACATTATGAATATATGCATGTATACAGATCTGGACCAACTGCAGTTAGGTATTCAAGCAATTCGAGCGTAAAAAATGTTAACCGCGGTTTATGTTTACCCCGTAGTATACGTACAGATAGGAATATATAAACTCAAATACATACATTATTTATACTTTTATACATATATACAAACAGCTAGAATATACATATACATTCATACGAATCTAGGATTCTAAATGGAGATTCGTTCGCACTCTCTGCGGTAATTTTGTTTCCCTTTTTTTCATTCCTTTTTTTATCCTGTTTCTTCTTTTTTTTGTTTTTTTTATGGACAATGAGAGTGGATTCACCTTTTTATGCGTAAAAATTTACCCATGTGTATTCACACGTACATACATATGCACATATGTGGCTTGAAATAAAGCTGCAATGTATGGACACACGTATACGTATACGTATCAAGGAAACTATACCCTATATAAGGCACTGCACTAAATGTATATGGATGTATACGTACATATATATACATATATATATATATATCGGGGAATTACGACCCAAATAAATCCTACAACTAGATATATATACATATGCCTATCTGCCTTACATCTGGTTTCTATATACACATATAGGTATATATACGCAGATATACATGTACATTTCTATGCATACGTATACATACTGTATCTTACGGTGCTGGGCCAAGAATACCGAGCATATACGTATATATATATATATATATACATATATATACATGTACGTAAAATTTATATAGACGTGTAGTGTAGATGCATTTATATCCACGTAGTGAGAGTTTAGTGCACTCTTAAGTGCGTTCAGGACGCGTACTGCAATCTACAAGTGGAGCATGGCTAGCACGCCGAGTAATTTCATGGTATATGGTTGCAGTTGTGAGCTAGAATATTGCTGACCACAATTGAACCACCCGCGCCTGGCTCTGGGAACAGTACACAGTTTCAACATATTCACACAGTTTATACCCCGACTACCTTACACACACGGGTATCCACGCGCGTAGATGTGAATAGACACAATTTGAGATAGTGTCAATTTACTCTTAGTGTTGGAGTAGGTAGACTGTACATTTATCAAGGTACTTGAGATGCAAAGTTATTCGGTACATGGCCCACACCCAGTCGAAGATCGGAGGAGTGTGATATTTAACACCCTTGAGAATTGAACTTATGCTTGAAATTGTTTAGTGAAAATTTATCACTAAGTGTTACGTTCATACCGCGTATAATTTTCGCCAAGATTTTACCTTATCAATTATAACCACCGACTGTGATCAGACTTCGTTGCAATTTTCTTATCGGTTTTTCATCAGTCATTAATCTCGTTATATTCTATCATATTATACGGCTATTTTCTCTCTAATTTGTCTCCTCGCAGATTCGATTATCTTATATCATTCTTTCCCCGCTTTACCCCATCGTCTATATTAGTGGCAGCGATTCAATTCTGTCGTTCGGTATTAACTGTATGATAAGGTATAGAAAAGAAAGAAGAAGAAGAAAAAGATAAAAATAAAAACTAGAAGATAAATGACAGTAATAAGCCGAAAGAGATTGACTAGAAATTGCTTCTCCTTCGCTTTAGCGTAGTCTAGACATCATCAGCTTTTGTGTACCTACATAGAGGTACATGTATGATCACCTAACTATGTACTGTAGGTACAACTTCTCGCGAGGTGAAACGCTTCATTTTTCACTGCAGAATTACTACATACACATCGCAGTGAGTATATAATACAAGGTATACCTTGATCGTAGATGACACAGATTATATAAATAAATGCGAAATATATATTATATGTATTAAATACATTTAGGTATGGAAGAGAATCCCTAATCTGGTCGAATGGTGACGTACCACGGCGTCCCATCTCACCAAATACCAGCTAGACCGAAATTTTTATTCGATGATTTCCGATAAGACGAGTAAATATATATAATATATAAGGACAGTTTTTTTGTATAAAATTGTTAACAAAATGAAAAAATGAAAGGAGAATCGATTTTTATTATTCGTTAAAGCGGAGGCATTGATAGAGTTGGAAGGTCGGATTGAATATTCTTTAGAGTACCTAATCAAGGAACTCGAGTGCAATATTCTACGTGACAATAGTGTTGTAATATATTTCGCGTCATTAGAGCGTATTTTATTTATAGAATGATATTATACGCCGAGTTGTGGAGAAGAGAGGGAAGAGGTAAGGTATAAGTGAAGGAAGGGGAAGGAAAAGCGATGATTTTAGAGAAATGAAAGCGGTTCATTACCAGGAAGAGACCTTTGTGGAAACAATCCGTGGAATTCTCGTTATTTATAACAAACGAGATTGAATCCCGTATCAAGAATTGCGGTATTGCTAATGCTGGTTCTAATTATAACAAGATATGTCGACACTCGGATTATGATAGCTCTATGAATTCTTCATTGTAAAAACAACGAGCAGAAACCGAGTCTTACGACTATATGTAGATACCTAATTGTATAAAATGTTGATGGAAATTTGAACAGATTAATTATATCACGTCGCGATATTGACAGCAGCGGGAGTTCTTTTAGAAAAACAGATCGATACTTAAAACAGACCATATCGTATTAAGAGCAGCTAGGGAACTGGGTATATAGAGAGGCTTTTGAAACCTTCTGATATGGAGCCACTTGAAGAGATGGAGATAAACCATCTAGGCTTGGCGCTGGCTAGAATAGAGACTGTGAAACTTCTAATGAATTAAAAATCATTTTTACCGTAGGGAATAATTTGTGGAACCTTTTTATCGTCGTGGATAGAAATGCAGAGAGAGAGCGAGAGAGAGAGAGAAAAGAGAGGTAGAGATAGATTCCCAGCTTTTTCACCCTTCACGTAAATTATTATTTTTTCCGAGAGTGGGAATACGCGAACTGCTAGAGGCGAATGGGTGCAGAATTGTGCATGTTGGTATTAGGCGAGCGTAGGACGTATAATATACGCGATTCCTGCAGCAAACTGCATATAAGTAATTCATATGCAACTATAAACAACAAAGCTCACAGGGCACACACTCCCATGCATCTAGCTAGGATATATACATATATAGGAATCTAGCTAGTAAATATAATAAAATTCATTCATACTCTACGTCACTGTTGCACCAGGACCAGTGCGCTCTACCTCGAGCATCGCGAAAAATTTATGTCACCGCGTCATATAGAAATATACAGGTATACCCTATGCAAGCAATATTTTATATTGCTCGCATATCTGGTTCAACGAAATAGAAACGTTAGCGAAATAGCTTTGGCATATATATCGTCATATACGGTGTATCGCATCAACGTCGAATCTAAATCGACAATTTATATACAGCATCGTTATCTACCCGCTCAGAATCGTTGTGACCGTTGTGATTGTCGAAAAATAGAGATTCGCGCTGATTTTTTTGAATCACGCGGTAAAATTAGTTAGTGAAGTTATAAAAAAAATTGATTGGGCGAGGTATCGAAGCATTTTATTTTACCAAAGGAGGTAATACCGTCTTTCAGTAAGTCGGAGCTTACCAGCCGCGGTTAACACCGGGTTTAACCGGTGGAAGGTACAGCAGAAGTATACGAACCACCGACGATTGGGTGCCGGAAAATTGGACGCGTCGAACGTCGATACGAAAGATGGGCCAGTTTTGAAATGATTAATCAATAAAAAATTAGGAAATATAATTGAGAAAATTGTGCGAATTTTGTTGATCCGAGAAATTTTTTTCCTTAGAAAATTATCACATTTTCCACGTATCAGATAAAAGAATTTTATACGTATTTTGAAGTTTGCAAAGTGGATTGAAAATCTGTACCTATTTCAGCAACGTTCGTAGTTTCTTCTCAAATCCGATTAGTTTTGTAGAACAAATTGTTGAAGTAATAAAAGAAAGAAATTTCACGCGATTAGAATGATTCTTTGAAAATAGATATATTCCCACAGCTTATACCTCCCTCATATCCGATTAAATGAAAACGTACAAGATATTCAATACCATTAGATCTATTGATACATCGCGTGTATATAAGGGTCAGAGGTAACGGATATATATATGTAACGACAGTCTGATGCATATGCAGTGTTTGCGTATATTTATTCATTATCATATTATTTTATTAGCCTTATGTGTGTTTCGCTTTCGTTATTATTTAATATTCACCTAAAACCTCTGCGTATAAATAGTATCAGCATAATATAATATTCTCTCGATTAGCGCGTCTGCACCCTTAAGGGGATATACATGTAGGATATTACTGCCTATATAATATATACTTACATAATTTCTTTTTATTTCTTAATTTCATATCTCTTCCAATCATCATTATCATTATTATTCGTTAACATTACTGGTAGTGTCATTATTCATTATTCTGCACTTAACATTATTATTACTATTAGTTTCAATATCGTTATAATTATAACAATATACGCCGTATATAGTGATTAATTAAACATAATTATTTATACATTTATAAAATCACTCGGCATATACATAATATATGTATATATATATCTATACAAACATACACAATATTTATATATATATATATATTTTCATTTTCATTTTCATTTTCATTATCTCTACGTGCTGTTGCATATACCCAATTCGTCAAGGGCTGCAAATACGTGGGTGTCTAAGGGCGCCGCTTCCTCAACTTCCGGATGTTTATAACCGTTTAAAAAATGGCAAGTCCCAGGTGAACTAGCCGGCATTTCTTTGGGTAGATTGTCTTTGGTCCGTGGTTCCAATATGAATCCAGGTCTCTCGGTGAGACAGCTGAGAAGATACGAGAATGAAAATATAGTACATTGATAAGGGTGGGTATTACACATGCGTAAATCTCTGAAATTTTTCATCTTATCAAAATTTATCTTATACTCACGAATAAGTAGTTGGACTAATGTTGATTCTAAGCGGCTCGCTGGTTGATTCGAATTTGTTAGCCAAAGTAACGTTGTGGCCGAACAGACAATACCGTGGCATTTTTTTGCCAACAACACCGGCCAATACCGTACCAGTGTGAATGCCGATTCGCATCTGTAATAACGATGACAATATCAATTCAGAGAAGGACGATATACGCACGTATTTACCCGGAATTTATTCCACGAGAAACACCCGGCTAGATTCCGTCGGGAAGTAAAGAGGATAAGGAGAGATCCTCGATTCGGGGACAAGATTAAATCACTTTGCGGTAAATAGCTCGCCGATGTCCGAAACAGTGAATATATTCGATTATAATCAAGAGTAATGGACGCCCTTCGTCCCTCGGGAGTCTGTACGATTATCTTTCAACCGCTAGGCAATTTTTTCTTCCTTTGTTTTCACCGTGGAAATCTGTTCTCTAAATCGATATTCCTACGCGAAATTTTGACAATTTGAATTCATGGAACGGTCGAGAATAAATCACAACTGACCATCGCTGCGAGTGACCTCGACTGCGTGGGGCGTTCAGTTTTCCTAATTCCGGAAATAGAATCGGCCTCAGTTACACCGCAATTCTCCAATCTACGTGATGCGTTATTGTATTTCCGGAATAAGTTAGGCGAAAATTGACTCGTCGAGTTCACGCATTTAAATGACCTCAAGATTAATTATACTGCGCTCATCACACTATTTTCAAGGGGTGTGATATTTTCGTTTCTCATTGATTGAAAATAAAAATTCGAAATCGATGCGGAGTTTCGGAGAAATTTCATTCCCGGTTTAACCTCTGACCTCGCAAATTTATTTCCCTGGTATTTATTGCCGCCCCAGTTCTCTCTCTGGCCCGCAGCATATAGGTATAGAACATCGCCGGTTATACAGAGGAGCGACGATCAATGGGCGACAGTAATTAGTCCGTGACCTCTCACCTTTATCGGTCTACCGTCGTGTGTCAGGTGTCGGGAGCACGTCTCGATCATCTTTAATGCCATCCAAGCGATTTGCTGAGCGTGCGTTTTCGTGTTCTTGTGAAGTCCGCAGGCTACGCAGTAGGCGTCACCGATCGTCTCGACCTGATCCGAACAAAACATTGTTACAATATGGGGTTGGTTCTTCAAAAAAATTTCAGAGTATTATCCAACGAACGGGCGGGAGAGCGGGTTGGAAAAGTTGCTTTTCAACGGCGATCGATCGCCTATATAGTCTAACGACAGAGGGAAGACGTGCCAATTATTGATTTCTGTATGAAATGACGGAGCCAACCCGTGAAATGAATCATAACGGAGGGTTTAAAGACCCGAAGGGTACCTATCATTTTTCAAACAAATATTTCAACTTCTCTTCATTTCTTTTTTCTCATTTCTACATACTAGCTGGGCTTTGAAATTCTCTATATTTATTTCATCCCTTTTTCACCCCTTATTTAATAAACAAGTCTGCAATTTTTTTCTTTCTTTCTTTCTTTTACTTGCCCGGTTAAATGCAGCCACTCTAAATTTTTCAGACGGTAAAAAGCTGTTCGTATTATGAGAAAAAACATAGGCTTCGAGATAGAGTGTGAGGTAAAGAAAGCGAGAAGTTAGCGGGGGTATAGCGATAAAGCGTTAAATAATCTGTTCTCTGCTGTTACAGAAATATTTTTCCACTTTGTCAAACTTCCGAGAGCGTATATATATATATATCCTTCTTATTTTCTTTATTTTTCTTATTTATCTCAAAGTGAATTTTTTTCTCTCTCCGACACACGATATCTCGACGAAAGAATTTCACCAGGGAAAAAATGCACTCATCCTTAAAGTTATTAGACTCTAAACCCTCCCTTAAACGCGTAGTACACGGACCGCTCGTTATACGTCCGTCCTCGAAATAACCTCTCGACATTCATCCTCCGGACTTTGGTATAAGAAAGGTAGAAAGGCAGGAAAGTACCTATCTGCCCCTTTTTGACGCAGCAAATCGCGAAAATCCCGTCGTATATTTCCTAGTATTCCGCGAAATACAACCTAGGGTGGGATTTACCCGCTGAAACGCAGGTGCTGAGAATACTAATTTTAACATACCTACCTATCCAGGGTCCACGGCGCTTCATCCCTCGCACATGTATACGTATACGTATATATATATTCACACGCATCATATATATATTTACGTATATCTTCGCGCCATGTGCGCCATATACCACACCTATATATGTGTCCAGAATTCGCATCAGGGAGCTTATTAATTAAAAAATTCCATTTCCTCTGGGTAACGAGAAAGAACGTGCCCTCGCCGTGTCTCATTCTCGCATGTATTCATCCCTACAGGATGATTCCCTAATTCTAATTTGTCGCGAAACAGCTAATGGAGATAATGGATTTTTCAATTGCTTCCAAAGCTGATGAAACTTTGGATTATTCAACTCGCGGTGAAAAAAGTTCGTTAATTTTTGTCGAAAAATATCAGATGAAGAATATTGTACCTTGTATACGTCAAGCTGCCCGCAGTAAAGATCAAACTTTTCGTATATATTCTGAAGCATGTTGATGACCATCATCGGTGTGGCGGTAGAACAAATCGCCGTGAATCCCACTATGTCACTGAATAGCATCGTGACATCCGCGTAGGTTTTAGCTTCGATCGTTTCTCCTGTAGCAAAATTAATATAAGGGCGGGGTTCTTGCGATTAATAGAACGTTGCGTGCAGCTAGAGCATTTAGGGTGTCCTATATGCTCCAACGTCCATCTCTAGCCGCACCCCCACCCGGAACTAAAGCTCTCAGCTTTTGGTTCTCGTTTCTTCTCGTGAGGAAAGAAGAGCGAAGAAACGCGAAACGGGAGATGGGAGATGGGAGATGGGATATGGGAGATGGGAGATGAATGGGTACGTATGATTTCTCGCCTTCTCGGTCAATAAGCCAACCCCATCAAGGTGGCGAAACTTACCCAGCCAAAGACGCTTGGCTATGTCTGGTGGGAAGATAAGATGGAGAAGACTGACATTTTTCTCTCTCTCCGCGTCAACTGCACGGTTCGCTTCCTCGATGGAACTTTTCAATTTATCCATGCGTCGCCTTAGGCCGTCCTGTATACACGTGAGAAAGAAAGAAATCTAAGGAAAATTGACTTCTGAAGAAGTTTTTTTGCAAAGAAAAAAATCAGCCTCGGGTTAATATGGTATTAAGTAGCTGCTAGATTCACCAGTTCAACGTTATCGTCATCTCTCTCTCTCTCTCTCTCTTTCTAATGATGTTTTCATTTTTCAATAAAAAAAAAAAAATTGAATAAAAATAAAAACCTTCTCATATTCGTATAGCAAAACAGAAAACGAGGTAATAATACTACAGTCAGCTAAAAATGGAGCAACTACCACTTGTTCTACTCTGACAACCCCGTCGCGTCGCCTGGCGTCAAGTAGATTGCATAATATTACAAGTGTGTGTGTGCGTCTGTGTGTATAATGTATAGTTGAATTTTTCGTTTTTTTTTCTTTCTTTCTTTCCTTTTTTTTCTGTTGAATAAAATAATCTTGACTGATGGTAGAGATGTATGTATATATGTATAGACGTGTACATACATACGTATATAAATATGAAGCGAATTTAGACACGATTATCAAGGAGAACAAAAGCTTGGTAGAAAACGTGCTTATCGTATTATCTTTATCATCCCTTTTCAGTCGTGCAGGTTATAGAGGGTATATGGTATAAACGTATATATATATACGCGACAAAAGACTGGCAAATTGAATGTCGAAGGTAGGCCGTTGTTTGCACTCCTATATCCATCAAGCTTTGTACTATGGCAAAGGGTCTCGAGAGTACAGTGGTGCAGATTCTGAAAGAGGTGGTTAGAGGTGGAGGTATTAGCTCGATTGTCTGCAGGAGTTTACGGGTCAAAAGTATCTTGATTTTGAATGAGAATTTTTAACACAAAACGTGTATATATGTACGTGTCCAGTTTTACGTGAATTAATGTCCTGCCATACAGTAGAGAGCGAGGTCCTCGTACAAGCCTTTGTTCTGTAAAGGCCTTTGAACCGTTGACGCATTTTTTTTCTCTTTTATATACAAAATACGCAAGACGAAGAGAAAAAGTAAAAGTAAAAAAAAAAAAGGGAGGAAATCGCGATGAAATGATTCCCACTCATTTCTCGTTTTTTCTGTTTCTTCTTTTTTCTTCTTCTTTATTTTTTTGTCGATTCTTCAAAAGGTGAAAAACGAAAACAAAAGAAAATTAATGAAAAGTATCGACATTTTGAACCGTGGTGTTTCTCACCTGGGCTCTGGCCTGCTCCCCAACCAATATTACATCTCTGGTAGCATCGTGGAGTGGTATATCCGAGATGAAGAGGCCGCGTCCGGTTAGGCCCTCCAGGCCGTTAAGGAAGGGTGAACTGACGAATAGGATAGAATCTGATTCCGGGCAGTGCACCATTTGACCTTTCAACTCTAGTCCCTGAGAAAACAGCCGATTAGTTTCGTGCCCAGCTACCCCTGTGTAGGTACCGGGGTATAACCCTATGGAAACAAAACAGGCAGAGAAACCCGGGAAAACCCAGCCAACCTTCAACGAAACCTAAGTAAAGTGGTTATAGCCACCTACGTAGGTATCTGTCCACGTAGGTGTGTACGTGCCTATAATCCGAGTACGTATGTCTGTATGTGTACCTTGATAGTACAAAGGCTTTGATGGCCATAGAGATTCGTCTGAGCAACGAACCTTGTCCTAATCTTGTGATATCGAGATATCGTAGTACGTGGATGTATTGAAGGGAGGATATTCATCCGTCGTATAAAACCTGTTTCGAATCATTCCTCGTAGGTATTTGAAACAAAGACATTTTCTATGCGACAGGCGATCTTGTTCCCTTTTCGATACGAAAAAAAAATATCCTTAAACTTATTTTTCATCCCCGGATATCTTCGGGATGTATAGAATTTCGTTGGGAAATAGAAGACGTAAAAATTTCATACCCGAATTCGAGAGGTAGAGAAAAGCTACTCGTGTCCACCGCGGAAGATATAAATTGTCCGTAAATAAGTTAGCAAAGTGTATATTGTGTAAAGTCCTAATTCGAGAAATTTCATCGAAGGTTGGTGTTTCCCGTAGGAGACTTGGGAGACGAGTTTAACGTGATAATTAAGCCTGGTGTAGTCGGTCATTAATTACCAAGCAATTATTGTATGAAAACAATTTTATCCGTCAAAAGCAACAAAAGTTTGAAATGTTAAAGGCGAAGGTTTCGCCGAAAGCGGCAGGCCTAACTGTAAAGTCGAAAGTTCAGCGATCCGGCCGTGGCTAAAGAGACCATTTACTGTTCCATACCCTCCCGGGGATTAAATACATCTAAAAGCTTGCCTCCCCCGTCTCCAGGCTCCTTCATCTCCCGGCTGTCCAGCTAATTAAAATTTCAAACCTCTGCCGCAAATTTTTCAACCCCGGGTGGCTTCCGTAGCGTCAGGACGAAGGGCGTGTTGGCGCGTTTCAAGATCTCGTGAAAACTGATCGTGACACCTCTGGGTCGACTGAAGACAAAGTACGTCGATATGTCCATTCCTAGCCTGTTGAAAAGGTGGCCGAATATTCGCATGAACCCGGCCCCGAGCTGTACGAGCTCAAGGCGTCGGTCGACGACGAAATGCCAGGGAAAGGCTTTGCAGAAGCTCGCGACCCCGACCCGTAGATCGAACGCGGACTTGGACAAAGGGTGGAAGGCACCGGCGATGACGTCACAATCGTCTTCGTCCTCCTCGTCGTCGTCCTCGTTTTCATCCATTTTCTCGTATCTTTCCGGTGTTATTCGATATCTGTAGGCAGGCACCCCCGATCAACGGGGCTCTTCTTATCGTTTGTCAATAGCAAACGAGAGAGAAGAGTGAGATAGGGAGAGGGAGAGGGAGGAAAGACTCTCTCGAATTTCAGATACATGGCTCATTACACTCCTCGTTGTTTATTACTATTCAAAAGCGTAGAACCCTTCCCGAATTGTTTTTCTGTGTTTCTTTTTCTTTCCAAAACCGAGTTATTCCCATAGATCTTCGAGAGGTAGCCTTCTGTATTGTGTTACCTGAAAAATTTCGAGTTGTAGGCATCTGGGAGCACGTAGACGTCGGCTTTGTCGTTGTAAAACTGCCTCGCAATGCCCTTCAGACTTCCGACCAAAAGGTAAGCTACGGACGGGTGTTCAGTCGTGAAGTGCAGCTCGAGAGCTTCCTGGTTAGCGGTGCAGACAAACTCGGCCTCGTTTTCCGAGCCGGACTGATGTTGAACTACGTCATTTACCCCGTCAAGGGTAGTTAGAAATGCTGAAAGATCATCCCCCAGGCACCGAAAGGCTCTTTCGAGTAGCCCAACGCAAGCAGTCGCTATCAATTCCTGGCCAAGTTCGTCCATGAAGCTATTGACATCGGCGTCTGCAACGTTCATTCGATAAGGAGTCTTCGGAATCGTCGAAACTTCATAGAATAACGAATTTTCCAAACGCCTATTTAGGGATCCCTAACGCGTACGTTTAATTCCTGGCTATGATCCTACCGGCCTCTATAGTCCTCCGAGCTCGAGGATGTGTACACAAAGATTAAACGGCTACGCGTGAGCGAACTAAACGATCCATAGGGCTCAAACTCCGCTCCCCTTCTGTGTACGAACTTCTATACGTATATAGTCGGACCAGTATGAAGAGGGTAAAAAACTTGGGAATCTGGCACAATGCAATTTGGAGTAAAGTGTTTGCTCGAAAGTGAATTGTACGAGAGAAGGACCAGCCATGAGGCCTCGTCGTCTTAGTAACTAACCAGATACGTGTCTCCCGGCTGAAACAGGTAGCTAAAGAGTATTCGGGTACACGTGGTCCACATAGGCGAAGAGAATTCGAGCCTAAGTTTACACACACCTCTTAAACTTGGGGTGGGATGTTAAAAGGCAGACCCTTAGGTGCCTAGAGGCCGAGGGAGCCGGGAAACTTGGAGTTTCATCTCTAGCTTATGTCGCGAGGATTAAGTCTGGCGGAAAATTTCATTCTCGCTGAAATTTAGTGCACCTGAAAAGTTTCCTTTTTTCTCTTTCTTTTTCTTTTCATAAAAGAAGAAAACCTCACCTTTACCCTGCACCCATATGCCTGCAGCTGTATAGATACTCCCGTCTCTGAAACCACCATTAATCATTCGGCACGCGAACAACCGCTAACGTTTGCTCCGCAATTAATTTACGCTCGGTTTAATTCTCGACGATTTCTAACCGGTCATGATCGCGATCATCACTCTGGCCCGAAATACGTCAGAAATATTTGCGACACGACGCGAAATGAAGAGAGCCCAATATCGTACTCTATACGGAAAATATGCGACTCCCAAAGAGAGTGACACACTTTGGATACGGGTCAGTAGAATCTCTTGGAGACGGACGAATTCCATTCGGATTGATTTATATCTATAGCCATTACCTTGCCCCAGATCTGAGTAAATGTCTTATTCCAGGGAGTGACAGCTGCTATATTGGGTCCAAGTTTCTATCAAGTAGTTCCCGCGTTTGTTACATCCTAGACCGAGTTGGGTATGATATATAAAGTTGAATGGTAAATTAGGCTGTCGAATTACGCGTGTATATGTATACAGATAAATCTCGAAGTAGGACTGTTCCTTTTTTCCTTTCTTGGTCGGCAAGATTGATGAAATTCGATAGCACGTGGTCGCCGAGGCGTACCAAGGAAAAACATACTTTTGTCCCGGTGGGTTCAGTTCTCATCAGGAGAAATGCTCCTTGAAAAAGGTTTCATCTCTTTCCCTTTTATTTTATTTTATTTTTTATTTTTTATTTTGTATTTTCTTCCCCACTTTTCTTCTTCGTCTTATATTTTTCTTCTCGAATTTTACACCGTCGCGGTCGCGTCGCTTCCGTATATCTCCTTGCTTTAATTTAGGTACGAAATGTACTCTGGGTAAGATACTAAATCAACGGGAGCTTACTGCAAGCATTGAAAGAGCTGTTATGAAAAAAGAAAGCGAGGAGAGCCAATCCCGAGACATTTACTTTGGCAATGACGTGCTATAAAGTATAGCCAAACAAAGCGACGTAGGTACCAAGCTACTACCACTACTGTAGGGATCGAGCTGATGTTTGTTCGTATAAAAGTCCGATCCACCTGTCTTTTATTTTCCTACTTTACCGCTTTTCCGTTATACCCTCAAGCAAGGACGAAAAGTCCTTTTCACCCTTCCTATACCGACTTTCGTCCATGTGCCTTACTTACATACATACATACATATATACAGCAGATCTCTATATCTTTATACTGTTTCCCTCGATCAACCTTTCATGTCACTTCCGTCGCTCCAAATTCTTTCCTCGCCTCGCTTGCGTATTCACCTATATCTATTCACATGTGTGTAGACAGGGTCCCGGGTTTCCATACGTGAAAAGAATCAGTCAGCCATAAGATATATTTTTTTTAAATTTACATCTCGGCGTACTTATACAGTCTTTGAATTCGCGGAGAGTCGAATTTTTGTCGGTCAAATCGTTCGGCAAATTTCACAGATTTCCTATACGCAGTTATTCACAGTATAGAAATTTTTTCGCATCCTATCCGTCCCCATGGCTATGACCATCTTCGACAAACCAAAGAAAAATTTTCACTGCCAAATAACTAAACAGAATCTTAAAGATTCGCTGAAAATGTTTTTTTTTTTTTTTTTTTGCCAAAAATAATGATTTAAGGAAAACTTTTCAGATAAATGAATGATTCTGTTCCGCTGGAGAAAAAGGGGTCGTATATATGTGCGTATCGGTGATCTGCTCAGCACACAAAAGGCACTAACACAGTGGGAGGTGAACCGGGTATATTTTATCCGAAACAAAGCTCTAAAAAATATCATTTACAGTCAGAATATACAAAATAGCTCAAGCTGAGCCTCGGCTTGAAGGTAGAGCCGCGATGATGAAGACAATATATTATTATACCCAGCTTTAGCTATCCTTATTTGCATGGCTGAAGGGATGGTCCAGGAGTAGGTATATACGCGAGGTTGCAGCTTAAAAATTTGACAAGAGCTCGTATTTTACATCTCCTAAAGTTTATGCCCTTGGAAGTTTGGAATTTTAGTATTTCGGAGGAACGGTCAGGTGCTATAGTTTCCGCCAACTGCTGTCAGACATTTTAGTAAAGCAATATGCAGTATGAGTATAATATTATAATTTTTAGGTAAGGCACGAAGGAAGGAAGAAGAAAAATAAAAAGATAAAGGAGAAAAAAGAGAAAAAATTGCAGAAAAAAAATGTTCAACAACTTTATACAAATTAAGTTATTCTATTTTTATTTGTATGTAATTTTTTTTTTTTGAGTATAATTATACGTCAGCTTGCATTGCTGAACAGGTGAGGTCTGTGCCGAGGGCCAAGGGTGATTTAATCTTATTTTTCTTCCTTTTTTTTCCTACCCTCGTCGATGTACAAGTCTGATTTCTCTTTGCTTCGCTAATGAAATTACCGGATAGCTCTCCGACCCGCGTTTCGTGGTTTAATATTGCGTCCGCACGACGAGAAACCACTTTCCTTCGATCCACGAGCCTCATCTTTTCGAGGAGGACTTATCCACCTTGCCTTTGTTCGAGAATCCTTCGTGCGAAAGTCAAGACGACGATGTGAATATTGTATCTCAGTAGATAGTACGTACGAGCAATCCTTTTGAAGGTATACGCGCAAAACGTTTCTTTGTAAAACGTCCCTCATTTATATTCATTTTCATCAAAAGGCAGCTCCATCAAAAGTGCATGAAGACCCAATTTGCAAGCTCCCAACTTCTCGCGCCGTTTCCCATAATAAAGTCAAAGAAATTACTCATTTTTTTTTTTTTTTTCTTTCCCTTTTCTCGACAATTCAAAAGAAATAAGAGAAATCCTGGATTAAATTTCTTTCCGAATTTTATTCTTCTTCACTTACACGGATCCCAAAAAAATCAAAGGTATATATGTACATATATTCATCACGAATTCGACACTTGACGTAGGTATACGTAACTACCACACACACCTATCTACTTACTCAAGTTACTGCAGAATATCTACTCGGTAAAGTGTGACTAACGTTCGTGTTTGCCTGACCCACACTGTCTGATATCACTGACAGCTTCGCCCTAAACGTTCGTCTCGTTTCGGGGCATTAAACTAGAAGCAATTCGGTACTTGGGGCTTTTGTTTTGAGCATATGTAACATGAAATATGAGCCGTGCGATGGGCGAGTCGTAAATCAGTAAGTATATACGCCAGTTGATCGATATATGTGGCTTGAAATGAAAATGAAATTGCTTTTTGTAACAATATACGAGGAATATTATACGCGCGCATTGATACAGGTGTACCTGCCTAATATGAAAGCCATAAATCAGCGAACGGCAGATCAAACGATTACTAATTGCGATCTGTATCCATGCGAAAAGCTCTGGAAAATGGACCGGGGCTTTTCTATCCCCGTATTTCCACTATCTGTCCAAACTACACGTATTCCTGTCGATAAAAGATCCGCCGAATGATCGCGGGCAGGCTAGACCGTGGCAAAAAAAAGATATACATATCTAGATATAAACGTGAGATTTTTTTCCAGCATGAATAATGTACATACTCGATATCTACTCATTTTATTGACGAGAACGTGAAGCCGATCTATTGGGGAACCTCTCGCCTCGTATACGCCGAAGAGGAGTCAAGATTAATTTACATTCCACTATACTTTATATTCGTTTGCTTAACGCCTATACCTACTCACGCGAAGGTTCGGTGGGGGTGTAATGATAGTGAGTGACGATTAACTCGAGGGGTTATTTCACACGATTGGTAAAAGTGTAAAAAGCGAATATGTGACCGGGGGAAGAATTACAGCCTGTGCAACCGGCGGCGGGAAAATAGGCGTAAATAAATGGGGAATTGGTCCGTTAAATATTTATTGTTTGGCTTGTATTTTTTTCGTTTGGGACGTATCGTTCGAATTAATCATATATTTTATGTCCCAAGGGTCGGGTATGAAGGATTAGCAATATAAACGAGAATAATACGTCTTCCTGAGGGATGTAGGAAAGTTAAGGAAAAGTTCGACGTTACACAAATTACTCTTATGCTTCGAGACTCGAATTCATATCACCCCGTCGTTTTAACCTGACGATTTAACTTTTACAATCTAACTTTCTTCAAACGTTGCATTCTCCCGACACCCTTAAGATACTCGGCTCGTTTCTTGAACCATCAACCGGGACCGTTTCCCCGTTTTCAACACTCTCAAGTATTTTGCCAAGGAGGCGTACGTAGCGTGAGTCTCCTCACGGTAAATTTAAACCCTCGAAAGTGTCGGAACGGTATTAGAAATTCTGAGGCAACGCAGTTACTCGAGTTATTGTAATAAAGCCTCCCCTAAATCCCGAGCTTTGAACTTGATTCTGACCACTTCGGGCCGTGCCGAATCCTGAATAAATCTCGAACGAGGTTTGCTAATGGGTAAATTTTCGACCGCTAACTAACTGGGTAGCAAATCTCGACACCACTCAAGGCAACATACGCCTGGCTATAACCACCCTCTTTCATCCTCGGATTTAGCTCCCGGCATACCGTCGCGCGTCGCTAGAAACTATAGCCGAAGTTTGTATCACCCCTTTCATAGATTCGAACAAAAAGACGATAGAGCTTCCGACTGTAGTCTATGAGAGCTCTTTGATCCTGATCCTGATCCTGCATTAACTATTCGCGGGGTGAAAAGTTTCGGCATACTTACTAGGGCTGCGGCTCGTATTATTAAATCGGGAGAAATAGAACGAGGGATAAATAAGGGCTGGAAACTATTCCGGGATTTATTCACGGCTTCGCTGTAACCGCGCTACCGGAATTGTTAACTTTCTGAATATTATGTAATCCAACTATCCTCGGTAAAAAGTTACTCACTGCTCCGAGCTAAATCGGATTGAAGCACGCTCATTGTAGAGTTAAACCACTGGAAGTGGGACTCTCGCCTTCTTGCTACAACGACCTGTAATCTTCCGGTTGGAAAAGGTGGGAAATAGGTACGACGATGTTAGTTTATGACTAAATTTCACCGTCGGTTTCCACCGAAATTATCAGATTATATAGAACGCGACAGGCTGCCTGGTACACGCCGTGTCAGCCGGCGGTATAATGCCATTATTGATAACACTAAATTCGTTACATTGCTTTACCCTTTGATAGTCACTCGTCAGGATCATTATTATTTGGTTTAGGACACGCAGTAAACGCATCAAGTAATTGTTTGCCCACCCTAGACGATAAGAGACCCTCAATTTCTCTTCGGGGTGGTTTATCCTATTTAATTATCGCCTGTATAAATCGACGAAGAAATTTCTCTTCCATTTCATTTGACTCGAGAAAAAATGCGTGTGAGTCTGCATGCCCACAACCGGCCACAAAATTTTGCATAATTGAATTATCAACTGACGAGTGTCGGAAATAATTCAACGAGATCAAGTGCGGTAGAGCTGCCAAATTGCTCTCTGGTAACTGGATAGGAATTGAACTATTTAAAACGGTTGAAATTTAAGAGTGCCTCATTTTCTTTCTTTTCTTCCTTTTTTCTCTCTCGTTTTCTGCCCTCAACGTCGGCGCCTTTTTCTGCCTTTAATTGCGGGCCGGTTTAATGGGGAGAAGAGTAAAATAAATTTTTATGGAAATGTTCGATTTGCCGTACGTGCAGCTCTGAGTCAGGGTAGGATATCGTACGTGTATCCGATTGAGGGTAAAAGTTATATCACAGCTACAAGTTATTAAAAAGAATAAGGGCTCTCTTACCGCAACTGCAATTTAGTGTCTCGTAAATGTCTTCGAGAAGGTTGTAGTTAACGTCAGTCTCTGGATTGTCCAGCAGCTTGTTCCTGGAAAAAGTTCATCGAAGTATATACTATTACAGAGAGTTCTGCTAATTCGTTTATAAAGTGAGCCAGCTCCTCCTGCCAGGCGCCATGAAGAGAGAACTTACGGCTTATCGTCTATTAGTATCACGTTTTCGCGACCCGCGTTTGCGAGACGTCGTCCCTCTCCCTTTTCCTCTTTTTTTTCTCTCTTTACCCTCCCCATGGAAGAGGGGATGAAAACGCGACTGTAGCCTGGCGTCGTCGTATTTAGGGTGAGAAAAAGACGCGTCCCGCAATACTTGGAATCTTTGAAATATCATTTCCGCTACGATATCCGCGAAATATGGCGCGCGGTAAAGGTAGGAGCCTGAGACCGTCACGTTTCTTCGTGTGGCAATTTTTATTTCCGCTAAGCGAAAATACGAAAATACAATCTTCCCGTGAAATTTATTGCCCGGAAACTTGTTCCTCGAATTGAAAGGACGTGGCCTTCTCCGTTGGATCAAACGAGGCAGGACACCGAAAGAGTTTATTGAGTCCTTGCGCCGCAAAGAGGCAGGCGACCAGGACTTTAGGGCGAGGTTTAAGAAAACTGAGTTGACAAATAAATGAAGGTAGATATTTCATCGTGTTAAATGAATCGTTTCTACAGTTTGACCTTTGCCATTAGAAATCGTGCCATTCCGATGATACTTACAAAGCGGCTGCCGTCGACAGTGGCAACTTGTCTTTGCTTATAACTGCGCCAAGGGCTGTCGCAATAGCTTCGTTCTAAAACAGAGAAAAAAGGGAACAATAAAAAAGAGAAGAAAGGAAAGGAAAGGAAAGGAAAGTGAGAGAGAAATCACGTCACGTCTAAACCCCATTGATTACGATTCGAATATACGATAAGGAAAAGGAACAAAAATAATAAAATAGAAGAGAAGAGAAGGAGAAAAATCTCTATCAAACTTTGTAACCAATCATCGATCTAAGCCGAACTGTAGACATAGTTTATAACCGCGAGTTAAGAAGAAAAACTAACGTATGAAATATTGCCGTTAGGGCAAGAAACCTTTTTTTTTTCTTTTTTTTATCCTTCTTTTTCACAAAAAAAACCTATATCATATCTCGATCAATTAAACTTTTATAACCACGACGACGAGTAAAGTTTTTACCTTCCCTCAGCGTTTTCGCAGTTTTATCTTCTCCCTCGCAAACTGATAATAATAATAATAATAATAATAAAGATGAGTTAAAATTCTGAAAATTATTACCATTATATTCTTTCCTCTTCTATATACTTTTTTGCTTTCAACCCTTAAGCAAATCAATGAATAATGATTGATGAAAATTTATCGTACAATAGCGTCAAACTCCTGTCTATATGCAACCATTTTTACACCGGTGTTACTTTGGTAACATGCTCGAGTGGTTTATTTATAAAAATGCTCTTTGATCTAATACCTAGTTAAAAATTCTGTCACTTTGCTGTCAGGTTCTTTAGTGGTCTGTTTACCAATCCATTTTCTCCCTCTCTCTCTCTCTCTCTCTGTGCCTGTTCGCTCGTATCCACATACTCGCGAAATGGATATGGCTGTGTTGAAGTGTATTCAGATTCGTGCATATAGTACATTTAGATGCGTATGTATACATATGGGTGTACGAAATGCCGCCCTAGGCGTCCGCTTTATTTGACGCTGCTCATTACGCGTGGGAGGTGATTTCGCCCGAACGGATAACGGACCGTTATTGGGTCGTGACTGCACTGCGAATGGCATGGTATCCACCACAAATCTTCATGGAATATTGCTAACGTGATTGGCATGCGGTTTAACGAACTATGTACACACATAGAAACGAGGATATTAATTATTATATAAGGTCAAAACGATCAATGAAAAATAACCATTATATTCGTATTATAGCGTCCAATCGATCGAACCAGAGACCAAAACTTGATTTTATCAAATGAATAAACTCCGAATAAAACAAAGTCCTCGATCAGCGTGTTGTCCTTTTGTCAGAAGGGGTCAGTCAGCTACTGCTATTAAGGAGGACCAAGAAAGGATAAGGGGCCGGTGTATCCTTCCGTGTTACGTGAGAGTGGGTCCTGTTAAGGCCGGTCAAAGGATCAAGTTGACCGTCAAAGTCGCGATTATAATGTAACAAACTGTTCGGTGATCTTCGAGCGAAGCTGTCGATCGAAAATTGAATTTAATACGTATACAGGGTGATTTTCGGCATAGAATAAATACTTATACTCGTATGCCAGCTGTAACAACTTTTGGGAGAAAATGATGAAAACTAAACGTTCCAGGTAATCAAGTATAAGATTAAGTGTAATATACTACCGATGGATTTGTCAGTACGAGAACGGCAGCCCTCAGATGTTTCAGGTTCAAAGTTTGGGTATTTTCCTGATCCTCGACATCGTCCCCAAGGAACGACGTGATTTGTACAGATGATTGTCTCAGTGGTTTTGTCCTGCGATGATGATGATCCCGCGGGGATTCCCCAGTCTGACGAATGTCATCCTGATCACGGGTCACTGGCACGTATCGTCGCGAGAATGGACATGCCATTTTCTCTATATTCCACTAAAATATTGCTTATTATTTGTCGATAATTAGTCAAATTTGCTTCTCCTATAACGAACAAAAAAAATTGAAAAAAAAAAAAAATGAAAAAAAACAAGAAACGAACAAAAATGGAAAAAATCCGCGAGATATCTACCCCTTCGGAAAATCTGATGCACGCGTGACTTTGTCACGTCGCAGGTCTCGGCTTATATGCGTGTGTGTATATATCTCTGCGGTACCGAGTCGGCGAAGGGGTTTGTTTATACCGTCATCAGCTGTGTCGACAAGGAGCAGGGATCATGTTTATCAAATATAATCACCTGCGAGTGTCGCAGGTCGTTCGTTGGGGGGAGGTGGGCACCCTTTAAAATTAGGTGCTGTAACCGATGGGCGACGATACTAATTGCTCACCGTTAACAACCTGCCAATTTCGCTAGTTAATTAGGAATTATAATCCGTTTTAACAATAAGGTTTGAAAATTTTCGCTCTCAAAACGGCGAATATTCGGCGTCCAAACTACCTTGAAATACGCGCATGACTTCAGACGCAAATTCATTCTATTGCATTGCGATGTGTGCTAAGGGTGGAATATCGTAAGAAACGTTGTACAGTTAAATCGAATCCAACCCACGATCACGGGCGAATTTTATTTCCGAATGGAAATAACGTATATCTATGTCTCTTCCTACGGGGTGAGAAGTTTCACCGATCAGACTCTCCTATACCTCTCGCGGCTTACTCTAGCGTAACGCGATTGCAAAAGTATCGCGACGTCCAGCTATCGGAACTGTGACAAAATTGCTAAACATACCGCAACGCCGGTAGTGACTGGGCGCTACGCGCCATACTGGATGAAAATTGACCGAGGTAGGTTCAGCCAGCTCCGCGGCCACCACCACGGGTTCAGCAGTAGCGCTGCGCGAACAACCCCTAAGAAGAGGGGTGCGCGTGCGTAACACGCCCTGCCCGCGACGTGCCTTGATCTTCATCTGTCCCAATTTCCACCCGCGTTACTCTCGTGTTACCGATGTTGTTACCCACATTTAGAAGCACTTAGCGCTCGCCACTTCTCCACCGACGCGTCGTTTGCCCCAAAAATTTTCCACCCAAATTATTGTCGGCTTCAATTTTACCGGAAAGGCAATGGCTCTCGGCTTTCCGACCCCAACTCCCCCGTCTCTATCCAGTCCTTCCCTCGTCTGGGTTTCGGAAAGCCGAAACTAGGCCCCTAATTAACTGGCGAAAGTCATTTCATACATTGACGATTAATTTCTCGACCCCCTGCGAGAGGGGCTATAAACGATCGTCTAACTCGCCAGGGTGACTAATAGACTAATCAGGTTTGGCAGGCTGTCGATATTGTAGAGAAAAATGATCCTGTAGAGCCGAGGGCCCGAACTGGTGGCTATAAGTATGTTCCGAGATTTTCCGGCGCAAGTGCGTATTGCGTAATGCGTGTTGTCGTTTAATATGATAGCAAGTTTTAAGGTGGGAATAGAAATTACGCTATTATTCTCGGATTCTAGTTCTGGCGGGGCTGAATTGGAGCCGGGTTAATCCCACGTGTGACATGAAACCAGCCCCTCCGACAACAGGCGGTCTTTTTCCTGAGCGAATTTCGCGAATCTGCATACCGTAAATAAATAGGATATTGAAATTGGAAAAACGCGAAGACCGCGGATCCGGATCGGGGGATTGAAACTCAGAATTTTATTATTACCTTTATCCAATAATTGCAATTTCTGGATGCGAAAAGCTCGGATTTTCATTGCAGATCTTATCCGTACCGTGCCTTAATTCAACGCGGAACGCACTCGGGGCTAACCACCCTCCGAAAACCCATTCCTCACGGTGGATTGAATCAAAATCAATAATAAGACCAGCAGTGGGTAGTATGGAACCGGAAGCTCTTAGGTTAGACATTTTTTTACTGTATTCAAATTTTTATTTAATTTTTTTTTTTTTTGGTTTATATATGCGAGAGAACACGAGGGTTGCGGAATATTTTTCATCCAATCATTTTCACCGACGACAAGAATCAACAGAAAATCGTGGCGATCAAATTCACTTTCCCGTACGAAATTCGATCCCTTAAATTTACACTGGGCAACATTTATGGTTAAACAAACACCCCTGGGCTCAGAACTCGCGTATACATATGTATATTACTATATTCACGCAGCGAGGGTGTACTGGATTATTTTCAACTCGTTTCCAAGCATTGTAAACACTAATTTTGACGAATAAAAACCGTTTCAATTCATTCGAATGCCGTTTATATTCATATTTATTGAAACGAAAGAATGAACGAAATGACGAAGAGGAAAGAGGGAATAAGGGTGAGAAAAGAAAGGCTTGAATTGTTAACGAGATGAAGTTCAAACGAAATGAATTGTTAATAAAACTAAAGAATTTATATAGCCGATCGATCTTCCCGACTAAATAAGTAAATAAATAAATCGTTTTATGGGCCAACTCCCGGGCAATATGAAGAGACGATCGTAACGGATCGTAACGGGTCGTTGTGTCGTGGGGGTTATAGTTTTCGTCTGAATCGTTATAAAAATCTTATTATCTTTACGATCATCCAGAATCGAAATCCGGCGATTGGAAATCGATGGGGAAGTTGAGGTGGCCGACATACTCGCCCCGTGGTTCTATAGTTACGATTTCATTTCTCGGGGGGATGAAGCTAGTTTAATAATTCAAACTGTGCTCAGAGAAAAGCGGATGCGACGTGACACTCCCCGTGAGTCGTAAAACAATAAACGAGACTTCGATCTGAAATTCACCAAAGTAGGTATATACTGGCGGCGGGTTCTCCGCGTAAATCTCTCCTCTCTAAGAGTAAGTATATCAGCCCCCAAGCCGGACAAATTCGTCCTGGCTCGAGCTTTTTTATCCCGCCATACCGCGAACGCCGAACTTCTTGCCTTACCAACGAACTTTGGCCACTCAACAAAATGCCACCCGTTTTTCACCCTGCAATCTACCGAACCTTATGCATTAATTAATCTTTATGCATTGCTCCGAGCTACATTAAGCTCAGCCTTCATCCTATATATATTTGTCTTTACAAAAGACTTTCGGGTTTTCCTCCGGCATCGGGTAAACAGAATTCAAACTCCTCCGCACAGACGGGGCTTTTCTTTTTTTCAACTTACTTCTTTTTCTTCTTCTTTACTTCTTCTTCTTCTTCTTCTTCTTCATTTCATTTTTATTTTCTCCTAGAATCTTTTTCTACACAGCTCTCGATACGGAGCAGGGTAAAATACGCGTCTGTAATATACTACGGCTTGGTGTTTGTATGTCGTTTGAATGGCTTCAATAAGGAGCTGCGAGCTTGAATTACATAAGAGTGTGTAGATTGGTGGTCTGGATTGAACGACGTGCGGAGATAATCTTTTCGATGATCGTTGCGTGGGTATACCGTACAGCCCAATTTCTGTATCAGATGAAATCGTTTATATATACAACAATTCGGAGTCCTTTTCTATGTATATACCCATATATACCTCCGTCTCGTATTTCTCCGGACGTTTCACCCTGGCTGCGAACCTTATTCTAATTTTCCTCGCGAGCCATCCAACGCGTAAGCACTGCGCGGGGTATATAATACGTATAACTTTAACAGGCGGGAAGTAATTCCGATAAAAATCCGATCTAATCATTTACCAGAGATTGAAACCTGGTCCAATACCGAGTGTAATTCAACGAGGGGATCCCCGTCTTCGCCCTACTCAATCTAATAACAAACAAATGACAAATCCTTAAATAATTCACCCCCCATCCCCCATCCCCCGACGCTATTTCTCTTTAACGCGTTTAATCCTATTACTCGAAACAAGTTTATCGATCGATTATTTACCACCGAAGAATACAACCCCCGAACCAAACGACTCGTGTACTGATTTACGGTGGAAATATTTTTCCAGGGGGGGATGAAAATTTTCTCGATTATCTAATTTTTTGATTCAACAACCGGCTGGTTCATGCGGGTCTAATTAACGCGAGGATGTTTATACCGTAATCTTCGAAGGCGGGTAATTCCTGGGCATTTATACTGCGCGAGGAACTAAGGGAGAAAGGCGGTGGTTTAAACCCTAGATCTCCTCTACTCGAGCACGTTATACTCTCTCTTGTCTACTCTACTCGTATATCTTTTCCATATTGTCACATCCCCGTAGATTCTCAGTCGAGTAAGTTAAGCGGATTGAAGTTTTCGTGCTGGGAGAGTCGACGACTATCTAGGTGGCGCAGCTGGAGTCGAAAATCGATACCTATCTTCTCCGGCGGCTGGTTTGCAGTCACTGCCTCGTGTGCACGAGGCGAGCACCATTCCATGGTTGGCTGTCGACGCGAAATGGAATGATATTTGACAGCGGGGAACCAGGGCGCCAATTTCATCTTTTATAAATAAACAACATGGTACGTCCGGAAGTAACTGAAATAGAAACGAAAAAACGAGAAACCGTCGAGAGGAATTGAACTGAAAAATCAAAAATTCAAAAAATAGTCGCTTGTTCAGAGGGTTGCGCATCCCTTAGCTTCTTTAAATTCGATTCGGGGTTATCAGTTGTACCGTAGGGAAAGAGAAATGAAAAATAATAAGAAAATAAAGAAAAACAGCAAAAACAAACTACATACTCATCAAATTTTTCGATATCTCCTTTTGTGCAGTATGGTTTTGTGAACTACGCCCTGGAATTGCTGGTAGTGAAGACATTCGACACCGAAACATGGGAGATTATAAAGTACGTAATTCTGTCAACCGAATGTCATTCTGCACATGTGTCAAATTTGGATAATTAATCATGCCTCATCATGTTTTGAGTACTGAATTTTTGGTTTTCCTAATTTTTTCACGGATGATTTCATCGCTCCGAAACGATCGAGTCGAAAAAAAAAAATCAAAAAAAAAAAAAAAAAGAAAACTTGGGGGTTGTGTAATTTATTGCAACATTGGGATTTTCGCGTTACGCGAGCGTCGATTAATAGGAGTTAAAAAGTCGAACGACGTTCGTGACTGGCGTCGATTGGCACTGTCACGAATGATGAATATTCGAAATTGAATGTTTGGTATCGCGAAAAAGAGAAAAAATGAAAAATGAAAAAAAAAAAAAAAATCTGCCTACATGTCATTTTTTAATTGAAATTCCCCGAGCAGTCAGAGTCGGATTAGTGTCAATTAAAAGTCAAACGTATCGGGGGTAGTTCCGTCCGATTGATGGATGGAAGAAAATGCGAGACAAAAAAGAACATAGTAGAACTACATGCATAATAAATAATTTTGCAAACTTTCGTAAAATATTGCTTCTCACCTTATTTCTAACCATGCACGAAGTTCGCTGCCCTCTTTCTCACTTTTATCCCTTATACATTATATATTTACCAACCTGTAGTATGTAACTATATAATATCACCCCTGACTTATAACACAAAAATTATACATACATACGTAGAGAAATTTGCGCGAGCGCGATCCATGTCAAATTAACTAATTTGAGTTCTGGTCAGTCGGTCGCAAATATCACCCTAAATATCCCGTAGTTAGTTATTTGGCCGAGAATTTCTGACCAAGCTCAAGTTACTGGATAGACGATCTCCGACTCGATAACCATAAGTATATATACATATATACGGTGAAATCATATTTAAATCGGTTGTTATTCCTCCTAAAGAATTTCTTCGACCTGTACACCTGCATCTGTTAGTTCAAGAAGATCAAGAAGATACGGGGGCGTCATAAAACCGCCCTCGCATAAAATTAAACGCGAAATACAAAGCCGAATAAGAATATCGCCTTACAACGCGAGCTCGATCGTTCTCGGGTATTTTTGCAACTTTCATACACTTCGAAATTTTCCGATTTGTTTTTTCTTATCTTTTCGTACTGCAATAATCGTTATCGCTAGTATCTAGTAGAGCTAAATTTTATCTGAATTATATATATCTAGAATTTGTTCTTTCTTTTTTCTTTTTTTTTCTTTTTCTTGTCTCTTTTAGGAAAGATGCGGCCGTCAATATGGAGGGGCAATTTTTGGTCCGACAAATTTACGACGACGAGATTACCTACAATCTGATATCGGCTGCTGTAAACCGTCTGAGTAGGTATCGTTGATGGGTAATGTGTAGTGTGCAATAGTATCTAGTGTCTGTCGAGAGCTCTATACGTGTAATTTACTGATGCGACTGCTGCAGCGACTGCAGCCACTGTACATGCATTAAAACGACGTCGCGTCGCTTCCTCGTTATAAATCTCGAGATTTATGGCCGGCTGATTTTCTACGGGTTAAATATTACCTTAATTTAGTCGTTTTATTTGATAGCCAATGAAAAGACCCTTTACAAGGTTATAACGAATTAATTAAGACATGCTTAAGCGCAAGTTGTTAGTCGATATAACGATTTAACATCACGCGAACAAATATAATTCCAGGGTTCTAATTCCTCGATTTATTTTTAGCGCAGTTCTTTATTTTTTTCGCCTTTTTTTTTCTTTCTTATAAATATGGAAGAGAGTGGTAGCGTTTTAGATAAATATAGGTAAAACGCCAGGAGAGGGAGCGAGGCGAAAGGGTTTTTGCAGGAATTTATTCTGACGTTTCCATTTATTCATTTTACCTCTTTCTTTCTTTTTTTTTCTTTTTTTTTTCTGTTTTTTTTTTTCGCTTCTTCTGGCACGATAAATCAAGAGGTAATCTCTCTTCTTGAACTCCGCGCATCCATTCGAATAAGTAAACATATATAGACAGTGGTTTAACTTAATTAACACTATGAATTATTCTAGACATCCCGGCTAACAAAATACTCGAACTTTTTGGAAAAACATTCTTTGAATTTTGCCAAGATTCTGGCTACGACAAAATTCTTCAAGTACTCGGCGCTACACCCAGAGATTTTCTTCAGGTAATCAATGTCACGCATGCGAATATACATACATACAGTATAATTCACACACAACGTCATATATTCATTATCAATTTTTCATACTTTGAAGAAAAAAAAGAAAAAAAAAAAAGAAAACGCAGACCTTTACATCGTTAGAAATTTCTCGACCCGGTCCGGGCGATCCGCCACCGATCATATATCCGTTCGAAGTTATTTAAATACTCCGTTTTTGATCCACGTTCCATGCGGATCTTGGTACCTACGTCCCTATAAATCTATAATGGAAATACGTTTTTAATCCAATTTCCATACAGAACGCCCTCCCCATATAGGAGGTCCGCCATTACCGTCAACGGTTTGCGAGGGCGAGTTTTGCCACCTACGCCTCGCCTCGGGTTCTTCGAAAATATTCCCGTTATTATTTTTTTTTATTTTCATCTTTCACTTCATTCTATTAGTTCTTTCATTCTCTGACTGACTGCCATTCATTCGCTTAATCCATTGAAGTTAATGAAATTTTGGACCGTTCGATTTTAACGAAACTAAAAACTTCAATCAGCTCGTGTAATGATTGGGATGAAATTCAACCATTGATCAATGATACCCTCGATGTATAACCGGGTCGAGAATTTCATCTACAAAGGGCTAGGCACGTCTTCGCCCACCTACAGTCACCTTCGCCTATAAAGTAGCGGGGCGTGCCTTTTGAGTGGTGTGAAAAAGCAAAAGAAAAAAAACAAAAAAACAAAAAAAGCAAAAAAAGTTGAAGACAAAATTGGTTCATTAATAAGAAGAAAAATACAATTCAAGAATTTGGACGCCCTCCACGACCACTTGGGCACGTTGTACCCGGGAATGAGGGCGCCTTCCTTTCGCTGCACGGAAAGACCGGAGGATGGAGCCCTTATCTTGCACTACTACTCGGACAGGCCAGGTCTCGAGCACATTGTCATCGGTATAGTGAAGGTGAGTTTATAAGTGAGTGGGAATGATTGAAATTCGTTATTTTGAAGGGGTTGAAAGAATTGGTGCAAATTTGATCGACTATTTGTCAGAAATTCCCACCCCCTGCAAGCTGTGATTTAATTTTCGAGACGAGTGAAGCTGAAGAGTTATATCCATATGTATAAGTAACGTTGCGGTTCTCGGAGTGCAATTTGTACGGAAAAAAATCCAGCTTTTCTTTTCAGCATTCGTACTTCGTGTCGCGAAAACTCCGATTCTACGATCAAAAATGAAAAATGTGTATAAAAGCTGAAATGAGAGGAGACGATACGAGTTATGTTGTTTTCGTTTAAATCCTGTCGACAATTTTTCGCGACATTTTCCCCAGCTATAAATTCTTATCACCTATATACGTACGGAGTATAAAAACTGGCGTATAAAGTTCGTTTTGTCCATGTTTCTTTTTCTGCTCTATACGTTTCTTCGAAAACTAAAAAGAAACTCGGTTTTCTTCATTTCGAACTTATTTTTCGGGGAGGAAAATCACCCCTTATTTTATTCCGCGGGTCATAAAAGGGGGACGAAGTCTCTTTATAAATCGTATATAGGTACCAACCCCCGATAGAATTTACATATAACGCGTGTGCTCGCGCTCGAGAGGCTGAGGACAGTAAATTGTGCTAATAATGGAAACGTTGATCAGACCGTAGCGAAGAAATTGCACGGAACAGACGTGGACATGCAGATATTGAAGACGAAAAATGAGTGCGATCACGTTCAGTTTCTCATCACCGATTCCTCGGCGCCAGGGGTTGTCTCGAAGCCGATGATTGCGGAGTTCCAAACTTTGTCTCTCGGTAAGTGTGGGGATTTATATTCTATTTCGTGTTACAAGTATATAGCCCGCAGGTATAGTGATAACTGCGAACTTTTGCCGAAGAATTTTCTTCTTTTTTTTTTTATTTCTCGTATTTCCGCAAAACTTTTATCCCCAGTTCTTAAAAATATCTTATTGTCTCTGGCGCGTATCTCGGTTGTTCGAAACGTTTACATGAAGGGGTTGTTTCGTAGAAAGTTTGGAATAAGGCGACTTTTGTTAAAAGTTTGTAAAGCCTTAAGTACGCATGTACACGTATACAAAAATCCGAACTATTTTCACACCCCGGCTTTCACAGCTCTATAATACACGAGGAGCGCCCCTGCTTTGTCCCTGTTTGCTTTTCGCGAGAGAAAAGGGAGAGAAAGGTACGATAAGCCAAGATAAGCAACCGAGGCGACGCTTTCGTGCAGGGTAATGATTAACAGCGTTGAACTATGTCTGCGTAATTACTTCAGCTGGTTCTACCGCTCGGCGATAATATCTTAACAATTTAGTTCCATGAATTTTATTCTATTTACCCCCTGAACGTCACTACCCCAATCTTATCGCTACAGTAATCTTCCGTGTATTTTTCAAATTATTCAACATCCCCGTGACTCAGGGAAGAAAAAAACGCTCCCAGGTCAATCGTCGGAATTACAATAATACCTACAGACTCTTCCATGCTCCCGGCGGTATCGTGCAGTCATTCGCCAAAACCCAAAAAAGAGGAAATAATATTTCCAAGCTTTACCTACCCTTAGCCGCCAAATTGGGTAAGATAATATTAACAATCCGCTGCGTTGGCGTTTCCCTCTTGAGGTTAAATATAGGGTAGGTACGCTTTTCTTTCCCCGGTATATTATCGTTGACATTATTTTCGCCACTATATTAATACAGCATTATTTTCCTCCCTTTTACTTTTCCACTTTTTACGACAGGCGGCAAATTTTCTCCATTGAAATATTGATAGGAGGTCAGATTGGCGGAGGTTGTAAAAAATTTAATACCATGAACGTAAAGATTCCTTTTCTTCCTTCCTTCATGCCTGGGCTGCATGGTGGAACCTGGATCGAAGAGGCAGGTCTGTTTCATCGACCGTTGATGTTCGTTAAATGTTACAGAGCCAAGGGTTAGTCCTGCTACGTTCTGCCGGGTATTTCCGTTCCATCTAATGTTCAATAGGCAGCTGACGATCGTGCAGACTGGGAGCACTATTACCCGGGTAATACCGCAGGTCTGCAGTGGTAATTGCAAATTGAACGACATTCTGCTGACCGTAAGTTTACCAAATCTTGACTCATTTCTTGTAGAGGTGAGAGGGAAGGAAAGAAAGTAAAAAACAATTTATAGCCCTGTTTCATTGCCTTCATTTCAGTTTATTCTTGTATCAACGTTTAATTCACACCATCCACCGAAGAGATTCGCGAAGAGTATAGCTCTGTATTCGATAGCTATTAAGTTACGACACTCAATTACTTAACGCTTCAAGTTTCCTGAGATTGGATAAACCTCGTTAAGAAGACTGACATTTCGTCAGGTTGATATTGTTCGATAATATGGGGAGCCAGAAATCAGATGAAAATTAGTTAAATAAGGGTGCAGTTGATATCAGACCTATTACGAGCGTTTATTCACTCAAGGGGTGCGACACTGACGGATATACCAAAGTCGGAAGATAATTTCAGACGATTAAATCAAATTTGTTTCTCTTTTATTTATTTATTTCTTCCTACTCTGACTGAAAGCTCGTTCATCCCTTAACCCAGAAATTGAAATTTGAAGTTCGTCGCCTCGTGAGATAGTCTTGTCTCGTTTTTTCATTCCATTTTTTAGGTCAGGCCCCACCTGGAGTTAACTTTTGAAAATATTCTGTCACACATCAACACGGTGTACGTTTTGAGAACAAAATCTGGGGTCATGCAGGTCGAGGCAGCCGAAGAATTCTCAAACATGCGTCTCAAAGTGAGATAAGAAATACACCGTTAAGAATAAGCTCGCTAACCATCGTCATGTTATGAAATCGTGATTTTCGTTTCTCGCCCTCAGGGCCAGATGCTTTACATCCCGGAAGCAGACTTGGTTACTTTCTTGTGCTATCCGAGCGTGATGAATCTCGACGATTTGACCAGGTAATATTTATTTATGTTTTATCGCCATTCCACGCGTCATGAATATATGGATAGAATTACGTCACTATGATTTATCTCGACGATGAAAAGCTGTCGTTTTTCTCCGTGTTTCCTATTTTCCTTTCTTTCTTTTTCTTATTCCTTTCTCCTTTCTTCTTTTTCTCCCTTTCTTTCACGCTTGACTCAACGATTTCCCGCTATCCACCTCGCCGGTGTTCAGAGTTTCGAAATAGCGATGAAATCGGTGTGCAGAAAGCGAGGGGAAGACATCCCCGAACTGCAAGACTAAATTTTGTTTAATCTCCCAAATTTCCTCATTAGAAATCAATTAAATCCTCATGCCTGAGATCTCTGCTATACTTTGTTCGCGATACACCGTAAGTGAGTGAAAAATTAGACGAAAATTCGTCTGAAAGTGAAACCGTCAGAACCTAGACTAGAAATTTGCGTTTATTCAATTTTCTGTTCGCGGATCTCCTCCCGTACCCTTTGTGACCAACGAGCACGTCTGAGAGGCATTTTCGAGGGTCTTTTCCTACTTCCGACTTTCCTAAATCCTCACTTCTTTGAACCTGTCCAACAATTTTCTCCTCCCTTACCAAGTAGGTAGTATAAGTAAAACGTTTTTGGATATATATATATATACCTATGTAAAAAATCGTATAAAGGGTGAGAAACGCAGTGGCAGACTGGCTTATAGTCGAAAAACGTAGAGTGATATTCACCCCGAGTTCTACGAACGTAAAGTAACGTAACTCACCCTGAGATATGTCATTTAATTCCTTTGTTTCCACCGGCAAAAGTACCCTCTTTGGCCACTTGAGCTTTTGCCACTCCTTCCATCTCTTTCTTCTTTTTTCTTTTTCCTTCTTTATTTTTTACTTTTTTTGTTTTTCGCAGTCTTCCTTTTCACTCTTGATTTTCCTCAGCGATTTAAGAAACTCCATTGTTTCACTCCGTTCCTTCCAGAACGATATCGAGTAAGTAAGTAAGTAAGTAAGTAAAGCAGGGAGGGAATAAGGAATGAGGCAACGAATTTTTAGTAGTCTTATACTTTTATCGAACTTTCGGGATAAATTGCGGATCTTCAAAATTACGATCCCTATAATCCCGAGCTGAGAAGAAAAAAAATAAAACCCGTCATAGAACCTAGGGTAGATATCCTATATACTCGGGTTTTTCGCAAGGATAACCCCAAGCACCTTCAGCTTTTGGCAGAGCTCGGATTTGTCGACGATAAGTGGAATGCTTACTCCAAATCCGCGTGTCTTCTCTGTCTTCTATTTTTCATTTCATCCTATTTTTTTCTTCTTTCTTCTTTCTTTTTTTTTTCTCTTCTCTCTTCCTTTCATGTTACTAAACTCCCGTAGCTTTTCTCTTCGTACGATTGTTTTCTTTACGCCCCCAACTTTCCAACTTCTATATTATTAGTCAAATATATGTACATACCTATTCTTTATCTCAATTATTATCAACGCCCGACAGCTCTGCCCCGTCTCCTAGATAGTACATATGCGTGTCTATCACGAAGCGAATGACTCTCCCATAGATATAACTTCACCGAATGTATAGAGTACCTCGGCCTTTGTCCTTACCAAGTAATTTCCCCTCGAGCACAGCTTTCCCGCGAGGGATTCTAATTAGTGAAGACTCTGTACGTAATTAATATGATATTAGATCTAAAGCCTGCTCAAACAGACACGATTGTTCTCTAGTCACCGCGAGTTTACTTCATTCAACTGCTCAAAAATCGTTGTACGTTATCATGCGACGTGAGTATAATGCTCAATTGTGCTTGTGAAGAGCCAGAAACTCGCTGTTCCTGTCTCTGAAATTCCGGGACCCCGCGCGATTTCGGTTTACAGTGAAATTCGATTGATTTTATATTGAAAACGTCCCGAAAGCTTCGTCATTGCTACGATCCAACGACTTCATTTCTCAGTTTGTTTATACCACTCGTGGATACGTCGGATAGACGTAGACCTAATTTCGGAGTTATGATGGAATTTGCGGGAAACAAGTCGAGGACCCGAAAACAATACCGTTCAAAGTTTTCCCAGCTCATCTCGATGTCGAATAGTCGGTTTTATTGGCCAGAGGAAATCCCAATTTCCCTCATACCCTTACCTACTCATGCGATACGGTGATCTATGTCTCATTCGCCGTCTCGGAGTCAAGTCAGTTATGTAAAAAGCTTGTAAATTCAGACGCGGATTATACCTCAGCGACATACCCCTCCACGATGCGACTCGCGACCTGGTCCTGATGTCCGAACAGTTTGAGGCCGACTACAAGCTGACAAGAAATCTCGAATTGCTCACTGACAAGTTGCAGCAAACTTACAGAGAGCTGGACGGCGAGAAGCAGAAGACTGACAGGTGAGGACCAGCGATAGCGATCCCCCTTCTTCGATTCCTCTTTGTTCTCCCTTTTCATTATACTTCTTATGACAGACTCCTCTATTCGGTCCTGCCAATATCTGTGGCCAGTGAATTGAGACACTCGAGGCCAGTCCCTGCCAAGAAATACGATTGCGTGACCCTCCTCTTCTCCGGGATAGTTGGCTTCAGTGCCTATTGTGCAGCTCACACAGATTCCAGCGGGGCAATGAAGATAGTGAACATGCTCAATCAACTGTACATAGCTTTCGACGTGCTGACTGACCCCAAGAAAAACCCCAACGTCTACAAGGTAATTATCGCCTTTACTTGGCAAGCCCAGTTCTTTAATTCCTTCGGTTTCCATTCGTTCATTTAATATCGGTGAATGTGACACGTGGAATTAGTATATCGCTCGTATATTTCAGTATTTTAAGCTAGAAAGGATACTTCGTGACGTTGAATCGATACCTCGTATAATGCCACTATTTATCTATTGAAACGCACGCGTATATATACCGAATTATGCCGACTGGTCGTATACCCGCGGGTGTATGAGTGCGATAAATGATCCACTTACATACTGTTAGTGATACAACGGTTGAAGTAGGTACGGCATCGGAGAAACCGTATCGATAATTGCTCGTTACATATTTACGCGGCTCGTGGGAACGATCAATTTTCAATGTACCTACACGTATATTCGACTGGAGGAGGTAGGCGAGTCAACTTCGTCTACGTTTAATGATTGAATTTTACTACCCTGAGTAGTATAGTGTTAACATAGCAGTAATTCACTGCCTCTCTTTCTAATCCAGGTCAGTTTTTAACCCGTTCAAATAATCCCCGACACTTGAACCAGCGAAACTTTCATGATCCATTGCCTCCAGGTTTCGGTATCCAATTCGTATCCCCGTTCTGCTAGATTGAATTTTATTTCCAACCCTCGAGCTTTTTACGGGCAAATTGTAATTTGAGTGAAAGCTACGTTATCATATTATATACCTTCTGTGTTTTACACGCTTAGGTAGAAACTGTCGGTGACAAGTACATGGCAGTCAGCGGATTACCTGAGCCGTGCAGATCCCATGCTCGTTGTATCGCCAGGCTAGCGTTGGACATGATGGATTTGGCCGCAGATGAAGTACAGATTGACGGGGAACCAGTGGTGAGTTTATTGCGGATAGTCTAACTCCGAGGAAAGAGTTTCACTCGGACATGTTCTTTCCTTTAAATTTTTCCCCCTTTTTTTAATGGTTCGGGTAGCCGGCGCCTCGGGGGATCGCGTGATTCGAAAACGATATATTTGCATGACAAAGGCCTTGCCAAGTGTTTCTAAAAGATCGGAGGCGCGTGTTCTATATATCGTATAACGTTCGTTGAGGTCGCGGCCTAAATAACGGTTAAGAATTTAATCCCAGAGCGTGACGTATATAGTAGCGGGAAATTTTTGGCACGCTAATAAAATTATCACAACGTGAAAAAGCGAGAGGTAAATAATTAACCGGAAAGGTTCGCGCAGCTGGGTGGAGAGGCTCGAGGCGATTCGCTCTAGCGAAAATCTTGCAAATGACGTTTCGCGGTAATTACTTTCTTGTTTTTATTTTCTGCCCTAATCTCCGCCTCTCTTTCTCTCCTCTCGTCACGGGGGGCACGCTGCTTTGATCGTACAATTAAAATGAAAATACCGAGTGCATAACGCTCGATAAGGCAGCCACCCAGCCAACTCAAACATCCAAGTCTTAATCCAAGAAAATTCACTAAACTCGAGTGAAAAATCGATTGTTCAATTTGCAGAAAATTACCATCGGCATTCACAGCGGGGAGGTCGTCACCGGCGTAATTGGGCATCGTATGCCGAGGTACTGTCTGTTCGGAAACACCGTGAACCTGACCAGTCGCACTGAGACTACGGGCGAACCTGGAAAGATCAACGTATCGGAGGATGCATACAGGTATATGAATGATTAATCCTGATTCCCTGAACGACAAAGAATGAATAATGCTCGCAGGGTATAGATCGTCTGACTTTATTGAGCCCAAACTTGGTGGTACTTTGACCAAAATCGTACAAAAACTCGAGTGTCGTGTATTATTCCTGTTGAATATTCGCGAGAGTGAAAGAGCCGTTTTCAGTCACTCAGCAAGTCGAGGTAGTCCCTGAGAGACTCTGGTATCCTTAGCTCCTTTATCCCGTGAGGCAGTGCCCAGTTTCTGAATAAAGTCTCTCGTATCTGGCATCGACAAAGATGTTTGAGCTCCGGTGGAGAAATGCCACTGCGCTCGGGAGGCACTAGATTGTTCTCGACCAATTGGGGGTATTGATCGTAAAGAGGGACGGTCAGGATTCCACTTTGATCGGCAATGTGACCTGGAGTATTTACTGTGGCCAGGGGAACAGTTCGGAGAATTACTCTAAGGCAGGCCAACAGTTGGGGCGGGTATTGAGCGGACTCATTCACGCTTCCACCATCAAAGTCCGCGAATTTGTTCAGCACCATTTCCATCGGTGATGGGGACAGATTATCGGATATAGTGGAAGCTCCGTATCTCAAAAGGAGAAGTAGGATGTCTGGACTTCCCAGCTGAATGACGACTCGGATGGGTAAAGCGTGTCCATAGGACTCCATGGGCACGTCAAAAAATCTGCATTTCTCATTAGACGTGGTCGTAGAGTATTGGAGATGCCCGGCATTGGCGTGATCCATGAAGTATATCAAAGCTCTGATGTTCTCGTCTCGGTCTTCAAAGTCGCTTTTCCAGCCGGACAGAAAGTGGGTAACCCTGGTCCCGAATATTGCCCCTACGAATATTCTCTCGAATGTTTTCTCGCAGTAAAATATATCGTTCAAAAGACGGGACACTATCTCATTGTTCTTCAGCTTCCAATCGAAGCACAACTTCATCGCGATGTACAACACGTTGTGGAACTTACCCAGCAGGCAAATCGACCCATTTTCCATCAGCGTTATGTTGTGATAACGCAATGCTGCCAGTACTGCCTTTTCGCACACTTCGGTATTCGCCACTTCTTCTCCTGAAATAAAACTTCGATGTTGTACAGAGATTTGTTCTTTTCTTTTTTTTTTTTTAATCAATGTTCATTTCTAAGTGGAAATGGGGTAAAGGTAAGGACACCGGATGTAGCCAGGAGCGTATAGCTGAACGAGTACAGAGACTTGGCAGTTTTATGGGTTTAATGATTGATTTATGGTTTCCTTCGAGTAATATGTGAAGTTTTTTTATTTCTTTTTTTTTTTTTTTTTTATAGTTTCTTACCTTTCGCACACCCTTGTATAATTGCGGTGATGTAATCGACTAAAGCTCGTCGTTTGTAGCGTGATAATAAACTGCTTCGTTCCATTTCTGCGAAAATTTGATCAAAGTAACAGTCAATCATCACTTCCATGATTTCCAGACGGCAATTAAACCCGGTAATTAAGAACGGACGATAATTCAGCTACTTCAAGCCTCGGTTATTTCAATGTGCTCATAAACTCGAGTGGAATACAGTAGATACGATACGGTTGTCACCTCGGACAAGCGCGTGAACGTACAGAGGTAAGTTGACGGAAGAGGCAAAGCGACGTAAATTCGATTAGGGCTTAGCCATGAATTTCGAGGGCTTCTCTGCAGGCTTGCAATTCCCGCTCATCGTATTACGCGATGTAATATACATACATACATATCACGTGACTTTCTACAGAGGGTGAGAGAATATCTCGTATTCATTTCTTAGCAGGAAAAATGTATATGGTTCAGAGTTGTTTATTCCTTTTACAGAACGATCCAATTCCTAGGCTTCGTTTCATATTCACCATTCGGTCGAATACGCACGGAGGTAGTATAGAGCGGGTAGAGAAGAGGTGAAATTATGCGAAAATTATGCCTAAAGAATTGTAGAACAGATTTAAGTCAGGAATAAATTTCGTCCAAAGTGAAAAGAACGTTTATACTTACCAAAGGAATACAATTCGTCGTTTAGAAAGAGAAGAAGAAAAAAAAGGCTGCTAAAATGTTTTATTAATAACGTTGGCACTAAGGTGAAAAACAGTCGGGAGAAAAAAAATAGAGAGGAAAAAATAATATGAAAGAGAAAAAGAACGAGTGGGTCTTTATATTATCATAATTGGCAGGCTCGGAAATTCTGTGTGTTAATTAAATACGAAATGTTTGTCTTGTCTTTGCGACAGATCAAATAAAAGGACAGTTGACGTAAGAATAAATAACAAATTGCGCAGGTCGAGCGTCGCTGTATGTTTGAACGAAACTTAATCGAGACGATTTATTCAGATCGTTGATACAGATAACAGAGAATTATACTTCATTTTGGAAAATTACCACTCGCGTGTGACAGTTCCTCGACAATTAACTCGCGCCCTTGTCTCAGCGATCAATTTTTCTTCGATCCGATCGCCCGGGACGAAAGTTAAGTAGAGAATTGATCACTTTGAAGAACTGTTAATCGCAGGGTGATCATTTCCCAGGTATTTTCATTACCGCCGTTATTCAAGCATAGGAAATATATTACTCAGACAGAGATATAAGCTGTACGAAGGAAATGATCGCCGACTACGTGGATGTATCTATTCGTTAAGAATCGTTGGGAATTGAAATAATTCAGACTCCGCGGAGTTAGTAAAAATAGCACGTTTCACTGACAATCGTTGTTGCCTGACAAGGAACTGTAAAGGCCGATGAATATGATTCGTTAAGTTCCAGAAAACCGAACAAAACCTTTCAAATGCCTGGTTATACTTCGTTCCTTTTTCCCCATAACTTATTTATAATTTGGCCGCATAGATTCTGTAGATAAATTTCTATGGGTATACAAACTTATTCACGATTTTAAATATAATAAAATATAGCTGGAAGAGTAGAGATTTTGAATTTGATTCGTTTTTTTTTTGTTTTACATTTGGCTTTTTTTCTGATACGTGAATCGTCGTTCCAGATACCTCTGCCTACCGGAGAACCAGGACCCGCAATTCCTCTTGGAATATCGTGGACCAGTTACAATGAAGGGGAAGTCGGAGCCAATGAACGTATGGTTCCTGTCCAGAGAAAGGGAGCTCACCTCGTAACTCGCAACCTTCGAAGAAAGAATAAGAACCACTCACTCATTACTCACTCATATGTCCACAAATTTTCACAATAGCAATAACACAAGTATTAACGACCCATAGATATATATATACATACATATATATACACAAACGTATATGTATATATATATATATAAAATTATTATTACTATTTAATATTATAAATTGTTGAGATACATATATATATATATATATATGGGGCATTCCACGCCAAATCGACCTGGTCGTGACCCTCGACCTCTCAGATCTGGTTCGCGATTTTTTGTAAAATTCTTCAGACCTTGAGTAGCAATCACAATTTTTTTCAGATTTTCCAAAATAAATTTGAGTGAGTCATGAATTTTTGAATTTTTTTATCTAGCACCCCGATGGCCGTGATCGAAAAATCTGGAAAAATTCTCGAAAATTTTGTTTGAGAAATGAAAATTTTCGAACTAAAATTCAAAATGTCTGGGCTCTTGCCTCGACCTGTTTTCTTTTTAGGTTTTTTTGAGCATATCACTATGAATCCGGAAGTTGTTCCGATATTTTTTTTTCTGACGTAGTCAAGTATAGTTGATTCATGACCGATCACGAACAGTGATCGCTCTCAATTAATCACAATTTCACGTTGAGATTCAAGAAAAAAAAAAAAAAAATACGCTCGAAAATCCAGAAGCAAGAGCCCAGACATTTTGAATTTTAGTTCGAAAATTTTCATTTCTCAAACAAAATTTTCGAGAATTTTTTCAGATTTTTCGATCACGGCCATCGGGGTGCTGGAAAAAAAAATTCAAAAATTCATGACTCACTCAAATTTATTTTGAAAAATTTGAAAAAAATTGTGATTGCTACTCAAAGTCTGAAGAATTTTACAAAAAATCGCGGACCGGATCTGAGAGGTTGAGGGTCACGACCAGGTCGGTTTGGCGTGGAATGCCCCATATACAAATAATGATCTACGTAGGCCTAATAGCACACTGTAATAATAATAAGTACAATAATGATAACAGTAATAATAAATATCACTGCTGAGTACATATGATACGTTAGAAATGAACTTTTGAACACAGGGCAATCGAAAGTCTCGAAATTGATCGGCTAATTATCCGATAAAGATCGATATGCTCAAATTTCAATGGTAATTTGATATATTTTTGAGTTTCTTTTTTTATTATTGCACAACAAGATACCGAGTCTTTCCTGAGATTAGTTTTCTACAAATTATGCGAGTATCTCACAGCCTGATGTGCGGTGTCCTCTTTAATATCAATGGCAAAGTATAAGAACGTCGAGAACAAAGAAGTGTGCAGGGGGAAACGATGAGGACAGAAACACGCAGCTTTCTTTCCGCGAATGTAGGTATAGTACTACCTGCGGAGTGAGAGATGAGTCTAAGAGAAACTGTCCGAGTCTCTTCAAACGTTTGATCATTTTTTAATGAAATATTTCAAACGGAAAGTATAAGCCTTGTACCTCTTTTACACTGAATCGTTCCACTACGTATATATTTCTCTGTTTGAACTCGCCCCGAAATTTCAGGGTATACTTATCGTACGAATTGCAAAAGTAATTTCCGCTCGAATCACGAGGCCTTATTATACTTACCGGCCTCACTACTACGGGGGGGTCTTGTTACCTCATTAGGAAAGTCTCTCGTACACATACCCACACATACAAGCAGACATGTATAAAATAAAAAGAGAAATACGTAGAAGAGTAAGTATATAGGTTTGTTAGCCAAGATACAATTAGTCCTTTCTGTTCCGAAAATAATAATAAAAAAACTGAACAAAAGTCGAGTTGTGGCTCAGTACGTTACACATACATAGATATGTCGTATCTAGAGAAAAACATGAAAGGTGGAAGAAGCAGGTATACGGAATTGAATGAAAAGTATAATGCTAAATGAGAAGGAACGAGGCTCGCTAGTTCTACCTGCGAGAAAAATAACAAGAATGATATGTAAAAAGGAGGTGAAAAAGTAAAATGATGAAAAAAAAAAAAGAAAAAGAAAAAACTAAGGTGTATATACGTTGGAATGCGACGTGCCGGGGGAGTGTAACGGAACCTGTTCTAGTCCTATCGTTCGTTCTTCTTCCGTGTCTCTGTCCGTGGGCAAGGTCAACGGAAAGAATTACCTGCCGAAGAATTTTCACTGATAGATTCTATACTTATGGTATATCGTGTACGTGTTCAAATAAAACGATTGATATACTCTTGTATCTTCGGATCTGAAACGAGTACTCTGTTTTTTTTTTTTCAAAAACTGAGTAAAGTATCTTAGGCGCAGTAATAATAACGATTCCTGAGGAGTCGGGTATGTGTACTCGATTGCGTTACGTATATTATATTCGGCAGGTGTATACGTGGACATATTTTTCCCATGTGTATGTGGGCACCGGGTAACCTGATGGTATTTACACGAGAAACCGGATAGCTGGTGGTCTGCTTGTCGCCAGAGGACGCCACGGCCTTCTTACCAAGACGGAGATTGGACCTCGGGGAAAGGTGCAAGAGAACCACGGTCCCAGTCACGAGAACCAACTCACGTCGGGTTTCCCCACCAAAGAATTTTGTCGGGGAAGGAGTGAATCGCGGTCCGATCCGCGGCACTCTCCCAGTAACAGTTTACCGACAACCGCTAGAGCCGATCGTTCTCTCTGCGTATCGTTAAACGCGTTTAATTTCAACGATACAGAATCGTATTTGATTTGAAAGCAGCCGTTTATCACATAGACGCGAAAATCGGTTCGATCCAATTTCATTTCTCGTTGAAGTCATACATTTTCTATCCCGTTTCTTTTCGCCGTACCGATCGTCGCGCGAAACCGTCTTATGGGTCTGGCTAGGATCTGGTTATTCGTAACGCGTCGTTGACGAGGGATTAACAATGTGAAGAGTTTCGTTCCGCGTATCTGAAACAAAGATCTTTCTCGAGTAGCCGATCGTGCGACGGTAAATCTAACGTCGGCGCCTCGTGCAACGTCGAGCCATTCGCCGATCGGCGATTAAATGGACGAGGTGAACGGAATGACCGTCTCTCCGCCACTGCCACCAAAGGCACAGACCTGTATGGTAACCGGTCAAGATGCGCGCCAGACGACAATCTCGATCCAGACGATCCAGAGTCTCTCCCTTCCAGTGGTACCAGTTGGTGGTCCGGCTGGCTCAGAGGCCGGAGCAACGGTATTTGTTGGTGGGACAGTGCCACCAACCTCGTCATCTGCTTGGCGGGTTCCGGTAGTGCAAAAGGCGAACGGTTATCAGTCGCATCAGCACCTGGAGCACCAGCACCAAGAGAGTCAACAGCAGCCCCAGGCAGCCCATGTCGTTAAGATTCGCATAAACCCGGACGATTCGGCAGGGAAAGTTGTGTCCACTGTGCGTTTGACTCTGGACGAGAACGTCGCCGGTATTGGGAACAACATCAACATAAAGAACCACCGCAACAACGCGAACAATAACAACAACAACAACAGTCACAAAAACAACAACAATACGATAAACAAACTCGGCGGGTCAGAGACTCCGACAAACGGTGTACAGATCAGTGCGGGGAACCTGGTGAACGGTATCGGGAGTGACGGTTGTGTCCGAATAAGTGTGGGCAGTAACGAGGCTGACATTCAGCGCGAGGAGATGATCGTACAACGCGAGGCTGTACCCAGCGCACTTGCATCGTCAGGGAACAGATCGAGCTCCTGTTTTTATTACAGCACATTTCAGAACTCGATTGGCACGATGGTCATGTCGAGCGGACAGTGTTCGCCTAGCGATACCCTGGACAGTGGTACCTGCAGCGATCTCGACGGCACGCCGCCGCCCTTGCCTAAGAAGAAGAACGCTAGCACCGTGATCTTGGGGACTGGCCAACACAATCGTACCGGTAGTCTTACCAGCAGTGGTGCGGAAATTGATAGCGATGATAACGAGAGCAGCGTCAGCTGCGACTCGCTTAACAGCAGCGAGCTCAACGCCGCGAATGAAAATCTGCAACGTGGCGATGACGAGGTTTCGAAGACCAAGTCCGATACTAAGAATATCGGCAAGACCGAAACGGAGCGGGTAAGCCCCGGAGATAATCTTGGTGGTTTATCGGTTAAAATTGCTGACGATATTCTCGGGGCTGATAACCGCGCGGATGATGATAGTGAGTGCGGGTTTAGCATCAGTTCGAATCCGAACGTCGATAGGGCGACGTCGCCCGCCTCTTCGTCGGTGGACACCAGCTCCGTGTCGTCAAAGACGTCGAGCACTCCGCGTGTTCAGAGTCCCGATAATAATCAGGAAGGTAGGAGATCGCCGCCAATGGTCAAGGAGTGCGCGTACGAGGACAAGAAGATGGAACGAATGCGGCTGCAGGACCAGGAAGCTGCGGCCGAGTTTTACGCGAATTTCAACCGCGGAAATGGGAACAAATATCTCTACGACGACGACAGGTTCTACAAGTTTCACCTGAACGAAAATACCGTCGACGAGGCCGCCAGGGACGCCGCAAACGCTGCTGCAGCGCTCGCCGAAGCTGAGGGTGACGAGTTTTTCGCTGGTTACAAGATGCTGGACCGTGAAGCGATCCGAAGCGCTCGTGGCACCGTGCGCGGTGTAAAGAACAGAGTTCGTGCCGGCATCGCGACCTTCCTACAACAACCGGCTACCAAGGTGTGTATCAGCGTTCTATGTACCTGCACGTTCCGGTTTAACACGTATGTGTACGTGCCAGTGCGCCGAGCAAGGTGGATAACGGTAATCGAATATTCCGTTCCAAGTATCTTCGTCCTGTGCCAACGATGGTCCTGCGAGTACGAGGAGAGCCTCCTTGTCGCTAAATCCCGACGCGAATGCCTCGGGCTGTAAAGGTCATTGCGCGGTTCTGTATCAGACTGATTCGACGGGAATTGAGCCTTTCTCTATACAGACGGCTGATAGCCACTCGGAAAGTCATCTTTCGGATCTAGTTTTTAACTCATTTTCAATTTCAAAGGCTCTGCGCTCTTCGCCAGACTCTCGTTGTCTGTGCGATGTTACTTTTTTGCGAAACGAATATTACCCCACGTTGCCCATCATCCCCGGTGAATTAGACGTCGAAAACTTATTTTCCATTCTCCTCCGCGAATTATTGCAGCACAATTCATCGGCTCTAGAAAAACTTCGCATGGCCTTTGGCGATGAGCAAGAAATCTTCTTTCTCTTTACTGAATACGCTTAGGCACATGCTTGTATACGTGCGACGATACTTTCTTGAGCAGACTATCGGCTCTGAGGATGAGAGAAATAATGAGAATGAAAAAATAGAAAAAAAACGAACCGAATTTTATAAATAATGAATTCACATTCATATGATGATGATGATGATGATCTCGTTCGTGGCCTCGGTCGGCGAACGTGAGTCAAAGAATTTCACGGAAAAATGACGCGCGTAACTTAATGTCAAAGTATATAGTAGTCGTAACGGTATAATTAATTGATAGAAAGTGGATGGTATAACGTGTATAGTAACGCACAACAAGGTGTGCTTATCGTTAGCCTTATAACGTTGGAAGAACGATAAGATAAATATCTATAAATATGTGTATGTATATATGGTAGTGATTTTAATCGAACGAACTGTAACCGTAACGATGAATTGATTGTGTGTAGGTATACGGTTATACCTACGGTACGACTCTTCGTGTGTTTAATAGCAGAAAAGAAATGCTTCCATTAGTACAACAGCTAGCGTATACTTAGAGAAATCGTTTAGTAAGTGCGACACGTTCACCTGCTATTCGCAGTTTGCTGTTTTTTCTATCGCGGAACATAGCCTTGCCTTGTCTCGCCTCGCCCTAGCTCTGGCTTGACATCAAACATTTACACGATTCCCGTTTAGCAGCTTGATTTAGGGCTAATGTGACTTTCCTTTGACACGATTGAACCGGCGACAGTTATAGGACCTAAATTCCATAGATTGTGATTTGAGTAGCTATAAACGTACCGGTCATTAGTCTAGACTCTTGAATTGTCGAACTTCCGAAAGCCTGTATAAAAGTTTAAGAGATTTTCTGTTACTCGGATTATACTTTACTTCGTCGGTAGAAACTTTCGCCCGAGTTACGCGCCGAACTTTTTATTTAAAGAATATGACGGCTATATGTTTCGCGGTAAAAGTCTTTCCATACACCGATGGTAGGTATGCCCGAACAATAAATCTTCATACTGAAGAAAGGTATGTATATCGAGTGCTTAAATCCCGTGGGAATTCAACCGAACTCTCGAAAGCAAAAAAAGAAGAAGATAAATAACCGATTTCATATACATATACTTATACTATGAATTTTTTTCTCACCGCCGTTTCGCGCAAATCCCAATTATCGTTCACGTGGCAAAAATAATAATTCGATTCGCGGTGAATATGGCGTTCCTTCTTTTTTTTTTTTTTTTCTTTTTGGGGGACCCCGTGCCGCGGCCTCGGGGCGAATATCGCGTTACCAAAATTCGTCTGATTAGTCTCGTAACTTTACTCTTATTGTAATTGTAATCGATAATAGCGAGTTTATTGGCTTTCGTTTAATATTCGCTTCTAATATTAATTCCATTCAAATTTCACGTCTGACTTAACGTCAAGATTCATTTTATAATACTTCAACTTGGGGTTAGACCGAACTTCCAATTATTCATATCGCCGAATTCAAACCATCGAACTATAATCACGTATACTATCTTCGGAGTATTTTATCACCGCGGATGATTACCCAAGCGTATATAACGCAACGTGAGGCAACGCGTTTTCCGTCACTTTTTTTAAATTATTAAACTTCACAAGCAGGCATTGGTGGTTCGTAAACTCATGTACAGACTCACACCCGGTCCATGTACACCTATGCTTGTATTTTTCTCGGAGACTTCACCTATTGCGTAACTTATTCAAATTAAGTCAATGCTATTCCGATCACAATCCAAAGAGTCGGACCTAAAGGTAAGAAAACAGGTAGCGAACGACGGTCTTCCGGGTTCTCTGTATCTCATATGCTCTGCAAGGTTGCCTACGTTGGGTTTAATCTTAATGAACAATCTCGCGTTTGACGTTTCTTAATAAGGAATCATATCAGACAAGGACAGGACGAGAAATCTCTTTATTCATTTATTTACATGCAATAATCTATGCGCTAGTAATAGATATGGTACATGATTAATCGTCACCGCGTGCCATATGTTTCGAATCGTTGTATAGCCTCTTGTCGAACAATTTCTACCCCACAGATCGAAGTGATAACGTGACGAAAATTATCTGTCCCGACAATTAAAATTGAGCCTAAACCATGCAGGGAGATGACTGAAAAAATATTGAATATGAATTAGAAGTTGAAGGTTGCCTTTCACGGCTCGCTGTACAGCAGACACCATATTATGTCGTGTTGCTTGTCGAATAAATTTCACTTCAAAGTACTCCCGGATATATTTCATTCTCTTTGACGAACAACGAGTACCTAATAAGCGCTACCAAAATTCCATTTTTCATTTTGTTTGACTCATTGTTTTTTTTTTTGTTTTTTTTTGCTAACCGTTTTTATTAGTCGAACCAATTAAGAGCAGAAGAAATTTCACACGGCGAAGATAGATGAAAAAATGAATAAACAATTTGAAGAATAATAAAAAAAGACTTTTGATAAACAATCAATACACACAGGTTTCACAGTTTTCGAATTCGAATAGGTTCTTATCAGAAGCAAGAAGAAATTCTCAATGCAACTGGAAGCCAATTTATGCGAATTGGGCTGTGGTGGGACAAAACTTATAATTTCTCACCTAATCAATCAAAGTTTTATTTCATTCTATATCGCTGATGATTATGGTCGACAAATGTTAATAACACTGAGACAATAAAAAATATCAAACAAGCCGGGATAGATCTGTTGTGCTTCGATGAACCCTCGTCAGTAAAACGCTGCTAGACAATTTAAAGTACATATTCCCTTATCCACGCTGTTTGCGTACACCACACTTGGCGAGAGTGATAGTTTTAGGCACGCATGCAAGCTTGCCACAGCAGTCGCTATCTTCGTCGCACTGAAAGTAAATGATGATCACTCTAATATAATTTGTGGCACCATAGAATTGGACAATGGATATATTTTCTCGGCCAGAAAAACCGAATTTGGTCAAGAAGGAATTGCTATGATGATTTCAAGAAGACAGTTGCTCGATCGAATTTATCGATAGCATTCTGTAATCTTAGCATAAGCCAGATGCTAATTAGGGACAGTTTACTTGTCATAATAGTTCATACTTACCCGAGCGCCGGATCGCTTACAAGCAGCCTCGGCTGTTCCTATGAATGCGAATATAACAGCAACGACGAAAATCGCCATCACGATGTTCTTCATGACTTTTGCCATTGCAACGTATTTCTTAAAAGTGATAACAGAACATGTAATGTAGTGTAATTTGACTCATTGTTATGCCGGCAAAATTACAATACAATTATACATTTGATAATGGCATAAATAAATACGACGAGTTAAGACTAAGAATGATATCGGTGATGGGTAATAGCGTAAAAATGAATGGGTAGCTGTAGAGATATGATAAAGAGGCCATATGCTAGAATTTGGTAATAGGAATATAGAAAATAAGCTACGGAAATTGGGAAAAACAAGGCCAGAGCATGCAGAGGAGATGCATTATGACAAACAGGAAAAAGTTGAGGAATCAGATATTTCAGTTTTCTCTGTGAATAGATGCCGATTTCAAATAAGAAGGATTCGTGTCGTCATTCGATTATTGTGAAACTTCTGTGCGAAATAATTTGGAAGTATCAATCGTTTACTGTAATGAATAAATAACTTCTTACTTTTATTTGACAAGTTGACCAAATCAGCAAGATTCACTGCTTCAGATTTAAAATTCACGACAGTAGTGAAGAAGATCATATCTCTGTGGACTATATATTATACAGTGAAACCCCTCTGTGGTTTTGCTCCCCTTGGTCTAAATTTCTCCTCCAAAAGCAAGGCTAGATTCCCCGCTACATTTTATCATAGAATTTGTTTACTCGTAGCTTGTTATTCTCAAGATAAGACTGTATCGAATTCATCACTATCCGTTAAACGGGTATATTTATAATATTTTATTATGAATCAGATTAAAAAATATATATTAATTTTCCTCAATTCTCCCAATAATGATAACAGTTAGTTCTCAGATTTTAACAGACATTATGTAGAAATAATTTATTTCCTCAGTAATATTTTTTCCTCATAATTGTAGCTCATAAATGTTTCTCACTCCGCGTGGACTGATCTTTACAATAATCATCGAGATACGAATGTGAAAAATACAGAAACTCGGTCTGAATTTTCTATAAATGCTAGTTAAGGGTGGAATACGCAATTTTACACGTATTTGAAGTAGAATCCGCCATAATTATCGTTCATTTGCTCATTCATCAAATTCGGAGCTTCACACAATATTTACTTGTTTGACTGATATCATTGTTCGAGATCGAATTAATCCAAGTAGATGCGCTTTATCAAGAAATAATAAATTCTTTCAAAAATCTACCGATTCAAAAGAGACGATAGAAAGACACTTACCGCAAGTTAGATTATAATAAGTCAAATAATAAAACCGCAAAAACTTTCTTGTGTAACATTAATTTACGTATTTTCGGAGATTAAAATAATCTAGTCGTTTTTTTTTCTTCTGCTTATCAACTATTGCCTCTTAGACTCCCAACAACATTTTATCATTTCATTTGTTTATTCTCCGCTTCAACTTTGACATTAAATATATTTTGAACGAATAGACTTATCAATTATCATAATTATATCATCGACAGATTTTTTTTCTAGAGCATTCGATTCACTAAAGAATATGTCTCGGGTATTTTTGTATGCTTATCCATGGGCGAGTTGTAAAATTCATCAGTAACAAACAAAATTTTCCCCATGTTAAATGCAAGTGAAAATTAGAAAATTTAGATGACGAACCTCTGAATATCAATATCAGGCATATATTCATGGATACTCTTATTAGCTGAAAATATTTGTACAGATTGAATAAAAAAACGCAAATTCTAGTTTACAGAATTCGCTTTCTTCGCCATTCGTCGTAGCGTCGGTCTATTTGTTTCCAAAAATATGTTCATACTTTTCCACTAATGCTATCTATAATTGTTTTTTTTTTTTTTATTATTATTTTTGTCTTATACGGGATAAAATTCTTTCAACGTTCATCAATCCCTTCTATAATTTTCTGAATCACTTGCCGAGGCACTTTTTCGTCAGATATTGTTTCCAAAAATGAGGGCAATATGAGTTCGGCGATGAGCAGACACTGATTGTTATTTCGTACGTCGATCATTGAGTTTTCATTCTCCCTTCGTTTGTTTTAAACATATTCACCTGTTTTCGTTTATCAATCGGAATTACGTATAAAATAAAAAATGAAAAACAATTTATTCGCGTTGTGATTTCTTCACCGAACCGTTACAATATCGTTTGCAGCGAGTTCTAGACTACGTCTTCTCATCTCGGAGGCTGCGTTTGGCTAACGACGGAAAGAAAGTTGGGGCAGGACGTCCAAGACGGTACTTCGGTTGACTATGAGTTTCACTAAATTCTCGCAAGTCTTCGCACGATCCCCGCAAAGCCCACGTAATATTTGAATAATAATTCAGGAGACAAACACGGGCCGCTCCTACTAGCGTAGGAAAAAATTATGAAATTTTTAATCGCGATGAGATAATCGGCGATTGGCAATAATCACGTAACAGTAACGTCGCGATATTTGCATGAAGATTTTTCCTACCCACAGTAAGATACTATATATAGAAAGAATGATGGAAAATGAAGGCTTTCTGTTAAAACATGCGGGAGAGAAGAACCTTGACACTTGTTCTGAAAACGGAAACCACCCGTAGCGCGACTTTCTACAGGTTAACAAGTTCGTTTAATATTAAGTTCCTCGACCCCGAAGAGTAGATGTATATCGTATTTTCCACTGGCTCTGACTCCTCGGACTTTTACTGTCTCGTATTACCTGCGTGCACGCGTTATCTTCCGATTATGAAACGGTTATAATTACACCAGCGGAACATTGCACTCGGTGATTTGTTTTTTTTTTCAATTCTAAGAAAACATACCCGGAATGAACGTCCGAATCAACTTGCACAGGACAGATCGAGGGGGAAAGAGAAAGCAGGTCAAAGAGCCGACGCGGCGACAGCAGATTCAGCTGGCTCCTCTCTCTGTTTCTCACCTACCGGTTTTTAGCGTCTAACAATTTTTTATTTACTCATAGAAGACGTGGATTAGATTCGATTTGCTTTATTATCAATCAAAGAAATCAATCGATCAATTGAAATAACACAAATCTTCGCGTTACTTTTTTCCTCACTTTTTTTCTTCAACATTTCATAAACGTTATTCTAGCCAAAGATTCTCGTCGATATCGTCTAGACGAACATGCACGCAGCGTGGCACGATGGGTGATAAAAAATGATAATAATAAAATAATAATTTCTTCTTTGATTAGCCAGAAGCAAGAAAGCAAAAAAGCTCGAGATAGCCATAAGCTCCGTTGAGATTCGTGCGCTGGACCTTAGTAAGAATAACTTCGAGTTGGAGAGGAAAATGATATCTGTATTTGTTACAACAGCTGTGGCGAGCTAGATAATATGTTGTAGCAGCCCACGTGGAGGTAGTAATAGCGATGGAATCGCACGTTACATACGTACGTACTACATCTACGATATATATACAGTTGCCTACATCTGTATCACGAGAAGAACAAGACCTCGCGGTTATATTTTAACGACTTACGCACGATACTTTTTTACTATAATTTTTTTTGCTTTTTTGTTTTGCACGTGTTTTTATGAAACAGTCTGGCTCGTGCCTTGCCTCTTACAGGTATATGGGTACACAGACTAAATATACATAGTATAACATGTAGTTTGTAATTATAAAAACGTTGCTTAATTTTTGATTGCGTCAGGCCAAGTAGGTCGTACAACGGGCAGCTGCAGAGATCAAGTTTGAATTTCGTTTACAATTCTTATTCATTTATTCATTCATTCATTTATTCATTCATTTGTTGAATTTTCAAGGGTGGGATTTATCGATTGAAATCGCGATTGTAGATTACGCTTATTCTCTTCAATCCACGCGCAGGCATATTTCCACGTGGCTTTTTTACTCCCCGTAGAAGAGTAGAAACAAGGGCAACTAGAATCCAAAAGCCGCAACGAAAACTTGGCGAGTTTATTAGTTTCGCGAAAAATTCAATCTCGAAGTTTTCAGCCTCTCATATCCCTGACTGGAATATATATTATCGGCAAACCGTTCTTGTTCCATTTCATTTCGATAGTTTTCCTAACACAAGACCCCGCGGGCTAGCAGTTACTTCTAGCGTAGTAATCTGCACACGCAAACACACACGCTCAAAAATATCCACAGGTGAGAGCGGGCCTTAATATTTCAGCCCCTCTCCAATTTTGACAGAGTTTCTGGCTCACCACGAAATTGAGTCTAATTGGTAGATATTTGACCGCGTCGTTAGTTTCTCTCGCGTGTAATATAGCGGAGGTGTGAAAAAAAATATATATATATATATGTTATTTCGTTAATAAAAAGGGTTGATAATTTATTCCTGTAGAGGTTAATAATATATATTTGTAAAATGAGAATGAATTTATTGTTAGATCGAAGTTCTACTCGGTGTAATAATTCCGCAGGATTTAGCCTCGAAGTTGTAGCTTCGGGGTTCGGGATTTTCAGGCAGATTGAAAGAAATTTGTTTAATTCGTGATTTTCCGATAGTCCGAATCATCGCCGTTACGATTACGGTTACGGTTTCTACTTCCGTAACTCAGTCTAGAGTATAATATTTGTCGAGTCGAGAAAAGAGGGCTGATTATTCTCCTTACGAAATCCGAAGCAATGATCTCTTCAGATATCCCAGTCTCGCGTAGGTATATGAAGTCCGATGCAATTCTGCAAATTGCATTGCTCAACTCGGGTATTAGACTTTCTGCCACAGTGAGGCGGTCTTGGAATCCCATAAAGGAAAATGATATGATGCGTGAAATGACTCGACTATCTACTTGATTACGAGCTAAGCTCCTAATCGATACGTGCTTGTTTGATTAAAGAAACTATACCCAGTCTTCATTTATGCCTGCGTAATATCGTATACGGAATAATTACACCTCGCTTTATATACCTGTAATTGAGCGTGAACATTTTCTTTCTTAGTTGTCGATAATAATGAGCAAGCGAATCGGGCGTGGAAAGCATAAATAATTCGTGTATAACGTTGACAATTGCAAGCCGCTTATTATTTCATCCCTTCTTCGTGTCTTCGCAAACTATCAAGAAAGATTCAGAATCCAGATTCACAGGTCAAAAGTCACCCCCCTCGCCTATAGAACATCTTTTCGAATTATTTGTAGAAATTTATGAGGGTAAATGCCACGGGGCTTTGGCGTTGGGGAAAATTCTCGAAAAGTTAGCCGACCGCCGAGAAGAGGATGGCGACTGTATAAACGGGCTTATAATTAGTGGACAGAATTACATCACGTGGTTACGATATACCCCTTTTACTTAATTATACTTTTACCTAGAATTACAGTGACAAAGACAATTCAGATTGCGTGGATAGAGTCGTTAGAACTTTAACAGCGTTTTTCTTGCCAAACATCGAGATATATGGGTCAGAATAAGACGTTGAAGATTCTGGAACAATCATCAATGGACAGCTGTTTTCCCAGCGGAATCAAACCGCCTTTTAAACTCTGTTTTAGACGATGAAAACAAACGCGGAAACATTGATAGTTTTCTCTCTAATTGTAAAAGAAGGAATGATATGCCTCGTGGCGGCAACACCGAGCAATGAGAAGCTCTGAAGATCATTAGGCCGCGGAATAGCGGCGTGGTTTTATTTCACTGAAAACAAAGCTAGGAGATACAAGAATACGATTAGAAGAAAACAATAGCGAGAGGCTTCTTTAGGGCAGATATCTTATAGGCGTCAGATTAAACGCGACGAGAAGTGCTAATGGTACCTACGGAGGCTACATTTCACAGTGTAGGTACAGCCTTGAGTAGTAGCGGTAAATTCCGGTCAGTGGGCAACCTGATCTGCCGTAGCGTTACTCCAGATGTGGAGAAATCGGCGTTACGAACTTACCTGGACTTATTTGTTCCCGTATTTAAGAAAAGATACCAGTCACACACTCGGCGATAACGATACACGCTCGCCTTTTCTGATAAACTCTTTTTTTTTTTCTCGCGATGAGTCAGAAACATTATGAGCTAAGCTTCTTATTCAATCATATCTCAATTGCACGGAAGATTTCATCGTCGTTTAACAAAGCTCTACACACATCCATGTGCATGTATACACGTGGGATTAATAGTATCAAAGAAACGGATGTGTTTCGAAGATAAGCAGCACCTTGTGACGTCGATGAGACATTCGGTTTTTTCTTTTCTTTTTATCTTTTTATCTTTTTTTTTTCTGTCACGATAGGATTCACAGCTCTTCTTTCATCGCTGTTAAAATTCTTAGCCGATGATAGCTCCAATCCGCGATCTAGTGTGAAGATTTCCCTCGAACGATTGATTCAGTTCCAAGCTGCAATGTAGAAAGTTTCGCGACGATTCCAGAGCTGTTAAACTATTTAGAGGAACTGCCTTTCTCAGTACCCTAAACCGGCGTAGTCGTATCTCCGAAAGGACCATAAACGGAAGAGTCTACAGTGATGAGTACAGCACTGTTGGAAATCTCGGATCCCCAGCTGAACTTACGAGACTTAGGAGCGAGAATTGGAGATGAAGTATTTTCCAGGGAGTGCTGGGAGGATTTTTCAACACCAGAATGTCTCTCTAGACTAAGATATCAAAAGTATAATGCGCGTTACTTTCGTCTGAACGAAGTCAAGTACTTCCGGCGATTAGTCAGAAATGCTGAAGATCAATTTCGGGGATTTCTTTTTCCTCTCGGAACGTGGCGAAAGGTTTGTTTCAGCCCAATTTAAATCTCGAGCTAAAATGGAACGCCGTTAACTCAACGAGCCAGGGATTTGTAAGTGCAGGAGTTGGACGCTCGAGTGAATCAATGGCTCTTCAAGTTTTCCGCCAGTTACAGTCTGCAGCTTTCAAATTTTTACCTCCACCATTACCATTGTACCTACACCTTCGACGTTATATCGACCGTAATTCAAGGACTATTCTCAAATTATCACCAGCTGTGAAAATGCCAGCCACTTAGTCTCGCCCAGCTATTCCTCTCCGATGTTTCATCTCGTTAACGCACAGGACACGAATCTGAAGTAATCCAAAACCATCAAAGGTTATTCCGCGCAGACGAAAAAAGCTTACCTATAATCCGAAGCTCTGTGGATTTCGGATCAACCGAATCCCGAGTAGCCAAATTATCGTTTCGTATTTCCACTTTGCAAACGAAATAACGAAGCAGTCGCTAACAACTTTGCATAACGGAGATAGAGCGGCGATAATTGGTCGAGATTGACGAGGCTCACTTAGATTAGATTAATTGAAAGTAATAATTCGCGATTTCATTTCTATTTTCATTAAGACGCGACGTGACGCGTAGAAAGCAAAAATCTACGATGTTGAGAACAAGTCGTTCCCTGGATTTGGCAAAGGATTTGATTGCCGCATGTAATTAAAACTGCATTACTTTTCATTAGATTTCCCACTGTATCCAAGCCGCACCTATAATACAAGAGAACGATTCGCAACTTGACTGCGTTCCAATACCAACACATGTACAGAAATCGTTTTTTACACATTGGAATTAGACCGCAAAGCCTAGGACAAGAGAAACAGCTCGCCACGCGACTGACAATTGTCTTGCGGTGTATATCGATCGCGTTCTTGAGAACCGTTATATACCGTGTGCATGCACTATGTACAGAAAAAGGAAAAAAAAAAAATAAGAAATATGTGTATATATGTGTGTAGTACATGGGCATTTACTTCTGTATCCAACGATCGCGCAGCGTTCAGCGAAAGACAGTTATGAAAATCGTTTTGCGGTAAGGTATAAGTCTTGCCTACCTGCCTGCCTGCAGCAGGTGAATAATATATCTTTGCGCATAACAGAGGTACAAATAGGTTTACCCAGCACCTATAGCCGTACCTTACATTCGCAATATGGCTCACGCTCTTGTACTCACTCAGTGAAAGTTAATTTAACAAAATCATGATCTCTCTGTGGGACCCAGTTACGTAAAACGACAAGAAAATATTAGAGCCTTTATATCATGCCTGTAGCTAAATCCGTTTATGTAATACCGCGTTAACGCCGTCCATACATTTCGTACACGTGTGTATCTCGGAAAAGATGTCTTACATTATATTCTCCCTAGATTCCAGCCCTAAGTAGATACGCGACGAATTTTCATAGTCATATTGCAAAGAGCGGAGAAAAAAGGCTCTGCTATCAGCATTGTTCAATGATTGCTGGCCATGAAACCCGTTTACCGTTTGTAGGTTCAGGTCGAGGACGTACGCTGACGTGACAGTATATACTTGTATAAATACGCGAAACAGCCAGAGTTTAGATACACGGAGTAAATGAGCCCTGAAGCGAAGTTTGAAGGGGGGTTAACCATTCGCTACATCTACATCTACGCCAGATTATCATTCAAAGTTTAGATAGGTACTGCAGTATTTTGACGAAAGTTTCAGCGTCCATTTGACGAACGGAAAGTTAGCTCGTGTCGAATAGCGAGAGTCAAACGATTTCCAAAAACCACTCCGCCATCAATTATGCATTAGAATGTCTCCCGCTAATTGGGTATACGGCGCTGCAGACACTGTAAACGCGAATTTACCTTTTTCGCAAAATGAGAGCCTTCCATTTCGCCAACGTCTAATTTTCCCTTATACGCAAGCAAAACTTGCTAATCCTCTACCAGACCGAGATGCAGCATCGACCCGGGCTTGTATAAACCCGAGAACCCCGTAGAATTTAGACGATCATATTTCAAATTCGTGTCGTCGCCTCGTAATCCTTTCGGAGAGTTCAAGTTCGTATAGATTATTCGATTCGATTAGGAAAGTTGAAAAAATAAACCGTTTCTCTCGCCCTCTCCCTCTCTCTCTCTTTGGCACGACATTGTGACAGAAGTTTTGATTAGGACAAGTGCGGTACGTCATATCCTCGTCATTCGCCACTCGAGAGTACGAGCCGTTATCGCATAATCTGTAAGAACAACAAAACCGGTCATCCCTAGAAAGGGTTTCAGCCCATCAGTGCTGCTTCACACTCCACGACTAATCGCTAATTTTCGATAACAATAGCTGTCCGTTCATGACTGATAATCGCGACGATATCAAGCCCGAACGAATTGAGATAAAATATGGAAAATCTGTTCGAATTATTGCGCAAATATTGCCGAGATTAACGCCGCGTTTCGAAGCATCGCGAAATCTTGATTTATGCACCGACTCGTCGGCGCGTAATTTCCAAAATCGAATCGAGGATGAAATTTAGTGTCCTCAATCGACTGACCTCGGTCCTCTTTTTCTTTCAGAATTATAAACTGAAGGACGCTGGAAAGGTGGTGATCTACACTACGACCATGGGCATCGTACGCGAGACCTACTACGCCTGTACGAAAGTGAAACAAATACTCAGGACACACATGGTGAAGTACGAAGATCGCGACATGTTCATGAGCACGGAATATCAGAAGGAACTTCGCGACCGTATTCAGACCACGACCATTCAGGTTCCCCAGCTATTTATCGACGGCCAATACATCGGGGTAGGTATACAGCGGACGGAACTGAATACCTAATGGTTTTTTTCCCTCCTTTTTCCCTTCTTCTTCTTTTTTTTGCGGTGGTAGGTTTCAGCTTCCTGAATCGAGCCTCGACTGGAGGTCTTACGCGGAAAAAAACGTCACTTGACAATCCTCGATTTACCAAACTCAATTATCGAACACCTACGCGATTCCGGAATACGATCAATGTCACTACGTGGGTAGAAGAAAAAGAAAACAGTGAAAAAATCTGTTTTAATTAATCTCACCCCGACCGGCACTGGTTCATCCAAATGCTCGCTATAATCGCTTTATTATTTAACACAAATTTACAAATCATAAAACTTAATAATTAGTCATACATCAAAGACGCGATTATCTCGGTTTAATTTCATACCGAAAATTTTCAACTGGTATAGAACAGACCGTTGGTAAAGAGAGAGAAAATCTTTTCCCATTCATTTATTCAACTCTCTAAATACGAGTAAGTATATAACCTTGCACGTGGGTGGGAAAATATACAGTCAATCCTCACGTGGCACCTTCCTCGTTCTATCACGTGGCCAGCTGTACCTGATGGCAGCTTCCTCCTCAACTATTGTGGGAAATAAGTAAAAAAGTAAATAAAAGCAAGAAATAATAAAAGCGAATCGACAAACTCGACCTTCGTAACGTCTACGAAGATTTCACCCCATTTGCCTCTAGTTGCATTATACCCGAGTCAGACGTTGCCTTAGATCATTTCATCCCACTAACGTACAGTATCCGAGCTAGGATTACCCAACATGCGTCAGATGAACGTCGAGAAAGTTTACCTGAAATGAAATGTCAAACTAGATTTTGATGACTGGTTGAAAATCAAAGTGTGGAAATTTCTGCACGTATATAATATATATACGTCTGTATAGGAACTGTATGGAACATAGCTCATTGTCACGGCCTTTGGTCTACACCGATATTATACGAGTTTGTATCGCGAGTATGACTATTGATTATTGTATAATGGTGCAGCTGATATTAATGGTTTAATAATTACCTCATACGAAGTGGTTATTAATTGTTGATTATAAAAAACAAAAGTAAAAAATAAATAAAAAAATAGAACTGCAAAATAAAATGAAATGAAATAGCACGGTCACACGATTGCGTTATTTTCTCATAGAGGGATCGTGAGAACTAGGGACGTGTGATGGATATGTGAGACTGAGCACCGTGACACCATACGTATACGTAGGTATATACGCGCGTGTATGTATGCGTGAGTACGTGTATAGAGGGATGATTGAATTATTAGTAATCAAAGAACGCATCGAGTTGCAGCTAAATTTCAGTATGAACAAAATTCTGGAATGTTGTCACGTTAAAACTCCATCTTGTCTCGTCTCCTCTGATCGTTCAGATTTAAGTATAGAACTTCTTCAGGCGGTTAAAAAACTTCCACATGACGTAGTCTTACCTCACATCCAACACACGTGTATTGTACATATTTACACACATATACACGAACAATATGCGTATATACTTAACGCATATTGATATATCGTAAGCGAGTTATGTGTGTCTTGCAAATCAGCCGTTGCGTAATACAGAGACAGGTATACAGCTTATTATAATATAATATAATATGCGAAAAACCGGTGTTCAAGCTTGATACGAAGAAATTTTTCAACTAATAGGAATTCATCGTCTATTTCATTATTCTCTCCTATCCCAGACGTCTTGTTCAATATTATCAATGTCGCTTTATAATCTCGATTGATTTATCGTCGGTCTCTTAATTCCATCGGTTCAACCGCGGATCCCAAATAGGTTGAATTTTAACTGAATTCAATTAGCCTGTATACTCAACCGATCAGACTGATTATAAATGTACAAGTGTCGTTTTTAGGGGTAGAAACTACAATGGAAAGAAAAATTTCGTCTCCAGAAGCCTTCTGTACGAAGTTTATACATCTATAGGCGAAAGGCGATTCGGTTAATCAATTTTTGCACAAGGGAGAGAAATTTCATTGCGATTTTATCCAGCGCCAAAAAATCCGGTTCCATTGTTCGACGCTCGATATGTGAGACACGTTCTTGGTCAGACGGGAGAATTTTCAAGAGTATGTACCGAGCCTGCAGGTTTAGTACATGTAGGCAGATAAATATTGGAATAAATATAAGTGAAATGTCAAGCCATTTGATCCAAGGCCGTTGGCGAGAGGTGAGGCCGAGCCTGCCACCTAGAACCACTTCTTCGTTTATCTACCTATACGTGTAGAAATATGTCTCACAGATGTATGGAGACGTATGAAAGCGGGGATATGTGCCGTATGTAACCAACACGTATAAACGCACCTATAAAAGGCTGCATTCCGATTCCACTGCGTCAGATTATAATTATTTTACACCACTCAGCGAATTTGAAAACCGATGAGCAGTAGAGCGAGAGCAAAAATAGAGAGGAAGATAGGATGGTACTTGGGTGAAGCTCGCTATTGTTTTATCTGCGCAAAAATCGCGTCCGAATTCGAAGAGGCGATTTTTCTGTCTTCATTTCGCAAGATTCCATCGGCATTTTAATTTTACGATTTAACAACACACGAGACGTGCGAAAGGTTATTCCGTTTTTTGATCGTAAATTTTGATCAAGGACTCGGTTAGCGGCTCCATTATCGGGTCGCGGTGTGCATATATTATGACTCCAAGGTATACGTATACGCGTCAGTTCGAAAAGCCCGGATCTTAATTTTCGCCCTGAAAATAAGATATTCAATTTTTCGTCAAGCCCCGTTTCAAATTTCGTCGCACTTTAAGCATCGAGGTAGTAGTTCCACCGCGGTTATCGTCTTGATTGGTATTACCGGGTATCTCTTTCCCAGAGTAGCTCAACCTGTGGGAAGATGAGAAGAGAAAAAAAGAAAGATGGGAATAGAAGAGAAAAAAAAGAATCGGATAAAATAAAACGGAATGAAATGAAATAGGATGGAAAAAAAGTCGTAGTGCTCGTATAATCGGCACCGCAAACTGATTAGATCATCCCGCAGCATCGGTATAACGTAAATATAGCTATAACGACTCGCTTAATAAACATTCGGCACAGGTACGAGTTTTTTCTTTTTTTTTTCTTAATTTTATTTTATTTTATCACCCAAAAAAACACATTCCGGCCAGGTAGGTAAAGAGCCGCTTTCTCGAATGGGAAATATCTTGAGCCGAAAATTCTAGAGATGTTGTTAAGTTCGTCGAACCAACAAATTGATTACTTAAAATTATCGAACTCGAGACTGGAGATCGAGCCGTTTAGTATAGCCATTACCATTATAATCACGCAATTTGCGTTAAGAATTTAAAGTTTTTATCTCAAATCTTGATTACGCCTGCTGATTGGAGTAGCGAGTACTCGATGGGCAATGAGAGCCTTGTCAAATTTCATCGTTTTCCTATTTTCTTCATTCTTTTATCTTAATAAGTTACAATCGCTGTCAAGCTAATGTTATTTCAGCGTCTTTGTTAATCTACAGTCACGAGTGAGTCTTGAGTTGATTAATCTTTTCATTTTTTTCTCTACTTTTCAGGATGCTGAAGTGGTGGAGAGGCTGAACGAGTCCGGGGAATTAAGACGCATGCTCAAGCCTTACAAGGTGAGCCTTTAACACCAGACTAATTGTGAATAATAGAGATATAGTCAAGCTCGTGTGAAAAACTAATCAGATTTTTCAAACGCATTGAAATTTTATATTCTACTTTCTTTTTTCTTTTTGCTTTCTACACTTTTCTCCAACGTACATTCTAAAGATGGAAACGAAAAATATGAAAAAATAAATAAAAAATACAAAAATTTCTCGCGTGATATTTGACTCCGGAGAAATTGACAAATTTTTAACTAGCCAATAATTATCGGCAGTCGTATACATAAAATTTGAAATCTCGTGTTAAACGACTGAAATTTCAAACTTTCCAATCTAATTATTTTTATAGCCAAACCAATCAAGCTTTTATAATTTCGAGGAATTAATTACTCAAAGCTTGGTGTCGTTAGGCTCTCACCACCTCAAGGTGTAGAGAAATAATAGCGAGAGAGAGCCGGCAAGGGAGCGTAAGAAACTAGACGTTTTTCTTTTTTCTTTTTTCTTTTTTGTTCTTTCTCTCGTTTTCGCGGCAAAAAAAGATTTACGAATCATTAGTTCTAGTCTGATGTGAAAAATAGGATTTTCTTTTGACTGATAGCTTACGAAACTCGATTACGAGTCGCGGTCGCTTTGTACGTCTGTTACACGCGAGTGCATTACAGTTAGAGGATTTGTGATAATATATATGAAGCGAGAAAAATCGAGAAGGATATATAAACCGTTCCGTTTTACATTGACTCGGCGATCTATTCCTAAGAGAAATAATTTTACAATGATTTTCTGTTCCCCAGATTGTTATTTCAATTTACATAGAAATTTACGTCACGCTTTTGTACCCAGGCACCCGCGGTCTTACGCAATAAATCACTACTCAATCTTTTAAGAGAAGCCATTATTTTCGCCCGGAGCCAAGGAACAGCCTCCGACTGTACGGGTGCAGTAAGACGGCGAAATAATAAGAGAAAAGTTACGCGGTGCTGAACTTAAACCATAAATAAATAATCTGCATATACGGCTTGTAAAATTACAAATAATACACGCTCATTCTCACACCTCGAGTATCTCGCATTACGTCGCTTTTCAGACTACAACAACATTTAATTATTGCGTCTAATCATCATCCGAGACTTGTACCTACGTCATTCGTCGAGTAGCAAAAAACATGCTAGAAACCAAACAGCGAACAGGTTTTGCGACGCTATTTTGCTGAAATATTTTTGCCAATTTTCGGAACCGCGATATACGTGGGCCTCTCACGGTTGGAATCTATTCACGCTGAAAGAGAACTTTGCTTCTCTCACAATAATCAGCTCAGCTTAGCTTTATACCTATACCTTGGGTTAGGCTAGGTTGTGGCAAACACAAGGTTGTACAATCCTTTCACTTTTATCTGCCGCTATCTTACTTACCCCTTCTCGTTGGCTGGGCTCTTTGCTTACACTGTTAAGAATTTTTCGTGTCAAGCCAGTGAGATCGAAGTCTCTTGGCTATGCATGTACATGGATAGCTATACCTAGCTAGATACACGCATACCTACTTAGCTGTAACAAAAGGTCGTTACACCGGGGCCACGGGCCCTCCTCCAAATTCTAATTTATAGTTGGTCTAGTTTCATTGTGCGGTAACGCTCTGGTAACGTTTTGGTTAGCATTGCGGTACCGCGTTGCATTAGCCCCGACTAGGTACATAGTATAATATCGCGAAGAAAAAGTATCCCGATGTGAAGAGATAATGAAGAGAATTTTCTATTTTTCATTGGATTTATAGACTCGATTCCAGAGGTCACACGCCAGACCAGATCTTCGGATACCATATTCCACACCGTTAGACGATTATACATTTTACAGTTTCTCTTTAATCGCTACTTAATTTGAAAACCGCGAGGACTCCGCGGTATCGCGAATCGAATAATTACTGCCGACCGATTATTATACCGTTCTTACTATTTCGGAACCCGATCCAAAAATAGACAGAAAACTAGCTCTTCGTCCTCTGCCAAAAAATAAAACTACGTTGGTCCTTTAAAACCACCTCACGTTCTGTATCTTTATTTGTTCAACCGTTTTTGGGTAAATCTAATTAGACGTTTAAGAGCAATTTGTCAGCCTGAAACTCGGAGCTTGTTACTTGACTGATGATTTCATTATCGCATGTATTACTCCGGCTCTTCATGCCGAGACGTAATTTCATTTTCATACCGCAGTATTCAACGATTTTTATTCAATGATTATATTTTGTGACATTTCAGAGCCCGGATGCATGCACAACTTGCCAGATCTGCGGCGGCTACCGTCTCCTGCCATGCTCAGTCTGCAATGGTAGCAAAAAGTCGGTACACCGCAACGATTTTACGACGGAATTCGTAGCGCTAAAGTGCATGAACTGCGACGAAGTTGGACTCGTACGATGCCCACATTGCTGACTGTAGAATACATGCTCAATACGATGCGAATGAACCCTACGTCCTGACTTACGATGTTATAATGCTAATATCTCTATATATTTATACCTATAATTACAGTATGTATATATACAGATATATAGATTATTTGGATACGTATATATGCAGTAGATACACGTCTCCACGTATGCGTGTGTATTATATATTTATACATAGAAAGAGAATAACTATTATTTAAGGTAAAGAGTGCTATACGTATTAAGATTATATAGCTATATAATATATATATATATATATATATAATTACGCAATAATAGTATATAATACATATATGTAAACACGGAAACATTAACTAACGTATACATGCATACATATAGGATCATCACTCGGGAAGTAAATAATTGACGGGATAAGGTCCGCGCCAGTCGTTAATTAGATATATAATGTATATGTAAAGATAATCTGTTATAACTATATATATATGCGATATATGTATGCGGAGAAATGAAATTATTATTTCTTTTTTCAAAATTACACTGTAAAATATTGATTAATAAAATAATTAAAACACTTTTTATAATTAATTAACGAAAATCTGTAAACCCCATATTATATATGTTGTATAAAAATATTTCTTTGAATATTTTCTGATATATAGAAACAATTGTAGAAAGAAAGAAAGAAAAAGTTCCGTTTTTCATTTTCTTCTTCTTCTTGTTTTTCCAATTCTGAAAATAGCGAACGTGGGATAGGGCGCGCAATTGAAAAGATGCGCGAGATGCGGATCGAAGAAGCGACGTGGTATAGTTCCGCCAGACTAAAACGAGCTCGAAAAGCTACTGTCTCGTACGGTAGCGGTATACTATAAGCAGAATTTTCTACCGCACACATGGGCTCAAAGTCGTAAACAAAGTTTAAGTTGCAAAGTCCAGTTGTAAAGTACTTTGGAACACGTGCCATGGCCATATAGTGCGTAACGTACACGCGGTATATATTATCTATATGTCGTTACTTTTTTATAGTTGAATTGTAAAAAAGTCAACACGATGACCAGCTGCTTAGCTCAGCTGTAATGAAGCTGTGGAGTTTATAATTTGAAACTAATTGAAGGCCGACCGCTTTGGACTATATCAGGATTTCAGCGATTCCCGCTAATATCAGGCCGAAATGTCCGAAATAAATCACAATAAATCGCATGAATCTACATCGTACGCGTCTAGACGCGCGGCTGCTGCACAAACCCTGAGGAAATGATATTTTTGCTATTTCCAACGATTTTCTGGGACCATTGAAAGTTCGCGGTGAAAAGCTTCCGCGAGTATCTGTATCTACACCGCGTCCAGATATCCATCATGTTCTTACATGATGATCGATCGCCTGGAAATTGGGATGTCTTTCTTTAAGGTCCGCGATGTGTCTGCAGCAGCGGAGAGAGAGAGAGATCTCCAGCGAGAGTCTGAGCGAGCTTTTAAAACCGCAGTTGGACATTTGATGAATGAATCCTTCCCTAATTTCTGAACAATCGAGTTCGGCCAGGAATCGAATTTATTTTCATCACTTATTACGGCGAGACTGAAGTCCGAAGGTTTTTATGATTAAGTATCGCACCTACATGTCACTCGTGAGTTATCGCCTGTCTAGATGGCGATTTCGAGTTGAGCAGCAAATTTATTTCGGAAATTCTTGGGAATATATCCTTCGAAACTTCGATGAAGATTCTTTCTCCATTCGACTAATGACCCCCGACGATTTTTCAGAACCGAATCGTACCCAATTGAATAATAAACGACATCAGTCGGACTTAACAGGTGCTTCCTCTCGCGAAAATCTTCATTCTTTAATTCAGAAGATTTTAACCTGCGCCTCTCACGTCCGAAATGATTCTCTGAATGATCGATTACGACGTTAAAACCGATTCATGCATATTTATGCGTCCACATAAAGGAAATCTGGAGATATTTCTGCGTGGGAGAAGCAGCAGCGAGGACTACAGGAGGAACGGAAATTATTGGCATAGCGTAGTCACGGCCTTTGATTTCTACATCGTTTCGGAGTTTCGCTGAATCAGTTCGTCTTTCATACTGCAGTGTGAAGCTGGAAAGTTTGACTCCCGTAATAGAACTGCAAATTGCGAGACATGCATACGGGCAGAGTTTGGCACAGTGCATTTCCCTCGCTTTGAATATGCGTAGTATTTCCGAGCAGGAAATATCCCCGCGACTTTTAATCGGTGGGAAAAGATACGGAAAATAATTTCATTGATATAGGTACGTACCTATCTCGTTCGATTTACTGTCTGCAGCCAATAGATTCCGATGCTATTAGCGTACGTTGAAACGCGATGAAGAGGATTCCCGATATTTGCATAACTGTACGTAACGCCGAGAGAAGTATATTTGGCAATAAAATGAGAGATAGCTACTCGATTCCTTTTTTACTCCGAAGTATTTTAAGCGCAGTAATTGTGTGATGAAAAAAATGAACAAACTGACGGATAGAATGTTTTAGTAACGTGTACCGAATTCGAAACAGAAAGAAAGAGAAAAAAAAAGAATGGAACGGTTTTCGTCACGTGTATTTTTACCGCAGACGATCCCACCTGTCCAATGTCATTGAATAACATTTATCAGACGATAATACACATGAGACGTGCAGGCCATTATGCCTCGTAACGTTTTTATTTGCCCTACAATCCGTCAATGTCTGTCAATGAAATCAATGTCGTTACCTATACGCATAGTTTGAAGAATTTATTTTCCGTCAACGCGGTATAGTGTGTATTTGAAATTCTGGCGTCTATATAGGCAGTAGCGTAGGTGTACCTCTGAGACATAGTTAGAGGCATCAAAATGGGGCAAACATGTTGATTTATTCCTGCGATATTCGCAATTTTAGCATACGAATGGAAGGAGAAAGGAACTTTTTCGTCGAACGTAGGTATAGACGCCTATTTCGAATGATATTTGAATAAGTTTGATTCTTGTTCTTCCGAAGGTGTACAAGATATACGTAGAGAATAACGGACGTGTGATTGATGTGTTTCAGCGTCTCTCAGACCCTCGAAAGACCGTGTCAAATCGTTACCGAGTTTCCACTATGCGATAGGTACATCAAACTTCTCGTTATAACATCATGCACGAAGGATATAACATTTCTATGAAACTCATTGCGATGTGATGAGACGCGGTGCTTTCAAGCTCCAGCATTTAATACTTTGCTACCACTCTGCAAAAGCGTCATTTAACTTGGAATGAACTCGAGTTCGAGCTCGTGCAACGTTATATAAGATCGTGGAATGATATTCCCAAAGCTGATTAAATAATAATCGAAATACGTACTTCTGCGCTCGGCACGGTCCACCCGAGACAAACATGATCGATACATCCCTCTTCAACTCGATTCTAAAAATTTTCAAAATAACAATTCTCTTCCATATTGTAAATACTTTTTGATTTATAGGACAGACTCCGGAACGCCTTGTGCCTCTGTACTTAAAAAGTTGGTTTTATACGACCCCTATGGAATTTACTATGAATTTAATAACCATGTGATATAATTGGGGTTGATTCGCATCAAGGGCGACTATGGGTACCTGGTGCAAGCTCGGTCTACAAGTAAAGCCGTGAGCATTGCGTTACGAGCCTGCCTGTCTAGCTTTGTTTACGTATGCAACAAGTTGAATCGATATTCTCCCCTTGGTAACCTTGACGGTGCAGAAATGATAGTATGAGGGGGTTGGAGAGAGCGAGATAAAGATAGTCGGTGCAGAGCGCCATTCGATCGTCTACAAACGTACCTGCACCCCGGAGGGATTTACTTTTTACTTTTACGACCATGCCAGTAATTGTTAAAAAAAGGAAAGAACAAAAATGGGAAAAAAGCGAGGAGCGAGAGTGGAATGGGGTGCGATATCAACCCCTCGCTCACTCCGAAGCTCGCCCAGTTCTACAGTGTACGTGTATCATTTTTAAACCTAATTTGTTGCTCGAGGAAATGATGGTCAATCATTTTGTCAGATCATCAATACACTTGGGGTAGAAACATGACAGGAGCTAATTAAGAGACTCCCTTATTTTTCCGAGAAGAAAAAGAGAGGACCTGCTCCGAGTAATGATTGACCCGTTGTTCACCGTTTCGCAAACTCGAACGAGGCGAGATATAGATATACGCTGAGCTCGATACATACTTTGATAATGATACAGCTACCAGGGACGCGTTTGATAACCATCCCCGTTTTGTTTCTTCGTTTTTCTCCATTTTGTGAAAAAAGTTCGAAGGCTTTGTTGGGATAAAAATAGGTATAACCGAAGCCCAAAGTTACGACAAACAAACACAAGGAAATAAGAGAAAAATAATGGATAAATCTGTCCTGCATCCCACGCTCTGAGAAGCCATAAGATATTCTCTGCGGGGTAGAAAGATTCAAGGAATGCCAAACGCTGTCAATTTACAAGGTGTTACGGGTATACGGTATAAAACGGTAGAGATTTCGTGCGGGGGCGTAAAGCAACAAGTACCCAAAAGTATTCTACCCTTGATCTTAAAGTAAGACGCTACCAGATTGCGGAAGCGGAAAAATAGGCGAAAATAAATACGAAAAAACCGCAACTGTACTGGCTGGGTCTGCGAGAGTTCGCGCGCGTGGCAACCCTCATCCCCTTCGTGGCCTAGCTAGCCCACGGCTAGGTTTTCCGATACCTAGTAGCTGGCATGGAGGGACCGGACGGCGGCACAGGGACACGCGCCATCACCAACCCGCGGGACCTTCACCGAGACCTAGTTGCCCGCCTCGACATTGGCCCTGGTGCCGTTCCCAGTGCCGTGATACCGGGCTGCGCCCCGGCTCCGGCTGACCCATCCCCATCATCGGGGATAACCCAGCCCAATCCCAATCCCGATTCCAACTCCAACTCCAACTCCCGCTTTAACCCAACCTGGTACTAGCTTAGAGTTAACCGTCAGCCGGACACCCGGGCGTACGGGGAACCCTGTGGAAATATTCCATGGGGTTGAGTAGCGGGGAATAATATCCAGCATCGCATAAAAACCACCGCCGTCAACCCCCGTCGTTTTGCTTGCCTGCCTGCTTGCCCTAGCTCATACATGGCCTAGGGAGGTTTTCTGTGACGTCAGCGGACGGCGCCGGCGCCGAATGGAGCGGCTCACACCGACACGCATCCGAGGCGCGTCGGGACGCCTCGAAACGACAGGTAGGCGACCCTCGCTCGCCAACCTGGCTCGACTCACTGAGTTCTCGTCATGGGAGTGGTGAAGACGGCGTCCGAGAGTATCCTCGAGGAAACCGTGATACCAAGTGAAGAGGCTAATCATTCTCTGCAGGGGCATGCCGGTGAGTAACGGAGCCTGACGGTGTTCGACGACTTTCCATACTTTCCGAATTTCCACCCCTCTTCGTTATTTTCTTCTATATTCTTCCCCGATGCAGTTCTGCGGTGTGTTTCCTCAAAAAACAACTCAGCGGATTTCATTCCTATACCCGATCTCTTCCCGTTCCTCACACCTCCTGATCAATTCGGCAAATTTCATCCATTGATTGCCAAGGATCCCCCGTTCACGCGGAGGGGATGTGCAACACGGTCGACCTTCAGAGCGACTAACAGGTGTTTGGAGATACAGATATAGACCCTCCGTACTGTGCTCTCCTCGTAGCTATGTATACAGAGAGAGAAGATCTGTGTGTGTACGATACGTGCTGGTATATATGCTCGTTCCTACGTCTTGTGTATTACATATAAGACCCCCGCGGCCAGGAAATGGACTGAGCAGTTCTCGTAAAGGGGAAATCGTAGCGGTTTTCAATTACATAGGATGTTTCTCAAGCGAGGAATAAGGTATATACTACCTTAACGGTATACGTACGGAGTTTGGTATTGAACTTGAGAACGGTGGACTCGCTCTGTTCAGAGATCTGTACCTACTTCAAAGGATACGCTAGTCTCTCGTAATTCCGTTGGAAAATCTCACGTCCTATATACAGACGTGTAAACACATCTGCCATTTATTTGACATTTCCCAAAATCTGTAGATTAATTAATCGCGATAAAGGAAGAAAAAATAAAAAATTTCCGATGAAATGGAAATTCGACTAATTGAAAATTAGTCAATCGTCGATCTACGTGATCGGAATCATCCATAATAACCGAACCGCGAATCCTATTGACTACTGAACGCTAGTTTCGCAAAGCGAGTGAACTAAACGCATGTACCTGTTATACCTACGCGGATATTAAATTCCTGTCGACTATCAGCCATATCCGGACTAGTGCATGCATTGTATGGGTGAAATTACCGTTCCGGATTAGACAGAATTCCCGACATTTCTTGAGCGCTTTTTATCACAGTCTACTTTCGCAGTGGCATCGATGATCGTCATTATCGATGCATTTCTAGCCCGGGAATTCTATAGGGAAATAATGAGCCGATTAAGGAGAGCGAATCGGTATTCGGTAATCGTCACTTTCCAATGACGACCGAATGAAACACCAGCATGGTTCGGTTTCGGGGTGAAAATGTTGAGCTATAACTCATCGCTAGGAATACGAATGGAGTTTTTGAACCTGCGGTCAATGTTTCGGTTTTTTCATTTATTTTATACCCGGGTAGAAATATCCTCCGGTAATACGAGACTGGATTTTATATTCAGCCTTTTGACATCCCAGGGTAGTAGCGAAAGCGGAGTCCTTCGTCGGGGGAAAAGCACCATCGGCTTTAATTAAATAATCTTTAAGTAATCCTAAACTCGCTGCTTTACTGGAAGCAGTTAGGTATCCACCAAAGTTCTCATTTAATAAGCATTTTCCCTGCTAAACAGTCAATCTTAAAAGCCAACCTTGATCCTTCAGGCTTTGCGACATTTATTAGCCGCGTTTATTTATTCATTTGCCTTACCTAATGATGTATTAACGTAATTAAGAAATCGCTTTAAATAATACCGATCTCGTACCGCTGAAGAAAAAATCGCTCATTATTTCATCGCCGCAATTTATCGTCGAATAAAATCATTCGATAATAATTACTGATCGAATTTAGATTGAAAGGCTGCCCCTTCTGCCCCGCTGTCTTTTCTCCTTTTTCAGAAATCGAATGATTGATATTGCCTGCAGAGATGAGTATTACTTTCCGAGCAGTTTTTTTCACCCAAAAGAGCAAATAATGAGAGTGAAAACGAGAAGAAGAAATAATGGCAAGCCTAACTTGACCCGGTTCGATTTCGAAGAACTCATTTTTAAAACATCGATTCTTTTTTCTTCCCTTCTATTCTCCACGGCCCTAAGAACAGCGCTGTCGTGGGAATCGCGAAAAGTTTACAAAGTTGAAAATATATTCAGCCACATGGGATCGCAGTTGCTTACTCCTACAGCAATTCATCCTCGAAGCTCTCCATACCAAAGACTTTGGTACTTTCAGATTTCGTTCCGGTCTCTTTATAGTAATAAGGACAATCCATTGGAACTTCTTCGCTTTCTTCCCTCTTAGCCGAAGCTTTTCTCGCCTGTAGCTCAAGATACTTTTCCTCCCCCTTCTCCAGTTCCTCAATCGGCAAAATATCCTTCTGCAATTCTTCTATAGCCGCCAACAGCATGCTCATAGTCTCCGTGTAATCCGGCTCGAACATTTTTCCCTCGGGATTTTCCCTGAACAGATATTCAGCCTGCGGTAGAACAATCGAAATATTACTCACGGATTTAGGGCACGAGAGACGGAATCCCGAAAAACAGGCTCAACCCAACCCCATCGAAAGTTGCACATAAATATAAACGCCATCCGCGGTGTCGAAAAGCTTTTACTTGCCCAGATACGTTCATCGACGATATAATTCAAGCTCTTCCGAAAGCATGGAAAAAAAAGAAAAAAAAAAAACGAAACAAGATCCGCATAACTTTCCATTTGAATAATAATAGTCAAAGATTATCGGGAATTATCTCGCTGGGCTTACCCACCCCTGCAGTGGATTAGAAATTGCGAATAGGCTCACCAAGTAGTCGACAGGATCTTCGGGGCGTAATTCGGCAACATTGACGAGGCCCTGAGTCAGCGTTGGAAATACGTACTTAACCAGATAGTGCCTCAAGGGTTCACCTGCGATGCACAATTGATTTTCCTCTTCCTCTTTCAACTTCTCGAGGAGATTAGTCTGAAATTGGGTAAAAGATGGAAGTCAGATTACCGTAGACAGGCTAGGGTTAGATTAGAGAAGACGAGTAAAGGGGCTGGTGAGATTAGACAAGGATGAAATTCGTTATCGGAATTCGTGAGATCGGTTTTCCTCGTCAGGAGAGTCTATTTTCTTTTGGTTATTCGAATCAGTCTCCGCATTGCTCCGATTTTCGGTATTTTCACTGCCCCATATAATTTACGGGACTGTTTATACGCTCAACCGTAATTAAAAAATTACCATAAAATGCCGGAAGGAATCTCGAAATTTAAACCCCGTTCTATAACTCGGCTGTAGACCGAAGTTTAACTCAGGCAATTATTATACCTTCGTTAGAGTAATAACGAAAAGAAGAAAAAAAATAAAATAAATAAATAATAGGTATATTCGCTCAACTTTCCTACCTAATACCCGGAGGATCGTTTTTTCACAGTTTTTTTATTTTTATTTTTTTGCAATCAATAATACCACCGCCTCCATGCATACGTTGATTAAAATATTGCGTCGCTTCTATTCAAGACCGAAAATTGTCTGGTACGTTATATTGTACTGTCTAAGTTGAGTAATACGTCAGTGCCATTTGTATTACGAGAACAATCAAAGTTTGAATAAAAAATGAGAAAAGAAAAAAAGTCAAACATATCTATGGCAGGACTGAATGACATGTATAAATTCAACGCGCGGTCGCAGAATCTGCTTGAGAATACACCGATTGTGATTTACGCTAATTGCAAATTGAAGAAGGACCGTCGGTATAATGAGACAGTATTTTGATATTCTAATGAGAAGCGATGATGATGCCTTAGCCGCTAGCTTTTTATCTTCGGTGTTGAAAATGGTGTATTAATAACGTGTAAGGAGAATTCGCTATAATTTTGAAATGGTGAAAAATTGCGTGAACTACTTAAAATAGGGTATTTTTCAGGCTGTCAAAGGGAGCCGGGTTGAAAATATGAAATAGATCATGAAAAAAGTAATTTCAAGAAGAAAATTCTCGCGAAAAGTTTAAACTAATAGCACATATATATATATCCGCGTCTTGTAAAAAGCGTACAAAACTTTTTCATACCGCGATCGGTGGAAAAATACTTTAAGTAATAACCTCGGAAATTCTGTTTTATTGCTTTTTAATTTTGACTCGTTGAAATTTTCTTAATACAGAGTTTGTTCATCCGTCGTTTTTCCGTAGGGTGAATATCGTTCCTCTCCAACCTTGGCTGCGGCAAAAAACGCGTCTAATTTCTTTCCGTTTCCGTTCGCTAATAATTTCTCTCATCGTGATATTTCGAGGATGTTTTATTCGGAGTCAGAATTCACTGACAAAGAGGTAATCGAGGTAGAATCTTCAATTTTCTGTTTCTCACTTTTTCACCATATTCAGGGACAACGTTGATCAAAGTTCAGATCAAAATGAATTTAACCGCTCGATTGCTTTCCCAAAAAATATCCACATAAGCCAGAGAAAAAGAAAAGGGAAAACAACCCTTAATCTTTTCTGCTTATTAGCAGACCGTTTCCCCGGACACTCGAAACACTTCGCTCGTACAAACGAGTGCCTAGGTACACGGTACTGAATTTATTCATCAAAGAGAAAATATTTACCCTTATTTCTTCCCCGTTTTTCTCCCCTGTTTTTTCAACGCCAAGAAAATAACGCGTTGAAATAAATAGACAAGGAACGAGTCTTTCCGGCCTTGACTTTATATTTATGTATCGCTCTATCACCCCTGCACGCGTACACCTACAAGGACGGTATCGGATTCTCGGTAAAAGAAAAAAAGGTCCACTGGAATTTGCCAACAAATTTTTATCAATCTCAGAAAAAGTCTCGATGCTATTCCGAGTCAAGAGCAGATTTCTATTCCCTGGTCATCCAGACGTCTTACATCCCGAAAGGTCACGGGATGAAACGCAGGTTCGCGACGTCTAAGGGTTGGGGGAGTTCTGCACCCCCGATTTCAGCAGGGTTCGCGACCCTCGGTCAACGCTGGGTGACCTTAAACTACTATTCTACGCATTTCATACCGCGTAGTTTCAAGGTTCTGAAACTTGACACAAATTCAACATTTATATAATCGACAACGCGGATTCCCAGTAACGCGACGTGACTGTATACCTGGCATAGGTATCTTCTGAAACTGTAACGAGAGAAGCTTCAGTTTCTTCGAACAGTCTTAAAGTTATCCGACTCTAAAGTCCCTGATCATGCAGGATTCGACTTTGCGAAATTAATTTCATCTCCGCAAAATTTATTCAAGAAGATTATCAGAAACTCAAGATTGTTTGTTCCCTAACTACTATAACATCGATCATCAATCAACATCAGCCATTAATTTCCCCTTTAAAAGAGCGATGAAAATGAAGGAAGAAAAAAATTAGGTCCTGACGTACATTTTACCAATAATTATGACAAGGAGAAATTTCACATTGTTCACAAAGCCGTCGCGCACAAACTTTATGCATAGAGATATCGTGCGGTATTGTACAGAACATGTATGTACACGTATGTATACCCCGCATGAGTAAATATATACTCATACGTGTAAACGTGCGGCTATGTCGTCTAAAGTATGGTTCTGTGGGGTGTCCGTGTATGTAGTAGTTTATAGGCATAAGGTAAAGGTACGTCTACCCATACCATTATGAGGGGAAATGTAATTAAACTGAAAGTTCATCGGTTGACGCGGGTTTCTTGGTGGCTGTGATATAACCAGCACTCCGTAGTTATAGCGACACCAAAGAAGCCAAGGTGGTCGGGAGTTTGCTAATTTCATGTGATTAAATAACCCCGTGGAAGTAGCAGTTCTTGAAACTGCTCAAACGAGAAACGATAACGTAGTTTCATCCGCGAGTCGATACCCGTACTCGGCATTGGAATTTAACGAACCGGATTCTATTTTTTACCGTTCAAATTCAAATGCGGGAAAAGATATGATCGGCGGGTTCGAAATTCGAGAGAATAAAAACTTCACAAGTATATAAAACACATGGACAACATCGAATGAAGTTCATTTCATTTCGCTCCAATTCGCTTACCCATTCCATCATCTTCCGCTCTCGATAAGCCTTTCGGTTCAATTCTTCCAGGACCTTTTTCTCCCTTTCGGCAACTTCCGCGGCCTTTGATTCAGCCTCTGTCCGCCTCCGAATATCGGCCAGTTCTTCGGCCGTGAGTCCTGATCACTCAAAGAAATAGGTATAACGGTGTGTGTAAAGATGTCAGTAAATTGTGATTAAACAAAGAATCAACAAGTGCGAAGATTCCGCCTCGTGAAAAAGGCCGGGGGAATTTCGTTACCGTAATTCCTCGGCATTCCAATTTTCTTGAGGCAAATATTAAAGCTGGAAAACATTTCCGGACAGGGATCTTCGTCGAGGTTAATAAAAACCGGATGTACTTCAAGTTCGTCGAAAAATTGCAGCGGAGTATTATCGTCGGTGTTTCTCTCCCTGTGATGAGAAGAGAGAATTATTCGCGTATGGTTAACGAGCGGAACTACTTTTCCGAGATTCATTTCTACCCGTGTCAAAGTTCAACCTGTATTCGCGAAAACGACGGACAATGTGCTCCTCCGTGTAATGAGTCCCCTGAATTTCTGCCTCGGAAAGATCCAGCAATCTTTCCGTTAAAAATTCATCAGTCGCTACTAGGACAGCTACCAGTTCCGGCATGATCTTGGCTTTGAACCGGCTCGCTGTGACGTCCTTCTCTTCATCTTCCTCTTCGTCGGGGTCAGCTTCCTCATCGGCCTCATTATTTCCAAAGAGACCCTTCGCCTGGCTAATTGTTTTCGGAAATCCGTCCAGCACGTAGCCCTGGTTTTGACACTCCTTCGACATCAGTTTCTTGGAGAATATCCTGTGCGAGGCATTCAACAGTTAGACGATCACGCATCTAAATCCATCCCGTTTCAGTTGGGAAGACGAAAGTACCGTTTAAACGGTTTTAACGAGGTTTTATCAAGCTGGTAATACCGCCGCCCATGAATCTTTGCCTTTCTGGTTTGCTTTTTTACGGGACACTCAGCGATGTAGATTGATTCAATAAAAAATCTGAATAGGCGTTATAAAAAGGACGATTTTCCTTGCAAACCTGAATCACAACGATCGCTGGTATCACCCATGTTTACGACACCGTAATTTCCACCCTAAGAAAATGCTTCGCTGAATATACACAATCGATCAAAATAATTAGCTCATTTATCAGGAGCAAGAACCTTTCTATTTCCCCTCTCCGTTTCTCTCTCTCCCCCTTCTCTCTCTCCTTCTGTATCTTCCGTAATTATTATCGTACAAAGGGTCGCGTTCATTCTAAATACGATAAAAGCATTGCTTAATGACGAGGCAATTTGATACGACAAATAAAAGGCGTGTCTCTTTTCACGCGGATAAATTTGTTTGCCAAAAATTTGTCAGCCTTATTTCACCACGCGAGTTTGCACGGAAAAACGAGTTAAAAATCCGTCACTCTTCGTCACCGACGGCACTAACTTGTTCAAAATCGTATCGTCCAGTCGGTTTTCATTCTCTGATAAATTCCTTTTGATTTCTTCCAACTCTTCTCGCCACGTTTCAATGCCATCAGCTTCTTCTTCTTCTTCGTTGACGTCAACGTCCTCCTCGTCGTCGTCGACAGTTACACTCCTCCCCGCAAGATTTTCGGCATTTTTCCCAGCCTCGATGTCGTTAGTCTAAAATGCGAAACAACGATAGAGAAAATGACGACAACGAGATCGTCTTTTCTGCTCACAAGCTTCTCGACAGTCTCGGTGATCAACGACTTCACGTGAATATAATGGACTCTGTAATGTTCCGCGAGTATTTTAGCTAAACGAGACTTTCCCGAGGCGGGAGGTCCCAGGACGACGATCTTCACGGGGTGCAGATTCCTGGCTGACTTGTACTCCTTAACAATATCCACAATGTTATCGCTGAACGGCAGGTCAGAGTGCCATTCCATATTTTGATCGGCAAGATAAGCAGGTTCGATATTTAGATCCAGAGTCATCATGTCGTAAAAGTTTTGGGTGACATCGTTAAGCAGAAATGCTTCCTCGGTGGGAATCTTCTTGACCTTTCCAATAGTCAGAGCTTCGCTAATTTTCTTCGTGGACAAAAAGGAGCAAAGATCAGTCTAATCGTTCCTGGGATTGACTTACGCTGGTCGAGTAATGGGTACGAGCGAATTTAGGCCTCCACCTTTCATAGATTATCGTAATTTGAGAGAACGGAGTTCTGGTGTCCATGCTATGGAGCAAGGTGTCGGAAAGCTTCGGGGGTATCGTCTAATCCCGATAATGGATTTCAGCGTATACAGAAAATCGAAGGTTGAATTAACGCCCCGAATATCTCCGCGGTTTTCAGGCTTATTGGAAAAACTCTCGAGGTCAAAATTTAACAGCCTTTAGTCGCCCGGAACAGGAGAGATTTTTTTTCGCGTGGTATATTATACTGCCGTTTTTAAAACGTCCGCTCGCACCCGCTAGCGTGACTTTCGTGTTGTTCGCTAATCACTTCACCGTAATCAAGGTCAATTAGCATTCGTTTGAGTCATTCAGATCAGATCCACAATATCAAGGGGTAATATAAATATTCAAGGCTTAATTCGATCAGCGTTGATATAACGCAGAATAAAGTCTCGCGAAAAGGAAATATCCGTGAAAAAAATCCTGAAAAGGATCGGAAATATATTTTTTTCCTTGGTCTTATTCCGCCTACACGACTTGTATTCTTCGCTACCTCAATTTTTCTCCTCTTTGATTTTGTAGAGTATAATACATCCGGGTCAAAGATAATATTTACTTCTATAGTGCTATTCGTAGAACAGTAATTCCGTTATTCTGTTAAAACAATGGAAAAGCCTCGCGTTATATCCCATCAGGAGTTTCCATTCATTAGATACAACCGCTATTACCGAAGTCCGGACCGTTTGTTAATTGGAATTGCGTTAATCTTTAAACAATCGTCAAATCCATAGTGAAAAAAGTCTATCCCATTCCCATTTCGCCCCTTCGAATAATCTAGCATCATCCCCCCAATTTACTTTCCCATATAGTTATCGATGATTTTTATTTCGCCATTATTTATATCGCCAATAAATCACGTTATATTCACCTTAACGATTCTCTTCTGTGTCATGCGCGCCTGTTCAACGGCCACGATGTACCTCAGCTTTGGCCAATCTCGTAGAAACATCATGATGATCCTGTGCCAGGATAACCGCGTTTAGTCGACCCGCCGTGCTTATGTAATCATGGAATAAACTCACGAGGGAATATTGCGGACATGTAATAGAGGGATCCTGTTATTTCCTTTCCCAATAATCGGCAGCTGCGGTGCATTGAGCCATGCCATTTTGAAGAGATGATGAAGGGGGCCTTCTTCGTCGCCGTAAGTGACGCCGCAGCACAAAACCATCGTTTTTAGCTTGTCCTTTAGCTCGGGGAACCTTTTCACGGTGACAACGTCCTTTTCGCACTGGATATGCGCCTTGAAATTAGCGTGTGGTCTTCGCTTTCTGTAATCTAATTCGGTGAATGCCAGCTCGGGATCTTCGGCGTAAAGGGGCTTCGATAACGCCCAGGTCATCACAGTGGAAATTAAAATGAAATGACGAACCTCTTCGCTGCGTTTGAAAGCCTTCGGCTTTTCCGAGGCTATTTTTCTGAGCTTGCCAGCTATCGCTGTACGCAAACACCACGAATTTTAGATGTCTTTCTTTCGGGTCCGAAAACGAGGGTCATTTTACCTTCCAAAACCCACTGCGCTTCCGATATTTGGGAAAAATCTTGTGTAATGTCGTAGACGATTACTCCGCACTTCATCAACTCCGTTAAAAACGAATCTCTATCACTCCGGGGCTCTATTATCATCGACACGTCTTCCGGGGGAGGGTACTACGAACGGTAAACGATAAATTAAGATATAGTGGTTTATACAGCCCCCTAGCCCACGGGAAACATCCCTAGGATTTCCTAGGATTTCGAATTCCCTTCATCGATCTCGTCCCACTGTTGCGTGACCAAAGAACAGAGGCGAGTGGAGAATAAAGGAAGAGAAAATGTATAGAGAAGAATGCAATGCCGACTCAACCTGATTGTCCATCACGGTGCCAACCACTTCGTACTTTCTGACCATTTCATCAGTCCTTTTATTTCCACGGTATACTTCCTCGTCCGCTGAGACATCCGGATCACCCTCGGCGCCTTCTTCATCTTCTTCCTCATCTGCTCCTTCAGTCTCGTCAGATTTGCTTGAGTTGTAAAATTGCTCTGGAATAAACTGAAGACTAAATTAATGACTATACAACATGCAACACGGTTAAACGTTCCGTAACACATTCCGGTCAAAGCTTTCAAGGCCAATCTCAATGCCACCCTCTGCGTCACTCAGCTTCCATTATTAACGTCACGAGCTGCGGGATTACATAATTCAACCGTATATATAATATCATACAGAGAAACGTTGCGGTATGCGTTAACGGGGCGGTGTGTCTGCCGTATAGTATTTCTATAAGGAGAGAAGATCATTTGCGGAATAGTTAATCCGCAGCAGTAGTAGACTGTAGACCACAGGAGCAGGTTAATGTCATGCATAATTAAATTGATTTCCAGAATGCTTTGAAGCCAGAGATTCGCACCGTTTTGGGGGTAACGATGAACCTTGTAATTTGAGGATGAGTAGCTCTGGCGAGCTTTTACACCCACTTGTATTAACGCATGAACAATGAACCGTGGAAGTTGGGATCATGAAGAAAACAATTTCGCCGACCTTTCATCCCCGAATTATGTTTTGCGCCACGTAACGCGAGCCAGGCTTTACTAGATTTACTTCATCTCCATAATCACATGACGTGTACCTATGTGCTGTCCTCCTACTTACTTCGGCCAATTTTTTACCATGGTAACTGTCTATCTGGTTCACGAAAATTCGCCATGGCTTAAAGGGCAGATCAGCTTCGTCAGACTTGTCGAAGAGCTGCTGATCGACGTTATCTCTGACTTGGGGACTCGCAATTTCCGAAATCGACTCCTCAGCTCTCGGCATTTTCTATTGACTGCTGTTTAGCCACGGAATATGCAGTTTTTTATTAGAACCGCAATCTGTGCGAGAACAAATGAACACAGTCTATCTCTTTCAGCTTTGAACTTTGCCTAATTGTCTGTTAATTTGCGACTGGGCTGGCTGGCTTTGAAGTGAAATGTTTTCAGCCATGAAATAACGGAGGGTCAAGAGTCGAGTTTGTGTAGCATATCTGCGCGATCCCCGAGGCGAGCAGATCCTAAGTAACAAGGAAAAAAGGGAAGACAAGAGAAAGAAGAAGACTGGACGTCGTGTATCAGTAACCCTCCAAGCTCCTGTCAGCTATGCTGGAGATTTCTAATCAAGATCACTAAATTATTGCTGTTACCTTCTGACGGGGAACTCCTGACAAAATGTCGCGCAAGCCACCAGCGATGGTGCTTTTTCCATCTAAAAAGGAAGATGAGGCACCTGGCTTCTCGCGAAAACCGAAAAAGCGATACGCCAGAAAACCGCAATCGATTGTGGAGCGTTTTGACAAAATGGTCAGAACTCAACTCGACGAACGCGACCCCGGTTCTTCTTCGTCTGATGAAGATGACAAAGTGGTATCTTCCTCTCAGAAGGCCAATCCCAGACCGATCAAAAGCGTCTCTAGAAATCTCGCCAGCAGTATGACAGCCTTCGATATTGCCGAGAGCATCGGCGTCCAACATGACAACGACTTAGCAGAGGCCGTAGAGAAGCTCATCAAAGCTGAAGAGACGACTAGATTCACGGAGCTGGTTGTCGCCGCTGAAGCAGCCGTCGCGGCTGCTCCACCAGAACTTGCCGAGGAGGCTGCTCTCGCGGTGGCCCACGAATATCAAACTCAGAACCTGAGCATCATTCAGGAAGAAATTCCTGGGGATACGATCATCGAAGTTATCGGTTATGTCGGTATCAGAAGACGGAAGGACGCGGGGGGCGCTACGGAAAAGCGATGCGCTTGCTGACATCCGAGATTTTTTATTTAAGGAAGAAGCAAGCGCGTTGGGCTGGTGATTATCTTGTGCATGTATTTCCGAAAGAAAATATTTTCGCAAAATCGAACGTCTCTGATATTTCAATTTTTGTATCGCTTCAAGGCGTTGATATTGCGGAAAAGTTTGATGGTTCTTATGGTATGGAGGAATAAGGTACGAGCTTGAGGAGTTTGAGAGAAATAAAAGGGGAAATAATAACTCGGCGATGCAAGACGCGTCGATTTCTGAAAACTCGTTGAAGCCAATTGAACTTTTTTTTCTCTTCGAATTTCCATGATAAAAGAAAGTATGAGAATGAGAAAAAAAAAAGGATAACCTTTAGGCATCGTGAATGCAAATTACTCCCTCGTACTCGTGGCCCGAGACGCAGTAGGAATTTTAATTAACCTCGAATCGTAACGTAAGAATGATTCTGATTTATCAAACTTTTCAGAAATTTTCAAACATTTTTTTCTTACCCTTGGTGGAAAATCTGAAAAACTTACTGCTTCAATTATTCAATCTGATAACCCCAGGGTATAAGCTTTACGTGCTAGTGCTCAAATGTCAAGTAACGATACTTCGATGGAGGTTTATCATTATACCTATAGACGTGTGGTAAAAACGTCCGCAAAAAGTATCTTTCGAATGAAACTGGGGAAAAAATTATGCCAGCCAGTCTCACCGAGGGAAAATATTTCTTCATTCGATTTCTTATTAGGTATCTATAAAGTGTAAAACCTCTCATGGACGATGATAGTACCCACCTACCTCCCTGTATGATTCCAGAATTTGTTCATTATATTTATGAAATGGCAAGGATTCTCTAAAGATTATTCGCGATCGCGTCATACATCGGATTGTGAATATAGAAATTCCCCTCTTCCATACGCGGGAGGTAAAACTTCGGAACCAACGCAGTGTTCTGGTTCTGATTCTAGTTACCGCAAGAAAGCCTTCGATATATCTATATCGAGGGATGGAGCCCGATACGCTGCAGGCATTTCAAGTTGATATCTGTTTTGGATTAAGATTGCCGTCTCGTGCGATGCCATAGTCGATAAGGTCTGGCAGAATTTCTCGATTACCAACTTAATCTCCTACCCAAATCCATATCCTCGGTCTCCGACGCGTTTCTATATCAGATGATGCAAATTTCGATGCATCTATCACAGCTCGTTATCGTCAGAGGGCCAAAATAATCCTCAGAGTCTGGGTTTACTCGAGTAAAAAAATTCGCCATACTACATATACCAAAATTACGGAAACTTCCTTAGCGGGTAGCAATTTGTGATCATCAAAGCGAGCTTCGTCCTTCACCTTTAAAGCAGGCCGCAAGGTTTCCCAGAATCGATGCTCGTCCCAGGTTTCGTGTATTAAAGGCTCGTCGAAGATACGAGCAAAGTATCTCGTTCGCCGCAAGATTTCATTTCTAAATTAAAATCTATCAGCCCATACTCCGAGAGGTTTGAGCGCTTGAAATCTCGCCGTCTCGAAACGAGCTACACTCCGTCTTCCCTAGTTGCAGCGGCTGGATATACGTCAACACATCGAAATCCTATCAGGCGATTTTTCAACCCCATCTCCTCCTCACCCGGCGATTTCTTCCTCGCGGTTTATCCCGCAAGAAATACAGCTCTCATGCCTCCGAGTCGAGGTGGACGACGGGCATCAATAATTCAGTTGACATGCTAGCTAAGGAAGGCCACGCCAAACTTTGATGTTACAGAGGAGTGGAGTGGCAGCTTCCCTTACCAGTTATTGATAGGAGTTGGGGTTGGACTGATGGCATTGGTTCTCCTAGCAGCAGCAAGTTTCCAGTGTTCAGCAACCTGGCGTTGGCTGATGGGTGTCTCGAGACAGAACAACGACGAAGATGCCGACGGAGATATCGGCCACCAGAATGCCATCCGCATCAGTCATTCTCTCCCGGATCTTCAATCCGAACCAATCACTCACGAATACGTTCAGGATCAGAAAGAGAATAAAAAGGTTGCGTGAATCCTAGAATAAAAATGTCTTCCGAGTAATTACAGGTTTCGTGCACTGCGATTACTCCCCAATTTATTTTTTCCATCGATATAATAATTGGGAATTTTTCGTGCAATAGCAGGTCCTGCGGCAAACTACTCTCCCGATTGTCCCGATGCGGCATCAGACCTTTCAACGCCAACTGTCCCATCGTCTAGATTTGCCTAACATCAAATTCAGCATCTGCAGTCTAGAGAACCGCAGCGATTCCAGTCTTGGACTGTTAAAGGCGAGTTAAATCCTCTTATACGTAAATTTATACGGCTATTGTGCTCGGAGGATATTCTGCAGGGGAAATGAGCGCACGTATTTACTCTCTGCGAGTAAACTTCGCGAGGCGTTCGCTTTGTCAGAGAATTAAACGGCTTCCGCCGATGTGAACCTTTCAGAATTTATTCCTTCGCAGTCCGAGGAAGGAAACTTTCCGTCCATTATCTAATGCTGATAGAGTAAGAAATGAAAATTCATTTTTCAGCCCGAGCTGTACAAGAAAGACCTCACGCGGCAGGCTAGCACGGAAAGTTCGAGTACCGTGGAGATGGAATATTCTGGAAAACTTCACTTTGCTTTACGATACGACAAGGAGTTCGAAGGCCTTGTTGTTAAGGTAAGTTCAAACAAAGCTCACGGCCAAAGCCCGCGGGCTTAAGGCCTAGCACGGTCCAGATATCGGATCTCTCGATGCCTCGGCTTGTAGTGTCTATAGCTGTTTAGCATATCGATGATAGGAATTACAATTGGGAATAGTATTAGCCGCTCGTATAATATGGAGAGATTTACCGGAGCCACGCACGTCATTTACCGCTTTCCCAGAATTCATGGCATTTAATTAAGCAGGAACACGTACGTAGGCAGAGATCTTCTCCGTTTTTAATAATTCAACAATCGCATATTAAGGCCGACATTCGAGTACGGAGATAGCTGAGGACAGTCCGCAACGTCGTACGGCATTCCTGTCCCAGTTTGAGAACCTTGAGATTTATTACGTCATTTTAGACGCTGTTCGAATGTGTAAAACCCACAAATATTTCGGCTCGATCGCGGGTCAAACCTCCGATATAATTATCCGTCAATTTATATACGCGGTTATTTTTAGAAGAAGAAAACTTGTTTCGATAAGTTGAGATGAGACCGGAGTTCTTTATCCTGTAAGATTCCAACGGAACGCGTCATTCTCTGGTCTATGAACGATTCGAATAACTGAAATCGCCTCGGAGACACTGGTGGTAAAATTTCGCCGGATAATCAACACGCCTCTTCCTTATGATCGTTAAACTTTTATCGCCAATTACGTTAATTGTAATACTTCCCAGGTTCTAGAGGCGAGGGAATTGCCGATCAAGGATGTCACCGGCAGCAGCGATCCCTACGTCAAGGTCTACCTCCTGCCGGATAGGAAGAAAAAATTCCAGACTAAGGTTCACCGGAAAAATTTAAACCCCATCTTCAATGAAACCTTCATTTTCAGGTAAGTCGAACGGTAGATTGTATTAAGCCGCTTATTACCGATCGCACAATGCGCGAAGGTGGTTCAACTTGAACTCTGCACTCTCACGCATTGTCTATTCTTCTTTCCAGCGTACCTTACGACGATCTCCGAGAACGTTACCTGCAATTCTCGGTCTACGATTTCGACAGATTTTCAAAACACGATTTAATCGGCCAGGTAGTCCTGAGGGAACTTCTGGACTGTACCGATCTCGAGCAAGAGATCGAGTACACGATGGACATTCTATGCGCTCTTCAGGTTCGTTGGTCTAAAATATGAACAGCAATTTGGAAAGATTTTCGAAATCCTCAAAAGTTCTCGTCACTCGCCTTGCTTCTGTACTTTCTAACGTGTTTATTCAATATCTACGACTAATTGCATTTTTATACTAAGATATGGCGATTTTTTTATTCCTTTTTCATCAACCGTATACAAATGTCATAGATTTAGCGTAAATATTCAAGACGAATAGCATTTTTATACAACTTTCGAAAAAATAGGGACGTATCTGTGTTAATAGGAAAAGGTCGATCGGGGTGAACTGATGCTGTCGTTGTGCTACCTTCCAACTGCAGGACGACTGACCCTGACAATAATAAAAGGCCGTAATCTGAAGGCTATGGACATCACGGGTTCCTCTGGTATACGACTACCTTTTAAATCCTTGTTTTATTATTTCGTCTTATCCGGTCCGTCGTCAACTCTAACGATGTTACAGATCCGTATGTGAAGGTATACCTATTGTGCCAAGGGAAGAGGATCAAGAAGAAGAAAACAACGGTGAAGAAAAAGACCTTATGCCCAGTCTACAACGAGGCCCTTGTATTCGATGTCCCGGCAGAAAACGTTGAGGAGGTCAGCCTCGTGGTGAAAGTTCTCGATTACGACAGGTACGTTTTAATGCATTAAGCATAATGACACACCGGGCAGTCTGCAGGGCTTCAAGACATTAGGGACAGTAATTTCGAAAATCTATTTCACACACGATTTGGAATCGTACTGAATGACTTCGATTCTTCGAAACAGTAAACGACGTGATCCGTATAATACATCGTAGTTCGAAAATTGATACGACCATTATCTACTTCATTGATCGTCTGACTATTGGTATAAATTGAGGAAGATCATTTCGCTGGATCTTAACTGCCGATTAAATGTTGCGATTGTCAAAGGACCCGGTATAAATAAAACAAGACATTTCGCATTGCCGATATGCTCGTCTTCGTCAACTTTATCGTTTTAGAATTGGACCAAATGAGTTAATGGGCTGTACAGCAATAGGCGCAAGCTTTATCGGAATTGGTCGCGATCACTGGCTTGAGATGTTGGATAATCCCAGGAAACCTGTGGCTCAATGGTATCCGCTTCATGAGACAGTGGCCGGACATATCCCAGCCGTAACATCAGAGCCACTTCCTGTCAGTCTGAGCTGTTTAAATAGCAGGTAATGAGAATTGGTCATTTATCTCTTTTCATACAAATGGAAGGAAGCAACGTATAAAATGAAATTTTTTTTTTTTCATCTTCGATTTTTCATTCCATTTGATTTTTCTTTTTTTTTTTTTATTACAGATGAAGAAAAAAACGTGTAATGGAGCCGTTGCATGGCACTTGAATTCTACTGGGGTATCGAACTGGTTTGAGATCGTCCCTTTCTGTCACTTTATGCAAGTCGCTTGGATTGGCTTATGAGGAACTGTACGAGCGACATTGGACATATATACCGGATCCGCATGTCGGGGGGATGAATGAAGCAGTATAATAAATTGGGCCGATTTAAGAAAAGATTATAAAGGCATTATTGTATCGTGAAGAATTTCCCCTTGCTCCGTACATTCGAAAATCGAGAAGCGATAAGCGATGATAAAAACAAAAAAAAAAAAGTTTCGTTCTATCGAAAGTAAAAAAAAGAAAAAAAAAAATTATGGAATAATAACTATGTAAATGTTACATATTAAGACCTCTTCGGCTGATTCCGGTAATAAATTATATCGGATAATTTTTCATCCGGTTATTGATGGTAACTGGGCTAGGATAGTCTCAATACTTCCTGAAAATCTGTCAATGTGATATATACTGATATATAAATATACATATACCTATTATACATATACATATAAATGATATACATAAATATATATACACACAAATGAGAATAAAAATGCCCTGGACAAGTGATATATACTTATATCTGCACGTTTATAGTCATATCCACCTTGTAGTTGAAATATATTATCTTTGAGTGCAGTATAAGTGGGTAAACGTCGATCTGACATACACGCATCTATACAGAGTTACAGAGGCTAACAATAAGTCCGAAATGATGAGAAAATCAAAAAAGAAATTAAAAACATTTTTGTTTTCTAAATCCTATATCGTCAGTGTTGTGTTCGATCGAGTAAAATATCATTGTATATAGATTGTGTACCGAGTACATTGGGTAAGTTGAATCAGTCTGTACGCCGGTATTGTTGATGAAGAATTTTTCTAGCTTGAATGATTAAATGTAAAATCTGGATGATTTTATTGATCGAATTCTATTGGAAGTATTATGAACGCGTTGATGGATGAGAAATTATTGGCTAGTTTGATAATACTGTAGGGGTGAATATATCAACCGGTTGCTAAAAACTCCGCGGAATTATTTTTCCATCCCAGAATTTAGGGATGAAGAATTTTTTGGTCGCTAATAAGGTGTTCAACTGCGAATGCATATCATAATAATTATTATCGATAGGTGAAAGAATCTGATGATGTTGTTGATAGTTAATTTAATCATTCCTGTATATTTGGTGCGATTCGATGATCCTTTATATACTATATACGTAAATAAATTGACGAGGGCTTACAGCGAAAGGGATGAATCAATTAACGCGATGAATATACACATAGACGATGGATATAATTGATCAGATGTGCTTATAATATATTTCATATTTTACGATTACGTGTATACATATATTGTTGATGAATAATGTTGCATTGTTAGGGAAAATTTTAAGCTGCTGATATATGAGTGCTAAGTTATATATATATACATAACGATATATATATATTTGAATAGTAAGATAATTAATATATTTATTGAGAGTTAAGGAAAAGTTCGATATCTTTGATTTCCTGTTAAATTATACATATATATATATATACATATTAACTTTAATACAAGCTTCGAATAAATTTATATATTCTGATATATATATATATGTATAAATATATATATTCTATCATATATATTCTGCCATTTATCTCGCATGCAATTATCAAGCTTGAGTATAATTACTTTGGCCAAGTATGTATACCGTATTGTGTCTATAAATTACAGTTGTACTATTTGAAAACAAAAAAGAAACAAAAAAAAAAAGCGTATAACTAATTATTCGCGCGGAAGTCCATTTCAGGGTTGTGTCGCATGTACCCGTATATACCTATATATACTGATCGTTGGCTGCTATGATAAATTTCTATGAAAATATTATGTATCCGGAAGAAGAATATATATATATAAAACAAAGAAAAAAAATGAAAAATGAAAAATGAAAAAAAAAAAACTGTGTGTAATAAATCTGTATAACAGTTCTTTTTGTAATAATATGTGAGCTCACGGAATCTGTATTCAAGTATAACCTGGGCCATGCGTATCTGTTACTGCTTTATATACCTATCTTATATTATTATACCCTGAAGCAGAATTGGAACCTGTATTATAAACAATCAAAAAAAAAAAAAAAGACAAAGAACTTCAAAATTAATATGAATTATTGAAGTACCTTTAAGAACAAAGAGTGAATAAATGTACAGTAACTATATAAGAGCCGAATTTTTTATTAAATAATTATCCTATATATACCAGCATCCCGAAGGACCATTTTTATTCTATTACTATATTCTTATTTGTTGAGTTTCTCTACCAAAAAGGCACAAATTCCAAAAATTGTATTGCCGAATTTTTATTCGTCAGTTTATCGGATCTGTAGTTAAAGTAATCGTCTGATCTTCGGTTTCCCAAATCACGGTAACAGGGTTAATAGATCCCATCCCATTCGGACCCGATCCCATTTTCGGGAAACAGCGTAACAAAATAAAATTGGATTGGGTAAGTGGCAATTGATGAAAAAGCTCACGTTCGGCGAGTGAAAGTTTAGAAGAAAAAAGAAAAAAAAGAAAGAAAAAGGTGAAATGAAAAATATGATGGTGAATAAATTTTCTAGCGCGCGAGGCACTATAATAAATAGATTTATATACCTACATGTAACGATCGTATGTTAAGTTGAAGTATTAGCTAGGATGGGGTGAATTAAACATGATAATCAATTCAGCAATACATATTAAATGTACCATTAATTTATTTCACTACTTATTTATACATTTTAATCTACCTTATAATCTAGAATACAACTTTCCCATTATGTTATTTCTATTTTTTAGTTACATAATAATATAATCCTAAGTATAAAATAAGCCGGAAAGCTTATGATAATTAATTAAGTAAGTAGCAACGATTCGATTATTTCTACATTATAAGTTGTTTTTTTTTTTTTGTTTTTATTTATTTATTTTTTTATCATTTTTTATTTTTATACTAGTGCCTGATGAAAGTAGCGGGGTGGAATTTAGTTTGATTACGATTTTTGCGAACAAGTTTCATCCCATGGGTATTCAAGGATTGAAATTTCAAACAAGCTATAGATAGATATTAGTTCTTTTTCACAATTACCAAATGGTGATCTTAATTTTCCGAATTTCTGTTCAATTCAATAAAAACGGATTTATTTAATATCGAGGAAAATTATATTCATTGCAGTTAAAGTAATTCTCGCTATTTTCATTTCCGATTTGAAACTTTTTTTTTTCTTTTAATAAAATGAACTGTACATTGAATTTTTCTGTGTGCATAATAACTTGGATTTATTATTATCATCACGATCAATGAATAATGATCCGAGCTCTTGAACCGTATTTCAAATTCACCGAATGAAATGAAATGAAGTGAAATGAAATTTAATACAGTGTATTAATTATAATATAATTATAATGTAATCTATAGAAAAGACCGTCTAACAATTAAGCGCTTATTAAGTATACAATACATATTCATTTTCTTCAGCACTTATCAGCTTTTCACATTCAGGTTTATAAACAGTATTATAATAACCTATTTATTATAAGTACGATCTATTTATTTATTCATTTATTTCATTATAATTTTTATTCATTATTCCATTTTTTTTTTCTCCATTTTTATTTTTTGTTTTTGTTTTTTTTTTTCATTTTTTTTTTTCATTTTATTTTTAACGGCAGGCTTATTTAATTATAACAGACCGGATAAAACTTTACACAATTTACTTCACTTTTACTTTACTTTAGTTTCAGTTTCAGTTTCAGTTTATAGTTCAAGTTTAGTTCAGTTTAGTTTACTTTAGTTTAGTATTAATATTTATTGTATAATATAATTTTGGCGAGTATAATAATAAGATATACAATCTATATAATTATACTCCACACGTAAATATTAATGTGTGCTTACTTATAGAATATACAAATCTAATGCTTTATTCATTTTATATTATTAATTAATAATAATAATAATATAGGCAAACTCTCGTAGCATTGTACTTAGCGTTATTAATTAATCAATTAATCAATCAATCAATATATATATATTATATATGTATAATAGCATTAAGTATGTTACTTATATATTGAAGTTTTATTTTTTATTTTCTTTATTTATTTTTTTTTTTTCGTTTTCTTTCTTTTTTTATTAGTTTTTTTTTCTTTTCCTCTCTTTCTTAGTTTCGGACAGAAGTTGATTTGAGTTAACTTTTCATTTTACTTTTATTTTTTCATTTTTTTTTTTTTTTTAGCAAAAATGGAGGGAATTCACTAACAACGTTTGCTTGAAAAATGCTGCATTCACACCTATAAACAAATATAAAAACTCTGCGACACATTCATCTCGATTCGCTGCCCTCCTGCACGGTTTTCTAATCTGTTTAATTTTTTTTTTTTTCTTTTTATTCATTTTATGTATTAATTCATGATTTCTTTTTTCTCTTCTTTTTTTTTTCTTCTTGTTTTTCTTCTGTTTGATAAGATGCATGTTTATACGTTATTAGCTGCTAGTAATATAATATGGTGACCAAAACAATATTATTTCTTCATTCGTTAGCCATTTTTCATTAATTAATAATCGATTGATATTTAATTTTATATTATATAATATTATGTGTAGATGAGAATAACGAGAGCAAGAAAAGACGTGATTTTATAAACGAACAAAATGACAAAACTTTTTCTCTACACTTGCGATATCGAATTATGTATTACAAATATCCATATATATGTATATATAGACGCTATTTAATTATATTGAACCTTTGATAATTATAATTTTACTACGAGTGATAATAATAGGAGATTTATTTATTTATTTATTTATTTATTTATATTTTCGTCTTTTCGTCTTTTCGTTTTTATTTTATTTTATTTTATTTTATTTTGTTTTTGTCTTTATTTCAAGATAAAAATGTGCCTAAAGCACCTGCCGTTACTTGCAGTAAAACGGCTGATCATGCATCGTATCGTGTGAGCAAAAACCGGTTGGTTTAAAAAGCATTATTCTTAATCTGAATAGCATATAGATTAATTATCTTGTGCATACAGTATAGACTTCCATAAATCAATTATATACGTAATATCTATACTGGTGAAGAATATTAATATAGAATTTATATACGTATGTATAATTATGTATATATATGTATATAATATATATATATATATTATTAGCAGTGCATAGTTTAAAGTATAATTACAAAATACGTACGAGCATAATAATTTTGATTCGTGAAATTACAGTTTTTTCGTGTATTTATATATATATATATATATAGTATATATATACCTATATTTTATAGTGCTATCATTTAATATGTATAATTTAACGTGTCATGCGTCGGGTGTCGAATATATTATATCGTTTGAATCAGGAAGAATTCACATTCTTCAACGCACATTTGCGAGAAAGTTATAATAATTCATTATTGCAGATACGAGTAGTTGAAAAACTTTCTTAAACTCAACAATACGTTTTTCTTATTCTGTATCTTTCTATCTTTCTTTCTTCATTTCTCCCTAGAGTCACAGTGAATTTGTCTAATAATTTAAGAAAAATTCAACTTTTTTAAAGAATCAATCAAATTTATCATTCGTCGTCGTAGTTGTGATATAATTTCCTTCAAGTTTTTCTCATATCCATCTTAGCTGTGTGAAGAAATGGCACCCGCGATCAAGCTCGCTTTCTCTGAATTTCGTACATTATGTATTTAGTATAAACGAAGTTATATCCCACAGGTAAAGTCGGCAATGAAATGATAAGAATAAAAATTCGGTACAATCCGATTATCCTAGGTCGTTATTCACGCTAAAATATGTAGAATAATAAACATCCTCCACATAATTCACAAAGTTAAGCTGGACGGCTGTTATAGGTATATGAAATTAGGATATCTTTTTTTATTAAAGCACACGAATTACTTTTGCGGCTCTTGCTGGTTAGATTATATATTAAAACAGTTTTTAGCCTCCGACATTTAATCGTTAATTGGTTTATTTTATATTATTTTTATTTATTTATTTATTTTATTTTATTATTTTATTCGCGAGCGTTATAATGACACCTATACAACATATTTCACCAATTTATATTCTTCCTTGAAAATTTTTTTCTTCTATTTTATAACAGGGGACAGTGATTCGATAGTTTAATTGTTTTAATGTAATTAATATAGAATATAATATTTATGTATGTAAGTATGTACACGGTACGCACTAACAGAAATATTAGCCAAACTAACGTTAATAAGATGCATAAAAATAATTTACGCATAGTTTGGCATCTCTTTGAAATTCTTTCCTTTTTTTTTCTTTCTTTCTTTCTTTCTCTCTCTCTTTCTCTTTCTCTTTTTTCAATCTTCTGGTAGAAAGTAAGTATAAGCAAATATAATAAGCATTTTGTCGAAAGATTGCAACACGTATAGAGATAAATCCAAGTCTCTGTAATTGACTAGCGTTATGATTTATTATATATGTTTTATTTGTATTTTTTTTTTTTTTTTCATTTTTATTTCTTTTTTCTTTGCCTCTTTCAAGTTTTATTATAAATCGCCTAAGCTTTCATGTACACGTAATATGTACATGCAATTTTCAATGCATTATATATTATTCGCAAAACGATTTTCATACTAGATCATCATTTTATTAGCAAATCTGCAGGTTTTATATACTTATTCATTTATTTATTCGCTTCTATTATTTTTATTTTCTTCTTCTTCCTCTTCTACTTTTTCTCCATCATCTTTGTCTTCGTCGTACGTAAGTTATTAATTAAAACATCGTCTTGATTATTAGCGGAATCAACACACACATCTGCGCGAGAATAATCTACAGTTTTTATTTTTATTTTTATTATTTTTTATATATATATATATATATATTATATGTAGGTATGTATAACTTCGTATTGTTAATTTTCTTCATTTATGACCCACATTTCGGATAATATAAATTTAATACACTCCCGGGTGTAAAATACCAATACTAATATCAATACCGAAGGATATTACTATATAATTTCAAAACACATTCATATTGAAGTACTTTCTTAACACCGCTAACACCTAATTTGAATTAATTAATTAAGTAAATAAGTAAGTAAGTAAGTAAGTAAGTACTGCACAAAGTCGCGCGTCAATTATTAATCAGTTGAATAAATAACCACTAATTTTATAAACAGGGCATTCTTTCATAGATAATGAATTTCTTTAGATCGAATTATACGATAAACAATTTTTTGAACAAAATAAAGAAAAAATAGAAAAAGGGAAAGTTCAACAAATGATATTAAAACTTAGGAGAAAGTATCGTTGTTATAGAATCATCATTAACGAATAATAATTATAACAAAATAAGCTAAATATAAAAAACAATCGTTGAAGATAATATACAGGTATACTTATATAGGAATATATATAATATGTAAAATGCAGATTTTAAGAACTGGTGTGAAGGAAAGTTAAACTTCGAAAGCCTGTTTCGAAAAGAATTTCTCTTTTTTTTTTTTCTTCGTTTCAAAATTCTGAAACATAATTATGGAATGACGTGATACGGATAAAAAACAAATATCTTTTATCTTTTTTTTTTATCCAAATAATAACCGTTCGTTAAAATCCCACTCGATATAATTCTACTGTAATTTTGTTCGCCAATTATAAAACATCGATTTTCTATAATTAGTATCTATATAATATAATAACGTGACACCTATATAGATTTTACTTTTTTTTTTTTTCTTTTCGATTGCTCTTCGGTTTTTTGAAGAAAAAAAAAAAATGAAAAAAAAAACCAGAAGTCGAAGTCCCGATTCTTGACTAAATAAAGTTGATTAGAAAATGCCGTTGATCACAGTGATAGTGGAATGGAATAAATCGAATCACGTATCATTACCGATCGTAAGGATGGAACCATCGGTAATTTACCGCTTAGTAACGCTGCTGGAACTCGTGATGCCATCTGTTAAAGTCGATATGGAAGATAACCATCGAACCGTTGGCCAAACCAGCGAGAAGAAACCTGTAAACGACAGAGTAGACAGAGTGGTTTAGAAGATTTTCCGAATTGCCGATTAAAATCGGTAAAGTCATAGAAATTTTTCTTTTCCTTTCTTTCTTTTTTTTTCCTTTCCTTTCTTTTCAAATAAATAAATCGCGGGACGTACTTTTGATCGTGAGAGAGCGCCAGGGATCTAACACTGCTCTCGCATGCTGGAAAGGCGTAAAGTAAGGCCAGATTAAAGGTCCTCCATACTTCAACGATTCCCTTGTCTCCGCCGGTCATCAAGTACTCCCCGTCGCGGCTCAACAGCAGGCACTTAGCAAGGGATCATGTTTTTGGTTAAATAACGTCACTTGTATTCAGGGATTATTAGTTCTCTCGTAATTTAGAGGGAAAGTTTTCGGCTCTGTGGGATTAAAACCGTTCTTTCACCTCTCTATTCGATTTGAATTCAAAAAATTAACTTGTTTCCGTACACTATACACTCGGTCGCCCAATTAAAGAGCAAAAGATTTACGGCTCCGAGAATCGTTAGCTTCCAATTGTTTTTTTCTTTTTTTTTCTTTTTTCTTTCAACTCATTGGTTCGTAAAATCGGATATCTATATTCAGGAATGTATAGATCGACTGTTTTATTTATTTAATTATTTATTTACCTGAAGATTATCATTGTGGGACTCGTGACGTAGTCGTTTTCCGTTTATTGTGAACGCGGCTACGTGTCCTCGCTCGTAATTAACAACGATCACACCCTCCCGAGACATCGCGATATTCTCGGGCGAGGAGTAGCCCGATGGGGCGTCGAGAGATCGTAATAGATCGCCGAAAGTTGTGTGAACGAGAACCGGACCATCTTTAGAAGAAAATTTGAATGGTTAGGAGTTATTTTTAAGAGAAGAAAAAATCAAAGAGATTAACTTTGAGTGGAGAAAATCGATCCTAGCATCGTAAAAGTGATCGTCAAGTAAAGAAAATTGATTCTAGTTTCAAAGAAATGAATGAACAAGCTTCGATTCTAGTATTGAAAAAAATTAAAAGTTAAAAATTGACTAAAATTTGATGTCAATTCATACGATGTTTAACGTCTGGTTTTATTTCCACTTACAATGAGATCCAGAAACGACCAGGCCAAGTTCCGCGGAGATAACCACAGCCGTAACGGGCTGTTCATGTCCAGTAAGCGTGGCTCTGGGTGCAGGAGCTTCACCTTCTCCAACGATGGTTTGCGTACGAGCGTTCCAGTGCCATAAAAGAACAGTGCAATCGGCGCTACCCGACGCGATATAGCAGTCAGATGTAATGTTGCATTCGCTACGAGATAGGCACGTGACTACGCCGTAGTGGCCGAATACAATCTGCACAATTTTGGCTGGAAAACGAAAGGAGAAAATGGTTTGTCGCATGTCATCGGAGTATCGGATTTTCGAGTGGAAAAAAAATAGTTTTACCTGTCTCGGTGGAAAAGACGCGGAAACTGTTGTCCCAAAAGCCACAAGCGACGAGAAATCGGCTATCAACAGTCGTGACGAAACAGTTGCTCCGAATCTTCAACTTCTGACTAAAATTATCGCCCAGATGTCGACGGAGAGCCGGGTTCGAACTGTTTGAGGTTTGGGCTACGGGAGGGAGCAGAGAAAAAATACGTTTTTGAGAAACAATTTCGACAAAAAAGAAAAAAAAAAACAATAAATTTCCTGAAAATATGAAAATTCTTTGGAATCTACTCACAGAGAACCGGATCCATGGACAACGGCTGATTAACTGCCTGGGTTTGCGGCGTGTCCGCGTAACTCGGCGATTGTACAGATGCTGTAAGGCGAAAATTCGAGGGAAATATTGACACCTATATTTGTGGAAAACTATGGGGAGAATATTACTTCGACTTTTTCATACCTGCGTAAGTGCTGTTCCATCTATTAACAGCGAATTGTTGTCCCGTTGTGACAGTGACTACCGAAGGCAGCGGAAGCTGGGGATAAGTGTTTGCAGATATGTGACAGATCGGAGAATTCGACGGGAACTTTATCGTCATACACACGTCGTCTGGTATGCTCGAAAACATCATTGGGGACTGATGGACAATGGGAAGAAAAATTGTGATTAGATGACATCTCGGTATATTCGGATTAAAATTGCGCAAATTTTCTGTAACCGGGATTCAATCGTCTCACCAAATGCATGGCTGAACTCCTAGGAGGATGAGGTTCCATCAAAAGCTGAGAAGGTGTCTGTCCGAAATTACGGATCTGATTTTCTATCGCTTCTTTCATCACCGGATCGCCGATTGAGTCTAATTCTACGCTGCCCTCGTAGGTCAAGTAGTAGAATACATTCGTGGCTCTGACAGCCTCGGGACCTGGTCAAAAAAAGTTCGAAGTTTGATTCCTGCGAATTTTTTTTGTTTTTAAATTTATTTAGGGAAAATTTGTAAGATAATCAAAAACAGAGCCGTAGGTTAAACCCTCGAGCTCGTTATACTGGTTAAAACGATCTGTATGTATAAACGACGATATCTGTGGAAAATATCGAGGAGTGAATTAATTTTGTTTTTTAATAACGAACTCGAGCTACGAGGAAGTTTGTTCCTTTTGTCTTCCCCGTTGGGAGTTGGGAGTTTGTTCGCAGCACGCAATCCCTCCGGATGAGGATAGGAAACGTGTTGCATATTAGAGGGTGAGGTTGAAACACGTGGCTAATTGGTGAAGAGTCAGTCAGTCATTCATTCAGTCAGTCAGTCAGTTACAGCCGAAGAAAAGAAGGAAGATAAGAAAGAAAACACGGAAAATAAGGAGGAGAAGGAGACGAACTCCAAAACTAAAACCGGGAGGAGAACTCGTAGTAAAAGTCGAGGAATGAAAAACTAATTCCTTCCATACGTTAGCCTCCGGTTTTGTACCGGCTGTATCTCGGCGAGATGGTAGGGAAGAAAAGGGAGAACTGCAGTAGTGTAATATAGAGTATATTCGAGGAAGCGCCGGATATAGAGGCGCCGCAGACAATTACCGTCACCTAAGATTGAAACGAGGAGCGATCTGGTTGTACCAACTTTCGTCCGGTTGTCAAAACCCGGTTTCAAGCCGGGAATAACGGTTCAATTTTTATCCATCAATTTAGTATCCTTACCTTTCTGTTTGTAACCAAAGATCAGATCTATCCACTGATGGAGCTGGCAAGACACAAACTCTGACTCTAGCGCCTGGAGGTGAAAGAAAATTACGTTAGTTAAGTTGTGAGACAAGAGTTCGACAGCTAATGCACAGATTTAGCTGTTAATCAACCCACCATACGATTAATGCGTATAAATTCTTCGGGCGAAGACGCCCACGGTGGTAGATCCACGTCGCCAACAGCGCTCCCGTCTTCTTGTCTACCCAATCGGTAGCGATTACTGTTAACCAACATCTCAGGGAGGAAGAAGAATTCCGGAATTAATTCCTATACGTCGTGGATGGGATAATGAATTAAATATTTTCTCTATCGATATTTCAACCACGTACACGCGCTATTACACAGAATTTTTTTTCACACACAAATACAAATACTCATCATCGACGAACCTTAACGTCCGAAGTATCACGCTGGCAATTCTTCCAGGAAAGTGCTATCGAGGAGAATAACCTGTTTGGATGATCAAACTTGCCGCCCTGGAGCGCCAGGAACATCGTTGTCATCGGTTCCTAGCATAAGATTCAAGTTTTCAAATTTATCGTTTTATCTTTGTTAATTTTGAGCTTCTGATAGAAAAATATGCGCCGTCCAATTATTCATTTCGCTGCTCTTTCCCAGCTCCGAGCTGTGAGACGAATTTTCTCTTTTCGTTTTTCTTTTCTTTTATAAATTCTTGGATTAAGGCATCAAAGTCCGCACCCCGATGGTTTGAAATCTGGTTAAATCGGGGCACGCGCTGTGTAGCCGAGCAAACGATGGCGAGGTCGATAAAAAGCGGAATCATTTAGAGCCGAGAGCGTTTCTAAGTGATTACTTAGAAAGCCGAAAGTCAGGATGGGGCCGGGTGTATAATAGGAGGTTTTAAGCCGCGGCACGACTCAATTAATTACACCATGACAATATTATGGGGATCGGATTCTTATTCGTCGAAGATTTAATAAAGAGGCGGCTGCGCGTATATTGGCTTCCGAAAATCGTGTGCGTCGAGTTCGAAGGGAAATACTACGAACATTATTTAGAATGGTGAGAAGAGAAAGAGAAATAGGAGTAGAGTTAAGCATGGCTAGACAGGCGGCGTGTATTAAAACCTAAAAGCCGCCACTTAGCGACACTCAATTCTCAACGGGGTCCTCAAACCGCTTCATCCTCGAAAGTTTCGGCCCCGTAGCTATTGGAGTTGACGAATGTTACCCAAGTGCGAACTCGGGACTAGAATTTTGTCCGTCTTTCTCCTCGTGGTTCGAGAAGAAAAAATGAAAATAAAAGTTTGAGTAAAAGATTGGAGAAATTTGGTATTCGGCGTTAATAATAACGACAAAACAATCATTTTCGTTATTTTTCCTCCCTCTCCAAATTTTTCGACATTTTTTTACTCATTTCTTTGGTTCTGGGAAAGCGCGGGAGGGAAGGAACCGAGCCACACGATGTTTTGTGAAGCTATAATTAACACGTGTAGTAGTATAGCTGTAGAACCACGCCGAAAATTTCTGTCTGCGGTGTACACCACCTATACCTTGACTCCTCAAATCACAGCTTTCTGTAAACTCGACACTAAACCCATAGCTTCTAATTTACGAGCTGTAAATTAGTCGACTACTTAACAAAAGAGTGTAAAGCTCCGGTGCCACCCTTTCCTCGTGGCTCGAACGGAACGAGATAAAACAGCTTCCAAATACAAGCTACTTAGCCAGGGGAGTGTCGAGTTCTTCCCATATTCAAAAACGTTGTTTATCTTCTTCACTGATCGAGTTTCTTTTTTTTTTCCAAAATTTTCTTGAGGCGTTAGAGAAAAATATATGATAAGAATATGTCTGTACGAACCACACGGATTAGCCAATTCAGGACGAAGGCAGCCGTCGAATAATGAGTCCCGTAGTGAAACGGTGGGATACTGTCGTGTTCCCAGCTCTGGTATCGTTCTTCGAAGTAAGCTCGACGACTTGGGTTCAAGGCGCCAATGGGCTGGAAGAATATTGAAGAAAAAATATTGCAAAAGTTTAAAATTAGGGTGGAAATTCTCGAGGATGTCTGGGTAGATATACGTACCTTGGAAAGGTCTCGGTAATTGCTCGGTAAACTAAGGTCCAGATCCTTGGTCTCGTAATTAGTCAAGACCCATGGAAAGACCGGATACTGGTTAAGGTCGTTGTAGGTACGCCCTGAAAACAGAAATGTACAAGTCTTAAATAATCTCGACGCACAATGAATCACATGAAAAACAGGAAAACTAAAAATAGACAAAGACGAACGTATCACGTAATACCCTAATTATTTCCAGCAAAATTTCTCCACCTTCACGAATCGTTGAATTCTCTTTGTTTGTTTTTCTTTCTGTTTTTTCGTTTTCTATTCATTTTTTACCAAGAATATAGATAAGATCTAACGATCCGTCAAATTCCGTGGACGTTGGTCAAGAGTTGGTCGCTTATCTGGTTCGAGGCTGTTTAACTGCCTCATACATGTAACGTATAGTCGCGGAAGTCTCGCGAGACATGCGGATAGAATGTGACTGAAAATTCTGACCCACGAATTCTGCAGGGTGGGTAAATATCTCGATTGCATTTGTGTAAACTGCGTGCTTTACACAAGTCCAGATACTTATTAATATTAACATAAGAAGCGTGGTGAAGTAATTATACACACCGCACGTGTACCGGAAGTTTGAAACCTCCTTACGACTAGGTATACGAAGAATAACCTGCTGGTGTTGCGGCGGTTCGAATCGCACCGCAATATCCTACACGGTGTATACAGAGTGCGATGCGTTGGTTAGCTCGTTAATAAAACTAACCAGGGATGGTTTTCAATTAAGGAACTAAAATACGAGTCCGTGATCCATCACGTGTCTGGCACGTGAGAACTAGAAGCTTTTTGCCTTTTCTTCGTCCTCTTAAGATCGCGCGATTATTCTTTATCAAAAGATTCGTCGAACTGGACGATTTTCTTTCGCGAAAATTATCCAATTTATGATCACTCCCGTTAATTATCTCACGTCGAAATACGACGTCTGACATTGCCCTGGGGTTTTACTGTCACGGACACCTACGTGCAAAGGACCACCCTGGATCGTTCGAGTTTTTGTTTTCCGTCAAGTAATGAAACGAGTGAATTCCTCGGGCCCCGAAACGCGGCTGTAAATAATAATTAGTAATCCGTTTTATACCTACGTCTTACTTGTCATCTAACCGGGTCTAGGGCTATCAATTTCGACTGTTTTAACCCATTCTATATATACCTGTGCGCATAAGTTACTGCACACATCAACACGCGCGGGTCTTATTCTCCCTGTTCAAAACTAAGTAAGTGATTGATGCGAATGAAAGGTGATCTTTTTAGCCTTACATGAAACCGAGTGTTTATCATTTTTCTTGAATTATAAAAAGAAAAGTTACGGACCCAGGCATAAGCTGGTTACGGATATCAGGTGTGAAATTCCTTGCCGGGAATTCGAGATGAGGAGAAAATTGAATCGACGACGTTTTACCTTTTTTTTTCCTTCTTTTTCGTTTTTAGTTTTTCTTTTTTTCTACTTTCAGGAATCTCAAATTTCTTCACTTTTATACCAGCACACATGTATAAATCGTAACGAAGACTTGGAGGGCGTAGTTCTATTTCCAAGCAAAGTCTAGAGTCGAAGTCAAGTTCAATGAGGCGCGGTAGCCCGTTTAGGACGAGCATAACTCAGGGCTTCTTCTCGGCTAATCGCTTCTGAAATTGTCACTCAGAGTTTCAACTTCCTCTAGTTTTCTATATTTTCTGTTTCTTTTTTCCATCCATGCAGTACATCCCACCCTCGCGTTGAGAAAAACATTAGTAACGGTACGAGCCGAGCTGCAGTTCATCCCTGAACTCCGCTAATTAAAACTTGTCATCAGAATTATAAAAGGGGGAAGGTGAGAACTCGTCTATCTATAGTCTCCCCGAGGAAATTTCGAAACGAAATTAACCTCCCTTTTTTTTGTCTTTGGCCTTTCGTTTAATACACGAAAAATGAATAGAAGAGGACAAACGCAGCGTCGGTGAGGATGTGTAATGGTAAATAATGTCGCGAAGAACGGCTGTGCATCAAAGTGATTATAAATGAGGGCGTCCACGTGAGTGAGAGGCCGAGGACTCCGAAGAGACAGCGGAATTCTCGCCGCGTATGTATACGGAGACTAAAACTGATCTTCCTCCTACTCGGTGGACCCTTATTCCTTATTCTTCATCCTTGTTCTGCGGGCTCATAAAGCCACCTACCTCCTCGAGGCACGAGAGGCTACGTCCAACCTCATAATAATAACCAGAAACAAACGCGACAACGACAACGACCACTGCGAGTCAGACAGATAGAATCCGTTTTTAATCACCGCGGTGCAGGCGGTGCAGGCGGTGCAGCGAGGAAACTGACGCCGACGCTGTTGCGGCCACTGAATCAGAGATAATTCCGATAGCCGGTGAGATAGGGATGGATTAACCCCCGGGAATCTTGACACACGTATTTTTATACTGGTCACATTGAGATCTGAATTATAAAGCTGGGAGATTCTCGGAGGACTCGCAGTTCCGAGAAAGTGGAATATTCATTTGTCCCTTACGACTATACATAGATGCGAGATTTTATATTATGGTTATTCGGGATTCGAGTCGACTCAATGATCAGTTTTGTGTTCTTATTTTCTTGTTCATAGAACGTTTTATTAAAGATACCGCAGAATCACGAAGCTTCTGAATCCTAGGATCTAAATGTCCGAGGTAGAATCTCAAAAGTCTAGTTTCCACCTAAAATTGCTCAAAACCGACACAACTCTGGCTTTCAGGCGAAATTCAGAATTTTATTGCATGCAGCTTGTGCAATAGAACTAGAAAGTCTATCCTGCCTCGGGTATACGGTTTTGAAGTTTTCATCACATGACATTTTCCAAGATATTCTTCTACGTAAGTCAGAATAAAGTAAGAAATGAAAATTAAAATATCGTTAGCCGTGTCGTTAATCTGGAAGATTCTATTGAAACGTAGATATAACTTGACTATTGCAGAACTGCTCGAGCACCGGTTCGATGTCAGAGTTTGAAGTACCGGATAGTATACACGCGTGCGTGTATTACGGATGCAGAAATCGGTTCGCAATCGTATCCTCGAACGTGCATAGGTACTTATTGTAGGTATACTTTGCCGGCAGATAGTTTACCGATAAATCATTCGGGTCCGAACAATAATTCACTCCTGCCCTCGCGCGTATGCCGTAGAGACGGAGATACAATCAGAGAAGAGAACGCAAAGACCTGTTGGCAGCTGCTTTGGTATAGTTTGGTGTCAGACAGTGCCGTGAGGGATGGGTACCTCCGGAGTGATGGGAAAGAGAAAGATAAAAGGAAGAAGAAAAATGGGGAAAAAAAAAGAAACAGGAAAGATCCGCGGCGAAGGCAAAAGACAAAAGGCAAAAGGCAAGAGGAGATAGCGACTTGCATCTCGGCCCCGTACCTCCGAGGAGCAAAAGCGAGCCGGAGCCGGCATGGAGGCTATCATATTTACATCGGATTTACTATCATTAATTTTTAATAAACCAATAGGGTGAAAATAAAAGCCTTGAGAGATGCACGAGCTGGCTCAGCAGGCGCGGCGTCTGAGGTTCCATAAGCGTTCTTGGCTTGCGCTCACTGCTTCAAGCGGTTTTCACATTCAAGGACCGGTTCCATAGAGTTCGCGTGTGCACGCGCGGCCTAACCGCACGCGGTTTAGGCCCCGGGGTATTTATTTATTTTCACAATTAATATATCAGCCTCATAAATAGGTAAGACGACGCTAATTACACGCTCCAAGATTTCCAGCCGCGTCAACAAGGGTTGGAATTAGCTACGAACTAGCTATACATATACCCACTCGTCGAAGAACGAGCCACACCTTCGATAAAAGCATAAAGGTGTTCGATTCGATGCGAGACACGTCTTCTCGCCTGCTTGTAACATCCATGGAGACAAAGGCAGAAGGATATTTTTACCGAAAATTTCTTGCCCTGTATCCCGGCCTTCCGAGCGACGCGATCAAATAGTTACAGCTTATTCTGTAACCCGAATATCGGAGTCGAGCGCGACTCAGTTAGCGGGGAAAAAACTGTTGAAATAAAGAAAAGATCGAGTCTGCTTAGCTCAATTGGGCAGTTCTCCAGTGGCCAGTGATGCTCGAGGTCCTGGCAGCGGAATCGGTATCAGAAAATGAAATTTTCACCTTTCTCCCCGGAACTAAATTACCGTATTTTCTCATTGTTCGATGGGACGAGATGGGGATGCGAGCGAAAGAAGATCCAAATTCGTATGAAACCACGCGGAAATGAGAAAGACAGCGGCGAAATTCCCTCAGGGTTACTGGGGGAGAGGATTACCGGCGGTGCAGTGATGGTACAGGGATTACACCGGGCTGGGGTGAGTGCGGAACAAGAGACTGATTGAGAACGCCCCTAACTTGGAACGACAGACTCCATCCGCCCGTGCAGCCCTAAAAAGACCGGCTTGCCCTGTCTAGTTTACAGTACGTCGCGGTTGCTCTTAGCTCTGAAGTATATGATCAGCGTGCGGAAACACCTTGACGTATGGACAATAGGCCATGTTTCTTTCCGCTCGCGATCAATTACAATGCGAAAAACAGGAGCAGAAGAGAACTTACAGATCGCGACAGAAACTCGGCGGAATCAGATCCGTAATTACGATTCTTTTACTCGTTCAGAAATATCATTTTTCTAACGCGATGAAATATCGTAGGTTTGTACTTACCAGCGATCGTGTTCAAAAACATGAGATACTCAAAATTTGAGATTTCTCTGCGCTGCCATTTCTGGGTCATGTTTGAACTCCTCATTAGCTGACGAGGCGACATCATCGAGGCCCTCCTGCACACAGGTTAAAAATGGTAATGAGGTAACAGCCGGACCTATTAAGAGAGCAGCGTACAGTGCGATGTTATTATAGTCTGGATCGTTGGAATATGCTGTGAGAATTTATTTAGATTCTAAACAAGTTGATGTAGGTATTAATATATTATTCGCAAGTGCATAGGGACAGCAGCATCAGCGTCGCAGGGTACTTTGGCATACGTGCGTAATTACGTTCGCACTTGTTCTCGGTTTATAAAAATTTTTTATATTAAGATGTATGGGTGCTTGGGGTCTGAAACGTCGTAAATTATACTCTGACTTTAAAATCTTTGATTCAAGTATATAGGTATTATACATAAGAGAATATAAGGTTTAATGAGCGTATGAGGCAGGAGATCGCGTAAGTTGAAAACCCAACGAGATCACTGCTGCATTAAATTGAAGATAAAGAGAAGCTTGGAAAAAAAATGAAAAGAGAGAAAAATCGAAAGAAAGAATTTCAATATGGCGGTATATGCCACGTTAATAGCCTGGGAATTAAAAACATGTAAAATCTCACGATATAGCAGCATAAATTTTGGCGAATGGTTTCCAATTAATCTACGCGAACCGCTGATTCTAATCTCTGGTTTAAAAAAAATGAAATAAAAATAACATATGCAGAGGATAGTTTTCTATAAATTGTCTAATTAAATTTTGAACCTCATTTATAGTTTTTATTTTTTTCATTTTTTCATTTTTTCATAGTAAAATTAGTGTTTGATTTTTGAGTTTATAGACCCGCTGACTGCAAGTTTCAAAATACGATGTATACATGTAGCGGGTGGACGAGGGTTGAGTATTATACGCGAAGTCTGAAGTACGTAGGTATGTACTATAAGCTAAGGAATGATATTTATATTATACCATTAAACTTTGTGCTGAAAATAATTTTCATTCTCGAAATCTTTCTTAGATCGGGTCCACCAAGTTGGTTTATTTATGGACGTCGTATCTTGGCCGGCCTCGGAGCTGGAACATTTAATGGATGACCGGCTCGGCGGTCTCGACGCGGACCTGTGTTCTTCGCCGCTGTTATATAGAGGAGAGGAGACGAAGGGAAAGGCGCAAAGGGAAAGGGAAATAAAAGGAAAAAAGGAAAATAAGAAGAAACAACAAAAAAAAAAAAGAAAGAAAGACAAAAAAACATACAGAGAAAACGAACAAAAAAAAAAAAAGAAAAAACGACAAGGATACAACTGAGGTATACCTCGTTGCCGGACTCGGTGATACGACGAAGGGTGTGGGAGGTGTAGAGGGGTGGCCGAAAGGACAAAGAGACGCAAGAATGCATCGCCCGTGTTTCGCTTCAACGAACGGTGAAGACTAAGTGGACCATGGAACCGCGGGCCCCGACCGTAAGGCCCACCGCGTACTTTTGGTCTTAAATTACACGACGTCAGAGACTTACCTAGTCTGCGGAATCCCGTATTTGATTCCAACGCCGACCCGCGGCAGGGCCTTGATCACCTTTTTCACCGTGGCTTGATCCGGGAATGCGAAAAGGATGGAAGCTGTTGGACAAAAAGGCGTTTTACAAAATATGTGAAAATCAAACCGCAAAGAATGAAAAAAAGGAAAGAAAATTACTTTGAAACTTTATCAATAGATCGAGAGGGAATGAGTTTCGGACGCGAATGTCCGTCAAGGGTTGTAAAATGATCGTTTATTAGACGTTGATAACTATTTCGAGAAGCCTCGATGAAAAAAGCCCGACCGTTTAACAGGTGTTTGGCTATGAGATGAAATAATGAATTGAGGGTAGAGAAAGAAACTCCGTAATCCGTGGCTGATATTTATTAGGTAAAAACGTCGTCTGCAATGGCACACCTCTCAGCGATCTCTACATTCCAACGTAGCAGATCTCGGATCTCGGTCGACTCGCGGCGATAGCCGGTGAGAGGAGACGCGAAAGGATACAAGAAATCGTTCGCAGAATGTTGGAAGCTTAATTCAAACCGGGGTTTTTTAAATCCGGAGCGAGGCATAAGGGTATAGGATTTCGTTGTTTTTTCTTCTCTTCTTTTTTTAACGCAACGGAAAACTCGATTTCCCGCACGCTGTGTGTAAAACTGAATATACTCACTTCTGCTCGCAAGGAAAATCTCTATCGCGACATTCTGTAGCAGGTAGCGCCGCGAGAATATCGCACGTACTTCGGAAAAGTACCATTTACCGTGGAGATGATCGCAGTACTTGAGAACCTGAAATCAAAAATGGGAACGGAATGAATTTGGTGAAATATTCGAGTTTCCTTTTATTGAAATAAAAATTGGCGGGAATTTCGCCCCTCCTTGACTACGACGCGTATCCACGTATACAGGTTGGTTAAATCAGGGTGATGGAGGGCTCGGAAGGGTCGTACACGCATATACACGTTCGGAGGTAAAAGCGGAGGATGCATCGAGGTGTGATGTGATATAGTGAGCCCTCTGGAAGTTAAAGATGGCCGCTCAGTGGGAGGAGCTTCCTTGCCGAGTCACGGGAATCGATCCCAGGACTCGGGACCCTGGACCTGCGCTTCGCGACGTCGCCGTCTTCCCCGATCAGGGGGAAGTCCTCGGCGACCCTCCGCCGCCCTCGAGGTCGTAAATGCCGGCAGGGAAAGCTGAGGCTTTCAATTTCGTAGCTTATAATGAGAGCGTGGAATTAAGGGTATAAAAAGCGCCTTAATCGTCGGTAAATAATGGAATCAAGCATCAGGACCTTGGCGCTCTTCGAAAGTAAGATATCGGAGAAAATCCGATCCAGAAGGCACGGCAGTGCGATAGCCTTCCGCCTTTTATTACCTCCGAGAGAAAAAGCGAACGCTGATCGCTCTGCGTTTTATAAAACTGGACTTACGATCCGTTCCAGTCCAGATCACGTTCTTCTCTCAGGGCAATGAATACATTCTTCGATCCTTTTTAAGGATCTGGTTGGATATATACGGTGGGCTTGATCGTAGCCTGCAAAAAGACCAATGTTCGCCTTATCAGGATCGAGCGTTTTGCGATTGACAGCCACCGCGATCACTCGATCAGTGACAGAATCTGGTTGCAAGACGGGATGCAACACGAACGGGTCGACGATAATCGACGAGTTGAAGAGAAAACAAAAATAAATGAAAAAAAATAAAAAAAGAAGGAAGGGGATAAAAAATGTATACATAAAACGTCGATGATGTTTTATTTCTCGCTATTAGCCACGTATATAGAAGGCATAAGGTAATCCGTCGACAGACACGCGCAGAAACCCAATTAGCCCTGTATAAGCTGCTTTGAATCTCGTGGGGGTTTAGAAACGGGATGTGGTCTGTACGTACGGACGTATGTGTATATATGCAGACTTTCAGTGCCATGGGACAAAGCCCTCGACGATGAAACGTCAGAGCTATTCCCCAAAGAGAAAACACTAGAATGAACGACACAATAAACCGCGCACACGATCCTAGTTTGTCAATTTGATCGAGTAAACGGATAAGGTCGTACGGATAATCCAGTGCTTTGCAGAACAGATTTTTCCATCGTTGTTGTTTCCTTCTTTATTTTATTATATTATATTTTTTTCTCTTTGACATGATTATTCAAAACACGAGAAAAATTGTGAACCCATTACCTCGCAGCTAGGCTTTCTATACGCGTATAATATAGGCGAGGAAACAAAAGAAGATTAATACGAGATGCAGCTGTTGAATAGATCCTGGGAAAACGAGAGTGAAAAACAAAGGATATAATGTACCGAGGGAGTATGGTACCAGCCCCTCTGTTCTCTCCCATCTCCCATTCTCCTTTCCAAATACTGCACCGGTTTGATAAGACCCTTAGAATCATGCCGCAGAATCTATTATTTCATTCAGTTGAACCTCGTCGAAGATAGGTCACGTAAAACTCGATACACTAGCCGTTGCAATTAATCTGCACTGTATACACGACGAGGGAGGATTGTGTTTTTCTAGCAAATATATGTACGTAGGTAAGCAGATATCTCTAATCCGGATTATTATGGAGATAAAATTAACGAATGGATCTCTCGCGGATTGAAAAGATCGAGTGTATCTAAGTACTGTGTGGTTTCATAGTTTCTTATTAAGTATTCGGAGCGCCCCTCTCGATCCATGACAAATAGGAATGGGATGAAAATATACGACTCACGCCTCGCCTGAGCTGCGCCTTGCTAAATAATTCATAGTATTCGTGAAAGTTTCGCGTCTGAGATTGCTCCTTCTCGTGTGGCTGGGTGTGTAGATTGTAATCTTTACTTCCCATCGAAGAAGAAGAAGAAAAAGAAGAGAAAAAAAAAGAAGGAGAAAAAAACTTTAACGTATACCTAAATGGTAAAACCGTGAGAAAGATCAGATCTTTATAAAATCCGAACAGGACCGATGACAACGAAGTAACTATCAGTAACTATCAGTGGAACATGAAACTAACACGATAAAAGCGCATCTAGCGAAGCGACACGCAGTCCGGGACGCACATCCTTGTCAGAAAGTGTCAAGTGGCCGATGATTGGTGCGCCCAACGTAAGACGCGCATTCTATGCCCGGAAAATAAGGGAAGAGAACAACGACGAGCTAGCTGGCTGGCTGGTGATGTAACAACACGTGTCTCGTTCACAGCGCCCTAATAGTGTACTACCAGGGGTACAACTCGCTATGAACAGCGTCCCGCTGCTCTAGCCGACACTCTCGACAGAATGGTGCGGAGAACCACTTAGCAGCCTGGAGAGGTCCCGCTGAATTGTGTACAACAAACAGATTAAGTGCCTCACAATGCTACCCCGCGCCTGCCAGCCCCGTTCCGAAACTCGCATTAGGTCCGCCAAAGGACGACACAGAGTTTCTAATGTGTTAGTGAACGCGGTGCATCCCTCGTTCGACACCTTTGAGGAAATCCCTCGTAGGTATTCGGCTGTTCCGCGTTCGTTTCACGGAAGAACGGAGGATCTTTCGCCAATTTTCAGCATTTTAGCATTTTTAGCATTTTTAGCACGCGGAAATGTTCGGGCAACGTTCACCCAGCGAATCGTTGAGAGAATGGCTAATCGATACGGAATAACGGACAGGAGTTTTCTCTGCTATGCCATTACGTACCCTGCACCGACACGATTTTTACTTCCCGTTCCATCCCCGGCCCCGAAGAGACCTGGGCAATGAGTTATGCCTGCCACGTGCGTGTTCTCATACCTTTATTGCCGCATCTCACACGAGATAACGCACTGCGGTGTACGAGCGACTGACAAAGGCGACCACCGCCGCGAATGGAATCGCTCGTCGTTTCGGCTCGCGGAAAGGAAAGGAAAGGAAAGATGAGAAATCCATATATCCTCGTATTTTTGGGCAATCGTGTAAACGCCGACATCTGTGGAGGTGTTCGGGTATAATAATCGCGCCGTAAATATTGACGGGGATAACTCCCGCGTTTAATTAACCCGTACCCAACTACCTACCTACCTACTGTTTCCTATTTACCATAAAACATGAAATAAGGCAGTAGCTTCCGGCGCCAGATGCTACTGCGGCCGGGTGTCACTCCAGCGACGTTAACTATCGTAGATAGAATTTGACTACGGGGGGAAAGAGAGTCGTACAAACTCGACGATTGGACGTGTCCGCTCCTTCCTGTCCCGGAAGCATCGAAGCATCACGCGATTTTATCGTCTTGGAATAATTCTGACAATTCTAATCGAAATCGAATGACAAATCTGAATATCTGCAGTCACGGATCTCAATTTTGACGAAAGAATCCCGACTTGTATGTAGACTGCAGTATAAAAATGCGCAGGTCGTTGCGGTAGATTCGATACGAGATTCGCGTCACGTCATGAACAAACGTCATGCAAAGTTTTTTCTTGATGACAATCACCTTATAGACAAAGAGAGATAAAAGGAAGAAAGAAAAAAAGGAAAACTGATTCCGAGTCAATTTCGAAGCGAAATAACTTGCAGTTATATCTAGTCCCTCGCAGACATATGGAGGTGCGGCAACTCTTCCCTATACAACACGTGGTGAAATAGACGTTGCGTATATCACCCGGTCTCCATGCGCAGTCTCCGAAAATCGCCGGGTGGTAAAGCTCAATCCGTGATCCCTGGATTACTTGGGATTATCCAAACGACGACGGTAGGTCGAGGTGATTTACAAGGCCGACTCTCCGCATCTATTGCTGCGGGAGTCTGCAGCGCGCAAGGTTACAGGCGGGGGCACAAAGCGCGTGCTCTTCGCCACGAGGAGAATAAAAATGAGACGAGAAGAAGAAGCAGAAGAAGAAGAAGAAGAATGAGGAAAAAAAGCTGAGATTCTCGAGTGGGTATACATAAATACGGGTACCTACTCTCGCGACAAAGGACGTGTTTGCGAAGCATCGAAATATGCTCTTTTTCAGTCAAGAATCGGAGTTGTGCAACCTAGCCGAAGCTTTTATTCCGCAGAGTATAAGCAGGATCGTTTAGCCCAAAATCTCGCTCTTTATTCTCCACAGGTACAAAAGGAGCATAAGGAACACGTACATAGATATCAATTTCGACAGTTGTGCCCAGAATCTTCTGCGCGTCGAATTACCGGCTAGATCTCGTATTCTTCGGGTTCGTCCGAATCTACGATCAATTTTGGGGTAGGTATACGTATATGGAGATGCAAAGATGCGAGAGTAAGCCGGCAGGTTTCGAAAATCTGTTTCTGCCCCTTCCAAACTCGAATAATAAAAATTAAAAAAAAAAAAAAAAAAGAGAAAATTCAATCAGATAGAATCAGTCCGTATATTCCGATATTTTTTTTAGGAAGAATGTTATTTACGGTCCATCGATGCATCCTGAAGGGTTAACGCATTGTCTCAACCCGAAAGAGAGAGCCGAGGCTGGCTTGAAGCCGTGGTGTATAAATAATTCAGGGGATAAACGAATTACGCGTCTAGATGAGATGATGAAAGGCACATTTAGGAAGACAGGAGCAATTCGGTAGCAGACTGGTAGGCCGGTGATGTTGCTCGGAGCAGCGCAGAGCATTTGACCCCCGTGTCCCATGGCGGAGTGTGCCTGGCTCGTGAATCAAGTCACATTAGTGAAGAGGAGGGGGCTCTTTGGAACGGCTGTACACCCTCTGGTTGATAGTGGATTGGATTTCGTTGCGAAAATTCGATTACCGACGATGCAGCGGAGCCCGGCTCCCTTAATACCAGAGTCCGGAGTGGCTCTAATTCTTTTCGTCCCTCTCCTCTGATCTCCCTGACGTCAAGGAACGGGTTTTTGTTTGCAGAACGTCCATCGGCCCGCGTAAAATATTCAAATATATACCGATCAGGTACGCGACGAATTTGGCCAAGGGAATAGCTGTGACTGCATCAGTCGCCATCGAGAGCCTCTTAATGAATAACAATTTTAATTTTGCTAACGCTCGTAAAATACGTCGCTCGAAATCGTGACGAAAATTCGAACGCAATTAGGAGCCTCGCGAATCTATACGTTGACTTCGCGGAATCAATTGCAAACGTGCATCGCGTCGAGTGGTAAAAGTAAAAGTTCGCCAATTCAAAACGTCGCGAAGCCATATCGACTGGTCGTCGCAAATTGTATTCTGCTTTTCATGCCGATGTCGAATATTCAAATGACCCTTTCAGCAGAGTTATCGGACGCTCCTCGTGCGCGGCATACACGATCGCGTGGCATTTCGCGCGGATCAACCGGCAGCGAGCGAGCTCCGCGGCAAAATGCGTAGGTGTATAAAGCCACTCGCATATTGTCCCGACGCCTTAATCTGCATATCTTTAAATAGTGATCGCGTCATGTACGGAATAGCGACGAGCTGCTAGTTTGTTTATGCGAATATACGGCTTCCTAATCTTGCGGGATCAAATCACCGACGTACACGTTCGTCGTTGGCTTTACGATATTCGCGAATTATATATTACGATTGTGCGTTAATTTATTTGTATAATATTGAAAGACGATGATAATTACGGTTCAATAAACCTCCGGAGCTGCGTTTCTATATATGCGGTTAATTACGTCGTGGCATAACGACATAATACATAAGGAGCGTAAAATTTTAACAAAAATCTAATGAGGTATAAAATCTAAGATCTAAACGGCACCCGCGATCTATCGGCCGCAGTTTGAATAAATGCCTCGTGAGAGTTTAAACTATACGCGGTTAGATGTATATAGAATCTCGGGTATATATTTCGTGGGATAATATGTAAAAACGTTGAAATTTGTTCGTTGAATAGAAAACGTGGTTAGAGAAATTCTTCCAGTGCCGACGAGAGGGCAGCTAGGGCTGTCTAAGTTTCTGAGAAGTAACGACCGCCTTGTGTATATGCTACATTCCGAAAGATATAATCGTCAACGTACTTATATATTAAGATGAGGTAATGTTCGGAATGAAATCTGAGAAGCATCCTTTTAATTTAGTATATAAATATAAAAAGAGACCCGAGCGATCTGACATGATCGCTGCGAGACCGTTCTCCCATGCGATGAGCTGATACTTCGTGCGCACTAATCTCTAACCTACCAAATTATACCGTATAGAAAATATTTCAAGGATAATTTCACGCCTCGCTTCGCAGCGGAGCCTTTGAAATCAGTTTCTCAAATATTATTTCTTCGATTTGGGTTCGTTCGGGATCAATCAGAGGCAGCTATACCCCGAATACGGATACGATCCCACCGATCGCTCGAAATCTATCGTGAAAATGATGAAACGTTGTTTTCCACACAGCGTGCGGAAAGTTCGATTTCGCGCGTGAATCCGATGATTGAGAAATGCGAATATATCAGGCGGGTGAGAAATTGATGAAATTTTTCAAAAATGAAGAAAAATTTGAAATATTAATTTTCGGGGTGAAGTTGACAGTTTTCTTTCGCTATCTTCGCTTGACAGATGCAGCATCCTAACCTAATAGCTGCAGCATAATACACTAAGAAACGTATCTGCGTCCGTGGGCGTGGCGAAGTTCCGCGCACACTCGCGACGCTAAGCGTCGAGAGGCGTTTCCGTCGCGGTATAAGCTTTTTCCTCCCCACGTCGGCGCGGTGGACTTGGGTCCTCTCCCCGGACAGCGAACCAGGCAAGTATCTCGCGACAGCGCACCTGCCAGACTGACTCAGTGATCGTCGAGTCGCGGGTATCGGTATCCAGGTCGTAAACGCGCGCTTTATATACTAATTGTCGAGGTATTTGCCATTCGCCCTCCTCACGGTGACATGTATGCCGTGGGTTAATACTCCCAGGAAACTGATGATAACCGCGATATAATCGAGTCGCGACTCGGAGCGGGAAGAAGAAAGCGAAAAGAAACGGCGATGATTTACATGCAAGGAAAAGAAAAAATGAGAAGAACTTCGAATCCAGGAGTTTGATTGCGATACGAGGAACGATGCTGGTCCCGCAGGATATGATGGCGGCGCAGTCGAAGATGCTCTATCAAATAAACAAGTACTACGGAGAAAGGGTGCAGGCTAGAATGGGACAGATCCAAAAGACGATACGGGAGGTCTGCAAGGTCGTCCAGGACGTTTTGAAAGAAGTCGAGGTACAGGAGCCGCGCTTCATCTCATCCCTTACCGAGTGCAACGGTCGATACGAGGGTCTCGAGGTGATATCGCCGGGAGAATTCGAGGTTGTATTATACCTGAACCAGATGGGAGTATTCAACTTTGTCGACGACGGGACGCTGCCCGGATGCGCAGTCCTTAAGCTGAGCGACGGTCGGAAACGATCCATGTCGCTATGGGTCGAGTTTATCACGGCTTCCGGCTACCTGTCGGCCAGGAAGATCCGCTCCCGTTTTCAGACGCTGGTGGCCCAGGCCTGCGACAAATGCGCCTACAGAGACTCGGTGAAGATGATAGCCGACACCACGGAGGTTAAACTCCGCATCCGCGAACGATACGTGGTGCAAATAACCCCGGCGTTTAAATGCTCCGGTGTTTGGCCAAGGTCTGCAGCGCATTGGCCGATCCCTCACATCCCCTGGCCTCACCCGAACCACGTAGCTGAAGTCAAGACGGAGGGATTCGACCTCCTGTCTAAGGAGAGCGTCGCGATGCAGGGAAAACAGTCGGCGATGGAAGGCGACGCCTGGGTTCTGTCTTTTACCGAAGCAGAGACCAGGCTGCTCCAGGGTGGATGCCGTCGGCGGTGTCTTAGCATCTTGAAGACTCTCCGCGACCGGCACTTGGATCTTCCTGGGAATCCTGTGACCAGTTATCACACTAAGACGCTTCTTCTTTACGAGTGCGAGAAGCACCCTCTCGAGGCAGAGTGGGATGAAAGCTGTCTCGGAGATCGTATAAACGGAATATTTCTGCAGCTCATTTCATGCCTTCAGTGCCGAAGATGCCCTCACTACTTTCTTCCAAATTTGGATCTTTTCAAAGGCAAATCGCCGAGCGGTTTGGAAAACGCTGCCAAACAAGTATGGAGACTAACGAGAGAGCTTCTCACGAACAGTCGCGCTCTCGAAAAACTTTAGTTATCGTTTCAGGTGGATCCTGAGAGATTTCGAGGAAATATATCGCCATATATATATTACATACTTATCATAGAAAATAATTGCTTACAAGGCTTATATCGTGAAACGTATTCGCGTTTGCTTATGCGAATGAAACCGCAGAAGTTCGTCGAGGTCGTAAAGTTCAATGCACACGTATACATTCTTGCTCATCCCACACGCCGATGATTCTTCACTCCAATTCCATTAACCGTACTATTTTATATCAATCTATATACTATCTAGAAACTACAATTATATTCCTATGATAAATAATTAATCCGTCAATTTTTAGACCCTATATATTATATAGACAAAGCGCAATGTGATTTGTTATCAATCATTATCATTACATGTTATTATTATTATTACTATTCGTAGTTGACGAAGCGATTTTTACATACACGCGTTATCATAAGAGATCGCGGGATGAGAATGGTAATTGAAAAGAAACCGCTCATCCTTCTTGCGATGCATCGACGTATCTCGTTATTTTATTCACACGGCTGTAGATTAATATTATGACTGTAAATAATTTCTTTCCTTTGTATAATATTGTGTTATTTATAAGATATATTTATTTGTTAATTAAAGATTTATATTGCGGAATATCGATAAACGTGTAAATAAATACTTAATATTATATAGATGTAGTGGTTTATCTGATTATTGTATATATATATTTTATATATATATTCAGTTTTATTTTAATTGTTTGAGAAAAATTTCATCACTAAAATTCTCTCCGGTAATATAATACTATGGATGTGCAATATATTATATTGAATTTCCTATAAATCCCGTTGAAATTGATTGAGCTTAATTAAACGCCGTCCAATAAACTTGAATACATAATAGTTCGTAGATAAGGATTTTACAGATATCTATAAAACGCGGATATAATCTGATAAGCGAGTTATTTTATTCAGCTATTAATTAGCAGGTGATTACTTCCCTGGGCGAGGAGTAAAAAAAAAAAAAGAGAAAGAAAAATGATCGGGAATAAGAAGAAGAAAAAAAACGGTTCAAAAAAATAAGATAAACACTACTTTCGACACACCTGCTGTATAAAAAGAAAATAATCAATGTATACCCGAAGCGGGTCATCGTTATTATATTACAGCCGCGTTAAATTACTCTCGAAAATTTAAATCTCCTAGTATAGGCCTTTTTGAAATTCAGATTTCACTAATGAATATACCTATTTAATACAAAAATCGAGCAACACATTTCGCTGATTAACACGACTGATACATAGAATCGTACACATGTACGCGAAATTCGATACAGAAATTAGGGTTTTAAATCGATTAATTTACTTCGCGAAATTAACATTTCTCACATCAGTGTATATAACCCGGTGATATATGTCGCCAATAAAACAGCTACTTCTACATGTTGACATCCTAGTGTCGACGTCTTAACCAACATTTGACCAAAAAAGTTGACATCAATTTTTCACACATCTATCACCGCCGTGATTTACTATACTTTTTCAAAATCACGTGCTTTATTTTTCATTTCGATCAGTGGCCTTAAGTGCAATTCTAGAAAACGATTCCTGCCCGATTTATACATCGATGTTGCTCAGTTCTTTCCAGTTCTCACGCGGATCTAGAAAATAGTAGCTAATTATTCCTATCTCGTCTCCAGCAGGGAAAGACATCTCCTCTTCCCTCTAACCCTTCTTATATTCACTGGCTGGGTACAATCAAATTTCAATCTAATAAGACGAGTGACATTTGAATGTGAGCATCCACGGAAAGGCAGTAAAAATTCTTGTAAACATGGACGTGTAGTAGTCTCCTTCCGTATTACTACGGTAGCTGTTAAATTATTGCCTAGTTTCTCCCGTAGGTCTCAAAGAGGCTTAATGAGTACTGATAATTATCCGCCCGAGTGTCGGCTACATCTGAATTAAAGATCCTTATCCAGCGTGGTTATCTAGCTCCAAGATGTAGACAGGTAGGTATAACGTTCCACCTTTGTATTCCTATCTTTCAGACTTTTTTCTCATTTCATTTTTTCACTTATCGGCCATCCTACGATCCCGGCTACATTCTTGCCCCAGGATTTCTCTCCATCCTTACAGTCACTCGCCTCGACCTCATCTCCCCACAAATATTCGCGTAAGGAAATCGACTTCGACGCCTGGTGTTCCGAGTAGTTTTCCTACTTTTTCCGCCTTCCTTTTTCTTCCCTATTTTTCATTTTTTTCGTTTCTTTTTCTTCGTCTTCTTTGACGCGCTAACAGACACGTCGACTGACCCATCTTCCGTGGTACCATCGACTCCGGGCAGTTTTATTACTCCAATAAACATAAAGTCGGAAACAAGAGCCTGAGTGTGTTACAGCCAGCGCAGGTTGCACCGGAGAATACCGCTGTGTCCTTTACAAATTAGAGATATCGTATAAGATATGCGACGATGAGAACGTGTGTTTTCTTTTTTTTTTTGTTTCCGTTATTTTATCTTTCCCAACGAAAAAGAATTAGATATCTTTCGAGATTTCTGTCCACTGCGATAAGCACGCAGGTATACGCTTTCACAATCCGAAATCGAAATAGATCTTCGTCAGATTTGACGAAAAATTGAGAAAACTTCGAGATCGATAGATCGAACGAATTCGAGTGAAATATCTCACGGTGTTTCTATTTTTTCATTTTTTCTTTTTATTCCTGGAAGAAAGACGCGCGTATACCCCGAAATGCGTGAAACCCGGGAACGCAGCCGCAATTTTATCCACTAGTCCAGAAGTTTGGATCGATTATAGTAGGCGTCGCCGAATGGGCGTCGAGGCTTGGCCCGACGTCGAGGATTGGCGGTTTGTCGGCGTCGAGTAGGGACGCCGTTTCCTTGGCTCACCTGCCTCTCGTCCCTCCGGAGGAGGTCGAGGTAACGAACGTAGAGGTGGCCAGCGCAGTCCTCATTCTGCTCCAGCGTAGAAGACGTCTATTTTCCGGTACCACAATACCGCGGGTTCCGTCGTCGTCGTGGCTGCATCGCCGTAGCCGACGCGGCGAGGAGTTCCATTCTCCAGGACAAAATCCACGGACACGTATAAAAAATTAAAACGACAAAAGAATTTCCGGAGAGTAAAATAACGAGGAAAAAGAAAAGAAAGAAAAAATAAGAAAATGCGGTCCAGATAGTCCTCGAACGTCGAAACAGGACTAATAATTATACAGGAGAGAGTAAGATCCGCGCGGTTATCGAAGAGAATAATATCCGAGTGACGATGTTGGTTCCGCCGGATATGCTGGCGGCCCAATCGAAGATGGTGTATCAAATAAACAAGTACTTCGGTGAGAGAGTGATGACGCGTAAGAGTCAGGTGACAAAGACGATACAAGAAGTGTGTAGAGTGGTGCAGGACGTTTTGAAAGAAGTCGAGGTACAGGAGCCTCGCTTCATATCATCCCTGACGGATTACAACGGCCGTTTCGACGGACTCGACGTGATATCGCCGACGGAATTCGAGATTGTAATATACCTCAACCAGATGGGTGTCTTGAACTTTGTCGACGACGGGACGCTGCCCGGATGCGCAGTCCTTAAGCTGAGCGATGGTCGGAAACGATCCATGTCGCTATGGGTCGAGTTTATCACGGCTTCCGGCTACCTGTCGGCCAGGAAGATTCGCTCCCGTTTTCAGACGCTGGTGGCCCAGGCCTGCGACAAATGCGCCTACAGAGACTCGGTGAAGATGATAGCCGACACAACGGAGGTTAAACTCCGCATCCGTGAACGATACGTGGTGCAAATAACCCCGGCGTTTAAATGCGCCGGTCTTTGGCCAAGGTCTGCATCGCATTGGCCGATCCCTCACATCCCCTGGCCTCATCCGAACATCGTGGCAGAAGTCAAGGCCGAGGGTTTCGACATGTTGTCTAAGGAGTGCATAGGGCTGCAGGGGAAACAGTCGGCGATGGAAGGCGACGCCTGGGCCTTGTCTTTCATCGACGCTGAGAATCGGCTGCTCCAGGGTGCGAGCCGGAGACGGTGTCTCAGCATTTTGAAGACCTTGCGCGACCGGCATCTCGATCTTCCCGGTAATCCTGTGACCAGTTATCACATGAAGACGCTCCTTCTTTACGAGTGCGAGAAGCACCCTCACGAGGCCGAGTGGGACGAGGCTTGTCTCGGTGACAGAATAAACGGGATATTCCTCCAGCTAATATCGTGTCTTCAGTGCCGACGGTGTCCCCACTATTTCCTGCCAAATTTGGATCTTTTCAAAGGCAAGTCGCCGAGCGGTTTGGAAAACGCTGCCAAACAAGTATGGAGACTAACGAGAGAGCTTCTCACGAATAGCCGTGCCCTAGAGAAGTTGTAGTAAACTAATGAAATCTATAAATTACGAATGATATTATAGTGTCGTCATTTTGTCCGCGAGGAGCCGTTTCCGCCGATATTATGTGATTATTGTGTGTCCGTGTATGACATTTCGTGCCATATAATAAGTCGTGTATAAATTATTACTGCACTTTAGGTTTCAACTTTTTCCCCAATTCTATATAAAACCCGCGCATAGAAACTGCAGTGTGAACGGAAACGTTGGACAGTGCGAGTGTCGGACGAAACTGTTTGTAATTATATATGTACCCATACGTACATACATATATGTGTATATGTATTTATTATATATGAATACATACGTATACCTAAGAAATAACGAATCTGCAATCGCGTATCGCTTTGTATATATTATTATTATTATTACACATAAAGATATTTATTGATCTGTAAAACAATATGCAAAATATATAGTAAATATTTATATGAAAATTATAACCGCGTTATATATTACGTACGTATATAAATGTATATATCGAGAAATGATTATATATTGCCTTTAATATATCCAAACATATGATAATAATTCACCCATAGCTAATTCATCCTTATATATCAGCCAGTTTTTATCTCCTCTGTTAAATTCCCGCTCCAGGTATATAATATAATCAAAGGATTTTAAAAACTAAGACAAATTTGAAACATGCTAAAACCTGAATTCGCCAATTGACAAATCTCCGGATAAAATATATCGCCGGATATATATGTATTAAAATACAACATCCCCATGATAAATTGAATCTATCGAAGATTTACGGAATTCAAATCATTCCACGAAATGTATACTAAAAGTATGGAGAATCGGCGAAATTTATTGGCTAATTATATACATTATGCGATTTTTTTTCGAGTCGTATTACCCCCGATCCTAAACTCGCATCGCACCGGACATTAACCCATTCGCACTAATCTCTAGGGACAAATAACTGCATATCGCAACTGCAGGCAAGTGGCGGTAGATACTAGATAGGCATGTGGGTGCAGGTAAGTATGCAGAAAAAAGAGAAGCCTTACGTCCCGACGTAATCGCTGCATTGTCATAAACTGCAGCCCGCAGATATTATGCGTGGGAGGTAATATAAATCGGACAAAAGTGCATAGCGGACCGAGGCGCGTTTCGCGAACCTTTCCGTCGGTGATTTCAATGGGCGACGTCTCTATGCCAGACTTGTGTATAATAAGTACGATTTTTATATCCACCTGTTTTTTCGAACGGTTTCTTTTTTTCTCCTCCTATTTCTTCCTTTTTCTAAACCTATTCCGGGGGAGAAACGATGCGAGAATCGCACGCGTTATCTAGAAAAGATAAGTCGCTAATGGATACGATCTTTGACGGATTTTCGACCAAAAGTAATCAACGCCGGTTAAATATACGTTAAAGCTATATCACCCTGTTTTTTTCTCTATCAACTCTGCCAACGTTTCGTTACGTTTTATGCGAAATATACATAAGCTCTCTAAATGTCGGACCAATTTTCGCTTTAATTTATAACTTAGATTTTATATTTATACCTATATACGTGCGTGGCAAGTGCAAAACGATGTTATTCTTTTGGCATGATTTTTTTCGCTTCTTTCACCGTTGCCGATAATTGCTTATGTTTAATTAATGTTTGCGTGATTTATAGTCACTTTACTTGCTTAAACTCCGGGTCAATCTCTTCTGCAATGCTTTTAACATAATTTATATATTTTTTTATTCTTTATTTTCCACATTTTTTCTCCCTTCCTTTTTCCTTCTTCTTCTTCTTTTTCTTCTCTATTTGCTTTCCAAATTACTCGCATTTAACAGACCCGCCACCCAAAATCAATTTCCATAGCTCCGATTAGAGACACAAGCGTTTCACCTGAAGTTATACTTGACTGAGGGGTCTGCTTTCAGGGGTTGTTTCACGAGACACGCGAGACAATATTGATCTATCTGCAACGAAACCCATACCAAACCGAGGGATAGCTATTGGTTTTACTTTATCATAGCAGGTGCATATTACCCGTTCAAAAATAATTCCTCAAAATCATATCAAAACGGAAATTAAGAATGATAACAACAGACTTGCACTTTAGTGTGACTGACATTAATATAAATATAACATACGATAAAAAATATCTTTCTTTCTCTCTCTTTTACTTTTCTATATGCGATAAATTATTGTAAAAGGTGAAAGCTGTTTCGCGATAATAATTATACTTCGGCGAATATAATAATATGTAGATATGTTATACTTCTATACGGGATGCAGCTGCGCGGAATAAACGGTAATACAGGTAGCCTTTACAGTGTTATATATTTGCATAGGTACTGCCTACTATATAGGTACAATGGATACGTAGGCTTGTTTAGTGACATTACGTAGGATAAACACGTGTCTAAGAGTCTACGTGTTGTAAATGAGAAAATTAGGCGTGTATAAAGTGCATTGTGGACACGACAGGGCGAGATGTAAGCGTGGTTGGTATGAGAAAATTGGCTAGAATAAAAGCGTGTTTGTTTTAGGATGATATCCCGTAATTTATTTCGAGTTAAGAGCCCAGCCCTTATTCTATCCGTGTAAAACTGTTTAGAAATAGGTAGAAAAAAGAAGAAAAATAAGGAGAAAAAGAAGAGATGAGAGAAACTGTCTATAGCTGACACGGATATTTTAAGTACAGGGCGGAGTCAGTGCGGGATACTAATTGGTCTTCTGGTGTGACTTTATGCGAGCTGGATCGCAAAAAGTGCGGGAGAAGGGAAAAAGAGCAAAAAAAAAAGCGGCAACGAAAAAATTGATCAAACTTGTATTCGCTTATTCAAAGATCCTAAAGCTGGCTTAAGCAATCTATCGAATTTGAATAAACCGAGACATGACAGAAGCGACATTATTCATAGAAAAATGAGATTTTTCGTCGTTTCTTTCTCTTCGAATGAAAGAAAAAGGAGAAAGAAATTTTGAGAAAATAAACAATCGAGTCACGGTTTTTAATCGCGATAAAAAAAACAAAGGAACAATGTCACTCGATCCGCGGCCTCGGTTCTTAGTAATAGCTAGAGGGCCTTAATGAGGACCTTGGCAAGCGATAAGAGTTGGCAAAAATTCCGGGGCTCGTGTCGCGATTTCCTTTTGTCTTATTGCCTCTTGGACGTAGACACGCGGGGCCCACCAGGCCCCGACTTCGCATAAACTTTGCGGCTTTATCTGCCCGGTTTATAGCGTCCCGTTGCCAGAGGATGAGGTGAGTTAAGGCGAGGTGAGGTGTGGTGTGGTGCGGTGAAGTAGCGGCCGAGAATCAGACCCCGAAGGACCCTGCGCCCACATCTTCAGCTCACCAATTACAATGTTTGTTTTCGCGGATTCCTTCTTTGTTTCGTGACCAAGATAATCTATGGCGCCGCTAAACTGGAAAGGACCCTGATATCCCGAATGGTCCGCCCTGATCTAAGGATAAAGGAACCTTATAGCCCATAAGATTGCCGTAGAAAGAACTGGTCCCATAATTTACATATACGGCTGTAGAAGCGAAGGAAGGAAGGAAGGTAGGTAGGTAGGTAGGTAGTATGCAAAGGTATACATATCTGCGACTCAGAAGAACGACAACTCCTCCGTTTATTTTCACTTCTGCGAAATAAAATACACCGTAAACATGCACTTTTCTCCCGGGTGTATGAAGGTAATTAAATAAACTGGCGAGGATTAGTCACCGCGGGATAAGTGAAGGCCGTTTTAATTCGCGATCGCGATTCCACGCTTCGTTTTAAATCTATGAAGCAGTTTTAATCTATCGCCTTGAGTAGGCAGGTAGGTAGGTAGGTACGAAGACTGGTATGGTCGTTATTCTAATTGACCCGGTGAGCTCTTATTATCAAGTCTTCTTTCCCGCAACGACTGCCAGCCCACGGCCTAAGGACTTCGTGGTTACATATAAGATTCCCGGATCAAACGGGTTCGCGTAATTGGTAGTTGGTCCATCTCCCTTCGCCAGAGGGTCTTAGGACCGCAGTATATAACTCGAATGGAGAGTTTCGCGAACACGCGAGATACGACTCTAGCGAAACTAACGCACAAGAAATCGCCTTGCCTAGATACATTCAATAATTCTTATCTCCACGCCGCGGAGTATGCCCGTTTTTATTCGCTCCTTATTCATTATTTATCCCCCATAGAACCCCATGTGCGATTTACTCCCTTCGACGCCACTCCAGCCCCACTTACCGCCACTTAAACACCGGAGTCAAGGGTGCCACGCGGGTCGTACAATCACTAAACATTTTAGGTACAGGTATAAGTTTTATGAGCAAAACCACTTAAGAGGATCGCGTCCGCGAGTGATGTTCGGGTCATTGGACTAGTGCGGTTCATGAATATGCATGTATTGGTCGGGGTACGGGACGTGGGACTAGCTAGCGTACAAAGTCACGTATTTCATGTCTTCTTCCTAATTTCATCGCGTCTTTTAATTCCAGAGCAATTATACCTACAATGTGATAGCGCGGTATCTCGAGGAGGCAATTAATGGCGACGGTACGTTTGTCGGGCGGTAAATGAGTGGCGTATTTAGGGATAAGGGAAGCAGATAAAGAACCTCGACGACTGAGCTATGCTATCTAGTTCGGCAATAAGGACCGGGCAGGAATCGGGTGTCAGGATATGGGCTTGTGTATCGACGGGCATCCGGTGATCTGGTTTTTCTCCCACCGGTTAGAGACGGCGTTTCACTTTCTACCCTGTCCAAAAACTACTCTGCTTTAACACCACCGAACTGATTGCGAACGTAGAATGTATTCCGGGTCCAAATAGTGTCTCGTAAATAGTCTCCCATGAAGATTGTCTTCCCACGGGATGGGAAGTCTCAGAGTCGAATTTTCCCACTCGTATCCGTGACTAGATTGCTGTCAACTCTTCTCCTGGTCTCTTCGAATGCTCGATTCAATTTTAGAACAAATATATGTATAATCGTCTCGATAATATTCGCCGTCCCGCTCGATCTATTTCAGGAATAGATCGAAGTCGGGGCAAGACCTCTGGCTAGATCGATACGGTAACATGTTTAGTTCTCGTTTAATCGCGGGCTACAACCCCGCAGACTGCACTACGGCGCCGTTTATCAGCGACAAGACAAGCGAATTTGAACATCGCGTACATCGATTGCACAGTTTCCGATCATCGCCAAATCAAGCCGGGGATAGTGCCTCTAGTTTTCGCGGAGAGATACGTGGGGGGAGAATTTGCATTTATAATACTTTGAGAGGATATCGAATTCAGTTGTTTATGCTAATGTCAGATTCAGATCGAACTGACACTACGATGTTTGACCGGGGTTTTACTTTGACGATAAATAGCCTGCACCTTGCGCATTGAGTCTCGAGTTTCTGCCGGTTGGTTGCAGATGAATAAATCTGCCGCGGTGATGTAAAGGAAATGCATAAATGCAGCAGGGAAATAATTGCGCTTGTATATTATCCAAGAATCGTTTTCTCTCTTTCTGGAACAGAATTTGTTCGAGGAAATACTGCGAGGCTGAAAAATGTACGAATTAATGAGTTAGTATTTGATAAGCACTTACCTGAATGGGCGACGACAAGCCGCATGCGATGGCCTGCTGCGAAACTTAACAAGAATGTCTAATTACGTAAATTGCGTTGCTTTTTTAGGAATGAAATATATTCCCCGGGTTTAGAGAGAGAGAGAGAGAGAGAGTGGAATCGTGAGGGTTGGAGCGCAGGCAGTAAGTTCTTTGAAATTGATATAAATGGTTCAAAGTTCCTCGGAGACCGTATAGCCTATTCGATAAAATGTCTGGCATAAGAAAAATTGGATGGCGTGTAGAGGAAGTAGGATATATTTCAATTGAATAAGGCGAAGTAGGATATCTCACTAACACGAATGTTTAGAAAATTTGCCGAAAAGAAGAGAACGGTATGTGTAAAAAATCGCGTAGAAATATTTAAAGGGAAATGAAAGTGCCTCGCTTTGCCCTGCACTTCGCGCAGGACGCTTAGAGCAGTAAAGTGCTTCGGGTTGAGATTAGAATTTATGGAGTAATTAAAAGGGCGATTAAATTATCAATAATAAATTTTTCAAGAGCTGCACACCAACCCTTTCTGTACATTAGAGGAGGAGAAAATTGAACTAGGGAGCCTCGCGACACCCTCGGGGATTCTCCCGCGCTGTTTCAAAGCACGGGTTAAATATCTGTCTCAAATTTCGAGTGACTTCAATTTATTAATGTCCGTTCCCGTCTTCGATCTTTGCTTATTCTCTGCCGGTCAAAAGTTTGGTTAGTAACTATCGCTGAAAGTGTTTAAAAAAAACGAAAAAAAAAAAATACAAATTGAGATTACACAGCCGCGCGTGTTCATTTGAATCACGGCTTATTATTGTAGGTATATCTTCCGTTTCTGCAGAGCGAAATTATATCTTCGAGCAAACGATTTGTTGATTGTTGGCACTCGTACGGTATAGCAGCATAATATGCGACTAATGCGTAAACCGGCGAGCGAAATCCTCGCTGAATGATAGATTTCTACTTGCCAAAGATAACTTCGCCAAGAGAGCCAAAACATTTCCATCTTAACTTTATGCCTCGAAAATTTTGCGGGAGATTCTGTCAAGATGAAAACGCGGCGACGGCTTTTGCCACCCGGTTTTTTTCAAGATCGATTGCAAATTTTAGCGAGTGTATAAATTCGCGTGTTTCATCCGTTTCTGTTTTGTTGTTCTTTTTTCTTTGTTTTTTCCCCCCGGTTTTTTTAGATCCGTTTCAGAATTTGATGAACAATAATTCCGACGATGAGCCACGTGTTTTTCCCACATCGCAAAGCGTTACTCTTGGTCGAATAACTTCCCGGGGATCCCCTCGATCAACATCCATATATAGTAACACGTACTGGGTCCATACGCCCACGCATGAGATACTGCATAGCTGGGAGCGTGACTGGTGGATCACCGATCACCACGGAGTACTTTGCGATTCTGTTTTAATCCGAATCCAAATTTGATTAGTTCCGGGGTGATCTTCTCCCTTCTCCCTTCTCCCTTCTTCCTCTACCCCAGGCTCTCTGCTCTCTAACGTCGCACCAGCAACCCCTAACTTTACGCGGAGATTTATGATGCGGTCTTTCGCCTGCACGAAGCTGCTCCAGGAATGAGAGAGGAAACGGCAGCTCCCGAGGGACATGGGCTGAGCTAAGCCTGTGGGAACTCTTATACATATATTGGAGTAAAATGAGGTGGAGGTGGATGAAGAAGAGGAAGAAGAAGAAGAAGAAGAAGAAGAAGTAGAGACACAAGAGGAGAGGATAGCCGCAGTCCACACCAAACATCGGTCTATTTCTGGCTTTGGATTCGAGAGTACATAGGGAAGAGGGGCGAGAGAGTTAGACAGTGAAGGGAGATAGGATGGATGCATCCTTTCGGTTGAATTATCACCGCATCCTCGACGAGATTCCGTACCCCTCGTTCAGTCGAGTAGCTAGCTAGCTATAGCTCTGCGATACTTGTGTAAATTTTTCCCTATTTTTTCTTTTCCCTTTTCTATTTTCCATTTTTTTTTTTTTTTTTATCTTTTTTTTTTCTTCTTCTTCTTGTCTCTTCTTTCTGGCACAGTGCAGTACCTAACCACGTGTTTTTTGCTACTAAAAACTTCTCCATTTTTATCTCGAGTGTATCACTCGTCCTCTTAACTTTAAAACCCGCTAAGTATATCGGCTGTTTACACTCGTAACTTCAAAGACAACAGCCGCAGTAAGATTTCGTCGCCTTTTTTTTTTCGTTTTCGTTTTTTTTTCTTTTTTCTACCTCGCACTATCCGAAAAATGATACCTCCTACTCTCTCAGGAAATATTCCAAACCTCCCAGCCATTCGCCATGATTATGGTATAATAATAGTTCATTTACTCACCAGTGATGTTCAGCAAACGATCCACTATACTTCCTCTCAACAACAAAAAAGTGCTTTTCTCTTTCTATTTCACTCACCTGAAACAGAGGAAGATTTTTTTTTCGAAATTATTATATCGTCTGAAGAGACTGTCGAGTTTCATATATATAGATGACAGCATCAACGCGACAGATAATTTTAGACTCGGTTTATAAATATATTTCTTTATACGCGAGATTTGGGAAACTTTTTATATGTACCGCGATTTTCCGCTGCTTTTGAGTCGCCGTATATTTTTAGTTTTTTTGAATTTTTTAGAATCTTTTGGTATGTAAGCGCATCAGGTATTCCTGGAAACGAGATGTCGGTCTCGTACATATCTCACCGCATCAACAAGCTGCCAACAATTAATCCGCAGGAACAGAACAGAACAGGGTAACTCTATACCTGAACCGAAGCCCCGGCTAGTCCTATGGTCTCCGTCTCTCCCTTGCGACCTCTCCAAGCCGATCTCATATCATATTTCGTGTTATTCAAATGCCAACAATGCCATTAAAGGATTTCTCTGGTAATCCTTTCCCCGGGTATACCGTGGCACAATAACTCCTAGGTATTATAACGCAGAAACGGCGGGTACAAACAACTCGTGACAAAGGGTACGTATACGCGTCTATACGCTCCTATCTGCAAGCTTTGTTCTTGCTGATCACCAGCTTCTCCTTGGTCATTGAATTTTTCCACCAAAATTTAAAAGACGAAAACTTTTCATTTCCTGTCGGGATTCTTCCTCCCAGCCTCCTCTCTTCCCCCCTTTCTTTTTCTTTCTTTCCCTGCAGTATGTACATCCCCCCAAAGGCTAAAAATGTCACATTTGCTTTTCGCCGTGGTCCATTGCCTCGGTTATACATACGTATAACATATACAGAAGAAAAGCACGGTGATCTCTGCACAGTAGACTGAGCTTGAATCTGTATTGGATTGAGGGGATGAAGTCATCACGAGCAGAGTAAGACCAGGGAAGACCCTGCCGCCCAGCTGCTCGCTCGGAAACAATCACATTATATTTTGTACATCAACCCACCCCCGCCCCTGTATTCACCCAACCAAACCAGACTCTTCTCCCCTGCCGTCAGGCCAGACTAATGTAATGTAATGTAATGTAATGATTCCTTATTTATTTACCAGCGAGTTTCTCTAACGAACGCCTAACGGATATAATTACGAAGTAATTAGGTAAGTTCGGAGTAAATTTACGAAATTAAACCATCAAACGATATCCAGACTGTATTTCCTCCTTGGAGATCGGCGTCGACCGTCGAACACCGCAGAGCAAAACGCCGTCCTCTCAATTTGTAATAACCAGCGATAGGGGGTCATAGGTCATTGGGATTCATATTATAAATGCATTAAATACCCCGACTCTGTTCTCGCGCGAGTGCGGGTGCTAGAAGATGAGTCAGGGGTTTCTGGGATCGCTGGGGTGGCAGGTGGCGCCAATTTAACGGACCGACGGCTGTGACGGATGCAGTAGCGACTAGCGTTCGTCGCGACGGACTATTCCGCGCTAGTAACTGCACCACCAGTCCTCGTCACACGTGATCGCTTCAACGAGCACAATGTCGCACGGCGTGTTTTATGGGAAGATGTATATACAAACGAGTAGAAATTCGTCCGGATGGATAATTCCTGACCAAAAATCCTAATATGAATTTTCTCCAAAACTTATCGATGAAGATAGAAACTTCTCACGGTTGACGTATGTATGTGGCGCCAATGGGGTAGCCCACCTATATCCACATCATACCTATATGGATGGCGCGCGCGCGGCTCATTAGTGCTAATGAGTAATGAGTCGATGATTAGAGAAGGCGGGACCGGGGCGTGGTTGAACCCTTGATCATACCGCCGAACCTAAAGCCAGAGGACGATAGTTGAACGAGCTTTCAGCACCCTCCTGGAATTCACTAGGTCTTTGAAGCGCAGGGGCCATCTTCTTCGTGAGACGTTTATCAGCACAGATCTGATCACTATCTCCGAGATCATGAATGAGAAAGATAAGTTTTCGATCGAGTTGATATCGACGGAGGTATGGTTCCGCGGAGATTCGGTAAAGATGAAAGAGGGATCGTTTGCTTAGCCGTGAATTCATTTTTGCCCCGAGGCCCACAGGTTGGTGTCGACGACGCGGCTCCTCTGAAGTTTTCGACTCTTTGATTAGGTCGTTAAATTGGCTAATGTACCCGCATAAAGCCACTAATTTAACGAAGGACGTCGATACGTATATAGCTAGCTAACTGCCCGCTGCAGTCCGCTATCCACCGAAAATCTACGTCTTCTATATCCTGTTCCACGTCTACTTAGATTCCCTATCAATTTTTGTCCGATAAAAACCCACCACAAACTGTCCTCTCTACTTATGGCTACCGCACAGGATCCGGACGCGTGCTGCATATTGAATTACCCGATTACAACTTACGTGTGAAGAGGCTACACGTAGAAGCGATAATCAACTTCTTCGGACGACAAAGAGAGTTAGTTTATTTTTTTACTTTTTTGTGGAAATTTATGATATAATCGACGTCCGATGATATTTGGAGACCAGTGTGAGGCGTTTTTTTTCTTCTTCTTCTTCTTCTCACGGAATGGACTTCGCCGATGTTTGATGAGAAAAACTTGGCAGATCAGAATCATCGATCACAAGGTGGCTTCGGCGATGGCCGAATAGTTTTTGCCTGAATCCTTCTCGCGGCATTTATGCGAGCTCGAGTATCACCTGGCTCTCGTATAGAAGGTAGACTGTGGCTATGATTAACGCTAAATGTCAACGGTGAAAAAGTATACACTGTGTCGTAAAGTGGACAGACGTTTTACGGCTCCGAGGGACGCGGAATAAAAGTTGACAAAGCTTCTTTCAATATCTGCAACAATTTTTATTTTATTTTTTATTTGTCTCTCTTTTAGCGATAATAAAAACGGGAGAAGTTTATCGCTGCAAAATTCAGAAGAATCAGAGAACGAGAAATCCTTCTCCTATACGAACACGCGAGGAACGATCCAAGGTATAGGATTATCTACTCCGTTTCTATGAGCTGGTCTATCGGAAGGACGTTGCAGGTTTATTTGAGGCTTGTATTTGGATACGATATAATAACGACATAATAACGGATGAAAAGGTTGTTTGAAAATTTTTCTGGTAAATAAGAAGAATAAGAATAAGAATAAGAAGAAGGCGGCATCCCGCGGTTAGTGTCAACGTTTGACTTTACGAGTTACGAGAGAACTGCCATCAAGGAGAATGGAAGAAAGGCTAAAGAGCGCGGGGGTCCAAAGTACACAATGCCCACCCGCCGGGACGCCCGTCGCGGCGCCCAGCCCCCAGACTCCTGAGCAGAAGTCGAAGATCGGTTCACGGCATTCGTCAGTATACTTTTTCGTTTCTATATTAAACGGTTCAAGTTCAACAGACCTAAACTAAAAAGACAAGAAGCCCCGGCCGAGCTTCACATCAGTTTCAATTCCATAACCGCATCAGTTTCGATTCCAAAACCACACAGTAAATTCTACCAAACGGAAAAACCGGATAAAAAAAAAAAAAGGAGAAAATAAAAAAAAAACACCATCTTTCTAGTTAGGTACATGATTCTCTGCGGTGAAGAAACCCGCCATGCAAGGGTTAAGTATAACTCCGTTAAATTCAGCGGAAAAATAACTAACTCGAGAGTATATCAGGGGGGCGAGGGGAGGGGGGCGTCGCGGTACCTTATTGTGGTCTTTCAAGAATACCGCCTAACAATAAGGTATAACCATGCTGTAAAGGTATTATCCAGGGGATAAAGCGTACCACTTCAAATAAGTTCCTTCTCGTTGAAGAGAAGTTATATAGTGTTAGTGGTGGAAGTTGTCTCTTACCGAGCGAGTGGGTAACTTGATCGCGTTATTCGCGCGACAGAACTTCTTAGCCTTTTTCCCCCGTTCCTTCGTATAGCCACGTATAAGATTGAAGGTATAAGGTAGGTAGGCAAGCTGGCAGGTATAGCTATATTGTTTTCCTCGAGGTATAATAAGCGTGAAGCGAAGATAGGGGAAGGAGATAAGTATAAAATGGTCTTGGTTACCGACCAGCTCCAGGTACGATCGCCGTTCTCCCTCTATACCACCTCGAGAGTCCATGCCATATCCAAATAGAGGAAGAAGCCATGGAAACCTGCAGGATAGCAGGATGAGTACGAGGACGAGAATGCCAGGTGACGGCGGCGCCTGGGTTCACATCCATCTTCGTGACCAGGACGCGGAGCGTCTCAAACTTGGATACAGAAGTATATGTATAATTCTCTGGTGCTGTTGCTGTTGCTGTTGCTGTTGCTGTTGCTGCTGGTGCTGCAGCCCACCAGAGGAAAAGGAAACCCCAACTGGTTGCCACGTTATTTATTAGTACTCTTCGTTAAGCCTTAGTCCTGCGAGTAGTCACAGGTTGGTTCACATATACACGGTTGTATATATTGTTTTTTTTTACCTGTTAGGCATGCCTTTCTGTATATCTATCTCCTCCACCAATACAAGAATACACGAAGCTTCACCACGATCGCGTCAGGTTTGGCCCGGCCAGTTATAGCCAGGAATGGTTAGGGATGACCTGTCACGCGTCCTGACCATCGTTATCTCACTCTCACCATTGTTTTAATCTACCCAAGCCCGTTGTTTCTTAACCAACGCCGATACCCTTCTTAGGTTGACATCGCGAGACCGAGGCGACCGGTAGGTATATCTTTCTACGCGATAGATAAAATCGCCTGGCTTCCAGGGTCATCAAAGAGATTAAATTAAGAGAGGTATGTACCTGCCTATATACCTCCGCGCATAGATTGATAACACCAGCCTCCGATTCTACGACCAGTTAGCAAATCATGTAGATTAGCTGCGCCCTGACAGTCCGAAGTTTGGACGATTTTTCAAAGCCGATACATAGACGGACAGGATTCTCATTCCACAGGAGATATTGGTAATTAGAATCATTATTGGTCCGCAGGTGCGTGGATACGTGTGTATAGGAGTAAACGTTAAGGGTGTAAGGGGAACAGCTGCGATAACCGCACGCTTCCCTGATCCGAGGGGATTGGTGTTATGGCAAGATGGCGTTTTCCGTGTTTGGGTATATATTCGTATCAGTGCAGTGGGTATGTATATAGCAAACCGTCAACGCGTGTTAATTACTTATGAAGAATTTGAGTAACTGGCCGGTAAGTGTGTCCGTGAATACTTGGTCCGCGACCGCGCCCATTCTGGTATAGGAATGATCGAGGAAGCTTTTTAATTACTTGACACGTTTACAACTTCTATAAAGCAATGAATATAGCCGCGTGGTTTTAGAGCCATGGAGAGATATGCAGATAAAACTGATCCCAGAGGTTGTATATCATGTTTACTACGTCCTCGTGCACCAGTGTCTCTACATCTTTTCGCCTGAATACTTCCAAGTGATATCCTTTCCCTTTTCAAACATCTCCTCCAATTACTCTCTCTCCCAGAACCAGAAAGTGAAAGAAGAAAAAATGGAAAAGGAAAAAGGAAAGAGGAAAAGAGATCTCAGCTGCTCTACCTCGTGACGAAAATGTGCGACGGAACGGACCCTGGACCCTGGATCCTGAATTCTGGGTCCCCGGTCCGCGACCTCTTCTAGAGGCGCCAGTGATAGCCGAAGAGATAGCTTGACCAAGCCTGGAGTAGATATATATACATATATACATCAGACTCCGGTGTCTGAGGCCGCAGGGGGCGCCGGCGCCGCCACGTAAAATCTCTGCGTTATGGGCCTTCCTCAGGGTCCGTTGGGTCCGTTGGGCCTCGGCCCCCCACTCGCAACTCCCTTCATCGAACAAACCCTCCTCAAAACTCCCATGGTCTTTGTTTTAACTTTTAGGCACGCCAAGGATCTGTCCAATGATAAATGGAACCCCGTGTTAAAAAAAAGGGGGGGAGAATTGGTAAAGCGGGGGGCCGGAAAGACGATCGTTAAGAAACTTTGGTGACGCGATCTTCGATTATGTGAATTCAGAAAATTGTAAAATAAAAAGAAACGAGCTAATTTTGTTGCGAGTGATTCTTCAGCAGGCGAAAAAGGACCATCGAGCTCTTCTTACGACGTGTTTCGTTTGAATTCTGTACCCGAGTACCGCAATAGTTTATAGCGCGTATTTCTACGCGACACACACATCGAGGTATTCCTGGCGTGTGTTGGGAGGCATAATTGAATGTTTTGTATAATTAACCTGCGCCATAACTCAACGGCCGTTGCGCCTCTAGCCGGGGGCCAAGCCTTTCCTTCTCCTTAATTTTGCCTCCCTCGCGTACCACGTATAGGTATTGCGTATACGTGAATAACATACACCTTTCCGTCGATTTTATAACAAAATATGTCCACGTACGTACATATACGTATCATGCATGTATTTTCTTCGTCTATTACCGTAGACACGTATCGTATGGCTGGTATACAAGCACCTATGGAACTTGAGCAAAGTCATTAACTAAAACGCGGGTCAATTGCTCAGGGATTTAAAATAAAATAGAAAACTTGAAGAAGTTTATTTTTTCAACTGAAACACAGGCACATATATGGGATTGAAAAGAATTTCCCTATCCACTTCTATCGGGATTCCCATCGGTCATGACTGACCAGATGTAGCTGGGGGTATAAAGCGATGAAATAAATGTTAATTAAATGAAATTCCATGGTCAGGAATGCGAAACTAAATTGTCGAATGATAGAAACGCAAATGAAGGAATACAGATCTGGTGAATCGTAAATCTCTGACAGCATGAACATCCCGTGAAATAGTTAAAGAAAGTTGGAACAAATAGTTTGGACACTTTCTAACTCCGTTGTACATGTATAATGTGGGGAGCCTATCCTAAACGTAAGGTGGAACATCGGCCTTAAACGACGCTGTAAACTTATTGCTGTTTGGGAAAACCGGGTCTTAGGATCTCCTCCCTGGTACCACCCTCTAATTCGGGGGATTTAACAAGCGGTTAATCATTCCCACGAGACTTCGGTCAAATCAAGAAGCGCGTCAGTTGCTCCTCTCACTCAGAAAATAAACCCGGACTGGGATACTTCGACCAGAACCTTTCCAGCTCTCGTATTCAGTCCAACCCACACGATGAATTGAAAAAAGAAAATCGAATGAAAGAAGAAAGAAAAAAGAAAGAGAAAAAGAAGAGAAAAAAAATGGTCCCAAGTTCTTCCAAATCCGTCTTCACATATCTATTACATCGTTTATCGCAGCACTTTCTTGAATGAGATGAGAGGCTCGATTTAAACCGATTCTTAACTCGGTTTCCGATTAGGTAAATTGAACGGATAAGGGAATATCGTTTGTTAAGTAACGTGTATATCAGGGAATGGTCTTTGACGGTTATAAATGTGTATAAAAGAGTAAGAACTGTGGATAAGCATTTTTCACGCGTTAAACTGACCAGTCCTGAAGTATGTATTTATTATAGATGGTCTAAGTGGGTATTTAAATAGCGATATTTTAGACGGGGAACCCGTAAGGCCAATAACCTGTCGGGAAATCATACCCTTGTCAAAATAATCGCTAAATTATGGGATGCGCATAGTTTTAACTAGCAGTATCCCCGCTGCCTACAACATGGCTGGATATCTGAGTCCAGTCGTTGTCAGTCCCGTTTTCCCTGCCTATCTCATCCTCTGATCTGCAGTTTTCTCGTTTCTCAGCTGCAAGGTACCCTATATATACCTGTTTTTCGAGTTTTCGTATCTGCTGAAATCGCGCGACCTGCACTGCACCGCGTCAGGATCCAGTCTTTCCTTTTTTCTGTTCCCTTTGCTTTGTACATACACGAAGGACACATCGTATAAATTACCGTAGCAGCAGTTCGCGTTTTTTTTTTCCCCTCATATATATATGCATAGTACCTATACATAATGACGCGGAGATGAAGAGACGAGTATTATATTCTCGTCCTCTTTCGCTCATTTTTTTTTTTTTTTTTTCTAAACTCTAAATTTTTTCACCAAATCGCATAATCTGTACGGGATACCAGAGCAGTCCCGGATTCTTGGTTAGCCCTTAGCCCACAGTCCTCAGTTCTGACTTCTGACTCCTGATTCTTCCGAGGCCCGCGAGCCTTTCGGACTAATAACTTACCGAGACTGGATACTTTAATTATAGACTAGAGCCATGCGTTTACAGAGTGAAGAGTCGGGGTATAAGTTTCTCGTTCAGTCTGTTGCTGGTAGAAGGATAGAAGCTACTTATAGCTGACTACCTGACATCAAGCGATGCGTGCATAGAGTGTAAAATTAATTGCAAAACGAGTTTTGATTCCTTGTCTTCGCCTTTCCGTATAATACGATGCAGAATATTGTATGTGTTCGGCTTAATTCGACCCTATATCGATCCCGAGTCTTGAAGTCTTGTACTAGGTAAAATTCAGCGTGTTCGTGAGCGAGTGTATTATCGCTCAAGAATTATCCCTCATTCCGTGAGTGAACCTTTAATTTACGATCCTTTGACACGTATTTGAACTACCCCGAAGGCGGTTTTAAAACAGTGTATAAAAATCCTCTAAAGATTGTTATAGTCAACGAAGAGATTGCGTACGTTCGGGGGATAAAGATCGTCGCGAGATAGACGAAGAAGGAAACTATACAAAACCACAGAAATCACGATAATCCATTCACCATGGAAATTATTACCGAGAAGACGCATCACCCAATAAAAGCAGGCAGACAAGGCAGTCCATCATCACCTCACTGATCATTTGTCGTCTTCTGATCTCGCCGAGCTTGAAAGCGTACAGTCAGATCGGTATAAATCGATAATTGTCAACCCTAGAACATCGGTACGATTTTTTATACCGGGGTGGATATCCACCCCAGACAGTTCTCGTTCGTACAATCGTTTCTACCATCAGTAAAGAGACTTTCCAGTATATGAATCTCTTCGTTTTTTCACAAGGAAGAGAATGACGTGCGGTAAAATCGCCTGTAGTTTTCGGGTTGAGAAATAAAGCCCTTGGAAGAATAATCGACGTGAAAATATCGTTTGGGGTTCAATTCGTTCGGAAGAAAAGTGAAATACAAAAAATTCTCGCGAAACTGTGTTTCTTCTTGAATATCGGTAATAAATATCGCATCCATGGCAAAGATGCGAGAATATATAGTAATATGCGGTAAAGGTGGAGAAGGAGGGGCGCTACTTATGCCGTCAGCGGTAATGACGGGGTGTGTTTGGGTTGTTTGCTTAGGGAACAGATTAGTGAATGAATCCACAGGTGGGCGCCATCCGTCACGCGGTAGATCGCCTGTTTGGCCGGTCGACCCCGCCTTCGTTGGTCCGCTGGTTCTCTTCAGCATTAACGTGGTTCCACACTCAAAGACGAATTCGTTGGTCGCGCGCCTCGAACTATAGATACGAGCTATTTAAGCTCGTTCCCAAAGCCATAAGGACCAATGTGTCCCGTAAAAAGCAGCGCGACACTCGCCCCTTCGAAACTGAGACCTCAAGAATAGAAGAAAAAAACAAAGTAGGAAAAAGTCTGTATACACGTACCCGAGGAAACTCAAAACTCTGAAAGCCGCAGCTGCTGACAGCGTCGACTCCGCGCTGGACAGTTGCCTACTACTAGCGTATCTATCATCGCCTCTTTCACCAGGCTAATTGTCGGATACAGTTAATAATGGGTGGTTCACTCGAGACAGGCACCTCGCGCGAAAAGGGAAAAATATACCAATTATACGCTCCGGTATAACCGAGAGATTCGTTAATCGTTAGTGGACTCGTTTTCCGTCGTTTTTTACGCGCCCGAAGTATTCGGGCGATTTTTTACGCTCCTTGTGTAATTTAGGGGCGATTAAGGGCCTCGAAGACGACTTAAGGCCGCTAATTGAACCGCAGCTTTTCGGGATTTACTCAGAATATGAAATTCGGAATTACGCCGCAGCCCCGTCCGGTGGTAACACCTTCCCCCCGTATTTGAGGGGCGCGGGTTGAGGTACCGATATGATAAAGTGCCACGAAGATTGGCAGACCACCGGAGCAATGCCTGGACTAATAGCAGTGATCAGCGTTACTGGTCCAGCCCGGTTGTTGAGCCTGGTTTGAGCCCCCTGTTATACGTTGCGGGGAATTTACCCCCGACCATTTCTTTCTTTTTTGTTTCATTTTTTTTTTTGTCCTTTTTTTCCTCTTCTTCCTCGAGCTTATAGATTGATGGATGTTTACCAAACTAACTGGCCATAGTTGCCTTCCAACTTGCTGAGCACGGCTCGACGATATTTCGCCTCGGGTTAAAAACCACACCGTATTATTATTCAGCCCCCGGTTTGTTTAAGGCGGTTTCACGCTCTCGCGGTTATTATAATTGATCATATCCGATGTTCAATCATCGTCGCCTAATTTTTGATCGAGTAAAATAAATCATCAGAAAATTTACCTAGAAATATATTATTCGCCGATTAATGTACCTATATGCCCTGTAACTCATACCTGGTGCAATAGAACCATCAATTACTATTACCTTATGTTATACCTACTCAAGGTGCAACGGTATTTAAAATACCCGTATTTTAACCGGTCTCTTCCTATACCTTGTATATCGATGTAAGTACATAAGTACCTACGTACACCAAGTATAACCCGGAGTTTCAGACAGAGTAATTATAGCCGCATTATTATAACGTCACTGGCGATACATCACCCTGGTATCATGCATACATGCATATATATCTACGTATGACCGTGATAAGCGGCGAAAGGCGGTTTAAATTATACGGATAATATGTATACCTTGTATATATATATATCAGTAACTTGTACACTGTATTATTTACTGTGTACAGTGTGGCTCAAATATTGTTCTTTTATTTTTCAACATCATTTTTTTCTGCGGAAAAATGGAAATAGAAGAAAAAAAAAAGATATTTTTTTTGCCGATTTTTTTTTTTTTTTTTTTTAGATCGTCTGGATCTCGTATCCCTTCTAAATTTCATAATCGAATAAAACCGCGTCCGGGTATAAAAGAATGTTCATTTTAATATTCAGCGGGGGTTCATGGCCTGTCCATAGAGATACGCGCTGCACAGTTGGGTTTGGTTTTGTTCGGTATGGTTTGGGCGCCAACAGGTTTCGGAGGTAAATGCGGGTGGGCTGGTATGCCGATCTGCCTCTCTCTTACCCGATCCCCAGGGAATCTGAGTAATTCCCTGGTCATTGTATTTAATTAATGAAAGAAGAAATTTCGTAACTCGAGATCCAGACCCGCAGAATTTATATTCATTCATTTAACTCGCATAGCTGGCTATATTATAGTATTGAAAATCTGTGCTCGCATGTTTCGAAACGACGAAAAATCATTCATACGCGATCGTAGCATCTTCACTCATACCTACACAGATATACCTACGTAGACAATAGTTCGAAACTATGTAACAATCTTTTGATCTTTGAGCGTGAAACTTTTATTTTACCATATCGAATGCCGCCTTTATCTTTCGGACTGTATAGCAGAACGATTAATAATTCAGGCACGGTACCGATCGAACGCACCGGACCGGACCAGACCCGGACCGTACCGCACGGCGCGGCCCCGTCCGTCTATCCGCTGGCGGTGAGTTTATACGCAGTATATAATACGCGTTATACGCACACGCGTGTCTCGTTTTATATACTACACGAGTATATATGCGAGTGTATATAGGAGAAACGAAAGAGTAAAGAGGAGAGTATCGTGTAAACGATAAATCACGATAAATACGTTTACCCAAGCCATTATAAAAGCCGGTAGAGAGAAGAGGGAAGACCCAAGAACCACCGGTCAAACCTCAGCGGGGTGACCACCGCGAGATGCTGCAGGACGCGGTTCTTCTAGTCGACTTACAATCACTTAAGCAAACCTTTAACTACTACCTTCCCGTCCCTCGTGCGGGTTGTTTGAATTGATTTATACCCCGCGTTATCTGCATCTTTTGTTTTATTAACAACGCGAAAAATCATTCAAGTATGGAGAGAAATCTCACGTTATTTCAATCCAACGGGATCCGCGGATGTTTAAATACTCGTAAAATCACAAAATACTGTATTCACTTTCGTCCTTTTCGCCTGTATACACGAAATTTTGTTCATTAAATTTTTTTTTTATTTATTTTTTCCTCGTTCCTACTTTATGAGTTTATAGCCCGAGCATTACGTCATCGTTCATTAATTGGGCGGCGATATATTCCCGGGTATAGTTTCGATACTGGTTCCAATAGATCACATCCCTGTAAATTCGGTCCTACGATCTATGTATGTACTACATACATAGTTAATAGAAAGTTTAAAACAGCCCACGATCATTTGTATATCGCGGTTGATTTCTAATGAGGAATTATTACGCCGATAGAATTATTTAACAGGCGGCGTCTGTTTAGACAGTACGTCAGTTGATAATACGTACTATACTGCCTATATACCTGTACAGTATAACTACCTCCTTTTATTATCTTCTTTCCGCCTTTTTACAACTCATCAATATTCCAATTGATGCCCGTCCATTCGATCAGAGGACGCGATTGACGATAAAACAAACGTACCTAATTACCGGCGTGGGGAATTTAGACGATCTTTCGATTCACTAAATCAGCGCATTCCAAGGAATCCTAAGAATTATAATACACCTAAGAATCGGGGAGAGACGACGACGGAGAAAAAAAAACGAAGAAGAGGGACAGAACGAGTAGGTAGATATCGGGCCCTACGGGGGGCTCATAATTGCTGACCCTGAAGAGCTGCAGCCCCATGGGGCCCACCTCTGTTTGTTTTATTCCCTAGTTAAACAAACCCGAGATCTACGGCCAATATATGATAATATTTGATCCTGAGAAGTATCCTCCGCGATATGTTATACCCTAGGACGTTCCTACTCTCCTTGGCCGGTTATATTCTTCCTCACTTACTTCCTTGCTTCCTTCCTCATCCCGTCCATCTCAAACCCTTTCCTTTCCTTTTCTCTCCTTTATTTTCCATTCCATTCCTTCCCTTTCTTCTCTCATTACAGATATTGATAGACAAGAACACGCGGCGGCTTAGTTAAACCGCGGTGGAAGCTTTTGCCACGTCTCATCACTTATGGATCGCATTTATTCAAATTCTGTTCTCGTCCTGTGATTAATATTCCTCGTTATAGAACCATAGCTACCAAAGACTGGCAGCAGCCCATATAAGTAGCCTCATGATAATATCGTGATAATATCGCGGCGATATATTTGCTAATCGGCGAGAGATTTTCATCCATCAACAAAATTTCGCACGCAATTTTGATCGAGGAATCGATCGTTCAGAGTACAGGATTGAGAAAAGAGCGAATTGAGTAATGAAGAAATCGAGCTACCACCTGCAGATCGTAAGATATCGTTAAGTTTTAACACAATTGCAAAGTCATTCTTCGGGTCTTGACTTTTGACGTTTCTTTTAACGAGGTGTTCGTTACAGCACGGTATAGGTATAGGAGAGACGCGACGAGTTGAATGAAGACGTATAATATACGATGCTCAAAGTTGAAAGAAGTTTTTTTCTTCCCCCGTTTTTTATTTCATTTTTTTAAATTCTTTTCCGTAGCCCTAAGATTGACCTGGGTCAACGGTCTTCTTCGGAGTTAATTAGGCCACATTTTTTAACGGTAATTATACTAATCGTACGGTTTTTTACCTCATTCTTGTCTGTGAGAGTAATACATGTATAAATTATGTAATTTATCGAAGAAGGTATAAAACGAAGCGCGTGATCATTTAATTTTTCCACCCCGTCGTGGTAATTCGAGAGATAAATATCTCCTTTACTTTATCGATATGAATATGGGTATAATGATTCAAGCGGCTTTTTCGAACTAACAGAAATTTCTACTCTCGGTAAAACCGCCAGTTCAGGCCTGGAGGAAATAACGTTATCGGTATACGTATATAGGCATTATGCCGCGACCGTATATTTCAACTAGATAACTTAACTAGAGGCAACAGGTCGCTGCGAATGCATCTAATAGACGCTATCTAAATGAGCTCAAAACGAGGTGAGCAATTAATTTTCTAGATTACATATACGTAGGTACTCGAGTCTTTCGTATAGACGATACTGTCTTATACCTACAAAGTGAGATAACTGAATACGTACTCAGCCTTGCGGGGATGAGCCGTAATTTATCATACATGCATACCTGTATACGATTGTGTTATGCAAATAATATGTAACGCGAATCGAGGAAATAATCTTTATGACATCATTCACCTCATGTGTTTCTGAAGAAAATTTGTAAAAATAAATGGAAAAAAACTCACCTCGGTATCGATTTTCTTTATTTCCGCGTCGTCCTCGTCCACCTCGAAGTACAATTCGGTAGAAGTAACAGAGATGATACCAGGAGCGACGATTCCCGGGGCGATCAGTTTGCCTTTTGTACTGATGTTCACCGGACCTGATAATAAATACGACCTGATAATGAATACTGCGTTCAAAGTGCTTAGACAGAGTCGAGAAATATTTATGACTTTTATTTTCATTAATTAGAGCTTCAACTTTGAAGAATTTCATTTTATTGCTTTGTAGAATTTAATGAACTCACCAGTTAGATCGTTGTCGAGATCTCTGTCATCTGAGAGCAATTCATTGTCATCCATGAGGTCAGCGGATGGGATTTGTTGTTGGTGAGCTCGTGAGGCAGCGAGATGAGCATGAAACTCTTCTCGAGCTTGAAGAATCGCGTCTTCTGGTGCTCCATGCTCCAGAGCTGCTTTGAGAGTTGCTTCTGGATGACTAGAGCCCAGAGGATTATGCACAAAGCGTTTTCGCCTCCGTGCATCATCCTCCCATGCATCTAGTTTCCAGAATTCTGCCATTCTGAGGAAATACATAAGCGCGAGTTAGGGGATGATTTTTTCTTCTGCAGAATCATTCAGATGTTAAGAAAGTTGAGGGAGGGATTCAGATCTGTTTATTATTACACCAACCTCGCTGCCATCGGATCCATGTAGCCCCATGCACCGTGTTTGTTTGAAAGTATATTGCGGACTTTTTCAAGAACTCGACTGGCGATGACATTGTCTCGTCTTCTTGCAGCTGTGATTAGATGATCACACATTCGTTCCTCTTCTCGACGATCCAGCAAAGTTTGAGCACACTGTGACTGAAAGATGAATGAACTTTGTCAATCTTTTCGCGAGTTTAATCATGCCAGATTTAGTTTTATTCGGTAGTGAATTGCAGACATTAAAATAGAACTACTTCCTCAAAAATGTCGTTATAAAAGGATAATTGAAGAAATAAACTTTTAAACTTCATATAAAAATGCAAATATATATCCTTGCAAACGACGATTTATATTTATTTATGTTTCCGAAAGTGATCGAGTGGAGAATCTAATAAAGAGACAATTTTAATTGCTTTAGGAAGTGATAAAATTCATGGATTAATCCAACAGCATTGAAAAAAAAAAGCCAAAAAACGCTACAGGTATAAAAGATATAGAATTCCTCATGATTATTGACGGAAAGTACTAAATTTACTTACTTCAAAATCAGCATGCTTCAGTACATCATCAGCTCGCATCCTGTTGAGGATGAATTCTGCCTCGTTTGCGACGCGTACTATGTGATCCTTCATGGCATGAGATAGCAATCTATAAACATTTAAATATAACACCGATGTTCAACGTCTCATTATCTCACATAAAATCAGTAGAATTATCCGTCAGCGTGATTTAAATATTATTGCTTACCGTCCTTCATTAATAAGCTCGATGAAAGCTAGTCCAGCATGTTTTTGCAATGAATTTTGCCACTCTTGGGAGCACAGTAGCATGACAAGTTCAACGACTGAGTTGCTGTTCTTGAAAGTGGTCAATCCTAATGAAATAAGTTAATTTATATCAAGGATTTTAATTTATAGAACTTGTCGAGCAGTGACTAGTTTATAGCTCAGTTCAGTGTTGGAAGAAGGGTGCATCTTTAATGTACTGTTACTGTCATTCGTGGCATGTTTTGAATCTCAATAACCCATGGCCAGACATCCATCTCACATTAGTCGCATACTAATGGGAGATGCTGACGTTATACAAGAATACCTCGTGACATTAAACTGAGCATAACTTCTCACTGGAATAACATGAATTGGGAATGATTCTACACCCATAAATCACCGCTTCTTGAACTCCTATTTTTCACTCTTTAATTAATTGGAATTACTGATTTGTATTCAAAATCTATGCAAGTTTGTTAGAAAAACAGTAATCTGGTGGTAAAGCAACTCAATTAACTGGCGGTTCAACTCCACAAACCTTTTCCTTCCATTAGTAGTTCTTGTCCATGAGACCCAACGAGGGTTTTGGACAAGAAAGGGGCAAAATCGACCATAATTTCTCTGAGGAGCGGGCAGACCGAGCCCAAAGCCATTTCAAGTTTTTGAGTAAGCGATGCTTCCCTCGAGGGTGTGGGCACTGGGAGATGATCTACAAGTCCCTTGATTGGGAGATCGTCGGGTCTTGCCGATGTCGCTGTCATTACCAGCCTGTCTGGGACTCGTACTACGGATATTTCTGCTGTTGGTTTTTCACCTCGTTCTGTATTGGCGAGCATTTCCTGGTCTAGGACATTGCCTTCGTTGTCTGGAATATCTCCTGAGTAAAAGAAGAATGAAAGAAGTAAGAATGTTACAAAGCTATGAATGAGAAATATATTCTTTGAAATAAATTTGTTGAAATGATCCGCCCACCTCGTGAGTGAGCAATATTGTGGATATTGCGGGGATCCTCTCTTGGATTAGAAGTAGAAATTGAATCCCCATCTTCATTCAGATTTACGTCTGTCCAAGCATCTTCTGATGAGTTAAGCTTGTTTTCGTTATCGGTAGTAGCTTCTGATGGGCTAGGATCAGCGGTGAGATTGCTTTGGTGTATCGTTTCTTCGCTTGAGTCATTGCTCTGATAAAAGAACGAGTAGGGTTTGATTTAATTTGAGTTTATGCTAGTAGAAAATAGGGTAATTATCTCTTGACTGTGTTGATCTTCTCGGGAATTGGGCCTGAAAGTTCTGTTTAAAATTGTACTGAAGATATGGAAGGGAGTTGGAATCTTGAAACGTGAAAGTCGACTGAATAACGTTATCGAATAATTATAAAATCTAGATAAGGCATAAATATGGTCGTGTTATTATATCGCTAGTATAGATAATCTAATTTTAATTCTTACGATCATTCGACTATAACTTTGTTTTATATATTATCAATAAGTCTATGGTAAAGTGAATAAGAAAATTTCACTCAAATACTATGTATAATATAAACAAATACCATGCGATTAGTAGTACACATTTCATACAGAATCGTTAGTTAAACATAAAATGAGTAAAGCACTTCAAAACTATATTAGCCTGCAGTAGGAAGAACTTACTTTTTCGAAAATTCGTGTACATGTATGTGTAATTTCATCTGCAGAATACCTCCGTGCAAAAGTAAGTCGTAATTAATACAATAATGATGAATATCTGATAATTGCACCTGAATTTTTTTCAAATTCAATTGTCAATGTAAATATCATCGCCGCGGTATGAAAATTGATCAAAAACGTCCATCTTTCATAGATAGCTGGTAATCGAACCAAATTTTATACCTTCATATTTCGTGGTACTGGTTCGGGTCTTGGAGCATAGCCAAGCGTAGAATCAGGTGAGGTGTAATTATTCTCCAGGATAGTCCGTGACCGAGGTACGCCACTATGACCTCCCTTCAGAACCGGTAGTTAGTACGCATAGCAATGCAAGCAAAGGAAGTTATCAGATAAGTTAAAGAAAAAGGCTGCAGTACATGCTTTAGTAGATAGACTGCAGTTCTCCAATACGCAAAGTGATTTTATTACATTGTTCAATTTTTTTTTTTTTTTTCACGCCCGAATCTGTTACCCGCTGCCCCAGTGTAACTAACAATTCATTACACATCCATAATATCATACCATTCTACACATAAAATGCTTGTTATGCTGTATAAATTAATTGGAATAATAATATATATTCTAACTAATGAAAGATTGTAATAATAATTATATGTACTTTGTAATCTAGTATTCTGGATATGAACTATAAATTGTACATTGTAAAATGTTACCTATATATGTCTACTCTCTCTCTCTCTTGGAGATTCTCAATCTTATTGTCAAATACATGTACATTATGCTAAAATAATTTACTATTTCTTTCAATAAACGATCATCAATATTATGTGTACCAGGCAATGCGAGGCATATTATTATACGGAAAATTGTATGTTAGAAGAATCTTTCTACAGCTACCATTACTTGTTCAAATCTGCTTCTAATTCTATAGGGACCGTGCGCGAAATGTAGAGGCAGCACTATCGTCTAAAATAAGCGCCCCTAGTGTTGTATTCCCGAAGATAGTGTGATCAAAACATTCCTTTGAAACACAGAAACAACACGGAATACCTATGTGTAAAAATGGAAAAAATAATAAAATACGGATTTCAACCAGTAATTAACAATATTGTACAAGGTCAGAATAACAAGAAAGGCAAGAAATTATTCAAATCCAACCACGTGGATGGTGTCATAGAGAAAAGCAGTAAAAGAAACTGTCATTACCGCAAAAGTTGTACCACAAACGAGTGTGTCAAATGTCTATGATGTAAAACTTATGCTATGTATAAATAATTTACTTTCAGAAGACTTAGTGTAATAAAATTCAAAAACTCAAAGATTAAATGACACTGAAAGTAGCAGAAGTCTAACAATTTTTTAAATTAATTTTTAGTTGATAAATAAGTATTAAAAGAATAGGTTTAAAAATTGCACGTGTGAAAAATTTAAAAAAATATATGTGTAAATTTTAGAATAATTATTTTAATGACTATTTACTCGTTCAAATCGCTAGTTTCATTATCACAAAAGTAATGTAAATGAATAGGGATAAGTATGAAAATTTTATTTTTCAGCTTGACAAGAATCGAAACGTCAGTAACGGAATATGTATGTATCTGTAAGGCCGGTTTTGGAGGTAAATTCAATGCGCGGTAATTCATTACTCAGGAAATTTGTAAAATCTCACTTTCATATCACATCCACATTTTTGACGTCATATCTTAGTACACCGACCAATACAACAATTTTGTCTTGACGTTGACATTATTGAAAAAGTATTAGGACATTTTAATACTAATTAATAACAAAATAACTCATACGTTAGCATTGACAGAATGATCACAATAGCTTGAGGTTTGTGCCACTAGTTGGCGTAAAGGTCTAGACGCACGGTCCCTATACCAGTATAATTCATGTAAATATAACGATTTACAAAATTTTGACAAATATTAACGTGAAGAGTGTATAAAGCATTTTGCGATATTATGTTCATCACAAGAGTGACAAATGAAGTTAAGATGAGGGAAGGATATATTGTAAAATTGAATGTTAATACACAAATTGCCAACAATCTGATAAGTAAATATGTTTTCTATCAAATTATTATATGTCCATGCAACTGCGATAATTAATCTGTGCGTTATGTATCCAATAAATATATATATATATATATGTGAGTAACAACATTTTTATAATTAAGAAAAATGAAGAACATATTTGATGCAAATAATGCAATATATTGTTGTGTGTCAGCAGGTGTTAATGTATTTATTAATTTTTAATCATTCGGAATTACCTTGATAGACGGAGGACCACTAGAGGAGACTTCGTGGTCTGCTAATATGGAAGAATTGTTTTCACCGACAATTATAACTTCGTATTCCCCATCATCTTGGGAACCGGATTGGCTCATGACACCGCCACTTCCTACAATATATTTATTCAGTTAGATCACTAATAAATAATCTCTGAATGTTTACATCAATCTCAGGGAAATAATATTGGGATCACTTTTTCATGCTATAACTGTTCGACATTCATCACTCAATCACATAACAAATATAAACGCACACAAGATCAAGGAGATTCCTATCTTTGCTCAAGGTAAGCCGTACATATTGATCCAGTTAATTATAAATTTAAAGCATGAAAGCCCCGATGCAATATGAATCTCGGTAATATGGATAACAAAGTCTGCATAGGTACTTGAAATTTGTTTACTCAGTTTGAGATAAGATGGTGTTAGTTTTCATGGCTCAATCAAAGCACATAGTTATATTTATTAGGAGACTGAAACACCATCGATACGATAGTTCTGGCATACCTAGGCCCAGGATGGAAATATCACATGCAGCGTATCACCCAAATAATTGATAAGCTTAACTACAGTGGAGTGAATATTTAAAAATAATCATGCTCGTGCTGTTTACATAAATGAATAAAATTCAACTTACATTGATTGAAAGAAAATTGAAATATTCTATGGGAACAGTGGAATGTATGGTAAAGTGTTTAAACAACTTGTTTAACGAATGTACTTCGCACATTGCAAGTGAAAATTTGGTACAAGGGTGGAGCGTACCATGTTTTTGATTAACGATAAGCTGTTTTTAAATAAAGATGAATAACATTTAGTCGAAAAAATTGATTCAGAGAGCGCTGTTGAGTATTTCTATTTCGCCATAGTTTTATCATAATTATTATATTTTAGTTTCAGAGAGACTGGAAACGGCGAAATTGCCAACGAATTTATTTTATACATTTCACTACACTACACAATTAACAACACAGATATTTAATTAAAAACGTGCAACAATTTCGGCGGGATTCAATCCTGTACAAAGTGGCAATCACTCTAATAATTATCAACTTTAGACAAATCAAGAAAAGGAATTCGAAAGTAATCAAAGCATTCATTGTTCAGTTTCTGAATTTTGTAACGCATGTCTGGATAGATTTTGAGGTCTTCATATTCCCGCGATTGGCTCATTGCAATTTAAATGTCGGTAAACCTATGGTGATGTTTGTTCTTTCTCAAATGCTAAATGGTTGATAATTCCTGGTGAAAATGAATATTAGCATCAAGCCGTAAGAATATCGTTTCAGTTTTCTATCCAAGGGGTATAATTGGCGCGACTACTGCAATAGCTGGTATACTTAATAAGCTTAGAAAAACACAATATCAACAAAATCGTAAACAATATAAGTATAATAATAATAATAATAATAATACTAAATGAAAATTCATTCCGTATACTTTGAGGGAGAGAACTAGCAGTTCAAGGAATATGTTCGAGCAATTACCTTGCAGACCGACACCAGAATTTCTATGATAGAGATTTCGGGGCTGATCGATATGCTTTTGAAGCGTATGATGGTGATTGTTGTTATTGTGATGATGGTAATGATGATGATGATGGAAGTTATAATTATTCAAATGATGATTGGAATGATTATTGTGATTATTTGGGAGATAATAGCTGGATGGGGGCTGGCGACTAGTGTGCCTGGCAGCCGGTGGTAGTGGGTGCTGGTGGTGGTGCTGGCTGGTGTGGTGGTTGGCATTGGCGTTGGGGTGAGACCCCGGGAGGAACTGAGGGTACACATGGTGAGACCACTGTGGAAACAGTGGCCGCCCTCCTCCACCACCACTCCCATCTGCTGCGGAACCACATTTTCCACCTTTACTTAATCATTCATCCTTTTCAAGCTATATGCTAATGTTTCATTCTACCGTATGAGAGACAGGGCTTAAATCATCCTCAACACAATTTCGCATGATGATAGCGTGACGGAAACTCAATTTTTTTAATCCAAAAACAAATTGAAGAATGAAAGGTCAATTTTTTTAGTTATATCTTCAAATATAGGAATGATAAAATCAGACTTTTTGCCATAAATTCTTTCACTGTAGAATATGAATGATGAAAATATAAAATGAAACTAACGTCGAATGAATGACAGAAAAGGAAAAAATGACAACCTTTATAATAAAATCAATGGAAAATTTTATTTTCTAATAATTAAAAGTAATTCTTTCCTATCAGGAGTCAATGATTGTAATTAATATTGTTTCATTGGGATTATGATTCTGTAACTGTAATATGATAAAAATTAAATAATTAGTTTCACTGGAATTGATGACAGCTGATATGATGTATTATGGAGTAATGAATAGTAAGATTCTAAAATATAAATAAGTGCAGACACATTCGACAAACATCAAAACTCTCACTGTCAGATACAGATAAGAAGATAATATCTACACCAGTGCAACCACGCATGCTTTTCTACCAGTTTGACTAGAGTCAAGTGCTAATATGTGTGATGTTTATTTATCACTAGTGCGACTGTGAACATGTCTTATACTAAGAACTATCATCTTTCTATAAGCATGTGAAATGCTTCTATCGAATCAATAGGCAAATATAGATTTTTTTCTCTTCAGACGAAGGGAATTTGTGTTCAATTCCAATTTTGTTGTCTGTACTAACATGCTGTTCTTACAGATAACAAAATTCTTTACTGTATGTTGTTGGATATTAAACATTTATCACATGAATTGGGTATGTGCGATATATATCAGTTAAGGAATGTGTGTGATACTATATCGTGATTATTTAGAAGACGTCAGAAGACTTGTGTAAATTTGTGTCGATTCTGATCCAGGAATAAAATGAATAAGGTAAAACTATAAAAGTATTTAGTCTACACATATCATAATACCTGAACTACTGATTGTTGCTCTGCTGTGCTTGCATTGGTGGAAAGTTTATATGATACATGCGTTTACAATAATTGTAATCATGCTGTATTCTTATAAGTGACCGGAATAGAAGTAAACAAACCTGATAACTATAACAAGGTCTCTTAACAGGATATATTTAATCTAATAATAGGATATTGGTTTTTATCTGACACGTAAGAGTTTTGATTAATAAATTAACTAAATATTTATATTCAGTATTACTTGTTCACCTCGCTTGAATTAATGATTCACATCACGATGTTTTTATCATTATTATTGTTATTACAGTAATGAATTCCCAAATAAATATATATTATAAATTCTTGGTTTTAAATAATAAAACAAGCAGAGGATATGCGGTATATGTCTATCGAACGATAAATGTATACATATTTATTAATAATGCAGCATTTGATTATTAAAAGCCACTGCACTGGTCCGATTTAAGGCATTGCAGACGCAGTGTGACATTAGCATATAATTATGTATTACCAATTTTTATCAGTTATTAGTTACCCGAGTTTCTATTAAGTTGAAAACTATTCATTATAAACGCATATTTGAGAAAGTTGAGTGAAATTTTTCTCAATTATTGGAACGAAACTGTTAACGCTAATGAATTCTAACTGAGGAGACTCACCCGACGGACTTCCTGTCCTAAGATTTGTTCCGTTCGTCTGAATTGTTTGAACTGGACTTGGTGGTCGTTGCGGGATAGGCGGTTCTAAAATATCTCTATATTTAGAGACCATTAGTACAGAGATGAAGTAAACTATAGCCAGGGACAGAAACTGAGCCTGCTTGGTTTCTTCCTGAAATGAGAAGGAAAAATAAATAAATAAATGCGATGTTTAACAATTATATCGATTAAAATTGATGCTAATTATTGATCCAACGTTGAAATAGTAAATTTAAAGTTTGCTCACAACATCTCTGTATATAACAGCTCTCAGCCGATTCACATCCATATCCTGCAACAACTTCTCAGGATCTTTAACCGGACTCAGCTGACTTGCTAAATTGTCGACGATATTCTGAAAATGGGATAAAATTACAAGGTGAAGTCATGTTGCATCAATTTCTTAGATACTTGGAGAATTTCCACAACATACCTTGGGGGATGTCTGAGCACCTCTTATGAGCGATTGTATGTGCTGCGATTTATTACTAGAACCAATCTGTCGACCTAACATGCTGTAAGGTCTGCCACGTTCTTTACACTCTAAGCAGTTTCTAACAGCACATGTACAGACCTAAACAAGCGATATGTGTTAAATAATTATACATAGAAAATGAGTGGAAAATTTACAGCTACTATGAAATGTGATCATCAGACTATTCTATGATACTGATCGAGTTTAAAGCCCTATAAATCTATTACTTTACCTTGTCCAATTTCTTATTACATTTCTAAGCTATTTGGATACTCAAAAATTCACAGTAATAAGCTAATTAGATGTATTTTAAAGAATATACTCTTCGTTTAATGATTATCAATAGAAAAATGACTATTGCCTGCTACAGATCAATCAAAATATTGCACATAGAGTTAGCTGCCTTCAAAATTCAGAGTATATGAGCTAGGACCTGATATGTTAATAAATGGAGTTAAATGTGTTGATAAGAATATTAATTGGTAGATAACGATGTAAGTGTGTTGAAATTTTGTTTGAAAGGTGAAGGAATAATGGAAAATGGAAAATGGTAAATGATAAATGATAAATAAATAAATAAATACAAACCAATCGTAAGCATTGTCGTAGAATCCCGCCGCTGGACATATTTTTTTCTGCTTCTAGTTCTCCAAAATTTAACGAACTAGCGAAAATGAGTACGTCGGCCATATTGACTAGTCTTTGCAGAAAGGAAACAGCTACCTCAATTGGCATACCCTGAGTCGGCTCTATTACATCCAGTTCGCTCTAAGAGAATGATATTTATTAATCATTTAAAAATCAAAGAAATTATATCTTCTAAATTATCTTATCAAATATCTATGTGTTGTAAAAATTAAATTACGTACTTCTGCAATCCAAGACAAGTAATAACTATGCGGCTACCATGTTTATTAAAGTATTAAAAAATGCAAGATACAGGAGGTAGAAATTGTCCATAAAAAGATTGCGGACGTTATAATGTTTGCATTAATTAAAAATCGAACATCTTCATACTCACGTTTGGTGACGTAGCAGATGCTAATAGAGGAAGGAGACCTCCGCAAGCTATTATAAGATTGTCAGCAAGTTGGGAGATCAAGTGTACGGTATTCACAACGAATATAGCGTTCTCACTGCTGTTAACGAAGTCTAAGACAGACTTTGTAGAGTGGCTACGAAAGTGAAAGGAGTGAAAATAATTAGCCGCTATTCTTGCATAGAAAAGCTTCCGATCTGCTTGTACCTACCTCCTCCACACTTGGATGTCAGTTTCAAGAGAAAACAGAACGTCTGAGAGCAATCTCTGGTGTATATACGACCATTTGAACTCTGGTATCCTGAACGGCGGCCGGGTAGGACCTGGACTAAACATCGGCCTCGTTGAAGGATTCCCTTGTTTAGCTCGCTTGGACTCTGTGGACGAAAGAACAACTTGGAATTTTCTCCCTAACAAATTATAGAAGCCGTATTCATCTCATATTACGTACCAAAATGATTTGGGTCAACTTGTGTCGACGTGGAGGCACTCCTTGGTCGCTTTTGAGGTGAGGAGATCTTGCGCAAGGGAACAGGCAGCGAGGGAGCATCGTCTAGACCCCCGTCCCCCATAGCCTCAGAGGTAACAATTGGCAGGCTTGATCTGCGATGAGCGTCTATGTGATCCGGAGTTAAGTTACTGGACAACTGATCGTCTGTCGCGATTGTTTTAGAGCTAACAATTTGAGGCACACCTTTTGGTAAATTTTTAGTTGCATCACAGACCGTAGATATTGTTGGTATTTGCTGTTTAGGATTTGGCACTTGAGTCACATTACCTACAGAACTTTGAACATCACTATTATTAGAAAGACTATCTTCTATTTCTATCGTCTCAGTCCTCACTGGAATGTCTGTATCACTTATACTAATAGAAACATTGGACGGTTCTCCTGAATGTTTATCATTTACCTCTTCCTCTTCCTCCTCTTCCTCTTCTTCCTCCTCTCCTTCTCCTTCCTCTTCTTCTTCATTGCCATTATTATTACCATTAATAACAGCACTTTTATCTTCTACCACAGAGTCCACAGTGCTATCCCCGTTACTTAACTCACTATTTCCTACCGACTCCAAATCGTTACTCTCTACATCTACTGTATCTTTACCTCCCTCGGACTTCTCTATTACACTAGTTGAGCAAATAAGACTTTTTACAGTTTCGGAATTTTCTTTCTTCTCTTCTTCGTCAGTCTTAACGCCAACGCTGTTACTATCCTCGAGTGTTTCTTCTTCGACAACATTTTCCTCAGCAATTTCTCCCCTTCCAACCCCATTGTCTTCAGTTACGATCGAATTATCCTCGTTCTCATCTGATTTCAAGCTAACTTTCACCTCCTCATTTTCTGACACTTCTTTGTGATCTTCCTTCAAGAGTTTCTCTACATTCTCATCTTCGATTTTCACTTCAGAATCAACCATAGAATCAGGCTTCAGTTCTACACTGGTGTTTGTCTCTTCTGTCGATGAAATTGCCACCGAATCTTCATCAGTTGCTATAGGTTCATGGATTGTATCAGGAACTCCAACAGTCTCTGCCGGGACTTCCTCGACTATTTTTTCCGTATGGGAATTGTCCTCAGATTCAATACTTTCTTCTACCACATCGACACTCTCTTTGATCTCTGTTGCCAACACAATTTCCTCTGCGCTTTGTTCCTCAGATTTCCTCGCCTCTTCAGATTTAATTTCAGGCTCAATTTCAAGCCCCTTATTATCTTCCTCCGTTTCTTTCGTAGAAACCTTAGATTCCCCAAGTTCTTCAATTTTGGTATCTCCGTCATTTGCTACAACCTCAACGCCTTGTTCTTCAATCACCGAGACTTCAGTTTCACTTTGTGTTTCCTGGACGATAGTTATAGTATCCTTCCTATTTTCTTGCAACATTGAATCGGGACTAGAGCTTTCAATTTTATGAACATCGCTGTACAAATCGCTAGAACTCTCGATAGAAATCACCTCGCTGGTCTCATGCGTTGTAGGCAAAGAAATAGGCTCGCTGTTTGCCTCCTCAAGAATGGTCGGAGTATCGGAATTATTTTCACGAGCAGTTGTCGGAGTCTCGGGTTTATCGCTCAATCTTGAATCCAGAGACACCACTTCGCTGGATTGCAATGTCTCGAGAGTTTCGCTGCGAGACTTTATCAGAGCCGGGCTTCCATCGCTCTCAGTATTGTCTATTGAATTTAGATCGCAGCTGCAAGATTCCTCCAGACGATCGGTGCCATCCGGATTATCGAACTCCTGAAATAAATTCAACTTCCATAATCTTATTCGAAAGTTTGTTTCCTCAAAATTACTGACCTTGTAATGCTGTTCTGGGTGCTGCAAAGCAGCCTGTTGTGAATTTGTCCAAGGTGTGGGTCTAGTGTAGCCATTATTTCCCGAGTGCTGTTGATCCCATCCCGATATCGTGCTGATAGGCCTCTGCTGTCTCAACTCTGGGTCTGTTATATTGTCGGATCTTTGCCGCTCGTAATGTTCGTACATTTGTGCAAATTGCAGTTTGAACTCTTCATAAGATACCTAAACGATAAAAGTGTAATAAAGATTGTTCGAACACGTGAGAAAGCGTGTTTCTACTTACTTTAGAATGTACAATAGCCAATGTATCGACCCACACACGCCATCCTCCGTATTCATGTTTAATCGCATGATGAAGTAGCATACGAAACAGCGAGTACACCATGTCTGAAATTTTCTGCTCTTCTGTGTTCTTCGGATGAATGTAAGCCATAGCAATGAGCCATTCCTGCCAGACAGACATTTGCAGAACAGTACGACGGTTTTCTCTATTATTATTACAGAGCAAAGTCATGTCTGAGAGGAATAATTTCTTCACTTCTAGCAGCTGTTCTGTCTGCTTCGATTGCCTCACCAAAGTTGCTACGACCTTCAATATCACTGGAAGAAAATTGACAAAGTCAAGCTACGTTCTCACCATTAGACATTTCCCCTTCACATATTCTACTTACTCGGATTTTCCAAGCGATAAAGTGACTCGGGCTCAGGATGTCTTGTGTACAGAATTTGTTGGCTTATATGTTCCGTCATGATCTATAACAGATTATAATTGCACTTTATTTGCTCGCAGGAAGCACATAACAATTTCCAAATGAAATTTTCCACTTATTTCATACCTCGTACAGAACGTTGTAAGTTGGCAGTGACAATGTCTCTTCGTTAAGTAGCAGCCTCTCAGCCAATAATGTATACAGATTATGTGGACTCATAACATCATACTTCCTCCTAGAAAAGGTATCCTTAGCACACGGCACACAGTGAATAAATATTACCGTGAGATTTGATATTAAGTTTTACTTATGCGTGCTGCGGCTCAAGAAGAATCCAAGAAGCTTTAGAGCTTGAAGACGGATTAATTGACTCTCTGCAGCAAGGAGCTTGAAGATAGTCCTCACACCTTGTTTAGCATCGAACGCAGGTACCATGGAAGATGGATGCTCCGACATGAGGGATATCAGCATTTGCAAGACGTCGTGCAAGTTGTCGTCCTAATAAAACAAAATTACATTGCAAATGACAAATCCAAGAGGCATATTAGCCCAAGAGAACACCCACCTCATGCATTGTTGTCAGATAATTAAGAATGCTTTGTAGTTCGTCATCCTTAACGCCGTTTCCAATCATTATCAATTGCTTTAAAAACAACAAGATGTACGATCGTATCGTCAAAATATCCTTCTGTTGTGGACGAGGTCCGTCTAAAAACGAGGGACGGGAGAGTTAAGATTACCTCGTATTCCATGGTGATTGAAAATCAGTAATTATGATCTTGCAAGAGAAAAATTAGAATTAAGGAGACGTACCTAGTCCTTTGGGCGTAATACCACTTTTGGCTCTTGGATTAGCGACCCAGTAGTAGTACTTGAGAGTATGAACGGTTTGCAGCACTGTGGAGACTCTTCTGACGTTGGAATATATCTGAGTATCGCTTAGAAATTCAGTTGCCAAATACGAGTAGAGTCGAGACTGAACCGGTGCTGGTGTGTAAATCCATAAGGCAGGATTAAAGAGTACATGGTCCAGCAGCTGCCATGTTAGGAATGAAAAGTAAAACAACTACATCACCATGGATCTGCCTGTCCTTAGGACACACCAATCTATCCGACTTTTGACGAAATTTTTTCAATACTTTTTGTCATCTTTCAAGTGAGGAAAATCATTTTTCAGGTGATTTAATGCCTTTGTGAAAATTATGGGGGTGATAATAATTGAAAATTATAGGTAAATAATTTATGCACCTAAATTGGGAAAACAACGACATAAAAACTTGATACATGAGTCGCAATTTATAGAGATACATACATTTCAATGTGAATTTTAGAATTTCAGTGCATAACAAGTAGAAGAATTTGCACACATTTAATTTGTTACACATTTAACAATTTATTGACGTGTTTAATTGTGATCGTAAATCGCTACTGGTATTTGGAGGAATTTCATTGGAGTCAAAAAAAAAAAAAAAAAACGATAAAATATGAGACAATAAGCTTAGACTTCAATTTTATCTGCAAAAGATATTTAAATGCATGACAGAGCGACTCTGGCAAATTAGAAAAATTACGTTAGACTTTATAGTTTCAAACGAAAAATTATTCAAGAAGCAATATTGCAGAGTGTTGAATAAATTAGAAATTATAGAAGAATAAAAGCTCGATCGTATTTCCTTTCATGTATACATATGTATGATCAAGGATTTTTTTTTCTGCTTTAATAATTATTCAAACACCCCGAGTATATAAAAACGCTGTGAAATATACTCTTCGTGGGATTTTATATCAAATATTCGTATCTGCTTGAAAATTCGTAAAGAGGATAAGCCAAGTGAACTGTGAAAGCTTGGTTTTGAATTCCGTTCATTTTTACAGCTCTTAATATACGGTAATGAAATTCCTTGTAAACGTGTCGTCGAAATTTCAAATAGAAAAGGATAATTAGTAGGCGAATTTACGAGAATAAGAATGAAATATTGCAGAGGCATTAGGAAATAAACGGATTTAAAAGTCGGTAGATTGCATGCTAGTCCATAGATTGAGAAACTTAAAAGTAACTTGGTAAATTGTTCATTCATGCTGAAAAAACGTTAATTAAGTATCTGTTAGATCGAGCATTGGATTCTACATCAATGCACATCTACTGTGGGAAGAATTATCTCGCTTTGTAACCATCGGCAATAATTTACTTCGAATATCCGTAGCTCTAGTTTGAGGAATTGAAACAGCGAGGAGAGACCTTATCCACATCTTGCTGATTACAAAGAATAATTAGCCATGCCTTGAAATCATCCGAGAAATATATAAACGCTAATAAACTAAAGGGAAGGAGTTTCTTCGAGACGTAGCAAGCTAATTACAGAAACAAGAATGCAGGCAGCTAGTACAATGGAAGAAATTCAGTCCTTCGTTCAATTCCCATATTATGCTATTCATGCAACGTATAAAATCGATGTTGAGGAAAGAACAACATTTTGGAATCGATGACCGATATATCCAAGTTCGTAGGATAGACTAATCTGCAATAAGTCTATACAGAAACACGATTCCTGAAAAGTATTAACGCCTATTTTCATTTTCATTTTCTATTGGATATAAAAAGACATAAACGATAAAACTTACATGAATATATAATATATCAATGAATATAAATGAAACGTAGACGATATCATACCTATTAATACCCAAAATTGAGCTATTTGTCATCTAGAATTCGTATAACAATATTATCGTGCACGTGTATCGTAGCTATGATGATTTCGATGCAAATTTTTCCCAAATACCTCATTACACTCTACTGCTACAATCGATATATAAAATTGTGCCTTCAGCTACATTATACTGTTGAAAATTCCTATACACATACACGTTATATAGTGTCTTATACCTGTTTTAGCAGGAGATCGCTATTGGCGCTTAGACAGGTGACTAGATGTTTGGTAAGTTCCAAAAACGAGGCGAGTACTTCGGTAGTTAGATGGTCTCTGCTCGCCCTTTGCAGCATGTAACTTATCACCAAAAAGCCTCGATTTTGTACCATGTGCTGTTGTACCGTCTGCGAGCTTTCTACCAAGTCGCAGATGAAACCCAATAGCTTCGAGCTGAAAGATGCGAGTTGAAGAATAGAAGAATACCGGAAAGCCTGTGTCCGGACTGGGGAATATTTCCAAATTTAATAATCACCATAACGTAGGATCCCTCTTTATGTCGTTGGCCGTTACACAATCGTAAGACATATCAAGTTGTGAGAATAGGGGAAACAGGACTTGTATTCCACCGATAGAATTCAAGGTACTGTGTATGGAATGAGTTATAACAGCTTTGACTTCCTGCAATGATATATATAACGACGCGAACTTTAGTACGAACTAATTATAAGTTGGCATTTATGATCGCGCCGAGGCTCTGTATAATTTAAGCATGTTATATATGATTCAAACCTGTAGCATCAGAGCATGGGGAGTGTGCACGAAGTAAGACATGTTCCCTTTAGGAGCACTCTGCAAACAAAGCTGCGAGTCCGTCGCCACAGGGTTGTACATGAACACTATAGCGTTCGACAATTTTCCGTCGTATAGAACCTGCAATCGAACATTTATTGGCGGTGATTTCTCCTCAGTTATAAAAAAATGAGTGATAAAATATTTTCTAGACCGTATATATAGAGGTAACGGTAAAATGATTTAATCAACGCTTTACACGTCCGTCAGATTCATTTACGGATCAATTAGCGCGACTCGGAGACACGGAGGATCTCGAGATACTCGACATTCCGTTCTCTGATGGTCGCGTAAAGTTTGCGAATAACTATTTTCACACGAAAGAACACGAAACTACTGCTGAAAAACGAATAGCTATGATTAGAAAGTCTTTCAAATCTACTCATGCACTAAATCTGCTAGATACGAACACAAAAAACAAAAAAATAAAATAAAAAAGAAACGAGAAAACAGAAGGGATGGGATTCTACTGTTCTTCGAAGAGATGAAATTATTTGGAGAAACAGAACGTCTACCGCAAAGCTTCATACGACAACGATTATTGGTAAAGTAAAAAAAAGAGGCGAATTTTCTACTAGCAATAACGATGAAGTTTAATAAATGATTGATTGATAGGAAAAAAATGGCAAGCTATAAATTCATGATGTATTAGAATCCGTGGACGATGATTACCTTCGGTTATTTTTTTCCTACTTAAAATAAGAGTGACATAAATTAATGAAAAAACCAATAAATCAAAACGCAAATGCTTACAGGCTGCATACTTTGGTCCAACATGCTAACGAGCTCCGGCTCGTCACTCACCCTTTTGTGATTGTCGGGCAGATTGAGGTAACATTCATTGTCAAACCGGAACTGACTCTGAAATTGATATTGTTCAATGAATCGGCGAGCTTGTGTATCGCCTAATTTTATTACATCAGACAAAAGTCCCGTGGAATTATACATGTACACGAACAAATGATGATTAGTTTTTACGCCTGATTTCATTTATGTATTCCTACCTACGGCGGACGTTATAATTATGCGCATTTTAAAACTTGGCCCCGTTTAACAAAATGGGAGTTTAATGTTTTAACGGCGATAAAAATAAATACACGATGTATACCTTGTATCCAGGACCCAGCCTGTGCATCGCGCATATTTGATGCGTGGTAAGTGCTTCGCTGAACAAGTATATCGCGCTCATTTGCCCGCAGAATACACGTTCCTCGTCCAATTCCGGCGTGGCACCGATGTAACATTTATCGAAGGGCTGTAAAAGGTTTTTTTTTTAATTTCAATTTTCTTCTTTTTTTAACAATAATCGAGTCACGTAATGAAATTAAAACATTAATATTTCGTTGGCAAAAACGGCTCGTGCTTACGTCGTTGGTGGAAACGAACCACGCCATTTCTGTGCTAGAAGCGAGTTGCCCGTTTACCAGACACTTTATCTCGCTTTTTGTCCATCTATTGTATATGTACACTACCGCAATCATATACCACTGAAAAAATTGAAGGCAATTTTAGAAACAATGAAATAATGAAATGATCAAAACTAGACAAAAAATGGGTACCTTTCGTGGTTGAAATTCGTATTTGACACAATGCTGGAAGCCCTTGCCTTTGACCTTCATAGAAGTAAGCACCAAGCAGTTGCCCACAAAGTGTGCTGAGTAGCCAACGCCTTTGCTCGTTTTGAAACTGGACAAGGTGAGGATGATGATCGTAATTAAGAGTGACGAATATGAATGAAAAAGTTCTAATCCGTCGTTATACTCACCAATATAAGTAAGGCTTTTCTCGCTCGATGTTAACCGAGTTTATAGGGTCGAGCCTGAACCAGGTGGTAAACGTGAACCCATTTTCGTAAGGCCATTTAGCAAGTGGTGGTAAAACTACGGCCTGAAAATACGTCGGAGATATTTTAAAGGACATAGCTATAGACGTGGTCCGATAATTAACGGGGAAGGATGGACAAAAAAGAAAGCAAGGAACCGCGTCCATTCTCAACTTTTATACAACTTTATTATTTGTCTTAACAAATGTCTTCATTCCGTCTTGTCTTTCGGCTCAGACTTTTCAACTATATGGTTATACCTGCGACCGAAGTTGAGATACTCGTTAGAGGAATTGGCACTAATTATGATAAGTCACGTTGCCCAAGTTTGACGAGAAACTTTGAGCTTGTATCATACTGTACCGCGTCACCAACAAGACGACAGTACATGGCCGAAGTATTCTGCATGTTCGAAGTTTATTAGCAGTCTGCGCTATGTATATTAATATCTGTATGTATATTCGAGCGGTTCCATGTATATGGGTGAGAATCTAGCAGGGGATTATCGAAGGACCGATATCCGGCTCAAGAAACTTAGCAGACGTAATTAAGACGTGTGATTGATCAATATCGGGAATATCGCACATTTCTGCGGGTTGAAGAAAATGTGATAGTACATGTATCTTGGAAGGCGTATTCATACGATGGATTTAGAGAAAAAAGAAGATAAAGAACAATAATCGTTCACTTAAAGCAGAGGATTTTTGAAAATTCGACAATTCGTGTAATTCGTAGGCAGTGTACGTATGTTGCCTGAATGATTCTCTTTTTTTCCAACAAAGGGAGGACCTTTTTTAGATAAGCTTATAAGGCATGTACATTGTATAAAATGTATCTTGATACAGATACCTGCTTGTATGTATGTATAAGAAAACGAAATACTGCTAAGGTATGTTTTGATACCGTACACGACACCGGATATATATGTATACGTAATCTTGTACATATGTATATAAAATATACGATATCCGATACGAAATAGCTTCGTTCGTTCAGTTCCTCTGTAAACGGAGGGTAAGGAAAGAAGAAAAAAAAAGTCAACAGATACAGCACACATAGGTGAGAGAGGAGGTAGGAAATTGACTTACCGAACCCTTCCTTCCAGGGAAACTGAAAAATACGTCCGGTCCATTCCTTTGTGGCATTTGACGAAGAACGTTCAACAGCTTCGCCGAATGTCTCGGCTGAAAAAATGACCCTTGTCAATTTTTTTTTCTTTTCTTTTTCTTCACATTTAATTAAAGAAGCAATCAAAGCCAAAAAAAGTCGAAAAGATTCGACCATAAGATAGCAGAAAATAAAGTATAGGAACGATTGAGATATTTCTTGTGTACATTATCGATATTTCTGAAGAAAAAAAACAGAGCAAGAAAAGAGATAGAAATTTATCAGATTGTCAACAGCTCGTCTTCCGGTGTTCTTTTTTTTTTATATATTTTTTTTTTTATTGGTTGGTTTTTCGAGTATATCCGAGCAAGTAAGTTCGCGTTTTTCGCGGTTCGGTTCATCGGCGTGACGTATGAGACAATTTCACGGTTAAGATGTTGCAATAAATCACGTGCGAATTGGCGCTTGGTTTTTGCCATGCAGAAAAGTGCCATTAAATGGATAGCAGGTACTAAAACCGTGGTGATTTTTCATTCATATACTTATTCTGTAGCTCTCGCTGCTGTGCGAAATAATCGGTACAAGACTCCAAAATTTCAAACCACGTTGAAAGAAAGAGCAAGAGAGAAAGAGAGAGAGAGAGTGAAAAAAAAAAAGAAATAATGAAAAAAGAAGAAAAGATCTTATCAATGAAATTGATACAAAGGCTTATTTGATAAATCGAAAAACGATGTACTATACATACGTCACGTATACTAGAATAATAAAACGATATTCAAACTACGTTCTATACATACCCATTTTCCTTTCACTGCTTTCATCGCTCCGAACAAGAGCTTTAACTCTTTCACCGTGATGCTGTAACTCGCCAACACCCCAAGCATGTCGATCAGCAGGTCTGAGATAAAAAATTTGACGACATCAGTTATTTTGAAAGAAATTTAACTCATATACATATATACATGTATGTATATATGTATGTATCTGCGAGTGAAAAATTTCATCGGATACCTTCCCACGCCTAGTATATGTAGTACATAGGCGTGAATTTATCGATCTAACTTTGAGACAGGAGCAGAATATATTCCGAGTAAATAGTAAGTGAACTCATGAATACCTGCGACGACAGTTTCAGCCCGGGTTAGCCGATGGAGCACGTGCTCGATCAGACCAACGTCGGTGCAGGCCTGAAGATTGCGGACACTCTTCCTCAGTATAGCTATAAAGACGCTCCATATTTCCGCCTGTAAAAACAGAAGAAAAAAATAAGAAATTAAAAACCAAAAATTAAAATCATTGACAAATTTTGAAAAAGTCATCGTTACTTGCTCATCGTATATAACGAAAGAAGAAAATAGAAGAAAAAAAATGTTGAAATACGAAACACGGTTTTCATTTAATCCCCATTTCATCAACCCTCCTCACGCGTCACCCCCAAATCCTCGTTCACAAGTTGCAGCTGTACAGCGTATACGGTACATTGTCGCTACGAGAGAGGGGTTGCACAGTGCATACATGCACGATTCGTATACGGTGGCATTGCACTAGGACCAGGATGAGACATGGAGAGGCCGGTGTGGTCTGTTTGAGAGACGAGTTCGAAATGTTTGTGGATAGTTACCAGGAACGTACTGCCCTGCAGAGGAAATGAGGAGTAGACAGGGAAGAGGGTCAATCGTGTACCGCAACCCTTGCCACATGAATGCGACGCCCTTCCTGGGCCACAGGACATTGCATTCCTTCTCTAAGTCGAGGAATAAATTGAGGAGTTTATTACGCCGGACCGTGACGATGATATTGTATTGTTAATAGGATCAGTTTTCATTTCTTCATTCTCTCTCCTTTGAGCATGTATAAACCCCTCAAGAAGTCCTGTAGGAAAAATTGAAAGGCTGTAGCCAGGCTGAAAAGGTTCGCGTAAGGCAAACCAACGTAATCCAAGTTTAAGGGGTATATACTGTCGGCAGTGTATGAGGTCCTTTGTGCACTGTGTCTGTATAGTCGAGGCCCATTGACTAAGGATTTAACTGTATTCAACGAGGACGAAAGAATGAAAAATGGGGTCGAATAATGGAGCTGCAGAACCGAGCGTTGGATCTGGTGTCAAACGTTGAATCATAGCATCGATCAATTTTCAACGCATGGATTGAACAGCATCGAGAAGCCGGTGGAATAACGATGAACTTTTTTCCCTCTCCTATACGTCGCCTGCGCCTCGATATATGTCAACCCCTAGTACACTCTAGTAATGTGCGAGATTAATAACGGACCATGAATGTCCGAAAAATAATTACGCGTACACGGGGATGATTAATTTATAGATCGCAGACGGACACAAGTCCGCCCCGAGCCATACGGGTTATTAAAATACAATCGAATCAACTCTTCATTAACTCGCTTCGATCCTCACGCAATTTATTCACGGTGTAAGCTGTAAGCTGTAAACTGTCAACCCTAAGCCCCGGCTAGTGGCGTAATAAACTGTTTCACGCCGGGGCTTACGATTAGATTTAGTTATGGTAGTTTAAATCAATGTTTGATACAATTCATCGATCGGTGTATCGATGTTTGCATACTTACACATACATAGATTCCCGAGTTCCATCTAAAAGTTTGCATTCATTGCGGCGGAACGCCCGTTTATAACCGCGGATTACGTTTCATTCGAATAAATAATGTGCAGAGAAATTCGTATGATTTTCCGTCATTTCGAACGGCAATTATCGCATCCCACCTCAATCACGTATCTATTGAATACGGGAAAGGGATGAAAAGATTATACTTTCGCGCGAGATATGTCTAGAAAATGTCTGCCTATCCTCGGGCTGGTCATTTGCGAATAATTAGCGATAATGATAGCGTGGATGGGCGAAATGGCCTGGTGGGAACTGAGCAGAGGAGTGGAATATTCGCGTTGAACGCTGTGGGTTAATTAGAAAATTAGTAGAAAAGCAATCAAATAAAATTCCGAGTGGTGTTGCTTTTCATCTGGCAATATATGTATACGCGCGGACGGACCCAGTTAGAGAAAGTTAATTCTCTGTTTTTCCACCCTAACGAGGCCATGCAGGGTAACAAAATAGATTGTCGATTCTGCAGTTAGATGGAAAGCGTTAATTGACATAAGCTCCTTTGATCAACGGCCATTTATACTACTAAAAGCCTAATTCTGTTTTAACAGCCGATACGATTGATCCCGAACGACAGCTAGCCTAGGGATCACTGTGTCCAATCCCGTAGGTACATATACATGGGTTTCGATCAATCACTGAAAAATATCATACCAGACAGTCTGCCCGGCCCCAGAGAGCGAATGAATAAATACATAAATGAAAACTGGATGAACGTGTGGATTTTCTACCCTGTTTTTATTTTCACTCGATGTGAGTATGGGGTATATGTATAATCCGTTAGCAGGTGTATGTTCAATGCGTCGCGTGAAGCTTTGATCTTTACGAGAAATTTTTTCTGGGCGTTGATTCGTCCGCAGAAAGTATGAGAATTCGCACTTTACTCAGATATATATATATATATTCGTTGGATAAAATTGAAAATTATGCCGTGACAAGTATGAGAGACAGTTATGTTATTGGACAGCCAGTTGTGAGAGATGCCTAAGTAATTTCTCCTCGAAATGTGAATATATTTTTTCATCAAATTTTCATCTTCCTTTGCGTTTCCACAGTTGCAAGAAAAAATAAAAATAAAAATAAAAATAAAAATAAAATAAATAAAAATTGTTCATCGTCTAATTTCCGACTACCATGAAGAATTATTCTCTTCTTCTTCACTGTCGCGGAAAATAAATTTCCTTTCCGAGTTCCATTGCTGCTGCTGCTATGCTGCAGCGAAAACACGAGATTAATCAAGCTGTTCAAATATTTGTAAGAATGTTGGTTAGAAGGGTTACGAGTGCCAAGGCATGCAACGTCGAGTTTCAACTCCTCTCCGTGAGATGAATTATATTCCTCTTTATTAAAGATATGCCTGTCTCACCCTTTCTCTCGCCCTCAACGACAGCGACCCTCTTTTTACGTCAGGGTTTTCTGCAGTCGCGGAAAGACGCCTTTGTACACGAGATGAATTTTCCTTGCTCGACACAGATTCAAGGTGACCCTAATTAATCAATTTTTTTTTTTCTACTCGGTCTAAAGGCACCTCGGCTTCTATGGTTTAGTGACGTCTAGCGGTCGTCGGTGAGGTTTCTGGAACCACCATCGATATATTGTTAGCGCACGAAGCGAGGGAGGCATCAGCAACCAGAAAGGAAGGAAGGAAGGAAGTATGAGCGGAGACGAAAGACCCTGATAAATTCTACTTTCGTTAGAGAACCGGGGAGGAGTGAGGGAAAAAAAAAGTCGAAAGATAAATAAAAAAGAAAAAATAAATAAAAAAAACTAAAGAAATTCAGAGACGGGGGATGAAAAAAAAATTGACACATCCGGAGATTCCGGATGTAATGATTTATGTCACCGTCCCAGTATCGTCTGCCAGAAGAGGGGTTCGAATAATTTAAAACATTTTTACATTTTCCAGTAAAAGCACCGCGATAAATGCGGGTAGATACGCGTGTAGGGGATCCACCTATGTATGTATGTATGTATGTACCGCAGTACATACCTACCCTCAGGTTTTGAGCTTTGATATAAAATAAACAACTGCACGGGACGTGATTCGCGATAATGTATTCCAATCCGTGCTAAAAACAGTTGTCGGAGAGTAATTTCACCCTGGATATAGAATTGATATGCTTTAAAGTTGAAAGTATATATGTACATAAAAATTTGACGAGATATTTCTTCGAGAATTGAACATCAGCGCCATTCTACATTTTACATTTTACATTTTCAGACTACAATGATAAGTCGAAAGAAAATTTTCTCGAATAAATAAGCAACAGATATGAACACATGTATGTGTTTATGGCATACACGTACAAGGCTTTTGTTCAGGCCTGAATTATTAACGAAGTAATTTTCCAGTAAGACGGAGTCTTCTGCCTTTCATATTCCTCAAGATCTGATCTTACATGGCAGGCCTGATTAATACACTAAGAATTATTAACCACACGTGTGCTTTCTACCCCCAGTGTACTAAAGCTGAGCTTCTGAAGTCTCAATCCTGTCTACAGTTCTCAGTGATATTCTGGAAGGAGACAAAGTCAAGAGAAAACTCCTATGATCCGTGATAACCGATATACAATTTGGTCGTTGGTCAGTTTGAGGGATAACTTGCAATTAGAAAGACCCGCTCAGGTCGTCCAAGTATGAGGGGAAAAACTTCGTTCGAGAACGTAGAGGGAATTGATAGAGAATAAAATCGGACATTTTGTATCGTAGAGATTCATAATTCACGTGAAATTATCCAACCTTTTCCAAATTTCAGAAAATTCTAAATATTTCATAATATTCATTGAAAAATGGTACAGAGAAGAACTGATAAATGTCTTATGGAATAACCACGAGAAGTTTCGATCCTGAAAATAATTCGTGAAAATTTATAGAATTATTTTCACCATGGGAGCCACCTCGGTTTAACTCTGGCGTCTTTACTGCTTGTTCAACATTATTATGCTTGCAGTAGGTCTAAGTACCTACATGACAACGTAATACAATCGAGGCGAGGGCGCGAATGAAAAGAGGGTGCAGGTCGACGCGGGCCATTATATATTCCCGGGTTAAATATAAGGCCTTTGATCTTTTTCCTACACGTGGCATATACAGGCATCTAGGAGATAATGAAGCTGGGCAAGATTAAACGAAGAATAGATTTTCTAGTGGCGATAAATCCGGCACTCTTACTTCACGCAAAGTTATAATTGCATATTAATTTGCGTCTGTTAAATTAATAACTCGATACTATTAATATTCTGTAGTGTAGATTCTGTGTACAAACGAAGATGTACCCATCAGGTACCCTCGATTAAATTACAATTACGCTTGCATCGCGTATAACCGCATACTTTGTACATTGTTCGTTGAACAATTTCGAAAACGAAGGAACTTAATTAGTAATTTGCTGCCCCTCCGGGGCTTTGGCTTTCCTCAAAGTTCCGAAGTTATCCTCTCAATGTAGGATCAGAAAGATTTAGGTTGAAAAGGAAAGGAAAAAAATAATAATAATAATAATAAAATAAAAAGAAGAAGAAGAGAGAAAATAAACACAAAGTATTCTTCGGCTTGAATTTAGTCGAGCTTACTTTACTTTACTTTACTTTACTTCACTTTACTTGACGCAAACAGAAATGTAATCCGGTGGTAAATGCCCGCGGATAATTTGACCCGTTACAAAACGTGTTACCTGCGATAGACCCACGTCAACCAAAACGAACGCCTTTGACCCTCGGTTTTCGGTCAAGGAGCTGTTCGCGAAGTACTAATTATAACTATGTAGGTGGTTATTGCAGCCACTGGGTCTTTGGGTCGAGCCCCGTTCTGCCCTGTGTTAGGGCAAAAAGTGACACGGGTGGATTCCGTTTCTTCGACCAGAGACTAGACGTGCCGCCATCTTGATTTTTTATTTTCATTCTCTTTTTATATTCCTTTTTCTCTCTACCACGATTCGAGTGCGTTCAACCGATCTCCTCTAGGGCGGCAAAAAATCTTACGGGGGATTCTCGAGATAAGTCCTTGCTCCGGCAGTGCGAACGTTTACGATCCACTGAGCCGTCTTTGATCGTATAGACTTTTTTCTTTCATTTTTTCTTTTTTTTTCTTTCTCAAACAGCCAAGGCGCAAGGGTCCGTTTAGGGTGGATCGTATTGCAGCTTGAGCGTGAAACTCTACTTTTAGTTCGTCTCTCGCTCTGACTCCTCGAAGAGATAAGAGCAGCAATAATTTTATGAAAAGATGAACTGATTCAAGGAGCAAAAAAATAAAGAGAGCGAGTGCGAGAGAGAGAGAGAGAGAAGCATAATGTGATTTCACGTTGACTAATCGACCGAAATTTTTATTCGCCATTTGATATACGGAATGATAAAAGAATAAACGATGAGATATTTCGGAAATTAATATCGTCTCATGTATCACTTAAATTGTTCTTCATTTTTGTTTCAAATTACATTTTAGACTCGGATAAATTTCCCGCGATGTAAGTCACTCGTGGGCGATTCTAAAATCAATTTGTACAATAAATATATATATCAGGGATGGAGGAAGGTTTCGACGTTTAGCAATTTAATAAGAAATTCTTGAAATCTGACATCGACGTCGGATAAAACATCGATTGGATAACGTCTGGCTTACGGAATTGTAATTTAAAGTTGATTTGAAAAGGTATCTACCATTATTCGCGAGTAGGGCGAGGGATGTATCTATATACTACATCTATATACATAGATATATAGATATATACACATATATATGCAATGACTTATATTTCCCGCGGGATTTTAAGTCTGTAATTAATGACAGCGGCATTACCGTACCAGTCAGCACTTTTCTGCGAACGGTGATAACTTTTACCGCAAGGTGATTGATAGACCTCGGTCGACAAGGTCCTTGTCAGCATGCAACTTTCGAGTAGCTTTAATGGGGCCAAGTAATTATTTCATTCTTTTATTTAATTGCTTTTCAGTTTTAGCTGTATATTAATATCTATACAGCTAAGTCGCACGTCGCGTCGTTCCCCAGTCAACAAACTCGCCCTGAAAGCTTTTGAGAGATGTTGAATAGCATAGCTGCTTGTGAATTGATATAAACTTTTATCTTACGCCGAGGTGGAAATCGGTAAGTAAGTATCGCAAATTTCTATACGTAAAGAAGTGCAGATAAAAGGCTTTCCCGATATTTCTAGTATGCTGAAATGAGAGCGCGAAGTCTGCTAAAAGGTCCGAACCTGTATCAGCACTTCGTTCTAGCAATTTAACCATCTGAATCCTATAGAGGAACCGAAATTCTCTCACTCTCGGCTGGTGTTGGCCGACCCAAAATGTCCCGGAGCGTTAATATTTAAATGTCCCTTTACCCTCGACCATCTTGTTTAAAATCGTGTTCGAAAGTACTCTCGTAGGATTGGCTGCTACCGCGGCGATATCACCTTTCACAAACCACTTTCGAGGGTCGTGGATAAGAACCGTCTCAAAGATCATTTGCTATTTGTCAATTTGGCGAACGAGAGTCTCGGGGAAAAAAGCGTGGCGCCAAAACGATTATTCGATCATGAAAAAGAAAAGGCTTGCAGTGGAAAAACTAAGCTTGAGATATTCTGGGGGAGGATTTTCATTGTCGGGGAATGATATGACGTGAGATAACGAATTGAAGGCGACTAATGAACATAAATTATCCCATTTCTTGGCATTCGGAACCTGCATTCGTCCCTTTGCCCTGAATAGTGGAAAAGCAGGAAGCCTTGTTAGCCTCCGAAAGTTACAAGGTGTTTCAGTTTAGTTTCTCGGTGTGAATTCGTGTTTGAACGTAGTGAAAAACAGCGTCGTTAACGGTACAAGTAAAAGCGGAGAAACGCCAACTGTTTTCGACAATTTAACTCGTAGCGTGAACTCAGCCGGGAACAACACTTGCTAAGAAGTCTCCGGGGACCTCGGTTCAGCAAGTATTTCTCAAGAACAATTTTAACCCGGGTTCTTATTCGTCGTATAACGTAATTCCGAGACAAAATTTATCTACAATCGCTAGACGATCATTACGAGAGAAGAAAATTTGACGCGAGACGACATACCGAGACAAGAGCTAATGTAGGTAGAGGTATGCAAACTATCCCTAAACAATGACAGTCCCAACTCACTGTCACAACTTTGGCACAAGTTTACAGAATTTTGACTCGTCAACCCCATCAAGGATTGCAGTCAACATCAACTTCGTTATAGTTTGTCAGCTAATTTGCAAGCACCGTTTTAAAAGTCAGACGAAAGACCTACAGCTGCCTCTCAGGGATTACGAATTGAAGAGATTCTAGGTAAGCGCGAAAGCTCAGTTTCTAGTATGTACGGCAGGTATGGTATTCGAGATGTAGTTCGGCCAGTTGAAGCGAAGAAAGCCAGTGGATCTTTCACACCTCGCGTGATAAACGGCTTACCACACCATTGAAGCTCAAAGCTGGTCTACGGTACGAAACGCGAGAACTGATGACCCTTTTACGACGTCCTTCCTTCGCTTGAACCTGTATGACGTAGAGGGTGGGACTGGCCGAGTGGATTGTTCGTATGAGCGGTTATCAAAAATTTTTAATCCGCATATGAAAGGGGTTTGTATTCTTCAGCTGGATCCAACTACGATAGACTGTTCAGTTTCGCGAACTATCCGCCGCTACACGTCGATCAATGTTCCTTAGAATAATAAATCCACGTCGTATCTGTGCCGCATATGTACTGCAGTATTGTAATATAAGTTTGATAGAAAGCGACGTACTTGCGCATGTTACAGAGAATTGACGGAAACTACAACCCATCTGAAATATTTGTAAGTTAAACAATGAAGGAGAATAATGTAAGGAGTGACATACGTCTGTGTGGGACAGAGTCGACGATTAACTTTGAAAGTTGAACTCAATTATAAAGTTGCGTTTGAAGATGTCTTTCTTTTTTTTCCAATAACGTGCAGTGCTCAGAGAGAAACGGATACCGGATGTCTGGGAGGAAATAGAGAGTTAAACTTCTCGAGAGTAATAAGGGAAAATAAAGGCTTTGGGGTTGGGGGTTGGGATGGAGGTGGAGGTCGAAGTGGGTGACTTGGAGAGGGTGGAGTGGGAGGGAAATGGTTAGACTCCGGGGGTAGTACGAGGGTAAGGGTGAGGGTGCCAAGTACCAGGGTAAATAAAGAGATGGAGAGAGAACCAGCTCATTTAGAGAAATGAACAAACAGTCTCCACCTCTAGGTCCAACGCTGACTGCGTAGGGTTCTGCATCAGCTCGCACTGCCGCGCAAGCAGCCTCTTCGTAGGTAGATACCTATATACGAACATACATACACCAAACCACTGTGCTTTTCTCCGAGCCACGTTTAATCAACTTTCAGACTCCTCCTGTCTCCTATTCGATCCGGGAAAGTATTTTCCTTTAACCCCTCGCGAATATTATCAACTGTCGGTTGCCGAAGGGAGAATATAAAGCAAGGTAGGTAGGTACATTATTTATATCAAACAACGTCACACCTCTTGTTTCGCCTTTTTCCATTTTTCCATTTTTCCATTTTTTTTTTTTTTTTCAATTTCGTTTTCCTCTTTCATTATTACTTCCCTTTGGTTATTATTAATTTACCCGGTATAACACGCGGAGAACAAATTCGTTTTTTTCTCTTCTTTTTTTTTTCAAAAAGCATAAATTTCATACGACTTCTGACTCCCGTTTTAATATACATAACGATATTTGACTTCTGAATTCGGTAACTTTTCAACCCCTGGTATATTTCACCCCTATATAAACCGCCGACAATTGTTGTCCCAGTATTGCACCTGTAACTGAGGCGTTAAACGAGAGTGTCAAGTTTTTTTGAAAGCTTGAATTTATCATTTTTACTAAATAATTCGTTACGAATTATAAATTTCCAGCTTCACTCAGCCCCTCGAACTTTTTTCTAACAGTTATAAAACAACTGTTCTCGTAATAACAGACGTCAAGTTTATAGCATTAGTATGTAAGTATATCAAAGTTTCTTATGCAGCTATACTTACGTGCCACGTCCAAGTTTATACAGCTGTTAGACAACTATATAGATATGCAAATATATTTTAAGGGTTGAAGAATAAGAAGAATAAGAAAGCAGTAGGAAACTCTTTCGCAGACGATATATTATACCTAGATACGTATACGTATGTATAACGAGGTTTTGGGTCCGCGGTATAGAAACATAGGTGCCTATAGGTATAAGTCTAAACTCTAAACACGGGTCGATCGGGGATGCATTAAACATTATTTGCTAAAACTTTTAGGCTAAAAGCTGTCCGTTGAGTTTGGGCAGCAGAGCTTCGTTGAACTTTTAAATTAAAACACTCCACACTTTGAGCGGTCCCGAGTAATTAATATGTCGAAAAAAAAGGGAAAAAATAGGAATAAAAGAAAAAAAAAAAACGAGAGAGAGAGAGAGAGAAAAGAGGGGATCAAAAAAAGAAGAAAATACTTGGGGAAAGCAACCGGGTCGACGCTCTTTTCTCTCCGACAGATAGCTCGACAAACAACCAACCAACCAACCAACCGACTCAACCGGGTTTATCCCTGTATATTTGCGAATGAACGGAAGCTCCGTGTTCCTCCCAGGGACACAGGCATCATCAGTGATTACCTAATACCATTTAGCCTCGCTACGATGCGTATATTTGTGGAGATGTATGTAGACAGAGATTTACGTACGTAGGTACGATTTACGGACGACTAGGTAGAGAGATGGAAATTTTGCGAACAGATAATATATATACCTATATTTGTGGAATAAAAGGAAGATAAAATTAACCAATTGTATAATTGGGTGTGATAATTTTTACTGTTTACGATGTCGTCTTTCCTGCATCTTTTTTTTTCTTCCTTTTTAAGGGATAAAAACTTGTCCGTCCAAGTCCAATTTTTCTAAGTGCATTGGCGCCTGTTGTATATAGGTATATACGTTGGATATATACTATACATACCTAGCTAGGTAAAACTAGTTTCAAGTTTCTTTTGTTTTTCTAGTTTCATCCGAAAGAGGAGATAGCTGGCTGGCTAGCTGGCTCTAGGATAAGGTATAAGTGAGTAAATAAGTAAGTGAGGAAGTATATAGTTTACGCAATCAAGGAGCGCGAGGGACAAGAACTAGGAAGCAATTCTAAGAAGAATCAAAGAACAACTTTGCTATTGAGTTTCCGCGAGGCACTTCACCATCGCCATAGCAATATATACGCAGGTTAGAAGGACCGACGTATATATACATAGCTATAGCAAGGGTAAACGTGGATTCGCTGAACCGAATCTCTTCAAGAATTTAGGACTTGGTCCTCACACTTTCGACATACAGCGTTCACCCTATCCAACCCTGACTTACCCTGACCTTAGACGGATGATCGCTAAAGTCATAAATAAGAAAAAGGTTTGACTGCATTGAAAGCTTCTTCTCAAAGAGATGCGATATATACGCCTACGATTCGTAATTTATTACGTTTTTTTTTTTTCACCCCTTAAAATTAGGAAAACCACATTTAAAGAAAAAATGGAGGAAAATATAGTGAGAGAGAAAAAAAAGGACAGTTCTTTCTTTCCTTTATTTTTCTATTTTTTTTTTTTCATCCCCCATATTTCAGGAGACAGCTGTGGATATAGCTGATACGTATGTATAGATATACATATATAAAAGGATGTAAATGTGAAAAAGATGCGGTCATATAGGGTATAGCAGAGATTCGTAGTGAAAGACTGAGATTCATAGCAGATTGTGAGCGCGCAGCGAGCGGTGATAATCGATATCCGGGTGGAAAACTGGCATTTATTATTATCGAGCTCCGTTGGACCAGCGCGGAAAGGTTCCGTAGCTTGGAAAATGCTTCAATATTTCTAGATTTTATTTTGAATTTATTACATCGAGCTTGGTAGCAGATTTCGCGCCTTTCCACCAGCTATTTTCAACGCCCATATCGACCCTCATCTTTTTATTGCAATTTGCGATTTTTCAACCAACCGAATTCAGGGAAGTAGAAAAAACGAAGTGAAGGTAAAAAATGAATCTGAAAAAGAAGAGAAAAAGAAAAAAAAAAAAGACAACAGAATTGTTGACTCAAACTATCAAACGCACACGGTGCCGTTGTGCCTACTGTGTAATTCGTGAAAATATTTTAACGATCCCGATTCATGCGCGTCCAATATGAAAACCGTTTTATCCAAATGGTTCAACGAGTCAAATAGGTGTAAGCCATAAATTCGATCGTATATATATGAATATTTATGAAAATTAATAAAAATCGAAAACGAAATTTCATTTTTAATACCATAAAAAACGAAAACAAAAATGTAATTATCAAAAAATACCATCGATCAAAAATTGAAGGTCGATGTTTTTTTTTCTACTGCAGAAACGAGCGTGCAAATTAATCGAGATGTCGCAATGATTTCAATCTCTTCATTCGAATGTAAAAGCCTGTGAGATTTCAGATTTTCTTTTTTTTCAAGAGTTTTCCGGAACTTAGAGATGCGAAATTATTACAAAGATTCGTTGAAACGAGCATAAATCATTTTTCGGCATTTCATATTCGATTGAATTGATTGGGTGAATTTTGTTGCAATGTAACAATCGCCATTTGGTCGTAGAGGTTTAATCACTCAGGAGGTAGAATCGCGGAGCGTAAATTATTTCGCGTAAACCAATGGGATCTCTGGAAGGAATTTCGTGGAGCGTAGAAATTCTGGGATACATGGGTTCGATTAAGCGTATCTCACAGACGGCAGGGTACATAACGTCGACGTTGACAAAGAGATCAGGAGGTATTTGTTGATTGTCCCGTAATTACATCCCTCGAGACGCTAATACGCTCGAGGGATTCTTTGGTCAAATAAGAGGACAGCGGTTCGTATCGGACGTTGTACTTGTCATTGTCTTCTTTATACCCTCTGCCTTTAAATTTTCGGGCTAAACCTACCCCCATGCAGTTAGGGTAATATCAATTCGTCCGTTTCAATACTGGCCAATTTGTAGCCCGGAGCCCATCAACCACACCGGTGAATTCGCCTCGTTACGATATTCTCCCGAGGTAAATATTTGATAGGTACCACAAAATATTCATCAAGGCTATAGTTGCTTAATTAAGTTAATTAAAGGCCCTACCAAAACCGTACACCCACAGATCCTGGATTTGCATAGGAAACAAGCTTCCCGTAATACAACACTCTCCAGAGACACACTCGATACGAAGACCCTATATTCATCAATGGAAAGCTACACCCTAGTCGTAAAATTCAGACTTACTATCAGATCAACTAGCTTATCCGTCGATAATCCCTGAGTCGTATAAATATTGTTATTTGGGTCAAAAATCGATGACAATTTCCCTGATCTTAACCCAAGAACAGGATTCCTCCAGAGTGTGAAATAATGTCCATCAGCGTCAGACCGGTGATAGAAAATTTGTCAAGGGAGACGGGAGAAGGGAGAAGGAAGGTTGGGGATGTAAATGCGGTGTAGACAGTAGAACGTGCCTTTTGATTAATGGTAGCACTTAGTTCCTGATCCTGGACTGTCAATCAGGGTGGGAAACACGTCTACATTTCAGTTGTGCTTCCTGTAATCCACTCAGCTCTCACCACTCCAACAAAACTCTCCTGTCTATCACCACGTGGTCCCAACTATAACCCGCGACCCATAACCATCCTTTTAATTCACTACTCAGAATCTCAGCACGGCATTGAGCAATCAACCTGCGGGTGTGAGTTTGCCCATAACCTCAGGGATAGAGAGAAGAGAAATGGAACCTCGAGCACTCTTCGGGTAAACAGGTAAACAGAGATTAAATTTAGAGCTCGTAAATTGGTTTCAAGCCTTTCATTCACGGGGATCGAAGGGTTTCTCTTTCGGATGAACTTTCACGGAAAATTGGAAAGTAGTTGCAGCTATGTAGACGGCTACTTGGTATAGGAAATACCGATTAATATACTGCCTAATTAATGAGCGGAGCAGAAGATATAACGCGGTATGCCAAAGGCAAACGCATTTTGGCTTCAGCTAATTGATAACCGATTGATATTAACCGGGCTATCGGAATTTGGCGCAGACTGACCGTTTGTTAAACACCGTCGATGTTTGATGTAATGAACACGCAGATTTCGAGCAGCATGTTCTGAGTACACCTATCGATTTTGTCCTCTTTGATTTAGCGACCAATGCAGAATGTACGGAGCTAATAACATACGGTAGGGAGCAATGAATACCGGCTTCTCTACATCCAATCAATGATCATGATCGAGTTTGTCGAGATCATACACTCGACTCTATTTACTGGCGAACCCGCGCAGCGGGCAACACGAGACTAAATTTCTCTGATATTTGATGTACCATGAGACCTCTTACAGTTTGTAGCCCGGATACCTCATGGGCGGATTTCCATCGAGGATATGGCTATAGTATTGGAGTTTGAAACGGAGCCAGAGAAATCGATGTTAGAGGAGTCGTTGCAGTTCCACTTTTCCCGACTTCTCGAAGAGAGAGAGCGAGAGCGGGAGAGGAAGAGAAAAATCTATGCTTTTCAAGCCGAGCGAAAGAGGAATGGTTTCAAACCCTTGGCAAAATAGCGAACTTTATTTCACTGGGAGGATAGGAGTGACGGGAATTATTCACCGAGGGTAAAACGGCGGGAAAAATACCCTCGTAACTACCCCCGATTTGTATATGTATTATTAATTCCATTTAAATTACGATCTCTCTCACTCCTAGACCATCAATCGGATTATTTTCAACGCGTATGATGCAGTTTACTAATTAAAGAAAAAGTTCAGTGAATGAAAACCTGCGGTAGCTTAGTTCTGTAACGACGTCTAAAAAGCCTGAACGAAAATCCAGGTTACTGTGACTGATGTATGTACGGATGAAATGAACGTCCGTGTATTTATTTCACTGATATGTGTCAGTGTGCTTAGCGGCTCGTTAGAGGGTTTGGCGAACGCGACGCACCCTTTACCTACCATGAAGTGGGACGACGATTCCCGGTTGTCCCTTGGGTCCCTTCTTCCCACTTGGTTCGCTTCGTTATAAGCATTCAGTGAAACAGCACCTAGGGGCGGGTCTTATTGTTCAATTTTTAAAAGCCAGAAATATACTTCCGCGTTTTTCCACCTCGAGTGAAAAACCGACGGGCCTTAATTTCTCATCGTGAATTAAAAACTAGAGGATGTATTATCATGACCGTAGGGTTTCATTAATCTGGATTAAATCATTAACTGCTTATATACCGGGCGTAAATAAATACCCGGATTTACAATTTTATAGATCTTTCTCATCCCAAGGGCGGGAGCGAATTCATTCGCGTATTATATCGCACTTGGTTAATGTACACCCGCGATGATTAATACCGTCCAAAGATCCATGAAACTCTTCTTAATCCTTCAGAGATTTATCACGCGATTCTATCGAGCCCGGTACACGGGTGTATACCAAAAGTGTAAATCGAATCCCCTTTTCGCTGTAGGGCAGGAATTTGCCTCGTAAATTCAGTTTAACTACCATTTTAAAATACATATATGATCGCAGCACGTATACGTTCCGGCATAAGATATACTTGATGGACGTTTAACACGCAAGGAACGTACGGATGTCTGATCTTTGGAATAATATTGTTAATACGAATTGAATTGAATCGTAGACCAAAATTCTCGCGGTTATTATCACCGTTATTAACGTCATTAGACGGGGTGAGAGATCTAGGCATAAATAGCTGCGCGTATAAGGGTGGAGTTGTCGAGTATGCCTTGTTTCCTGACGTCAGACTAGAGCTACTTGAACAGAATATCAAGTTGACGTATACGTGTCGTGACATGTGAAGACTGAGGTAGGGCGAAGGGGTTACTACACCAGCTACCCCACGGTAAGTATACCGCGGAGTAAGGTGACTGGCGAACGCTGAATACGTGAAATTCGGGACAGGATGGGTGCGGGTATTTTCGATTTGATAGAGTGACGGATCGACGGGAAAACTACTTCGACAGAAAATTCTCGCGATCCCAAAGGAGTGGAGGAAAAACTTGGCCGGTAGCGCAGATAGTGTTTTCGCTATTTTCGTTGTTTAAACTTTTTTCGGAATTTTATACATACTCGAGGGAAACACCCGCACCGTATCATTTTCTTTTATTTCAAGGAGATCTCCCTCGTCAAAATTTCTCCCAGCGTACGTCGAAGCAGCGGGACAAAAGATGATTCGAAAGTCGATGGGTCGACTAAGAATACAATCGAAGAAACGAGCCTGCAGCTTCTTTGACAATGTGTATTTTTCTTTAGAATATCCGATACAACTTTCGGTATACTTTGATAGGAAAAATCGAGAGGAGGATCCGCGGCGATTCGGGCGCGGGCGTCGCCTCTTTCAAAAGATAACTTTGCTCTCGAATAATATTATCGATAGAGGACGGCATGCTCGATTCAACTCCGTCGCCCCCCTTCCAAACCCTGTAACAAAATCACATTACCCAATGCAAAACAACGCGAACCCCGAAGGACGTCGGGGAACACAAAGAAGCGAGAAAGAACGAGGGCGAGGACGAGGACGAAGGCGAAAGCGTGGGTGGTTGTAGGGCGAAGAAAGAGAGAAAGAGAGAGAGAGATGAGAGAGAATCCCCGAGACTCTGTCTCCGAAAGTATTTCGTTTTCAATATGCTCGGAATCATGTCTACCCCAGAGTGTAGGGAAATTGACGGATAGAAAAGGAAAAGTTTCGAAGTAGACGCGTGTCCTCGCGAGAGATGAGGCAACTTGGAATAGACGTGTGCGAAAGAATCTTCGAAAAGAGAAGAGAAAAAAGAAAAAAATCAATCACTCATCGCGTTGTTACTAATTACCATTTTTTCCACCGAGGATTTCCGCGATGAGTAAGGTACCTGTTTATCGAAAAGGACTCTTATGTCTCTGGATAAAGTTTGAATAATAAGGATTGAAGTGAATGATAATATTGCAAGGGTTCTCCAGCTCGCGAAAGGATCGATCGATCAGTGTCACTCCGTTCAAGACTTGCAGGACTCTATATGAAGAGGTTCTGAGTCCTGAGTCTGGTCCATTCGTCTTTTCGGTATTGACGTATTTTTAAAATGTCATCCAAAGACGTAGGTTATGGCGTGGGCGGCTGGCGTCAAGCGACAATATTAATACAGGTCCGTAGTACCTGTGACGGAATGGATTCAAAGTTCCGATACGTCACCCAGCTGTGATCAATTGAACGAGAGTATACGCAGTCCTCAATTATGGATAAACCCACCGATATAGATTAAACGCATTACTGTACATACAGATACATATTTAATGACGTAAACGTCGATTCTCGTAACATGTACAGCAGATTTACCATACGGTATATACATACAACATAGAATCGACTCCGCTCTCGAGGTAGAAGCGAAAATAAAATATACCGTAATAAAATTTTCAAAGAAATAAGAATTTAGCGAAATTGCGATTTTATCGCAGTTCTAAATAATCGCGAACTTCCAACGATTTGACACACGAACAAAAAGGATATCACAAAAATAAGGGAAATAAAAAATAAATTATCGACCTGAACGATGCCCTCAAAAAAAATAAAAAATAAAATAAAATAGTTGACCGTGGATGGGGAAAATCAGGTCAAACTTTGCGTATCTTAGCTGGGGTTCGTGCGAAATTGATTGATCTTGGTAATTTTGTTGGTTCAATAAATGTGTCGATGTATCGAAGGTCTCCTGTGTCTCGGTTAATTACATAGCGACGGCGACAGTGAGAATTCGTCGATATTCCAAAACGGGGAGTATGGGAATGTATGGGGTAAACATTCAAGATCTTACGAAAGGTCGCGATGACGTAACGGCAAATAGGAGAGAAGCGCTCTGACCGTTGCGCAACGAGAAGTCGTAGGGATGATATTACGTCCCTACATTCCCGGCTTCGGTGAATAGGGCGAGCAGAAAATTTTTCGAAAACAAAACAGGAAAATTGGTTTTATTGATTCGCGAGACAGGGCGAGGAGTTTTATTCTCCTCGGTATAAAACTGTTTGGCATAAATTACGACGTTTGTTATAAGGGTCGGAGGAGGCTCAGGGGTGTGGGGGTTTAAATTTCTGTCTACATAGAATCCCGCTCTTTTTTTTTTTTTCTTTTTCACTTTCGATTTATCGGAGTTGTTATGTATACCTACTTCCGTGAAAAATAAATGTATAATAAGCTAATGTACATTTGAGGAGAAAAAAAGAATCTAAAGAAACGGCGAGAGAAAGAGAAGAAAAAAATTACCCTGCCATATCCGACTACAGCTAGTTATTCTTCCCCAGCTTCCATATATATTCTCGTGAGAGATTAAAACGTCTGTGAAGCGGGGATACCGTCCTCCCGTTTATCAGAATTCAAATGATCGAAACGTGCCTCGAAAAAGCCGGTAAATTCTACTTCTGTGTCTTTTTCTTTAAATATATTTTCAATGCGTGCTTTGCACCGGATCAACTCGTTACTCGACATCATTTTCGTACCAGACATAAGTATATCTTGGGACTATAATCCAGCGGGTATTTCGACGGATAAATTTCCGCGGGCAATTAGTGCGGAAAATCAAGTAGCTGTAAAGGTAAATAATCACAAGATAAATTGAAATGTACAAGTGAAGGAGACCGAGGAATGATGCGAAAGTCGCGTAGTCTGGAGAGCCAAGAAATATTACAATGGGACTTATCACAAGCTCTCTTGAATTTCTGCCATTCCAAAGTACGTGTATACCTATTTGCGTACGTACTACCTACGTGAAATACGTAATATATTATATTTCATTTCATTTAGTTAAGTGCTTTAAGCAGAAATCAGTTCTCGACTGAATCCCCAGCTCCTCGTCTAACGTTCGCGAATTTTCAAGTCGGAATAACAATTCCTGAGTAATATGAATACATTACAGTCTAACTCTCTTTCTCTCTCTTCGTACAGTTGGTACATAATAAAATGCGCAATGATCAAAAATCTGGGAAAATTTCATCCATATCTTAATATTTGCGAGAATGAGGGAGACGAAATTGAAGGGTAGGTTATACCTACGTGCGAATGAGGAATTAAAGTCCTTAGCGACAGTTTCCTTGTTCTCTGGAGGTCCTTCTTTGACGGGGTTTAAGGACAGTACGGCAGGGTAGATATTAATTAACTGGTATTCTCTTTCATTCGGAAATATGCAAATTAACAATTAAACTTGGTTTCGAGAACCGTCTGCCTGCAGGCGTCACGCCGCGTCTTGTCGTATCCGAAATTATTCGACCGCGTATATAGATACTGGGGGATGAAACGTTAATCGATAAAACTTTAATACAAACAGGATCAAACGACGGGGTGGACCAATCGGACGATATGTTTTCTCAAATATCTTCGTTTCTACGAATTCGCGTATATATAGAAATATTCCAGGGATTTTTGTCGCTCGTGCGAATTCAGAAGGCTCAAATTATCAAAGGACAGACAAAATACACATGAGCTCTTGTTAGAAATGGAAATAGCTGTTTAGAAGTGCGAGTCGATGTAGCGAAAGTGCGATGATCCGCCTAAACAGAATAATATATAATCTGTATCATTATCAGTTTAGATGCTCTTGTAAATAGGGCATGTCGCATTATCATATTTCAAAGGGTAGTATATACGCTCGGGAAGAGAAATGGAATGGGGAAAAAATATTCTCCTGCAAATGGAAATGGGAATGAAAATGGAAATGAAGGAACGGGAAAAGCAGCCCCGAGTTCCTCTTTACTGACGACCAAGAACCGCGTGTTTAGTGCACGCTCTATGTAGAGTATACACACTGGCACGAAGCACATATAACCACGTATGTACGTATATACTCATTCTTCTTAGAATACCATCGAATAAATCCAGGATTTACAGCTAAACATGGTCGACACAGTTTCCAAAGAATCAGACCGGGGCAGACAGGCAGACAGGCAGACAGGCAGGTAGGTAGGTAGAGTTTATACAACTGTGGAAAACTCATTTGAAGGAAATATGACTTTTTTTAACTTCAAATCTTGCGCAACTTATTCCGGCAGGGATTCGTTTGAAAAATTATTTTGTCACAAAGTTCGTTCACATCTACATAATGCATGGGTATAGGTGTATGTGAATGTCCACAATATCGCGTGCGACACGTTTCACTTCTTTTTCCCAATACAATTTCTTCCACTTTTCAATCCCACGCACAACGGGTATTTTCGAAAAGGAAGTTATTTCCGGCATTCAAAAGTGTATAATACTATACGTCATACCGTTTCTCATACCCGTATCAAATATCTATTTATAAAACTAGATCTATGGAAAGTAGAGCTTTTCATACGAGGGTGAAAAATACCGGCGAGGATCGCAGGATCTGTAATACGTCTGTCCATCAGTTCCCAGGGATTTCTCCCTCGAAATTCAACCTCTGGCCATGTCCGGGGGAAACACCAATTATAACTCCGAATCTAGGACTCTCAAAGACCACCATAATTCCCAGGATTTCCGGCTGCCTATCCTTCTCGAAAATCCTATCATCGTTTGCCTCATTCTAATTCGGCCACAGGGGTATGAGTACGTAATATACATATATATGTACGCTCCCCCAGTATATTGTCGGATTTAGGAATAAATTTAGAACCGATCCATTATACCTGTTCCATTTCTAAAGGAAGACGAGATTTCCAGTCATGTTTCCCAGACTGCATAAAAATATCATGAAATTCAATAGATTTCCTAGTCTGTATCAATACCATGTTTTGACGATATACGCAACGGTCCTGCACCCCTAAGTTTACTCCCGGTATTAGAGTTAATAGATTTATTATGGAAAGACGTGAGTGGTTTGATAAAACGATAATCAAATCGCTCAAATTGCGAGTGGGCAAATCGATCGAACTCATATTTGCGTAATTTGAGATTTATACAGAAATTGAATTCGAGTAGCGTAGGTACTCGTTGATCACTAGAATTCAGATTTAATGGACTTCGTCTTGCGTAGATTATGATTGCATTGAACAAGAAGTGGTTTTTCAAAGAATTTCACATTATTTTCTAAAATCTACGTAATCATCTGTGAAATAACTAACTCAGCGGAATATTCCTCCAAATTATTAAAACAATGATTTATAAACATGTGAAAATAGTATAAAACCCCGAGTTCGCTGGTCTGAAAATTGTTCGAAAAACAAGAAAAAAATAAAATAAATAAAAAATAAAAAAATAGAGAATCTCTACAGCCGCGGGTAGATATACCCGAGTGCTTTATCCTGCGGGGACGAAGTTCAGTTTAAATGAAAAAACATGGCATTAATATTAACGTTGGAATCGAGACGTGGGGTAGAAAAATAAATAACAACAAAAAAATAAAATAAAAAATAAAAATAAAAAAGTATACATAGATATATGTATATGTATATAAATCCTGCAGCAATTCGTACCAATTTCTGTTTGTTTGCACTGCCGTTTTTTCCCCTTTTTTTTCGCCTTTTTTTTTTTTTTTTTTTTAAGCATGAAACAGCAGCAACGCAATCGTTGCCATAGCGTATAACATACCAATGTATAGTAACCAGAATTCCGTTATCCAAGCAAATCTACAGGACGAGACTCCGGGCAAATAAACTGCCCCGTCGATGCTTTTCAACCTGTGGTAATATATTTATATGTAAACTTGGTCGAGCTTTGGAAAGGCAAATTTTGGCGTCGATTTTACACAGAAAATTGGACCGTTCTATTCGCGGGGAAAAAAAAAAAAAAAAAAAAAAAACTGTTCCGTCGGTTTTCGAATCCCGAAAATTTCTTGAAAATTTAAATTCTAGTACATAGTCATCCGTTCATATGGTTGATCATATTTATGTCATGACAAGTATTACTGGAGATACTGATAATTATGAAGATTAATATCCCTCCTAGGTTCGGAAACGAGGTTTGACACGTAAGGGAAATTACATTTCATGAAAGTTACCGGCAAATTGAGCAATCCTCTTATCAAGACCGCGAGATTCGATGTTCGTTCTAAAGATAATGTCCGCCACGTCTCGTTATATTCGTAAAAGTTTCCTTGAAAATGAAGAGAAAATTAAAACGAAGCCCAGTGGTTCGGTTGAAGTTTTTTTACAAAACGAAACGAAGAGTAAAAAGAATAAGAATAAGAAGAAAGCCTCCTTCTCAGTTTCAACAAATTATGATTTACTGGTTGAGGATGAAAAAAAAAAAAAAATGATGAAGTCAGTCAAAAGCGCGGTTATAAAGTTCAAACAAGCGCGCTTCTATATACCCACTGCTCTGTTATTCGGGAATAATAACTCCTCGGCTTGTATTCGAAGCTGGGGCAGGCATTACTGGGCATTGCTAATTGAAATGATATGAATATTTGTGAATAAAGTAAACAACGGGAGGATCGAGTCTTAAATTTCTGTCTTTCTGTTGCGGTGAAATAATGAAAATATTGAGTTTGTTAAGTTGAGTTTCGCCTACCCACCTACTTCAATAACCCAATTATTTGCGGTCTTTGTTAACCAGCGAGTGGAACGACAGACTGAAAGTTAAAATGTCGAGTGGATCACATTCGGAGTTGTAAGAGTATCGTTTGATTTGCGTTCGTATTTTAATAGAAGACAACGTATCTGCATCAGAGGAGCCGTCGAGAGTCCCGATTTTCCTCTTTCGACAACTGGTTCCCGGAGTTTCGAGATAAAAATTCAAAGAACCATAAAAAAAAAAAATATATATATACATAGGTATATATAAAAATAAATAAAAATAAAAAGTAAAAAAATTGAAACAACACGGAGCTTCTCCCCCTTGGCGACAGGAGACAATGTTATATACGATAAAGAATTATTATCGAACCACCTTGTTCTTAACTTTTTTTTCCATAAGCACAGACTCGAGAGCGAGACTGACAGTCTGAAAGTTTAACCGAAGCACACCGAGCCTCGACCACTCTTGGTATTTCATGAATAATGAAAAAGGTACGTGAAACAAATACGGGAAAATTACGTTCAAAATTTACCCATTGGCATTGTCAAACGAATTTTCTCTACAATCTAAGTAAAATTGATATCGGTGGTTCGATTCGAGCACAGCTTTCGTCTGGGTTCCTTAGAAGGGATGTAAGAATCTTGTATTCCATCGACTGACGGTGTATTTTCCTTGAAAGATGGTCTACGGGTGGTTTTGTTCTGTTAAGTGAATAAAAAAAAGAAAAAAAAAAGAAAAAAGTGGAGAAATACTCGGCGCCATCAACGCTACTGCCATTCGCTTAGAAGGAAGGTAGGGTAGGTAGGTATGTACATACAGCTCCTTTGTAGCAGCAGTGGCAGTAGCAACAAGGAAAAGGAAGAGGGAAAAGGGAAAAGAAGAGGTAGAACGAAAAATAAGAAAAACGAAAAGAGGAGGTAAGAAGAAGAAGAAAAAAAAAAAAGGAATAAAGCTCGGTAAGGCAGCGCTAAGTATTATAGAGTCTCGCATATATAAGAGATCTGGGAGTAGGTAAGTTGTTTCGCAGAAAAAGCTTCCACGGGAATAAAAAAGGCCATAAACGGCTACCGAGGGTTTCGGTCCGCGACACGCTGAGATGTCAAAAGGCATTAAACTTCTAGGAAAAGGTAGCGGAGCTTCCGAGGGGAAGATTTGCCCCTTGGTTCGCTCCTCGGTCTTATAGTAGTAGGTACGACTGTTAACCCGGCCGTACCACTCTTCTTACCTTTTTAGACTCCGTTTCGGATCCGGAGTTCCACAGCTCCGAGAAAGAACTATTACCTGCGCTTTTCCGTCTAACAATAAACGGCGAGTCAAGTGGTGAGGCGAAGAGCCGGTTAATTACGAAACTCTTATTCCGCATTGACTCTAAATAAGCGAGGGTGAAAATTCGCCCCTAAGAATAAAGAAGAAGAAGAAAAAGAAGAAAAAGAAGAAGACGAATAATAATGATAATAATAATAACAATAATGAGAAGAAGAAAAATAAGGGTAGAAAAGTGTGACGTAATCTAATATAAGATTGATTATATCATCAGAAATTTATTGAAAAGTTGTAAAACTTATCAGGTAGGTAGGTAGGTACCTGCTTTGATTAAAATATTTGCCTGCAAGCTTTATATTATTATATAAGAGGAAGCCGGTGTGCAGTTTCACTTTGTACATAGAATTTCTCTCTTCTTATTCCGACTTTGTTAAGTTAACGAGAGATTTTCCCTTAGAATATGTACCCAGGCGAACCGTCAGTATACGACTGATGCGAGTTTAAATATTAAAGAGTAAGAAGTAAGGAGAGAGGAAGGGAAGGAAGGAGGAGAGTTAGAGAAATACAAACTCAATTTTGAGTGACACAAGGTGAATTAGCAACTGAGAAAATATTACCTTAGGAATAATTGGACCAGTTTTCGAAAGCAATTCATTCTAAGAGGCATTTATAATTATATGGAAACAAAGATGAGACATTTATATACGTATTGCAAATTAAATTCGTACATCAAACATCGAGTCAAACACCGCCTAATGATTTTATAGAATACATCGAACCGCTCGGTAATTTTGAATTTACAAAGGTTACGTAAGCCGAGCTAAACCACAACGAAAGATAAAAATGGAATTGTATGATAGGAGGAACGGTCTGAGGTTAGAGTGAGAAGATTAAAAAAAAAAACAGCGAGAATAAAAAAAGGAACTGGGGTTGGCGAGTGTGAGATAGGAAATGGGTCCCGTCAAGGTTGATTTTATCGAGGTACCACGGGATTTGCGAGGGAAAAGAAATTAATATTCCACCACGTATATATACGGCGTTGGAATATAAAATGGTGCATAAAAGAAAATTCGCGACAATGTTATATATAAGGAAGCGGATTGAAGGGATGACTATGCGTAACGCTGTTCCGTTTCTTTTTTCCCTTGCCCTTGTCATTTTTTTATTTTTATTTTATATTTTTTCATTTCTTTTCTTTGACATCTCTCGCGTCTTCCCTACTTTTGCAGAATTCTTTTCTCCCTTCTCTCTCCTTCGTCCCTGTAGACGAACCCTTTGTTGTTGCCTCGGTGAAGAATTGTTGGAAAGTCGGTAGGTACGTACCTATATACATACTGGGCGGAAAGGAAAAGGTTAAGATAAATTCTATCGAGTCGAATGGTATTTGGACGTTGGCGGAAAAGGCGAGCTGGCGAGTAGAGAAATGAAGAAAAAAAAGCAGGGAGAAACGAAAGAATGAAAGAAAGCTAGAAAGAAAGAGAAAGAGAAAAAGCTGGAAAAAGGCACCAGGGTCTCTACGTCCCGCATGGGGACCACCGAACACTGGGCGCAAAGGGAATATTAAACACCATTGGGCTGAGGTCGGCAATCCCTCACGTAGATGGACAGGCCATCCCCGACCGGGTTATACTTTCCTCCTTTATAGGATACCGTTGCTACCAAACTGTGCAATAAAAATAAAAAATTGTACCCTAACTATCGAGCAAAGAAAAAAAGAAAAAAATAATATATCTTTCTTTCCCTCTTTCATTGATGTATATAGTTTATAGGTGTGCAGGGTGAGATATTTCCTCTTTTCTAAATTGAAATCCGCTCGTCCACGTGCATCAGAGTACCTCTTAACTCTAAGGTATCAATTTCCTTTCCACCTCAGATGCATTTTATCTTCGTTTTAGTTAAGCTGATAATAACGAAGAGGATTCTGTATCTAAAGAGGTGAAAAATTGCCCTGGTTTATGGGGGTTTGGGGTTGAGGATGCTGTGCAAGGATTTTCTGCGATTTATTAATAACTCGGACGAAAATTTTGCGGTAATAAAGAAATAATGAAAGTAAGGGAGGAAGATGGCCGAGGGAGGAAGAGATAGCCGCAACGATAAGCTAAGTGGAAAGTGAGTGAGGATGAATTCGGAAAGTGGATGAAGAAAAAAAAACTGGCGTTAAGCTTGATGTGCGCGAAAAACGATTCGCGAGTTGCCTCGTTAACGGTTAATGGATACACTGCACTACCCTTTCAAAGAGTTACTCCTTAATGCATGTATTCACACCTCCGTCTTTCCCGAGCGTACGCTCAAACGTAATTGAAAAGAAAACGGAGTTACGGGTTAAGCTCTTCCGCAATTCAACTAGTGAGTCGGGGTCCTTCCGCGTCGATACTTCTCGTCTTTGAGAGATTCGAATTTTCTCTGGTTAGATTTATGCGTTAAAGATATTCCCGAGCTTCATCCGCGTACATTTACCACTGCAGGATTCGACTGTAGAAATTCCACGATTCTGACTGCTGAATTTATTCCAATTTTTCACAATCGAATTCCGCATAACCATAACTCCGCTCGAGGTATAGTTACAGGCACATATATTCACTCCGAGATAGATGCAGGGTGGAGGTAGATAGCTGTAGGCAAGAGTGTACAACGTAGTTTGTGAAATTTCTCTAACAAGCCCTATTCACTGCTGCAGGATGATTGAGGTCCATATTACGTGCCTAACCTACGCAGTGTGTCCCCTTCGACTGGCTATCCAGTGTCGTAACTTGATCGGACAGAAGGGGGTGCAATATTGTTAACTTTCGAAAGACCGTTTGGATTTTTCGCTAGGATCCTTTCCCGCCTTCGTCCCCGGGCCATCCTTATGTCCTATATTCACAAATCTTCTCCGATCAGGCCTCGGCGAGAGGAGAAGGCGGTTTAACGATGACCAGCCAAACGCGTAAGGTTTGGACGTTTGGAAAAGTGGCGGGTTTACGATCCAAGGCAGACTGTCAAACGGGCGATTTACCTTATAAAATGTCAGTAGCTTGGCAGATCACTGCCAGAGGCGATAAATTGAATGACAGTATTCCGCCGATCGACTCTCGTTCGTTTTATAACGCGAGACGTTCCGCGTTTCCATTATTGCTTCAAACGAGACCCGGTTTTCTTCTTGGTAAATTTGGACGTTTGCCTAGTGGCTCACACCGACACGTTTCCCAAACAGACGAGGTAAAGGAAAATAGGGAAAGAAGGAAGGAAGGAAAGAGGGAAAGGGCAGGCGAGGGGCTGCCTCTAACCCGCGCGATCGAAACTGTGCGCCACTGAAGACGGAGATGATAAGATTCAGAGTGAAATGAGTAGGTGGCTTCTCTTCCGTGGATATCTTCTTTTCCCTCAACTCCGCGTAGCGGGATTTCGATAATTCAATGTCGGCATGAGATTGGGTGCTGGTATCTGGAGCGAGCAGTAATTGATAGACGGAAGGACGAGTCGATATAATCGATATAGTTAAAATGGGTTATGCTGCACGAAAAAGATCTGCAAGTGTCTAGCCGGCGTCAATCTTTCCGGCTTAACAGATAACGAGGATCTTCGGATTTTCATACTTTCTGCTTTATAACGAGCGATTGATTCCCTCGTCGATTATAATAAACGTCTGCCATGTCCGCGTCCCGCCGTGTCACACCGGCTTGCACAACCACGAGAATATAATTGATCATTTGCGTCACACTGTCCGATGAAACGTAGTTAAACAGGGATCTATTCATGCCTCTGGGCATCGGGTTGTTAATCATTAAAATACGCGGATAGACGTGAGCCCGGAATACCTACATTCGCAATTATGTTGGGTCCGCGTAATTTAGGAGCGTTTAATTCACCCCCCGAAAGTTATAACTGTCAGAGAGATAGAGAGAGCTCAGTTTCGCATAAGAAAAGCGGTCGAATCGCGGGAATTTATCCTCGAAATAACTCCCGCTAAACTTATGTTCAAATAAGAAGCCATTTGTAGGCAAAATATCAGCGCGTGAATGCCGTGAATCGTATATCATACGTTGTGAACTGAGAGTGTGACGGGGGGCGCGCGCTGGGAATATTTTCCACCGTTTGTTCAATGGGAAGTAGATTGTTGATAAAAATTTCGGAACGTCTAGTCTCAGGGCAGGGAAAACCTTCGGCAAATATCGGAAAGGATTTTCCCCCTACCCTTGTCTCGTCTACGGCTTCAGAGTCCGTCATTTTATCCCTTCAATAATTCTCCAGCGATATCCAGCCCCGACCAATACGAGATGATCTCGGTTTGGGAAAAGCTCTCGAGATAACGACGTTATCAGGGACACCGAAAATGTTATTTGTCTACTACGTATAGTAGTGGTCTCTGTGTATCCGGAGACTGACGGAAATTGGCGATATCCTTGGAGAGGTGTGTTTTCACTGGGGTTCAGTTTCTCCGGCAGTATCGCAATCCCGTAATCCCTTGGATATATACTTTTGGAATTACGTACAGATAAGGTGTATTCGTCACATATGATATTCCGGAGCGTAAGCTTCCCAGAAAATCTGCCTTCCATCAGCCAAGCTCGATCTCTGTCATGAAAATTTCTACGTCGTCATGGTCAGGCGCTTATTTGTGACGTTAAATGTAGAACGACGTGCTCCTTTCTGCCTGAAATTTTTCAGGCAAGAAATCTTGCCTACGTTGCAACAAGTTTTCCCAGTTTTCTCGGTAATTTCCCATATTCCGGATTTAACCGCTTCTTGGTATAGCAGCGAAAACAGGAAATACGTGGGGCGAGATTTGAGCCAAAGTTCCAGCATATTTCAAAACCTTTATCTACCGGATACATATTTCACTCCCTGGGGCGAAATTTTTCTCGATGAAATCGCATTCCTGCGATTTTTCGATCGACTCTGATCTCCCCGGCCCTTTGCACTTGATGTATCGCTGGATTAGTTACATCGGTTATAACTTTGACGGGACTCATTGTTCACGTCGAGTTTAACTCGACGGAAGACCCACGTCAGGATGTCCAACTCTGACTCATTGCCACTTCCGAAAGGCCGATACAAATCCCTGCGAGTAAAAGATTAAAAGGTTGGATCCACCCGAATCTCACTCTCTACCATAGCTACTGTCGAAACGAGCCCATTTCAAGCCCACTTCGAACCACCTTAATTAACGCGATGCCTGAGATAGACGAGCAAAGTGCGGATATCGGATTCCGGGAATACAACCAAAGACAGAAAATCAGAAGTCGAAAGAGAAGGGAATAAGAAGCCCGCAGAGCATTCGAGTACAGCTTTCCATGCTTTATCGATTCAGCCCAAAACCATATAATAATTTCCCATCAAATTACAAACCACGATAACATCGAGAAGTCAGTAGCGTTAAACAAAGTAAAATGTAACGTGATTCACCCTAATTTGAGTATTTCCGTTCCGAGAAAGGTTTCTCGGTTTCTCATATCAGCAACATGTATATCAGTCGAAAGTTTGAGGAAAGTTTTAATCAAGGCGAGTTTCCCGGTGTTAAGGGCAAAGTTGTGTCTGTCTCCGAGGTTTCGTTTGCTTATCTTATATGATAGGCAACTGAAACAACATCAAAACTTCGCAGTATAGGGTAGCGAATTCATGTGAGCATTAGCGGAGCGAGGCATGATCATAAGAAATAGGAACCAGCTGAGTATCGTCGCGTCTGGTGCGTTCGCGTGAAGAGGGTAAGTGGAGATCGTGGCTTTTGGAATGAAAGAATGACGGAGCACTTTCTTACGTGAGGTCCTTCCGGCGGAAGTATTTCGAGACGAGAAAGGAAGGAAGAAAGGTGTAATTTGTCGCTGTCCTACAGGGACCAGGACGGCCAGGTGATCGTGACGTTTCATCTTCCTTAACAGGAAGGTGTCACGGCACCGTTGCAGCGATTTAGAGGAACGTTATTCGCCCGTTATCCTTACCCCGCGATGAAACAAAACCCCAGATATTCTTTATTGACCTGTTTTTCCTCCCATTCCTATTGACAACGGTATTCCTAACCCGACTCTTCCGTTTCCACAAAATTTGATTAAACAATAGTGTATAAAATAAGTAGCCAAAGCCCGAGTCAGAAATCCAATTCTTTCCTCCTGAGAAGCCGATACCTATTTTGGCGTTGTTATTTTTCCGCGTCCCGGCTTTTATCTCGTACCCTGAATAAACGCCTATTGGTACAAGCTGCGCAGGTGGCAGCGAGGATCTTATAGCCTCTTATTTCACCTTGTTTGTCATCGCTTGTTCTTGTTTTTCTTATCTAAAAAAAAAAAAAGAAGAAAAAGAAAAAAAAATGATTCGTCAAACTTTTTTTCCCCTCCTAACTCCGTTCCGGCAATCTCACCCGGATTCCTCACGTTGTCAATCCTTTATTTTTGAAAAGAGTGAACGATTCTCACTGCAACAGCGAGCGATACATCCTTGAACCGCTTCGAAGTCTATTCATCGATTCATCGATTATGACCCCGAGTGCGTTCCTGTCGTCTGTACATAGTCCTGAAGCATGCGGTGGCAGACTGCGGTAGAATAATTTTCCAGTTCGCGGGTGCACGCGAGGCGCAAAGCAGCAAGGGTGAAGCTAAGCAAACCGGAATGACATGGAGCGAAGAAGAGAAGAGAGGAGAAGAGAGGAGAAGAGAGAAGAGGAGAGACAGGACGGAATGTGGCAGGAAGGAAAGGGAGACGCATACCCGATCGTGGTTAAGGGTTGACGGTACGGGGTGGCTGTTGTTTCGGGTATTAGATCGAGGCGTAGGTTGAGACCACGACGTGGAAGTGAACTCTGATCAGCATATCGTCGGTGTTTGACGTCATCCCAAGCAGTTCGTATTTTATTACAACAGCGACGTTGCGGGAAGTCGAAAATTGTCCTGAGCACGTTTATGGGGTAGTAAAATCCTCGCGAGATATACATATGTATGTATACGCTTGCACAAAGTCGGACTGCCTCCTTTGAAACCAAAACGTGTTCTCAGTGGCCACCTTTGAGAGAATATATGAACGAGGAAGGTCTCCAGCCGAGGGTAAAGCAATACTGTTGTCGCCTAAATTAGATATGGAATCCTAATTAGCTACCAGGTTTGTTGAGAGCGTTAGGGGAATAGCGGAGAGTCTAGCTCCTCGCTAATTACCTGATGGATGATAGCACGGAACTATTTCTCATCGAAATTTCGTTGCAATAGACAGAGTTTCCGCGGCTTTTCCTATCTCCTCTTCCCTCCGGTATACCCTTCGTGTTACGGTACTCGATCTGGAATATGATCGATGGAAACCAGAGCGGGTTCGTATCTCTGACTATAAGTTTAGTTTTTAATCCTTGGGAATTTTCACAGGATGAAGGACCTTCGCGGCGGTAGAAAGCGAGGAACGTCTCTGATCCTTTACTTCAAAGATCGAGCAGTTAAACTTTGTCGAGTTTCGGCGGCTGCCATCGGGCTGCAGAAGTACAATAAGACGCGATTGGGTATTCATAGGGGTCCTTCGAGCCACGATTAAACATAGTTGAAAGTTTCTCGAGAGAGATTCTTGGAACGAACAAAGTTTCCCCGGTTGCGCGGTGCTTGCGGGACGTGCCCCGTGCAGATTCAACCCCTTTTCGGTTCACTCGATGGGATGAAGCAGAAGCGAAGCAGCGAGCAGCCGAGGCTGGCGTCCCGGCTCGCAGTGGCACAGCTCAATTCCCTCTGGTACCTCGAAGAAGGCGAGCTCGGGTCTCTCTTTCCTGCACGTTCCTTCCACCTTCTAGCCGCGTGGGAGAGTTTAAGAAGTGCCTCGTTGTTTTTTACGACCGTCGTAAGTTTCGCGCGACGTCTAGGCTGATCGACCGCCGATTTTAGCCTCCAGCTAGGACGGAACCCTTGGCCCGTACAAAATTGAGAACGAAGTGGCGCTCGCCCTCACACCCCGATTTTACTATACTGTATTATTATGGTACTTGGCCGAACGACCCCTGCCCTCCACTTCCCAAGGCATCCCGCATTGTTTACGGACCAGAATCGCCATCTTCGAAATCATTCCGCGTCTCAAACCCTTCTTCCGTATCCCCGCAGGTAAATAGCTACGCTGCGAGAAGAAGACAGGGAAAAGTTCCTTTCCCTGCATGCAGATACGAAATCCTTCTACGCCACGCAAACCAGGACAAAGTGTCGTTCATTAATTTCCACAGGCTCGTGGAACTCGGCCGACCTGCAACTTCCGCCAAGGTCCTATTAATCAGAAGGAGTCGCGGGTAGATTTATTCGTCCTTCTTATTTGCTGCATGGTTTAATCATTATACGAAGCTAGCCACGGCGAGGAGCGGCTATTCACGGCATGAAAAAGTTAATGGAGAAAAATCGCGGCCTACAGCTGCCGATACCGAGCCGCTAAAGTAAGAAAAATAATTTATCTGCGGCTCGTGTGCGGGTCAAGTCGATTTCGAAGACAGGTCAACTCGTTCATCCATATGTCCAGGAGCTCGGAGTGTGTCGGCGTTTAAACGAAACTGGGGATCGAACGAAAGCCATTAGTCAGTAACACGGGACGCATACTAATACCCTTTGCCGGTAAGAGAACGGCGGCTGTCCTTCGCTGCAGAGAACTAAAAATTGAGAACCGAGTCCTGCAGCTGTGAGGGATGAAATCTGACATTGTCTAATCCCATCCTGAATTATTATCTCGCGGGAGAAATGGGCCAGATATTACGTCCGATCAATTAGTCCTCGAGTCACCAAACAGCAATAGCCTGTCGTCCTTTCGCGGTCCGTGAAACGACGTTAAAAGTATCGACGTCCCGTGCCACAGCGAATGCTTTAAAATTTCAAACGATACTTCCCAAAGGGGCTGTGCTTCGTCCTTCCCAAATTGACAGCGTAAAATCGAACCTTTTACACGGTCAGGGGCTGGAACAGGACTATTTCCGCGGTACCTACCCCTACGGGAGTCCCAGTGACGTCAGATTGGCGAAATTTTATTGGCTAATTGAATTTTATTGCACAGTCCGAAGTGGACGATGTATAATTCGGTGTTAATCCGCACGTCAACTCTTCATCCCGCTGGTTTATTATCGCGGGGAAATTTCCGGAGGCACGAGGCATCGCTGATTAAATTTCACTCTGACGATGGGCGTACGTATATCGGCGAATTGTAAAGCTTGGGTAATGCGTGTAGACATGTAAAGATGTCTGGTGAGATGGGAAACGGGAGACAGCCCCAGCCGTCGAGAATTCGTTCCGAATGTGTTGGGCGCGGTGGCTGGTGGGTAAGGCACAATGTGGAGTCGAACTCTCTGACAACAAGGCGACGACGACGCTCCAGGAAAGCGAGAAGCCGTTCCAGAGCGCGTGCGGCGAGCTGCTCCTGCTGCTGACGGTGATAAATCAATATATTCTACTCACGCAGTGGCGTAACCTACGTGAAATAGCTTTTGTCGACTAAACCGAGGTAATACGCACGAACGAACAACCTGCAGACGGTTACCCGCCGATGGTGATGCTCGCAGTGGTGGTGGCGGCGGTTTTCCTGCGGTTATAGTGCTGCGGGTACAACGAACGAGAATCAAGGACCAAGGACCAAGGAGAACGAAGGACGAAGGACCAAGGACCAAGGGTCTATCCTCGCGGTTCGTGTGGGGAACCTTATCTGTCTGACCCACGCGCGCCGTTTCCACTGCGATAAGTTTTAAGACAGCGCAAATACGTCTTGGTCGAGGCTAATGGACCTGGAGGAGGCAGTATACGTAGTAGTTGAAGTATGACGTAGCGTCGTCGACAGACACTATGATGATTTGTGATTTGAGGAGAAAGAATTTTATCATAAATCGCGATAGATCGAAATCGAAAATTCACCTTGTATTAAATCATCGCCGTTACTGTAAATGTAGAGTAAAAAGGGGTGAGATAAACTTTGACAAAGCTTAAAGTATAACAGCAGTCAGCAGCTGTTTCAGTTCTGTGATATTTCAGGGAAGCGAACCGAGTAGGTAAGTACTCTGCGGTAATGGGGTCTGGAAATTTTTTTTGACACTTTTGCCTCGAGTCTGGCTTAAAGATGCCTTTCTGTAAATGGAGAGTGTTAAATATGGATCAAAGGAGAACAGCGGTAGCTAGAGACTTTTTATCAGGGAAAAAGCCCCTCCGCATACCACCTCGGGGCTTACGGACAAAGAAGAAGAGAAAAAGGGAAAGGAATAGAAGCTCGGTGTCATAAACGTGTCTATAACTGATTATGGGACCTCGGAATATTACGTCAAAACTAATTAAATTGTTTTTTAATTATAATTAAAAGGAGGCATAATGGATCGGGGGGAGTAATAATTACGCGATGAAAGATTCCGGCCACTCGTTGCAGATGGCTCGGGTACTAGGTATCTATAGGTATAATCAATTTCGAGAACTTTACAGTAGAATAAATTCTGATGAATTCGCGTTTTTAATTTACCAAATCTGCGTGCGTGCCCGCAGCATAGTTGAGGCGTTATTCATACCATTGCGGAGTGTTTTGAAGAAAACCTACGGAACATATATTACGCGTGGAGTAAGTCGACCCGCACAGTCCCTTTTTTCCTCTTTCTTTCTTCTTTTTTTCTACCTTCTTCTGTTTGTTCATTAAAAATAGCGAAGCGAAAACCGCTGAGTTAAAAATCGTCAAATATACGCACATCAAAGGTTTACTTCGTTAACGAAATATCGAGCGAGGTGTAATACTTCGTACGCATTCAGAGATTTTTTCGTTTACAACCAAAAAGAAAAAAAAAACGAATAATGAGGTAATATCGGCGGGCTACGTATACATACATGCATACATATGTGGAAAATGTGAAATCCACGTTTACTCTCTCTGTGAAAAAAATGAAAAATAAAATAAAACTGAAAAAAGACTGAAAAAATGGAGAAATGTATAAATCCTGAAGGAGAAGCGGGTTTATAGAGAGCGAGAGAATTGGGCGGGGGGGCAACTGCGACGCGGTATAGTAATAATTGGAATTAATGAAAGTAAGAGACTATTACGACGGCGGTAGGTGACAGCAGAGCTAAATTATCCATTAGAAGTTGAAGTTTGGCGTTGAGCCAGCAGTGGCGATGCCAATTAAGGAGTACCCACCACGTAAAGGTTCGGTCTTTCGGTGTAGATGGGTTTAGGTATCTCGATTTTAGCCGCTTCAACCCCTTAGGACGACAACTAACTTCTTCTCTGACTAATACGTATACCTATACAGCTACGAGGTATACCTTTACCTAGATACGTAACATTTCTCGGTGTCGCCGTCTGTCGTCCTTCTATTTACTCGACTATTAGCCCCGGCATAAAACAGAGCCGTGAAACGCGTAATGAGAAAGGCATTTGTCGGATGTTTACGCGGCTTGAATTAATAAGAGAGAGAGAGAGAGAGAAAGAGAGTGGAATGAATGGTGGTAACTTTTGCCCTGGGTACAGAGTTTTGAATTAAGATTCCCTCCCTTTCTCCTCGCTTTTCTCTTCATTTTTATCCCCTTGAATTTCGAGACCCACTTTTGACAATTTGACACTATATATAAGAACCAATTAAATTTAAATCAAGCGCTAATTAGATTCGAGCTTTCAGAAAAGTAAAATTTCATACTAATTAAATTAGCGCTCAGTCTCTCACGCCGAATATAATGCGCGGGAGCAGGTGATTCTATTTTCCATTCAAGGTAGGTATATATAAGGGAGAGATCGCTCGACTCATCGTAAAACGAAAATTTTCCACCCGAGGCTAAAACGGCGAATAATAAACCTTCCTATACATTGCATGGTTATGGGTATATATATACTCTACACGTGAATATATCTCCTCAATCAATAAACACCATGAACATTTTTTGTTCAAAATCACAGAAATATTTTATAAAATCAGTTTCCTCGTAGCTATATAATATACTTACCCGAAATTATGTAAATGTTGAATATCGAATTTTGAATAAAAATAGCAGGTCTATCAGGGAAAAGCCGTATAAATGGGAGTCTGACAACTTGATTCACCATTTCGAATCATAATTATTACAAACGTCACCCGTCGACTTACGCTCGTTACATAAAATCAAGAAACTTTTACGCCAGATGTCGTCTCAGATTCTATACAGAGTTCGGTGAGAAATTTGACAGGGTAGAGGCCGACGCCGGAGTCGGAGAACGAGGAAGAAAAGCAACGACGAAAAACGCGTTATATGCACGAAGGGATATTATTATTACTTTCCTTCTTCCCCTCGCTTTTCTTGTCGAAGACTAACGTCGGAGATTTTTCATACGATAAATTTAAATCAGATTTCAAACGTTTCGATATACATATATTCCCATTCCCATTCCCGAGCGAGCAGCACAGATCAAACGTATTTTTTTTTCTCCTTCCTTATTCTACCTACAAGAGAAACGATTTTGCAGGTCAGGTTTCGGCATTAGTGATCGAGCCTTTTTCTCTCCGTTCTCTTCCTCTTTTTCATTTTTTACACGACGTTTTACGTGTAAAAAGTAAAAATAAACGGAGAAATAAATAAAGCAACGAACTACGGGCATTCGGTTTTTCCAAACAAATGATAAATAAATACGATCTTAAAGTCGCGGATTCTGAGTCGTTGTTGGAAGCGGAGGCGAGTAAGGGTGGCGTCGAACAACACCAAAGACAATTCCGAAACCACAATCAGTCTGACGGTTTTACTTGAACTCGATATTCTTAACCGAATACACATTCAGACCCCAAGAGTCGTTCAGTTGTCTCAGTTCGCCTCATCCCATTTCGTACCTCAGTTCGTAACCTCTTTTTCCACTGAAACGACTTTAGATTACACCAAAGTTTACGTAGTTTAACAGGACTTCGGCATGGGACACGTCCGTACGGTGCCTTCTCTCTCTCCTTGCACAACTTCCTGATGCTCAGCAAACTTTCCTCTCTTTGGGTCACGTTATGCCATACACATATATCTATATATGTATATACATACATAACAGATCTAATATATACCCATATACACACACATGTGGGTATGTTCTTCCGTGCGTATATTTACGAACGTGGAACCGTTTTATGTATTCTCCCCTGACATTTACCAAGAGCTAAGTATACGCGAAAGTATGTACCTATATATGGTATTATATATATATGTGTGCGATGTATATACGTATATATATATGCAGAAGGTTGACGAGCAGAAATTTTCCTACCGTGAAGAAGAAGAAGGAGAAAGAAATGTCGAGATTTTTACGTCGTCTATAAAACCGCAAACCGTCTACAAAATACTTTCAAATCACATCTCATCTCATATCTCATCTCGTCTCGTCTCGTATCGTCTTGTCTGAAGAAGAATAAGAAGAAGATGAAGAAGAAGGGAAAACGTGACGACGTGGGTGTGTACGTTAAAAGTTGGAGAACATGCGCGCGTGATTTTCACCCGATTTTGAAAAATTAATGAGATTCTAATAATGAATCTTGCAGAATTGAGTATTGAAACTTTATCGCCCTTCGCGTCGATCGGTAAACTATCTTAACAGCGTTAACGCCTGAAGTCTGAAACCCTGAGTTAGTGGCGTTCGAGTAAACTTAAGGATTCTACATCCTTGGAGGGGAAACAACTTCGGGATATATACGTGACGTTCTTGGAAGACGGAGGTATAGGGAGTCTTCTAGGGCACGTGTCTTCGCCTTATATACGTAAAGTTACCCACGTTCCTTCCTTTATCCTCGGGGTACCTATACCTACTACAAAATATCGTAAAAACTCATATTATAGTAGCGCGGAATTTTTATTTTCGACATTTTCTCGTCCCATCTCGAGAAAATTTGTAGCTAGAAAATTCTTTCAATTTAAAACCTGCCCGGGTTTATTAACATTTCATTTTTCATTTTGTTATTAATAACCGAGTGTAGTTCGAAATTTTGTTGTTCGGATAGAAAAAAGTGTCTTGTTTTCCTCCATTTCACAGATACGGTCATTTTTCCAACCAATCATGATTTTCTCTTCATTCGTTTTTCCCATATTTCATTTAATATCGGCTTACTTCTGTATATACTGTGTATAGGTATATATATACATATACCCATGTAGGTACTATAAAGGTCGCAGGTTATAGCGGCTAGAATCCGTCTAGATGATGCAGCCGTTGCATCTGGAGGCCAACCAACCAACGTCAGCGAATATACCGATAATCAAAGTTTATTTTGAGCTCCAGTGAAGAAAAATTTCAAATATTTTAATATCGAGAGAGCGAGAAAAATGAGATTTATACGAGATAGATTTTATGATATATTTATCAAATTCTATATACCCTACCTAGCTATAAATATACATAACTGATGCCTATTCCCCTGTCAGAATATATTATATACAAAATATACATATTCAATATAATTCCAGCTTTATTTTGGCAAAATTTATAATCAATTTTATTCGTTATTGTATAATAGAAATATTAACAATACAATAATTTATTTCAATTTTATACGTTCTTTTTTTTTCACTTTTCCTTTTTCGTTATTTATTTTGGAATTTTTTTTAACTGGTATATATAGCCCGAACGTTACGAAGTAATTAGCGTTTCGATTGATCAACTAATTAAATTTACCAATTAATATTCTATTATATAAAATATTTAATCACCGTGAAAACGGACGTACGAAGGAATAATTAGAAAAAGTTGTTTTCCTTTCAATATGTACGATGGCAGATAATTGGATAAGAAATGATTAAAAATCTATTAAAGATTTTTGACGACACGGTGTATGGGGATGAATAATACACCTGTAATTATCGAGGTATGATTTATATTGAAATATACAATTGTGTAGAAGAATAATAAATGAATAACTCACCTGTAAATTAGGCGGGCAATGATCTAGCAGTTCCAACATATGTCTGATGTTTTGGGCGTCCTGAATAACGAAATTGAGTTCCATGTCAAACTCGCCTCCAACAAGCTGAACAGACAAAGAGAGAGAGGAACAAATAAAAACCAGTGTTAAAAATGTTAATTAACATAATAATACAAAGGCATCAGAGTTTTGTTACGAATTTCGCTGAAATATGAAATATATACTTCACAAGTACGAATATAATAATATATTCATGAGGAAATTTTCAATTGCTCGAGTTCTGGCATTAATTAACAAACCATTCCCGTGTATACAATACATAAATCTGTCTATGTGTGAGTTTACAGCCTTATTATTATTATTATTATGTACACCTAAAATATTGTATTTTTTAATCATCTGTCTGCAAATTTTAATCATATGTTCTTCGCATATTTCTGCATATATATATGTATAATGACTATAAGTCTCATGAGGATTAATTATTCAGGGATAATATATAGGTACATATGGGTGTGAGATAATAATAAAGAAAGATAATGGAAATGCACATATATATATAATGCGAGTAAAAAAAAAAGTGAAATAAAATAAGGACGAAATACGAAGAAAAATAAAATAAAAACGGAGAAAAAACAGGAAAAAGGGAATGAAATGAAAAAAAGGAAAAATAAGGAAGAAAAATTCTGGTGAAATGTTACGCGATTGCGGCAAGTTTACGCCAACGTCCTCTCGAGAACGAGAGGATTGTGTGAAGGTGAGAGAAAAAACTAGGGAAAAGAGAGAAAAAGAGAGGAAAAAAAGAGCGAGTGAGAGAGAGAGAGAGAGGCCTTACGGCACCGTTTATATCAGCGGACCGGAAACGCTGCTTCTGCGGAGAGCGCAATTTCCGGCCAAGTATCTCGCTCTGCTTACACCCCATTCCGACCGTCTTACATCCCGCGACGATATACCTTATGAATTCGCTCCGGCACGGTATTACTGAAGATAAAAATCCGAGTCCCATTTCGTTTTTTCTTTTTTTCATTTTTCTCTCTTTTTTTTCTTTTTCCTCATATTTGTCGACGATCATTTAACTTTTGATTTTCGTTTGATTCCTCGATCGTATATCGAGAGAGAGAGAACGATTTATTAATTTGGAAGAGAAAGAAAAAGAACGAATTAAAGAAAATTGAAAAAAAAAACCAAAAGAAAATGAAGAAGTCTTAATTCCGTATTATACGCGGAATCCCTCTGTTCTTCACCTTGGGCGTGAAAATTTCTGTTTAGTTGCTAAGCGACACCTCAATCAGCTCGTGAAAGTTACGACACTTTTTCAACTCGAAGTGTATAATAATATCGTCATCGTCGTCGCCGTACCTACTCCTCTTCGTCGTCGTCGTCGACGTTACTTTTCAACGATAAATCGATAACTTATGAATCATGGCCGCCAAGAGCGACCCGTTTATACTTCATGCATATAATATATAATGACAAAAATTATCATACACCTATACTATATATATATAATATACTATGCACCTTATACTTAACCCTGCGTACTTTGATATATAAATGAAAAAATTTCTCGTCTAAATCGCGCCTGTAAAACTGTTTAAACATTCTATAATTACGGACATTAATTACATTATCTAGATATATAATAGTGAAAAATTGGCGATTGATATTACATATATAGTATATATATTATATACATACGTAAATGTATATTATATGGGTACAACCTCGACTGCTTGCTTATTAGCAAGTAATTAAAATTATCACTGTTTCTTTCCATAATTTATATAGTTAATTAACTTTTCCTTCGAATAATTAGCACCTGGAAATAATAAGTAATACACGTAACGTATATACGTACGCAGCTAGTTGAAATTGTGGAAAAGACGTACCTACGGTTACCATCAGTGATATAATTATTTTGATAAATTTTATCCAATTACGATGTAATAATTTCAAGGGTTAATTGGTAAATTATCGAACGCTATTTCAAGATTCCCAAAATATATATATAGGAGAATTTACGATACTATTTTACTTATCTGTATCTTATTTCGTACCCGAATGTTAAATTATTAAATTCAGCGTTCTTTCTTTAAGAGGAGAAATTTTTCCACAAAATCTCACTCGGTTAGGTTTAATTAATTTCTTTGGTCGTTTGACGTTCGAGTGTAATAGCTACACGGAAAAATAAAAAAAAAATAAAACAAAAAAAGGACAATAGCAGTATAAAGCCTGGGGCACGCGGGGGTGCGGAGAGTAAGGGAATAAGAAGAAGAAGAAGGGCCACCAGGGCAGAGCAGGGCAGGGCAGTCTGCAGGAGTTAGTTATCTTATTCATTAAAACAACTGGCCCGTATAATAAAATGACTAAGTTCAAGTCGCGGCAAGGTAACTTACATAATTACACGTATAAACTCTACAAAACTGGATTGCGCGGAGAAGCCGGTGAGCCGCGAGCGAGTGGAAAGGAAAATCAAGGAATAAGGAGAAGCAGGGAAAGGAGAGGAGAGGAGAGGCGAAGTAGTAGGTAGGTATAGTGCGGCCGCAGAGCGTTGCTCCAAAAGTTATTTCCATCTTAATTAAATACGGCCTTTGCCACGCAGTTTTATAACTCTCGAAAAATACTTGGCCAAATTTGTGACCAGAGAGTATGAACAAAAGTGAAAATATCCGAAGACATAGACGGTTCTCAATTATTCCTAAGAGACCTAAATAAATAAATCTTGTATAATATTTACTTCCGTCGCATCGGGCCGGGTTAAAATTCACAATTCCTTCGAGACGATTACGAATTTTCAGAAACGTTGAAATTCAGGAGATTGAATTAACTCCGAAAGTTCAAAGATCTGGGAATTATTCCTTTACTTCTCAGAATGTAGAGACAAAAATCTTTACGAAAACAAATTTTATCTACTTCAATCTATCACTTCGACAGGATTTGTTAAACTCTTCTTTTTCCAAAAAGTAAATCTCAATACGATTAATTTCACCACTTATTCATTTCAATACGATCAATATGGGTGAATTTCAAATTCCGGAGGTTCAGCACTTCCGATCTTTGACTTTCGGAATTTCGAACCTCCGGTGTTCTTCGTTTCAAAGTTTTTTTGAATCGGCTGTATAGACTTTGGAAGAAAAACACCCTTCCTGAAAACTGTGAGTCGGCGATATTCAAATTCAAAACTTTGACCCGGCCTCGTTCGCACGTATAAGTTTAAAAAAAAGGAAAAATTGCATGTATGATATAGACGTAGCTTATGTAGGTACTTAACTCGCCAAGGTTCGAATTAATTACAGTATACCTACTAAGGGTTGAAATAAAAAAAAAAAAAGAAAATAATAAAAAAAGAAAAGAAAATGAAAAAAAAAAGAAGAAACTAGGGTAGTAGTAGCAGCGGCTTGCAACGTGGTGCAGTTGCTAATTGGGCAGCTCTTGTAGCTCACCTGCAGTACGCGCGTTGTTTCTCGCAAAGTTCTACAGTCGAGTTAAAGCCGACGAAGCAGGCAGCGAGCTAGGCCGGGGGTTATAGAGGTTAGAGGTGAGAGATGAGATGCTCACTCAGCATTGCAAACACCAGTATCTATCTCACGGTGCTAAATAGCTGGAGAGTTAGTTTCGGCTCTTGTAGGTATAGGTAGAAGGTATATATATAGACCTAAATATTCGGTTAAATGCAGCCGCAGTAGAGATCGTCTTTTGGGGTAGTTGAGCAAATTGCTGTGGTATTACACGAGGCATGAAAGAATTAGCATAATTTCGTGCAGCCGGATCAATGAGAAAAAAAAGAGAGAGAAAGAATAAATAGAATGTAAAAATAAAAAATAAAAAATAAAAATAAAGAAGGGAAACGGGAATTCGCCCTTAGGCCATTAATAATAATTATAAAATCGTCGGAAAACAAAAACGTTGGGAAAACGGGGGAAAGGGTCGACGGTGGTGCTGATAAAGCAAACAATATAAAATCAAAATTTCGAGCCATTGATTCTATAGGGATTGTAAATATACGAAAGATTGATAATTCATCATCATCTCTGCGTCAATAGCTCGGGCATAAGAATGGGAGCGAAAAATAGAGGGGTAAAAAGAAAGAAAGAAAAAAAAAAAAGAGAGAGAATAAAAAAACATTCGGAGAGAAATGAATTTGGCCAAGGGCTAAATAAATATACGTAGCTAACTAAGCCGTCAGAGAAGCAGCGAGAGGTTGAGGAGAGATTATCATTAGGAATAATTAGGCGATGTACAGAGCGGATCAGCTTGATGGTAAATTGAATGTAAAGATCTTTTCTTGAGCCCCAGCCTCCCGTGGTACACGTGGATAATAAAATGTAAAGAGAATAATAATAATAATAATAATAATAATGGTAATAATGATAATAACGATAAGGGAGGTAAGGAAATTTTTAATCGAGACAACATTTTACCTTCTCGTTTCTATACATAGAGTAGACGTAGACTTTGGGTGTAGGGAAGCATGTTATTTTGTAAAGTTCAAAGAAAATTGTAGAGAGGTCAAAAGATACTCGTGACATGCATATAGGAGGTAGTATAGCTACATAGACGTTTCAAAGTCAATATGTATTCTTTTGATGTCTGTATTTTATTTTTCGAATTTTTTCTTTCGCAGCTTATAGTATACTGCGGTTGTTAAAAGCCGAGATAGGATGAAATATTTTATCGAAAATACACATCGGAGAGGAAAGTTCGGAATTAAGTTACCTACGTAGCTCGATAGCTGTGTGGGCGATATGAAAACACGCTTTCTAAACTTGGGCCTAATTAGAACCTTCTCAAAGCTATAGTCAACGAATAAGCGGAAACAAACAGTGAGAAAAATGGGGAGAGAAGAAGGAAAGAAAGAAAGAAAGGCAATATTTGGAAAAGCCGAAAAAAAAAACCCGAGGAATAAGAGAAAGAAAGGAAAAAATAGAAAGCAGAAGCGAAAGGGTAGCAGACGACGCGTGCCTTGTAGCTGTATGAAAATCAGTGATTTTCACACCCCCGTGCGCAAGGATAATCCACCCCCCCCCCAGCTCTAGAGGTTTTTATACGATGAGCGAGAACGCGAAACAATACGTTCCCCGGCGGTGAACAACAGCTCGTCTATTCAAATTTATTCAATGGCAAGTGGATGTCATTTCGTAGGATGTACCTACAATGAAGAGAACTGCGAAACGCTGGGAATACCGAGGAGTGAACCAGGACGCAAGGATACGAGGATACGACTCGCTTTAGTAGTAGCAGCATTGTGACGTTATGTGATGAGAAATTCAACCGCATCGCGTAGGCTCGCATACGTGAAAGTCGATTTTTTCCCATCGCTCTCAATACCTCGACTCATCTTCGAGTCGAATTGAAGAAGGAAAAAAAAAACGGGAAAAGAGGGAAAAGGGAAAAAGTCTCACGAAACCAGGAGGCGGAAAAATTCGAGCCATACGAGCTCCCGTATAATGCAAATAGTCATTTACGATACGGATTAACAAACAGTGGTCGCTGGTGGGAATAAGGTGAATAAATTATGGGCTCAATATATACGCGATCCAGGCACCGGGTGGTTGTCACTCGGCTGTTGGCTACAATTCAACAGCAGCGGTCCTGTAATGTGCACAATGCAGATGCAGGTGTATACCAGCAGTTCCATTCTGCACGGGACGACGTGGTTAACGTGAATTCAAAGGCAGCACGGGCGAGCTGCAGCGGTAGAACACTAATGCTTACTTGGGCGGAGGTTTTTATTAGAAGAACTTTGCTCCCCGGTTGGTCTCGACATTCATATTTAACCATCGTTCCTCGCAATTAGGCAGCCATCTTCTTCTCTTGGGCTCTGCGGATCTGTCTGCATTGTTCCGTTATCCGTATACAATATATATACGGTTCTACAGATATATATATATACGAGTGGAAGAAGTTGAGGTCGACGTTGGTTTTTTTTTTTTTTTTCTCTCTTTCTTTTTTTCTATTCGTTTCATCCCCTACTTCCCGTTGAATTTCGCGTTTCACCCTGACTTGAGAATCGAGGAGTGTAAAGAGGGGACCTCTTCTCACCGTAAACGAAGCCTCGAAGATTCTTAGATTACTTTAGGTTCGACGTCGCGATGCTTCGGGGAATATACAGCATCCCACTGGATTCGTTGACGTCTACTTACCGCCTCGATCTCGATCTCGACATCCTCGAAGTCCGAGCTGGATACGGATGAACCGACGTTCTCCCCGCATTCATTGTTATACTTCCTCGAGGGCGAAAACGCGGGATAGTTTTTCCCAGATTTCCTCTCCGCCCCGAGCTGATTTCGCGTGGAAAATTTCGAGAAATTCTAAGACGAATGACGCGGTTTAAAAAAATCTCGCATAACGCATTGACGTGAAATTTGTCACTTTTTCCTTCCGCACTTTATTTGAGGGTGAATTTTTCCCGCGTACAGAAGTTTGAAGTTTAAAAATCCTCGAGATTCGACAAATTCTGAAGACTGATGCATATTTAACGAAAATTAAGACGCATATCACATCCTCGTCATCCAAGGGTCTGGAATATCCCCCGATTCAGATATACACTTAATTCCGTACAACTATTTGTCCTCTCTTCAGTTAATTAATGAAACTTGCGCTCCACCAAAGCCAATCCCTTATTCCACTATGGTGCTTGAGTATATCTCGAGTAAAGGCGGTGCAGAATCCGCGCGGCCAGAACCGCGAAGTTTAACGAGGGTTAGGCGTCGTCCCAGGGTTGTCTGTGGCGACACCCTTTTCACTGGAAATAGGCACGCGTTCGTCAATGTCGCCTTGGTAATCCAGCCCTTATTTTACTAACCGTCTGAATCGCGATTCACGTTTGTAACAAAGCTCCGCAGGTAATGTGGGCTTGTTCGTATTACAATCAGCCCGTGACTCAAATTTCGTAAAGTTAAACACCGCCGTGACATACGTGTGCCTCATGAATATTCCCCTTAGTTTGATAAATTTACGCCTTATCCCTGCTATCCCTCGTTCATTAATTATTTATTTTCTCATTATTTCTATTCCCAGCTCAATAAATATTGCAGTACTGAATTGATCTCGAGTTTTAATCACGTACTTGTTACGATTCATTTCCAACGATTTTTCCATTTTTTTTTCTTTCAATAAAACAAAACGAAGAAGAAGTAGGAGAAAAAAAGGAACGCTTCGCGCTCAGACGAGTACGATCATTAATCCCATGAAGTATCGCGTCTGTCTTTTTATCGAATACTTTGATTATGTTATAGTTAAACACCAGCCACTTCTATTTAATGAATTGGATTCCGGCAGAGTTCCTCTTTCTTTTTATGAACTTTGCAAAGTTGCGCTCGTCTATAAACTCAGATGAGTACAAATTGCTCCTTCGAAGTATCATTGCTGCAGGCATTGATCGCCTAGTTGTGTGCACAGTATTTTTCATCAGCTTGTTAATTATCCGATATAACGTGTCGCTAGTCAATTTCTATAATTAAGGTGTTCGGAAGTAAAGCTGTGTGAAACAGAAGCTAGAACTATAACCATCCAGGTATAAAAGTCTCGAGGGAAACTTTTCCGAAATATACGTATACGCTCCTGAAAGTTGTCGAACTTTTAGCAAACAGCACGAAACGTGTGTGCCTTGGGTTTTTTTTTTTTTTTTTTTTTTCGGCGTAACGTTATACGGTGAAAAGCCATGTACACGTACCTATATATCTATATACCTAAGTATAGGTATATATATACACGTAAGTGAAGAAAAAGAGTTTTGTTAGAGAGTTTGAACAAAGATATGACGAACGCGTTCGATCAAAAAATATTGCTTTCTGTGCCGTCTGAAAGTAGAAAAGTTTTTCAAGTGAATCAGTACATACAATTTCAAAGCCTTGACTTCGCGAACTTTATTCGGCTGCCTTTAGTTGTATTTTCATTTTCATTTCTTACATTCGATTCGATTTTCTTTTTCTTTTTCTTATTCTCGTTTTTGGCGAGAACATACGGTTGGTGAATAGGAAAGGAAAAAAGATTTCGTCACGTTGTAGATTAGGCCTTGAAACGCGAGAAAGTAAATTAACTTAATAAATGAAATGCAGAAACGTGTCTCGGACTTTATACCGACTTTAATTACTCGACTGGGGTAGGTATAATAGGGAAGGGAATGAAAGGTACGGTCGGCATACACCACTGTTTTCCTGGGTTAACTCGTTTTAATTTCATGCCCGAGGAACCCCCGCAGTGACCACTACTTTGGGTGGGTTTAACTCGTCACTTCACCACGGCACACATCCGTTCGTCCTTATACCAATGGACGTAGGTATACACCTACGTATAAACGAATTAGATACACCTCACACAACTGTCACTGTCAACTCAGTTAATTACATGATTAATCCACTCGGAAGTTTATTCGTCTTTAAATATATTCAAGCTTTATTCTATGACGTATACCTACAGAACGAAGAATCATTGTTTCAAATCCAGATTCCCTTCCGGGTTCCAAGGTATTTTATCCTGTTCATCACAGACATGGAAACAAACAGGGTAAAGGAATTTGAGGGAGGCATTGAAAATGAAATGGAAAAAAGACGGAAGGAAAAGATAATAAAAAATGAATAAAATCAAAGAAAAAAAAAAACACTGAATCTCGTATGTATATATATAGTACGCAGAGGTAGAGACGGCAGAGAAACTACGGTACATGTAACACGTAGGGTTAGTACGACTCTTAGGTAAGGTTATAGGCGACCCTTTAGAGAAAGGGGAGATTCGCTTAAAGGCGTAAAGGTTCAATGGGTTTCGCGCGCGCCCTTTATACGAGGCGTCTTGAAGAACCTCTAGTGCCAAGCTCCTGCCTAGTTGGTATAGGTATTTTAGGGCAGTGTGCCCTACCTTGGCCAAGGAAGAAAATTGCGCCACGTGATTTCGAGGGATGAAGGTAAGGGCTCGAGGAGGACTAGAACCAAGACGAAAAAGAAGAAGGAAAAAAATTTGTGAATATAAAATTGAGAAATAAAAAAGAAGCTGTACCCTACGCCACATGAAGAAGAAAAGAGCGGTAGATAGGTATACGTATAACTACATATTGAGAGAGAAGGAAGTGGAAACCAGAAGACAAAAAAGAAGTCAAGAATATCTCTTTCTCCCACTGTTTTTCGCTTTCCTCTCCATAAACGTGACAACTGAGCCGAAAAAAGGAGATAAACGAAAATGAAAATGAAAATGAAAATGAAAATGAAAGAGAGATGAGACCAAAGGCAACGATTCATCTAATTCATTTGTCGTTCACGCCGTCTGCCATGCTGTAATACGAATTAAGAAAGAGAATCTTAGCTCTAATTATAATAATAATAATAATGATAATAATGATAATGATTATTTTCTGTTTTTGTTCTCCTTAAATAAATTATTAACGTAAGTCCTAGTCTTGTATAAGCGGAGAAAAGTAATAAAATTTTCAACGTTTAAGTACCTATCTACCTGGCGTATACCCCTAACCCTCGTAATGCAATTTAATGGAATAAGTCCATGATCATCAGGTCTTGTTTTGTTTCATTTAATTAAATACATCTCTCTTCCAAGGTCCTTACGTAGCTCTGAGAGTTGATTCAAATTAAGGTGGAAATCCTCGTCGTTATAGGATCCAACCTCTGCGCTCTGACGGTATACAGAAATATAGATATAGTTACCTGGGTGTAGCCCACCCCTCGAGGCATCACCTTTTGCGCGGGGGAAGAAAAAGAAGAAGAAAAAAAAGAGAAAAAAGAAAAGAAAAACCTCGAGGGCGAGATACATAAAGTTGCGGAGATAAAAAACAAAGGTGAAACAAAACTCAATTATAATGCTCAACCACGTGCTTTAAATTCAACCCCCCACCCGACTGGCATCCCCTACATCTACATCTACCTCGGCTTCATACCCTCGACACTCTTATTAGTATTTTTCCATGAAAATGTTCAAGTTATTCACCGACACGGACACCCGGACCCGGCGCATGACAGGTAATAACGACGCGGTTCACGGATGTAATCGAGCCAAGTGCTCCTCGTGATTGAACGACCCTGGGAGTGCAAATTGCGGCAGGAGTGATACGGGATACTGGGATACCGGGAGAAGACCTATACATATGTATGTATTACGTAAGGGTGAAGAACGCAACGCGTACAAATCGTGGTGCAATCGTCGCTGGCTCGTATATATCGGATATCTATGTATACACCGATTCCGTACGTGGGTATATTTCTTCAAGTACCAGTCATATGCGCGTACCTATATGCCTAGGTACGTATTCCCTAGCCATTCGGTTATACAAGTGGAACGACGTTGTATATTTGCCTCGTTAAATCGAGAAGGCAGAAAACGAGGCATACGCATATATGTACCGATGTATGACTCTCTATGCCTCGCTATTTCTATGTATCGTTAGTCAATAGTCAAAATATGTACCGAGTGTTGAATCTGCGAGTGGAATCTCGTTCCAGATTTTCTATTCATGACGTGAATGAATACGTATTTGAAAATCGCCAAATTTACTCCGAAGTAAGAAAAAGAGAAAATGAAATTTCGGTAAACGCGCGAGTCGTAGGGAACAATGGCGACTCTACTCTGTATAACAGGTTTCGTTTTAATTTAAGACCATATAGTAGTCGTGTAACACTTGCGGAAAATTCTTATTATAGTTGGAGCTGGTGTCGCGTGTTCATGGGTGAAAGGGCACGATGTGGGGGTCGCAGATGAAACTGGGATGGAATAGGGTTGGATGGGTGAGCGAGAAAGAGAGACTCACTGAGAGAGGTCAAGAAGCAAAGCTTCCCGAGGCCGAAGAGCCCAGCTTCGGCTTAATTGCGAGGATTGTAATTTCGCGTCGCGTCTCGCGTCTTGCCTTGGCGCCAGCAATTTGTATCCAACTGAGAAGAGGACCAAGGAGCAAGGACCAAGGATCCCGAGTCCAAACTTCCTCTGTGTAGGTAGGTAACAAAGGAGATGGTATTAATTGAAAAGAATCTCCTCCTCGCAAATTTTTTATTCCACATAAAAGAAGGAAAACAGATTCTCGTTCGTACCTAGGTACGCCTGCACAGACCAGAAACTGTTAAACACCTGACCGAGATTCGAACAATGGTTGGTCTTCGTTATTGTTGTAGAAAGACCGAGTTGATGAATTAGGAAAAATTCGAGAATGCCGAATCCAGCGAAACGTTTCGCCAACAATGCGATTTTTAAGAATTTGGAAAATTCACCAGGTGCCGGTGCGACACCTGTATATTATATATCTGGCTTCGGATACCATCTCTGCATGGATCAGTGATGCGAATCACGTTCTTAATACGTGGGCTGCGACCAATGGATGCGGTCAACCACTGCGTTTCCGAATACCATATACCCACGTCGTATTCCCTCTGCATCTCTTGCATAACTTCGGTATAAGGTTATACCTACCTGATACCATTAACCGCATCCCTACATATCCGGTGCAACAAGCTATAATAATTTGCATGAAGTAGAACCGCGGCTCAATCCCAGTGTACGTGATTCGATCAACTAGACTGCGGCAATCTTTGGCATAAAACGGCAGGACACTTTCCTCCCGGGATGAGTACTTCCGCTTATTATTAATCACGAAGAAGTATGAAAGTAAGTAATCGAAGATTTTGGCATCCGCGTGTATGTATGTGTAGGTATACGCGGATAGGGAGAGAAAAGCTTTTGTTAGTTTTCGTTCAGATACTGCGGATGGTGCAGATACAATATTTCACCTCTTTGGAAACGCAACGAAAAGGCGACGGAGTAAATCGTCTATATACGTACGTATCAACGATAAAACGTTAGCGATGGATAGGATAGAGCGAGGAATGGCGTCCCATCCGAAATGGTCGATAGTTTGCAAAAATTGGGAAGTACCTATAGCATAGAAAGGAGCTAGCAGCCGAAGATACCATTACAGGAAATTGCTTTCATCGGCTAAAAGGACAAGACGGTCCCAGATGGCCTGTCGCCATCCTGCTAGAAGGAGACGAAAAATAAATATAAATATCCTATACCCCACTCATTAAATGTACGAATGGCGTTGGCCATAGGAGATCATATTGAAAATATATCCGTTGCGTAATTTCTCGACTAAAACTTAAACATAGATATTATATCCTTCGCCCTTTATCTCAAGAGATATAAAATCTCGAACGGTTTTATAACGAAAGTTTTCGGCTTTAACTGATCTCGCCTAATTGCTCATGAACTTACGAGATTTCTGCTGCTTTCTTAATCATTTTAATTAGCTTTATTCACCTTTGAACTGATTTAATAAGATTTCTCCCATGCCGAGAGTGAGAAACAAAAATCTTTGTCCTCAAGTGTAAGTAATGAGGAAAATTCCGAGCGGATCAGTGCTAATCTGATCGCAAGGCTTTACTTATCCTGCAATTTCTTTGAAAGAGGCAAGATCAAGTTCTCCTTTTTATTTCCAGAATCGTTCGTTCTCTCGTTCATTCTCTCAGTTTCTTTTATTTTCGGATAACGAGGGTGAACCAAGATTCACAGAGGATCGAGTATCTCTCGCTAGGGTCACCGTTCCATTTCATGTACGACTGCACACCTTCTTAATTATCGTTCTATCTTATCCGGTTCACCGACCGTTCTCACTGATAACAGAGACAAGTAAAACCTGAAGAGGATTACCGCGACTAAGTCCTCCTCTCAGTTTTATAAATGATCAAATAATTGAAAACTTCCCAATTATCCTTCCCCTAAGAATTATACACAAAAGTCCAGGCTGGCATGGCTTTCCTTGCGTGATTCCGCCCTCCAATCCCTTAAGAAAGTGTCGTTAATTCTCGCGTGAGTATACGCCGTGGCCGTTTGCTGGGACCAACAATTCTGTACAATGGGTAGTGCACTGTACATTGTATAGGTAGAGGTAGCAGGAAAGAGGCGGAACCCACCTCCAGTTTCCACTAGACGGCAGACAATAGTAGGACAAGATAATTAACTTTGTCAAAGGGTATATGTATGTAAGCGGATTCAAGTTTCGAGATATGGTTACGGGCATGTCTGGCTGTGATATATTCATGATTATGTGGGAATATCTGATGCGAACAATTTACAGGAATACACAATACTCCATATTATACGAGAATAAGAGATGCTGAATGAAACGAAGACCGCTAATTCCACAGCAGATATCTTTCCGTCAATTATTGGAAAAAGATGAATTGGCATGGTCCAATTAAAGACGTAATCGATTCTCTCCGATTATAGTCTTTAGTATATATATTTTCAGCTAATGAGTGGCGAAGGAGAATCGGCGATATGAAAATCCCATCTTCTTCATGGCGGTGATAATAACGATGATAATAACGATAATAATAAAGTAGGTATAGTGTTGCGAGATAGATGGAAGAACGGGGTTTGCGTGCAGCAGGAAGACCGGCGCCGTAGTGGAGAAATAAAACGTAGGAATGAAACGAGACGAGGAGAATAATGGGCAGGAAAAAAGGTGAATAGCTTTGCGAGAAGAGAGAGCGAGAAACTAGCGAAGGAATACCGGAGGCCAAAGCATTCGTGGGATCAAAGGACAGAAGGATGAAACTCTCGGGCATCCGGAAGTTGCAGTTCCTTCCTACGTCTACCTCTCGAAGAAGAATCTTAGAGGAATTTTCCCGTCAGAAAAATACCGCAATGCTTCACTTAGTTTCGCGATATACAACCTCGTGAATTTCATTCCATATGATAGACAATGATCAACTCACGGCCAGTCATCGGTCAGTAGCAAAACTGGACGCTTTATTCGCCAGATAAAGAATCGGAGGAGAAAAATATCGCGCAATATTGTTCACAGCGACGATTTCCACGATGACAGAAAGACGTGGAAGTAATCATGAGAGTTTCTGCGGGCAGCTGGGGGTCCGCAAAGTTGTCCAGTAACCTAATCCAAAAGCAATTGAACCAACGTCGATCAGAGAGATGTTGCGGATCAGTGGTAGTGGTGTTAGTGCCGGATAGAGTGCAACACCAAATAGTAGCTGTTTCGCAGACGATATACGATTCGATTGACTTTGTTCGACATAGTTTCGACTCCAGACCTTGACGGGTTTGTGTGGTAGTGTGGACAGCAGGTACGTGAATTTCATGGGAATCATGGGATAGGATGAAGGAGTGAAGAGAGTACGAATGGACCAGTCCTACACATATCTCTACGAATAAACTGGATATATGTATACCCAGGAACATGGGTCTGCTCGTCTGCCGGTTCAATTGTTCCCTTTGTCAGGGCAACTCAGTGTGTGAAAGCTTGACGTTGTCTCTAACGTCAGAAGGGGATAGTGCGAACGGTTTCGCAGCACGCTAAGTCAGCAGTCACTCGAGGGGCTGATGATGCACTGATAATGAGCCGAGTGTAAAATGCGGGCGAATTATGACGGAAGAAGTTCACCGATATCTGAAGATGTGGGAGTAGATTTGGCGGAGGAAATCTACGGAGTCTTCAGGGCGGTTATTCAACGGTGTGTAAAACTTGTGGCAATTCGTTTGATCAGCTTGAATTCACGCTAACGACATTTCACTGGTCGCTGATGATGCTTGACTCTTTGAAAATCTGCCCAAGAAATATGGAACTTGGTATAAGAACGTATTTCAGAGAAATGCTGACATGAGTTGTTCGCTCCGGGCTCGTACCTCGTACCGCTCTTCGTGAGCGAGACTGCTTGGTTTTGGATTATGACGAAAAGTTTAAATCAGTGTGCGTCAGCGGTAGGTAATTGAGGTCCGAGTAAAATGGGACAAGTTGACTGATTCGAGGTCAGTTTTAGGGAGCGGTGATTTTCCCACCCAAAAATCTTCCACGGTCGTTATCCTGGCTCAAAATAAATTTCAAACTTACAAATGGGAGAGATTCTCGCCCTGAGCTTCGTCGCTAGTAGTTCGACCTACTCTCCGGTGAAAAAAAAATTCAGGAAAAAAACCTCCCTGTCATAGTCTCCCGCACAATGGTGACAACGGATTCGAACCAATTTCCTTTATTGTAGAAGCGAGTGCCCAGCCCACGACCGATTCACTTTTTCGATTGAGCCAGGTCCCAGCGAAAGATTTGAGACGGTCGATATGGCTTCAATCTCGAACCATACTCGTCACAGCTGCGATCATTGTCAGCCGAATCGTACTCGAGGTTCTTTCGAGGAGTTATAAATTTCCATGTCAATTTTCAGGGCGATATTTTTGGCCCCGGGTTATCATGGCGATTGGTTAATTTTAAGGAGTCGGGTAACTATTCCGTTGGAGATTGAAAATTGAGCTATTATTATTATAGAGAGAATTGAGGTTCGCCAAAGAACGCTGCGGTATTAAGGGGTTGGAATTTTCGAGGATGGATGTGGCAATTCTATTCTGACTCTGGCGGTATCCTTTCCACCCTGTCTTATCCAGCACGTGGAATTCACTGTGAGACTAGAAGGTTGAAGCTGTTTCATTGCCGCAAGTGGTTTAGTTAATACGCGCCAATTACGAAGCCACCGCAACCCAATTTATATTAACCCACCTACCCATCCGCGCCACGGAGGACGAGAATATGCTCCATCCGTATCATCCCGTTCGTCTTCGTATATACCAAAGGCCCTCCACCTCACCTGCGAAGATTACGAGGACGGAATGCTTTGCGGAATATACCTACGTGTAGATCTCTGAGTATTATACATCTACGCGTCAGCATTGATGAGGTTGTTCGCTTTTACCGGGTACGAGGCTCTCAAATAAGCGTTCCCTTATCCCTCGATCCTCTCCGTTTTACTCGGCGTCTTTTGCGCGAGATTTTGATTGAAGATTCGCGCAACGAGTCGATTCGCCTCTAATCAATCGCACGGCTCCGTGATAAATTCGTGCATGAAGAGATGAGCCGAAGCTTGGTAAAAGTAGAAAACTCGGTAGGACGAGACAGCTACGTGTTTCTCAAATAAAATTCGTCGCACCCTCAAGGAAGAACACTTTTTCAAAATTAGATCTAGCGATGAACGATGAGCCTGTATTTCTCGATTCTCTTTCTAACCTCCCGTGATACCCTCCTCTGCTAAGCCCAGACTTTTCCTAATGAGAAAAAAAATTAGTGAAGAAATCCCGAAGTATGAGATAACATTGATCAGTTAATTCGTCTGGCATTTTTTTGTGTAATCTTGTTTTGCACTATCAAATCCACCCCAAATCTAAATTTTTTCTTATAATTCGCAGTGTTAGGGCAAGAAGTATGATGGCTGTGTATCTGCGACGGTGAAGTTAACGCAAGCGATTCTCCAGCTGAGCCTGTGCGGTTCAAGGTAGGATGTCGCGAATCGAGAAACTCCTCAGGGGAATCGTCATCCCCCGCAAACTCAACGTTCCCTGCGGAAGGCGTGACATATATACTATATATATCGTCAGATTGATCAATGCCTCTATATATCGACGGTTCAAATAACCAAGCGATATTCTCTAGATTCGATCTCGAACCACGCGGGAAAAAGAGACGAGCGAATATAGGTATGCGGTCAAAGAGTACGATACTCGAACTAATTTCACGAAGTGAGTTTGTCTCGTGTGTGTGTTGGTTCCCTTTACACGTATACTTTTTTTTTCGGTAGGTAGGTTATATATATATACCCGTCTCGTTTTTTTGCGGTTCATGCGCTGCAACCCTTTTCCGTAGATTTTTCCCAGTGGCAGAAAGAGAGAGAGAAAAAGAGAGAGAGGGAGGAAAGGAAGGAACGAGAGTTTGTTTTTGCGGGTAGATAGGCGATTATCGCGACGTCCTAAAGCGTTAATCGATATACTTTCGGTTATCTCAACAATCGGTTGGGTTTAATTGGATAAGTTATAAATTATTGTTGAGATATAAAATTACGGTAGATGGGAAGATAGGTAGATACCTCCCACTCGGGCCGGGTTGATACTGCCTGCATATATATGTGAGAAAGTTAGATTAGGACTAAACGACGTTGGGTGACTTGCGACGGTGCTTAATACACCTTTATATCGTCATTAACGTCCTGCATTTCGAGTGATCATTAAGATCGCCGAATCTCCGATCGTGAAGAACCGTAAATCCGATCTTCCCACTCTTGAAACCATCGAGAAAACTCCTGGCACAAACGTCGGTGTATTTTCAACGAAAATCATTCTCACTCCCCAATTTCTTCGGAAGAGGAACTAACGACACCCGAATGAAAAGATGCCAGATAAATCACACATCTTTTTCGAGGCTGAAATCACGTCTTTAATTCTCAACACTTCGAGCCATACTCTCGGGTGGCAAGAAAGCGTTCGAAGCTGCAATATAATTTCTAAAATTTGGCCGAGATGCGAGAGAGAGAGCGAAAGAATAAAATCTCGATAGAAGTAAGAACGGGAAGAGAAGAGAGTGAGTACAAGTTATAAAAAGTTTTAGGGCCTTTCGGTCCTAAAATATTTTTCGCATAATTCAGCAAAGGGGAGGAATATCATCGCGGTTATCATGTCCATGTTGCTGCTTTCAAAACGCAACATGCGAGACGACAATGAGGCAGGATTTAATTGCTCCCTTTCGTCCTCTCTCTGCTCTATTTTCCGTCTTTCAATTTTCGCACTTTTTATTCTCTTCTCTTATCGTTTCGTTCTGTAAGGTTAAAACTAGACGCATAATACCTAACGTCTCTGACGCTAACGATCTAATCTTTCCTACAGGTTGAATAAGGCGGATATCTAACTACCTATCCGTCGGCTTGCTCTAGGCCAAGATGGGATCGTGGATTAGAGCAGCTAGGCTTAACTCAATAAGCTGCTACTGCTTCTGCTTTCGGTTCTACTGCTACTGATGCTGCGCTGATGGTGGTTCGGCGAGTAGAGCCATACGTCGAGCCAGACAAGACGTTGGGTTACTAACAGATTGGGTTATCGGTAGTGCTCTGCTCCACTACGGTATACGACGTCATTAATTTTCAGGATAACACCCCGCAGGAAGTTCGGTCAACTATAACAACAACCCGAAATTCCGCGCTAAACACTTAAGCATCGCTCAATCATCATTATCACAATATTGTTATTACACCGTCGCAGGGATTTGGAATTTATTATAGCTATACAACAATGTTGAAGGAATTAGAAACTCGAGACCAGAGGCTGAAAAAATTCAAGATAAGGCAAGACAAGGTACATTAAATCTCAAATAATTCTGAATAGTATCTAAAAGCTGAAATCATTAGAATATTCCATCAGAGCTGACGATGAAACTGATTGTTTCCAAATACAGCTGCCGAATGTATATTTCTTGTTTCTTCTTTATTCGAAAACAACGCGTTTGTATTCAGTGAGAATTTGGTACACAGTGGCTCACGTATAGATCGAGGAAACAGAAACTGGGGTGGAAACATCGCGCCGGGTCCCATTGTAGGGCTTAAAACGTTTCCTATGCCGCGAGGAAACCCTTAAAGGAAATTCAGAGATTCAGCGAGATACTATACCCGGTTTTCGAGGGAGATACTGCGTACATAGGCACAGGTAGGTATCGATGAAAGTTCTTCCCGCGAGAATTGAATATGCTAGAATCGTCACCGCGGGTGTGACTTTGGTAGTGAAATGAAGCAGGAGCTGGCAGTTCGACGATTGTTTAGAAACGTTTTATACTTCAAACGGTGAGAACGCCGATTTGAAACATAGAGAATAAAGATCGGCGGAATAGTGAATGAGGAATGGGAATGAGCCGCAACTCTCAATCCTCACCGAGGAAGTCTCAGTAAATTATACACCCGATGGTGTATTTTTTACAAGTTTAAAATAAAACAATGAAAAATTCATCCCTCCGCAAAGGCTGATGCCCTAGAAATTCGCGAAAACCTGCCAGTTGGATATGGGATTCGGAATCACGGGATTACCGGATCCAAGACTTGGGATTTGGCCCGCGAATCGATGCCTCGACGAATACCAAAAGACGAGAGAACGCTGGTGGATCAGAATTCGAAAAAGGTCAATTGTACTCGAATTTGAACACTGGAAATTAAACGGATATATATCATGGCTTGAAAACTTCCTAAATCCAAGATTTTTTTTTTTATGTGCTACGGAGTCGAAAAAAAAAAAGAATCTGAAAACAGGTAAAGCTTTCTTGCGCAATTTCCGGACGTCCCGAAGGTCTCAGGAGTCTCAGGAAAGTCACGGGGAAAAGAACCGAACGAGGTAAAAAAAAAAAAAAGAGAGAAAAAAGGTAAAAAACTACCGCGAACCATGTAAGCCGGTACTTTAAGGGTGGTTTAGACATCCCGGTATTTTATCCGCCCTGGAGAGTACGTCCGGGGAAATAATATACCGTGACTCTGTATACGGACGAACGGAGTCTGCAACCAAACGCTACACCACATATGCTACGCAGACTGAAACACATCTAACTTTAGCAGATACTGAGAATTTATTCGCGTTGTATTGGCAGCTTTGGATAAATGACCACATTGGCTATTGGTGAACGGGGATACCGAGTCCCTGTAGAACCTGTGGGCAAAGAGAGACGGCGAATACCGTCCACCTGTACATTTCCATGGATATATCGCATGTACAGTGTCCTCGGTTCACATGGAACGGTGTATGTACATCCCGTTTTAGCTCCTGGCCGTACACATACATAGTCATTGTATTCATTCACAACAGGATGTAAATTCGCGCCGGAAACAAACTTTTCGATTATGTTAACAGCCGGCAGAACAAGTTCGGAGTTTATATTCATAGCGGAAACTAGACGCGGAATGCAGGTGGGAGTCTGACGAAATTCAAATATCTCAAACTATTTTAGGTCTATTTCTACGTGGGTACAACTTTGATCCGATCATTTCGGTGCGAAAATAACTGACATGGTGTTTTACAGGGAAAGAGAGATTTCCTGATTTCCTGAAATTTTTTTTTTTTTTAATTATTTCTATCGCTTCACACGACGAGTGTCGTCGTCGCATTTTCGTACAAGTATTTCATTGTTTAATGATATAAGACGCGGGATGAAGAATATGAAGTAAGCGAAGCACTTTCGAAGATTAGAGGATGATAAATGAAATTGAAATCCTAGAGAGAATATTATAGGATTGAATAAGGGAATGTGTAGACAGTAAATCAACTAGTGAAGATAAAATGTCAGGTGAACCGATATATACCAGTTCCGGAAATTGGTGCGGTTTTCGTATTAAATTGATTAGTTTTATCTACGTATAGAGCGAAATACTGTGAATCTCTACTAGCGGTTCGATTTTTACGGATTTACCCGCTTTTAATATAATCCAATTGCGGATACATGCCTGGCGAAACTTGTTTAAGCGTGAACCGCATCACTGAAATAATTCGCCACTAGTTTGAATTGATTGAAAGTTCGATGAAAGTATATCTGGTTACTTTTATTCTTCTATTATTTTTAATCCTAAAAGAGGAAATTCCAACGAAGACTCCCGGTACTTTTACGTTAATGAAAAACTAGCTCAAAGGACGTGGGATGGAGAGAGAGAGAGAGAGAAAAAAAAACAAACAAAAAAAAAAAAGTTGTCAAGTATTATAAAAATAATTGTGCCCGAGGTGAGTCTGTTAAAAACTGTTCAATACTTCAACGCCGTGGCGGAGCGGTACGTCTGGCTCGTTTCAAATTATAATCAAATTTCATTTTAGTTCAAGTATTAATTCATCAAGGTGGTACCAAAGTCTCGGAGGGGTTTCGCGCGAAGTTCTTTTTCCGCCAACTTGGACTTGCAATTTTTATATTAAATTTAAAAAGAGATATTCCGCGGATAAAACTTGGCGCAAATATAAGTAAAGGACGTATATTACCGCGCGAAAGTGTCACACGAACGGATAGAACTGCATAAATTTAACCTGCAGTTAAATATATAAATATATATATATACATACATGTATATATTTATTGCAAGTCTCAGTCAACGTCAGATAAAAATATAACCGGTACCCGATATCGCAGTTCAATCTGCAGCGATATATACCCAATCTTATGCCAGCTACTATACAGGTGCAGCTTATAGCTCTACTTTCGATACTTTCACACCGTGGGATATAAAATTTACAACCAACGTCGGCGTGTCTCGTATTTAACTGTTCTCGAGGGATACGGAATGAAAAGACCGCGGGAAATGAAGCAGGTAAAATAAACAGAGCAAATAATAAGGATGAATAAATTGTGAGAGGAAAATTTGAACGGCGATTATAGTCGGATGAGAAATTGTACGAATAGAAGGACCGTGTAACAATTTTTTAAAACCTTTAGTCGATACTAACGCTCGATGATTTAATCGAAGGTATAATATCATACACGTAAATTTAGCGGCTAAAAAAAGAAATTTCATCGCGTTTATTTCCAACGGATTTTTCATCATCCGTATATTCCACAGATATAGAAATGAACGAATATTCTTTTTTTCGAACTTCATACTCGTCAGAATTTCACTGGGGGTTTCGAGTTATTCGAGTAACTAGGTCAGCAAATATCGGAGAAGTGCAAAGGAAACAAAAAACAAAAAAAAAAAAAAAAGACGGAGAGAGATAGAGAGAGAGAAAATAGAAAACAGAAAAATGAAAAAAGCAAATACGCTGCAAACTCAAGGGCGAAGAATAGTATGACTGAAAGAGGGTGGCGTGAGACGTTGAAAATGATTTTCTGATGAAAGCGAACTCCACTACTTCATTTATTTTCTCTCTCTCTCTCTGGCTTTTCTTGTTTTTTTTATAGTTGAGGTAAACCGCAAAGCCGTCTTCTGGACACGTGTGACCTCTCAGACTGCAGGGTGAACACCGAGTTTGTATTATTGAGGACAACGAGACCAGCGAGGACTGACTCGTAACAACTTTCTCTGAGGGTTGAACAGAGGCATATTATATAACCACGACAACGAGTCCCCGAATTATTAAGGATTATGATTCCTCTGGGATTCATCCGCGCCTCGAGTAACTCCTCGCAACTGGGTCACGAACCGAGAAGCACGTAAAGAGCGGGATGATATCCTCGGGATGATTTTCTACCGTGTATTAACGGTGCAAGCGGGGATGATGATGATAAAAATAATAACAAAGAAAAGTTGAAATCAAAAGAAGAAAATACCATGAGGATATCTTAATCTGAACCACGCATCTATAGAAGAAGAAAGCAAGAAGGTAAGAAATATAAGGGTATAATCAGAGGTGAGGACACTAACTCGATGCAGTACGCGAACCGAGTTGGATATGGTGCGAGAATTGCAGCTAAAGAATAGCCATATAGAATAAGAAAAATAAAGAAACGAAAATCCCGTTGGATATTGTGCGGAATTGAGATTGGTTCGGTTAGGGATAGCGTTCTACGTTCACAAGGGATGAGAGAAGAGAAGAGAAGAGAAGAGAAGAGAACTGTATTCTCTACACTTGTACAGTCTAGTGGCTGGACACCCTTCTGGCAAGCATTGCATTCGCGTCACGCTTTCGCCGCTTTATATCTATAGGCAATCCCATGGCTTGGATAACCTGTTTGCCGTTTCTTTCCCAATAAAAATCCGGGAGTAAATCAAGGATTTCTTCTCCTTCTTTCTATTCTTATTCTTATTCTTATTCTTATTCCTAGTCGACTCTGGTTTCCTTCAGTCCGTACACACGTATACCTACATCACGTATAGCATACCATAGGCGTTAGCAATATCGCAATGGGTTGGCAAAACGCTGACTCAGCAGTAACTGGGTGGTTGTTATTCGAATAACCCGCGAAAGAACATATCTAAAGACGGACTTTCTATGCTTTCCTCCGTACCTTCTTTCCTTCTTTCCTTCTTTCCTTCGGGGTAAAGAACCGAGATCGTAGTCGTCGCCGTTGTCACATGGACAGACAAAGAATGGTGGAGCATCTTTTCATCCCGTTGAGGTATAGAACAACCAACCCCTGTACCAGCATGAAGTGAAGGACAAAAAACTGGTAAAATAAGAAAGAAAGACGAAGATGGTGAGCCCAGTTTTTCCGTTTTTCCGTTTTTCCGTTTTTCCGTTCTTCCGTATTTCCGTTTTTCCATTTTCTTCCTACGTTTTCTTTGCTCCAATTACCAGAGAGCAGGAAATTTCTTGAGCCTTCTAGACTCTCGACTAAGACCACGGTCATTTCTTATTTCCTCGTCTATTCTCGCCTTTCATTATCTACTATTTGTTCGCTTTCGTTTTAATTTACGCCACGCGCATTGAACCGAGGTATAACATGCACTAGGGAATATATGCGAGGAAATAATGCGACTCAAGATAATGTCGTGAGGAAAAGTCATGGGATGTTTCATAATGGAAAGAACACGATTTCGTACAAATGAAGAAAATCCGCAAAACTTAGCCGATTAAGAGGAGAGACAATTTCTCTCTTTTTTTCATCGACGTTTAGTAAGTTGTCATATAACTACCAGTCGTTTTTTGATGGACTCTCTTCAACAAAAAAAAAAGAAACAAATAGGTAAAAAAAAAGAGCTGTGAAACGTGAGAAAAAAATAAAATATATTAAAAAAAAGAATTTCTACTAACGTTGGCATTTTCTCAGGGGAAGCAAAATCCTGAGTTTGTTTTTCGTCCGTCCCTATCAAGAACAGAGTAAACGCTTGATCCCAAATCCAATCCAGTTTCCCAACTTTTTTCCGTTCAGCAAGACTAGCAATTCTTGAGCATGCGTATGCGTACCTATACCAGCTCTACCTATTCCCAATCTGTATCAACTTATTTCACCCACATTTTCTTGGTCCAGTAAAGACAGGGTGCTTTTTCCCTCGTGAACTAAGGGAAGTTGGGTACGCGTGTCCGGGATGGATCCAATTGGAACGTGACGACACAAAGCCTACGTGCTCTTCTTCTCTGAAGTCCGAGGCTCGAGTATACATTTTAATGTCGCGGTATAAGGTATGGGAGAAAATTTTGAAGGACATTTTTCAAAGAGAATAGAAAGAGTAAAAACACATTTTATCAATTTCCACTTCGCCCCGGTCTCTCATATAGAGTGTTTATTTTCACACGACTACTCCGCCGAAGTCCTTGAATATTTGTATTGTAAAATTGCGAACTTTTTCCCTTCGGAAAATTTTTTTTCTTCACACGTTCATTCGTCACATTTCACGAAAACTTCCTGTATAGAATATAAATATAAAATGTGAAAATATGAAAATCTTCGTAGCCTGGACGATCCTTAGATTCTCCACCGACCAGCCACCCCATACCACGAGGGGTGGTAATTTCGCCGAGGGAAACTTTGCCCACGTGATACACGTGAAGGATCCTAGATGTCACACGCACGTGCCTCTTATCCTCGCGGACGACGAGGCAGTCACATCAAAACCCGGCTCTGAATGGCCCTTCGTATACTGCATCAGGGTTTACGAAGAGACCGAAGGTGGATAACGGCCCAGTTTCTATTTATACTTGCCATACGTGAAAATAAGTAAGTATGAAGAGTATACCGGCTCTAAATTCACGCGTGAAGATTTTTATCGAAGTTAAAGTGATACGAGAAAGAAAAAAAAAAATGAAACTAAAAAAAAAACTAAAAAAGAAAGGCTTTTAGATGTCTTCCATCATCGAAACGTACAGCTTTATCTTGAATCATCCTTTCAACCTGCTTTCTGGATTTTTATTTAAGGTACATAAGGTGCTTTTAGACATCTTTCAGAGTTTTACTGTGCTTTGAATGATATTTGGGTGAAAAAAAGGTGAGGTGGGAAATCCCTGAGAGTACAATTTTATATGTGTAAAAAAAAAGCTGAGATCACAATTCTAAGAAGAAATCTGAGACCTTGGTATATATACGTAGTATAAATGGATAAAAGATATAGATATGTACATGCATGTATATATGTACAAATTCGGCGCTTGCAAGCTTTTGGAATTGGTAGTCCAACAAAAGATACACTCGGATGTTGGGGCATATGAAAACCCGGTATTTTGCGGACTCGCGAAACCATTGACAACCATTCAATGGAAGACACGAGCCGAAAACATCCCTGACAATAACATTTCGTGTGTGTATTGGCTGCCGGGGTATGGGGAGGTCAAGTTGTATTATTGGTTTCCCCCAGAGTCTGTTCATGGTTCAGGTTATCCCGGAGGTATTGGGGCGAAAAATCGGGAAGAATATCTGCGCTGACGTTACAGAATGACGGAGAGGGCGATCGGCAGATCCTGCAATTAACGATTGAAGGCTTATTATTTTTTTCTCATTTTAATCCACGCAGAAGAAGAAGAAAAAGAAGAAAAAGAAAATATTCTACCTCGCAGGGAAAATAAAGAAAAATAGTAAAGGAGGCGAAAAGTGGGTAGAATCACATTCATCCCATAGCGTTGCTCGCTCGATAGGAATAAACGGTAATTCGTTCCACCCTGAAACTCGAAGATAAAACCCGGCCTACTTTTACTTATCAGTTATCACCTCTGCAGGGCTTTGAGTATAACATTATATGTATACCGTGTACTTATCTCATCCCGTTCAATCGACAATCTTAAGTTTCCTTATCAACATCCAATACAGACATCGATGCGATGTATATATCCGCGGCTTATAGTTTCCCGAAGAATACGAGAGTTGAGGAGATTCAAAGAACGCAGAACGACTCTCTCTTTCTATTCGAACTCTTATTTCGTTCAAATTTGTCTTTCTCCTTTTTCATATTCACACACTGACTCGACGAGAGCCCTCGCGAGTTGTGCACGTTTTTTTCCACGCGCAGGTTGAAAGCTTATAAAAACAGAAAAGAAAAAGAAAAAGAAGAAGAAGAAGAAGAAGAAAAAAGAAAAGGTATAAAAAAAAAGCGTCAGAAAAATTCGCCCGGCGTAAAAATTTCGTTACAAATATTCTCTCACTCATTCCACAGGGAATTTCACCAGCTACGAGCCACAGGGCCAAGGAGCATATCTCCTACCGAGGAGACGTGAAGCTTTCCGAATTTTTCCGCGCTCCTCTCCTCTCTCTCCTCAGTTTTTCACGCACCCGGAAAGGGCCGACCACCGCCCTGCTTATTTTAAATAATTTTCAAGGTTCGCTATTAGTCGTTATGCGCCCGACTACACAGCGTCTTACGCGGATGTAAAAGGGCAATTTTTTTCCCAAGGAAATGGACTCTCCTACTTTTTCATGATATAATTTATAACCGGAGAAAAAAACGGATGAGGTGAAATGTCGAGAGTCCTTTACACGCTGGAAAAACAGATGTGTAAAACTCGACGTTTTCATACCGAAAAAAAATCCCCGCCCTTCGCCCCTCAGCAGCGGTTTTAAAATTCAATATAATTACTTAATTTCTCGGGTAAGAGGCACTTGACACCCTTCGATAGTTCCATCTCCTTCACCGAGGGCTCGACTATCGCCCGATACAGACGGTCCAATTAAGAGCTATCGATCCACCTTTCTTAATTAGCTATATCGTCGGCCAATAAACGGCGTTGTTGGGGCTCGTAGAATTCCTGTTGGAAAAGTGAGGATTTCCTACGTGCAGACGTTCGGCAAAATCACTTTTCCCCGTTCCCGACTGCGGCTGTGTACGAAATAACGTGTATAGGTATATAGGGAAAAACGCGATGATCGTGAAATACCTCCGCCTCGATACCCGCGTACGTACATACCTACATATTTCCAACCTTGTATCCTAGTGATATTAAAAACGCTGGAAGTTAAACTACTTTCGGGGAGTAAAGGCGGCAGTGAGTTATGCGAAGGGTAAACCACCCCTACCCAACTCGACCCATAAAACCAGGTACGGAGGGAGGAATTTTGTTCGGAAAATCTCGCCGAGGGTTGTTTTCCGTTTTTCTTTTTTCGTTTTGTTTCTTTTCCTCCCATTTCGTTATATTGACTCTATAAATCCTTATCAGGTTGTCGCCGAGCCGTCATCGGCATTCATTAACTAGCTGCTCGTAATTTTGGCTCGTTGGTTTCGGCCCATTTCTATATCTATACATACACGCCACAACACCGTGCTGCAGTTATTTCTTTTCATTCTTTTCGGAAATGTGAGAGAAACAAAGAGAGTGTTGGTAAAATGAGTTATACTGGCGGTGATTCGTGGAATTTTTTTTATACTGGTACGGCACACAGCCAGGTATATAGAAAATTTCTAGTACCTTCCCATCTCGTACCTGTACTCAACCAACGATTCGTAACAGAAAGGAAAGTATACAGTATATCTACACACGTCCGGGTGGATGGAAAAAATTACCACCCGTTAACCTTTTGCCATACGATCGGTGAACTCGAGCACATAGTGGACTGTCATTTTTCTCATGCTGTAATTAATTCAAATTTTACACTATGCAGCGTGATATATAATCTCGGAAACTGCAGGGTAGGTACGTGTAGTTAGTTAACAGAATACTGTGGAAATCTGGCGTCGTTACTGTCATCCTATCTTTTTTTTTTTTTTTTTTTCTTTCTTTTTTTCTCCCGTTTTTATCTTGACGTCATATAATAACGTGCGTATTCCGTATCGCGAAAGAGCTGGGGGATACGGCTGTATGGAAACCTGATAATATACTACCCCTCGGTTCTTTGACCACAACAAACAGAAAAAAGAATGACAAAAAGGGAAAGAAAGAAAAGAACAAAAAGAAATAAAACAAAAAACGGTTGACTGACGCCTGTCATCCACCTTTGTTTACAACGCAGCTTTCCCAACGAAGCAAAGAGGAGGTCGGATAGAACAGGTAACTCGATCCTTTCATGATCTGGGGACCCTGTATGAACGGAAACGTGCGATGGGGTGGAAATATATATTAAAAAGTGACTTGATTTACCAGAAAATAAATGACTGATTTTATTACAGGATATATATATATATCTCACAAGTTAACTTATTATGATCAGGTAATCCTGCAGCTGTAGGGTGAAAGCAGACCATCAAAGGGCGATGGATACAGTTATATCTGAGGGATAAATATTGAGACGGAAACTGGACTGTTCCTTTTTATTCCGTCTATCACAGTGGGTTTGCTTTTTCGATTTTCCCTTTTTTTTTTTATTTACGATATGTCATTTTGTTTGATCTACTCGCGAATCGTGCAGGTGTATAGATTTGAGATTTGTAGTATGTATAGGCAAACCTCGTGGCAGAGAAAACCTCTAGACCCTTTATGATTCTCGTTTTCTACGTCGTCGCCGTGAGGAGGTTCTCATTTTTCTTTTCTCTCTTTCTTTATTTTCCTTTTGCCAATTTTATTTTCATATACGTCACGATTCTCTACATATACTGGCCCGCTCTTTGACGCATGCCCTCAGAAACTGAGGGATGTATAGAGGATAGGATGGGATACGGAATAGCCAGGCTTTCTCGTTTCTATTCTTGGAAATTCCTGATTTCCATGCGGGAAATGTAAATATCCCTTCGCCCAATCTCGCGCACTTAGTTTCCTTCCTTTACCCTCCTACTTTATTCACGGTTCCTCTATACACATGGGAATATAGTACCCTAAGTAAGCCTATATAACATGTGACGGTACCTACTTCTTCGAAGACAACAACACCCACGTACGCAGGATCAAATCTTTCCTTAACTAATATTGCCTTAAATATTTGTTTTCGATTATTATATTATTTCCTTCAATTTACCGTTTGTTATCAAATGTCAAACTTAGCCCTTAGACTCTGAAATAATGGAGTAAAAAAATTGCGACAATTTTCTTGAATTCGATCTTTCTATAAACCCCGGATCTTCTGAATATATTCACTTCTCTTTAAACCGTGATAATTATCAGAATCGAGGTAAAATTAGCCAGCCTTGTAATTCCAGAATTTAATCTCCCTCTCTGAATTATACCAGAAGCTATTTTCTCCCGGGTTGAAGGGTCGCTCGAGTACCAGCCTCAAGATAACCGGGTATTTCAATGTATCGTGGGCAGCTTTATATCTTCTGCATTCTATTTATTGCCGAGAATATAAGCTCTCTGTGGGATAGATTTTCCTCCAAATAAAAGGAAAAAGGATGAGAAGAAGAAGAAGAAGAAGAAGAAGAAGCGGAAGTGAGGTGGAGGAAGAGCGGAATAAAATAAAGTAATCTCTTGTCCCTGAATTTTTCAATTACAAAGAAAGTATAAAGCTGACGTAAACAGGTGATCCTTCCCGAGGCAAAGTAGTTCCGAACATAAAATCCGGCTACACGGGTCTGTATACCTATAGAATAAAATTAAAAAAAAAAAAAAAAAACGAAAAGGAAAAAGAAAACAGAGGAAAATAGGATAAAACGTCGTAGAATTTATACCCGCCTACCTACCTATCTGTCGTGAATAAAAAAATTAAATTCAGTGATCCTAAGGCCTGGTCGTGGTCTGTACCTATACTATGATTTATTTTTTATTTTGGGGTGAAAGCTATAACTACCCTTATGTGTAGGGAAAACGCAATTCAATTCCTACAATTTCTGCAGCAGAGTGTTCGTTGAAAATCTAACTGGGAGGATTGAAAATAAGTAAGATGGTACTCGGGGTTACCTAAGACCGCGAGCCTAAGCGAGGACCATTCTAGATATCACTCGAACGGTTGAGAAAACTGAAAAGTCTGAAGCTGGATGTGAAGAAGGAAGAGGAAGAGGAACAGGAAGAGGAAGAGGAAGAGGAAAAGGAAGAGGAAAAGGAAGAGGAAGAGCTGCTCCCCGTGGCTCATGGATTACGAAGAGTGGCGCTGGCTCCAGAGTTCTGCGAATTGAGAAACTCGATACCCGAACAAAGAAATTTACTTCGAAGTTCGCGTTGGAGAGTTGATTCGGGGACTAGAGAATGGGAATCGGTATCGATTCTCTCCTAAGTATAACGGATGAGGAATATTTTCTAAATTGTATTATAACTTATATTATATTATCCGAACTTGTAACCGATTCAAGAGACGGGTCTCATATTTTCTTTCTGAATCAATTTCAACCAGTAAGAACAAACCGGTGGATATATTTTCGGAAAACAAGAGAGGGGGGACTTGAATGTAATGATTAAATTCAATTAACCAGTGAACTGAATTACGGGAAACATTCGAGCGAGATAGAAGCAAAAAGAAAATACAATTTCGAGAGAAGAGCCGGAGAAGAAGAATTGGGGAGGACGATCATGGCCATGGATTGATCAGTACACCGTTGTATTACTTTTTTCTCTTCTTTATCCTCGTCAATCCCTTCGTTCTCGTTGATTAACAATGATTACTATTTGCCAAAGTGCTACGTAAACGAACGTGAATGCGTTTCGAAAATTGAACTTGCGAGACTCATCAAGGAAACACACAATTCGCTTACCATACATATGTCTCGTTCATTGAACCTCGGCTCACGTAACTCTGGTGTCGATTTTACCGAGATCAACTATTTACATAGGTACATGCATACCTAATTGCAAAATAAATCATAAAAATATGAGATAATTTTTAGTCATAAAATGAAATTGAATGAAATGAAATGGAATGTAATGAAATGAAATGAAATGAAATGAAATGAAAAGTCGGCAAGAATCAGCCCCGATAATTCGGGGCTTTGGTTTAATTACGAAAGACGACGGCGGCGCCAAGTTGGACAGCTGGTGCGCCTTCAACGTCGAGTTAACTGGTTCTGATCGCGTTATCATCGCGACGCAAGAAGCTGCTGCTTCCTTCACGCCATTAGTTAATTTTGTGGAACAGTTTTTGAAACAGAAAATAAAAAATCAAACAAAAATCAAACTACGTATAACAAGCAAATGAAGATAGAAGGAAGAGATTGATAACTGTATAGTTATACCTTGAATATATTTATACAGCTTTCTATTTACCAGATGAAAAGTACTAATGATGGTAATAAATCAGCATGAAAAAGCCGAATTGATTGAAATGGGTGAATAGAATGACTGTGCGGTACGTCGAAGCGAATCTTAGGATCATTCGGGTCTATGTAGTTGTATATATCTGTTGGAGTAACTGCGAGGATCGTGAACGATCATTCGGCGCCAATAGTCATCGCTTGGTCGTATATAGCCTTCTGCAATTACATGAAAGGAGGATAAAATAAGGAGATGGAAACCGGAGCTTATTCCCATTGTCAGACAGCCACTGGAGGATCGATAGTCCTGAGGAATTGAGATTTAGAGAGGAATCTTTCATAGGTCACAAAAACCGAGTACCTATACAGAATTTGACGAGCCATTTTTATTATCCATTTATTTATTTATTTATTTATTTATTTATTGATTTATTTATTGCCGATGAACCCAGCAGTAAAGAGAAAGCAATAATTGAATCCGAGGATAAGTGAAACACGTGAACAGAGAAACGCGAGTCGCAAAAGCCGCATAGAAGTGAAATAACGAAACACTGAAGAGTCGGACTAATCGTAAAACGAAAAGTTCGAAATGACGTAAAGCAGCTTTCGAGGAGATTGATGACCTTGTACAATACATCGTGATGGTTTTTCGACTTTTCCTGAAAACCGACTTCGATCGGAGTTATAAAAATCGGTGAAAAGTTTGCGAAGAAAGAACCAGACATCAAAGAGCTTGTCGATAACGTCGATATGGTAACGGGCTGACTTCCTGCACGGGGTTCGCGTATTTTTCACACGAATCGTCAATAAATAGGTTCTAAAAAAAAGTAGACGAAATAAAACTACTACACAATGGGGGTAGGTGCAGAAATATATACAGTATCATATTGAACGGGTTTTGCGTAAAAAAGTTTTTAGCGAAAAACAAGTTTATGACACATTTTTTTCCCTCTGCTTGTTCTTCCTGTTCTTCTTCTTTCCTGAGTCGGGGATAAAGCGTGGCGTGACAGTCACGTCGCCGGCCGTAAGATGAAATTAATTTAAAAAGACGTTGGGGATGAATTAGTTAATCTTTATTGGATCTTACGTCGGGGATCTTGGTATGAGGCACTAAAATTAGTAGCTACTACATCGCCCGTACCAAACGACGAAGAGACGACAAAAGGTTGAAAGTTTATTTGCAGTTTTCCCTTTGAGCAAACAACTTTTCGACTTCAAAGATATTTCACCGAAACTCAAACCCCTTTTGTAAACCCAAACGTTCAAACACAGGTTGGTTTCAACTTACAAAATCCTCTTCCATACAGAGCGAAGAAGAAGCAAATTAAAGGGAAAATCCTCTTACGGAATGTGAACGCTCGCAATCAAAAGAGAAACGAATTATTTCCAGGAAAACCTGATTGGAATCAATTGCAGGAGCTCGCTAATTTCCACGGGATAAAAGCGGAGGAAACAAATGGAAACAATAAGTGAAAATACTTCCCTTCATTCCCCAAGGATATAAGTAACGCGACCAACGTTTTGGCAAGTGAATTGCAAGGCGGGAAGAAAAATCGTAATAAATTTAGCGGCTAATGTTGTTTGCCCGGTGACGAAGAATGAAGAAGAAAACAAAGGGAAGAGGAGAAGGCGAGAGCGAGACGAAGAGCAAAAAGGCGGCAGCAACAACAGCGTAAGAATAAAAGAGCAGAAAAAGATGACGAGGATTAAGAATAAAGCTGAACCTAAAGGAGATCAGAGACCGAGAGAGAGAGGAATGGGGAAAGAATGAAAGAAGTTGCTCAAGTAACCGCCCCCGCCTCTGCTTCTACCCCCGTTGCTAAAAGCATAGGCAAAACACGAACTTTGCGGTAAAAACACAGGCAAATATTATTTATGAAAGTATCACGAAAAGAGGGTAAAGTGGACGGAGACTTTCGAATACCTCTCTAAAAGCCCCATCCCTTACCCCAGGCAACCCTCCTTAACCTCCTCTTCATCGCACAGTCATTAATCATGCCATACTCGTCACGATCTTAGCACGCCAGTCAAACGAACCCGGGCCAATCCTCGGCCCGATCCTCTTAAAGGATGGAACACTAGTCGCGGTTTGTATAAAAGTATATAGAAGTTTAAACAAGGAGATAAAAGAAGGAAGAATAAGAAACGCCAGGGTATATTTTTCTCAACTTTCCAAAGAGAGGAACGATTATCAGCAAGTCTTTATGGAATCTGGGCTTCTTCTTCTTCCTCTTCTTTTTCCTCTTCGTGATAAAGCTATATATAAATACCAGTGGATGAACGTAATGTCAGAACGAAAGCGAAGCCATGAACCCCCGAAGAAATAAGTCTCTGATCGATAGCCGTTCCTTCACCACAACTCAGGAGATATCCCAGTGCCTCGGTTTCTCCCTTCGAAACTGTCCACCCTAAGTAAACAGCCGGTGGCGGCTCACCGCAATGTCTAGATTCGAGCAAACGCGCGCAAGACGATGTCAAAGACACATGATTTGTCTGACAAGCAAAGGCCCCTTGGTTACTCGACTATTCCTCGTGGGAGATCGATCCTATTTAACTTTCTCTAACCCTCTATCCGTGAATAGGAAATTACTTTGTAAGAATGGAAGAACGAGGACAAAGACGAAGAACGTTGATCGTAGATCGTGGGAGCTTAACGCTGACTCTTAATCCAAGAGAAAATCCAGAAAATTGAAAGTAAGTAAAATCTGAGCGAAGAGGTCGACGATGAGACTCCAAGTCCGGGGTCACTGGGGCTTAGGCTTCGGGTTTGTCAGGGCATATTCGATTACACTCGAACTAAATACCCCGGGGTCAGGATCAAAGCAAATGTGTTGTCGCCACGATGTTCGCGACGATCCTTTCGCTACTCGAGGCATAGGCGCGCCTCGACGAGCGAAGGAAGGACTGATCTAGAGAAGTGTTCCACGGTGGTCCTGAGTGGTTTAGAATATGGTTTCGGATAACACGTGGATATTGCTTCGTAGCCTGGGGAGACTCAAGAGCCTAGAGAGGGTCCGTAGCTGGCGAGAGAAGAGGGAGAGAAAATAAGAGAGGGTCATGAGAGGGTCGTGAGAGGGTCGAGACGGTCGCGCAGTGTCACCGGAGTGCACTCAGTGTAGGTTCACCGCAACGAATCACCCCCCTCGGCACATACCCCGTTCAATTGATTCCCATGAGAAATGGGGACGTACATACAAGGGGGGCTCGCGTCCATCGCCGTCTCTAATTTACCTTCGAACCTCGATAGATCACTCCCAGAACGAACACGCGAACCCTCTCATCTGCGCCATCCTCCCGCCGCAGATCCGAGGTGAGGTGACAATCTACTAATTCCGTAGGTACCCAAAAACCCATAGTTATTTATCGCGCCATTGAACCCGCGCCCAAAAAGGGTCAAGACCCGCGTTTCTTCCGAGTAATTAAATTCTCCTTTCTCTATATATTTCTTCGCCGCTCATTCGGAGTTTGAACTTCGTTTACCCTGACCATTGAATGCGGTGAAATTTCCCCGAAATATCAGCTCGGAATTCATTCTTGAGTCCCAGGCTATCCCATCGATTTCATTTCACTCGGAGGTTCGGGAGGATTTGATAGAGATTGCAGCCGCCTTTCAATTCAATGTCAGCATCCGTCGTCGGCCATGGATTGCACTGGTCGCCGTTTATATCACTTTACAGCCCACTCTGCTCCACCTTTATCGAGTTACAAGAAAACCGCTCGTCACGATCCTCGCCAGCGTCGGAGTGAAAAATAGATTCTAATATCGCCGACCACGCTTCTGTTCAATGTTCAAACTCGACATTTCTATCTTCCCCCTAATAATTTTTTCTCAAATTTTCATTCCCTGATCTCTCCGCTCCAACTTTGTCTGTGTTTATTAGTTCAGGATAAGATCAAACTTCCTTCATGGCCTCTGGCTAGCCAGCCTGAGGAAGTGATTAGTTAAGCGAACCGACCAGAAAGCTCAGCTTAGCTGGAGGCTGAGATTAACGAGAGAAACTGGGAGGCCGACCAGGGAGTAACCTTGTACATTCTCGTGGATATCCGTCAATCCCATCAGTGTTCTATGGATGGCAGATACATCGTATACCTACTATATATACTTGGACAGTGATGTTGCCGACAGTTTCAATCAGATTGGATTCGCGTTGCGATAATTATTAATGATGCCTTGTTATTCTGTGCAAGGTCGAGGAGGAGTGATTTTCGCATGCGATAACCGCAGACAAGGATCTCGTCGAAAGAGCCATAGAAAATACTTGAATAATGTATGAAGTGTTCGTTTAGTTCGTCCGTCTCTGAATTTCGACCGCTATAGCAATAATGGAGTAGCGAAGAAGAAGAAGCGAGTGGGTAAGTCAGGGCGAGGATTTTCGGTTTACAGTCTCGAGTAAGTTTAATCGGATATCGCAAAGTTTAATTACGTGAGCTGGAGCTTAACCCGTTTGTCTTATGCCTGGAATAAATACGTCTTCGGTGGATTCTGAGGGAATGGGTATTGAAGAAAATATCACACTGTAATACATCCATTTGAATTTCAACTTTATTATACAACGTTAGTTTACACACCTATACATAAGGGTGGGTACTGTTAGTCCCATGGTCTCTGCGTCGCTCCATTGAATAATTAGAATTATCCAAACTCCAAACTGCAGCGTGGCATTAATTAAGATCCAAGTAATATAATAAAGAGATATTAATTCGCGTTCCTCTCTCCACCCCCATTACATCCCCCGGCGTTATCAGTCCGGATACAAACGGTTACTTAGCCACTAATTAAGGATAAAGGTGTAGATGTGTGTATACGTAGTCGTACTACATATTAATATAACAAACTAATTCAAAAGCTAGAGTAACCCTGGCATGGTTACAAAGCCCATCCATAGTCCTGCGGAGACAAGAGATAATTTTATATTATCAACGTTTATAGCTATCGCTGTTTATGTACCTACCTATATCCGAGGACTTTATCATCGCCTTTCAATTTCCATAAGGATAATGGACCCGTTATAATATAACCTAAACTAACCCTTTGCTCTTTCGACCGAACCCGATTCAAAGTCTATGTGATATCACCCTGCGGTGGGATCCTCGCTCGCTTCTATATCCTGGCTAGGCGAAAATGAGTGATGGACATTAGGTAGACGTTGAGAACAAACGGTCCTTGTGATGCTGAATTTAGTGTTAATGACGAGAATATTCTCGATTCACTTAACATTTAGAATTTCGATCAAAGGCTCCACGTGTGCGCAATAATACCCTCTAGATTCTACGTGTCCCGGCATAGAGAGAGAATAGAAAATAGAGGAGTAGATGCAGTTGCTAGGATACCGAATATCATCTCTGCACTGCGCGACGTATTCAGCATTGGATATTCGTATTTGTTGCGTAGTTTTGAAAAAACTAAAATGAAGAGAAAAAAAAAGGAAAAAAAAAAAACAAAAAAAAAAAAACTAGAACAATGCCGATGGCAAACAAATTTGTAAAATTAAACTCTAGCTTCAACAGACATTTCCAGTTTGTAGAATTTCCAATACCGTTTGTTGTTCGGTACCTATAACGGTGAAAATTCGTGAATATGCGTAGCTATTCGGTATACACGATGTGTATTTATAAACACATATAGGTATGTACTAGGGGTAAATATATAGTTGATTACTGGGTCTCTGCAATATTAGCAGCAGCGGTATAGCGAGTGGGATCGTTTGATTGTCAAAGTTTAGTAATTCCTGTCTACGGGAAATACATATACCTGTACATCGATTCACAGCTTCACGAATCTATACCTACCTATGTGTTTGTAGAAATACAGAAAATTTCATACCGTATTCGGTCCGAAATTTGGTGAAAAAAAAAAAAAAAATACCCAGAGGAGAATAAAAAAGAAGTGAAACATTGAACTTCCGGTTACCGCAAAACAGCAAAGTCCTAAATTGAAAGACTCGGAGAACCAACAAAAGGACCTCGACGATTCGGCGAACGCGAAATGCGTATAATAAAGTTAAATAAAAGCTCCCTGCACCGGCGCAACGTGTATGCTTGCGTTGGTTCAACTCTAGCGCAAGTTTACCGGAAGTCGAGTCTCTCCTTCCTCCATTTCTCTCTCTTTTTCCCGTTTCCTCATACTAAGTGTACGTGTGTATATATATATAGCTGTTACACAGAGAACGAGGGATAAATAGCTGGGTCAAACCGATTCAGGTTCACTCTTCGTATTCGCAAGAGCAACTCGCGGGCCGCGGTAGCATAGTTGCAGTAGTAAGGTTCGAGAGAGGCCGGAGGTCGAAGGATGCATTTCCTCCTAGCCGGTAAGCTTCCGGAGAAAAGTTTCAACGTCGTCGGATAAATAAGTCAAGCTGATGAAGGAGGATATACACGTAGATATCTATACAGGTATACAGGTATACACGCACGTAGCTAACAGATATGGAACGAGTAAGTGGAGCTTGCAGAGAGGGGGTGAAGAGTGGACGAAGCTGAAGAAGCTGCGAGGGGATCAGAAGGAGAAAATAATCGATGATCCGGAGATCCACGTGAGAAAGTAGATGATATTATATTCAAGGTAAGAAAAAAAAAAGGTAAGAAAGAGAGAAAAAAAAAAGAAAAAATTTGGAGGAAAGAATAAGAGAATGGAGGAAAAAAAAAAAAGAAAAAGTCTTCTTGTCTTCGTAAGAGCGAGGTTCAAGCAAGAAGACGTTTGACAGACGGAAGCACGTCACCCTCCGTGAGACGACGGTGGAATTTTTTTATTTTCAAGAAACGAAAGAAGAAATAATAAGAAGAGGAGAATATAATAATAGGAGAGGAGAGAATGGAAATTAAAAATAATGAAGGGAGGTTAAAAATCAAAATCAAAGAACGTCTTTTATGGAGGTTCGAAATCACCCCTGTAATCTACACGTGTTTTCCCCGGAACCGAGGCACTGAGGTGTTCTAAGCCAGCGTACAGAATTGAGCTTTACAAAGCCAAGATTACAACAGGTGTGCCTCCGACCTGCGTGAATAGCTGGCCTGTTTACCTATATATTATTAAAAGCTCGACATCCACCGAGAAATTCGGGGTTCGTTATTGGATCGACACTTAATCAGTGTCGGATCAGTGAATATATCAGTTAATAATAATAATTTGGAGAAGGACAGAAAACAAAATAATGACTTAGTGAGTAGAGAAGAACAAACGAAAGGAGGTAAAACAAAAAATAAAAATAAAAACAAGGAGGAATAAGAAATAAAAAATAAAAAAATTATTCAAGGACGTTTGGTAGGGGATGCCGGGGGGACATTTCAATCCGGAGACGTAAATTTTATCCCGGTGTTATATTATTCCAGAGTAATTGGCTTGAAACCATTGGGTCATTAATTTTAATGGGTCTAAATTCGGGCGTGAAATAAAAAAGAAAACAAAAAAAAAAAAGAAAGAAAAAAAAAAACGAGAGAACAGGGTGAAAAAAAAAAAAAGTTCGAAGAAGCGAATAAATCTTCAAATAACAGCATCAATATTCATCCACGGAGACGTACTTTAAAACCACCTCCGCCTCTACCTCAGTTTCTGCTTTATCAGGGTGAAAAATTCATTTGATTGAACCAAAGAAGAAGCCGAGGTTGGGGTAGAGGCAGGCATGTATCTACGTGGATGAATATACGTATATTATATATTCTATACAATATACTTTCCCCGAAATAGCAGCTCGCAACCCCTTCGTAATATCCCTCTGATATTTTGACGTAGGTATATATTACGGCGAGCTTTAGCCTCGGCTCGAAGTACCGCGCAAAGCGAGGCAGGCGAGCGCGAGTAGGCAATCCTCACATAGCCAGGTAAATACATAGATACATATATATAGCAGAGTAGTGCGGGCTTAAAATAACACCTGTGTTTCATCTACTGCCTAAGCTTACCGAGAAAGCTTTGAGAAAGACGAGACACTGTATAATGCCTTCCATGGTATCGCCAGTTAGGCAGAAAGTCCCAGTTAGATGACGTCCTTTTCGCCCAAAGGCCGAGCACAAGCTAGCCTGAACAAACGCGTTCTGAGATCTTGATGCTGCTGCCAGAGCGGAGGGCAGTGGACCAGCACTCATCAACCGTTCAAGGGAGTCCATTGCTTCGCTTCACTGGATTACCGCGAGTTCTGGGCACCGCACACCTTAGCCTTAGGGGGTTTGGGTCTCGCTGTGACCAGGAATGAGAATGATATGAACCGAGTTCGCGACCCGGGTCACGACGACGACAGAAATGACGAGGAAGCTCCACCTGCGCCCCGAACCCGAGTCCGAGTCCCACGTGCCGCCGCGTACCCCGTCATAAATCCTTGCGGAAATTATACAGTTTATCCTCGGATATCTACTATCTATGGGATTTAGTCACTGGCCAATGGACACCGTCCACGATTATTATAGAATATGAACTTATTATGGAATAAACACGTCGGATTTTTCACCGATACACAATCTCCTCGATGGCGACGATCATGCCCATGATTATCCTATTTTTCCACTCTCGAAGAGACTTCTGCACGCGGTTTACGCGCCGTCCAGTCTGGGGCCAGAAATCGCGGCATAGTAGACCCGCGGATAAGGTGTTCACTCGAATCAGAGCCAATGGTGATGTCCTCCCTCTTTTTATCCTTTTATCTGGTGGAATGAACGCCAGTTGACTCCTTGGTGTCGGTAATCTATTCGTAACAGAAAGTCGGAGCGTTTTGTAACTTCTGATGGGATATCGTGTAGACCTTCGGAGACGGAGCTGGCGCTGCTTCTAACGGCAATGATGAAGATGCGGACGATGCTGTGCTCTGGGGCTCCGGCACTGGTGGTGTCGCGTATCGTATGATCAAGTCGCACATTCCGTAGCAGAAGAAACAGATACCCAGAATCATGAGCGTATCCATGTCTCGAGGGGACGAGAAGAAGCGGAAGTGGAAGTGGAAGTGGAAGTGGAAGATGGAGAGAACGGAGAAGAGGAATAGACAGACGAATAGGAAATAGGAATGGAATGTGCTTATTTATGTCCTATAGGACTTAGATTTGACAGGGATTCGAGCTAAGATGGACAGAGAGATAGATAGATAAGGAGAGGGGAAGATGAAGAGCGTAGATATAGCCACCCTCTTCTCGAAAACCTTCGCCCTCGCGGCGTTGGGATATATCCTTCGTCTCAAAGTTAGATAAACCTAGGTTATCCCACCCAGCTGTCACCAAAAAGTGTCACTGCACGGAGTCATAGTATAAACTGGTAAAGCACTTTGATACGAGAAAAAGGCTCTTGCCACGGCAAGGGATGAGCTGTTCTTTGCCCGATGAGCGAGGTGTCCGATCGTAGAATTTGACAAATATGTGATTAAAATAAAACGAAATCCACCACTGGACAATATTATCTCGTAGTTAAGGGCAGCTACGGTTCTCACTCCTCACTATTCCGCTAATCGTTGAAAAATCACTGAAACTATAATCATTGAATAACACAACGGGTCACATAATGCTCAATCCTCCCACGTGACGAGGGATGAAACTAAGACGAAGAAGAGAAACGATAATAAGAATTACAAAAATATGAACCACCGGTGAATAATCGCACGTCCTCTTCTTTTCGTCGAGTGAATATAACGTAGGGAAAAACGCCCCGCGGTAAGGGAATCTTTTGACTTGTTTTTTTTTTTTTTTTTTTTGTTTTTTTTCCTTTTCCTTTTTTTGTCAATTATTTTCAGCACTGGGGTTGACGTGGATTATCGCCCCGTATAAACTCGCTTGCGGTTTAATAATCTCGGCGATTTATCAACCCGATAAGTTTTGATACTCGGGCTACGTTGGGAAGAAATCCTTATAACAGATGCGATATCTTTGAAATTCGCCAAACTGTCGTCCCTAGTTCACCACGACGCTCAGCGTATGACTACACCATGGGCGCTCGACGGCTGCAGGGTGCGCGATTTGGGGCGGGAGGATTCAGGCAAGCTGGGCGACGGCGCGGCCCGCGGCGCCGCCACCCCTATTTCTCCCTCGATCCCGCAACCCACCAAACTCGCCCCTGTCTCCTCCTCAACCCTCGTCTTTCTGGTTTTCGACGGTACAGTAGAGTGGCACGATGTACCGCAAAGAGGTTTACTATTTTCGCGTTTTCCCTCTCTCAAAGTAAAACGAAACAAAAAAAAAAAAGAAAGGACCAAAAAAATCATTTACTTATTAAATCGGCAACGTTTTGCGGTTGAAAATACCAGCCTGTGATTCGTAGAAAAAAAGAACCAAAAATTTCACGCGAATTTGATAACAGCTAGTGATTTTTCACTCCGTGTTATATATTCTTTTGATTGATTACTTTTTTTCACAGACTTTTTAACACCCCGACGCTAGTGGTGGTGTGGTTTCGTGAATTTGCGATTTGTTTGCCTGCCAACGAGATCTTCTGAAAAGGGGGATGAAAAAAATAGAAACAAAAAAAAAAAAATCCTCACGTCTCAATTTAAAATTCGAAACTTTTACTCTGATTGAAAAGTGTGTGCTCAGGGATGAAAAAAAAAAAAAAAAAACGCAAAACTGCTGTAAGGGACGTTATTTTGTGGCATAAAAAAGAAAAAAAAAAAAGGAACGGGAAATTAAAAATCTACTTTAGAATATCTAGATTGATGAAAATATTGAAGGATTCTGAATACTCCGCTAGTGACAATCGGGAGAAACTTCTTCTACTAAGATGGGGTGGAATTAGGGTTGAGTGATTTCCCCGGCAGTGACGTGGCGGCGCGAAATTGACAAGAACTTGTGTGGCAAAATCGAATTATCATTCCCACGCATATAGCGTAGATACTAAAGGTCCCATAATTCCCGATAATTTGACGTTGAATCGTTCCTCTTAGAAACTACGGGGGGTTATCATTCGGAAAAGGATCTAGACGATTCGCGGAGGCACCACCTTGCTAGCATCGATAAATGGACGGGAGTAAAATTCACGATTTAAAATAAATGATAAAATAACAGATGCTAGGAGAATCGGTACAGTGCAGCGAAATGATCGAAAGATTTATACACCTGTATTTTAATCCGGGATTCCTTTAAAGCGGTAAAAACATTTCGTTCGAGTTTTATTATAAATTCAAACAGTTCTTTCTACATCCGGATTAACTATTACTGTCAGTAAGTATTGCCGTAATTTTCACACCGGTTAAACGACGTTAAAGATTTCATTAATTATTTCTACCTCTGTATTACAGTATTATTTAACCATGCGTTGATAATTGTTATATCTATAGATATAACTACCGTAGATTTAATTACATCGAGTTTAAAGAAAATTCCACTCCGTTTGATAAGCGGTAGAGAAAAGAATTGCTTGAATTTCTTTCGTATTCGATATTACATAAATACAAGAAGAGCCGAGCGAGAACAACTCAGTTTTCTCAGAAATATATATATTTCAAGTCTAGACTATAACCGTCAATTTTCGTTTTTTATAATCAGCCCGCGATAAAATTCGTTTTCAAATATTTGCGAAATTGTTTATATAATCGCGGAGGTAACAAAAATTCTGACGAGAGAAGCGTCGAAAAATTCGGGAGAAGCATAAATTTCTGATGAGTTTATAAAATGTGACAAGTAATTTGAAAAGATCGGAAATCAAGCCACGTTTGATCGTAAAATATAAAAAAAAAATTAAAAAAAAATATGGATGAAAGACTCGTTGATTTTTGGCTTTTGGCTTTTGAAGCTATAACCGCAGAGATCCCTGTACAGTTATTTGAATAATTCATCAATTAATTTTGAATCACCATGCGCGGAAGGGGCGCGGAACAGACTGGACCGTACCGCGAAACTAATTCATAAAACGAGGTCAGGGAGTCTCTGACCAATCAGTTTTGCACGAAGATCCTGTGGGCTGTAAGCTAGTCGGGGATGCCGGGGTGGAATATGGTAACGGGAACGGGAACGGGAACGTTCACCAAGGGCGACCGCAGGTTCGAATATTCAGTACTATAGCTCCTCCTAACTATTGATATATTCTGACGTTTACGACTTTCCCGCAACTTCGCGTAATCTATTGGCATACTTAGATTGTAAATTCTCCACCGTCACTAAATCCGCGCCCGTCTCATTGTCCGATACTGGAAAATCTCGCCTATATTTATTATATAAGCCGAGAAACACTATAAGGCTGTTCCAAATTTTTCAATAAAAACAAAACCAAAAAAAAAGAAAGAAAGAAAAAAACGAATCCCTCAAATTTTTACGGCGTTCTTCGAAAGAATACAAATTATTCATCCTAAACGTCTAACTTGGACGTTTTTTGATTAACAGATCTTCGATAAAACAGAAAACGGCACGTTTGGTTTAACTCCGTCTTTTTTTTCCAAATATCTGAGGGGAGTTTTTCTTCCTTTTTCTGTTCTGTTTCCTTCTTTTTTTTCTCTATCTTCTCTTCTTTCTTTCCCCCCGTGAATCAGATTAAACGTCCGTCGAGGGGAACCAAGTCCCGACTGGAATCCTGATCGTCTGATAGATCCGTGCATTTGGTTAACGCCGTGAATTGCATAGCAAATGGGATTTCATTAGTTCAATCTTATCCTATCGGATATCGTGTAGAAATTGTGGAACTTAAGGGAATGCCTATTCGAAGAAGCGGGATACTTTCCGTCCGATTCATGTATATTGCATGGAGAGGATATCTAGCGATTGAATGGAATTCAGATTCGCTAATTTCGGCTGGATCAAATTAATTAGAGAAATGAATGATCAAAAAGCAGAAAAAGAAGTAGAAGAAAAAAGAAAAATGATCCAGTCTTTGAAAGTTTTATTGATTGCTATTTTTTTTCACTTCAAAGAACGAAACGAAACGAAACGAAATATCGCAAATATATAGGAGCTCTGCAGAATCCGGACTTGATTGACTTTTTAAGCCCGTCATTTAGAATTCTAGTAACCCTGAGGCACTGTCCAGCTTTTGACCGGTCAATAGACGACGCGAGTCGCGGTCGTTTATAGTTCGAAACTGTTTCGGATATACCACGTCAGCTACCGCGGTTTGCGGTCCACGCTGCTGCAGGATGACCAAAGTTTCACTTCCGTCCAACGCCGACGAGCCAGTAAGCTGCAGATGTGTCAAGTTTATATATAATCTGCGACATACCATACCAGGGGCTCGGGAAATGTGGCAGGTTACTAAATGGGGTAGAAAAGGGATTATTCTCTCGTGAAAAAAAAAGGAAGTAGAAAAAACAAAAAAAAAAAATACATTCGCGAGTGCAACTTTCGCATTCGATGATTTATCATAAATTTTACAAGCCACCTCTTTACCCCGAAAGCCCGAAACTGCAGAGAACGTTTTCAGAACGAGAAGAAGATTACCGCAAATTGTACGCGAAATTTTCCAACTTCGGAAATAGCTGGTCGTTTGAACGTTTAAGAAATGGAATTGGGAGCATTGCACTGATATCTGCGAGTATCTGTGTAGGTTTAACGAGGTTTTATGTCGGTACGTGTAAGCTGTATACATCTACCTTAGTTTGTTCCGGCTATCATCCACCCTACCCACTAGTATAGAACTGTGGAACAACTATCCGCTAACTTTTTTGCCAGGTAATTATTTACAACTAGGTCAAACGAAGTCTACAGCAGGGAATTATCTCCTTGGAGATAATCCACAGATTATTTACACCGAAGATATGAATATGGTGATTTTTCAACCTTTAATAACGAAGATAAGAAAAAAGAAATTAGGAAACGAATTTTTCCAACCAATTATTTAGCCGATAATTTATTCCGTACCTCCGGATTATTTCAATCAATTATCAAGAGATTGCGAGTCAAATTGTCGGACGAAATCCCTGAGATTTGTAGATACAGTAGAATTGGCATCGCACGGTCTTGTTCCAATTACCAAAAGCGAAGTAAGAGATCGTTAGGTCGCGTGCCATGGCCGTGCGCTCAAACTGCAGTGTACAACTAGTTTGCCCTAATTAACTTTGACATGTCGTATGTTTGTGTGTTTTTACTTCTGATTAATATATCGCCGCTTGAATATCGTCGGTATTGAAATGTTGAAGAATGCTTGGAAATCGTTGAGAGTATCAAGGAGCGATTGATCGACTATCGCGCAAAGGTCTTAATTTGAAAACAAAACGGGGAAAGATTATACCTAGAGAGAGATATTTATCCTCACGGTTGAATAGATGGGAATAATAGATATTGAACTTTGCAGAAATGGATGGAGGGGCGAAATAATCGGCGGATGAAGACTGGGGAGATAGAAAAAAAAAAAAAGAAACGTGGACGAGGCGGAGGGAATAGTTCGAATAATGGAATACATTCGTCGAAAATTCGTAGTAAAGACTCCAAGTCATCTATTTCTTCGATAGTCTCGGCGACAAAAGAAGATATAGAGAAGATTTGAGATCGTGTTCGATCGCGGCTGTCTACTGTGGACTTTTCAAGTATAACAAATGGTTAATCGATATCAGAGAGGGAGAGGAAAAATAAGAGGAAAAAGAAGAGGAGACAGGAATCCAGTATGTGTGTAGAGGAAGAGTACGACCTACCGTACGTAGAAAAATCCTCGTCCTCGGTGAAGGATAAAAATACTTACAGTATCCTATAACGCGTGGGGGAGTCTGAAGTCTGATAATACGTACCTGAAACAAGAACGGAGTAAAGTATTGAAAAACGGTGCTTGAAAATGAGGCAAAACCCTAAGTACCGAAGAGGCAAAAGAGAAATGTAATATCAAGGAAAATGACGTCGGGTGTCGAGTGCTGGACCTCGACTCGGGCTTGGTGAAGTTGAGTAAAAGTTAATGCCGGGAAACTCATAAAGCACTAAACAAAAGGGTGAATCTTTTAATCCTCTTTGATAGCCGAGCCCGCGGCAAAGGTACAACTTTTCCCGTTTCACGTTTGTTTTCCCAAAACTTTAATCTTTCCTAACATTTTCGCCATTCATTTCACTCCTTATCACACGTAGCTTCTTCGCCTGCATCAACCCCTTCGCGGGTCATCGACAACCCGAAATTCGAGTTCAAACGAATCAACGTTTCCTCACGATTAGTGGAATTCTCGAAGGTCTGATTATCGAGTTCCCTCAAAAACTTCACTTTCCAGAGGATATACCATACATGTGTATATACCTAATATACGTATGTATACGTATATACGACGGATAACAAATTCTGTCGCATATTTCGTTGAGGTGGACTGAAATCCATGCGCGTTTATATCGAACAGACTGAATTCTGTACATATATACCTAATATATAGATATATAGTTGTATGTGATAGAATTTCATCCAACCGCTTGACTAAGGCGACGAAGAATTTCGCACCCCTACCGTTCAGTATTGCAGAACGGAGTCAAATTTCAAAGTCAGAGACAGTGTGTCGGTTTAAATTTGACAAGGATCCTAAAATCCTGTCCCCTACCTACCTACCTATATATATATCTCTGTGTACGTATGTAATTAAGAATAATAATTGTCTTTTCCCTGTATAGTGTTTAATTACGTAATCAATTCAGATTAATTAATTAACAATAAATCAACGGAAAATTATTTACCTTCGTATATAATTAAGAGGATAATCTCCCGCGATTTTGGGAAATAAAAAAACAAAAAAAAATCCTCAAATAATCTAACCCGTCCCTTTTTCAAATTTTCCAACACCACATCTACCGCGATTTACCTATATCCACCTCTACCTACCACGGTGAAGTGGTATGAGCGGTAAACGGTCGCTTTTCGGTTTATCTGCTTTCGCTTGCTCGTTGGATCGTTCGGCCATGGTACGTGACCCCAGCATCCATGTGACGTAGGAAACAAGATTTACGGTCGCACGTGAATTAACGCGTTTTTTTTTCTCTCCCTTTTTTTTTTTGTTGTTTTTATTATTATTATTGCGGCAAAGTCTCGCGCAGAAAACAAAAAAAAAAAAAAAAAAAACGAAAAAAAATAACAAATGGGGGAAAAAAAAAAAATGATATCTACCTACCTTCGTAAGCCCAGACTTTGTAACACCCTGATGAAATTGGTGTTGAGTGAAGTAGAGCCTAAAGTACTCGGCGTACTGGTATACTGGTACGTAATAAAGGGTGCAGTGGCTGGTAGTCGTCGTCGAGGTTCAAAATTTTATCCCATAAAACTTGCGGGTGGAGGAAAATAAATGAAGTTTTCCCTTTTTTTTTTCTATTTTTTTATTTCTTTTATTTACTATTTGTTTCTTCTTTTTTTCTTTCTTTTATACTTAAATTGAAATGCAAATTTTCATTTATAACGGTGCAGGGTACACATGATCGTTCAAGCTAGATATATATATGTACATCCATATATACGTATATACATGTAAAAATAGAAGTTGATCTACAATTTTATGTTACTTTCAGTTGGACGAAAATTAGAATGGAAAATATCAAATTCCTGCTTTTATAATGCTAGTAGCATGTGTGTGGGTGTGTACAGCTGCTGGTTCTTCTATATCGTATAAATCCGATAAAATAAACGATTAAGGAAGTTCTAAAGGACTGAAAAGTGTTATCCAACGCTTAGGAAAATTGTTGTTGATGAAGTGGGTACAGCGAGACGTTGTTAAATAAGTAATCATGTTGTTCCAACAGCAACTTCTTCTTCATTTCCTTCTTCTTCTTCTTCTTCTTCTTCTTCTTCTTCTTCATTTCCTTCTTCTTCTTCTTCTTCTTCTTCTTCTTCTTCTTCTTCTTCAATTCTTCTTCTTCCTCTCAGGTATTCATTCTTCTCTTAGTCTTTGGCAATGGGGAACTTTTCATAGAATGAAGGTTAACTCAAGACATCCGAAAGTAACAAGAAGGTAAGAAAGAGAGACAAAAAAAAAACAAAAAAAGTAAAAAGTAGGAAAAAAAGAAGTCTGAGAAGAAGAAGAAGAATAAAATTACTGCTGCTCGAGCTCGCGAAAGGCGTCACAAAAGAAAAGTTAAATTGAAATATCCTGTCTGTCATGCGACGACTCGACGGAGTGCTTTCACTCCGTTTTTCGTTTTTTTTCCTTTTCTCTTTAAACCGAAAAGTGGGCAAAAACAAAAAAAAAACTGTAGAAAACAAAAAAAAAAAAATACTCATGCTAGGTGAAAATCAGAGACAGATTAGCGGAACGTGTTATACAAAAATAGATTGAAACTCTATATCAAAGTCGTTTATTAATATTTATGTATTTATTATCCGCTTTTTTTCGTCACCTTTTTTTTCACCCATGTACATAATATACGTACACGAGTAAATTGTTCTACTATGTAAATTTTGTAGACCGATTTATTATCAATAATATCGCAGGTGTATATTACATAGAAATTTTATTCTATATATTTTCGGAATTTACACAGAGAATTACTGCAATTGCGTGAATGTAAATTATTCTATACGTGATAAAAAAAAAAAAGATATAAAAATAAAAATAATAAAAACCAAAACAAACGAAAGAGAAAAATAAATAAATAAATAAATAAATTTCCACAACCGTATCCACTACCGAAAGGGATCAATTAAAACCCGATTCATCAAAGCGGGATGAATATTCACCGGCGAGCAAACTTCCATAAATTTGAGTGTGATTGTTCGCGTGAAATCGTGTGCATCCCCCGGATATATCGGTTGCGGCAAATGTAAATGCAGCTGTTTGTTCGGTTTTCATTTGATTACAATTTTTTTTTTCTGCTTCCATCAATCCTTCTTCCATACTATGTATAGCTTGCACGTGAAACGTATTGCTCGCTGGAAAAAGTAGGAAAAAAAAAAACAAAAAGAATCATCCCACTTTTTACCATTTCAATTTTTTCACTTTTTCTTTCTTTCTTTTCTTTTTTCGTCAATCAAAACCCAGACACGATACCTTCTTGATTTTCTATAGACTTCGTGAATTGAATTAGGCCGAAATCCATAAAATATATTTCCCCGTTAACAGGAATAATTCTGAAAAGGAAAAATAAAGGGAGTTCTCTGGAATCAATCGAGGTCTGATTTTAGCGCGCTTGTTCCTAATTACTTATCATTCTGTCTCTGATTTTTAGCGAAAGGATGATATAAATATGAAAATAGAAGAAAAAATACGTGTAAAACTTATAATCGTTGTTAATCTTGTCGTATTTTCGTGCAGAAGTAAAATCCTTCGTATATTCAAGACGAGATTTGAGATTACAGTTTGGTATAAAGCACGTCTCGGGGCTTTGCGAACTATAATTTTTCTGTCGCTCGGGTAGGTAGCTAGAGGTAGATGGGTAGATGGTTTAGTATATAAGGTACGTAGGTATACAATACATAGAAACTTTGAAATATCCCATGCATATGAATATGCGGAATGACTACCTACGCCGGTACCCTACCCCCTGACAAAGTATAAATAGGGAAGTAAGAGAGGCGAGGAGAAGGGTAAGGGAAGAGGATAGAGGAACCGTAGAATGGTGGGAGGAGCACTGGTGCATAAATTTCGCGGAATGGAACTGTCTTGGATTGTTCCGAATCCCGAATGCTTTCCAGATGTTGCTCGCGCCCCAGTCGACATACAAGGGTGGCTTTTCCCGCGCATTTCAACCCCATTTATGCGCGGACCATGATAACCATTTAATTTCATTTCACATCGCAATATTCTCTCTATATATAAGAACCAAATTCGTTTACAAATTTCTATAGTTTCACAATTTTTCTTTAACACCGATAAAGTCTCGGCCTCTTTTGACTTTTATCAAAAATCCTGATCCCCATTTATGTACAAATATCCGTCCCTCTATCTATCCAAAGCTCCGAAAGCTCTAGCTTTCGCGATATTAGTATTGCCGAGATCACCGCGCACCAGCTACGTACCCTGCAAGCTGTGCACAATATTTATTCTAGAAAGGCCACAGAGCCCGCAGGGTTTGGTCGTCATAATAAGACCGCTATTTAAGCAACCAAGCCCGAGGGTTTGCATATGTATACACTATACGTCTATGTGTATAGAGAAGGGTGAGAGCTAGGCAGGGGTTGATAGAAGGAGCAAGTATCTAGGTACGTAAGGTTTTAGCTAGAATTTTCTCCGCCTATCGCACTCTAGTCTCTGGAAAGCGGTATACAAGTATAAAAGTGAAGTAAAACTAGGCCCGTACTTTTACGAGGATGCAATAACGCCGGTGGTATAAACGAAAGCGAATAGATTAAGGGTAGAGGGTATAAAATAAGGTGGAATTGTTCTAATTGGTCGTTCGCACCGCGGAGGGGGATGTTAACTTTAATCGTTAAACCCTTTTGGTAAAAGTGAGAGAATCATTCGGAATCGCAGGTTGGTTTTGGTCGGCGTAGGTACGCGTTACGCGAGCGTAATGGCCGGTCGTTAAATCGGGTTTTAAAATCAGCAAGTCTATTTGCACGGTTAACGACATTCGTCTCTCGAACTCCGGATCCAACTCGAAATCCCAGCCCATTTTTCTCCCCCCTTATTACCAACGTTTCTATTATTTTCCAAGTCAAATTATCGCCCCGATGTACCTGGCTATTCTTCAGACTTCGATCGCTCATCAGGCAGATACAGTGCGACGCGTAAAACTCCAGTGAAAAATGCATTTGCCGGTCAAGATGCATAATATTGCCTCTAAAGTAAACTGCTTCATTCTGAAATTAAATTCAGCAAAATTCTTCTAGAGAATATATAACACGGCAGGATGTTTATTGAATGGTTATTTAAATCACGGTTCATGAAATTATACGTCTCGTTGTTGTGTAAGTCGAACGATTTGCATAACGAGGAGAAATGATCTCTCTCTCTCTCTCTCTCTCTCTCTCTCTCTCTCGCACACCTTTTATCATCGCCGTTATTAGTATTTCGCGAGAAAATAAGGAAATTTGAAATAAATTTAAAATCTGGGTTAAAGTTCCGAATTTCAAAAGTTCACAGTTTTCTGAAAGGGTAACTCTCCACATTCCGAAAGAGAGATGAGAATTTTCGGATCTTTCGGCTCTCGGAAGTTCCATCTGGCCTCTAAATGAACAGTACAGATGTATATATTGTCAAAAGAAAAGTTTGGTAGCCATAAGGAAGGAAGGAAGGAAGGAAGCAATGCTGGTTATAAAGTGACACGAGATTTATCCCACGTATACATCGAGCCCTGTACATACGTATAAAGTCTTGAGTGTGTATCAAGTAGGTGGGTAGGTAGGGCGGTGGATTTTACTCCAATTTTATCCCTGGAACGAAGTAGGTAGGTACCTACTTTCTTAACGTTGTTACCCGTCTCAAAGCCGAGATCTAAAGGACTCTAAAATAACGTCACAAAGTAATGCTGCACGGTACTATGTTAATTACAATCATCCAAACCCGGCTGGTTGTAGCGAGTTAATCGCGTACTTCAGCTAGAGTACTTTCCTAAATTATAATCCGTGCAGCCGGGTTTGGGTACAAAGAGAAAAAACATTTCCTCAAAGATTCTACTCCGAAATTTATTCCAGAGTATAAATTGTCTGTATACCTGTATACATAATATACGTTGACAAAATATATATTTAAAAAAAAAAAAGGACAAGGAAAAGGAAAAGGAATTTAAAATAAAAACCAACCTGCAGTCCACTCTTCTCTTTCAAGTACTCAAAAGTGAAAAAGCTCTCTTGCATACATATACCTATAGATCTCCCGTTCTCCACATCACCCTCGAAGTACGTAAAGAAAAGTTGAAGTTGAATAGCCAATTGAAGAATTTTATGGGACGTTTTACCGGAAAGAGGAAAGGGACTTCGGGTCGAACTACATAAAGTCCTGCTCATAGTTGGGTTCGAAGTTTGAACGTTGCCCGGTCCTCTGACCGTAACGGTTATCCTGTTCTGGTCTGTTCTTGTCTGGTATGGTATGGTATGGTCTGGTCTGGTCTGGTCTGGCTTAGTCCGTACTCTTTCCCCTTGTGTAGCAGGGGCGTCCTTTAGCCTGAAGCTTTTTCGAGCCACTCTCGTTCACCCGTCAGTGACACCAACTCATTTAAAACTCAGGGGACGTGCCTTTAATTGAAAAAGTTTACGCCTTTTATTGGTTCCCCGTCGGCGTTAGTTTCTAATTGAAAATTACGCGACAGACTGGTCGTCGAATGCAAATGTGACCTTGCGTCCCCGTCTTTGACAACTGAACTGAGGAGGATAGATAGGATTCATTCATCCGTCCCCCATATCCTGAAGATTTTCATTTCGAATATAAAAATGAAGAAGAAGAAAGAAAAAAAACGAAAAAAAAACGAAATGGAAAAGAAACGAAAAAAGTACCATTCAATTTAAGAACATGAAAAATCGCTTCGAACCAGTAAAAGCCGGGTAGGGTGAGAGACGAATTCCTAGACGTCTGTTCGCGCGTGCTTCTTGAGCCAGAAGTCACGAACGGAGTTAGTTTGCGAGATAAAGTGGTTCGCGAGACAATTTCTATTGGCCTGGGAGACAGACAGAAGTGTGTCCCGACATTGAGGATCTAAACCCTTGAGGACATTGCGCCGTTGGACGACCGGCGACAAAGATATCTTACCGAAGCTTCCATATTAGGTTACTACAAGGACGAGGACGAGGACGAGGACGAGGGGAAAAGAGTCGCGTGGCGCGTGACCAAGAAAGAGGGTAGTATAACAGGGTTAGGGGGTCGCAGTACGTGAGGCAAGGAATGTGCAGTAGCAGGAATTCCCTAAAGGAAACGGCACGCCCTAAGGATCAACTTAACGCTAGCCTATTAAGGAGCTAACTGGCTACGTTCACGCTATCCGTAATGCATTTTTCACACTTTTGTTAACACCCTTACCTCAACCTAGCCTAACCTCGTTATTCATTTAGTCTCAACTTCAATTTCGCCCGAGCTCTACTCGATTCAACAAATTTTCATTCAACCCTCTTTCTCTTCTTTTTTCCTGCGCACTTTTCACACGAGTATAACGGGGATAGGGATCGAAAAAAGGAACTTGTCTATTTAACGAGAAGCTCCCTCTTCCTCACGTTTCCTATATGCAAATCAATTTCTCTCTGTACAAAGGAAGAGAAGAAGAAAACAAGGTTTTCTATCAGAATGACGGAGAGGAGTAGGAAAAGCAAATCAACGAGTAGATGGTTTGGTAGCATTTATTTTTGTAAAAGCTCTCGGGGCCAATATCTGAGGGCAGACAGTAGTCAGGGAAGCGTATCGAGATGCGAATCGAATGAAGCACCTTTCCGACACCCGATCCGTCAGTAACAGATATATAGAGATGAGGATAAATTACAGTCTTAAGGATCGACGAGAGGCGGCAAAGATACGTGAATATAGCTAGGGGTGAGCTAGACGTCTGACTACCGCGCGCCCTTGTGCCTCGTGGGATATACGGAGGTTGAAAAACAAGGTGAAACAAAACGAGAAACAAACAAAAAAAACAAAAAAAAAAAAAGGGAAAAACAAAGATGAGGAATTTATCGGAGTGAGAAAACAAATACCGCTGATGAGATAAGGCGGAAAGGGATAAGAGAAAGAACAAACGAATGGTGAAGAACGAGCCAAAAGCTCCCTATCCCTGTACCAACCAACCCCCGACGTACATATATAAGTATACACGGCTCTTCGTTGGAAGTCCTTTTCCTAAACTGGGAAAACTAAACTTTTCCCAGGTAGATAAAGATAGAGAGAGAAAGAGAGAGATAGAGAGACGGAGAGAGAGGAAAGGGAAATAACGGGAACGAAAGAACGTTATCGGTCCTGCAGGCAAGAGGACACGGTTTTATCCTCTTTTATACGAGGATATGGAACCCAGAGTGGACACACTGTCGCAATCACACACCCTGACGCTCCCATCATCGTGTAAAGAAGTTGTCAAAGAGTTTTCTGGAAAGTGGTCAGATCAAAGGGACAACTCCTCGGTTCGTAGGTCTTTGACCTTATAGAATATGCGAATGAAGAGATACATACGCGAATGAATTGGTGAAATATACTCGACTGGAAATTTATCGTCTCGATTGTCAAATCGCAGATTATCTCACCCTGGATCATAGCTGCTGTAAGTTGAAGAATAATTCGTGGAAATTTCGAAGAGGTAGAAATAACTTCGTTACAACAATAAATCTCTCGTGATAAGCTTGAGTATTGATTTGATTTCGGCGACGTAAATCCCTCGGGATAATTGTTGTCAGTAGGTGTAGGTGAGCATACCGAGAGAAGCGGGAAAGGATATTCGGCGAAAATTTCATCCTCGGGTTTATTTCATTAATTGGAAGTTTGATTAACCCGCGAGATGGGCAGCAATCTACTTCCTTTATTCCTTACTCTCGCTGTAGTGGTAAAAGGTGGAATTTTACCGGGTAACAAAATACCCGACGCTTGTTTCTAGTACAAGTGATCGAGGTGATATACCGTAAATTCTCTAAACCCACAATCTGTCCGCCTATATAACCAACGATTTCATTTAAAATAGTACCTACCTACTTCGTTTCAACAAATTATAACCCGCTGCGTGGTATTTGGAGAAAAAAAATGTCACTATATCCGAACTAATATAATAAATTACCTTGATTTTATGTACATTACTATCGACTGGATTTCCTCGCTTTTTCTTTATAATATTGTTATTATTATTTTAATTATCATTATTGGTGTTAATCTACTCCCTATATTTGAGTTTTAACCCTTTTGTCTACCAACGATGACGAGGGAGGATTTGACTCAACGAAGTAATGAGAATTGGAGTTGGAATAACTGAGAAGAACATGAAATATGAAAAATGAAAAACAGAAAGAAAAAGGCAAGAGGTTGGTGGGGCACTGGGTGACTTATTAATCTTTATTCCGAATCTAATTTCGTCTTTAACTGGAGGAGAATCGAGCGGGAGTTCATAGAATTGTTAGTCCTGGAGGAGTACGAGAGGTGCAAGAATTTGCGATGAAAATTTTTCCCTCTTCGTGCCAGTAGGTAGGTAGATACCTAGCGATTTTTAAATCGAAAAAAAGCGGAGAAAATGACGAGAAAAATCACTCTCAAGATTTACCTACACTTTCAACATCGCTCTCCCAGTTCCCGAAGGAACAATAAGCTTCATTAGCGTTCGGAACGATTTCAATGAGAGCTTTTCCAACATCCCTTCCCACCTCGGTCCGCGTTTAATGATTGCGATAACGGAAGTGCCCGACAAACGCCGCCCGAGACCTTCGACAGCTTTCGATCAATCCTCCTGAAAATCGTTGGCTGAAAACCATATCCCGATCCACATTTATATACGACAATTAATATTAATACATAGCCATTTGAATTCCAGTATGCAGCAGCTTGCAAATCGAGGACTACGCTTCTGGATATGACAATACACTTGTTAAATGTCGCGTCAAACATGCCGCACGTTAAATCACTGCGTTTCACTCCCGAATTTGAACGAGAAACAAATATGTATACCGCCCACCTATGCAGCTGCCAATATATTCCTCTATGACGCAAGTCCGCGGCATAATATATGCAGAGTTATACAACCGGCGAACAATACTCGTATAAATCAAAAGCGTTTAGTAACTGTGGGAAAAGAAGGAAAGGAATATGGATGAGATAATACGAGGCTAGGTATGCACCTGAGGTAAAGTAAAGTAGGAAAGATGAGGTTCAGTATAAAGGGAAGCTTTTGTCTTCAGATTGAGGAGAAATTTCTTTTATATCTCGCTCTATTTCTTATTTGCTTTTTATTATTCAATTTTCAGTTCAATTCCATTTTACAAAGGTTATTTCTCTGCGTGTTATCGCGTGTTTTTTTTTTCCTTTTTTTTTTTTGTCAAAAATTAATAAGCAAATGAAGAAGAATAAGGGGGGAAAGAGCTCCGGCAGAAATTTACAGGACGTTTAATCTGCGGAGGGGAAATAAAGAGAGAGAGTGGGGAAACTCACTTTTGTCTTTCAATTAGGGTTCGAGCAGAGTCAAGCACCCCGTTGGTACTTCTTCCTTAGCGCGGGGAGAAAGCAGCGATAAACTCAGATCGAAACGCCTATATCTTAGCAGGTAAATTGCAGGGGTTAGATCGCACACCTATACCTTCTTCCAACTTGTTATACATAAAAGTTCGCACGAGCTGATTTAAGATTCTCGAGCTTATCGCGAGCAAGAAGGATCCGAGGATCCATCACTCCGAGAAGTTTAATAAATAAAATAGTCGAGCAAGTATATAAGTACATAGGTATATACGATGCTCGATGATATATCAAAATTCGGTAATTAGTTTTCGGTATAATATCCTATTACATATATCTGACAGTGTAGTAGGAGGAATGTATTAATATCCGAATAGCGTTAGTGCGGAAATAATCAGTTTCCAGTTTCCAGTCGAGAGATCGAGTTATAATAGTACAGAGAAAATTTATCGGGCAAAAACTTAAAAGCGAGTTTTAGGGGTGAACGGGCAGAGCCAGACGGAGTAAAAAGTATAATCGCTCTACAGCTACGCCGAGACGTTTTTTTTTTTTTTTATCAAAAATTTGCATTTCGCTAAGGGAACGAAAGCGGAAAGACGCCTTCAATGAAATTTTAATCCTGCGGTAATAGAAGTAAGGACAAATTCGGGCGTCCCTAAGTCCGAACCAATCAACCCCCCAAATTGAATTCGCTGAAATTCGCGCAAAATATTGGTAAACGCGGTTCCGGACGTCGAAGAAACCCTCTCAGAATCAGATATCAACTATCGGATTCGAGGGCAACTCCTTGGCGGCTAAGGGAGTAGGTATCTACGTAATGTCAAAGTTTACAGGCTAGTGGGTGGAATTTAATAATTGCTATGGGTTACTGGCAGCAGTCGAGTGCTCGCAACTATTTCTACCTCATTACATTAATTGTTAATATACTGAACGCCACGCTACCCGCCAACCCTATAGAGACTGGGGTCGACCGACTCATTGCCATTGGTACAGTGCATACTTAGTAGCTATGCGAAATTAGTTGGATAGCTAACAGGGAGTAACACAGAGCGAAGTACTTCTTCGACGATGAGCACTACTTGGGCGTCGTTTCAAGCCTATTAAACCATTATGTACAGCTTCTTATCGGCAAAGATCATTCCACAATATAAAGTTACAGCGAGGATTCGAGTTACGCTATTAATTAACAATTAGAATGCCATGTAAGATCTGAGATAGGATAGGATTTGGAATTGAGTAAAAGGACATGGACATGGAATTAATGAGTTAATGAAATAATCGATTGATTAATTAACGAACTAATTATTTATCGGTATTTTTAGGACGGAATTTCATCCTGCAGTAGAAAGAGTGAATTCCGAGATTCCGTTAGTCAGGGAATGCGTGAATGATTATAGAAAACTGGAATAATATCCAGGCGGGTATTCTATCTGGTGAAAAATTTTCAAGGAATTTAGAAAATGTGCGAGTTATTTTTTCATACTTCAGTTATTATACATAGGGATATTATAATATCAAACTCTCGTATAGTAATAAGAAATTCCCTGTAGCGCAGAAAAGCTCGCTAAATTATTGTATTATTTTTTTTTCTTTTCTTTTCCTTTTCATAGCTGATTCCTCGGAAGTTCATAAGATCAAAAATATCCCTTAATCTATTAAATAAAAATTGAAAAACCCCGATGACCTTTCACTGTACATAGAATTACCCAAGGCAAGTGAAAACGAATGAAATGTGGAGATAAACGGTTCGTTCGTATCAGAAAGTTTGAAATTGGATTGAACATATGAGTTAACTTTCGAGTACCGATTTAACTTATCGAGAGAACAATTTGAGACAGAGATTTCTCAATTAATACTTTGATAGTCTAGTTGTTCGTTGGGGAAAGACGTCTGGCGTTATTTCACCCGTGGTATACATAACTTGTTGTCGAAATTAAGCCGGCAACCTAAGAGATTAACTGCGGTTTGATTGAGGAATTACAAAAGGCCTTAGAACTGCGGCATTACTGATTAGTTTCTCTCACTTTGATCACGATCTGGTTAGCTCTGAGGTTTTCCAGCTAAGCGGATCCCGCGATCAGTCCGATCGGCATCTCGGCTTGTTGGCCGGACGCCGGGGCGCCGCGAAGGATCAGACGGTATTTCCACAAACGATAGATAGGCATGTGCCATCCCTTCTTCTCAGCAGGGTATTCGGCAAAAAGACTGATTCTTTCCTGCAATAAGATTCCGGAGAATTTATCGAATCGAAAGACTTGGCTTCGACACGGCTACCGGTAACCCGAGATCCAAGATTCTGGAATCCCCGGAGCTCTTCTCGTTATACTCAATTAGTCCTGAAAACGGCAAACTGCTTCATGATCGCAATCAAACTCCTGCCCTAGTCCTTCGCCTGTCCAATTCTCGAGAGCCAGGAACATGCCTAATTAAACAACACGTGACATTGGTCCTTCAAGGTCTTCCTTTATGACACATTCCATAATTATTAGGTAATTAAACGTCGGTTCATGACGTAATTGTTTATCGTATCGTCGATGGCCACTGCTTGCTGTTGCATGCATGCATAGTGCATACGCATACACGTATACGTATCTGAGGATATTGTTGAGCATTCAGGGATGCCGGGATCACACCTGATCATTATTGCAGTGGTCTATAGTCTGAGAGTAGAGACAGGTACCGTGGCAATTATCCACGGCTACGATCTCACAATCAGTTAGCAATTCTCCTAACTTGATCCCAGACCTAACTCTGACCAGTGATATGTACGCAGGACTGAACCGAGTTGATATAACACGAGCCACTGCACCCTACACGTATTCCCATCGCTTGAGACACCCGAAACTGGACCTGGGAGATCAAACTGGAGAATCGCACTCGCGTCAGTCGAGTTTAAACTTATATCAAGAAGAATTCATGACGCAGACAATGCCTGGGACTTGACCCAACTTCGAGGCAGGAGCAAATCTATTTTCTTTGCCCAAATCCTGGGGGAAGACGATATAAACCGAGAAGCTTGTCGAATTCGGACAATTTTTAAATTAACAATTATTACTGAATGAGAGAAATATAATATTGTAAAACTGGACGTGAAATATCTTGGAATTTAACAGCGTAATTACGAGCGTCGGTATCTATAGGCAGGCACACCACCTACACCCATCACGGTTTACATCGATTTTTGGATTAAAATATACGCGTAGATATATACCTGCATATTATGTATATATGTATCCGGGGACTCGGGGAGGCAGGGTGAATAATATTCCTGAACAGTACTAAATCCATTGGGCATTTCCAACCCTCGCCTCGCGTCGGTCTTCCTGTATGGGTTGAGATAATCCTTCAAAACAATGGAACCAATTGGCCGTCACAAATCTTGATTTTAGAGTCGGTACCTAGGCGGTGTACCGATCATTGTATTCCGCCGAATTATCAATGGTCTCGAATGTGTTCTCGAGTCTCACCTATCTCTGAAAATAGAGTCTGGCATTGTTTTAGACTCGGAGCAGGCCAGCCGTGCAATTAGTGGCGCTTAACCCGGTGAAAGGAGTAGAGGATCTTTTTTCGAATCCTAGCTAAGCCCGCGCTAGTATAACCCGACCAAACCAAAAGTAGATCCGGCGGTTCTTTTGCTCTTTTATTTTATTCCTGCCGCGGGAATGAGCCAACTTATTTTAACCTAATCTCATTGTTGCCCTGCCTACTTGCCTCCTACACCAAACCGGATACTGGAACCTGGTTCTGTATACCACAGACCGTATATTTTCAGGGCTTCATGCCCGCCCTGAGCCAACCTAATCCAACAATTCCAACGGGGTGTGGAGCAGAGCAGAGCAGAGCAGGGGCTCGGGAAACAGTAACACGAAATTGGTGTGAGCGATAAAATGTAAAAGTGAGGAGAAATATTAGCCTTTAGAGTTCAACGGATCATAGATATGGGAATTTGCGTACAATTATCGGAATTATCTGGATCCAAACTGAAACTGTAGGGATTTTATCCGGCTGGAATCGCGTAAGACAAAGCTGACGAAGTATAGCCATACGATTTCTTGGACATTCCAAGCGATTCATCAACCCAACTGGAATCTTAATCTGATTCAGGAAAGTTTGAGGAATTTAGGGGAGAATTTTGGGCTTCCTCTATTGCGATGAAATGCTCTCAGGTTTTATATACAAATAGTTAATCGTCGTCGCGAGATACTTGGAATCATTGTCTACCCTTACGCTCGCGTAAGATAGGCATCTGGTTAGTGAAATAATAATCGCATAGCTGAGTATAGAAGGCGTGAAAGTTTGGCTAATTACTCATAATTAGAAGGAGGCATTAATTAAATTTATCGGTTGGGATTACGGCGGAAATTAATTCGAGCCGTAGCGGTGCGGGCGGCCTTTGGAAATTGAAATTTTCCTTTTTTAAACCCGCCTTCAGTATATAACAACGGAACGAAGTGAAGTGAAGTGAAGCAGGGGTCTTGAACCTGTCTGGAGAAAAAGACGTCTCATTCGACGACAGCATCCGGACGCTGTCAGCACCACCGTAATCCAACTTTAATGGGCATCGTTCCTCCTCCTTCATCTTCTTCTTCTCTGACGTTCACGAGGGTAGTAGACCAGCCCATACCTGATCGAAAGGAACGAGAAGACGAAGAAGAAGAAGAAGAAGAAGAAGAAACAGTAGCCAGACATAATAAAAAGCTCCTCACTACCCCGCGGCTCGATATTATTATAAAAAGAACCTTTAATCAAAATCTCTCGATCTGTATTACGGAGGTGAATAAGTTGGCGGATTATGAACTTCCGATCTTCTTTACTTCACTACATCATAAAACTGGATCAAGAATTAAAAAAGCTCTTCAACTCCTCCCGCTGATACACGGAAAAAAAGAAGAGAAAAACAGCCGCGTACCTTGCACACACATCTACTACGATTTACTTAATTCCGTTGACATACCCCCGTTGCGGAAAGGTGCGGCTATTTGCCTGACGACACGGTTCAAGGCTCGACGAATGTTTGCCAAGCAATAACGATAATTAATCGTAATCCAGGGGGACGCGTTCCACATATACGTTCTTCGATCTCGTCATGCACGCTATGACTCTCGACGCCAACCCGATGTCAGTTTTTCTATAGAAAATAGTCGTGATATTTACCAGGTATTGTTTGTTATCTACGAGGAAGAGCTTCGGATTACTAACATCTAGCTATCGGGCAGGTATTCCATAGCTCACTTCGACCCTGCAGTTCTATGGCGGCGCATAGATATGGGCTGGAATTATCGCGAAAACAGTGACCTCCGTGCATCCATTCAATGCACATAATCCTATCTCTGATTCTCTCGCCTTTCATACATCCCATGGTCTCAATCCCTGGCCGACTCTCGATGCAGCGAGAGATAGCTGGAGTGGACTGGTATGCATGTACCGCAAATACCGTATCCGAGAGACGGGCGGAATGATCCCTCCTCTTTCCATGGATGAAAATTTGCTAATATTCCCGTTTCTTATAGTTTCGGCTTTCCATCGTTCGTTCATTTTCTTGTCAAACGTTGCGATTCAGTTTGGTTCAGAATCCACTACACACGCGGTAGTCGGAGAAAAATTTCTGTCGAATATTCCAGCAGAGATAAACGCGGCTCATTATAGCAATTGGACATTTAATCGCGGTGGCATTCAGATTCCAACCGCAACCGGCTCAGAGTAACGAGCAATAATTGTCTGGAGAAGGAAAGTTTCCAGAGACGACGACGGAGACTTCGACTGCAAGATCGTGAACAGTTCTTTGTTTGATTTACGTCTTTTTTTTTTCCTTTCTTTAACTCGGAACAAAACGAGTCTGATAAAAAAAAATCAGCTCACTCAATAAATGAAGCAGTCTGTTTTAAAGTTTCGGAATGAGTAGCTTCGTCCGTACAGCATGAACTAATTCGCAGTTTCGCGAACCAGTTGAGTTTCTCACTGATTAAACTCTAGTAGCAGTATAGTAACAGCAGCAGCAGTTCGGCCGGCGAGGATACTCTTCAGACTTTATGAAACAATTGACTGTCCGTTGATAGAGAGAGAGAGAGAGAGGAATAGAGAGAAGAAAAAAAATATATCTAGTGTCGTTTTGTTCAGATTATACTAAATTTGTTTGAGAGAAAAGAAAAAGAAGGAGAAGGAGAAGAAATATATTGCAAATTATTTCGCCAAGCAAAAAGTTGAAGCGGTTATCGTCACCGTGAAACTTAACGCGACCCACAGAGACTCTCGATCTATAAAAATGGGGAAAAAAGAAAAAAGGAAAAAGAAGAAAGTGGAAAGTGGAAAGTGAAGAAAGAGAAGAAAAAAAAAAAGAAAAGAAAAAAGAAATGCGAAAACAGCAAAAAGGGCGAGTGTGTGGTTGACGGGTGTTTTGAATAATTCGGGTAAAAACTTTTTCCTATATTTTCAGACCGTGAGAGAGACAAAAATCTGTGAGAGACTGCGCAGCATACTGTATTATTATACTATAAGGTTTTTCCAAATTGTTAAAAGAAATAATTTGCAAATACAATTTTCTTTTTCTTCCCTGCAATAACCTTTCCTCGACTCGTTCTTGCGGACGTTCTGCCCTTTTCCCGAGGCTGCAGATGTTCCAGTATAAAATCAATCCAAAATCCAATTGGCGCGTCTTCAAAGGCCGTCCGTTCGTCATCCCAAAGCAAAACCCTTACCTGTCTGTGTGGCTTTCTAAGTGCAAACCTTTCTGCAAAGATTTCAAAGAAGTAAAATGGCCGTCAGTCATTTCGTCTTTGAGATTTCTCTCTTTTTTTCTTTCTTTCTTTTTTCGTTCCTCTTTTTTTTTTTTTTTTTTGATTTTTTTTTCTCTTCTTGTGATTCAGGAACCTGATTTGTATCCCAGAATCGAGGCAGAGGGACCGAGGGCGGAGGCGTTTCCGATCACAGACTACTACTACTTCTTCTTCTTCTTCTTCTTTGCAGATCGAAAGATTTCTCGCTCTTTGCTGCAGCGTCTGGCTACACACAGGACTCTTTTTGAAGTTCTAGCGGAACAGGGAATCGCCATAAATTCTGACCCTGCAGAGTTTTCCTACGCCCCCGCGCCGCGTTCCAAAGGGTCGTAAATAATTCTAGCCTAACACGCGCCTCCCGTCTAAGAAATAGGGTAAATATGAATACACAACCGACGTAATAGGGGCGTGCGAAAAAGAACACAGTCTGCAATTTTCATCGCTCTCTTTTTCTCTCTCTCTCTCACGTTTAATAAAGATTTTATACAAATCAAACAAATTACAATCGACCCATAAATGCACTCGGTCTTGCGGTCTTCCTGCCCCCCCCCCCCCCCCCCCTCAAACCCTCGGCGAAATATTCTCGTCGAAGAATCTCGCGCTTCAATTTCTCTCTGTTCAATAATCTGCCCTGATCTCAAGGGTTGTATCAGCCCGAAAGTTGAGAAACATTGATTTTGGTTAATCGCAATAAAAGTGAGTAACTATTATTGGATCGACGAAAGACTCTCGAGTTCTTGAACGGTCTGGCAATTTTCTCCACGCATGTAGATGCTCCCCAGTCTTTGTCTTCGGGGCTCTAGTTTTTCTCGGCTACTATGTATAGGCGTGGGAAAGGGGTTGCGCGGAATGTAGGAAAGAGAGACAGTGGAAAATACAAAGGTGTGAGGGAAACGGCGCAGCGCGAATTCCAGCCCTGACCAATCGTTAGTGAGATTATGAAACAATGCAGAATGGTCGTGGAGCGAGAAGCCATGCCTCACACGTAGGATAATTTCTGGATAATATATAGCTTCGGCATCCGGTAGCGTGGAGAACTGTTCTGTTCAAAGTAGGAGCGAGAGAGTGCGGAGAGAAGAGTTGAAATACGGGGTTGAAAATGGCGTGGCGCGGATATTCGCCGATGGTGAGACACAGCCCCGTGGTATAATAGAAGATAGAGAAACAGAAAGAGCTCTCGACGAGGACAATATTGGAAACGTGAAATTGAGCGGGCATAAAAGTCCTAGGCTGGTATACGATCTACTCGACCGACTCTTCACTTCGTTTTGTATCAGGTTCAATTTATCCTAATCATCGACGTTTCGAGCTTGATTTCCACTGGGACTCGCTCTTCGAATCCCCAATAAAAGTGATAAAAGACAAAAGAGCATGCCGGATTGTCTCTGTCCCCGTACCACTGCCCGTTTTTCTTCCCCTCTTTCCTTTTACATCCGTCGATTCCCATTTTACAACAAGGCTAGCAAAAGTAAAGCTATATTTCGCGCTCTATGCACTTCTTGGCCCTTCCCTCAATCCCACGTCAACATTCGGAGACCCGTACCCTGATGAATGACAATCGTATTCAATTCGGAACAAGAAGGATGACGCCTCGCGTGTGTCTCGAAACTCCAAAGGACAAATCTAACCATCTAGCTAACTAATCGACGGGGCGGATACGGGTAATTTAATCAGTCGAGGTAGAGGAACGAATGAATCGACCACCTCCACCTCCACCTCCATCCCCATCCCAATCCCGATCCCGATCCCCGTTTCAACGAACTGCTTGCATCTGGTATTGACAGTCGTGACAAGAAACCAGTGTGAACTTGGTTGGAAAAAGGTGCAACTGTAGGATTGATGGTGAAATTCATCTTGAAAAGAGTTGCTACTGAAGTGAAGAAACTTCGCTGCACTATGTGTGTATATCTGAATGATTTCATCAATAATTCACAACTTTGTCATAACAGTTTGGAAAGATAATGAAAATCGACGTCTGGATTTGAAACGGGAATTATCAACTTCCGCGTTATTCCTTCAAGCGAAAAGTTTTCTTACACGATTTCCGATCAATCAGAAGGCGAGATATTTTTCTTAAAAAAAAAGAAAAGCAGAAACGGGGTAACGCATATGCTGCAATCCGATAATCGGCGTATATCGTGCTGATCCGAAAATTCTCTGCACACCGTAATGATCCGTTGTCATGTCCCGTCTTCGTTTCTGCGATAGAAGAGGACCGATTCTTCTCGAAGATTATTGAGCGGATAAAATTGAAGGAATCCTCTGATTTTCCCTGTATTTTTCATCCCTCTTCTCTGTCAGGGTGTATGTAAGTATTCACTATGAGTTTTCATCGCGGAAACTAATGCTTCGTAAATTGACTCGTGAACGAATAGATAGATTCATTTTCATCGAGGGTGTACTTAGGCGTGTAGAAATCTCGTTTGGATCTTATAAAAGCGACGTCTTGGGCGCTTGCTGTGTGTATATTAAATTTATCGTCGAATCGAATCATGCCTGTTCGGCAATACGGGGGCGGATAGATACTGGGAGGTAAAGATATTGGAAAGAACGTCGAAATCTCTCTCATCACTTCAGGGTGAAACGATTCGACGACAGTCACCCGGTGTAGAGTCACATCCATGACGACGAGGATTTTTTCTTTCTTTCTTTCCTCCTTTCTTAGCTTCCTTTCGCGCTTTTCTTTTTACACTCATAAAGATATACCTAATATACTTTACCTTTTCTTTTCTCCGATAAGAACACGCCTCCTACTACCAACTTATTTTTATATTCTTCCCATATCCATACATATCACGTCGCGTATATAACCATCCATATATATTCTACATTCGTAATGGTATATGCAAGATAACTACCCACCCACTTTACTTTACTCACTCGCTGCAGGCAGCGAGAGCACACAAATTTATAGATCGTATGTGTTCGACTAAAACTGTGTTAATAATTGAATATACCGGATTATCCTGAAGCCGCAAATGCGAATATTACACTATGAGAATAACCAATGAATGTCTAGTTAACTAATCACCGTTTGAGTTGATTCGAAAAAGCAAGAGTTTTCTCTCTTCTATTCTCTAACTTTGAATTGCCTTGTATCGACGAGGTAATAAATTATTTAAAAAGTATATGGAGAGGGTTTGATTATTTCTAGTTCGTAATTGGCCTCCGTAACGGAGAGGATAAAATACGAGTAGGTTTACCATACCTAATTACCCTCATCCCTGATGTACCCGGTTTCGAGTTAACTTTTGCAACTCCTCGTCACCGGTACTAACATATCCTGTTATCACAAAGCAACGGTTAATTTCGGGTGATGGTCACCGGCGATAATTACATCCAGGTATAAAATACGAAGGGTGGAGAGTGCCAAGGACACTCGAGTTTTTCTGCAAAATTCAGACCCACTTTATCGGGGAGGTTGCACTTCAACGACATGCAGAAACGGTTATCCTGCAGGACTCGGAGATTGAAATGAGGAGAAAAATAAAGGACGGTAAAAAAACTCGGGATGACAATGAAAATTGCTGCGTGTCAGAGGAGAGGAGCAATCGCAGGTTGTACGTTGTTCAGTGTTCGTGGCGTGTTACCGTCAGATTTGCACAATATATTAACAAGTCTATCTCGACGGGATGATATTCTCAAAGCAAAGCAAGCCAAACTAAACTAAACTAAACTCAATCCAATCTAAACCGACCCAAAACCACCGGCGGAATTCTATATCCATGTATATCTATGCATGCATAAGTATGAGTGGGTCCTATAGGACGTTGGTGTTACGGCAGTGGAAATACCAGAATGACTATTATATAATGTTGGTATATAGGTGTGCGTGTTACAGCGGAACTAGACTGTACATACATACGTAACCCAGAATTGACGTACATTATACAATAAACGTAGAACAATGCACTCTCTGTAGGGAAAATCTGGTTCAGTCCCACACCCCATTGCCCCGTCATTTGGCGAAACTCCCTTGTTACACATATCCAAACATTGCACGAGTGAACGGTACTTCGACACCGATTGATATACCTATCGCATGGATAGGGGAAACAATTTTTACCCTTCGAAAGAGATTTTTTTTTTTTATTCACTAAACTTTACTCTGATTGATGAGGCGCAATTCCATTTGGCATTAGGTGCTATGTGTGGTTGTTCAAATCGCTGGTACGATTAAAAAAAAAAAAAGTATTTTATTCACTCGGTTTTTCAGATTTTATAGAAATCGACTCTATCGAAGAAAAAGTGGTTCGAAATTTGGCGGTGATGAATAATGAACGATAAACTGATGAAATTTATAAAGGAAATGAATGTTTATCCGTTTTTTATCTACCCTTTACCTCATTGTTGGTTTTTATTACCCCCTTTAGATCGCGAGGGAAGTTATAGATTCAGCAAACAAATTCTGCTTCGTTTGGCAAATACGTATTATCCTGGCTTATAATGTACCTTTTTTTTATTTCTATTCTTCTTCCGTTTTCTCTTTCGCTCTTGGGCTTATAATATCCGCGAAAAACATCACCGCAATAATTCAGAGTCTGTTGAGAATTATTATACCCAAACGTTTGCTGCTGATTACCTGGGGAACCACGCAGTACTACGTGTATAAAAAATGTATGAATTATAACGCACGATGATCCCTTGCTCCATGAATGCAATAGACTACAACAAACTCAGACTCGATAAAATGAGTTTTTGATAATGCCAATTACTAAAGTTAAATGAAATTCGTCGAATCAAAGGGATCAGAAAATTTCATCTTTTCTGTTTTTCTGCTTTTTTCACCGATAATTCAGACTTATGTTATTTGCGCTGTAGCCTTGACTACTTTTCATCGTCTAGTAAATACAAAGAGAAAAACATAAAACCTTACCTTACCGCGCACGCGTTTGCCGATAATTAATTACATCCCGCTTCAGCTACGTGATATTATTTCTATAACAGAGGTGAACTACTACCGGTTTTATTTCCTTCAACTTCAATATTATCACGCCTAGTATTCCACGTCGTAAAATGATAAATTTCTACAGCTACATTTGTCTGAGTAAGTATAAATTCCGAAAGATATTCGTATAATCAATATTTAGAAACGAGCATTGGCTAAAGAGTAATAATCGTCACGTACTAAATATAGTTGGTATTCCCCGTTCGTTTTTTACCACTTTTTTAATCTATTTGCCATATGGATAAACGCGGTCACCTTCGGGTATATAAACGCAGGTGAGCGCCATACGGATCATCAGAAGAGTCTGAGATCTGTTAAACGCTGCTGCAAAGATCGTGAGAATAGTCCGAAATCCGTTTAACGTGGCAAACATCTGAATTCGCAATTCGACTATGCGTTTCCTCGCATTTCTTGTGCTTCTTATCGGCTTGGTAGCCCTCGCTTCAAGCACGAATATAAGACCGTCTTGTCGTCCAGATACGTGTCCCGAAGACCAGGAGTGTTACTTGCAACAAGTTCAATGTTTTACGACCCCGTGCTATCGTATACCATCGTGCAGAAATCGAACTACAAACTGCATGGGTAAATAAAATAAATGGATAAATATTGGCGAGGAGAATAAATCGGCGATTTGAGACTGCAGACAATGAGCCATTCAATATGTGGAAAATTGATCGAAACGAAGGAGAAAAAGACCTGGAGAATATCGGACGAACCATCGCAGACTCGTCAATATTATAATTACAATGAATTACACATGTATACGATCGTTATGAATTTATCAATAAATAATTAATACGCAGATGAGAAACGAGTCGATTCTATCCCATTATTGCATTGACGACATTAAACCTTGACTACTTCATGCTGTCTGGCTAATATTTGTACAATTGGTAGATCCCGGTCAACAAAGTGTTATGAATAATTATTTTTTTCGTCATTTTCAATAGAATTTCATAGTATTTTTAGACCCTGGTATATAGCTGGGAGTAATTAAACATCGAGGCATGTATGAACAATGACTAATCAAATATTATTCGTCGTATATATGCGTATAGAATATTTTCTTTTTTCTTTTTTGCTGAAATCATACATCGATGTACTTATATAGGTGCACGGGGATATGGTATAAAAGCACTGGAACTGTGTCGAGGTCGTCAGAAACATACTCTGCAGTTCGTTTGAAGCTAGATATTTCACCTGAAGAGCAATACGTGAGATAAAATTCTTGCAATATGCGTTTTTTCGCGATTATCTTGTGTCTCGCTGGCTTGATAACCCTCGCCTTAAGTGTGAGTACGTTAATCTCATGCGATCCGAATGCGTGCAGTGAATACCAGGATTGTTACTTGGAAACAGTTCAATGTTTTACGACACCGTGTGACCCGATACAAATATGCGTGAATAAAACCATAAGCTAACTATTTACGAGCGTGAAAATGAACGACGATGTGAAAGAAATAAACGGTAGAACTGTAAATTACATGTATTCTTAGAATAAATTAGAAATTAATGAGCCTGTTTTGAAATTTGAATGAATTATTGAATAATTAATACACACGAAGTGACTCCTCGTCTATCCATCTCCTGATACTTCAGATTTCCTTATTTCATATAAAAATTCATTATGCTTAGTAATAATTAGTGCCAAAAAGCTTTCAGCTATATTTAGGCTGAAATTAAAGAAACGAAAAGCGGGGGATAAGTAATTGTGAAAATTGAACTTAAAGCAGACATAGTCGTAGTATACCTATAGGATTTAACATTATTCCTGATTATATTGAAATTCATCTAAAACGCGGAGCAGAGTGGAGAGTAGGTGCGCTAAATTAGTATACAATAATGTATGTATTTGTGTATATATACATATGTACGTGTGTGTGACGTAAAAGCAATGATCTAATTTTCGGTTCTACGAGCTTCGAGGGTTCGTCTCTCGCACAAAGAGCCATGCGAATGTGTAAGAACGTATATACATACATTTTAGAATTGTCAGAGGCCGTAATTTGGATGAGAAAAAAAAAAAAAAAGTCATAATCCGGCAGCTATATAGATATGTAGATGGCGCATGTGGATAATTAGTTTTTTTTGTTTTTCATCTTCCCTTTTTTTGATAATCTGTACCTGTACTCTTTTCTGTGAAAAAATAGTCTTTTTATGTAGAACAAAAGGGTGAATTATCCCCGCAGTTGAATGATGAGTATAGAAAATGAGGAAAGAAATGGGAATGGGAAAGAGAAAGGGAAAGGAACGAAAACCCTGTATTATGCTGAAATGAATTTCATCATCTATACCAACCGCGAGAAATCTAATCCTAAAACGTACGTAACGAAAAGCGAGCGCGGTAGAAGTTGCGCTTCGCTACTCGAAGTAATTGAATTAGGTCTACCCGACTTATCGGACAAGTAATTGTTTATATTTCCATAAAATTAATGCCAGGTATTTAGGGCGAAGTCTAATACTAATCAGGTCCCGGTCCGTGCCAAGGGCTACCGCACCGGAATTTTCAACAAGCTTATATATAATGAAAACCGTCACCCATACCCGCAACGTTATAATATCAAGAAAAAAGCGACCAGATTTTTAGCTCCGTAAGATCTAAAATCATTTTTAAATATACCCATACTTTGAATAAAAAAAATCAAAAACGCATTTCAATATTCGAGAAAGAAATTCAATTCTGCTTCCCAATTAACTAATTATACGACTAGATTTTATTCAGTTTTTTTTTTTAATAATCACAAACTGCCGCAGGACTTCGAAGGGAATTATATAATAACGAATTATAAATCCTGCTCACGTTCAAAGCATAAATTACGAAATAAAGGTAAAAAAAAGAATGATACATTTTTATGTTTTCTCATCCCGTTACTGTAAAAAAAAAAAAAAGGTAAAACAAAAATTATGGTTCGTAATTTAATTCTTATCTTCGGCCGAAATACTTGCGCTCGGATAATAGTTTCCGTGTCTCTTATGGTCTCATTGTGGACACTGAATCGATTGACAGTCGGTTCGTTCGGGGATTCCCACTGTATCGATTCAAGAACAGGAATTCGCGTTCTCTACTTCCTGCCACCTAGCGGGATTCCGGTGAATCTCTTTCGTTCTTCCGTAAGGGAAGAAAATTTTACGAACGGAATCCACCGTCCCTAACCAACAGTGTGGTACAAAGGAAGCTACTGTACCATACTGCGATCCGGAGTTACCCGCCTGACCGAAAACGATACAGACAGTACTTCCCGAATAGAGGGAGCGTCAATGAAGAAAGTAATCTCTGGGAATCCCCGAGTCATAAGAACACGGATGTAAACCGTAAAATAATTCGGGTTCCAATTTATGTCGTATTTAAACATTTTTGGACAAATCTAAGCGCACGAGTATTAATCTCGTGACACAGAATCGCTCCGGAATAGATAAGAGATAATGTTTCGAAATTCCCGCCACTGAGAAAATATCAGTGTTACCATAAGTGGACGAAAGAAGAAACAAAAATCCCTATACGTTCGAACAGAGCGAGATGGAAATAGAACGTGAATCACGCAACGTAGGACTACGAAACAACGTGTATTTGTTTCTTAGGTGGGAGGGAAAATACAAACGATGATAATTGACTTGTCTAATTCTACTTTTCCTTGTGTTAAAACCTGTAGAGTATACTTAGGCTGGGGCAGTCGATAAGAAACGGGTCGATTGTTATACAATATAGATAACATCGCTTGAACTTGGCATATAATGAATAAAATATATATACGTAGCCTATGGTAGGTATACGTAGGATCAGCGAGTCGAATTATGCATAAAAATTTGTAGACTAATTTCTTTTTCTTTCCAGTTTAATTTTCTCTTTTTATTTTCATTTCTTTCATCTTTTTTATAAGCCAATTAAAAATCCTCCCCGGTTTTCCTCCATTCTTTTCGCAAACTATTACTGCAGTCGTGTATATTATAAACTCGTCAAGAACGAGAATCGCGCAGTAAGTACACGGCACGATAGCGTTGCAAAAGTATTGAGAACTGAACACTGAACTTTGTACAGGTATATATATAGCTCAGATGAATTATAAATGTCAAGAGCGCAATTAAGCGGACGCCTTTCAGTAGAAAGAAATCAAAAGCCTTTCATACACCCCGTGCTGGTTCGGCGTACACGGAGCATACTTTTTTCCATTTTCATTTTTTCTTTCTTTTTTTTTATTATTCATGACTTTTCCCCCTTCAACTCAAACCGCGAACATCTTTCAAGAGCCGTTACTGTAGCTACGTAAAGAGACACAGTGGTTCTTTCGTAATTTCAGTTTCCTCAAAGACTTTGAAAATAGGTTTCGAAACCCGGAGAATAATCCGATCAGTTCTGAGGAGAAGTGAAAGTATTTTTGCCGTAGAAACTCACGTAGTTTATTGTCTATCAAGAGACTCGAACTGACTCGAAAAATACTGATCGCGATTCGTACGAATAGGTACCTATCTACCTTGACACGAGACGACGCACGACATTTAATAATAAAAATCTAATAATACGTAATTTTTTGCATATTATAATTCTCTGTGAAAATAAATAACCTGATGAAGGTATAGATCAATGAGAAAGAAAAAAGTTCTTACATTTCTAAATGAAAAATTGTTTGATCCATATTCTTTCATACTGAAAGTTTTTATCTTTGTGAATAAATATATTCGTGAATTAAAAACAAAAATTTAATATAGTTTTTTTATTTTTCCCCCATCACGTGTAGAATGTTAATACATGAAAAAAATTTATTTTTAGTCTCGATGTATGATTAGACACGCGATGTATCGGGGTATAAGGGAATCCCGGCCCTTGGGAGCATCGAAATTCGAATATGACCAAATTTCGGAGCTCCGTAATGGATATACACACTCGAAATGCGATTCCACGGGGAGCTATATAACTGCAAATGAAACCAGTGTATATCTCGAACCGCATTTTACGTTAGCCAGTTTATCTGTGTACAGTGACTAGACTCCCTGCATACGTGCGCATCGTGTAGGTACGTAAATCAATATAAACTACGGTAAATATGTATCGCGATTTGGTTTGACAGAAACAGCTTTATAGACACAGGTATATATGTGTATGTATTACATACGCTAGGTATAACTACCTGTACGAAATTCTATACCCTGTTATACTTTGAACAAAACTTTCAAAGCCCTGTAAATTCTGGTATACGTGAGTGAATACCATTTCGGTATACGTATACGCGGTTTTCAATTCAATCCGAGTATAATGTATCGCGACTTGTTTAATGTTCAAACTGATCGTTGATAAAATACCGAGAAATATTTTTCACTTGAACATCAGCCCAGCAATCAGGAGATGAAGGGCTGTACGAAATCGAATAAAAAACGGGGTTTATGAATATTTAACAAAGGTATATCCGGAGGACTGTGCATATACACTTCTCCCGCAAAACCTGTATACCTACTGCCTATCTCGCAGATAAGCTCGTCAACGAAAAGAGAGAAAACTGGAAAAGGAATATACCTGCGTTATATACCAGTAAATGAAACTATAAAAATGCTTCGGCCTTGTCACAAAACCTTATCAGAAGAACGCAACGAGGCTTAATGACAAAACGAAGATAGGAAAACTTGGAGAGAAGAAAAAAGATCGGAAAATTGAATGCAGGAAATTCTTTTGGAATAAGAGAGGAACAGACCGACAAGATTTTTTGTGCTGCTTTTTGTAGCCTTGGAAATTCGTGTAATTAGGGATGGAGACTGGCAGAACCGATTTTGTTTCTTTTCCAATTAATATAAAGATGTATATGGAAATTTTATGCTCCCATCATCTGGATGAAAAATTCAGTAGATTTTGGAAAATTTTGATCCAACCATGAATTTCGAAAATCGATTCAAAAAATATGCCGCGATTAATCAAACGTTCAAGTTAATCAAAACACAGCATTTCTTAATAATCTGAATCTAAAATCCTGAAAATTTGGTATTTGCGGTAATTCGGTGAATTTTTTGAACTGTGTTTCATCTCTTTAAACCGATCAGATCGGCGTTCGTAAATCGAAGTTAACAAAAGGAGAGAGAAAAGAGACTAGACAGTATTTGTAAAATGATTATCAGGAATGAATACCTAATGGAATAAAATACTGTAGCAATTAGGGGGTTTCGCTTTGGTAAGCAAGAGACATATATCAAAGTTTTACCACGCGCAAGCTTGAAGCGGTATATAATGCGGGATAGTCCCCACGCGTAATCAGCCAACCAACCAACCAAACCAGTGAAACGGGTTGGTGATTTGTATGGAAGCCACCCAATCGTGAGGTTCGTGTCCATTAACTAATTAACTTCACTCACAATCAGATCCAATAGAATAGTTGAGAAAGCAAGTAGGTATACAAGACGAGAATTGCCCCCCGCCGATTTGAATCTCGAAAATCAATTTTCACGGGACAAAATTAATCTCGCAAATACCCCATAGGTACCATACATGAATACGCGGAACTAAATTCATCGGGATTAATGAAAATCCGACTAATCTATTGCAACCAACGATCGTATGACTAACGGGAAGAAAAGCTCGCGGAATTTCGGCAATAGGCGAATATATGAACGTGTGTGGAACGGTGAATAAAAAAATTTGTCGTATACGTCCCATGGGTCGTTTAATTTTCATTTTTACGTCCCTGTGTCTTGTTTCTTTATTTCTATTTTCCGCATATATTCGACGAGATATTTCGAGCGATGTGAAAAATTGCTGTCGAAGACCGTTTTTCACTTTGACAATGAAAGGAAAAGCCAAAAACGCGGAAAGATCAGTTTGGAACGATGAAAAAGAAAATTGTATAAAATAAAACCAGAAATGGAAGCACGATACAGCATCGCGTAATCGCCATCGCATGATGTGAAATGAAAAATGATGCGAAACACGTGGTTTTCTCTATTATTTATCCATTCGATCGATGCCTACAGAATCGGGGAATATAATTTCCCGCTCTAGCACCGTTGCGGCTGGGTATACATAGGAATAATGATCACTAATTCGATATATTGACGGCGGGTCCATTAGCAGAGTTAATTGGAGCTTACACGACGCAGCTATGGATAGCGTAGATTTTCGATAGATATACACCGATACGAGCTCGGACTGAACCGAGTGATGATCTCTGATAGGAATAGCAACGATAACAGAACATAATAATATAATACACAGGAAATTTTGCTGACCAAGCCGCGTGTTACCGCAGCGCGAATTTTCGCGGGCGAAAACATTCCTTGATCAATTTCATCAAGTTAATTGCAGTTACGGTCTGTAAATAATTTGGATAAATTAATTAGCTAATTAAAAAGATCGAGTGTATAAAAGTATGAGTACGGATCTCTTCCTCTTCCCTTCTTATGTCAACCCGTTTTTAAATGAATTCTTCTCCTCGTTCTTTTTTCCATTTCCCGGTAATTAATTAAGCTGCCCGCACAATGGTCCCGGTCGGGGTAAAAGTTGGGCGAGAAGGTCCAGAGGAAGATGCTGGCCCTTAATCTTGGCTGAGTATAACAAATGCTCGTAATTTGTACTAATCCGAAGATTCGTCAGTCTCCGGGATGCATTGGTGTATGGAGAGCGAGGACGTCGCTTTAGGCGAACGTTATAGAAGAACGGGATGGGAAATGGGGGATGGCGGATGGCGGATGGCGGTTCGGCAGCGAAGGGATGAGGGAATCCCACAACGTCACCCCCTTGCCATTAGCCAGCGACGAAATTCGCCTCCTTATCCTAAGTGCTGCTCAAACTTTGGTCGAGTACTCGTAGACGGTCTATAACTCGGTGTGTCGTACTATAGTGTCAGGTTTTACACTAGACACAGAAATCGAGGCCCGCGGTGATCCCGACGAAGCGTCAGATATTAGAATAAGGAAGGGCGCTGATTTGAAGGAGCGGATACTTTGCAATGCGGGGAGAAAAGAACTTGAGAGAAGAGTGAAGAATCCGAAAAGCTAGTGGAACTTAAATTTGGTTTATCGTATCAATTTTTCAGAATAAAAATCGAAGAGAAAGAAAAAAAGAAAAGTATTTTTCTTCTCTTTTGATGAAAAGTCTCGATGAAGGTACCCACCTACGTTTATTGTCGGAAAAGTTTGCCCCTAAAGCTGAGACGGTTATGGAATGAATAAAATCCAGTTTAAGTTGAAGATTTGAAGAAAAAAAAGCGATCCGAGTACGATATCTCCTCGAGATTTCGTCGAGGGTTATATAGGTATATAAAGAGACGAGGGGAAGGGGCAGCAGCCTCTCTTCAGATATAAATCAACGGAGGCATCAAGTTTCGGGATTTTTACCCACCGAGAATTTCACCCTCGCACGATTACAAAAGGAGAAATGGACGACGTTGACTTTAACGTCGAGTTATTTGGCCCTCAGCCATCGCCCAATGTCCCGGCCTTGTCCAACGGCATAAGAAAGCCGATAAAAAAAGGGCGAAGTGAAACGAAAAAAGTAGAATATGTTTTTTCTTCTTTTGCGTGGGAATCTTTGCCGTATACGAAGCGCGAGTATCACGAGTGGCTGCTTTCCACTTTTTAACATAATCGAAATTTCGGCAAGACGGAATTTCATCGTTCTAAAATCAAGGGGGTATACAAACACCGCGGAAATAAATTTCTTAAAATCACTGGCAATACACTGTCAAGAAATACTCTATTGACTCAGCCTTTAGCCGCGTCTGATTAAGCGAATTTTCAAGCAAATAATAATTCAGAATTATTCCCGATCTTCCACAGCCTTGTATTGCACGAATTAATTCCATCGAAGAATAAGGGGTCGTATAATATTTTTAAATACGAACATTTTTGGTTTTAAAATAGTTTTTCTGTAATTATTATCATATTTCCGAGCCAAGTTTATCAGCCGTGATTCTGATGGATATAGATTGTCATTATTAGCCAGTAGATACTAAAAAGAGTAACAATGCGATAAGAGAATTAGTAGACCTTCGGTAAAAGTATCAAGCCGCAAGTTAACACTTCTCCGATTATAATTATAAACAGAGACAAGGCAAGGCGGCGATGTTAACCAGGGTATTAGTAAAACACGGGTTTAACAGGGCGATGATTAATTCATTTAGGTAGAAGTTAAGCCGATCCTCGGATCTGTCAAACGCAGGGCTACCTGCCTGAAATCCATCCGAAATTATCCCTTCGTTTGTAGATTTTTTTTGTTATTTTTTTTGTCGATCAATTTATTCTAGAAATAAATTTGGCCGGGTAAAAGTTGGGGTTTCAACCAGCGTGGGAATAATTTGACTTTTCTTACTCGGTAATTTCAACCCTCGAAGCCTTTACATTTATCTGTCCTAGTTTAGAGCTCGACTAAAAGCTTTTCACAAACGAGGCGTACCCCGTATATCTATACGCGAGTAAACGGAGAATGGAGTATCACGTGTAAGCCAGTAATTAACACGAACCTAACGACAAGATGCAGCTATATCTATACCTAGTATCACATAAAGCGTACAAGTATAAGTCTAATAATAGTATTATTTGGCATTTATATACCCACCTACCTTCATTGAATTACCGGGTTAATTCTACGGGCATATTTCACCCTTGACTATATAGAACCCGTATTCGAAAGCTGGGGCTCGGACCTGGCTCACTCGACTATCAATTGCCCCCTTCCCTAGCAGCTCCCCCTTCAACCACCCCAATTTTCAGAGCGCCAGTAATTCCGCAACCCTTTCTCCGACTCCCAAACCATGCTACGTCTATGTAGCAAGAAAGCAAATTATCCAAAGGCAGGGCTCGTGTTACATGTAATGCCGCTGGATTCGGGTTTGGAATTTATCGCGCTACTGCATGAGCAGACCGTTAGAGTACTCCGCGCGTAGTGGAGGTGCATCACGGATGTTACGCATGCAAATATCTCGTTTGTATTTGGGGGATGGTTCGCTTAGAAATAGAAGAAAATTAGTGAAAATAGAAATTTTCATTCCATTGAAGATTTTTTCAATTTCGGAACAAGCGGAATTTCGTTCGAGGTACTTTTTCCGAATTTCCTGAATTCCTATCAATTTTGAACCCGCGATGATATCCCGAGAAATTTTAGGACTGGTTGTTATAGAACGCGCCTAATGCGTATGTATCTTGTTTATACGCCTGTGCATAACGTTTCCAAGCGTTTGGCTATTGTTTTATCATGTTTCCATTTCATTGCTCGTCGAAGAGACGTGGTACGTACAGGCTTTTATTCCCCCATTTCCCTTCATCCCGATTCTCGTCCCTCTATTTGCTTTCTGCTTTCAGGCACTTATACCGATTTCCCAACTTCCCTTACGGTTAATTAAGTGGCAAAACATGCCCGGAATATGTACCTGCTGTAGAAAATTAGATTACAAAATTTCATGTAGCAGCTAGTATACCTACCCTAAATACTTACGCTATTATGCCTATCATATCTACGCCTATTGCGCTTCGGTTGACAAGCACAAATATCACATGAATAATCAAAGCATCATTTCAGACGGTCATATCTCAAGAGAACTTGTTAAAGTATCATTAAGGAAAGAGTTATTGCGAATTAAATTACTCGACAGACAAATGTTTCCCTCGTCAACCCTATAATTATTCCCAATTACCTTCACGTTGCGAAATTTATACGTACATAACTAGACCACGTTTTGGTGATAAATTAATTAACGAATGAATAACGATTGCGGTATAAATAAATGCGGTTATTTATATTTAATAGGTTAAAAATCACCACTTCGTCGGGAATTCATTTAATTTTATTATTGTATATAACGTTTGTTGAATTTAAATTAACGACGGTTTCCCGAATTTGTAGAGAAAAAGATTTTCAGTTTTTATTCTTGGATTATTAAAACGCACGCGGAGAGAACTAATTAGGGAGGGTTGGGTGGAAAAGTTGGGTTCAGGGGGGAAGGAGAGGGAGTGAAGTTTCTTTTTTCTTCTTGTTTTTTATTCGTTAAATTTTTTTCTTGTTTTATTCCTTTCTCAAAACACGATGAAAAATCGTAAAAATGAAATGAAACGGAATGAAACGTACAGGGCGGGCTTTTTCGTTTTCAGTAATTATTAATTATTAATTAATTGTCTTTAGAATTTGCGATTAAACAAGAAACTTCTGTCTTTCTTTTTCTCCCGTCCGCCTTGCTCGTCTTTTTCAATCTTCTGTCATCAATATTTCATCACGTGTATACCTAGATTCAGAGTTTTCATGATCATGACAGAATTTTCCGGGAATACGAAGTCCTCCGGATTTTTTAAAATTTATGAGATAAAAGAAACAATTTTTTTTTTCAACGAATTGAATTAATCGAAATTTGAACGGTAAAAATTCCACGTTTTTTGGGCCTCCAACCAGGGCTCAAAATTAGAGAATAATTTTCAAAGATAAGGTGAAAAAACTTGGGGAAAATCTAATGGCTGGTATAGGTGATTCCGAAAAGCTTTTCTCTTATCGCTGGTTAATCCTCTCTTACAAATTCGGTGGTCATCAATCTTGAGGAACATCGGCATGGTGCTCAAGAACGAACACCAATCACGTTAGTGAATTCTTACGTGTTTCCTTTATAAGCCCTTCCTCGGCGAGATAAATCTGCCCCTCGAAAAGGTAGCCAATTACATCTTGAACCTAAAAGGTCTAATCGTTTTTTTTTTCTTCTTTTTTTTCCTCCGAATTTCGTGGCGGTCTAAATCACCGCTGTACTTTTTCCTCTTTCTTCTCTTTCCTCTTTACTTATATTATTCCGGGTTGAATCACTGCTATGTCTCACGAGTATATCTACTATACACCGAGCCGCGGTGGAAAGGAGAGGAAATGAAACAAAGAGAGGTAGAGAAAAAAAAAAGGAATATAATCGAAAATCGACACGGATAACAAAAAGAAAAAAAACGATAGGAAAAAGGGAAAAGGATTGCATCGCCCGAGAACTGAGAGAGGAAAAAAAGGGCAGCTAGTCTAGCTATTTGAACAAAATGCATAGATACGTATAGAATAGTACCCAGATGAAGGGAATTCCATGTTCGGTTCCCTCAGCTATCAGAGATGCAAAAATACGTTGAAAGTTTAGTGATCCGTCTGGCCATTGAATAAAAGTGAAAAGCTAAATTTCACAGACTCGTATTGGTACGAATAAACCGATGCTGGGAGTTTTTCCCAGTTTCCGGTAAACCTATAGATATCCATAGCCTGCCCGCTATGTGCGCGCTTCAAACTTTCAACTAAACTTTATAATTACGTCTAGAAAGTTCGCAGCATGTGAAACCTACACCGTCAAAAAATATCTACTATCGTTCGTTTTTCAAAATCGGAAATGTTTCCATTTCTCTTTTTCTATTTTTCTATTTTCTTTATTTTTTGTTTTTCTTTTAATCTGTAACTTCGGAACTACCGGCGTGTGTGGGGTGGGAAATAGGCAATATGAACAGGGCAGATGTTACGCGTTGGTATCGAGCTATGCGATAAGAAGCAACGAAGATAAGGAAAAAGAGAAATAAAATCTGAGCTAGATATCGCTGGAGATGAAGAGATCGTATAAAGTGATTAATCAGTATCAGCAACAGTTGTCACTTTCATTGATACAAAACCGATGAACCGCGAATCAGGTTGCGTACGAAAATTATTGCGACACACACTGCAGTCGCAGGTCTGGACGAATTTTCACCGAAATTAAGCCCAAGTAAATAAAAAGATTTCTTCTTATTTATGTGTTACTGATTCAGGGGGTGGGCTGATAAAATTCGTTCAGAACTGGGATAACGACGATCCGAACACCCGCAGATCGCATTTTATTGATAAATCAAACGCCCACGGCTTTGTCTCATCCCTGCAGTGTCACAGAAACTGTCACGACAGACTTATCTCTCATTCCCTGCAATTATTCGGGCGTGAGTTTAATTTTACGATTGGATTAATCGCGTCCGATGATTACGCGGACGCGGGGGTTTGTAATTAATTAATGAAAGTCGAGAAAAAAACCGTCGTCGATTAAATCGAAAATAATAATTGAAACTCTCGCAGTTAGAAATGGACAATTTAACGAACGGAATATCTATACCTACGTCGTTTGGTTAAAACGGAGCGAAATTCTGGAGTAGTATCATAGTCGGTCAAATGGGGGTGAAATTAGCATCAAGTAATTCCGATCCCTTCTAGTAATAAACTTGTCAAACGAGACGGGGTTAGTCTGGGTTGATTAAATTAGCACTAATTATTTCGTGCTTGTCAGCCAATGAGGGATTTCCAGATTTAGACACATTCTAAGACGTAACCCAGGCATCAGCGTCTCGAAAATGAAATCGACCGATCAGATCAAGTCCGCTTCTCTCTCTCTCCGAATTTTCGCCCATATCGTCAATCGCTAAGATTCTAATAAACGGGGATATCGGACCTTTAAATTGCGACGATTTTTCCCACCCTTCCGAGGGGGATTTTCCTTCGTTTCGTGCATCGAGGTAACGAAATGACGAGGCGCCCTTAAAATTGGTAAATTTAAATTCCGAAGCTTTACCGGTATTGGTACCTAGTCTACCCACATAGCCCACACACATACGTGCATACCTATACCTACCACGTCCTCGAAAGCTGATGGAACCTTACCCGGATCAGAAACGGGGATGGAAATAGTGAAACAAGATTTACTGCCGGATGGAAAGACGAAAGCATGCTCTTCGATCAAGACTTGGTTAGGGGTGGGCTTAAGTTAGGTCGGGCGAACTCGGCTATTAGGTTTAGGCGAGGGTTTAGAGAGAAAACTAGGTATATAGAAAACCGCTCGCACGGCGTTGATCCTCAAAATTTAACCCGGGCGTTGCGGTCACTCCGGAGATTTTCAACAAGAACAAAACTTGTAAAGTGAAAAACAGTGTAGCTCAAACCTGCAGGGGTCTGAGAAGTTGGGTAAAAACTGTTAAATATTTACGATTTCATTTTTACACTTTATTTAACTCGCGATTTTCTCCTCGCGGAATGAACTCCGGTGTTTTTAAATCTCAGAATTTCATCTCGAGAATTAACCGAGTGAATATAGACCACCGAGCCTCCGAAATCTTGTCTCAATAATTCGCTACTCAAAAACGAAAGATCTTCCTTCGAAATTTCTCCGATTTTCTAGAAACTGTTTCTGCGATTCGTTATAGCGAGGTCGTCCAACGTGCCGAGTTTTCGTCATCAAGTTTTCTACGATGGACGAAACTCGACGGTTCGTCAATCCGCGATGGTTGATATTGACTCGCTTCACTCTGAACTGGCGAAATTTAATACGGTTTCATTAACGACATCAAGGCGTGACGAGTTGATGAGAAGATGAGAAGAATTTGGTATCGAAATAACGCGCATAAAATGATAATACCTGAATGAATTTCAATCGTCTTTTCATCGTTTAATTCTTTTTGTATTCCAACGATGAAATACACAACGCGCGCTACCGATTCCAGGAATGTTTAATGTTTATTGCATACCTACCCCGAAGTAGATGGTTGTATTATGTAATATCGGGCTGCTTCGCGCCCGTTATTCGTCCCTGGAATTCGGCTAATTAGTTTCGCGAATCAGAGAACGGTATAATTCAGCTCAACAGTAGCCCGGAGCAGAAAGGAGAGAAGAGCCAAGAACGGGAGGCAAAAGGTGAGAGATGGAAGTCAAAAGGTAAAAGGCAAAATTCGAACGTTCAAAGGTCTACAAAGGTAACGAAATATATCACGTCTCAGTTCCAAATTCAAAGTACTTTATAGAACGGCAAAATTCATAATTCCAAAGCGAGCTTTACGAAGGCTTTTAAATCTACAGCTGATCTTACTTGTCGTTAGTAATTCATTTCGAAATATTACATTTCTGTATAGATTGTAAAGAAAAAATTCTGATATCGTATAGAACAGAAATAAGAAAAGGAGAAAGAATATATTTCCCCCGCTGGCAATAAATCAAATTTTTATTAGCGGATGTTGGACCCCGATTTTTCACGTACGATGCAATTTCCACTTTATGAAGTTTACTCCGTTTCTCATTCTCGAACTCGAACGGGAAATGATCGTATAAAGTATGATATTTGAGGTATATTTCGATATTCCTTTTAACTTCGTATGATATTCGATGGTACAGCTGGGGCAATCGAGGGATGTATCATTATTAGGGTAATAAATAAAACGAAATTTGTTGTACGCGGGTATTAGGGGTAATAGAGAGTTCCGTTTCGGCGGTTTTAACGGTACGAAAACCCCTCGACAGTCGTCAGACTATCTGATCACCGATTCGGTACGGTCTGACAATGAGTTCGCGAAATTAACCACTTCTGCACAGTTCCCGCAGGAGTGTGTAGTTGGCTTCCCGAAGTTTTGCAGGGTTTATACAGTGGATCCTTATTGCGTGAAAACTCATTTCCTGGATCCAAGTTTCCTGTTTTAGGTTTATCTCGAATTTGCTTGGCATAAGAATCAGAAGAAGAAGAAGAAGAAGAAGGAGACGAGAAAGGAGGGAAAGTTAAGTCCATTTTCTCTCACGTCTCGAATTAGAAAAATGCTAATAACATTTTTAAAGGATAATGAATAAGATTGTCGAGATTTTCCAAAGCTTTATATAAACCCGGGCAGAAGATCGACGCAATTAAATGAAAAGGAGGTTTCATCCAATCGAGAGAAACGCCAGATTCTAAGAGAATACTGATGGGTAATATATAGGACGATGAAAAATGTTTTCAGATTTACTCCGAGTTTTATTCCAGAAAAGATAATCAGACTTTGCTCATTCCAAAAAATGTCTCTTCGCGCAGTAAATAAAAGTCGAAAAACCTCAACCAAGGGATAAAAATATCCATAATATACATGCATATATATCTATATGTAGATCGCGGTTATATACCGAAGATTTTCCGCGACGGTGAAGTGAGTGACTGAGTTTTTTTTTTTTTTTTTTTCTTCCTCTACTTTTTCTTCTTCTTCTTCTTCTCTTTTCGTACTTTTTTTTTTATAAAGTAATCAAAAGTTGGCGTGAGTACTTCTCAGTTTGTAATTGTCATCTGTGTTGAATGGGGGATAGATATACGGTGGTCTGTCTCCCTATACGTATGTATAATATACAATAGTAGGGAGATATTTGTTCCTTGGAGAATGAGATACACGAATGAAGAAAAGAAGAAAGAAAAAAAAATGAAAAAATAAAAATCACGAAGAAAAGAGAAGCGAGTAGAAGATCTATCCGAGCCACAAAATTGGAGTACCATTAGCACGGGTATAAGAATTTAAAGCAGAGATTTTTATCCCCCATTTCGAAATTAGGGGAATGAAAAAAATTTGTGTACCAATTTTACACAGTCATAAGTATTGCTTCGCCCCTCTCTCACACACATATACCTATACACACACAGCTATTTGCACCCCTTCAGAAAGTATTGGAAACGGTTCGAGAAAAAGTTTTCTGAACAACTTTTCCTTTCCTTTTTTTTTTTTTTTTTTTCGTTCTTTGGAGGTAAATCGAACTTTACCGTTTCTACAAAGTTCGCCCTTCGCTGGCCCATGTTTCTACAGATATACCTATGGATATACAGGTATAATTTACGATTTACTTCGTCATATACACGAAGAAAAAGTATGGCTTTTACACGGACAAATTTCTTCTCCTGTTTTCTCTATATTCCTTCATCTTAACAGAGAAACACACATTTTTCATGAAAGAAAGTTGAAATATAACAATTCTTTACATTTACTTATTCATTCATTTATTTATTTAGTGTCCTTATTCGCGGTTGACATAATTTGGAGAAGGAAGTTAAAAAATAGCTGTGTATCATTTTTCGTTCCCTTTAATTTTTCAAATCTGGCAAAAGCTAAGCGGATGGTAAATTTAACGGACGTCTGTAAGTCCCGAGAGAAAACAGCTTTCAATTAGGTTAACTTTTCCGTTCTATGACTATAAACGAGCCAAAAGAGAGAAAGAAAGGAAAAAAGATAAAGATAAAAATAAAAAAAAAAAAAACACAGAGAAGGAGAGAGGCGTAGGCTTTGACAAAATTTGTATTTATATTCTCTAAGCCTGTTTCCTCAACTTTGCGTACCGCTTTTCCCTCATCCTCTTCTTTCTCCTCTGTAACTCTAAAGCGGACGCGTTGAGCCTGTTAAAGTCTCGCGGAAGTGAAAGAATAAATTGTCACGATTTAGACGCAAATATTCCCGGCCAATTCCCACCTATATTATATTACATTCGCAACGAATACACGTGCTTCGACATTTCCCATTTCCCATTTCCCATTTTTCTGCCTAAAAATTACCTCTTCTTTGATACCCGCACGTATTTTTATAATAGATAAGCCCAAAGATCAAATATCTCACGTATTGATACAAAATGATATCCTCCCCTCTGTTGTATTCCCATACCACCCCCTTGTTTCTTTATTTATATGTATATATTTTTATATTTTTCTCCCCGTTTTCCCGTAGCCTTCTCTAATATTCTTTATTCCCTGTTCTTTCTCCAGTCTCTGCAACGAACTGACTCCTCCTCTCCAACCCTTGGCAAGAAAGCCGTAAGCACACGGGCAAATCTCTTGTCGGCGAGGAGAACTTCTCTCTTCCCTTAATTTATTCCCTTTGGTAGATTCACTCGTACCGGATAACGAGATCTAAGATTACAGGCACAGATGCAGGACAGGTATACTTGAAATATTGAAGAGGACTTTGAGGGGAGTAAATTACGATAATGATATCATTTATACGTAACCGGGTGACAAAGAAGAACGCGATGCTTTATTTCCTCCAACTTCATTACCGCCGATGATGACCACGATCTTAATGCTGCTCCTCCCGCCTCTGTTGCATATTCTATATAATGTAAATCTCATCGCTCGGGATTCAATTTTGCAACTCATTTATACGCAAATATATCTGAACTTCTTTTTGTATTATTTGAGTAAAAATTGATACTTCAAACATGATCTAAACTGATTGGATATAAATTTCTATACAATACAATGGGATTAGCTTGCCGCATTCTCTGAACCATCATCAACTGTAATTAATTTCAGGATGAGTTGTTGAAACCCGGAGATTCAGCGACAAACGCTATGCAACTATGTACCTCCTACCTACCTTCGTTTGAGCCATAAGTCAAAGGTTGTCGCATTGCATGGATATATATGTACCTGCAATGTCTCTCCGTTATAAACGCCTTTGATCTCGTCGAGTGAAATTTAATTGCACAGTGTAATAAAACGCTTCTCATTATTCCTAATCCTATGAAATCCTAAAAATTAAGGAGAACCTTCCAAAGACTCGAACGATTTCGACTAAACTTCATTCAGAAATAATCTCGAATCATTTCCAGATCTGGTATCAAGTTTACGTTTCCGTAAGACGATGAAAAAATGCGGTTCTAAAGAATTATCGATACCTCGGCTACCGTTCGTAAGATTTGGACATCAAGTGTGGCAGGGGTAGCAATTTGAAATTTCACAACGACATTGCTCGATAACTGTTGGGCCTATGTCAGCGAAATTCATTGCAGAATCGCGTTTCACTATGGCCAGTATATATTTGATGAGAGAATTTAATACCCAGCGATAAAATCGCGCCAATTTATCAGTACGGGTTTCCTAATTATTGAAAAAGAACTAACCGGAATTGGAATTTTACACACCCATTGAAGATATGTTAATTACACCAGACTCACTCGGGCTTTTAGCACTCGAATAACGTATACCTAGTGAAAACCGGAGAGCGAATTGCTGCAGAGTGAATAGAATCAAGTACCTATACACTCTATCATTCTTGAATTTCGAGTGTGGAAATCAATTCAATGAAAGGATGAAATCGTTGGGCCGAATTTCTAAATGGGACAGAAAATGTGACTCCGTTTCATCAGCCAGTGGAAACGATTAATTATCGGATTGAATTGATACGATCGATTTCACGAGCACATAGGCACATGCGTGTATAAATATACCGTCGCGTGACTCGGCGAGAGAAGAATATAAAATCGTATTTTCTCGATAGTATGCATGTATACATGTACATGCGACTATATACCTATTCCACAGAGATGGTAAGCCCGAAGTTAACTCCAGGTAATTTGTAAATTCGATTTTATATATATATATATATATGTTTTTTATATCCGTGGAAATCCCTTAATTTATTATACTTTTGATCTCGTACTGCTGAGTGGAGAATTGAGAAGAAAAAGAGGAGTGAGAGGTTTTTATTAGATAGTGGATGGTATATGTCTGCAGTAGGAGTATATAGATAGAGAAATATAAAGTCGTTGGAAGACCGACTTGGCCTCGATATTATATAATCGAAGTTGAATTTGAACGTGTTCGTTCCGATATCGAAACGTACGAGAGAAATTCTCTGGCTTTCAAAAAATCGAAAATTTATGAAGCGGTAACCAGCTCTTCCGCAGGTTCATACATGGCTATCCAATATAAAACTAGAACCTACGACGTACAGTGTGTGTATGTACCAGGGAAGGGAAACCATCCGAACCCCCGAGAACGAGGTAAGATTGCGAATTACCTGTTTGCCAAATTCCCTGCCCTCTGCGACGAGCTATGAAACTAAATCAAATCATTATATTCCTGATCCTTTATATGCTTTGAATTTATTACATACATATATATATACCCATATACCTATATACACATCTGTAAATCTGTCCCAAAGGAATCAAAGAAGAAGAGGGATTCTCACCCCCATAAATAAATAAATAAATAAATGAATGAATGAATGAATGAATAAAAGAAAGGAAAACACATAGGATGTGTACATATGTATGAATATTACGTGCCAAGGTATAGCCTAGTGAAGGGGTTGCAAAGATTTGAGAAGTGGTACTTCGCCCTGAAGAAGGGGACGTATAGCTGGTCCTCGTAATAAAACTTTCGGTCGCAAAATTTGCTTGCCGTAGCGGTATAATAATTCTTCACTGCGGGTGGACTGGAAGGGGTGAAAATAGGGGGTTGATATTACTTCGCGAAGTTTGAAAACTCGGTGTATATCTATATAGATATTCTATAGGTCCCCCTGTCTATATAGGCCCTTTGGTAATCCGCGTGCCGTCGTGTGGGTCCGCGGATGGGTTTTATGGAAAGCAAAGAGCGGAAGGTGCCTGTGAATAAACAACCCGGAAGCCCACTTTACCTCGTCCCAAAAATTGCCTGGGAGAGAGATAGAGGGAGAAACTAGGGACAGAACAGTCCGATCTCTCTCTCTCTCTCTCAAACTGTACACGCAGTTGGTATACAAACAGTGTCGCAAATTACTGAAAAAAAAGGGAAGAATATAAGGACCCCGAAAGAATGGGAAAGGAGAAAAAAAGAAGAACCAACACACACACGTACGCACACCTGATACGTACGAGAGTGACGCTTCACGGGCGACCTTCGACCCTGCGAAAGAATGACCGAATATTTTTCGTTCGGGGTTCCCAAGTCCCGAAGAAAAAAACCAGAACAAAGAAACAGCGCGGTAAGATGAGGGACGAAAGGGCACGAAGAGGCTTTTCAGTTGAAAATGAAACTTTTCTTCTTTTACTGGTGTTTTTCTTTTCTTTTCTTCTTTTTTTCTCACGTTTTGTTCCCCCTTTTTTTTTTCTTTCTCCGATTTTTCGGAACGCGGTTAGAATATATTCGACTACTTTTTGTAACATCGCGCACGGATTGCTCACTGTTTTTGTAGGACACGTTGATTTAGAGCGATTAGAATTGTCGGAAGTTTGGAATAGGTTACTCTGGTCGTTTTTTACGATCTTACATACATCATACCGAGTATTTTGTCCAATGATTCAATGCTACATGAAGAAAAGAACGAAACTTAAAAACCGAGTAATTAAAAAATGAAAAAGCCCCGAAAATTTTGTCTAAATCCATTTCTAAATCTGAAAGAAGTTGATCAGTTAAACGATACGTTTAAATGCTGGCATTGATTCTTCAATTTTTGCTTTTCGTTTTGGGGTAATTAGGACAGAAATGAATGAAAATAATAACCAGTACTATGCAGCTACTGCATATCATAGTATAACTGCGTCCAGCGTGTCTCTCCTCAATTATTAGTGTTGACGAAGAGCTTCACGGCATGTCGTATATAGCCAGGTAGGGGATGAAAGGGGGTGGGTTATGAAAGGGGAAAACGGGGTTAGGGACAGCAGCGTTAGGCACTGGCGCAGGGTGCAGAAGGGAGCGGAACGTTCCGTATCGACCCACGTCCGTATATATACGAAAGTAGTCTGTGCTGCTCCCCGTCGACGTTCTCTCATCCTATATACCGCATCTCCACGGTGTGCAGGGGCCAGGGGCAAGAGATCAGAACGAAACGGGGCGAATTTTGAAATTCTCGATCGGTCGAAAATCCCAATTTTCATAGTCACTGTTTTTCGAAAGGCTATTTTCCTGGACGTCCACATAGCCGATTTCCAAAACTTCGAATTGAAGGATACCGAAGGTTCAAAATTCCAGAAGCTAAAGACCCGGAAGGCCAAATCTCCGAGATTCGAAATTCATTAATTGTTCAATAACTCGGGCTGGACTGATCGTATCGAAACGAATAAGCGGTTAAATTAATCGTCCTGAGATTTACTTTTTGGAAAAAAAAAGTTCGAGAATCCTTTCAATTATTTATGACATCAATTTGATGAAATGGGTTTATGTAAAGAGGGTATCGATTAGAACGAACTATCCGTTGTCTTCGCATCCTGCAGAGAGATGGACAAAAATTTTCGGATCCTTGAAGGATATTTCCGAGAGTCTGGAGTTTCGCGATTTTGAACTCCCGGCGTTCGGGTAATTCGGAATTACAATATGCTAGACTCGAACGGTTCTGAAAATTCTAAATCGTTCGAAAGTTGAAAAATTCTTTAACATCAACGGGACTACCTGCTCCTCGTTTTTACCTGCTTCGTTGTGGTGGTTGCTTTCGCGTCGCAAGCTTCTTGTGTGTACAGACCGCGGCATTAAGCTCCTTTCGACGCGGTCATCTACTAACTTTATACCGTACAGCGGCGATTCGTTAGTTAAATTTGAAAAATCGGACCTCAAAGACAGAGGAAAGATTTCTCCGTCAAAATTTCCACACCGGAGCTTTTTTGTCTGGTTTCGTTATAACGTAAAGAAAGCTTAATAATACGTAACAGGAAAAAAAAACGGGTCTCAAAAGAAGCCAATATCTTGCAGAAAATCTACAAAATCCTCCTTTTTTTCTTCTTGCATTAAATATATTTTCAAGCTTTCTTCAAACTGGAACAAAATCAGACGGAAAAAAAAAGCTCCTATACATATATGTATGTATAGAAACGATTCAGAGGATGCCAAAGATGTCCCGTAAGATATATAAGGCCCCTTTACAAAAACCCTGCAGAATTTCCTCCTCTCTATATCTTTTCAGTATAGAAAAATTTTCATCGTGCAAAAAGGAAATAGAATCGAAAAAGTAAAGAAGAAAAACAGAAGAAAGAAATTCAGTCTATGCGATCATAGTTACTTGCAAAATAGATTCTCAAACTTTTTCTAGAAAAAGTAGTTAAAAATTTTTTATAAGAGATATAAAACTATTCCACTTTTTTTTTTTTCTTTTTTTTCGGTTCTTTGTTTAGTTTAAGGATAGAGAAGAGAGAGCGTCGTAATGTAAAGAAGTTATCGATCGATCAAAAAATGTGTGAAAAACAAAGGGCAAAAAAGCTCTCGGGCATAATCGCACTCGAGCTATTCCAAGCAGCCCCTTGCAACAGCGGTGTAACACCATGCCACAGTATATCAGCGACTGACTTTCCCCGACCAAGATGAAACTTTCCTCCCGCCGCGCGACGCGCGGAGGCGGTAGTTCAGGGTGATGCTGGTTCTGGTGGTGCAGAAGCGAGAAGAAGACCGGCGACAACGGACTAACGAAAATTTCAAGTATTGATCTTTCTCTTAACGGTCCACTGACCTCGGACGAACGAAATTACGTCAGAGCTGTAACGTTGTAAATAAATAAGTGAGAATAAGTATAAACAGAATTGGGGGGTGGAAAGGGACTGCAGTGGAATTTCAATTCCAGGTAATAGCCGGCTAATAAATGGATCGGAAATCTTGAGAAATGTACACTGGAAATATGCAAAAAATTCGCGATTGCGAAGATTTTTTTCTTTTTTTTTTCTTTTCTTTCACATTGTTAAACGTATTAGGTAAATGATGAGAAAATTGTTGGATTTTTGTAAACCTGAGCATCGATTCTTTCCCCTTTGAATAAATATTTCTAAACCAAGGTATATGCCGGGGTTTGGCTCCGGTCCGCTCAGCTCGTGCCGAGAAAGCGACTCCCGCGCACTCGAGAACACAATGCCTTGACGCGCCCCACTAGCCTGCCTGTATATTGTCGTTACAGAGATTTCACATTTCACATTTCACTCTATGTACGTGTACGCAGATATATGTATCATAAGAGAAGCGAACGTGACAACGAGGATCTTCACACCCACGCCGCGTCATCCCTCGACGTCGTTTGTCAGTTCAGTTTTCGCGATTAAACTGATTGTGAAACTTCTTTTTTCTCCTTGCCTTTTGCGTTACAGTAGAAACCGTCCGTTTGGCAAAAGACCTGAGGAATCCAGCTCCTTTATTTCTCTCTCTTAACATCCAACATTCATAATATACTGCGCGAGTACGAAATGAAACTGACTCAAGCCTCGAAGAGAGATAGATAGAGATCAATTATTGAAATATGAGATCGAATTTCGCTCCGCACTACCAACTCTCTTCTTCGTCCTTTTGCGATACTTTAGATTTTTTTTCTCATTTCCTTCCTTTACCTCTTAGACATAAAAATTTCCCTCTCTATCTCTCTCTCTTTCTCTAGGTGCGACGAATATGTTCTTACAATATTGTTCTCCGTGTGTTACGTTATACATAACTGCCTCCGGGTTGAACTCAGCTCAGCTCAGCTTGGCTCAGCCGAGCTCAGCTCAACTCTGTTTCTTCTCTACTCTTCGCTTAAGGAATAGGCGTGTACAGATGTTGAACGTTTAACTTTACCCTCAGTCGCAGTAAAAGCAGCAGATGTCCTCGTCGGACTTGAGAATTTCTTGGGAAATTAGACAAAGACGGAGCAGGCATGGATACAGATATAGCTGCGTAAGGGTGAGAGAAAGAACTACCCCATATACGCGGAGAGCGGCCGTCTCCGAAACCCAACTCTCGCGCTTGCAAAGTTCAACACACTGTTCTGTACGTACCGTGTTGCACGAGCTCGGAAGCCGTGGAGTGAAATAGACATACACATAGAATGTGCACTTACACCTTCACAGCTGACACGTTTCCGCCAAGTACCTGCACCTGGCCAAGTTTACAGTTGAAAACTTCCGACAACGAATTAGATCCCGGTGTTTAGACTTAAATACCTATTTCTGCCTATTTATACACTTGGACAATTTTACAGCTCTGTAATTTTTACCAAGGAATTTCAGGACGATATTCTGGATTACTTACACCCGGAGACCTATAATTCCGGAGCTCTTTTTATAGAATATAATTTGAGTTCCTCTTCTTTTTTTTTTTACGTTTTTTTTTCCCCCTTTATTCCATTGTTTTTTATTCGTTCCCGGGAAAGGATCGCGACTTGGGAGCCAAAAGCTGAGAGTGAAGGTATATACGTATGTACATATATACTAGTCGAGTGGAGGGTCCCTCCAATATGCGGAGGACGGATGATAAATTAGGCTCGTGGCGAGCCAAACCTTAAAGTTCGTTAACAAAAGTTCACAGCTCTTGGCTCTGGCATTTCCTTGATGTATACGATAGCTGCTGCGAACTGTATGAGAGAAATAGAATGTTATACGTAATACATAGGCCCGGCTGCAGAAAATAAAAAATAAAAATAAAAGATATACCGAGGAATGAGAAGCTCTGGAAGATAAAAAGAGAAAAAAAAAAAAGGCTTTTCTCAAAAAACACGAAACGATTCCCGAAATTATATGATATCAGACCTTGCTCCAAATTCCTCTAATCCCGTTATATTTTCTATCTCGTAATCTCTCCTTCAACCCTTGACGCTCAGGTGTCTGGTCTCAGTTTCTGGGTAAATATAGCATCGCTGACATTTACCGTATCGACTAGGGAGTTAAAGTTACACCGATGAAAATATATCGCGGAATAAATATGTATCGGAGATATTAATTGGAACCGAAATTCCCATACAGTGTATATTGTATATTGTATCCATTCCGTGCCTAATTACTTGTCATCACCTCGGTGACGATAAAAGCTCATTGGTTCAGATCGAAATGTGACTTTCGATCATTTCAGCGAATTTCAACGCTCTCGGGTCTCCCGTGTCGAAAAAAGGGATCGAATGAAGTGAAATTTACAGGATTTTACATCCCGATGATTTAGCGTTTCCCTTTCCTCTCTAATTGGCGCAGGAAACTCGTGAGCCAGGTGTAAAGTAACAAAATAAAAATGAAGATAAAAAACAGAACAGAACATTGTAATCCATTGGGGGAGAGAAAATAGAGAGGGAATACCTGAAAAAAAAAAAAATATATATATATATATATATACCCGACAAACACGCACCCAGTCTCAACGGAGTCGAAACATCCGTTGCAGGTTCCGCCGGTTTTGATCGTACCTTTTACGAGCAATTTTGTTCCGGCGCCAACACGGCGTCGTGGCGCCTAAAACCGATTGCAAATCCCCCATACGTATACGTATGCCTACGTATACAGGCGTAAAGCGAGTATATAAGAGCCGGAGGCTTTCGTCTATAAATAGAAAAATGTTTTTCGACGAAAAAGCTGCGGAGATATATAAAAGCTTGTGGAAAGTCCCGAGAGTAGAGCGAGCGAGGAATCGAGAAAGTTTAGTGCGAATAAGGATTTCATCTTTTTCCGGACTCCGCCACATCCGAAAGGGTTTTTCTTGATCATTGATTCGAAGTGCAGAGTAAAAGCCGAAAACGCTTTCTTGTCTTTTCTTTATATTTCTTTGAATTTTTTCTCTCTTTTTTTTTTTTGTATTCCTCATGATTTCTTTTCCCTATAAAATAACAACTAGTATTTCTATCGCAGTGGTTCATCCGTGCACAAGTCCGGCAATAGATAATAGGGTTGCGCTTCACAGCCCTCCAAGCTAAGAGCCTCCTGTAGCCAGGGAAAATTTACTTCGCCAACTCCCCCAAGCTCATTATTTACCTACGATAAAACAAGATCCCGTAGGTATAATCGCGATTAGCCGTATCAAAATAGCTAAGGCATTAAATATACCGCTCTTTCGTATTAAAGGGCAAGTATAACAGTCTTCGGAAAGCATTTATCCTCCCTGTCTTCTGCTTCTAATTCTTCTTCTCTCAACTCAGAACAACTAAGCTTCCGAAATGATGAAAAAAGCTCCATATGGCATGTAGATTTTTCTTTTCTTGTCTCCTCGCGATCTTCGTAATTCTACAATTTTTTGATCATTCATAACATCTTCGTTCATTATCGAATCGAAACGATATCCCGAAGATAAGAGAAAATCTCACGTACTTCAACTGATTACTGAACCAATTATTGATAAGTCGTCCGAGTACATAGCGGGTTGAGATGTAATCAAATTTAGCTAAACCAAGAGATATTGCAGAAGCATAGTCGCACACGTGTAGGTGTAGGTGCATCGGTGAGCGTGGCTCTATGATTTATTGAAATCGAATCGACGGTGGGCTATACCTATAGAACATCTCTCAAACGACTAGTATATGGATTCCACAGTATTGTAGAGTGTGGAGAATCGGGTATACTGCCTATCTATATGATATAGTATATGTATATACGACCGAGATATGAATTAACGGTCTATCACCCGCCTCACTCCTATTTCGAATACAGGACAAGCAATATTTTCCAACGTATGGACACGGGTATTCGACGCTTCTATTCATGCCCGAAGATTGAAAAGGAAAGGAAAGGAAAGGAAAGAAAAGGAAAGAAACTAAACGTGAAGTAGAAAAAAAAAAAAAGAAAAAGAAAGGACAAATATCGATATCTAATAGAATTTCAGTCACCTTTCTTGTACACCTGTGTTGTACCTGTACGTGTTGATAAAAAAGGTAAAATAGAAATGAATGAATTCGAAAGAAATATATAGAAGAGAAAACGAAAAAGAAGAGAATTTCTAAACAATGGTTAATAATTATTAGACATAAAGCAAGGCATCGAGGGTCGGGAACCGCACAAGGATGTCCATTTCCTTCTAGTACCCTGACCCTACCGTTCGCGACTAACAGTAATGACCAGCATTAGGTCGGCAGGCGTCTGACTAAGCACCTACTACTACTACTGGCTAGAGTATGAACGGTAGGCGAGTGGTATAGCGGTCGGAAACATCGAGTTTGTGGAGGCTGTGAGTAGGTGGGTAGGTGGGTAGGTGGCGGCCCGACGAACCACGCGACCCTCACGTGCGACCCAGTTATACCCAAGCAACCCTTATACTCTACAGTAGTGTAAGAGATCACCTAAGCAGGTGCGGAAAGTATCTCGTGAAAAAAAAAACCTCCACCCCCGTTAATTACTCGCAATGAGAAGAATTTTTAACATTTTTTTCATTTTCTTTTGTCTTTTGTTTCATTATTTTTATTAATTATCACGTACAATATAGATACACACGTAAACCTAGGTATACCATACGTGTGTACTATTTATTCATCATTATTATTATTATTATTATTATTATTAATTATTTTCGTTATTACCGCATACGTGGAAATGAGAGACACTGCAGTGATATAAAATAGAACGAGGGAGAAAGAGAGAGAGAATGAGAGGAAAAGGAGAAGAGAAAAAAAAAAACTTGCATCAAATCCACCCCCTAAGTTAATTAGACTTGATTACTTTTTACACACCCGTTTAGAGTTGGACTTTATATCTACCCTTACCAACGACTAACCCAGAAGTTTATTATCATTATTATTGTTGTTATTACACTTTTGCCTGTGGTTTTAGTATGAGAATATTATATATATCCTGAATTGGATATTATATATTGTTGCCTTTCTCCTTTCAATTTTTGTATCTTTCTTCTATAAGTACCGTTCTCCTTTTATTTCCTGTATAAACTAATATGATGTATCCTGTCCGAATTTTAATCCCGAGTGATTTTCTTGCAGGTATTCTGAATTTTGAATTCCCTTCATTCGTTTATTTATTCATAAATCGTTTGTTAATGTTAAAAAAAAAAATATTCTATTTTCAATTTTCTTCTTACTAGAACGCCGAGCTTTGGGAGAATGAAAAAACTGGATACCGCGCGGAGAAAGGAAGCGGAAGTTACGTATACATTTGAAACGAAATAAAAAAAAACAATTGTAAAAAAAAAAAAATAATAATAATAACGGAAGGAAATAACGGCGCGCCCGGGTCCAGTGACACAAACTTATATCCTGCGAACATTATTACTACGACTCCTGTTACAACCATTCTTCCCATTTCCCATTTCCCATTTTCCCAACACCGGAAATTCGTCTTCTTCCTTCCCTTATGCTATATGGATATCATAATATTATACACAGACGACGAAACACGTATTTCTATACCCTCGCCTCGATCTATAGGCACATAACTAATATAGGTATAACGTGATGTATACGAATCGCCCCACGTGGTTATCGACCCATACCTCCTCACTTATCATTTCGTAATCGCCTGTACACCGACGACTGATTTAATTATAGAAATTCCCTGCTAATGCTACCGGATTAATTACCAAAATATATACGTACATACATATTTACATATTATATACCTACATACACCGACAGACTGGGGGTGAATCGAGGAGTTATTTGTTATTGTTGTAGAACGATCATACACTCGAATAACATATGGGGGAGATTGGGGTGAAACGGAACATCCAGGGTGGGATGGGATACCCGAGGAAAAGAGAAAATCATGTATTTTCGGATGTTATAATTTTCTACAAAGATTCGTTGCTTTTTTTCCAACGATTGATCAGTGATAATAACTTTGGAAAGGGACGAAGAGAAATTATCGTGACATTTTCAACCCCCACGAATCAAGTTATTGGATTAATTTATTTTCTTTCTCTCTAATTGTTGTTGTCGAAAAAATGTATATAAATTTTCGTTTTTCTTCTTTTTTTTTGTAACTATTCTTCTTTTGTTTTTTCAATCAAATTGAACTAAGTTAATAAATATATATGTTTGCTATAATTGACATCATTAAACAATTTGCTAATTAATCAAATAAATTTCTCCATCAATTGTCGTCAATTTTACAATAAGGATATATACTACTTCGTCGCGTCGAATTATCTCTTTCTCTACGAAGGGTTTTCGGCCTCATCCTTGATCCTCAATTCTAAATTCTATCTCAGCTATTTGACTTCTATATACATATACCAGCTATTCGCTTTAAGGAATCGATATATAAAGCGCGTTTGCATGATAAAGGATAAATTCAACTCGCTTAGCGTGCGCTAGGATCTAGATTTTCGACTCTGGTGTCAGTATAAATATATATATATACATATATGTATGTATGTATAGTCGTAAGGGCGTAACCTTTCTTGCATCAATGCTTTTTCGCCCTTGATCCAGCCTTCCTTCTATCGCGGTTTACTACACTATATACACCCTTCATGTATTTTCTCATGCGGCTTGACGATCTCGAGAGTAGTATAAAAAAAAAAAAAGAAAAAGAAAAGTGACACGCGTGTGAAAAGAATTCGCGTATGAGGTAAAAGCGAAGAAATACGAAAAAAGATTACCTAGTTATCTATCAGAAAAATATGAAGATTTTAATCAATTTTCATTTAATTATATGTATCATAAATTCATAAGGAATAAAAATATATTCATTTATACTAATGGTCGATAATTACTACTGTCTGTTTTTTTTTTTTTTTTTTTTATCGACGTTCGTAATCGCGATTTCATACGTAGATGTATGGAGAAAAAAAAATGCTATTACCTATATTTCGAGAACTTAGGGTTAGACAGACGGCGTTCCTTTAGCATAAAAGGGGGTTTTGAATAGGATCCCAAAGGATTGAAAAGGTCGAAGAAAGAAATAAAAGAGCCGCAGGCTCTGCAGCAGGGTGATCGGATAATATATATACACATAACTATATACGGTATGTATGTAAACCATACAGATAATATAATATACATATGTATATATAATATATATATATATATATATATCCGAACTGATTACGAATCGTAGAAAATAATAGAAAAATATATATATATCGCGTTATGTGCTGCAGTCTGAGATTTCTCTGTTTCAAAAAACAGTATAAAACCAAGAGGATATCTTACGCGGTCGTATATTGAAGGTATAAATTTTCATCTCACCGTAGCCTGCAGTATAGCCTCAGATTATTATTTATTACACATAATAATTGCATCCAACAAAGTAAACCCTGAGTCAAGAGCAAGACTTCCGATTTGTTTTTTATTTTATTTTTTCTAATTTATGATATTATGGAAGTTAGAAGATAAAGTAACGAACAAAATGACATCAAATTGTACTTTAGTAGAAAAAAAAAAAAAGAAAAATTAAATTAAATTAAAATTTTTCTATTTTTCTTTTCATTATTTTTCATTCGTAATGACAAGTCGAGGACAATTTCACACACGCGCGAGTGTATCTGTATTAAACGATTGTATCCTACCTATAGACCTATATACCTGCAGCTATACTATATGTGGGTGGATAAAACTGTAATAATAGCCTAGGATCAATACCTATAGCGTTTGGTGAGTTTGTTGTATGTATTTGCAGCGCAGACCTTTGTGCCACTGCGGCATTATTATACGTCATGTAGGTACCTACACACAGTTCACTGGAGCAGTATCAGCCCAACAGAGTAGATATGTGTGCATTTGCTTTGATCGAATCACCCACGTGCATGGAGTGATTGGCTTTTTGATTTTTTATCTTTCCTCCTTTCCAATGCACAGATCGAGATATTCAAACGGCAGCAAGTATTTTATATTCATATCTATAGGACAGTTTATGTCGAAACGAGTCAGACTCTATCCAATTTTCTTTTTTATTACATGATTAATTTTTTTTGTTATCTCCCCTGTACCGAAATAAATCACGGAATCAACTCGAAGACGTGCATGCGCGTATTTATATGAAATATCATGAAATTGGTTACGAAAAACGAAAAAATGAAATAGAAAATAGGAAGAAGAAAAAAAAAAAGAAAAACAGAAATTAGGCGATAAAAATCCCGACGCAATATCAACACCTTATCGATTTTGCGGTGGGCGGAGAAACTTGAGAGATCGTGCACACTGCAGGTATACCTATAGGTATTATAAAGACGTATATATATCTGCTAACATAAACGGACGCCCTTTACTCGAAATAGCGCAATATGCGGCGGTGAAAGTTCCGAAATTTAATTACAGTAATTACGGTTATAATTTTTATTAAAAAGATTTCAACCCCTGGTTAAAGGGGCATGGTATATCTGAAACATTATATAGAACAGCGGTATAGCACCAAGAGCGTCAAGGTTATTATTATATTGTCACGCAAAATAAGACATTGATTATCTTAATCAACTATACGTGTAGCTTATGTAGGTAGGATATTTTTTAATTAAAAAATTTTTAAATTATTTCTCGCTTGTTGTACGTAAGAAAGAAAGAAAAAAAAAAGGAAAATATAAAAACACGATACAAGCAACTGCCTCTCAGGTTGTCTGCGCATTAAGACGTAAGACAGATAATTATTGGGTTTTGAAAAAATATTCTTCTGTCTTCGATTCTTCTTCTTTTTACTTATTGTTCTCTATTTTTATTGTCATTTTCTTCTCGTAACGGATATAAAATGATAAAACAACGATTCTCGAGGGGCGCTCGAGTCCGCAGCCCGTCAAACAGCTACGCGCGAACTTTATTAAGCCCAGGCTAAAGGCAGGGGCTATGGCTAGGCGTAGCCAGGCGGCAGGCAACCCGACTTCCCTTGAGAATAAGGGTTTGCCTTAAAGTAGGGGAGATACGCGAAAGGGAAAGAGAATTGCAGAGAGAAAGTAAGAGAGAGAGAGAAAGAGAGAGAGAGCATTGTTGCACGAAAACGCGAGCAAAGGCTTAGGGGGTTCTTCGATTTAGGATATTCTCAAGCTTAAGCTAACGATAAGACTATACCTTTCCTAAATAAGCAAAGAATAATCGCAAGAGCAACACAGTTCACAGTTTATTATCGATAATAAAACAGAACGAAAGAGAAAAAACCGGAGGCAAATATCATTATTCCATCAATATAATAAAAAGATGTATATTCATTTATTTTATCAGCTTTTCTTCGGTATGTTTTTTATTTTTTTTTTACTCTATTGTTTAACTTATTAATATTGAGCTAAAATTCTGCTACAGGGTGAAAAAGGGAAGAAGAGAAAAAAATAACACCTGTCGAACGAGATATATATATACGAAAAGAAATATTCTCTCTCTGAAATTTCTTTTTTCTTTTGTTTTTTTTTTTTTATTATTATTATTATTTTAAAACCTGCACACCTTACATATATACATAGTATGTATACATATATTATACATAATCTACAGTGTATAATAAATCACTTTTGAAAACTGTATTATTTTATTCATATTATTCATGTAATACCGTACGTATACGATCACCGCGTATAAGGACATAATAATTAAAATATTGAAGCTACAATTTCCGCTTGGGGTTGAAATTATTACAAGGTTAAAATAATTCACTATATAAACTCATATAATTAGGATTATTATTAGGATTACAATAGATGGCTAATTATAACTTTACAGTATTTCACGCACGTGTTTGAAACATCAACATTCTTTCCTTATTTTATAATGACAAAATTTCATTAATTCTTAGGAACAAAACGATACTTTTGTTCCGTCTTACGATAACTTTTTTTGTTTATGTATTTTTCATTTCTTTTTTTTCTTTTTTGGTTATTGATTCGTATAGATATAGATACTCTTTCACGAAACCTCCTAAACTTGAATTTTACGCATGTATTTATTCAGTGTTTAATAAATCGGTATGTATTGATCGTATCGAAACAAATTAAGGCTCAAATTAATCGTTTCGGGATTTACTTTATCGGAGAAAAAAAAAGTATCGAAATCCTATCAGTTATTTATGACATCGAAATTATCGACCGAATATGTAGATAAAAGTCGGTTTCAAGGAACTATTTTTTATCTTCACATATCTTCCCGAGCAATAGACTGAAATTTTCGAATTTTCAGGCTTCAGGGGGTCCGGAGTCTTTCGGAGTTTAGAGCTGTCTGCATTCCGACTGATCGGAATCTTAATGTGTTCTAAGCCTCAACGTTTCTAAAAATTCGAAATCGTCTCAAAAGAATTCGGTAATTCTAACCATTCGAGACTTTCAAAATTCGAAACACAATACCTAATACATCAAAAGGTAAAAAATAATAATTATAACTTTCCTTCATTGAATTTTTTTCTATTTTTTTTTTTTTTTTTTTTTAATTACATAATCGGGAATTTGATGCTGGTAATCGATAAATCGGTTGTCAATTTCACCCTTCCCGCACGTATGATATCCCTCTGATTCACGATGCGGGGATTTTTATTTTCGCTTCTATAAATACATATACATTTGATTTCTGGTCCTCTCGAAACTCTGGTAAGCATATATTATGTATATACGTATAACAGTATGTACTGGTTTAAACGAGAGATTTTTGAGCCGGCTAGATACTATAATATGAAAGGAGCACCCGGATACATACCTATAGTTCATGCCGCACTGATACCAGATAAGATTACGGTGATTAAGCAGGAGACTCCGATAACGTAACAATACGCTTATCGTATGTATACTGGCGGATTTTTCAACTGACGATGAGATGACGATAATAAAATGGTAAAATATCGAACGTCACACCATATACATGTATAGAAATTCTTTTTCGATATATATATATACCTGTTTAGTTACATATATACATCGTTCGAATAAATTTTTTATCATTTCTTTTTATAATTATATATAAATAAAATAAATAAAATAAATTTATTCTTTGATATAATATGTTAACATTGAAGTAAATGTATATAAATATATAATAAGGGGTATAAATGTAATGTACTGTGATTTTGTGAATAATAAATGAATCACAAGCCGAGAATTTTGGAGTAACTAATTTCCCTCATTCACTACACTAATATTTGTGTTAAAATATTACGCCCAGTGAACGCGATAACTTTGGGTTAATTAAATGCTTATTAATTATTATCATTATTATTTCGGGTATATGAACGTCAACAAGAGGAAGATGAAGAACAACAACAACAACAGCAATTAATATACCGGTTGGTTTATTTCCAACTTTGGTAGAATATTTATAACTTTCGTTTTAGGTAGGTATACCCTATGTATACATATAATCCAGCTCTACATATTCACACAGTGTTTTATTTCACTTCTAGACATTTTTCATTCAGTTTATTATTATTACAAATTCCAATTCTCTGCGTTTCAAACGTGCAAAATATATATATATATATATACATGTATGTACACAATAATATACAGCGATACGAAAAGTTTCAAATAAACAAAAAGTTCGTTTTTTTTTTTTGTACCTATTTTTTCTAATTTTTTGTTTTTTCGATTTCTCGTAACAAAAACAGTGCGCAAAGTATTCGATTCGTATGTTTTTTTTTTCTCCCCCAAAGATTCGTCAGTTGTGTATACGCATGTATGTTTAAAAAAAAATAAACGTAAACCTTGTACAGATCCTTAAAAATAAGAGAGAAATTTATACCGATTATAAAATACAAAATAAAAAATCAAAATTTCATTTTAAGTAATAATTATATATTTTCAATTATATATACATGTATATGTTCGCGTTATGTATGTATTATTATACAATTTTCATAATTTATTTTCCTCATTTTTTCATTTTTTTAATTTTATTTTTCTATTTTTTTGTTTTGATTTTGTGCTAATGTTATAACACCCGTTACACAACTTAATCTATCGCCACGTAACGTAATCTAATACGTACAGGTCAACGCGTGTATAGTAAGAGGATATTATTTCCTCAGCTTTTCCTTCCATATCTTAATATTATACATACCGTATAATATTGGTCGAATAAAATGAAAGCGAAAAACGAATACGGAGAAGAAGAAGAAGAAGAAGAAGAAGAAGAAGAAGTCGAAAAAGACGTAGGCATTTCTCACATATATACATCAATATATAAGAATTTTCTAGGGAAAATATACCCACGTGGGTATTATCCGAATATCCCTATATATATATATAAATATATTGTTATACCTATAAGTAAGTCACTCTCGCGATCGTGTATAAGAATATTGGAAATACTGTCCTCCGTAAACAGCCGCGCCTCAGCTGCTGGCTGAACAACAATAAGGGTGCAGTGTTTTATTCAATTTGACAATTTTCGATAGAAATTGATATACCTGTACTATAAGACCCTCGGTGGTTATAGAGATCATCCGATACTCTTGACACAGTATATATATTATATATATATATGTAGAGCTTTTCGTATATTGTATAATAATATTTATTAGAAAATATCGTGAATGTGTGATGAGGTTGCAGGTCGCAGGTTGGCCCTTGACGGATATGAGGGTAAAATCGAGTGGATGAACAAAGCGAAGAAGCGAGAAAACAAACAGCAGCATATAGGTACGAACTATACCCTGAGCAACGAACGATCGAACGAGACGACGCGATGTTGAAAAAAACGTCACCGATACATTATAAACAAAAGAACCTCTTGATCTGGATTATTCTGGCTGACCTATTACCTCTTTGAAATATATAAAACCGTACAAATAAGTATTAGAAACATAAATATATATTTCTCACGGTTTGACAGGGGCATGAATACCCGTCGAGGAAAGAGTCGCTCGAATCAGTTAACTCTGCTGATCCTTCTCGCTAATGCTCGCATCGGTTAGTCAAAGGAACGCTTTATTAAAAAAGTATAAAGAAATAAAGAAGGGAAGAAAAAACGAGATCGAGAAGAGGAGATATCTGTATCATCATTTTACTTCACTTTGTTTTAATTCACCTCACCTTGTTTTACTCCGGTATATATATAGCTGAGAGAGAAAGAGAGAGAGAAGGGCGGGACGGGACGACAACGAGACCGTGTAATAAGCACCCCGAGATATGAACCCCTTCCCACAACTTCTTCTCTCATTCTTGTGTAAAACGTATAACTTTTGTCGTCCGTAAAACCGCGCGCTTCTTTGATATCACCTGCTACCGTTTTAATCATTCTTGGCGCAGTAGTATAATAGTAATTCGATTGTAGATCAACTCTCTTCGGAGCGGTAGTGTTTGATCAGCTTTATGTACCCGCTACATACATACGTGATACGTTTACCTTATAACCCGATATATAAGAACAAAAAATGAAGAAAAATAGAAAATAGAAGAGATGAACGAAAGAGGGAAAAGATATATGATATAATATCTAACAGCGTATTTTTAACCTTATATCAAACATTTATGCATGTGTCTATACGATAGGAGCCTTTCAAAGGACGCGAACGTGCTAAACGCGTATAATACGTACAATACGGTACGTACAATCGTCGTGGCCACTTCTAAACAATCGATCAACTACGTAATAATTATTACACGTATGTACTCGTGTTCGAACTGCGGTTGAACCGTCATGTCATTACGAAATAGGATATAACTATAATCACGTTTGACAATAAGTTGCATCTATAGCCTACCTGGTATTGTTCACAATCCATTTTTATATTTACCAAAGATATTAGTGCGGCTTATAATGTTTCGAAACAGATTTAAATGATGACGTTATGAACGTAGAGTCTTTTTGTTTGTCTATTTGCTATATTTCTTTTGTTTGGAATTTACTCATTGATCATAGATCGAGAAATCGTACGGTATAAACCGGAACGATTTAAGAACGCTATCCATAAGGAGAACCTCGAATCTAGTGACGAGGACTAGAGAGGTGGAATAATTCCGTTCACGGAAATGATAAGAATGCCAAAATACGTTACCCGGATTAGTAAATGAACCCCGAATAATACAAAGGCGTGTATGAGAATCTTAAACGTTCCGTTGTGTCAAAGATTACGTATCGCCGGGTGCGAATTGCGATTTGTTAAAGTCGAGAATTTAATCGGCTTGAAACTGTTACAAGGAAATAAAAAGGGGGGTGTAACCGTAAGGAATAATCCCTGCGTCTCTGATCTCGGATATTCTGAGATAAGAAACAACTACACTTGGTTATTTTCAAGGATATTATTTTACGGGATAAAACGCGGTTTGACAGTTGCGAGTACGTGCGGAGCGAGAAACGGAGCGAGAAACGTCACCGCGAGCACGTCGAGGCTGTAATTAATTACCTAACTTACCTACGGGATATTAACTGATGAAAATTACGCCGGTTTTAATCGGGCAACTTACCAAGTGAAGTACGGTGTTGACCACCTCGCGATTAGACACCTGTCCCACCTCAATCAGTCCGATCAACACGGCGAATTTCAGGCTATCGTTCATCGCCATCGCGACTACTTCCTCGGGTCTTTTAATGTCACTGAATGGTGGATTTTTAACGTCCGCCATTGCGGTTCACGGTTAACAAATTAACTTTTAAACCAGAATATACAAATATCGAAGCACAATCAAGCTCGTTAGTGAGAGTTTTTCACCGTCACATGATAATACAACACAAATTGATCTGCCATGTTGGAAAGTGGATACTGTTATGAGCAGCCTACCAACCGAACGGGCCAAAAAATCACCAGACCCTTACCGCCTCGCGCACGATAGTATAAGCAAAAACTTTATTCCCCGCCCTCCGAGAGGTTGATAAAAAATAGAACGGATCCTTCTCCGTATAGAATTTTAATAAAATGACAACTATTCGGATATCTGGGCTCTTTAAATCACGTCATATTTATCACGTTTTTCATTACCCTTAAATACGAACAGTCGACAACAATATTCCGTCATTGTTCATCGTTCTCGAGCATACCCACACATCGAGGCATCGATGCATGTGTGTATTCATTCTCTCTGAGCCAATCGCGACGCGGTTGAGCGCATGCTTTACAAACTTAATTCCCTACTGTCATTAAAAATGGCGGCCGTAGAAGTGGAGCGTTCGAAGGTAAGCTAAACTTTGATTTATTTCACGCGTAGTGTGTGTATAGGGTGTTATATAGACTCGTTTAAAGGTTGCTTTAATCTCACGGCTTCATAGTGCGCGTATAAAATATCGCGAATGTCAACCGTGCGGGAAGATATCTGACGGGGTATATAAAGGGCGTTGGTTCCCCGCGAGCACTGTGCATACAAGATTTGACACAGCGGGGTTTCCTGTCACAATAAACCTCTCCCAGTTCGTCTGATATTTTCAAAATTCAGCCGGCTGTTTAATCGCTTTTTTTCACGATGGTAAACCCCTTCTTTCAGCTCGAATCTTCCCTTCGTAACCTCAAACTATCCGGTCACGTCGGTTTCGACAGTCTTCCCGATCAGCTGGTCAACAAATCAGTGCAAAATGGTTTCGTTTTCAACATTCTATGCATCGGTGAGTGAAACGATCGGATTAATTAATCTGAAATAATAAAAAAAAATCGAATAAACAAATAAAAACAAACAAACGTTTGAAGAATCGGAAATAGACAGTTCTTCTCATTTATTTTCCATTCGCTTTCACTATCCCAGGGGAAACTGGGCTCGGAAAATCCACCCTGATGGATTCACTTTTCAACACGAGTTTCGAGTCCACGCCAAGTCCTCACAGCTTGCCTTCGGTCAAGCTAAAAGCTCACACATACGAGCTACAGGAAAGCAACGTTCGTCTGAAGCTGACAATTGTCGACACAGTCGGATACGGGGATCAGATCAACAAGGAGGACAGCTTTAAAGCCGTTGTTGACTACATCGATGCTCAGTTCGAGGCTTATCTCCAGGAGGAACTAAAGATCAAACGTTCGCTATCCACTTATCATGATAGTCGCACTCACGTTTGTCTATACTTCATTTGCCCCACTGGGCATGGGTCAGTTGTAATCTTGTTTATTTATTGTCAGCGAAATTTGGACCTTTGATTCTCCTTCCTTTCTTTTTCCTCTGAAATAATCAATTTTGGAACTATTTATTCGCTCTGTTTACAGGCTGAAATCCATCGATCTGGTCTGCATGAAGAAGCTTGATACCAAAGTGAACATCATTCCAATAATCGCAAAGGCTGATACAATATCGAAGACTGAACTACAAAAATTTAAGGTCTGCTCAGAGCCGTTGACAATCCGCCCCGCTAAATGAATCCCATGCCTAATTTTTTCGCCTTTCTATTCTTCCAGAGCAAAATAATATCCGAACTGCAAAACAACGGGGTTCATATCTACCAATTTCCAACCGACGACGAGAGCGTGACTGACGTAAACACCTCGATGAATGCACACGTCCCTTTCGCGGTCGTGGGCAGCACCGATTTTGTCAGGGTTGGAAACAAGATGATGAGGTCCCGCCAGTATCCGTGGGGAACTGTGCAAGGTGATCTTTTACCTTCCCGAATCTTGCTTGCGGGACAGGATCGCCAAGTCTTGAGTGAATTTTGATAAAGAGTTTTACCTTTACAGTCGAGAATGAGTCGCACTGCGATTTCGTCAAACTTCGTGAAATGCTGATCAGAACAAACATGGAAGACATGAGGGAGAAGACTCACTGCCGACATTACGAACTCTATCGCAAGAAGAGACTCGAACAGGTGAATTATCGCCTTCCTGGCGCCTACGAGGTGCTCGAATTTCGTCTTGAATTTATGTCATGTCTTTTACAGATGGGATTCAGCGACGTGGACAGCGAGAATAAGCCTGTTAGTTTCCAGCAGACTTTTGAGGCTAAGAGATCGACTCATCTGCAAGAACTGCAACAGAAGGAGGACGAAATGCGGCAGATGTTCGTCGTTAGAGTTAAGGAGAAGGAAGCAGAGTTGAAGGACGCTGAGAAAGAGGCATTATTGCATTTATATTTGTTTATTGGATTTTGTCATCGTTTTGATATTTCTTCGTTAGATTTGAACTTTTTCAGACAGTATTTACTTTTCTTCTGGATTGATAATTGTATTATTATTTTAACAGCTGCATGTGAAGTTTGACAAACTGAAGAAAGATCACACCGAGGAGAAGAAGAAACTTGAAGAAAGTCGCAAAAAACTTGAAGACGATATACTGGAATTTAACAGAAGAAAGTCACAGATCGCACAGCAGGCTCAACACCATACTCTGACGTTGGGAAAGAGCAAGAAGAAGTGAAATTGAATCTGATGGAATTCCATCAAGATTCGATTTTATATCACAAAAATTACACATGTATTTATTTCTAGTATTTTATATCTTACATGCATACATACTGTATTCTTCATTTCTGACGAAGTATGAGGACCAGACTTCGGTCCTGTATCACCCAAAGCTTACGATTGATAGATTATATATCCATATTTTATCGTATTATTATAGAATTATTCTACATACGTATTACATTATATTCCTGCGATGTAGGACTTCCGTTTACTTGGAAAAAAAAAAAAAAAAAAAGAAAAGGAAATCATTTTTTTTTCTCTTTCTTTCTTTATTCTCTTTCTCATTAAATAAGATGATTATTAATAATTTATTGTTTTGCCAATGAACAAGTGGGCTTGAATTATATGAATTGTATCAGAGTGAACGGAGGCTACGGAATCGTTTGTAAAGCCAAATCGTTTTTGCATCAGGATCAATTCCAATGATCTAATTGAAATGCTCTCTTTATATACATACATTATATTGATAATCGAAATATATTAGATATTTAGATAAAAAAAATAAATAAAAAAAAAACAAATCTCGTCTTTTTATTACCTGAGTTGCATTTCCCAGGACATTGAATAATTCATTTATTGAATAGTGATGAAAATCTGCTGCCTAATTTCGACGAATATTACGAGACATCGAAGAAGGAGGATTTGACTATACAGGTATCAAAAAAGAAAGTGTACAAAATTCTTGTAAATCATTGATGAATTTTATTTTCAATTAAATATATTTTATTGCTTTAACAAACAAAAAATTAACAGTATAAACGTAGCATTATTATTATTTATTTTTTATTTTATTTTTTTGTTTCCTTCTTTATCTTTTTTGTTCTTCTATCGTAAGATAATTAACTAATATTTAAACAAGTATTATACAACATAAATAAAAAGATACAACAATCATAAGTTTATAATAGCTATATAATATAGAAAATCAGTTGCAAAGATTGATTTCTGGCAATTTTCATCGTCTTATTTTTCATTCATCTATATATTATGTATATACCGTAGTCATTCAAATATCTAAACACTATATCGTCGTCTATTTTATTTTAGCTACTTACTTTTTACCTGATTTAAATTTGTCAACTCCTGTCTAATAATAATGATATTCAACTAACGAAATATGAATAAATAATAACTTTCAAAGCTATCAGCGACTATAATTATAGTTGAGAATCTATCCAAGTACATACGAATGAATGAACGATCAAATTGTACGAATTGGCGTCCGGATCTGAGTAAGCGTTGATGTCTTACGTATAGTTACATACAAATGTATGTATAAATGTATATATTGTATATATCTGTTAATATATATGATATTAAATACCAATTCACGCGTGAGTGTATAAATTATAATATTATATAATCTTACAGGTCATTATTATGGCAAATATATTATAATTAATAATAATAGCTTTATAAATCGAATAATTCGAGAAACTAGAATATATAGGAATTAATAGAGTAATAAAGTATTAACGATCAATGAAACATGCGAGAAAATGTTGATATATATACTTATATAATATACTTCATCGCTTCATTTAGCGGACTATTGTTATATTGGTAATAGGCTCGTGATGTATGATTTTATTAATAATTAATAATGCATTAATGTGTAAAGATCAGCTGAGCTAATTGATTGATATATTATATGTATGTATATTAGTGATAATTATAATAATTATACGTAATCTGATGCGCAGTAAATAAGTTATTGTTATAGTTATAATAATAGGCGTGTATACATAATGATAACTATAATCGTCAGGATTTATCAATGAATTGTCATTGAGGATAATTATTACACGTATTAATTAACGACGTGTCTGCTCCGCGGGCACAAATCAACGTGCCGACACAACTTGTCTCGAATTTCTTTGCTTTGGTATGATCCCTTTGCTGCACAGAGCTGTGCTCTTGTATTTCTGCAAATTTAACATTGTCAAATATATCTGATAGTACCGATAATAAATCGTGGTAATATGATCGTCCTTATACATAATATACAGTTACAGGTATATATTATACTACACGTATGTGTACATACATACGTCCTTAATTCTCGACTTTATTCTATGTTAATTCATTAATTTTCATTAATTATCTGTATAAAAATACAAAACGTATATTATATAGGTAGAACGAGGCAATAATGTGATTCTGAGCTTATAATTCCGCATGCGATAACGTGATTTCGTCTGTTAAATATACATTTGCATATATTTACCCAAGACCTTCACCAGCAGTGTAAATAAAATAAATAATCCATCTTCTTCATCCCACGCCGAAATATGATCTTTATAGCATTTGATCTGTTGCATTTTTTTTTTTTTTTTAATTCTTTTTCTTTATGATGAAAAAAAAAAAAAAGTTAAACACACCATTGGTGCTTCAATTAATTATCAGCGTGAATTGAGAGATGAATAGAAAATACAGATAGATATATATAAATATAATTTGGCATGCTGATATATATATATATACATGTTATATTATTTAAGGTGAAAAAAGATCCTCTTGCCTCGTGCTTATTCATCTATATACTATCATATAAATACCTTCTTATTCACTATGATTTCGTGATGTTGTAAAAAAAAAAAAAAAATAGAAATAAAAAAAAAAATTGATGCATTATGCAGGGTGCTTGCAATAGTGCGGTGGGGCAATAATTTGCCTTTATATATACCCTGTGAGAATACTTGTGAGTTTTATTGTTATTTTTATTTTTATTTTTATTTTTACTCTCGCATTATATATATATTATATTTTTAACGAATCGAAGCTGTATAAAGCCGCATTATTTCATCATAATAATAATAATAATAATAATGATAATGATATAAGTGCATTATCGAAATGATTATTATATGCGTGTATGCAATATATTATATAGAAAAGAGAGTGAGAAAGAAGAGCAGTGACCAATCCCTGTGGCAAATAACGTTTTCATACTTCGAAATTTTGAATCTCTTTATGTGATCAAATCTAGATTATTTTAGCTTCGAAAAATGAAATGAATTCTTTTTCTTTAATAATGAAAATGTATCTGTGAAATTGAAAATAATAATCCTATTTCAAATAAATCTCCATTCGTCTCTTATACAATATTATCATATATCAGAAAATTCATGATTCTTGGTCATCTACACTTCTCGAAAAATTTCAAACCACCATATGATCATACACTATACTGTAATTATCAAAGCCCTTAAACTTCAGCGATATATATTTTAGTATATTTTTTTATTAATGTAGAGAGTCTGGTGTTGTATAAAGTTACCTATTACTTCTTTTTTCATCTAGTATTAAATATACGTTATAATATAATATGTAGAATGTAGATATAGAGTGTTACGAGAATAGAGAGATGTGATAGATGTTAAAATATATAGCTTATTATGTTTTTTCTTTTTTTTTCTTCTTGTTTTTTTATGCATAGGTTATAGCTGTATAATATTTATCGGTATTTAGGTAATTCTATATAGACTCCAGGCACTGTGCTGTGTTTTGTTTCCCTTGCTTTTGCTTTTGCTTTTTTTTTTTATGCTTTTTGCTTTGGGCTAGCGACCAGCTAGTGACTCTGGTGGAGGGCTGCGATACTTTGCCCTAATGTGCAGGTATGGAGCAGATGTGATACCGTTGCTGTGCGGCGGCGGTGTGCTTTCGCGACTAAGTACCCTCACCTGACAGGGATCGTGCCTCGTCAAGAAATGCTCCAACGTATCCCAACCGCCGCCAACTCGGACCATCATGTGTCTTCCCTTCAGAAGCTGCAGCGATTAACGATAAAATATCAAATTTTACGTATACGTAAAATTTTGCTGTATACAGCAAACGATTCTTCCAAATACAATAAAACAAAATTCGATTCTGACTCGCTTAAACATTCTCAAAATGATGAAAAATTCAGCAATTTTCATACCCTGATAAAAACGTTGCGTCCGGCGATGTGGTACCGGCCTTCACCCACCTTCCGAACTTTTAACTTAGAACACTTACTGGACGGACATTGACACAGTCTTTGGACGGCTTCGGCTGCTCGTCGCACCTGGAAAATAATAATCATTAATCAAACAGAGACTTGAGAAAAAATCCGTGACGCATTATGGCTGATTTTCTAAACTGGAAATCTGCTGTTTTTAATCCGCCCAAGATGTGTGAAAAGAAACGTTTGATTAGTCATTAAAGAATGGGAAAATTCTTGATAATGATCGTGCAAATGGTACACACCTTTCGATCGAGTTCTGTAATAGGACCGGAATGTTCAGGCGGTTCAGCCGGGGTTGGTGAAGGTGAAATTGAAGGGGATGGAACGTCGTCAGGATCCTCAGCGCTGCCCCTGGACCAATCATCTTCCGTAGTATCGCTAGGTACTCCGTCGCTTCCTGTAGGCCCGTTATCACTCACGGATCTTCTCATGTCAGAGGAGGGTGGACCTGAGGTGGGATCTAGCCATCTAGCCGCTTTTGTAGCGACCTCGGAAGTCGAGCTGATCATTTATGAGGGTGAAAAAAACGGTTTTCTAATTATTGATTATTTATTAACTCGCCTTCCAGTACCCTAATTCATAACGAGCCTGTTTACTGTAATGAGAACCAGCGCCCTGTGCAACACCCTCATATATAAACGGGGATCGAAAGCCCCTTCAATATCGTTAATGAAACGCGCAACCCTCCTGCTACCGTCGTGTGATCAGAACGGATGAAAAGATACAAGAAAAAAATAGAAAAACAAGTTAAAAAACGAACGGAAAAACTCGTATAGTGGTCATAGGATCTTTCAACTATATTGCCCGCAGAAATACCCGTGTGTATCTTCCTGTAGGTAGGAAATAATTGATAAAAATACGGATTCAATAAAACTCAGTTTGCATTTTCCTACACCGAGGCAGAGGTATGAAAATTCCAAATTCTTCTACATCATTTTATTACAAGCGGAAGTATGAATCTCGGGCGTTAAAAAACCGCCCCTAAAATACATTTTAGCAAATATTTCACCTCCGCTATCCATCTGCAGGTACAGACTTCCCACTTACGAATCTAAACTATTAAACTCATGATTTATTAGACGTTTGCACACGCCATGGGCACAACGACCAACCCTTAGCAACCGCCATGGCAACGCGCCCGCCTATTCGGCCCCTTTGATCCTTCCTTTACATCCCTAACGTATAAATCAAACGGGTAAAGAAACGGGATCTTGTTGGTCGGATAAGTTTTTCTAAAAAAGCATCCGAAACGAAAGTAACTTTTCGTCATTTTTCTCCGCGTCTTACCTGCTGTGTTTGATGGTTTCTACCGGTGGTCTTGGGGATGTGGCTGGAGATGGCGACTGGAATTGCCAAGACACGAGACTGCTGTGGGATATACCGCTGTCCGACAGACAGTGGAGGTCGCGTTCTTGTTCGGCTGCAATTTCTCGTTCTAGTTGAACGAGCCCGGGTGGTTCGAGGGAATAACGAGAAGCCAGTCTGGCGACTTCGAGTAGGCAAAGAACTACGTTCCGCGGTTGTCCGTGAAGAACTGTTACACAGATATTATATACAAGATTCGCAATTTCGTAGATAGACAGCATAAGGAAGAACGAGACTAGTTTATCAGGTGTAAATTCGCAATGAATTTCGTACCGAGATCGTCGCTTTCGAAGAGTAGATTTTCGTGGACTCCAAGACGCCGGCAAAATTGTATAAAATTTTCCATATTGTCACGGGAAAAGAAGCTCCGTCTTGCCGCATTGTCCCAGCAACGTCCCCTTATCAATGGTAAAGGCTGTTTGAAAAATGATTAATATCGAAGAGTCGGCGAAGCGATTTTTATAAAAGAAATTTGTATAATTGAACTTGAAGGCAATCTGTGTAAATTTTTCAAACTCCTGGGATTTTAGATCCTAATTGGTCCGCTGCCGCTGATGCGGTTATTCATACATATTAAGTTAACAAGCGTATAGATTCTGAATAAAGAGTTGAAAAACGCACCCCTTTCACTCTACCGGAATCGATGGCAGACCTCGCTTTTTCCTGAATAACTCTGGCCAGACGGCATACCACCACACCGTTGTCTAATGCGTCGAAAAAGTTTTCCCCCGTGACATGGTCGACGTCTGAAAACATAAAAAAATGATCTCAGAGGTAAAAATTTGCTGAAATCTTCCTCTTAATTAATCAATGATAATTTTCTGTCTATCAAAAAGAAAAACAATTACTCATATATTACGAGAAACTAGAATCGAAAATCGGTCTGTTTGCTCGGACTTTTTATCATCGCAATATAACGGCGTGGGTGTGCTGCTGCAGCTATTAATTAACGAAGATGACGCGACCGGAGGAAGCTGATAGGAGGCGGTATAATAATTATAAGTGCATGGTATAATTAGTTAGATTATAATTAATGGTAAAACAAACGCCAACGTTAAGGAGATGAGGTAGGGTGTCGCGGTGTTTTCTGATGCGTATGGTTGAGTCAGGGTGGAAAATTTTCAATCGATTTTCCCCCAGCTGCGTTAATTCGTTGTGTGGGATTGGCGATTCTTCATTCTTCGTTTTATTGTTTTCCTTTTTTCTTGCGACTAAGGAATGAGAGACGCACATGCATTCGTGTCAGTTTTTTTAACTCGAGAAAGACGAATAACGAGCCTGGCGTACGATATACCTCGTAATGACATAATATTATATACCTGGTTACGCAATTTTTGTTTCTGTTCAAAGTCACGCGCGATTAAACTTATACGCGTGCATATTATACCCGGACGTAATTATGGGTGACCATTGACTGGAATAAAGACATTACGAAACTTAAACCTCAAGGATTTCACACTCTGATTTCATACGTTATTATGTATAGACAATACCAATTCAGAGCCAATGTAATCATTCGTCCTGATCCTGATCCTACAGTATTAAACGATCTACGCAGCTAACTCGAATAAAGTCACAGAATGATTCATACTATGGAAATAAAGCTTCCGAATTAGAGATTCACGTAGCTTTATTGAAATCGCTTAACACTTTCTCGTAGTAAAAATTGTACCCATATAATACAAGTCGAGCCGTAGCTGTAGAGAATTGTAATGAATTCCCTTAAGTCTAGAAGAATTATGGATTACGTCTGGACGTGCTAATTGATTCGGGAAGGTAGGGATTTAATCACACATCGCATCGTACTACATGCCAAAGAATAATTGCATACGCAGTGAGACTTTTACGCAAATGATAAGACACTAGTCCAAGAGCTTTGGAGTCCAGAGTCTACAGTCTCGAGTCTAAAGTCAAGAGTCTGTGTCTCTTGGGACACGGTGCAGTGGTGCAGCGAGTGAGTGCAGCAAGCAAGTCGTGCATATGAGTCGTGACTCGATCTTTCAACAAAGGGAAACCCCCGACCCCGCCCAATCTCATACACACGTGCATAATGCACGTTTTCTGCATGTGCATATAAACATAGAGAGAGAGATGAACGTGTACAAGTATAACACACGTACAATCTAAAGCCCTGATTTTATAGGTACATATGCCTACGTGCAAAGGCATGATACGGTTTTACGAAAGATCTATGCCTCCGGCTTGTGATCAGGAGCTTCAAGACGACGGGGTGACGGGTTTAGGATGTCGGTCACCCGGAACAAACGCCTCGATAAAAGTCACGTTTAGATGTATATACGTATATATTGTTCGTCTATGTGGTGCCTAGATTATTAATATACATAGTGATGTAACGATACTTATATGCTCGTAAGCCATGTAGACGATCATGGGGTATATTGCGGTTTTTATGCTTTTTATGTTATAAAAATTATATATTTAGCCTCGTTCACGATGTGAGAATTATAGCAGGACTATATTCCGGTGAAAATAATATGATCATAGTCGCGGATGGCCGATTGCCACGGTCTATTATTCAATAAGCCCAATTTCACGAATTTTAAATGTATTTATAAGATGCGTGTCAACGGTAGATCGAAAAGTTTCAGGAATCGTTTCACATCTCAGTCACGGGAACGGATATATAGACAAGATGATCGGCGATATATACGCATACATATCTAGCTACCGCATTATCGGAAATAATCTAAACCGCTAATACAGTTTATACACGACGATGGTGCGTGACATGACGCAGTGGGCCGGTTCAGGACTTCCACAATTCTTGGGGGAGGACAGCTACACGCTTCCGGTGAGTCAACGGCAACGGTGGTGCACCCGTGTGCAGCCACAGAAAGTCCACCGATCGATATGCGTCCTTAATTCTATTCCTATTTCATTTTATTTCATTTTATTTTACCCCTAATTCCATCCTATGTCAAAATGGAATAAAAATGAAATGAAAAGAGGAAAGGATATCTATATCTATGTCGTAGAGGGATAATCGTCGCATAGTATTTAATCCTTGACGTCTTCTTTGTCGTTAAGAAAAATTAAAAAAAAATACCCTGTTCCAAAGAAACCGTCACAAATTAGATATAATAATTCTTGCTTCCTTTGCGACGTATGCGTATAGCCAGAGGGAACGTGGTGACCGGATATCACTCAGTTGGTACATAATTCAATAATTACATAATTCGTCCTCGCCCGGTTAGCATCCGGGCTTTAAAACGGATCCCGTGTGGAAGAAGAAAGACCATCTATTAAAACGATGGCCGAGAGTAAGTATAGGTATGTGTGTGCAGATTGATCGTTGGTTAATTTTATTTTACTCATTTTCATCCAGTTTACAATCTTGCTTCCTTCGTCTGTGTTTTTTTCTCCTTTCTTCATTCGAGGGTATAAAGTCAATCTTGCGTGACGTATTTCACGATTCCAATTACCTCAGGCCCCTTCAGGGTCCCGAAAAGCATGTATACATTATACGTGGATATAAAACGATATTGGCATCGTTATAATATGTAGGGAGATCCTTGCAGGCTCGACTGCAGGAACAATCGCGAAGTACGTATGTATAACGCAGCTACCCCCAACGTTTTCGAGCCTTTGATCGTAAACGCAGATTTCTGGCTACAATATATGTACAATGTATATACATTCTATACGTATGTATATAAGCCGATATTTATATTTATGCAGTACCTCTGCAGTGCGTATTCTAGCCATATTTGGAAACTGGCGTGAGGACGAAAGGCGGTCATATACGCGTAGGTATACTCGCAGCTTCTGACCCCGAGAAAACCAGAACAGATACGTATGTACATACCTACGGCTATATACCGCTTATATACCTATCGACAACGCACCTTTTCACGGGTCCAAATGTCTGTATATACATATATATACGCAGACGGCCTCGATCCGATAAATGTTCCATATGTAAGTCACTGCAGTAACGTGATCGATGCTTAATTTCGGATCCGAGATACGCGCGAGTACATAAAATTGATTTCTGTCGTTTTATGAACCGATTCTTTTTCCCGCAAGCAGAATTTCAACAAGACTCTTTCACGCAAGGCCGTGTCTTATATTCTAAAAGAAGAACCGATCGTCATTGAAAAATTCCGACTCAGATAACTCGCTTATATCGTTACGAGATGCGCCAAGGATATGCTGCAACTGTCGCGAGTAATCTAGTGCAAGATTTTCGACTTTAGATCATACACAGGGATTTCCGTACCGTTTATCCCTCTTCGTACTTTTTTCATGAAACTATGAAGCATTATTATTTCGTGTCCGAAACACCAGAGATCCTAGGACTCATTCGTCGCTTTAGGAACAGAATCGATGCACATATGCATGTATAATCGAATCGGAGTCACCCCTTGCATTGTCTATGATCACGCGTGCATATTTCAACGTTGAGTCTTAACGTAGTTGCGTAAAATACCTTGTGACATAATAATGTACGAGTAGAGTATAGGCGTGTGTAAAACGTGAGATTTATCCACACTTTATGACCAGACGCGTGTATGAGAAGTAGGCATAAGAGCGAAACCGGCGCTAGTTTTGATCGTGGAAAAGGTACAACCTATAGACCGGGGCTCGAAATCAGGTCACCAGGAAACTGATGAACGATTTTTACGCCCCGTGTTATAGTACACGGACTTTGAACCATGGAATAAAGCCCGTGTCGCGTTATATGGGTATCCTAGAACTGTAGGAAATCGGTCAGGGGTCGAGCGCGTGTCTAGTTACAAATCCTATAATTTGATGAACGGCGCGTTTTACCCTCCGGAACTCGTAGACGCTGACCTCGTCAACGCCGCGGGGCTTTACATCTCCCTTTATCCCCATCTCTCTCGTATGCCTATAGATATACAAAAGTGTATGTGAAACGGGGATAAAACGTCTCCGTGCTGCTTTATAGTTTGATAAAATGAAAGCTGCTGATCCTCATCCTCCTCTTCCTCTCAGTCTCGTCACTTCACAAAGCCCGGCGAACTCCTTTTGTCCTTTCATAGCTGAGCCAGGGTTCTATCGGACGATATAAAAGCCCCGTTTTCTGTCACATGTACGCTTCGTTTCATTAACGATGATCGCCGTTTTGTTAACTATATGCGTATACCATCATAATCCCGTCTGGATCGAGTCTCACAATAAGACATTTAGTTGCAGAATTGTATAATTACGAACGAGTAAAAGAGCGGCGGAGTTAACGAGGCGCGAAACGTTCGTTTTTACGTTTTCCTATAATTTACGAACACTTCTTCTCTCGGCACAAATAAGGTACACGCGAACGTGCGTCGCGTGTTAATTAATAACGTTCACCCATGCCTGTGGACGTGAAATAAAATCAGAATGAACATTATTTTTCGGTCTCAAACCGCGCATTCGAGAATCTTGAAGAAACACACATCTGTCTACTGTGTACACTTATCTATCATCGCAATTAGCATTCACGTTGTATATACCGTCTCTGATGGGAGGCTAAACAAGCAGCTCTACTAACGTTTGGCTAAACACACCCACGTTCATCTTTCGGTCAGACGTAAGTATAATCTGTTCATTGTAAGTATAATCGGAGCATAAAATTGGGTGAAATTTTGCAAATTGTTACTACATAGATAATGACGAGAATGGATGCAATTCCGATCATCTTGTGTACCTTGGAATTTGATGGCTATATCTACGGTCTGGTATTGAAAGAAAAAGCGGTTTATCTTCAAGGATATACAACCTGCACTGGTTACCAAAAGGTTTGATGTGAAACCAGCCCAAGGGCCTCATTGCTCTAAACCTCTAATTACAGTGCAGTGAGCTCACGCGACGAACGTTGAATGGCAAAGTCGTGTCATATAAATAACGACGAATCAGTCCCTGTATAAGTGATGTTCGTAATACTCACGCAGAGATAACAAGACCCTGTGTATATACGATTAAACACGTACGTACGTACGTATGTACTTATAGAACGTACTTTGAGACAGACAAAATCTATACAGAAGGAAATTTCGACAATATCGCAGATCTTCGAATTCTCGAACGATCAATGACGACGTCTCGAGCCCGTCAATGGATAAATTACACCTTTGTACGGCGAACCAAAACGTCTCGTCTACTCGTAATATCCTTACGTCTATTTCAGACGTTGTTGTACTCGTATACACTACAGAATTGACTGGTAGCTGTCACAACTCGACTCGTCAGACTTCGCAAGTCACAAGTTATGATTGATGATCAGGACGATAGGGATCTCAACGATTCTATACATTCTGGAGTAAAGTTACCGACTATCGATGTATCCAATAATCCCATAATCCCGAAAAATATTAAGACAACATTGACTCACTTATAGTCTTGTTGATCCAGTCTGCGAGATCCTCCTGGAGCGGAATGAGCTGTCTGCTCTGCACGTAGTGGAGTCTTTCGTGATAAATATCCGCGAATTCCTCCTCTTCAGCGGATGGCCTGGGCACATCAGCCCGGTTAAAAAGCGGCGTTGAAGTCGGTCCCCAGCTACTGCGATATCGCGTATGCTGAGACGACGGGAATCGATTGGCACAAGACATTCTTGTTTAATTATTAACCGTCGATACGTCGAGCGTCGCGTCGTCGAACGACGAGTCGCTTTGCTCCGAGAAGGGCGACTTCGAGTTAGAATCTGTGGAGATTGGAAACAAAACAGAGATTAATTAGCCGGTTATAAAACGTGGAAAACTTGCATAGGACCTATCCCATCTACGATCCACTCATTCTCAAACTTTCAAGTGCGTATGAGTTGAATGATCAGTCAGGTTGATCAGTACCTTCAAAGTTTAAAGAAATGACCACGAGCTCCACCGATCGTTTACTGAAGAGATTAAATATACCAGCGATGTTAAAAAGGCAGTTCTTATTGTAAGTTCTGATCTCTAGAGCGGGGATTGAACGATGGGTACATGTATCATGTATGTATGGGCTCGTGTGTGAGCCGTGTAGGTATGAATAATAAAATAAAAAGTATGACAAGTTGGGATCGGATGTAAGTGATCGTTGGGGTACGATGCCTTGCGTGACGTTATCGCTTGTTCAAAGCTGTATGCATTAATCTAGATTTTTGTGTTAAACTGAGTACGAGTGTAGAAATTGCGGTCACATGATGGAAATGCGGCTTATGCAGATAAATGGATAATTATAAATAATTTACAACCGGGTGTAAATCAATCGGATCTTTACTATTCGAATGATAGGTGTGTGTACCGATGCCTAAGTTATACCTGAGTTGAAAAAAGGCGATCGATGTTGCGGATTGGATGCTGGTCGGAATTAGAATCGATGAAACAAAGCTGAGAGGCCCACGCTTGACCTTCGACACCGATCCTCGTGTTATTGTAAAACCGTATACTGACCGCGTGTGTATACGTAACACGCACGCATAACTTATAGATTTACACAAGTAACGCAATATCCCACGCGCGGAACGGGGGGAAAACATGCGCAACTAGCCGCGACACTTGACAGCTGGTGAACCTTAGAATTATTGTGGGATGACTGTTCGCATGGGAGACTTAGAGCCGGGAAACTATCTCAAGATATTTATCACGATACGGTGAAGAGGAGGAAGTCAGATTTCGCACGATTGACGATGTAGGAGAGGGGTGGTCCTTTTAGGATCGGTTAAGATTTCGAATTTTCAGAAACGTCCAAGTTTAGAATATTCCAATTCCGAAAACCAGACTCCCGAAAATCCAATAATTCGTCAATTTTACGGTCTATTTCTCAGGATGTGAAGACAAAAAAATAGTTCATTCGAACCTAGACCCTTTTTACGAAAACCCACTTTATCTACTCCAATCGATAACCTCGATGTCATAAATAAATGATAGGGTTTCGAAACCTTTTTTTTTTTCCAAATATCTCAAGACGAATAATTTGACCGCCTATTCGTTTCTATACGAATTAAACACTGAATGAATACATGCGGGATTTTCAAGTATCGAAATCTTGGCCTTTGGATTGTTAGAACCTCCGGTGTTCTTCGATTCAGAGTTTTTGGAATCGGCTTATTGTTAGTAAACCTTCAGGGAAATACCCTTTCCAATATTATGATTCCCTATGATTGAAATTCGGAATTTTTACCGCTTCGAGCTAGAGAAAAAGACTCTTCTTCCAAAATCTGCTCCGTCCTTATTCTCACAAAGAGATGAAAAAGGAAGACGATAATAATTTGACGATGACGAGCGAGGAGTACGTATACCCGGAAGAAAAGATTGCGCGATGTTATCATTGATGATCATCATCCCTGTATAGAATTATGTATGGTTTGTACGATAATCCCACATATGGGATGGCTGTGTTTACAGTCGTGGCGTCTGTTCAGGAAACAGTGTATGTTACGAGAGATGTCTGTGCGGTTCTCCTTGGGGCAAGATTTGGAGAGCCATATCTGGACTGTAAAGTTACTTCCAAATCGGGGCTTACAGTTTCTTTTCTAGTCGGTTTGGTTCCATACCCACCGCTATCTACTGACTGAGAGAGTTGATCATCGTCTAAACAGCTCGCAGCCAACGACCCATTATAATTATATCATAGAATATTTTCGGATGCATGTACGACCGCATGATTCAATGAAACGTGTAAAAATCGTCTCAAAAATTGAATGAAAATAAAAAAATAAAAAACAAAAAAAACGAACACAGAGAATAAATTTTCGACAAATCCTCGCGACCGATGGGATCGGTCTGAAAGACACCTGCGATTCCAATTTTTCACGGTGACTGACTCCCAGGTAATCGAAGAATCGAAAGAATCGGAGCGTAACGCGATGAGGCGTTGAGAGTGAATTACAAATCTTAGAATAACTTATTTATCAATGAACAGCTGCGTTCTATCTATTCAAATATTATTCAACTTAATAGATAGGTATTTGAACTATTGAAATATGGCTAAATCGGATATTTATTCCTCTCTGTCTCTGTCGAGTCGCGTGAGCGTTAGTAAAATTCTCCCGCATGTTTATTTCATATTAATTAGTAATTTAGTCGTATAGAAATGTATATCGCGACGAGAATCGCCTACGCGATGACTTTTTCACCTTCAAGATTTATTCGACAGTCTCGAATTCTCAACGATAAAGTATATAATATGGAAATATTAGCGTTATGTCATTTCCATTAAAACATATATATAGGTATACGTAGCGTTCCTCGCGTGATTACAAGATACGGAATATTTCGCCGTCCTCGCCCACCGGTATCATACGTACCTACGAATCTAAATTACCATAAAATCTGCACAGGTATAGATAAATGAGTACGCAAATCCCCTTTGGAAGCGCGGGATGTGCGGATTGAATAACAATAAAACGCGATTCGCGAAGTGGCATAGGTATAGGAAGGACGGAATCCTTCGAATAATAATTTACACGTTGGCGGCAGATACTGACTTGCGTATTACACATGTCATATCATAATATGCGGTGCTTGACGTCACTTGAAAAAATAGAGGAAACAAAAAAAAAAGAAAGAAAAAAACGAGCTATAATTAATTTGCGACAGAAAAGTGCCTCGAAGTTATTAAAAATGTGTTAAAAGGCTGAATACCAACTCCCGATATCATTATCATTCCAAATCGGATCCCGTGCTATCGTCGATAAATATTCCCATCGCCCTGCGATCTCGAATACCGAATTTTTAACGGACCGTGAATTGAATCGGTAATAAGGAAACAGACGCAGGAATTAACGCACATACGTGCCTAGCGAGAAGATCTTACGTGGAGAGAGGCGTGTGCTGTTGCATGTATGAGAATTTGCGATGAGCGTGATCTAGCTGTATATCGCAATAAAATACGGTATATTTGTATCTGCAGTAGGAATGGGAATTGCAGCAAGATTTTTATAAAAGAGTATCACTAGAAAAATTCACTCTGAACGAAGCGAAGAAAACGGCGAGCCGATAACGCGTGCCAATTCTGTCAAAGGTGCGTTGACAAACTACGGTGCAACTATAATTAAAAAGGTGGGGAAATGGAGAGAGAAGAAAGAGAAAAAAACGTTTACATGTATGCGAATGGGGTCGATCGGCGAATACTAAACATCACGATACGTCGACGGAGTGGACGATGATGGCTTATGTCACCCAGGTAATTAATTGCGTGATCGATCTGCCTCTGCAAATTGCGTTGGCGAAATAATGTCAAGATTACGTAGACGTTTTTGCCGGCTTTAGAAGCGCAGATATCGCCGATACGTCTGCGTGTAATACTTTTGATTTTAGACGACGACTAGCGTAGCTGGTTGGGATCAGATCGTGGGTGTCGATTCTATTGGTATAAAATACGCGCCGTTTAGTGTGGGTATAAACTTTCAATGAAATCTAGTACCTATTCGTCCATTTATTCGCCGCTTGACTCTACTACGAGAACATCTTCGCCGGTGGGCGACGTGAGCTTGAAAATTGAAGGTATTTCAAGAACGTCTATAATCTCCGTCACGATCTCGGGGAATAAATTCGTCAAGACTTACCCGAAATTCTCCTGTCTTGACTCTTCGGTTATTAAACCTTTCCAATAATCTCACAGCAAATTGAAACCTAAAATAAAATCAGAGAACCGTGCGGCGGGTTGGACTAAGACTAAATGAAATTAATCCCCGTGACAAGATCCGTTTTACGTTAATAGTCCCTGGTACTATCGTCACAGGCGATTAACCCGGCCGAAAGTGTGAAGGGGAGATACGTATAGATTAGTAACAGTTTTCGCAAAATGAACCACGCTTCAGGTACCACCTTCCAAGATTTCGTTCAGCAAATTTCATCATTACGCAATGTACTGGTAATATAGGTAGGCGTTTGTAACGGATACTATTTCTCTTTTGTCGCCAATAGAATAGGAATATAGCAATGAATTATCATTTGGCAGGAAGTAACGCGTACCACGTGTGACAAATCGTTTTTTTTTTTTTCGTCCCAAATTGCGTAAGAAAATCTTAGATATAGCGTATGAGAATATTCGCTGTCTTGTTTGCGAGTGAAAATAAGCTGTTCGTTAACCTTTACGAGACAGTGATACGGCTAGTTTATCCAATTAGGAGCAATGAGCCTCGGAGCAAAAGAACGAAAGACTAGTTGTGTCGAACAAGTGGCCAGTTTGCTTTACACTCCCTATCGTTTATTTTACACCATAATTTTTTCTAGAATAAATTTATTCCACTAAATTGATGCACGCTGTATGCACGTACTGCGTCTCGCACTTTGATTCGGAGACTGACCTCCTCCTATGACGATGAAAATTTATCATATTTTCGAGATCAAAGTTCTGCTGTATCAAGTATTTGTTTCAAAATATTGAATCTTGAAAGAATACTTGATACCCTGCAGATATCCGATTCGCGAAATAGCGCAGTGAGATTAATTAGTGTCACTGATCCATTTCTTTATTTGTTGCTAATGAGAGCATTAATCCTCTAGAAACGTTCGTACGGGCTTAGGCATACGCGGAGTAAAGGGTAATTTGTCAATTTTCTGTCTTGTGACCTAAAATTAGGGATTCGAAAAACGAAAGATTTGACAATGTGCAGTAGACCTGCATAAGACTCCCCAAACCCCCCGGAGTTTATAAATAAGAACTACAACGGTTTTCGAGTTTGTACGCAGTAGTGGGCTCGCCGACGATGCAGCTATTTAGTCAGGTGGCCCCCCAAGTTCCTTTTATTTTATAGCCTCGTATACGATCGTCGCACATAGGTGCATGCGGCAGGAGTAACTCGAGGATATAACTCCACGTGTAGACGGCTGGTGCATGGCCTAGGACAGGAACATGAAACCAGATCCCTTCGAGGGCCATGCCGTCGTTCAGACGCCATAAAGGAACTTGAGGAAACCGATGCACGTCCCTAAAGGCCACGTGGTAATCCAGTGCATCGGACAGTATGGAGAAAAATGGGCCTGATTCTATACACTCGGGATTCTAGACAGTACCAATACCACCGAGAGAAAATATTTACACGGAAAGATATATATGCACCATTATCATAATTTCGTTTTTATTATCTTATCTGACATTGAATCCGGTATCTGGATACACGTACGCCTAATAAATGATAGAAAAACACGTCACACATCTCTGTCGGAAGAAAATGAGAAACTATCGAAATGCTGAAAATCTAGGTCTTCGGACAGAGACTAGCGAGTGAACCAATTAAGTTCCACAAACAGAGCGTAAGACAGAATTCTCCACACAGTGCTGTACTTATTATGAATCAACATTTTAAGTGTTCTTTTATAATACCTGTATAAGTCGGGTTACAACGTAACTTTTTAATGGCCTTGTTACACGTGCTTCACACGTTTCATCCTAATTCTTATCGATCACTGTTCGATGCCTCCAACGCTGTTATACGATTTCTTTCTTCTTTTGATGTCAATTTTTTTTTTTTTTTTTTTTTTTTTGTAAAAAAGGGAATTCTATCGAAATTGTAATTCACTTGTATAATATTAGAAGGTATGAAGAATTTGGTTTTTGGTTTGATATATTCCTACGTGTAAGGAAAATGCGAAACTGCAGGGAGGTATAGTGCGAAATGCAGTAACGTAAAGAAATTAGACTTGAACGACGCGTGGATGTACCTTCTCCAGAGTAAAGACTCCTGCAGCACCGTTAGCTTCATATATAATAATTGTAAACTATTAATAAGACCTTTTTGGAGCGTGACTGCGGCGGCTAGCTAACGTATGTAAGCGCTTAGGAAACTGTGCAAACTTAGGTCTGCAGGCCTTTACCTCGCAGGACGCGTAGCAAGACACGGGTAACAGGCAACGAAGCCATCGCGAGCTCTACTAATGTGTAGCTACGACTGTATGTATACACGTCTATATCTATGGAGAGAGAAACGCAGAAAGAGGAAAAGACAACGAAGAGGAATTCTGGCATGATTTCAAAAATAATTAACTGATGCAGTCGCACTACGTGTGGGCAGAACTTAACGCTTTTCCGACTATTCGAAAGAGCGCAGGAATCGCGTCAAAGTGCGAAGGAATTGCGTCTTTTTTTCCTCTTGATCAAAGAGAGTTTCAGATTAGGTCGTCCTTAAGAAGGTTTGAATTTCCCAACTTACACTCGAAACGTAAGTTTCCTAATTTTAACTCCTTTTCCGTACGTTTAAAGAAAAAACTAACGAGGTACTTGGACAAGTGCTTGCCCAACTCCATACGAGTATGTACTTAAAGAAAGTTGAAAATTGATTGAACCATCAACCCTTTCAAAGCTTTCTGCACAGCAATAAATTGAGAAAATGTATACTGTGAAGAAAAAAGAGTCTTTGATTGAAAAAATACGTTGGATAGTGTATGTGATACACAAGGCTCATATCTTACGCTGGAAGTCTTCTTATCTATCATTATCAGCCTCGTGAGAGACTCAGACTTGAAAGGCGGATTTTTGAGGGAATGACAGTGCCGATGATAATGATTCAGTAGAGAATTCGGGATCGATATTCACGTGGATGTATTGAGTATGGAGATTTTCGCGATGCATATGCGATATCGTTACTCAACTCACATTATTATATATCGTCTTTAGAAATGCAAACTAGTCTGACTTTTCATAGGCATATGAATATTCAAAGTTACGTCTTACGTCTTACGTTATCACCTCGATTTTCATTCTCGTTAACGCAGCGCCGAATCACAAATTGTCAATTTAATATAAATCGCGGATAGAATCATCGTTGAGTCACCGCATCGTGGAATGAAAATTGAATTGAATCGTCACGTGATGTTGACCTGCCTAATATAATTATCAGCAAACATCGGCGCCTTGATAATGATATTTTGCCTCTGCTAATAATTTATATATATCGCATTTATAAGCATCGGATTTGTTCGGAGCTAGCATCATGCTAAATCGTAGGAAAGAATAGAAAAAAAGGGTAGGAAGGAATTAAATGAATCCTTTACACGTAAATCGACAAGCTAATACGGAGCTTATACCTTCGCTACACGACGTGCGGTCATACGCACACATGACATGTCCCGGTGTTGTATTCGCATACCGATAGGCGATATATAACCACGCTATATGAATCCCGGAGAGAAAGAGAGAAATAAAAGATGAGGCCGTCGTCCGACGCCTTAGAAATTCTTTAATGACTTTATGCCACGGCTTGGAAACGAAGAAGTCCATTTCAGCACGGACAAGGGTACACATTCTCGCCTTTAAAGTTATCCGAGGATTTTTCGCCCCGATTTATCAACAAATTACGAGAAATTAATTCCCACCTGGATCAAACCCGTGCGAAGTAAACTTCACTCGTAAAATTCAAAGACAGATGGTAACCGGGGCAAAGTTGATGAAACTATACGCAAGCGGAAAGGGGGGCGCGAAACATCTGTCTGTAGGGTATCCCTAGTTTTGAAATATAATTCAATCGATTGAATCATCAATTATTCGTATAATAAGGAATCGAAGCGCAGGTGTCATTTTTAAATTGAAATTTTTAAACAAATAGCGCGAGAGAAATGATTTTGAGATTTTTTATCAGGTAATTATGTGTACGTGAATCTTGACCATGCTCTTGATGATTGAAAGATTTATCTTTGCTGTATAACTGTGAAATATTTTAACGATCAGAAGGAATATTTAAAGTCAGCTGGATCGTTTGAACCAATAAAATAATTGACGTTTTTATTACCGATATAATTATCAATATCTTAATTTATTATTGATAAAACGATATGATTCAAGTTTTTTCTATTAATTAGATGCCTTTGCGATAAAAATGCGTCTGAAACCCGAAAGTGCATCTGTATAGAATTTCTTTAGTTCAGAGGTCTAAATGCTTATCGATGTGCAAATAGTGAAATCCAATGAAAACCACAACCAATTTAGAATCGGGATGAAAAATCGCGGTCGTCTATTATATATAGACGATTGTTAATCAATTCGATAAATAATTGAAAGAAGAAGAAGTTTCTTTTCACAGGAATCATAGAAATGAAAATTTCACAGATAAATTAATGTAACTATTGATCACCTACCGATCATCAAAGTGTAATAAAAATCGACGATTTATCTTGACGACTCTTCGTAGCTCGGAGCTGTGCGAGTCCTCGTTCGTTGACAGTTCTCCAAGGTGGTTTCCCAGGGTTAATACAAAGAGAGAAGATGAGTTTTAATTACACCCGCAGCACCGCGACACCCGGATCCAAGATGAAGATATATAGAGAAATAAAGAAGGGAAGGGACGGGGGAGAGAAGAAACACAAGATCGGAAAGAGAGGGAGAGAGTTTCTTTCCCTCTTTTTTTTTTCAAAGAAACAAGTAAAAAATCAAACAACAACAACAAAATCGAGAAGAAACAGAGGCCAGAACTCCAGGAGGTGAGCCAGAGCCGGAGGGCGACCGCGTTAAGACTGAGGGACACTGCGCCTCCACGGATCTCGTGAGCCGGTCTCTGGCTCGGTACTTAGTCGACAGACACCACGTGCACGCGGTCTCTGCTGCGCTATGCCCATCCCCGCTTCAGTCCCCTGTGTTCCCCTTGTTCCTCTTCGTCCCTTTTCTCTCCCTTTTTTTATATTTCTCTTTTTGTTTCGCCGTTTCTTTCTCTCTTCACGTAATTCCTCTCTCTCTCCCTTTCTCTCTTTACAGTCTGCACCGCGCGTTCGTTTATCGCCCTTATTCGTATACGCGCCCCAAGCCCCCAACAGCATGGGAGGCAATGTCCCCGTCCGCACGTACCCCTGATCAATACTTCGCGGCAACCCGCCCCCGTAATTCGCTACGAAAACCAACCCCAGACTCGTCACTCCGTGGACCACTCGCGTCTCCTTAAAGCTGCGCATGCTGCTACTCATATCATCAACTTTTTACTGCATAAATAAATATCCAATTACATATAAAGAGTTATAAAATTACTCTCACTTTGCAATTTTTTGCTTTTTCTTCTTTCTTTTTCTTTTGCGCCACCGATCGATTTTTTATATTGTCCATGCGAATTGTTGACGATTTGATAACTGGCTGAGGAGTTTTACAGCGATTTAATTAACGAGGAACAATCTTTCGGTGGAGAAAGTACACAGCGGGTCTTAATGATTTCACAGTTTCGAAGAATACGTGCTAAAATAGGCGTATTATTTTTCAAACGACCGCACAATGACCAGTCACTATCTTCTCAGAATTAAGTATAGAGGCTAAATCCGTTACCTAAAGCCACGCTGTTCTACGAATCTAATTTAAAACATCCTCCGTACTCGACAGTCTTTAGCTAAGTGATCGGCAATTAAAAGAACACGGGGTAGGTATTAGTCGATTTATTTGTCTTCGAATAGCGAAATACAAAATTATACACATACCACTGGCGCATGCCTAGGTATACATATGTTATATCTTTATCAGCCGGCTGCAATCCGACATATCATCTTATATGTATACATACATACATATAACACGATTAAAGATTCCGATCTAGTAGATAAGCGGTAATGAATTTTTTCCCGATTAAAAACTGCATCCGTTGAGTATTTATACGATACTTATGAAAGATCGAGAACATGGTCGTACGTACCTACTATCATATAGGTCTGCATGTGTTACGTCCAGTTACAGAGTTGTTTGGTTGAAAAGAAAAAGAAAAAAAAGAAAAAAAACTTGCCTTTGACATCATTATCTGCAGGTATAGCCCACTTGCGACGTTTTATGATGTAACCATCCATAAACTAGTCGCGGATCTACATTATACTGAGAATACTTACCTGATCTGTGCCGAGATTTCGTCGATACGGTTAGAACGATGGTTTAAGATCTGTTGTATACATAAGACGAAATTTTTCTTCTCGTGAAGGAAAAAAAAAATTAACATTATTATACGTTCCATACGGTTATTGAGGTGAGTATGTTATCGTAGTTCTGTGAAGACGTTAACCTTCTCGGAGACACGTTATATTATTTACTGAAAAGCTGTAGAAAACGTCTCTGAAGAGGTTCGCGGATGAACAATCATTGCAAATGTTCAATTTTTTTTTTTTTTTTAACGGAGGCTGAGAATAATCATACAAGTACGCGACAATTTCTACCCAACTTTTATCTCCGCGTAGAAAAAGCACGTAGGAAATATCAAAGCGTTTGAGAGAACTTTGCATCATATGTCTGAGAGAATAGTCAAAGTATTTGTTTTCCCGTTATGAAAGATACCCAATGGCAGGAAAAAAATATGAACTGTCGCAAGCTGCAGAAATGGAATAAAGAAATATATTCTTTGTTTGCTAATTTCATTATATGGTAAATAGTGCAGCGTGTGCATATGCAGCGTTTTCTGTTCTTCTTTTACGTAATACTGTGATCGAGGCCAAATGTTTGTTACATACACGCAGGTACATCGCGAATACGAATACCCATTCTCGTATAATTACATGCGACTTTTACATGAAGAATTAACATCGTTGAATAAAAATGTATAATAATGAGGGAATTTCGGTCTAGGTTCTAGCGTCTAGCAGAAACATGATAAATAATTGTATCGTCGATATTTTTCAGTTCATTCTGTACCAATTCCAATGGTAGAATATTTATGATTTTCAGATATTCTCATAAGTCATATTACAGAAGGAATTTATTTTCTGGGGAAGTCGCAGGATGATCCAAACGCGGTACCAGGAACCACCGAGTGCCTGGCGTGTCTTAGCCCTTAATTTACTACCTAGTTGTCCCGAGCTCTACCGCATCAGGGATTATTGGCCTCATAGTTCATCGATTGCTTGAACCTGCAAGCTATTTTTGCATCAATCGTTATCTCAAGATTTGATATGATTATTATATGCAGGAACTTAGCGGAGCACGGTAATATACGTCCCCGAATAAATGGAAATAGCGCCTCTGAATTTATCTCCGAAAACACGTCTGCGAAATTTTCATAACAGCAATACAGAGTTTTTTTTTCTTTTTTAGATAAATTTGGAAATAAAATTAATTCGGAGTTTTTATTTCACAGAAATAAATTTTATGATACAATTTCAGAGTTCTCTGAAAAATCTCTGAAGCTTTCTCTGATTTTCTCGGATCGACTTCGAAAAAATTCTCGAGATGAGATTTCATTATTTCGTAAGAAATATGATCATTGTTTAGTAATTTTTCGGAACAATTTACCCGAAGAAAATACATTCAAATCACGCCAATATTTATAAATATTTTAAATCAAGTCAATATACACCTTTATACGTTTATTAAAATAATGTGAAATATCCCGAATACCACCCATCGAGATAAGCAGTTCCAATGAACAGTGGGGAATGCAGTATTTCTGAACTCATGTATCAGTGCAAGAAATACGTGCTTATACGTGTTTTTAAGCAATAAATATGATACGGAGGATTGATAACGAGATGATTCATACTATCGTTGTTCAAACTGATTGCCGCCGTTCTATTTGCGGCAAAAATAGTTCCTAAGAGTGTCGCTACTTGTACTAAAAATCTGTCGACCAATAAATTAGAGCCCCTGGGTAAGCACTAAACATATGATTGCATGCTGTACAAGTTGCATACAGTAAGGCGCGAATCCTATTTTGAACCGATAAGGTTTATATTCTGCTAATACTTGTCACCGCGATGCCAAGTTACTCATTTATCGCTTTTAAAATGTCTCAATAAATCTCGAGAATTTTCAAATACTATAAATCGGAATACTAACAATTTTCATCCGCAGCTGCTCGCTCAGGTAATGCGATAATTTATCCGAATTTAATGAGAGGTTATGTCCTTAAGAGTATGAATTCAGGATTAGGTTCAATATTATTATCAATATTTCTAATCAGAGAAAGATTCCCTCTGATTTCACGCCTTCTATATGCTCTACTTTAACGAAAAATGACATAACATCCTCGCTTTTATTCTAGAGATAAACCTAACCCAATATAACCTCAAAAAGCCCGTCGTAAACGATTTGAAACAACAAAATTGTGACCAAAAATGGCTAGATTGACGGGCAGAAGGTACGTAGCTTTTCTTGGCGGTTTTTTCGGGTTATTAGGACTTGCCGTTTACCCGACGATGATACAACCGATGATAAACCCAGAGCCGTACAGTAAGCATACGTATTAATCAAAAATTGACAAAAACAGAAAAGAAATGGGGGAACCAATTGGTAATAATTCTGAAAACGCTTATTTTTGCAGAAAGGAACAGAGAACGAATATTTTCTAAGCCAACGAACAGCTAGGAATATATAATTGAGAAACTGAGCCATGGAGAAGACTGAATTCATTGCAGTAGAGGCTCAGCTGTTCTGTAATCTGCATTCGCTTGAGGACGATCTAAATGTTTCATGGATTGGATGTAATATCGAGTAAATTAGAACACAGAGATGAAAGCGTAAAAATGATTCTTATATTTAGGTAGTTAATATGTACATATATGTATATAGGTGGTTTTAATTAAAAATCGTCATCACAGACGTCGAGGAAAACGTCGAAAGCTTCTCTATTGCAATTCCCATCGGCGGTAAAGACGTACTTGTGAAATGTCCCGTCCAAGCAGACAGCTAGGAAACGTAGAAAATTATCAGAATACAGGAAGACCCTCGAGTTCCATAAAACAAAATATAATTACCAATCACAGAACTTCGGGATCCAAAAGCACAAACACAAGCGCATTCGGGCGGGACTGTAAACGTTGCCAGCGCCCACTGACTCTCGACGTAATTGCCGAGGAAACCGATGCTAGAAAAGCTGTTGGAATATAAATATAAAAAGTTAGCACAGAGTTCAGTCAAGCTTTGAATTCACGTTCTTAATTTCAGCTGATAGTCACGCACGTAGATCTGCGGTTTAGATGCGTGTCTTTCAGCGCGAATATGTGCACGGTTCCCTTGTCGCTCGATACACACAAGAACTCCGAATCCCTGCTGAAATTTATGCTGCAAAAAGGCGAAAAGCGTTTCAAAATCGAGACTCTGGACCAGAAATCGATCTCGTCAAGCGTATCGAAGTTTCTATCAAGCTCTTTACCAATACAGAGTAGCAGGGTCCGCACCTCTCCTCAAAGCTACCAATAGATGCCTGCGAACGCTGTCCCAAACTCTGACCAGCGTGCCTTGGGCCGATGCTGTTGCAATCATCGTACCGCTAGCGTTTACTGCCAGGCAGGCCAAGGCACCCTGTGTTACAATTTTGAATTATTAGGTGGAGAGGCAAAATTGATAAAAATTTAACGTTGTTTGGGAGAAACGAATTGCTTATTAGCATCTTGGAGAATTCTTTCTTCGGATAAAATGCATTCTGATTAAAATTAAGGCCCGAATTATGACTGGTGTGAATATTTCAACCTGATGAGCCACGAGAGTTGACGGAGTGCTGGAACTCCCAGCGTCGGTAGCAGCCAAATCGACTAAATGAACACTGCCCAGTTTATGGCCGGGAAAAACGAGCAGTTGCTTTTGCGCTGTGGCAAGAGTTGCGACTTCGACTAGTCCTTTAGGGTTCTCCCGGGTTTCCAGGGTCAGGAGTCTTCTGGTTGGTGCGGGGAATGAAAAGACGTGAATTTCTCGTTGTAGAGCGACAATCAACCTGCGAGAAGACAATCGCATATAAAACGGGCATAAATTTGTTCGGAGAATATGGAAAGAGGATGATAATAAAACTGCTTCATACTTGTCTCTCCTTAATCTGACCGCTTTTACTGTACTAGTGAACGTGATTTCCAAGACAAATTTCTTCGCTAAATCGTCATAGATCAAAACTGTATTGTCTGCAAATTTTGGTCTCGTTCCACCGCCAACGACAGCGACTATATTCGTTCTCCAAAGCATTTCGCCAATCCCTATACTGCCCATTAGGTCATTATCAAAGTGGGCTTTTTCTACCAGAGGTTCTACGTTGTAGACTCTCATCCCAGTCTCCATGCAGCAAGTAAAACACCCTAAATTGTTCCCGGAATAAATAAAGAGATAAAGTTTGACGAAATTCTGTTTTTATTATTCGTTTAAGATTTTTATCTATGGAATTAAAGAGGGTTATATTTTCCGTAAATCGTACCTTGGTCTTGGTTAAACCTCAGGTTAACTACACCACGACTTGCAGCCATGCTTTTCTCGCTCTATATTCACGTATCGTGCACTCGGGGTTAACGGTTTTCAGATTTATAATGTATTTCAATTTTCTTTGTCATACGACCTCCTCATGTCGTCATATTGTATGCGTGCGGCTGTATGCTGTATCCGTCCCTTTAAAACGCACAACAATAACACCGTCAGCTGATATACTAAACCATTGACGTATTGTGGGGGAAAAATGATCGCAGTACCCATAACACAACGAAGTAAGACGAATTTTGGGTGTAGTTCGTTAGATCGCCGCCCGGTAGCGCTAGCTGGTAGATTTTGTGGCTATAAAATCACGCGCACACCGTGAATTTAGCTACTTATCGAATAGTCCTTCGTTCTGCAAGTTTGACGCAGTTCGTCGTGTACGTTTACCTTATTAGTCATTACGCGGTGTCTTTGTGAAATTTACATCAGTGCGTGATATTACAGACCGAATTAGACGTGTGAAACGTTGAAGAACAAGCGTAAGTAGTAGTTTTATAATTATACCTATTTTTTTCGAATTACGCTTAGATTTCACGGCGAAATAGTCGGACCAGATCCGGCGCAAGACTTGTAACATGTTATTAAGGCACCAAGAGCATTACGTGTCCGGCGTTTAGCCGTAGATTCTATATTCCTGTTTGAAATTAATCAGAATTCGACCGCTGATAGTTTTATACGAACATTCAGTGAATTCCTGGTATTAATTGTGATTTTTTTTCGGTGTCTCTGCTTTTTGTGGTTATGTATTATCGTATCATAAACGAATGTCTACTTGTCTTCGTTCCATTCCTTGCTCAATTGTTTAATACCTTTTGATCCATTTCGGGGATTTAGGATAATCAGTGCAATATATGGACTGATATATCATGGTGGCTGGTCCTTCTGAGCATGGGATGCAGGCTGACGTGATATTCGTCATCGAAGGTACAGCTGTCAATGGAGCTTACCTTCACGATCTCAAAACAAACTTCCTCATACCAACTCTAGAGTAAGTATATATGTATACATTATTTGAATAAATATTTCAATTATTCTTCGTTTATAATTTGACAAAATTAATTCTCTTTGTCATTTAAAAAGCCACAAAATATCTGCTGTTTTCGGTATTCTCGTCATTAATTTTTCACTAAATCAGAGCTATTATAATGAATTTAATTCCAAAGAATGCATAACGAGCGTTGAAGAATAAAAATATTCGTGCAAAATCGTCAAAATGATTCCTTAAAATTGAACCTAGAATTCCGAAAATATTAAAATCAGTCTTATTCTGTTGATAACTTTAAAAGCTAAATCAATTTCTTGCAGTATTATTCTACCCACTTAAAACTACTCATAAAACAATTTCTTTTCACTTTATTTCAGGTACTTTAGTCAAGGCGGTATCGAAGACCGAGAATATGTTTCCGAGGTAAGAACGTGATGAGTAATTATATATTCCACACTAAACTCGAATGTTTACCTTATTTTTCTTTTCTTTTTTTTTTTTACAGAACAGCACAACACTTTATGGCGTGGTGGTATACCACGCAGCTGACTGTCTCCCAGCACCGTGCACAGGGACATTTGGACCCTACTCCAGCCCTCACAAGCTTTTACTTACTCTAGACAAGCTCGAGTGAGTGAATCTCATAATTTAATGATTTTAGCAAAGTGTGATTGACTTTTTATTCAAAGAACTACCCAACTAATAACTACCTGCTTCATGGATTGCTAAAAATACAACGAAAACTTGTCATTTTGATGAATTTCAACACAAGTCTCTATTTTCTTTCATGAACAGCATGGTAGGTGGGAAGGGTGAATCTAATGCAAATATTGGCGAGGGACTGGCGACAGCTTTGCAATGTTTTGAGGATTTGCAGTCGAGAAGAGAGCCTAATTCAGCGTCTCAAAAGCATTGTATATTGGTTTGCAACTCTCCCCCGTATCAAACAGTCGTACAAGAGTCGTACAAATTTTCTGGTCACACAGTCGAACAGTTAGCTGCTGTTTTTCAAGAGGTAATAAACAGTCGACTGGCTAAAATTACTCTGGCAAATTGTCTGGTAAATTATACTCATTTTTTTTCTTCTTTCTTTCCAGAGAAATATCAACCTCTCTATACTATCCCCGAGAAAGATCCCCGCCTTATTTAAACTGTTCGAAAAAGCTGGGGGAGACTTACAGTCCTCGCAAACTAAGAACTACGCCAAGGATCCTCGCCACTTGGTTCTCCTCCGTAATTATAATCTCAAAGAACGTCCGGTCAGTCCGATGGGAGCAACTGGTCATGCGACTCCTGTAAGCGCTGTTCAAATACCGCTCAGTCCTCTACAGAGCAACGACAGCCCAAACACGAATCAAACACAGCAGAATAACGCTCAACCGACTCAACAGCAAACAGTTGCCTTCAGGAATCAAGCGCCTCAAAATATCGCATCTGTTAATCAGCAGCCTGTTCCCCCAATGTCTGCGCCCATCGCTGGACGCGGTAGTTTTAATCCGCAAATTCCCGCGCCTCCAAACTATCATCCTACAGGAATGGGGCCTAGGCCTTCCCATCGATGGATGATGCCTCCACAGCAAAGACCTCCGTTTATTGTCCCGGGAACGACAGCGCAGTCAAATACTCAAGGCAGTGCACTCATCGCTCAACTAACGCAGCCAACCCCTACATTGGGATCGAACATTAATCAATTTGGCCAACGTATGGATGGTGGGTTGATAAATCATCGATTGAGTTTTTTTTTTTCAATTTTAGGGACTTTCCTGAAGCTGCTTTATTTTTACTATTTACTAATTTCACGAGGGTCAAATTTCTCGTTCGTTTTCACAGAATGAGGTCAATTTCCTCTTATAATTTTGTTTCTTTGTTAGGCAATACGAATGTCATGGCAAACGCGCCGCAACAACAAACACAACAACAACAACAGCAGCAGCAGGTACAACAACAGGCACAACAGGTACAGCAGGCACAGCAACAACAGCATCAGCAACAGGCACAACAACAACAACAGCAACACCAGCAACAACAACAACAACAGCTACGTTATACTCTTATGCAACACCAGCAAAATCAACAACAAAGTCCTCAACAGCAAACTGGAATGGGTATGCCGGGTCAACCTGCCCAGAGTCAAGCAGGACAACAGTTAACGGTATCTGGCACAAGCCAGTCTGTACCCACGCAAGTCCAGCAAACTGTTACAGCTTCTCAAGCTTCTGTCTCGGTGTCCTCTGTACCTTCGCAAGTGCCGCTCAGCCAACCACAAGTCAGTTTGTCCACGAAAATATATGCTTGTGTTAAAATGGTATCGTTTTGTATTGTTACGCTATATCGAAGAGCTAGAATTAATTAGGTATTTGAGAAAATTTCGTTTCTCAAATCAGGATATATTTGTATGCATTCTATGTGACTGGAATAATATTTGATGCAATACGTTGTTTATCTTCATACCTGATTGATCATCAAGTCTAATTAAGCCTGTTCAATGATTCAAGGGAAATGTTGCTGGAGGACCTGTGTCAGGCCAGCAAATGGCACCTGGAAGAGAAAGACACACGATTTGGCAGGGCGTTTTGGAATGGCTTGAGAAGGCGAAAAATCCTACGGATCCACAAAAACTTACTAGGCACGTTCCCTGCCAGGTTTCAGCTAACTCCAAGGACGGTGAACCGGAATTGTAAGTTTGACCAGAATCGAAGTCAGGATTTTTTGCAAAGTTTAGATGAAACGATTATGAAATTTAATTGTTGTTAGAACTATGCGAGATTTGAACTTTTTGTCTATGCTCACAGAAAGGCAGATTCTTGGCCGCAAAAGCTGATTATGCAGTTGATGCCTAAACAACTGATAGGAAATATTGGAGGAGCCTATTTGAAAAATTCAAAGTCTGTTCTATTTCATCCAACAGCTTGCGAGGCTCTCGAAGGCTTGACGAAAGTTATGAGCACTGGATTTGTGAGTATATACGCCTAACATTATACTTTCACAATGAAATATGTGAGGAAAATGAATGAGGAAGAAAATTTGAATGTTTCTTTCATATAAAGACTTTTGTTTCAGGCTGGTTGTGTGCATTTTACATCCGTCCCTTCTCCGGCAGCTTGTGATATAAAAGTACTGATTCTGCTGTATACCGCCGAGAAAAGAGCATACCTTGGATTCATTCCGAACGATCAAGCCGCGTTTGTAGATCGACTCCGTAAAGTAATCCAGCATCAAAAAACTTCGCAAGCAATAATGCGGTCAGGACAGGTGAGTTATAAGTCGTTCAATTATCCTCAGGAAATTATTCCTAGACCATTATCACACTACCACCAATTATTTTTACATCAAACTTGTTCAGAATCTGTTTACAGCCTTTGTACTGTAATTAAAAATTCAATTTCAGGCAGGGACTGTGCCTAGTAATCCAATACCAGGTGCTATGCCAACTCCGGGCATATCGCCGGGTGGCATTCTCATGTCTCAAACAAATCCTATGACTATGGGTGGCGGTCAGATTACACAAAATGTCGTTTCTACCACTGGGCCACAGCAGCCATTAGCTAATCCCACTGGTCCACAGGGACAAATGAACATGCCGGTAAATTTAACTAGATCAATAACGTATGCTTTTCGTTTTTCGCTCGACTCCCGATACTGGCTAGCGCAACAATTTCAATTTCATGATTATCAATTGTGTTCTATGATTCTCTGGCGGATTCTTTACTACCCATGAAACTTATTGCATCTATTTATTCACAGGGTGCTGGACTATCTGGACCACAGCAAGTTGGCGGAGGTAATATGATGGGGCAGCAAAGGCCTCAGTATGATCACATAGAAATGGCGAGACAGCAGAACCTTTTGAAAATACAACAGTTGAGACAGAATCTAGAAGCTGCGCAGCAACAAGAAGCTCAATACAAATCCCAGCTCGAAGTTAATGCAAGTATCAGTATTTTACTATTTTACTTCCACTTCGAATACGATTGGTGATAGTATGTGATAACGAACTAGCTATCGATCCGAACTTTAAAATCAATTGACTTGAATATTCAGATGAAATAATTAATCCTTGAAAACTGTGTCTGATAATTTTTTTGCCTATTTTTGTTGCAACAGATACAGCAGAACCTTGAAGTAGCTCAGCAGCAAGAAATGCAATACAAGCAACAGCTTGAGGTGAGATATACGAGAATTGATGAAGATTATTTAATCCCAGTCGAAAATCACCAATCTGTGAAATTAATTAGATAATTATTTCATTCAGGCACAACAGGCACAAAGAGCTCTTAATCCTGGAGGTAATATGGCCGGTCAGCAGCCCAACGCGCAAAGAATGATGCGTCCTGTTATGTCGAATAATCCGGGACTCCGACATTTACTTCAGCAGGTAAAAAATTCGGGCTTCTTGTCTAGCGGAGTATATCTAATTCCCGATTTCTCATTAAACTATGAATTCTTGTCAAAGATGAGAGATGATCAGTTCAGGGATAGTGTTTTACATCTGTTTACCATGTTATAGCAGCAGCCGCAATATAGACAACAAGTACTTGGAATGCAGCAGCAAATGGTGGGTCCGAGAGGCCAAATGCCAAGCAGACCGATGGCACCTGGGAATCCCCAACCACAGCAATTCGAAGATGTAGCGAATTATGATTTTCTCGGCTAAATAGAGCGAAAAGATATTCTTTATTTTATACGCTAAATTTAGGAGCAAAGTATCGTGTAGAAAAGGTTTATCTGCGAATATTACATGTGTAAGTGTATTTGTGTATCGTATGAAAATTTTTAATCTTGTACAGATTTAATGTACTTTGAATTTATCAGAGAATTTCAAATATTATGTATATGAGATTTTATTCGTTTTTACGTACATGGACAGTTATGTAAACATCCGATATGCGTAGATATCTTATTTTTTACATATGACGCCACTGTTAATAAATAATATATTTATAAATATATTATATCTCTTTCATTTCAAATCTACTTCTCCTCCTCATCATTCCACTGAGAATTTCAACTTTCAGAGGAAGCAAAGATGAACTCTGACTCCTGAAATTTTGGTAAATAACGTTGATAAGCCCAACCCCAGACGAAAGAGTTATCAAGCCCAAGCATTTATATTCGATAGGAGAAATGATTCCACGGCATTTATTCAGATTGGTTTGATCTATATGCTGCATCAAGAATACATTAAGAATTTATTATATTAAAGGAAGAAGCCCGCAGAAAAATGTTGCAAAAAAGTGACTGGCTAATGTTGAAGTTATGGTGTTTGGTGGTGATGGTTAATGGATGGTCAAGTTTGGCAGGCAGACTTGAGGGATGCACAGAGAAACAATTCAGGTGCAACGATGGCACCTGCATTCTAGCAAATTGGCATTGCGATGACGATTTTGACTGCGCAGACCATAGCGACGAGGAAAATTGTACCTCACACACATGTCAGCCCGACACAGAGTTCACCTGCTCTAATGATAATCTCTGCATCTCATCTCGGTACAGATGTGACGGAGAAAAAGATTGTGCAGATGGTTCTGATGAATTTCACTGCGACTGTGCTTTGGATAAATTTTCTTGCGTTGATAAGAGCTTGTGTATACATCAGGTCTGGGTTTGCGATGGCGATAAAGATTGCTTCGATGGCAGTGACGAAAAGAACTGTACAACGGAACATCCTGTTTGTGATCCAGTGAAACAGTTCGATTGTGGTAATGGGTCTTGCATTCCTCTAAGCAGTGTATGTGACTCTAAACCCGACTGCCCAGGAGAGGAAGATGAGCGACCTCATCTGTGTATGGAAGATGAATGCCTAGTCAACAACGGTGGTTGTTCGCACATCTGTATTGATCTTCCGAGCGGCTTTAAATGCGAATGTGAAAATGGTTACAAATTATCAAATAATAATCGAACCTGCGATGGTAAGTTAAGCCTAAGTGTGACATATGCATTATCCTTTTGACCTTTTGATTTCGATCGTTCTTATATTTCATCAAATTTATAGATATCGACGAATGCATGGAGCCAGGAAGTTGTTCACAGTTTTGTACAAACCAAATTGGCGGATTCAACTGTAGCTGCGCTACCGGCTACATAATAAATTCTATGAATGACACACGCTGTATAGCAGCAGGTGGCAACGCCAGTTTGTTGGTCGGTAGCTATAATCGCATTCTCAACACAGTTTTAGATGGTCAAGAAAATATGACAGTAGTCATAAACGAGATTGATATGCTCGGATTCCTAGATTTCGATGCCCGGACCAACATGATTTTCTGGATAGACCAGCACAATATGTTTAAGTTAGTGAATTTGGCAACTATGTAATTTTAAGGCTTAATTGACGTTAAATAAATATTGAAATTGACATTTTATTTTTCAGAGCTCCTATTGCCGAAGATAACAATCAAACTGTTAGAATTGATTGCGATCTAACAGCGCCGGGATGTATTGCTGTAGACTGGATTTATAATCACGTCTATTGGACTGATTCTGGGAAAAAAACTATCGAACTTGCAGATTTTGACTGTAATATGAGGAAAACTATAATAAGTGATGGCTCGCAAAGGACAACAGCGATTGCTCTCAATCCACTGGAGGGTTGGATGTTTTGGACAGCCTGGAGTGAAAATTCTCGAATCGAAAGGGCTGGCATGGATGGCTCACATCGTTCAGTACGACTCAATTCTATACTCTGCTATTTCTTGTAACACATGTATGAAATTATACTTTTATGATTTGTTCACATTCATTTATAGACAATCATTGAGACTGGTATAATTCATCCAACCGGATTAACGCTCGATTTAGTTGGAAAGAAATTGTATTGGGTGGATATAGAGGCCACTGTTATTACTTCTTGTAATTACGATGGATCTGGACGACGTGTTATTTTGGATGAACCCTCTGTTCTACACGCTTCGTATTGTGTGGCGACCTTTGAGGATCATATTTTTTGGGCAGATATGGAAAAGGAGTCTGTTTTCAAAGCGAACAAGTTCACTGGAGAAGGGATTCAGAATGTAGTTCCTTTGCATTCTGTTGGACAGGCTTACGTTGTTCAAATATATCATCCATCCCGACAACCGAATGGAAAAAATCATTGCCAAAGTTTCAATGGTTATTGCAGTCATCTTTGCCTACCAACACCGGAAATTAATTCAACATCACCCCTATTCACTTGTGCCTGTCCGAATGGACTCGAACTTTCTTCGGATGGCCTCACGTGTATTGGAAACGGTGAGTCAGTATAACTTGACTTACAAACACTAGCGACAGATACTGAGAGATATTAAAATTGAATTTTCTTCAGAACTAAGACAGACAAAATTTTTTAGAGTTGTTCATAACATTTTTATCGCCCCAGGCTCATCTGAACAACAAACGATCGGCGATATTTGCGATCGGCTAGGAATAACTGCGGGGCAACAGAACATTTTGGAAATACAACAGTTATGTCAAGCTCTAAAGGTAGCCGAACAACGAGAAATCTTGCATAGATCACAACTCGAAGTCATAGTATGTATCAGTATTCGTGTATTATTAAAAATATTAGGCAAGCGATAAGAATGAATTGAGATGAGGAGACATCATGCAATTATTGATCAAGTCAGAGAACTATTATAATCAGTGTAAATTCTACATTTCTGGATATAATAGATGCGGCAGAATCTTGCAACGGCTCGAAAACAGGAAAGGCGATGCCAGCAACAACTCGAGGTAAAATAGATTAGATCACAAGTATTGTTGACGAAAATTAATTATTTCTCTATTGTCTGCATTCTCCAGTAAAAATGAGAAGTTGGTTGAACATTGCATTATACTAAACTAATAATCTCCGATTTAATTTAGAACTTGCGGGCAGATAGAGTTCGTAATCGTAGAAGTATAGCATCGCTGTTCAAGGACCCAAAGTTCGATTAATGTAATCTCATCCTATCTGGTGTTTCGTATAACAGGTAAAAATATTGGGCTCTATAATCTGTCGAAATATATGCCTAGAATTATGTTCCAAATTTCCGGTCATTTGTATCGGGTCGTATTTTAAACCAATATTTTTCGTGTTACAGGGCAAGTCACAATGTGAAGAAAACATAGTGCTAACGCGGCAATGAATGGTGGAACTAAAGAGCCAAAGATTTTCTGAACCCTTGGCTAGAGCAAGTCGAAGATATTTCCAATAAATAGATTCCTGACTTTATGCCAGGGCTTTTGGGCTTCCATTTAAAATGTGATATTATCTACGATAATAATACTGTACTTTATTCTTTACCTTTAATTTTGATATACGCTCAAAAATCCCTTTGATAATAAATAGAAAGCTATGTATAAAATATTCATCTTATTAAACACGAATAAAAAAAGATTCGAACATATTTATCTACTTTTCACGTGCTTAGAATGTGACGTGTGCTTGCAACGCTTCTGTCAATACACTATGCGTTTTTTAACATTACGAATATTGATTATTTTAATCATTTAATCTACTGTAATAATTGTAGGAAGTTTGGCGATACGGAGAATTCATCCTGATTCCCGCACAATTTTTACGGCAAAAGTAGTTCGCCATCGAGATATTGGAACCGCCACCTCCGAAGTAAGGAAATCTCGGCGCCTTATTATATACTACCCGCATTTCACTATAGTCCTTATCTTGTCTGGAAGATGGCGTCAGATCTCGCGTTTCTCGTTGAAACGACCCGGCGCTAAGTAATATCGGACGATACGTAATGCTAAAACATCGACAATCGCTACATGCATAAATCCACAGTAGATAATATTTCGTACGTATCGCAATATTATATAAATTTATTCTCATCAATCTGTACGTGTAATTACTCCGTAATTATTGCCATCAGATGTATCATTCGGAACTCGCTAAGTGCACGTGGTCGGCCACGTGCGTCTAGCAAACACCTGTTGCACTGGAAGATAATAAAATATGATTACGATTAATAGAAGCCTCAACAATAACTGATATGCCTTCTTTTTTCTCTACCACAGATAATTGATTCAAATTAAACGAATGCAACATATTATATTATTCGAAAGCTAAGCTAATTGAAATTATTTTATCTGTGAAGAAATATATTACACATAATACGTAATTTATTTTTATTTTCATATTTTTTTTTTCTCACTTATTTATACAATATTGTAGAAAAATTTCCTTCTGACATCAATAAATTACGTCATTATACTGTTATTCATTCTACATACCCGACTTAGATACATGTTTAACGAGCTTAAATTGATAACGTTGTTAAATGATAACACAATGACCCCTTCACTATCGCATAATTCACCCCGGGGGGGCTGAGATTATTATTCAAGTTTAATAACGTCAGTAACAGCTTGACTATCGCTGAGAGCTCTAGGGAATACAAAGAATCTGAATATCTCCCTTATAAAATTGTAGATTTATAGAAGTATCACATATTTTAGCAGCAAGCATAAATCAAGCCATGGCGATCTTACGATTTTATAAAACTCCTGGGCTCCAGTCAGGCCAAAGAAACAACAAGCTAAGCTCTCTGAGAGAAATTTCAAATTCAGTTACTGGATTGGAAACTGAGATTTGTTACAACATTGAGATTACCCAAGACTTTACCCACGAAGAATTACAAAGATTGAAATGGATCCTTGGCTCTCCGTTCGAGCCAAACAAACTAAGAAACTCTTCAAGCTTGGTCGAAGAGCCGAATACCTTACTGATAGAAATTGGACCAAGGTGAGATGCTGTTTACTAAAAATCCGATCGGAATAAGAAACAGAATATTAACAATCTTGCGAAATTTCAGATTGAACTTCTCCACCGCATTCTCAAGCAACGCTGTATCAATTTGTAAATCTATTCAGCTGGAGAAAGTTAAAAGATTAGAAATATCCACTAGATACCTTGTCAGGCTCAAATCAGTACTAAATAATGAAACTCTATCTTCAGTACGTATAAAAAGATGATCGAGTTGATTAATCAACCAACTCATGAACCTCGTCTAGGAATAATCCGTCTTTTATAAAACTAACAAGTTATTACTTTTCGACCAGATGGTAGATTCGATACACGACAAAATGACCCAGTGCAGATACCTAAAACCAATAGAAACATTCGATCACGGTATCAAGCCGAAAGGGTGGTTTGAGGTCGATATTATTAAACAGGGCAGAAAAGCTCTGGAGGATGTGAATTCAGAATTAGGTGAGTTAGAAACGTCGAACATAATTATGAAACTGAGGAGTATTCTTCACTGAATTTTGACACATTTAATTTAATTTTTAATTTAATTTTTTTCTTGATATTCAGGTCTGGCTTTCGATGACTGGGACTTAGACTTTTACACCGAGCTGTTCGGTTCCAAGTTAAAACGCAACCCTACTAGCGTAGAGTGTTTTGACTTGGCTCAATCGAACAGCGAGCATAGTCGGCATTGGTTTTTCAAAGGAGAGATGATCGTGGATGGTGAAATCAAGAAAGAATCTCTTATAGACATGATCATAGATACCCAGAATTATTCAAACTCAAATAACGTGATAAAATTCAGCGATAATAGCAGCGCTATCAAGGGTTTTAATGTCCGTACACTTCGACCAGATAAAACCCACCAAGCCAGCCCTTTCAGAGTCGATAACGTCGATCAGCACATCATATTTACTGCCGAAACTCACAACTTTCCTACCGGCGTTGCTCCTTTTAGGTAAAAACTCTAAACACGAAGGAAGTTTATAAAACGGCGAGTAATTCGATTGAAAAATTTTAGTGGGGCTACGACAGGGACTGGAGGACGTCTGAGGGATATTCAGGGCGTTGGTAGAGGCGGTTATTACATTGCTGGTACTGCCGGATACTGCGTAGGGAATCTCTACATTCCTGGTAAATTCTGTAACTTTATACCGACCGAATAACTAGACTCGAAAATTCTGAGCAGAGCTCGTTCTAAATTTTCGATCATTTTTTCATAGACTATGACTTGCCTTGGGAAGAAAAGGGCGTTCCATATCCCAGTAATTTCGCTCATCCATTAGAGATCATAATAGAAGCTAGTAACGGCGCCTCTGATTATGGCAATAAATTTGGAGAGCCAGTGATATCTGGATTCGCACGTTCTTTCGGACTACTAGAGCCTAGCGGCAGTCGTCGTGAATGGATAAAGCCTATCATGTTCAGCGCTGGTTTGGGCTCCATGGAGGCTAACATGACGGAAAAATTACCTGCCGAAAAAGGTGCTTACCGAAACCCTGGAATTATCTCAATAGAATTTCGAAGTAATGAATAATGAATTTTGTTCCAGGAATGGAAGTCATCAAAATCGGAGGACCGGTCTACAGAATTGGCGTTGGCGGCGGTTCGGCCAGCTCCGTTGAAGTCCAAGGAGACAATAAGTCCGAATTAGACTTTGGCGCAGTGCAACGAGGCGATGCGGAAATGGAGCAGAAGTTAAACCGTCTTGTGCGTGCTTGCATGGAAATGGGGAATGACAATCCGATATTAAGTATACATGACCAGGGAGCTGGTGGAAATGGTTGGTATTGAATCCAAAATTATGCGAATCGATTAAATCCAGATTCCGATTATGAATTTAAATTTACAGGAAATGTGCTGAAGGAGTTAGTAGAGCCAGCTGGTGCGGTGATATTCACAAAGAAATTCGATCTGGGAGACCCGAGTCTGAGTACTCTTGAATTATGGGGTGCTGAGTACCAAGAAAACGATGCTATACTATGCAGGCCGGAAGACGTTAGCTTGCTGAATAAAATAGCTGCCCGTGAACGGTGTCCGATTAATTTTGTCGGGACAGTTACTGGAACGGGAAAAATCGTTCTCTCCGAGGAAGATGATTGCGATGCTTCAAAGTACCTGAACGGAGATAATGTAGACAACGTTAGGCACCCGGTGGACCTAGAACTGGAACTTGTACTGGGAAAAATGCCCAGAAAGGTAGAATAGAAATCCCAGAACGATTTGGAACAGTCGTTTCACTTGCAAACTACCAAATACTAAATATTTCGATTTACAGACGTTCAAACTTGATAAACATCCAGTGAATTCAACGCCGATTACTTTACCGGTTGGCTTGAGCATTGAAGCTGCACTGGACAGAGTCTTGAGACTGCCTTCTGTAGCAAGCAAACGTTATCTTACCAACAAAGTGGATCGTTGCGTGACGGGTTTGATTGCCCAGCAGCAGTGTGTCGGCCCTCTTCACACACCTCTAGCCGACGTCGCTGTTACAGCTCTATCACATTTCTCTACAGTAATAATGACTTGCAGATTTAATAACACTTCAAGGTAGCTAAGGGTAACGCATTTTCACTAATATCAATGTACTTTCTTCAGGTTGGCTCTGCCACAGCCATAGGAGAACAGCCGATAAAAGGCCTGGTCGATGCAGCCGCTGGTGCAAGGATGACCGTTGCAGAATCTCTAACTAATCTTGTATTCGCTCGCATATCAGAACTCAAGGTGAATTTTCTGGAGCTTTAATGTCAGGGGAACTGTAATATCTAACAAAAATCATTTCCCAGGATGTTAAATGCAGTGGGAACTGGATGTGGGCTGCGAAGCTACCAGGCGAAGGAGCAGCGCTGTATGATGCCTGTGTCGCTATGTGCTCTGTTATGAAAGAATTAGGCATAGCTATTGATGGCGGTAAAGATTCTCTCAGTATGGCTGCGAGAATTGGGAAAGACGTAGTCAAGGCACCAGGAACGCTGGTCGTTTCATCCTACGCTCCATGCCCAGACATAAGACAGGTTTTCATTGATTTTTTATTCTACAGTTCGATCGAGTGTGTGATATCTGATCAGAATACTTATCCTCTGTCTCCAGGTGATCACACCGGACTTGAAGGCTCCATCCACAGGATCAGCAGGAGCTTTAATCTTTGTAGATTTATCAGCTGGCAAGAGTCGTATCGGAGGCACAGCTCTAGCTCAAGTTTACAAGCAAGTTGGAGACAGTTGCGCGGATCTTGAGGATGCGAGAACTTTCAAGAACGCATTCAACGCTACTCAGAGTTTGATGAAAGGTAGGATCAACGGAAGAGCATACGAGAAGAGTCCTCTTTTCTTACAGCTATGCAAAATGTTATAAAAAATTCATACTAAACATAAGAAACCTTCTAATTCAACTCAAAACCGTTTTCAGATGGAAAACTATTGGCTGGTCACGACGTGAGCGACGGTGGCTTGATAACGTGCTTATTGGAGATGAGTTTTGCTGGAATATCCGGTATAGATGTGAATATAAATCACAGATCTGGCTCGCCGGTAGATATTCTGTTTTCCGAAGAGCTAGGCTGGGTCTTGGAAGTGGATCCGGCAAACATTGACTATGTGATGAAAGTCTTTGAGCGAAACCAAGTTCCAGCTCATAGAATTGGAAAGTCGCAAGGTTTTGGCCTGCAATCGAAGGCAAGAAAACTTTAAATTAAATTTGATCTGAAAATTGCCCAAAGAATTGCATTCTGCTTCATGTCAGAGCTATAAATTTCTTCTGTAATGTTTTCCAGGTGTCCGTATCAGTCGGCAATACCGTTGTGTTAAACTCCGCTGTGTTTCCCCTGATGAGAATTTGGGAAGAGACAAGTTATCAGCTCGAACGTCGTCAGACCAACGTAGCCTGCGCTGAGGAAGAATTCCTCAGTCTTGCAAAGCGGAGTTCTCCTGCCTACAAACTCACGTTCGATCCTTCAGTCAGTCCGATTATTACCCAAAAGCATATATCCCGTGAGTGTATTATCCCCTGGAAACTGTAACTCGTGTGATAAAATCCTAAACACAATTTTCTCAAATTTTCCGCAGCCCCGATCAGGGTTGCTGTAATACGAGAAGAAGGCTCGAACGGGGACCGTGAAATGTCTGCATCTCTGGTCAAAGCCGGTTTCCAAGTTTGGGATGTAGTCATGCAAGATCTTCTGAATAATCAGATAACTTTTGACCAATTCAAGGGCGTCATATTCCCTGGCGGATTCAGTTACGCTGGTGAGTTGAGACGAGGAAAGGAAACTCATTCAATGACCTAAATATCGCAATCTTTACAGACGTTCTTGGGTCCGCCAAAGGCTGGGCAGCAAGTCTCTTGTTCCATCCTTCTCTGAAGACACAATTGCAGAAATTCGTTAAACGAGAGGATACTTTCAGTCTCGGGGTATGCAACGGATGTCAGCTAATGAGTTTGCTGGGATGGATAGGAAGCGAAGCGAACGGTAGACGAGTGCATATATTTCTGATTTTCCATTGCGTGCCTTCATCGTTTGATTAAAAAAATGTCTTTCTTTGCAGACGATGGAGTTCCAGACATTGTGCTGGACCACAATAAATCTGAGAGATTCGAGTGCCGTTGGAGTACAGTAAGGATTGAAAATTCCCCGTCTATCATGCTGAGAGGAATGGAAGGTAGCGTCTTCGGAGTTTGGGTAGCGCACGGGGAGGGAAGGTTTACTTTCCGAAGCGACGAAGTCCTGAGTAAATTAAAGGCGCGAAATTGTCTGGCTATAAAGTATACAGATGATCAAGGCCTTCCTACCGAACAATACCCGCAAAATCCTAATGGAAGCGTTGGTAAGATATTCTCCCACTCTGTGAAAATCTGATTAGATAAAATCTTGGGGAAACTATGACTGAGACTAATTCCATCAATTCTTTTTAACAGAGGGAATAGCTGGAGTTTGTTCACTCGACGGAAGGCATTTAGCTATGATGCCCCATCCAGAGAGATGCACTGAAATGTGGCAGTGGCCTTGGGCACCTATTTCTTGGCTCGAGAATCGATCGCCCTGGCAAAGAATCTTCGAAAATGCTTACACTTGGTGCCAATCTATATAAATTATTGGTAACTGATGTATATTAGATATATAAGGTGGTTATATATTATTTAAATGTTTCTTTACACACTAAATTTACACTAGTTGAAAATTATAAAAATTATTTCATTTTTTTTTAATGAAAAATGTATTGAAGAATATCAATAGCGTGTTATGTGAAATGAAAAGAAATGAGAAAGCACTATTTTATAAGAATAAAACAGTTAAAAAATATTTTTATTGATTCGTATCTAACAATATGAGGTATCTTTTAAAGTATTACAATATAATATCACGACATTGAATAGTTGAATAAAAATTGATCGATTATTCATTTACCTGAATCCAGTAATATTTCGAAATGAGAAACAAAAATGTTCTTAATCAAAATGCTTTATCTCTACAATGTTCACTTTCTCAACAGTAGCAGCAATCAGATATTGTTTACTTTGCCGAATCATTACATCCAATGCAACAATTGCTTGATTATCGACGACAATTGCTTTTGAATTTTCCGATGCAAAGTCGAAAGTAGTTAAGGACTGGATGCAATCCACGTGATACATGTGGACAGATCCTGAAACAACGAAATTGACGTTAGAGAAACAAGAAAAAAGAAAAAACTGACTGAAAAATTCTCTCGCTTAAAATATCAGTTTCTTTTTAATGTATATTCACACCAGAATCTAAACCCAGGACAAGTACGTTGGCATAGAAAAGAACGCAGCTGGGAACACCGTCGAGTTTTGAAAGGATTTCGTACATCACCCAGTCCCCGGTATTCACAGATATTCCGAGAAAACCATCGTCTGCAAAACACCAGCATTACTGGCTGATTATCTTCTGTATTCAATAGTAAATTTCATAAAAATAAAATGCCAATCAAGTTAGCATACTTGTTATACAAACGGCAATCCTAGGCCCGAATAAATAGTACTTGCATACTTTGTCTCTGGGTGGTTCTATGTACTCTTCAATGCACTTTACACTCGGATCATCCAAGTTTATTCTCATGTTATGACCTTGATCCGTCAACACAGATGCCTGGCATAAAAAGAAACAGGATATAATATGATCCTCAGTAATCTTTCGAGAAGAAGAAAAGCTCTGGATAAATGCTGCATTGTTTATGAAAGTTGGAAACAATTCGTAACTCAGACATTTATCCAGAGTCTTTAGTTTGTTCCATATTTCACAGTTTCTTTTCAAAGAGAGATAAATGGACAATTCTATTTTTAATACAGGTAAAAACTGCACCTGATCTCCATCAGTTACTAGAGCGGCAATAGTGCCATAAAGTTCAGGAAATAGATAATCATTCTTGTTTTTTTTTGTCATAACTTTGAGCTGGTGTTTCTTAGCGACACAAAGACATCCATGGGTCGTGCTGAAAGGTTACAAGACTGTCAAGCATTTTATAGATACGTTTTTTAAGCTTGTAATTTCCTTGTTTCTAGATTATACCTTATTAATCTACCATATTGCTTGTCTCCTAATGCTGTTTTAGACTTGATGTCCCAGACCATCATGTGGTTCATATCGGACAGAGAAAGCGCTGTGATTAGTTCGTCTGATTGAAGAATGAAAACAAAGAGGTATAGAACTTGAATTCGGATGAAAATAGAATAAAATATTGATCAAATTCATATTGCATATAAATAAACTTTCTTGCCTTTTATCAAAAATTGTACGTCTGTTACATATGCCATTTGATCAGCAATAAAAATTGGCTCTTTGGTGGAGGTGTCGACGTCGTAAAAGGCTATGAATCCTTCCGAACTACCGACAGCTAGTAAATTTTCTATGAAAAATTTGAAAATATTAGTTTTTGAGTTTGTTTGTTTTTTTTTTTCTCTTTTTCTGTCTTACAAAAATATCACATATACCTGACACAGTAACGCAGGTAACTTTGACCATTGGTAAACGAATAAAAAATGGTTCGAATTGTTCAATAGATATTTGGGTATCTTTTATTCTTTGCCATGTTATCCAGAATTCATATATCCTGAGGAATCTTGACCAGTCTTTTGATTGACGAAAATCAGACCAGCTGATTTTTGGATATAATTTATTTAAAATAGATCGACTAATGTCGGTAGGTATTTCATTCTCACATCTCATTTTCCACAAGTTTGTATCCTAAGATATAAACCGGTATTAACACGTCTGTGTATCACAATTTTATATTACTGTACGTTTAAAGAAGAATATTTACGTTACCCTTGACAGTCTGATAACAATGCTATTCCACGTCTTGCAGACTAGACGGAAATTAATAATGTCACTACCCTTGGAATATTTGAAAAGAATTTCGACAATTTCTATTGGAAACATTGAGGATGAATTTTTCCTGTTAACGAACTTATTTCGAATCAACCTTGTTTTGTATTTAAAAAGATCGTGTTTATCCTCAGGACTTCAACAATCATAAACAAAGAAGGCCCTTGTCGAGAGCTTAATGCTTGTCAATGTTTCGTCTCGCCATCTACCGTCTTGCTGTACTAACCAATATCATTTTGGTGAGAAGAATATATTTGAATCAATATCGGAGGATATATTTTTTTTATCCAAACTCCATCCCTCTCCTATTCTTTTTTAATACTTTACGCCCTAGTTTCCGCCTCTATTCAATATCTAAAATTAAGAGCAAGGCTCGACCCATTTTCTATCCACACGCATATACATATATTTTTAAATCAATACAACATTATACTAGATAGATGCATGGCTGTACTAGCTGCACATCTCATCTTCCTCTTCTTGTCTGATCTTTTGTGTCAGGTGGTTAAGAGGTCTTATAGTGTATGCAATCGAAGGTTTATCACACAACTCGACACGCGTTTTGTGTTTAATCAAGTTAACCTGAGTTAACCTAAAATTGTAGAGTAAGTTATATGCTAGTTTGAACGAAGTGAAATTGAAAAACAACACATACTGACAATGACGGACGAAGGTAAGATCGATGATTTAATATCTATTCAACATTATATGGTTATATTTCAATTTATAAAAAGCGTAATTATCGTAGAATTAAAAAGACGGTAAAATCTTCTCGAATCATGCAATCAACTCTACAACAAAGATCAGTTTTTATATTTTCTGAAACCTTTTTCCATCTAGCTCCTCCTCCCCTGTCTGACAATTGTGATTTTGAATCAGACAGAATAAGCGATAACTCAAGCGGAGATGATTGGGACGAGGTGAACGACGCCGGTCATAATATACTGTGTCTTTTCTGCGATGAAAATTATGACAATTTTAACGGGGCTTTAAAACACCTCGAAATTGTTCATAAGTTTAGTCTAGCTGCCTTCAAGAGAAAGTATTCACTCGACATATACTCCTACATTAAGCTAGTCAATTTCATTAGACTAAATAAGACGAAACCTGAAGAGCTTGATTCACTCGGTCCAAAAGCTTGGGAAAGTGACAAATACTTAGCTCCGATACTGCAGGACGATAGCTGGCTGATGTTGGGTAAAGAAAACTACTTATTCCTACTTGTTTTCCTCATCAAATTTATTTCCGCTATTTTATTCATTTCACTATTTCTTTTCCCCAAGATATCGAAGATTTTAACGAAGAAGACAGCAAAAGGCCTATCGCTTATCCAGTGAACTCTGAAAACGGATGTGTAACTCTGTCAGAAACACATTTCGTTGAACTTCAGAGAACGATACAATCTCTCAGAGCTCAGCTGGAACAGCGAGATATTGTTTGCCAACTGGCTAAAGAAGTATGAGACCGATGGATTGGCTGGCGCCGTTCATGGGCTAATGAGTTTTCTATATTTCCAGCAAATTGATGAAATGAAGAAAAAGGCTCAGAGACTCGTGCTGGACGATGAGCCAGTTAAAATATCCAGCGAACGCTGTGTTAAAAACAAAAGCTTGGACTGTGACGAAGGGTATTTCAACACTTATAGCCATTTCGCTATTCATCATGAAATGCTGACGGTAATTTTCTTCAATTTTATTCAGACTGAGTTCGAAATTATTGATAAAATTCTATCCATGGAAATGAATTATTTTCGTAGGACAAAGTTCGAACGGAAAGTTACCGTGACGCATTGCTGACCAATTCTAACATGTTTAATAATTGTATCATGTTGGATGTTGGTTGTGGAACTGGCATTCTATCTATGTTCGCAGCCAAATCTGGTTGCCGGCAAGTTGTTAGCGTCGATCAATCAGACATCATTTATCACGCGATGGATATAGTGAGGTAAACTTAACGGAGTCCGAAGAGTTTGACTATTGTGAAAGAACCGAAATCATTTTTCATTCAAAAAACTATCATTATTATTGCATCAGAAAGAAATTCTCCAATAATTTTCGAAGCAAAACGGACGCTAAATCCCCCTCTCGATGCCTATTTCAGAGAGAATAATCTCGCCAATGTGATAACTTTGAAAAAGGGTCGATTAGAAGACATCGATCTTCCCGTCGAAAAGGTCGATGCAATTGTTTCTGAATGGATGGGATATTTTTTGCTATTCGAAGGAATGTTGGACACCGTTATATTCGCTAGAGATAATTACCTTGTACCAGGTGGTAAACTTCTTCCAAATCGTTGCAACATCAGTATAGTCGGTAGCGGAGATACCAGTGAGCATAACTATATGAATAATATGTTGAACTTCTATTTCTCTCTGAATTCTGATTGTGATACCTTGTGCTAATCATTCTGTGCGTTTAATTTCACAGATCGCTACATTGACCTGGTGGACTACTGGTCTAATGTTTATGGGTTTAAAATGAGTTGCATGAAGCCAGAAGTGGTGAGAGAACCGAGCATAGAAATTAGTCACGTCCACGACCTGATAACAAACGTTTGCGAGCTGCAATCCTTCGACCTTTACAAAGTAACAACTGAATGTGTGAATTTTACATCACCGTTTAGTCTTAAAGCGAAAAAGACCGGATCCCTCACTGCTATTGTTGGATACTTTGACGTATTCTTTGACTTGGACAATCCAATCCATTTCAGTACCGGTCCTCATGCTGCTCCTACGCATTGGAAACAGACCGTATTCTCTCTAAGCGAACCCGTGAGCATCACGGAAGGCTAGTATCGTGTTAAACACTCCAATGATCGTAGTCATCGAATAATTTAGCTCTAACAATCTTTACTTTATTACAGGTGAGATCGTAACTGGGAAATTGATATGCCAAAGGCATGTGAAAGACGTTAGAGGTCTGGCTGTGACAATACAGATAAAGAATTTTAGCCAAGTTTATTACTTGGACTAATTATATAATTTAGAATATTTTTTTACAAGATGTATGTACTTCTTGATAGGGTATTTTTTTTTTTTTTTTTACTTTCTTTTATACCCTTGATTTCTCATTACTTACGAAATTGTTAATTATGCTAAAGGAACTTTAGTCAAGTTTGTCCGTTTGTATAATTTCCTTTTTTTTTTTTATATATGCACAGGCAGGATGTGGTTTTTTAATAACATATCTGCCGATCCTGTGTTTACTATTATAATATATATTATTATGATTTATACATTAAAATAGATATTTAGTTGAATTTTATATTTCGTTATACCATGCTTGCAAATTATTTTTGTTTCCTTTCTTCTTAATAAGAATAATGAACGATAACGATAGTAATAATATTACCGCTATTTAAGTATACATAATTAACTTGAATTCCATAGGCTTTAACTCTTTTATGAAAGGGTAGCTTCCTTTATTAGGCTCCGTTTCAATAATATGCCCTTCTGTGATATCAATTTACAATAATTACTGTACATTGAGACTTAGCGCAGCAACGAAATAGTATTTCCTATTTACGAGCCAATCCATTTTTACGCATATACATACGTATAAATATAGTATAATAGAGTTTCGTGTATTTTAATAATCAAATATATCTAACGATGTATATACAAATATATTAGATTCTCGCGTTCTGACGAGTTACTCAGAGAATATATTTCGCTCGAAAAACTATCTTGATAGGTATATTGTTAGTTAAAACTTTTGATTATAAAACATTATTAACGAAAATTTTCATCCAATAGTTATATAATTGTATACTATATTAAAGAAAAAGAAAAAAAACAAAAACAAAAACAAAAAACGTAACGAAACGGACATCTTATTATATTCATCGAATAACTAACTAGAATTTGTTAGGTGAATAAAATCACAATATAAATCAACACAAGTCACTTGTTACAAATTTTGATCAAAATATACTATAGGTATATTATATATAGGATAGTTTTAAAATAGTTTTTCAGATTCTACATTTACAATATTTTAAAAGGCTTACGTATTACGTATACAACGTAGTTTTTTTTAGTATAGATCATAATAATTGATGAATAATCATTGCTGAAACTGTACGTATAAAATACCTCCGATAACTTCGAAGCCAATGAATTATAAAACGAATAAAAACACTCATTATCTTATTTTTCATCAATATTTCTACTCCCTAAGGCCTAAACGATCAGTCTGACTCGAATATACAAGATTTAAATTTTGTCATGTATGAAACTTACTCTATTCGTCATGTTCAATTGACACGGTAAGACTTTGTATGATTTTATGCACCTCGTATGCATATAGGTGCTTATAATACCATTAATTGGTAGACGGATAGGATAAGACACAAAAACTACTCTTCTGATCGCGAAAATACTAAAGTTTTCGAATTTCACGAGGATCAATGTGCCCGATTGAAAAAATTCGGTACAGTACAATTGTGGTGTTCGTTAACGAACGATTATTTGTATTAAACTCATTTCTGAGCTGTCCGTACAACGTTTCATTTCTTTTTTTCACTGTACGGTTCTTGTACGTAGGTATGCATAATATCGAGATTTGTCATGACTGTATTAATAATACTCTTTAATCTATTGTACATATTTCATAGAAATAATATAATGCAATTTACGAGAGATTCGGTATACATATCACATTGGTCACTGAAGAGGAACTTGAAAAAAGTTCACTCCTCGATCTCTTAAATATAATTAAAATTCCAATTTTATTTCCTTACTGCAGTGATCTGAGACAAAATTCGGATTGTCGGTTTCCCATCCCGTTGCCAATGGCCCAAATCTATAAACGAGTCTTTGTGTGGTAACACTCTCGAATATAAGTTTCTTGTAATAGTATCTAGACAGAAAATAATAAGATAAAATAATTTTGGTTGTCGTACTCATCATAGTATCATAACATCATATGCATAATTGATTGCGATATTTTCATATTTCGCCTGTCTAATGGCATAAGGTCGTAAGCGACATCATCCGACGTTTTGTCATTCTTAAAAGTAAGCACAAAAAAATTTTGTATAAAACTTTAAAAATGACTAATTTAAAAATTAAAAGTAGAAGGTCGTATGATAGGTAGATACATTTGTTGAGCATTGATTTTCTTGTTCTAAGAACTTGTTTGTGCGTTTTCATCATTTTTATAGCCAATGACATCGTAAAGTAAAATTATACGACCCTATGTCACAAAAATCGTGTTCTTGATAGTTATTACGACCTTATGCTGCCAGAAATGTAATTTAGACATTGATAGAGGAATAACTATGATAATTTACCTCATTGCGCGACTCAACTTGTCGTAAGACATTTTAGAGTCCTTCTTGTCATCACGGCTTCCCCAAAGTTCAGCCAGTTTTACAGTGTCAACTATGCGAAATGTTCTTTCTTCGTAATTTTCCCAGCGTATAAGTCGCGGGCAGTATCTAGGGTCTAGTAACGCGTCTCTTATGAATTCCCAGAGCTTTTTCCGAGCTATATAAACACAAATAAGATATCAGAGATGTACGTTTGTTTCAAATTCATTTCTGCGTATTGAAAAAGTTGAAAAAAACATTCCAGAAAAGAAAAAAAAACAACTTACGTTCTTTCGTTTTTTTACCAAGAATTGGAGGTCTTCCGCGGGAAACTCGTTTCTCATCGCATTTCTTACCGCATTTTTCTTCGATCTTAAATTTTTCATCTGAAGGAATTTAAAGCCACGATTAATGAAACAAAATAGATGGGAATAGTCGTTGGGGTGAATGTGAATATCTTTCGAAATCGTTTTTATCAAAATTTACGCCACGAGTTGAACAAATAATACGTGTAATAATTACCAGACGATTCAGTACCATCTTCAGAGTCAGTTTCATACTCGTCGGACGAACCTCCTGCAATGACGATTGTTGAATCAGTTATCTTTTCAATAAATCGTAATCAAAATTACTATTTCGTGAACTGCAAATCATAACACTTACGAAATGTATTCGAATGTCCCATGTGTAACGAATCAAACAGTCTTCCCCCAAAATCTCTATCATACTTGAGGAATTGTTGTTTCGTTAGACTAAGAAGCTTTTTTCCTGGCACAGCAAGGTCAGGCGACATGCTACCGAAAGAATGTCCGAATTCTGCACCAGTCGTAATTATCCAATCTATCGTATCAAATTTTGTCCATTCTTCTGGTCGCTTTCGCATCCAACCCCCGAATTCGATCTTCTCGGCTTTATGACTGTCTAATGAAGCTATACGTAAAGATTATTTGTAAGTAATATGAAATTGATATCGAGGTGGTACTAGCTACAATATTTGGCGAATCGAAAACTAATATCATGCTTACTGAAAATTGATTTGTTCGACGATCGTTTGCCGCCCGGAATCGGGACAGTATCATCCAATCGGATATCCAAATTCCATATCAAAGGCTCTGGTGATTCAGTAAATAAAGTGCCATGAACGGTATCCTGGAAATACAACCACAACTAAGAAAATAATCTGTGTTTACGCGTGTTTATTTCATTATCAACGTATCGTACAGTCACCGCAACAATAATTTCAGTAATTAGTAAACATAATAAAGAAACAGTAATATTCAGTAATTATAATGAGGAATAAATAATAAGTGAATTTGGTCGATAACGATAGGTTATTGTTGATTGATCATACCACCAGTATAATGATCGTGCATGAATCCGCATAGATATTAATTTATCGTCTGACCTTCGACTGCTTGCTCTTCGTCTTGTCATTTCTACTTGAATCTCTGCACGCGAGTTTTGTCAATAGTATATAGTGTAATATCCAAAGTATATAGGAGTGAGTCTGGTTAATAATTCGTTAAAAATCTGAGTATAAATTTAGCTTTTAATCGCCAGGGCGATAACGAGTCGAATTTAAAGTCGAGGAAAAAGTATCTCCGCGCTTATACTGGCCTAGATTTGAATACTTGGGTTTAAAATTCGAATGAATTAAAACCACAGGACTGGACAGATCACATTCTCGAAGATCCCTATAAGGTGTAGAAAGGTGTTCTATCCCAGTAAAACCAGAACGAATTGAAAGAAATTGAATGTGTGAAAAACGGAATTAAGACGAATTGAAAATACTTGAAAAGAATTAAAAAGAACTAGAACAAAACTCTGTCGAATTATATTGAATTTTTTTCAATTTGTTTCAATTTGTTTCAATTCGTTTTGGTGTACTGGGATATTATTGATTGTAAAAATATCGATCAAACTTACGGAAAAATAATCATCATCTAACCGAATTGCCTCGATGAAAAAATCATCGGATAAACGATTCTGGGAGACATCTTCTTCGAAGTTTTTCATATCCTTTTCGATATCCATATTGTCAATTTTCATCTCAACGAATAACAGACGGAAATCGTAGTTTCTTAACTGTTTTGACAAAGGCAAATGCCAATCGATTGAAACTGAGCATCGATACTCTCCGGCCACACGTCCAGCGTACTAATTGCTGAAGTAGTTGAACCAGCAGACTGCAACTACTTCGGTTTTAAACACACTGATAGTCATATAGCGTGTTTGGGTTTACAATATGATAATTTCATTCAGCTCTGAGAATTCCACTGCCGTTTTGAACCAATCAGAACGTTCATATAGTCGTCAACAAGTGTATGACGTAACCAGCCTGGGATCGCAAGTGTATAAATAATAATGTTGATAAATCGGGAGAAGCGAGCCGGGCTGCATGTTCAAAATTTATCCAACAGTTGTTAAAATTCAACGCGAATGTACTTAGTAATTTTTACTCTTCGTAGAAGAAGGCGCATAAAGTAGATAAATTGATCGTTTTGTATCGCTTATACACTCGTAGAGCTGGTTATCTCGTGACGGCACTGGTTACACTCCTTAATTATAACAGCTATAGTGTTGTTGCGTCAGTAATGAATAATTATTTAGGCGAGTTGAATAACGATTATATTAGCTACCCAAAAATTTTGTCACGTATCTAAAAGCGAATGTCGATATAATTTCTTAATATAGCGACGTACAAAAACTTTGAACGTAATTTTCCCCATTCAACGTCGATCGTATGCTGAGAACTGATGCAGCGTGATATAATACGTGCTTATATGTAGTGGAAAAAGTATTCCAGGTGCGGAATAACGTTTTATACGCCCGAGGCTCACGTGCGAATAATCAAGGCCACAATCGTTGTTTCCGCGAAGCATAAGAGGAAAGGAAGTCTCCTTCGCTTATTCAAACACGTACATAATTTTTGAGAATTTTTGGCAACCCTCTATATATCGACGCGACGACAGAAAAGAAATATTTGTTGAAAATTTTCAAGTGTGGGATAACATCGGTCAAGACGAATTTCGAGTCTGGGTTCTAGATGTCAAATTTTGATTTCTTCCAGCAACTAATAAAAGTCAAAATAGTTTTAGGTACTAGATGAAGTTTGCTTTTGCAGCCTGCAGGCGAATCATATTAGAAATTTTAAGAAAATTTATGATTTAGGTTTTTCACTTGATAAAAAAATGAAACAAATCTTTTTGTAAATTCGGTCGATTAACTATTCAATCATTAAATCAGTTAACAAAACAAAAAAAAAAGTTCAAAAATGATGCCTCTTTCTCTTCGTTATCATTCCTCCCGAGAATTTAAAAGCAAACTTTGACAGGGGTGTAAAGCTTTTTCCGTTGATTTGATGCATGACAAGTAGAAAAATCATGAAGAAAACCCAGGTACGAAATTTTTTTTTTTTTTTTTTGTTGACTGGTTTAATATTCGGAAGAAATTTGTAAAATTTTATTAAAATCTGGCGAAACTCATGATATCAATTTTAGATAAATTACGTGAAGCGTTTTTTTTTAATTATCATTGCAATTTCAGCACATTTACCCATTTATTTCACATAAACATCCGAGTTATATACATATAGTACCGTAACAATGCTTATATCTAAAAAATATGATATACATTTACACAGTATTTTTTTCCCTGTCGTCCGTTAATAGGAAGTGCTGATTTGAGGGACCAAGGTGATCACCTAATCCAGTAAGACTCGCTGCGGTGGCAGATTTTCTAAGAAAGGTTCTCTCCCTAATAACGGACGAAAATCTAACATTCATTAGAGAGCTGTGACAATAGTCGATTGATAACGAATAACATGAAAAAATCCCCCAATTATAAATACCCTAAATATAATTCCTTGTCATTTAATTTCATGAAATAAAAATATAAAAAAAATATAAAAATATAAAAAAATTAACAAATCCCTCACAAATATTTGTCATTTTGAAGTAGCGAAACATTATGACAAAAAAATGTGAATTTGTGGTCTTCCATATTTATTCTATTTACTTCACCCTACGTAGGTATACCTACACTGATTCTTATTTGAGAAAATAATCTAAATTCACAATCATTATATCCGTTTGACGTTTTCGTAACTTTAGTTGAAGTTAATAATAGTTACATTAAACTAAAATATATTCACAACGCTCTGAAATAAAGAACTATGGTAAACAGTCCATTGCTTAGCCACCTAATTTTCGCTAATGAGACAACAAACGTTTTTTGCCAACGTTTATCACTGAGGATTGACACAGTGAAGTATTATCACAATGTTATGAGTCAGTCTAGACATATCCATATAGAGTATATATACATATCGCGTTACTAAATCCAAAAGGGCGTATCGGAAAAAAAAAAAAAAATTTCTCCAATCAACTTAGGAATGTTAAAAACGTAGATATCTATGAGGAAAACGAAGAAAAAAATAATTTTTTTTTTTTCGATACGCCCTTTGGCTTCAGTAACGCGATATATTCATTTTTAGATATATATGTATGCTGAATCGATGTCACATATGTCTAAAATGCTCCGAAATAAAAAATAAGACATGAATTTCACAATAAATTCAACAAACAAGGATTAACGACCTATATACACTGTATAGAATTAATAGAGTTGTTCTTATACATAATAGGCCAGTAAAAATAGACGTTTTTTTTGGTCAACTTTGCACTAAATTGCCGATCCAATTTTTTTTTTAATATGGTTTAGGACCACTTACTGAGTATAAAATCACAAAATGCTGACAGATTCCGGTGGAGCTTTAGGCGGCATCTTGAAAAAAACTTTTTGGTCGATATCTTGGCAACTATGCACTTTAGGGCAAAAGTCATATAGACCATTATTGTAGAAAATTGAATTTCGCATCTTTTGTTTCTCATAAACTCTTTTGTAAAACTTACCGTTTACGATTTATGGCTCATTTAATGAACAGGTTTTTCTATCTCGGCCGATAACGTTTATAATATTGGATTAATCAATAAAACCTGTTCATTAAATGAGCCATAAATCGTAAACGTTAAGTTTTACAAAATAGTTTATGGGAAACAAAAGATGCGAAATTTTAGTCTCTACAATAATGGTCTCCATAACTTTTGCCTTGAAGTGCATAGTTTCCGAGATATCGGCCAAAAACTTTTTTTCAAGATGGCACCTGAAGCTTCACCGAAATCTGTCAGCATTTTGTGATTTTATACTCAGTAAGTGGTCCTGAACCTTATAAAAAAAAATTGGATCGGCAATTGGATAGTGCAAAGTTAAATTCTATTTTTACTGGCCTATATAAAGGGAAAATATAATTTTTAAAACAGTAATTTTATTCCCTGTCTGCCAAATCTGTAAACACTTCGCCCAGGATGAGGTGCAAGAATCCCATTATCTTTATCCTCGGTATCGTAATGATATCTGCACACATTGAAATAAAAAATATAAAAGCTCACTTTTATTCTAGAAATACTTCGATTTAGCGAAAATCGGTAGTCTAGGTAGATCGATCATTAGAGAGTGAATAATTTTCTACAGCAATAAAAAATAACTGACTCCGTACCTCATAGCACGACTGAATTTTTCATAGGTCATGTTTATTCTTCCATTCAGTTTTCCCCAATATTCAGCCACCTTATCACCCTGAATAAAACGGAATGATTTCGTCTCGTAATTTTCCCAGCATATCCACTCAGAGTACTTCTGGTCGAATAATAAATCTCGGATGAATATTGGAAGTGGAGGTCTCTTAGATTGGGATTTTTCGGGAGAATCCAAGGCATCTACCGCTTCTTCGTCTGTAGTTTGAACACCCCATCAGTAAAGTTCAAAGTAGTACGAAAACAGTTAATATTTGAATAAAAAAATCTCCCTCATTAAAATAATTGGCAAATTCGTAGCAGAAGATGATGAGTAATCCCTTTCAAATCAATGCAAGTGGTATTTTTGGGCTTATGAAATGGGCCATTTCAGAACACGCCCTGATCAGGCAAGTCTGATCAGAATTCTACTTGGGAATGTTTCATCTTCAGTGTCCATTCCCATTGATTCGGACGAAGGCACTGGGTTTTCGTTTGTGTCGAAGAGGTGTAATATTATTGTTGAAACGATCGAAACTGTGAAATATAGCGACTAGTAGTTGTGTGTACCTTGACTTGGTCGAAAGCTGTTGCGTCGTGTGTGTAACAAATAGTACAGCCTTTCCCCAAAGTGTGGATCGTATTGGATGAAATCTTGTTTTTTTAAACGGAGAAGTTCACTTCCTGGCATAGCAAAGCGGGGCGATATCTGGCCGTAAGTTTGTCCTAATTCAATTGCAGCCCAGAGAAACCAATTTTTTGAATCTATTTTATCCCATAATTCCGTTGGTTTCTTTCTCCAGCCATCGTGATCGATGTTCTTGAGTTCATCCACATCTTCACGCATATCTAAAGACATATATGTATGACTCGATATAGATATCAAGGATATCACGTTTAACAGGATGGAAATTGGAATTGCACTTACCGAAGATAGATTTCTTGTGCGGACGTTTTTCGTCCAAATTTGAGAGTTCGATGGGTTGCACTTTACTCCCGGCATCCAAGGTCGACAGCAAGTCTTCACTCTGATCATAATCATTTTCCAATTGCAAATAGCTGGGCTATAAATGGTAATACTTCCGTAAAATCAGACAGTCTCCTTGATATAATGCGAACAGAGAAATCGTTCCAGAGCCTTTAATAATCCATAAAACCATAAAAATTTCAATGATAAATTCATCTTCTCATTATCAGGGTTGTGGTGATTTGATTTTTGAGCTTACAACGAGGACAACATCTCTGCTCATCTACTCACTTATTGTTGGATTTCTATGTATATTTAAAAGTTCAAAACCAAACGAATACAACGGATGAGATTTTTTCAGGCGATCAGAAAATATTGTACGCGATTAATCATAATCATATCAAACGAACTTACAGGAGGACAGTCGCCGTCGAGGATCTGAGGAAGAGATTTTTCGACCAAGTTCTGCGAACTCAAACCATAATCATTCAAATCATTCGACGATGCATTTTCCTCGTTGATATCCATATTTTTTTTACAGTATTCATTTTCCATTTCGAGTACATCATTTACAATCGCATTTGATGAAATTTCGGAAAGACAGTCACTACCATCGATCTCAAGAAGTGAATCTTCAGATATCGAAGCACCATCCCTTATAAAATTATTTGGCGAGATATTTTTCACACTGGTTCTTCCCATATTTTCTCCGAAGTTTATATTATCTGTTTTCACTTATAGTAGTAATGCACAGAAATCGCGGTTTCTAAAGCGTGTTTTGGAAGCGTTCCACTTGCTTCGGACCTGCAATTATTTCGCGGTATGAACCTCGGTCGCACTGTCAGCTATACATTATGGTCTGCAAGTTGAGCTCAGATAATCCCAAACAGCGGGCTCTAGTAGGCGACTAACTTAACTATAGTGGCTGACTACACTGGTCAACAAGTAATCATTTTTTTTTTTTGCGTAACATTAAAACTTCCAACTGATTACATAAGCTGAAAGGTTTAGTATAATAGAATTGCACCCTACTAACACAGAACGTTATAAAAACGTAATTGAGACGTTAAAAAAAAACACGATAAGACGTCTCTCTTGAATGGTAGAAAAAACGTCTTAAAAACGTATTTTGAACGTGATATTGGCCGCGATTTTCAGTCCAATAAAAGTTTACAGAAGCTGGAAGAAACGTATTACCGACGCTGGTTTGCCAAATCTATAAACTAGCCGGTGAAGATGAGGGGCGGGAGTCCCATTATCCTCATCCGAGGGGTCGTACAAGTATCTCCACACATTAAAATAAAAACTATTAAAGTCTATTCTTATTCTACAAATAGTCAGATTTAGGGGAAGTCGGTATTCTTGCTTTTTAAAGTATAGGCATCATTTCGAGGCAATGATTAATTTTTTACATTTATAAAAGAATATAACTTCAGTCCTACCTCATGGCACGAGTGAATTCTTCATAGTCCATGTTCGTTTTTTCATTCAGTTCTTCCCCAATCTCAGCCACCCTGTCACCCTGAAGAAAACGGAACGATTTTTCCTCGTAATTCTCCCAGCGAATCCATTGACAGTACTTCCGGTCAAATAATAAATTTCTTATGAATATTGGAAGTACAGGCCTCTTAGATCGAGCTTTTCTGGTGGGTCCCAACCTGGCGAGCGATTTTCTGCCCGCAGTTTGAACACGTGATCAGTAAAATTAGAAGCACAAAAATGGTTGAAATAATCCCTCTTGTTTGAACAATTGTTTCATTTCCAGAGTCCGTTTCCATTGCGTCGGACGAAGATACTGGAAAATGATTGAGCTAGTTATTGTTTGTGTTGAAGAACTGTAATATTATTATTGAAACTATGAAATACAGCGACTAGCGAGGTTTTACCTCGACTTGATCGAAAGCTGTTTAAGTCGCGTCCTTCGTGTAACAAATCATGCAGCTTTCCCCCAAAGTGCGGATCATATTTGAAGAAATCTTGTCACTTTAAACAGAGAAGTTCATTTCTTGGCATAGTATAGCAAGATAAGGTGATATCTGGCCGTAAGTCTGTCTTAGGACAGTCGCAGCCCAACGAAACCAATTTATCGAATCTATTTTATTCTATAATTCCGTTGGCTTTCTCATACTCTCATATGCTTGGCTTGACTGTCTACAGTCATTCGAGAATTTATGTATATGCGAAATAACATTGATAACAAGAATGATAACACTTGGTAAGATACTTATTGAAAAGTAATCTCTTGGGAAGTGTTTTTTTACCCGAATTCAATCCTTTATTCGATCTCATTTATCTCTCCATTCCATGTGACATGCAAGTTTGATATCGACACTTTGCTGTCCATATGATTGCACAATTTTTGCGGATCGCTGGCCTGTAAACGTTCATATTATTTACTGTAAAACCGAACAATTTTCTCATTGTTTCACCTAATCAAGATTGTTGCCAATCATCTGATGGGCTTTTTTCTGAATCTCTTTCACAATAAAAAAAAAAAGGAGAGCTGCACTATGCGTGCATTTTTCCGCTACCCATAAGTATATATCTCATCGTCGAGGCTCAAATTTGAAACATACTCTCCCGCACAGATGCCTTTTTTGTTCAAATACCTATACTTGTAAACGAATAAAGACGCTTATAATAATGGAGAGAAAATCAGATCAAATACTATAATGATTCGAATTAATAAGAGCGTTTATTCAGCTTTAGGGTCGAACTTTGTGTAAGTAAAATGTGTACCGTATACCTACCTATATCCTCTTATTGTATTATATTCTTACTGTTGAAACTTATATGACTGATATATTAGTATTAACAGAAATATCGAGCGAATCTTTGTTAATGTTCATCGCACTCGAACGATAATTGATAAAAAGATTTATTTAAAATGTTCAATTTTTTCTTGTCGACGGCCTAGTGCCAACGCCGATGATATACACTTCTTTACTCTCTAAACATGAATTAGTGAAAATTTCACTAATTGCGTAAGTGAAGCTGTATTCACTTAAAATTAATATTTTTAACTGTAAATTAGTGAAATTGCATAAGTAATAATTGCATAGTCACTTGTCAAATTAGTGTGATTTTCGTATTCACTAATTCATATTGTGAATATTCACTTATTCTGCGTGGTACGATCCTAGCATTAAGAAATAGTGAATATTCACTTGAAATTAGTGAAAAATCACTAATTCAGATTTAGAGAGTATGTATGTATATGGTATAAAGTTCAAGGTCTTCGATATAAAAGTATGTCAAAACCTTATCTTTTCCGCCTCATTATCGGACCAAGTATAAAGCTACAGTTTGTGAATACGTATTTATCGGACATTGGTAAGCATCTAATTTTTCATAATTTTATAAAAAATTAATTAATATTATCATGCCACATAATTATCATAATATTTGACAATTGTAGTCTAAATTATAAGTGTCATCACATTTTGTGGAATATCATGATACGCGTCCGCAACGCGTTCACCAAGTCTTCGGATGTACATACGTCGATATCACAAAAGAAATGTTTTAACGATGCGAGCTCATTATCAGGGAGATTATTATTTTAATTTATTATTAAATTGCGGATGATTGCGAATACCAGGAACAATTTTCGACGAGAAATATTTAATTCTAACTTTTAAAATCGTTTGTATGAATAAACAAATAGAGACGTGCATCAAGACACGTATGCATGGCTATACAGAAAGATTCTGTGGAAGGTTACAGGCGCCTTATTACATGCAATCTCAAGTAAAAAATCACAGAAATGGCATGCGGGTTGCATACAATTAGGCGGTTTAATGCTTGCGGCTAAAATAGTTCACCCATTCCACCGCGAGATGGCAATAACATTTGTCACACTGTGCGCCAATTTTATGAATTCAAACTTATAAAGGCATGAAATTTTCATGATTTTTGACTTATGTGTAAGAAGAGGACAAGGGAGAAAGAATATTTAATGAAAGGTGCGCTAGCTCACCATAATAATACATGTTTTTCGGACGAACAATTTTAATACATGATTATTTCATTCAAACAAATGCAGATATAATAGTAACACGTATAATGTATCACCTATATGAGTGAAAACTACATATTTGGTATTTTTCAAGTTCGGAGATTAGCTAGAACTCTAATCGGGCTGTACTAAATTTTCTATTATACTTTAAACTTATCGTTGCCCCGTCAATACATAACACTGGATATGACTGGATTTCGATGGCCATGGGGTTAGCGCCCCAAAAAAATTGGATGTGCTAATGAAATATGACTTTGATAGACGTTCGAATAGAAATACTCCGAACTTGTTCACCTGTATATCAGGAAGCAAATAAAAGAGGCTTATTTTGAATTATTTTATTTTGAGATATTTATTTTGAAGATACAGTTACAAATTGTACTTTGATGCTGAATTAATAAACGCCCAAATATACCAATAATTGATTGATACGTCATTTCACACTTTCCCCTTCCTGAGAATCTTTATGGTCGATAGATGATTGTAAAAAGTCTATGAAACGAGTGACCGATACGTTTATCATTGTTTTTTCTTTTTTTGTGTTGTTTATATGTGGTAAATGAAACAGCTTCTTCCTAAAATATGATTTGGTTCATATATTTTAATAACGACAAATGTAACAATGTATAAAAACTATTGCACTCTTATCTGATAGAGTTGAACCTCATATTTTGGCTCTAACTTCGATGTACAGTAAATTTATACAATAATTTCGTTAAAATTAAACAAGTTTCACCTAATAGTATACACTGTATCCTAAATAACGATTATCTTATACATTCTAAAAACAATTATTAATTATTAAGTAACACATTAGAGTTAGGTTCTTCTTACGTTAGTATAAAGCACTTGTCGTAATAAATTCTCAATAAAAAATACTTGTAATCCGATCGGATCGTGCGAGATCTTGATTAGTTTTTGTATAAACAAAAGAGATAGAATAGATGACAAACGATCAGTTTATGCGGTGAGTAAAATATTGGATGTATAATAATTAATAATCTTACATAAGTTTCTCAACAGAATTAAGTGGAATTGTTAAAAGTACTTTTTCTTTGAAATTTCAAAGAAATTGAGCGTTGTTCTTTGTCCTAAAGCTCATGAATTAATGCCATCATAGTATACAGTATCATGTAACAAAAGGTAGGGAAAAAAAAGCAATAAATACTTAATAACACGTTCACGTGCAATTATACCTAAATCAAAAATATTCTACGATCTAATTTACTTTCTAATGTCATGGCCGATATAAGAATTCATTAATATTTCTCTTATCTATATAATTTATATACTTACATTCTTATAATATCATATAAATTGAGGACCTTAAATTTTCGCACAGATGAGTACACATCTGACATTTGGTAGCCTAACAGTGATTATTGTCAATAAACATGATATGCATAACAATTTATATATATATAAGCTCATTTTCCAGCTACCAACACGCACATGGTTACATAGCCGACCTGTGAGGATAACGTATATATTTATATGTATATATATTCTATTTTTTGGCTATGCTTTATAGTATATCATATCATACATACATAATACCGAGATTCATGACTGTGTTGATGTTCGTCAACCTATCGTACATTTATTATAAATATAAAATGTGTTTAAATTATCGTGAGACCGAAAAATAATAATAATAATAATAATAATAATAATAATAAATTGACATGCTGAATACTATAATATCTATAATATCTCATGCGTTTATAATGAATGAAGCGAAAAAAGGTGCTACATGATGGAGAGATTCTACACACCAATCGAAGTGAATAATGGCATAGAATTAATTAACTTTACAGCTGATCGTCTTAGCCAGGTTAAACTTGAAATATTATAATTTCGATCTCACTTTGCTCTGATAGTAGGTAGGATCGAAATTCGGATTGTCAGTTTCTAGTCCTGTAGCCTTCTCGCCGAAGTCATAAACCAATCGACGACCGGGAACAGCCTCGAATATATGTTTCGGGTAGTAATATCTGCACATGATAATGAAAATAAGATAAAAACCATTTTTAGTGTTAACATGGATTTGGAAAATTCGGAAATAGTTGAATCGAAATTTACCTCATCGCACGACTGAACTTCTCGTAGGTCATTTGCTTGTTGTTTTTACGTTCTCCCCAAAGTTTCGCCACGTTGTTACTTTCGACGAAACGAAATCTTTTCTTGGAGTAATCTTCCCAGCGTATCCATAACGGGCAATACTTAGGGTTTAGTAATAAGTTCCTTATGAATTCCCAGAGCTTTACGTTGGCTGCGAAAAGAAAAAGATACAGAAATAAAGAATCTGGGACATAAAAGACAGCGGTGTTCTAATTTCGAAGTTAAAAACTTCTAAGACTAGCAGGTCGACACTTACGGACTTTTTTCTTTGGATCTAGGGTTCGAGGCCTTCCAGGTGGTCGTTTTTTGATCAGATCTCCACCGTGCCCAGAATCACCATCTGAAATTAAAACGCACGATCGGTTCAGAACGAATGTTTCGAGAATTGAATTGCGACGATTTTCATCGTTATATGTATTTATGTAATTTCCCAACAATTTGTGTAATAATTACCAGAGTAAGTGTTGCCGCTTCCAAGCGACGTTTCATCATCAGAGAACGATTTAAAAGTATCAAAAGAAGGCACTGAAACAATTAATACGAGAACTGGTCAGTTTTTCTATTCAATGAAATTAATATTGTTATTTAAACTTTAGATTAAGGAATATAATTATCGTGTCTTATTTTCTATGATAGGAATAATTATAAAACTTACAAAAATCCTGTGAGTGACGCCCCATATGTAACATGTCGAACAATCTTTCTCCAAAAAGTCGATCGAAACTGGCGAAATCGGGTCTGGATAGACGGAGAAGTTCTTTGCCTGGCAAAGCAAGATTAGGCGGCATATTGGCGTAGGAATGGCCTAACTCACTACCGGCACAAAGGAGCCAGTTTTTCGTATCTGATCTTGCCCATTCTTCTATTGGCTTCATTCTCCAGCCTTGGACATCGGTTTCTTCTTCTTCAGCACTACCTGCAGATACATTTAAAGATAAATGTCATAATGTTGTATATTAATATTATTAATTATTAATTCATTAATTAGTAATAAAAATGCTTACGGAAGAGTGATCTCTTGTACGGTGGTTCATCCTCGTTATTCAAGCCGAGGGGCGGGGCTCGTCTTTTATTTTGATTATCCAGATTCAACAGGTTCATGGGTTTCGCATCGTCGTCGTGGAAATCGCAATGAGAATCGACCTGCATAACGGTAATGATTGTACAATAAAATAAGGATTTTTAATTGAAGTTAAAGAAAAAAAAGACACATTCTTCCAAACAATTATCAAAACATATATTGATAATATTATGTTTTTACGCGGCAAAAGCGCTATTTCATATTTCATAGTTAACAAAATAATTTGTTTTAAATATTCAACCATATTCAAGGTAAATTGTTCCAAAATCTTGAATTTTTTCTAACAAAAACATTCTGAAAAAGACGAAGCACAGACGAAATTGCCAACCGAAACTATATCCAAATGTATTACGCTGAAGAATCCCGTGCGCTTGGTCGGACCATGAGGGACGCTACTACTAGCCGCCGCGTAGGTACGGCCGCCTCTACTTGCTCTATAACTCTACGCGCTTACGCGCGCTTAGTCTTTTTAAATTTAAATAAAAAATCACCGCGCGCTTAACTTTACGCGGTTTATAATAAGATTTGAACCAATAAAGAACTGAACTCCTATTATTTTGAATGATTTAGACGAGTAGTTGATAAATGATGTCTCTATACTCTAAAAACTTACTGAACACGTACGAAATATATAATAATGTTCGAATAATGCTTACGGGAGAAATAGTATTGTTAACACTGCAGAAATCAATGGTATCGTCGTTGATATTCGGTGTGTTGATATTATAATAGAATAAACGATGTGAAATAGTCCCGTTCATTTTATCCGAATACTGGTCGTCGTCCTCCATTTCGAGCTTCATGACTGAATTCGGTAGTTTGTTTTTTTTTCTTTTTTTTTTTTCTTAACGCTAATTCTACGCGTTAATAAGATCTGTATCGATTGTAAAAGTATTTTTAAACTCGCGTTTATTGACTAAACTCTTTAAGAGTAATCCGCAAATCTCTAGCTACAAGAGAACCTCACGCACTTAAGAGCTGGCGAGCACTACTCCGGATTGAGGAAAGTTGACAGGTTTTGGCGCACCTCACCGCTCCGGGAATTCCCGCTCCTCTATCCGACCAATGAAAACGTTCAGGACTCAACTGCATCAGGCGCGAATGACGTAACTAAAACCCACTTATAAATAGTATATCTATATGCTATATCGCACACTTGACTATAATACCGCTGCAGGCTGCAAGGAAATGGGGAAAAATTGCTGCAGTAATGTATTTCTATCGATACGAGATTATTTCCATTGTTATAATCCGTGCATCTATTATTACTATGCAACTATACATTCACTATCATGTCGCGTATCATTGGTTGAAGTATATTCCAATTTAATCATGCATCCATTCCACAATCTTAGAAAAGTTTTCAGGTGGGTGGATCACGTAGAGTTTACACTTTCCCGTATCGAGAGTACGCGCCGTTTATCACGTTCTACATATATAATGAATGCGAAATATATACTTGTAATGTAGTTTATCACTTAGAAGTACAATTTAGTTAATTATAACTCATCGTATCGCCATTGACATTTCCAACTAGGCGTATTGCTCTAGTTGGGAATACCCCATTGATAAATTTCTATTTCATCGGCACGAATATCATCATGTTTTACACTGAATATAGGTATAAACGGTAAACGATTTTTAATACTGTCAAGTATATTCTTATCGATATAACAATTCAAGTACCGCGCAGTTCGTTAAACATAGTTTTTTTTTTTTTTTCAATAAATTCAAGTTTTTGTATGGAAGAAAAAAATCAAAACAACACGCAACTTAATGTTTAAACATAGTATAATTGCATAGTTCTATCGTTTTCTTCTATCAATGTTACATTACTAGATTCTAGCCGATTTATTCAATATTTATTATACCTACCCCGCTTCCCACCGGCTAACAATATGAACGATGATGAGCTACCGATAATTGCGATAATAAGTCCTACGGATAATTGTTGTATCTATAGGTATAGCTAGCATATGTCATAATAGTCATAGAAAAATGCGCATAAATCTTTCACCGTCGAGACAAATGCGGGAATAAATGTCATAAAATATATATGTATAGACCCATAATATTTATAAAAATATAATTTATCAAGTAGACAAAAGAAAAAAAAAAACACTGTCAGAGAAATTACTTCTCACGGCAGATATAGTACATTTCTCATAGGTATACGAGATAAAATATCGATTATAAATACAACCGCAACTTATGGTTAAAAAGCGGAATTAGTGACGCAGTTTCTCGACCATGTTCTGCTGTTTAACCGCGAGGCATTGACGTCACAGATCTTAAACTGGTTGAACTTGTTATGTATGTATGTGTGTGTATATATATATCTATGCCTTATGGTGTTCGCGTATGCAACGTGCAACGGGGAATAAGAATCGTACGATATAAGGATTGGAAAAAACCTTTGTAGTGCAGTGGGTCTGCGCGAGGTTCATCATTCAAACTACCCGATGCTTGTGTTCTTACAGGTGGGGGATACCTGCTCATGAATCATGTCGCAAAAGTAGTTTGTCGAATTCGGTGAAAAAACCTATAAGCTACAAATACATATATACATTGGGCCAAACCGGCAACAATATGAATAACGCGGCTGTTTCGTGATTTTATACAGCCATATACATCCGTATACATATATACGTACGATATGTGTGTTATTACTTATATTGTATATTCACTAAGTGCGCTGACTCTTTTCGCATTTTATCACTCCTTTTTTTTTGACCTTCCGTTGAAAGGACGAACTTAACTGATGCGCGGTTTCCTCGCTGCGCATATTTTTGCACCGTTGCTTATTTTTAAAGGTCATTGCAGTTTATTTACCTATGCATATACACACGTGAATAATATAATTACATTAATTGAAAATTAAACGTTGAAATTCAGTGATTTGGAAAAATTTTTATCAATGGTCTTTTCTTCTACCTGGGAAAATAATAAGCGCATAATATGAACTGCCAATACGACAGTAAGCTGTAGAATAAATTTGAATGATTTAAGTAACGGGGAAACGGTGCATCATGCGGTTTTTTCGTCATTTGACCATCTCGCTATTGTCTTAAAATCCAAGATATTCGTAATAAATCTTCGTTTTATGTTATTGGCTTGATTTTCAATAGTTCTAAACGATTAACTTGAATAGAAAAACGATAGGGGTTCATGTAAAAGAAATTATTTTCTTCAAGCATGTATAACTGAGGCGGGAAATATAGATCGAATGCATCTGGATATGAGTAGGAATCGTTTAACTTTCACCTTAGGCGAAGTATTTTTCTGTTTGCAAACACGTTCGGTGAAATATTCGAGTCATTGTATCGATTCATGTATGAAAATTGTATTTTGTTGTTATTTTATTTCCTAATTGAGCCGCCGATTAATGGAGCGGTTCACATTAGTTCGTTTTCTTTAATTTTTTTAAAGTTCTGAAGGCAAAACTGCAAGAAAAATGAAAATGCAATTTATTACTGTTTGGAGAATAAATTTTAAGCTGTTACTTACCTTCACAATATATTTTTATATGAACCTGTATCTTATCCAATAGCTGCGTGCTAAATTAGAAGGAGGAAAAAAGTTCGAATAATTATATACGTTTATCTAAATATGAATTTGTATCAAGTTTTAATCTCCGAAGTTAGGTATGTTGTACTCATTTACCCATATACTGTATGTTTTTAAGAAAACTGAAACAAAAATAATGAACAATTTATCATCTATTATTATTGTTTTTTTCAGTCAATACAATGAAACAAGGATAAGTATTGGTAGCTGTATACTATTATCAATTTGCAAGGTTCTATTGAACCTAGATCAATTAAATATGGCTGTGAGGGTACAAAAACAGTTTTCATCATCCTATATATATACCGACACTATAAAACTTAATTATTTTCGAAAGATAAATAAGGAAAAAGTATACGAATAAATATATTCATACAATAATATGTATCATGTGTATAAATCCAATGGTTTTAATTAATCCGATAAATTATTATTGCGATTGGTTTCATAACTTTGAATAATATTTTTTTATTTTTATTTTTCAATCGAAATACAAGAAATGGTACGGAACACGTATGTATAGGCGTATATATGTACTTATTAAATTCTGATTGGTCAGAGTCGCGGGATCACGTGGAGGTTTTTATGACGTATGAATCAGTCAGACATATTCCTGAAACCGCAGACCGATGGTCGCTATTATAAATCGCACGGCGAGTCAGCGAGGAAAAATCTAATTTAATTCGCAATTCATCAGCTCCGTTCCGTTATCGTATCGTAATTCTGGGTACAGAGCTCATTAACTATGAGGAAGCTGAACTATTTTCATTCGAAAATATTGTATGAATGAATTACAGAAAAACATTTGTAAAATTCATATAAGTATATCACTTCTCTAATTTTTGTACAGTAGAAGTACCTGCTGCGATATTTCGGCGGTATAATGAAAATCGTAAAGGAGAGTTTCCAAAAAGCAATTCAAAGCACAAAAATCAAGCTTTTTCAAAATGATCCTGCCATTTTTTTACACCAAGTTATGGGCGGTAGAAAAAGACGCTGCAGCGATAGAAAAACCGTGCATGCTGCAAATCTCTCTTCTACGAGCTCATGACTTACAATTAGTGAAAAAAGATCGGAGAATAATTTTCAAAAAAGCAATTCGAAGCTTATTCTTTCCGCTTCAGAGCAAATCGTCAAAAATATAAGCCAGTCGATTAAGAAGCTTATTAATTCTGCTTATACTTCGATGTTTATTCTTTCCTACACTCTTCTTTCGCCGATTATATATTAATTCTGATTTATCGAATGTAATCTTGAGTTCATAAGGAATAAATGAATGATTCCCGATGATTGATTCAATTTCGGAAGTTTAGTCACACATCGTAGAGTAGAAACTAGATACTATACACAAATATAAATAAAATGAATAACTAAATTAAAAAACGTGACTATATACCGATTAACGAACTTGAACTCGGAGAGTTTCTTCTTGCAAATTCCAGGATACTTACGATTTTCAGTCACGGTCATGATACAACGTGATCAACACCATAAAGAACAGCATATCTAGATCTTGTTACATAAAGGGGGAAAAGGTGTATAAATTTACAAAAATATTATTCACAATTCTTGAAGTTCCGGCCTATTTCGTATACGTACTGAATAACAATAAAGAAATCAGGAAGAGTTTGAATTATTTAAAAAGAAATGATCTGTTTCTGAAAATTTTTCCCGAATAATAATACACATTAAATAAAATCGATCAAAAAATCAATCCCATTTTGATCGTCAAGTTCTGATATTCGAATAAATTATTGTTTAAAAATAGCCGCTCGAATTCTGCGTCTTGAATCCAACGCCTAAGACGTCACACTATCTTGCTCCCACGTATTATGGGACTGAAATGACGTCAATGAAACTAGTTTCCTTTTTATCCTTCTAATTTACGTTCACTGGGCCACATTCTTCAATCTTGATCGTTTATAATAATTTTTAACTATTCTAACACGAGGCATTTATTCTTTACAAGAATTTTGAAACCGGTTAAAATATCCGGCAACTTCCCTGTTTCAGTTTCCGTTTAATTTCATGAAAAAAATTTCAAAGAAAAAGAAAATAAATCGAAAATATTCGAATAAAAGTACTCATCGACGTTGCATTTCCTTTCATCTTTCAATTCACGCGTCCTTACCTTTCTCTTTCCTTGTTGATGAATCTTAACAGTCAAAAATAATCCCGGAGATCTTTGATTCGATATACATATTTTCGAATATAAAAACCGATTGTTTTGACCGTGTAAATTTAGCGTAGAACCGGTTTAAGAAACCGAATTCATCAAGGCATATACATACACACCTACATACACAGTTTATCTCGAACCGCTGTTTTGAAATCATATAGGTACACGCATACGCTATACGTGTAACGTAATTTCCAAGAATCCAGTACGTGGCTTAAACTTTTTTCCTCAAGCAGAATTTTTTCCCTATTATATCTTCTATCTTATAACTGGTAACCGTAAGTTTATATTTTATCTTTTTATATCTAAAACTACCATGAAGGAATAAAGATAAGAAAACCCAACCCAATATAGTTTAATGGTAAAAAAACCTTTATTCACATATAAGTCACGTTTATTCTATTTAAAAAAGAAAAACTCATTCATTTATTTATTCTTGTGCTCATCGTAAGCTATTTGAGATGCAAGATTAGCGAACTTTGCGAGATAATCAACACTGTTCTCTCCCATCAGTCCCTGCATCTGCGAAACTACCTGTAAAATGAATAAACATCAATGTAATATCGATATGCGCGATGATTCACGGTGAGAATTTTTCAACAACTCGCTATACACTTTTTATCGCATATTATTTATCGTTTATTTATTTAATATAGCAACGTCCGATCCGATCGCTGCGATATACTTGTATTTGCCAAACAGTTCACGAACCTCGCGACATTAGCAATCGGGTCATGAATCACTAGAAATCACAGGGAATCACGGTATTCCCGTCCAACTGTGCCTGACTATAGACTTTGCATAAATATAATGATATTTGCATTGTAAATTAGATTCGTTTCAACTGTTATAGCATACGTTTTCTTTGATTTTATTTTCTAAAATGATCGACTTTTTTTTCATTTTTTTCTCTCTTCTTTTGTTTCCCAACAATTTCCCCGAACGATTGAAGCGCAATCCAGTAGTTTATATCGAACATTTCTGTTCAGAAATAAAAGAAGAAACAATAAGATTTATTTTCAAAATTTGACAGTTTTCAGCAATTAATCCGCTCGAAAAGAAGGCAGAAATAAAATCCCAAGGATATTTGGATGCTATTTTACAGATTTTTAGATTTTAAGATCCTCTCGATGCCTCCAGTTATCAATTCAAGAACGCTGTACACCTTTGACAAATTCATATCACTGATCTTAATGCAATGTAAAACGTGAGATTCAATTACATCAGACGCAGGGCGAGTATCTTCAACGATATGACCTCCGGCCTGACTTTGTTGAGATACTTTAACCGGCGAATCAAGCTGCCCCAAAAAACTGCTTAGCGAAAAATCAGCGACCTGAAAAAGGAGGGAAAAGAGATGAGAAATATTCGGAATGTTGAAACTGTGTTAACTTTGATTAATACCGAATTAACCACCTCGCTATTGAGCCACTGCTGTTCTCCTTCTTTGAGAATCTGAGTAGCGCTAGTGATAATGGAATTACAGGGTTTGGCTTGAAGATCGTCGGACAAAACACCGAGGAAATGTTTCCTCTTGGTATCAACAGCTTCCGTTTCTTCATCGTCTGGATTTTTCTGTTCGTTGCTGATTGTCCCCAGTATCTGATGTACTGTAGATTCTTCTTGGGGAAAATTTCCCGTTACGTCAGTGGCAGTTGGCTTTGATATCTGCATGGGTAGAACCCGTTGAACTAGATTCTTCTGCCTGACTGTTCTCGCTCTTTTTCCATACCGGTATTTAAATTTCTGAAATTTTTTTTACAAACAGATTACTCATCTGCATAACGAACTCGGTTTTTATAAAATCGAAACGTTATTATAATTGTGCAACGAATTTTTTCCACATTTTCCTGCTTCATTTTTCAACGAGAACCGATAATTGTCACGGAAGTTGGTAAGGAGATACGGAAAAGTTACTTTGCCGGAAGTTACGCGGTTTAACAGGAACGGCAAAGCGGTTTTATCAATACCCGAACGGAAGCTGCTCGCCATATGATTCTAAAACGAAACGTGAATTTGCGGCAAATTTCTCATTTTTTTTTTTTTATATGTTGCGAAATTTTTCCCGTTCAATTCGCCACACTATTCCGTATAAATCATATTCCATTTATCCTAGCGATAGATTATTCTTATCGAATTATCAATCAGGTAAAAAAAACTTGATGAGAAAATATCCCAGCTCACATCCAATTGAGATTTGAAAGAATCCGAAGGACCAATCTTGTGGAAAGGTTGTGGAATCAGGGGCTGCCTGAAGGTCGAATCCTTGGTGGATAGAATGCGAGAAGAAACAACAGTTTCATTGCTCCCCGAATTGTTTTCGTATCCCTAGAAAAAGAATGAATAAAGATAAACCAGAAGTCAGAGTTCAAAGAAACTTACACATATGTTGTTGCACATTTTGATCACCAGCAATTTTCATGGAACTTACTTTACTCGTTCCATAGCTATGCTTTGCTATCGATAATAACTTCTGTAATGCTAAAGATAAAGTATCGTCGTATGAGTTGCTGATAGATTTCGGTTTCTCTGTAGCCAGCATTTGAGACTCTCGGTTGGGTGGGTCCCACCAATATTCCAAAACTATTTTAGCGTCTCGACCGAACTGTAAAAAAACGAATGAATCGGTGTGAAAAAAAATTGCTTACATTTTCATAAGCTTATAAATTCTCTACAACTCCTTAACAAAACTTGTTCCAATTCATTCAGAAACGAAATCGGAGATAAAAAATTCATAGAATTTATTCTATACCATAAGATAGAGATCTCCGACTGTTATGGTATTGGCTTCTTCATTATTCCACCCTAGTCTTATTCTGGGCACATTTTCCCTGCCAGGGAATCTGTTAGGTTCATTAGACTGTTCCGGAACGGTTCGGTCACTCCCGAACAGAGTTTTATCCAGTAAAGTTGAATCTGTTAGGTCAACATCGCTGTTATTATCCGTGGGTTGAGGTGCCTGGTCTTCTGTCCTAGTGGACGACCTTTTGTCAGTTCTATTTCTCTTGATTCCTTTCCTTCCAACGCCTTTGAGATATTGTACAGAGCCGAGAAGTTCGAGCTTAGATCCCTTCAGCCCGAGTCGTTTTTCGTAAGTGTTTAAGCTGACGCTGTCGCTAGTCAGATATTCTCCAAGGTTGACGGTGGGTAAAGAGATCTTGCAGCCCTCCAAAGGTGCGACACGCAGCAGTCTCGAATCTTTAACATCTCCGCCTGGTTGGCTATCGACTATCGAACACTAGCTACAATTTAAGGACATTTATTCACGTGGGAATCAATAATACTAAGTCAGATTCTCAATACTATAATTGCGCTGATATCAAGGATACGCTTTTGTACTTTGCAGGCCGCCATCGCTGCTGCAAAAATGTCAATAACGTTGATAAACGACGCTGGATTGGAACCAGAGCACGGACTCTCGGGTTCATCGCTGCGGCCTGGACTTGCCACCAAGCCAAATTATTACCTGGACGTAATTCTATGCTCACTCTTGACGGGAGCTTTATCTCTTCCTGCCAATCTGAGGTGATGTTATTTTATTTAAATCGAAGAGAAGAAGAATGAACGGAGTTGGGCAGAAAGGAGAATGAAAACAGAATGAGCTATGCATGGATTTAAACTCTTGAATGAACGATTTGAACAGTTTTAGAGTCAATTTTAATTTTCAGAGTTAATTCGGCGTCGGAATTCTCTTTGCAAAAGACAAATGGAGTTGTTCTGGGTGTAAGAAAATTGATTTGATACTTGTAGATCGTTTTCTGAAAAGGACAATAAGCGTTATACCTTCGAGCTGATTCAATTTCCTCAAGGTTCTACAAATTGGTGTTTTAATTCTCATAGTTTTTCCCCTAAGTCTGACTTGCGTAGATCCCCAATAAACGAGTTCGTTTAATTTCAGATGAACTTTTTCGTGTATTCGAGGCAATTTTCGTCTCAATTCGCCGTAGTTTATCAGCCCGTATAATTCTTGCGATGCTTTTTTAACGTCTGGAATAAAAAACAGCGAGAAATATAAACGTAGAGGTACCATTCGTTGAGAATCCTCAAACACAATGAGATACCAGTCAGTCTCTACCTTCAGAGAATTTAAGATGCTTAGAAATCTTGTGCCAAGTCCTGTAATAAAAGTGTCGTATCTGTTCCTTATTCTTAATCGTATTGTCAGGCACACCCTTCTTCTTTCCTTGACTCAAAAAGAAGCTTTGAAGAGCGTCAAAGTCTTTTCCGTATTCATTAACAGCTTTAAAAAACGTATTCTTGTCTTCCATCGACCACAACTCGCATGATCTTTTGAAAGATCTGACGACTTTGGCTTCGATACTTTCGTCATCTTTCAAGTCTGGAATAATATTAGTTTTATTCGAACGAAATTGAACCTGAATAAATTGCAACAAGTCTGATCATTGATCGGACCTTTCTTATCGCTTGTATGACTAGAATCCCCAGAATCAATCCTCAGTTTCTTCGTCCCTTTGACTATTCGGATTTGGGTGTTTTTCGGGTCTGTTGATATCGTCGATGCTTTTATTTCTGACGTCGATGGGATTTGAATTGGCGATAATGAGGCGGGATGCTTTTTCGATGATTGATTATTGTCCGCCTGGTCTATTAAATCTTCGTTTTTACTTGATGATTCTTGGACTTGATCTACCTCCCTGATAAATATCGCGAAACAAAGTGTTTTTTATTATAAATTAATAAAAGTAGATCGATAATAACGCTATTTTTCAACTTTTTTGCATGTATACTACTCACATGATTATTGAGAAGCGGGTTTTTCTTTGTCCGATTTATACGGGAACGAATAAATGGATGAATAAATAAATAGATAAATAAATAAATAAATAACGTTTGTAAACTAATCTCACAAGATCCTGAGACGATCTTAAAGTTCACATGTCACTGATTAAATGAGTAAAGGTTGTCTAATTAGTGTTTATAATATTATATGATAAAATTGAACAGAGCTTCCGATGTTTCGATTTCGATGGTTTGAATAACAATGATTTGTGAATATTTATACAGAACGAAGATTCGTCTGTTTTATTAGAAGTATAAATGATCTTTAAACATTTTTAGTACGCATTATATTCATCTTGTACAATATATTACGCAGATAGATTCACTTTTGGAAACTGTATCGGGAAACGTCAAAATGTACGATAGGTTATGTTGTGTTATGAGAGTACAGCAGTTGCAGCGCGCATACGCTAGAGTGACATGGGCTGATTCAAATTTCAAACATGAGGATAAGAACGACATGACATCGTATTTGGGATTTTCGAATTCTGATTTATTGGAATATTGATAAGATTCAGAATAAAGAATTTATATTACGGCTAAATATCGTCTTCCAATCAGTAAATTCAAAGGAATTCATCGTTTTTTTTTTTTTTAATATTGTATTACGATATAATACGAATAGTATAGGTATATCAAAGTGGACTGTGGAGAATAAAATTCATTCCATTGTGGAGGAAATCATTTTTCATTCAATGTAGTGAAGAATCATTGAAAAAAATTGACTAAATCAATCTGTTTTGATTTACCGGTCTATATTATATACATACAGAAAATATTATTTCTGATTATATCGAGCCATCTTTATTTATGATTGACTGATTGATTTTTCACACTATGCATTAATGCTAGAATATAGATTTAAGTGTATTGAAATGCGAGTGCAACATTAAAGCTAAAAATAGTCGAAATACTAGAAATGTGTAATATGGTCGTAAAATCCCTGGAAATATATATATAAATGTGTTTTTACGCAGATGACGAATTCTTGGAATTTTATACGGAAAGTCCGTTGCTTATAATTTATGTATAATCATATCAACTTATGTATAATCTACATCGCGTATCTTGATAGAGATATCGCGAAACTATGGAGATAACACATCTCAGCTGACTTGATATAACAGGTGTTAAATATCTGACAGTAGTCAACTATAGTGTTTTGTGAGATGTAGTCGAGAATATCTGAATGAAATTGTACTGAATAAATGCTTAAACTAGTCTCGTTAAAGTCTTCATGATATCAAGCTGAAGCTTCCGCAAATTGAACTGCAACGTACCGATTAATTAGTTAATATACGATACATGGTTGTAACTAGATACATGGAGTATGTAATTTACATGAAATATAATCATGTGCCATATAGCTCCTACTTATCCTCAATTATCCTATTCCTATAAATAACCTCCTGATATTCCTAATACAATGGAATAATATGACGTAGATATAAAGGATTTCCCAAGGACGTAGTACGTGTTACGGTAGGATAACGAGGAGAATCGCGAGTTTTGTAATTTTTATGACTATATAGGTACCTATATAGCTTAATGTATTATCATCAAGATTATCTTTTACAAATTGCTACGAGATATCACAGACACCCGCGAAATGTGGGTTTCTATAAATACAGGTGAATTTCGTGATACAACCGCCATTCCGTTTCTCGACGCATCGAAAATTGTCTGCAATGACGGGAACGATTACGAAGTACTCCCTTGAGGAAGTATCGAAACGTGACGGAAGTAATGGATCCAGAGTGTGGATAATAATCAAGGATAAGGTCATCGACGTAACAGATCAACTGGACCAGGTGTGTGTATCCACAGAACTTTAGACAAACTTTACTTGTCATAAATAAATTCTCATCATATTTCCTTGCGAAGTGCAGGATTACTGAATCAAATGATTAATCGGATGAAATTAGAATCCGCAAAACATCCGTAGCTAGAAAATATGTATCATATTTCCTTAAAATCGTACTGCGGTGGAAGTGTTACGAAATTAATATACGCTTGTCACAATTAACTATTCATATAGTTAGTCACGAGATTGTTAGTCATGATTTGTTAACGCCCAAACGTTTTCAGCACTTGCATCACATTCATCAGTCTTTGAGTAATGACTCAATTATACCAACATATTTTCATCGACAGATATTCGATATCGGAGTTTTGGGTACATACAGAATACAGATACCGATAAGTTATCTAATTGTAAAAGTTGTACAATCAATTATGACGTATGGCTGGGGAAGTCTCTCTGGTAAAATAAGCGATATTACTTCAAAGTGCGAAAGATTTTTTCCTAAGATTAAACCATTTTTCAAACATCAACTCAAAGATAAGGGATACAAAAGATGTAGACGTAAAGTCAGACGCTACGCCTATAACGTGAGGCAATTCGAGTTGCGATTATTACGTTGCTTCCGTATTACCATATTATTATTTTTTTTCAAATCTTAAATACTTCGATTGATTAATCGAACAACTAGGTATCCCACTACGTATTTCCGAACATAGTCGTAATGTCTTGCCATCATAGAGGCTTTATTTAATCGCCCAATCGATCTCTGGATTATAATATAAAATTTGTCTATCTCATCTATAATTCCCTATCTCTACAATCATTGCAGACTGTAGATAACTCCGAAACGTGATCAATGTTTGAGTTGATATTTTAAATTCATTTATTAATTCCAGCATCCAGGTGGTCGCGAAGCGATAATGGAATATGCAGGTAAGGATGCTACCAAAGCTTTCAACAACGTAGGTCACTCTATGGACGCACAAAACTACGCGAAAGGTGCGACGATCGGAGAGTTGATTGAGGTAATTGAGAAATTGACAATTGCCTCTGATTAATTATTGCTATCCCAATTCTCTCTATGTAACAATTGTCATCGCTTTTATTTTAATTCATTGTTCTTAGGAAGACAAAGCGGTTAACAAGACGAAGAAGAACAAACCCGCTCAAAGCTCAGAAACAGCTTCTGAAAGGTAAGTTATCGGTTTAAATTAAAGGATGAAACTTGTTTTCACACAAATAGTTTGATCCCAAATCAAAGTACCTGAAACCACCAGATAGGAGCAGATTTTTTCTGAGTTTTATAATGAACATTAATCCACCTACTCACTTATTCCCATAGGTTGACCCCAGTTAGATGGAAAAAAATGTCTTATTAATCTCGAGCAAAATTTTGATAATCGCTATTCCATTAAAAATATTTTCCGTCAATTCGATCAATCAATGAACAAATAATCATCATACTTTATATTATACTTTGTTTTTACAGAAGCTTTTTGTCAATAATCTCCTGCGGGATATGCACGTAATCTGAAGAGCTGGGAAGAAAAGAAATGCTGGTTGCTGCTGTACTGTTTAAATGATAAATTTAGACTATTTAATTATTATAATTATGTGTAATTAAATTATTTCTCAGATATAATACACTAACTATTGTCTGCAGGTATCTTTGGATTAAATGTCTACAGAAAATTGTATGCTTTGACCCCTTCATGGGTACCTGATCCTTATAATAATTCTCGGCTCATATAATGTAATTTACAGATAATAAAATTTATGAGATATATACACGGCACACCTTTTATTCTTGAAATGCATACATACAATGCGTTTATCGTGCATTTTGTAAGTATTGATATATATGGGCGTTGATTTCAAGTAAAAACGAAAAAACTCGCATAGAGTAATTATCCTAACGTACTTTTTCTCGACCGGCCTATCCTGTCCGGAACTCCTCTATATGTTCACACAAAACTGTCAAGTGATAAAGAAAACTCCAGTCTGCTTTTGAAACTGGCAAATCATGGTGATAATTTTTATATCTATCTATATACACTAGTAGTGCTAGGTATTTGTCAAGATATTCGTTCGCGTATCATTCTTTGAATCTGACACGCGAATCTGACTCCGATCACCATAAGGGCTTCTGCGTATATAGGTATTAAAACATGTATATTAGGTATCTTGAGAGATATGGCAAACCGGATGATGGTTTTTATCGCAAGTCCACCTCAATCTCAGACCAGATATTTTATTAATTAATTATTGATCCAGGACCCCGATTTCACGTACGTGAAATAATCAATATAACAAGTACCTAGATAGAACAATAATTATTAGCAAAAGGTTTGGTGAGAAATGATAATAATAATATTGACGTGACATGCAACTATTCATGTAGTAATGTGGTAGTAGAACATGTGTTCACGAGGACATATAGATTGCACAGGTTGATGTTATTTTATCAAGATTATCTTTCGCTAATTGATTCGAGCTTCATTCACCCCACATTTGCGAAAATAATCTATAAATACAGGTGAATTGAACGGCCGAGGCAGTACTCTGATTTTCGTAGACTCAAATAGACTTTACAATGACGGAAACGGTGACCAAGTACTCCCTCGAGGATGTCTCAAAGTATGACGGAAGTAACGGGTCTCGAGTGTGGATAATTGTCAATGACAAGGTCTACGATGTAACAGACGAAATAGAAAAGGTATATACATACGTTAAGAACTATTTATTGTATTTATTTTCTAACCAGGTTTATAATTCAGATAAAATATACAATAGAAGTGCTTCTCATCGATCTATGAATGAATTCAATCTATTCACTCATTCGTAGATTAAAATCATTCCAATGATATCTACAATGAGACAATTAATATACAAGATTTCATTCAATTTGCACTTCTCTCAGCTACACGCGTTCTCGGTGCAATGAATTTCTCGATATTCCTGAAATCCTTAGTACCTATTATACGATTTGGTATAAATTATTCTCAGCCTATGTCACAGACCCCCTTATCTATTCACGAAATATTTAACATCAGACATTGCGGATGTAAGACACAATGTTTTATCATTTATCCGAGACTAGACTCATCAATTATGACGTACAGTACGATAAGCCTCAATAGTACAAAGACTGATAGTATATCTTCAAGTGTCTACGTGCGAAATGTGTGCATGAAAGCACGTTATGCTTTTTACAAACTAAAAAAAAAAAAAAATTCATCTAGTAGTCAGAGTCGTAAGGGTCAGCCACGTCTAGCGCCTAACACTATACAGGCAACTTAATAATTTAATTATACCTATAGGTAGATTTGACACGCGAATAATATGTGCTTTACCAATTACCAGTTTACCTAATGTAGTACATTTATTTATTACAGCATCCTGGAGGTGGCGAACTAATAACAGAATATGCAGGCAAGGATGCCACCAGAGCTTTCAACGATTTTGGTCACTCGGCGGAAGCGATGAGTGATCTAAAAAAATTGCTGGTTGGAGAATTGATTGAGGTAATTCAGAAAGCTACCGAATAATGGTGAATTAATTATACCATAATTGCATTGTTGTTGCAGTTTTTTTTTTTTTGTTTTGTTTTTTTCTTTGCACGATAAATATCGTTCTAGTTTATTAACACGTACATTTGAATCCTTCGCTTTATTAGGAAGACAAAAAGGCTAACAGGGGAAAGAAGAACAAACCTGCGGCTAAAAGCACAGAAAAGGCCCCTATTCATAGGTAAGATTAATATCTCATTGCTATATATACTACATAGATAAGTAATAAGATTGTTAAAAATGTGAAAAAGTGTGTAAAATGCGAATTTACTAATACATATAATTTTGGGTAGATAGCAATAGAGCAATAGATCGAATTTAAAAAAATGGTACAGTTTCAATTCACATAGTCTCTAATGCGGCATAGTATATCATCCATTCAATTTTATTAAAAACTTGTCGATAGGAGCGTATTAATGTCTCCAACATATATCTAGAGATCAAACGTGATAATTTCAATATCAAGTTCCCAATTGATAATTTGATTAGATATATTTGTCCGCAAAGCTTGCAGGAAGCCTGCGGCGAAACCGTTGAAGGAAACCGGCTTCCTTTAATTCGTCGCTAGAGTTTCATTTTCTTGTCTTTTTTTCTTTTCATTTATCATCTCAATTTTGAGCCCAGTTCGTCGCAGAAGTTTTTCTCAAATTTCAAGGCTTTTGCAGGTCACGCAACAGATCGAATCAATAGTTCGAAAATCAGAGCGAAATAATTTTCGATAAATTTGATATAAATAATATGAGGAAATAATCATCGTAATTTCTTTACAATATATTGTGTTTCTACAGGAGCTTTTTGTCGATAATCTCTTGCGGAATATGCGCGTAATCAGGAGAGCTGAGAATAAGGCAGATGCTGGTTGCTGCTGTGCTGTTTCCGGTGTACATACATCATTAAAGTAATAATATATAATATAAACTATATGTAATATAATATAGGCACGTGTATAATTAAATTACTTCTTAGGATACACTATATATATATAAATATATATACCAGTGTGTGAATTTATGCTTAAAAGGCTAAATCTGAAAAAGAAAAAAAAAAACCTGTGAAAATGCTTTTAGAATTTTTCGTCGATCCTATTTTCAAATCCAATAACTCACCATATTATACCTGTTCAAATTCCAAAAAAAAAAGAAATACAAATTTTTTTAAATAGCAATAAACAATTTTCTATAATAATATTTTGAACGAAATTCAATTTACCATATACGTATACGCTACGAAAATTATACACCCTTATCCGCAGACACGAATAACAGGCATTGATAAAATCGGTTCCAATATATTACTAAATACAATCATTATATCCATCCGCCCATCATCTGTCCAGTAGCTTTCGATTTTCCTCGAAGTTTTGTGGTAGCGATAGGCCCAGCTTCTGGTTCCTGTTTCGTACCAGTTTCCTTGGCTGGTGAAGGCGCTGGCTTTTTTGGTGGCGTTGACTTCGCGTCTTTAGCTACTGGAGCTTCCTCAGAGGGTGAATTATTTTCTTCATCATCCTTACCCTTCCCCTTCCCATTTTCCTCTCCATCCTTCTGCTTTTCCTCGTCCTCTCGCTTCGATTCTTCTTCATCCTTTTGTGGCTCGGTATTAGAAACTGCAGGGGTAGGCTTGGGCTTCGGAGGCGAAGCATTGGTCTTATTATTCCTCGCAGCATCCTCCTCAGGATCTTCTGGTATCGGAGTCGGCGCCCTATGCTCCGGTGCTTTTGGCTCAAGAGATGGTCCCGAGTCCCCAGCTTTCTCCAAACTTATACTCTTTATCAACCCCTTTCTAATAGACTCTGATATAGATCCAGCCAGGGAAGCAGTTCCGGTTGGTTGTCGCTGTAGCTGATCGTGTCCTCTTCTTTTAACACTAGACCTCTGAGATGCATTGGCACTATTCGCCGCCGGAGCCCCTGTGAAATAAAAAGTATAACAATATTCACAAGCCGCGATAATACGAGCCCAAATACGTAACAATTTTCTACAAACCTTCGGCACCTTCCGCAGGAGCTTCGTCATTCTTTATCCGGCTCATTATGAACTTGGCATAGGCGATTCTAGTCGTTGGAGAAACTACACTCAAGTTTGGATTGTATTCCAGCAAACGCTCCGGGTCCATAGAGGCAAGATCTGAGTCTGGATAGTTCGAAAGATGTCGGCGCAAGCTTCTCCTCGATTGTCTGATGTAAGCCTCGTTCGTACTCCCGATTGGATCGCGGGCCACAGTATTCTGTCTGACAACCGCGTTCCAATCCTTTTTACTTGTTCCGCTACTCCGTTTGCCAATGGCTCGAGCAATCTGGCTGAAGACGTCCTTCGGCTCCTTTTCGCTAGTGATAACAGAATTTACTATACCCTCGACGATTCCGATCTGGAAGTCCTTCTGCAGACGGCGTTCCATCACTCTTCCCTTCTTGCCGGATACTGAAAAGCAATATGACGCATTGATGCGAGAAATTTATCGCTGCGATATATTCTGCAATTAATTTTATCTAATTTTCTCACATGCAGCATCCTGCTTGTCGACATTCGGGGTTCGCATTCCATTCTGCCTAAGGATGTCGATTAATTCATATCTCAGGGTGGATATATCCTGGCGAATTTCCATCACATCATCTTCCGTTATACCAAAGTCATCGCGTTTTCTTTGCTCGGCAGTTACGTAGCGTCGAATTAAAAGTCGCATCACGGTATCGTGTCTGGCCAATGCTTTTTCTCGAGATTTTTTCTGTGGGATATTTACAAGCGGATTTATAGTCCCGAACTAACCCGATTAACATTGAGAATTAAGCATTTAATGACGCGGCGCATACGCGCATGTACAAGGGTGGTAATAATTTCTAGTTTCTTATCGCTATCTCGGGTCAGAAGTGTTCCTTCGTCGGTGTTGGCTTGCCTTCAGCATCGTGTGAAACCCTGAAACGCGATACTCACTATAATCGATCTTGTTGGACGGCCTCCCTTGCCGCAAGCCAAGAGTTTGTTGAAGGTTTTGCTGGTCGGGATCATGTTGAAAGGTGGTGGCACAGTGTCACCATCATCGAAGTAACTCATCCATAAGTGACTTCGAGCAAACTTCCATTCGGTGTCGGCTCTTTCCTGAAATAGAAAATTAATAAAAATAAAATAAAATTAATAAAAAGATATAAATAATACTCACAGATATTATTTGATAAGAATTTGACATCATGGCGATGAGCATGTTCAGTAATACGATAATGTTTATCACGGAATATGAACCGAACATAAGCAGAGCCCAGAAACGAGTGAAGCTTTTTATTCCGGTCAGATCGAAGGACATTAGATCGACCATGCCGAAACTGGCCCAAAATAGGGACTGAGATGTTTCGAAGAGGCTGAAAACGCAGTCAGAATTTATTTTGTTTTAATTTTAATTGGCAATTTTTCAAACGAAATATCGACCAAGTTTATACTTTGCAAATCGTCGCCATATGGAACAAGCCTTTTCCTGATTGTCGAAGTCCGGTAATCCGCTGGGTAAATGATAGCACTTCATTTTTTCAAGATCGGCGTAATACCACATTAGTTGATTCATACCTGGTCCGGGGGAATCGAGCTTGTAGATTAGATCGAGATTTATTATTTCTCGTGAAAACGGTAGAGAAGATTACTTACCACATCCGAAGGCGAACAAAACGAGGGTGTAAATGAAGAAGAATTTAATAATGTCGATGATCATTCGGCCCAAGGATATCTGGAGAGGTCCGAGGTGGGGATTTACGCTGAATATATGAACGAGCTTCAAGAAACTGGAACGAGAATACGGATTAGTGTTCGCCACAATTCTAGGGCGATAATTAAGTTTACCTAAATATCATCCCCGCCGCAAAAGCTCCCTCCGAAAGAAGCATTGGATCGAAAGCGTCCCACTGATCACGAGGATACCAAGGATCACTTCCGTTCCAATATTCTCTCTGCAAGAAGAAGAGGAATGATGATATAGTGGGATTGGTTGATGAATGAGTTAAAAAATAGAAGGATTTTTGGTTTACCTGAACAACGAACCAGGCTGTGAACCTGAGACTTATCCACAACACGTAAAATACGTTTTGGACAAAGTCGACGATGTTCCATAGGTCGGAAACGTATTCAAGTATGCCAGCGGACCACAAGGATTTCATTTCGCCAAAAAGTAAACCTTGGGAAAAGAAATAAACTCAAGAAATTGTCAAACGAGACGTGGAATATTTTATGATCTATATGGGTTCCGGGGAACTTACTTATAATATACATGATGACCCCTGATTCGACAAATCCTGGTATGCAGCCACGCTCTCTCCGCTTCCATCCCGCTAAAATTTCCCGCATCCAAGCATTGCCGAATAATTCTATAGCCAGATATTCAACCCTCTGAGAAGCCATACCAAGAAGCACTGTAATTACGATAAAAGGAAGTAAAAATTTGCACAATTTTTGTCCAAATTCGTTACAATTTTAGCGGAGATAATAATTAGCCACGTTCCATTTAACTCGCAATCATCCCTTGGGAGTTTTACCTGGGCAAAAAAAAAAAATTGAATTTCTCTCTTTCCACTGGAATAAATTTCGCACAAGAGAATTCCAGATGATATAAGATGCAGACGCAGTAGATAAATAAATTAATCGCATGTAATTTTGCAGGTAGATTGTGTCTGGGGTGAAAAACCTCATCGCAAGTTGTTTGCACATAATACGCCGTGTAAACTTTGAAACTTTTCTGTTTTTACGGTGTTTAATATCCAACCTCGACGTGGGTAAACTTCCCGGAAAACTTACTGAGAAAAAAAGCGTAGGAGGATGAGTGGCAGATGAATTTCACGAATGGCTTTTTCATGAACAGTCCCATCTTGGAAGTAGGAGCTAGCATATAAATCGAACTATAAACCGGAAACATAGCCCCGAGTTTTCCCACGTCGATCAATTGTCCAACCATACTTTTCCGTCTAAAACCAGGCAATCCGTCGTACCAAATAGCCGCCAATAATTGCTGTACATTCGGATGGGCGACAAACTGTATCAGAATGAAATAAAATAGATGATTAAATCCGTGTGAAACGTTCGAAAAGAATCTAAGCCAGAAAAACTAATCATGCACCTGCTTCTGTTTATATTTTATCGCAAGTTTGAGACGATCCAACGTCTGTCTTTCTCCCGGTTCCCAATTTTCTCCAGTTGGATTATAGTTGAGCATAACTTCGAGCTCGTGAGATGTCCTGGCGTGGTCTAAGAGCGAAGTGGCAAAATTTTGGCACAGCTCTCTCATTTCCTGTCGGATTTAAAACAATTGTATTTCTTTTTCCTCTTTTGTACAGGGGGATTCTGTACGACGGGATAAATTAGCTTTATTTATGAATGGTACAAGCCGGCTTTTCGTTTACTGCAGGTACTACGGCTGCCTACGTTGTATTCCGACCGAAATTCCTGTTCCATACGACTGAGACGTCGCAACTCCCACGACAATTCAAACGCCGTCAATAAGGGATCTCTGGATGAAAGTGCGATCAAAGACGACGATGTCAATGCCCGATAAGCGTTTATTCGGGACTGAGAATGCCTCAGGGAGTCCTGCTCGCTTGAAACAACGCATTCGTCGCATCCGCATCTGAAATTTGACCGTTTATTAATCGGAAATAGGAAATAGGAAAATATCAGAATTGCAGTCGAAATTTTACTTTTCAGAATTTAGGCTCGAGGTCTCGAATTCCGAGAGTCCCAAAGGGTAAAAATTCCGAATTTGAATATTAGCGATTCCCAGTTTTTCGAAAAAGTCTTTTCTTTTTCTTGGCTAATTCTTTTAGTTTAATTTGTATTCATGCCTACCGAGCATCGTGCGGAGTTGGTAGAGTGGCCCCTCGATCTAATAAGATTTTTAATATTTCATAATTATTTTTGTGCGCTGCTAATATCAGCGGCGTTATATCTGGGGTAAAGTTTGACGAGGATCTATCGACCGCCTCCCAACTCTGAAAATAAATTATTAAATCCGTGTCAAAATCGATCGGGGATTAACTGTAAAAAAAAAAAAAAAGAATAATGATAATAAACCGCATATAATAACTTACGTAAGGCTGTCCCGGAACGTGTGATCTTTCTTCAAATTCTAGTAATATTTCAACAGCTTCGACGTATTCTTCTTTGATGGCGTGTAAAAGTGCGTCCTAATGAAAAAAAAAGAAAAAAAAAACGGTGGAAGAAATTACAAACTGTTTTCCACTTTTCGTCAATTTATTATTACTTTTTTTTAATTTTTTCTGTTGCATACCTTGACTTGAATTCCCAGATCTAAAAGCAGCCTGATTAATTCAATGTTCTCATTTTCAATAGCGGCAATTAGTGCAGATCGGTTTAACGGATCAACACAGTCTATGTTGAGTTGCTCCGGATGATCTTTATGCTCCTCAAGGAGTCTGAATACGTGAATGATTATTATTGAGTGAATTGTTTCAGGGTGCAAAACGTTTTTTTATTTTTTCTAATTTGTTTTATTTAATTTATTTTACCTTTTTACCGTCGCACAGTCACCTCTTTCGGCACTCAATAGAAAGTGCTTTTCTACAGCACCAAGGGTGTACTCGGCCGGGGCTTGCAGAGAAGCTACAGATTGAGCCCTTGCATCATTTCCGAGTAGATTTTGCTGTGATTCCGACGGATTCATGATGGATATTCCATCAAATTATATGTAAGGTATTAGCTTGTTGATATCTCGATGAATGTTGTCACTGTTTCTCGTAATCTGGATGTCACGCGTGGGTTAATTGGATCAAGATATACTCATAGTATATTTTACGCAGAAAAGTAATTATATACTATACACACGTGTAAGTTTACCTTCAGCAAATATACACATACCTACTCTATATTCTAGACTAATCCGAATTACTATGACCTAGAAAAAGAAGAAAAAAAGAAAAAAGAAAATTCTAAACATAATGTTAAGGAATTTCTTTTCCGCCCTTGAAAGCTATCGTTAATTATATACCTGGCGCTGGGTTGGTTCAGAATTTTTTAAATCACGAACGGTAGAAATTCCTGATTTGTTAGAGACGATTCCGAATTTACACAAACGTTGAAGTTTAGAATATTAAAATTCCGAAAGGTCGGAATACATAAAAAAAATCCGAAAATTTCGATCTATTCCTCAGAAGGTGAAGACAGGAAATAGTTCACTCTGATCAAGACCCTCTTTACGAAAATCCATTTTATCTACTTCAATCGATAATTTCGATGTCTTGAATAATTGATAGGATTTTGAAATTTAATTTCCGAAAAGCACAGCTCAAGACAATTGATTTGATCGAGTTATTGAACACTGAATGAATACATGCGTGAATTTCAAATGCCGGAGGTTTTATCCTTTGGATCTTTATAGCCTTTGGAATTTTGAACCTTAGGTATTCCGCGTTTGAAATTGTCGTGAAATCGGCAATGAAGAATTTCGGAAAATACCATTTCTAAAAACTGTGAGCTGATAATATTGAAATTTAGAATTTTTACCAATCAGATATTTTAAGATTCAGAATTCCAGCCTGGCCCCATCATAATTATAATCACAATGTGCACTTTGAAAAAGAGAAATAAGGAATTTGGTATTCTAACTGTAGAGAAATAAGAGAAAGAAAAAAAAATAATCGTAGAACTTTGAAGTCACGAGCCAAGTTTGAAGACAGCGAAATCTCGCCCAATAAATTTCTTTAAAAATCGTCATTTCAATTTATCCAAATTATATTCTAATGAATTAATTACTCGTCATATTTTTGGAAAAATTAATGAATAAAGTAGCGAAGCAAATTTGACGTCAATTGCTGTCAAGATATCGAAGAAAGTCAAGGTCATCCTTAAGGGTTGAAGTATCTGATATAAAATGAAGTAGTTAACAAAAAGAAATTCAACCCTGTGTGTAATCACGATTAAAGAAAATTTTTTTTTTCTAATATCTGTATATCGCGAAGTGACTTACCTGCATTTGAAGTATAGCTAAAAATCTTTAACAAATATTGAACAGCTGTTAGAGTAGAGTGTAGAATGAGACTGACCGCCACACGTACTTTGCTGAATCCCTACGACATTTTCCGAGTGGGAGAGCTTGCCAGTGGATTAAGCACAAATATATAGGGTTTGTTAAAAAGAACTCTCTAGTCAGTAGAATATAACAATGGATTACCAGAGGTCTACGGTCTACCGGTGAATCTAGACGGGATATATTCCTACGGGATTAAGAATGATGCTTCCACACTACCGATAAGGATAAACCTTCTCACACAGTGAGGTATTTGTTTACGTAGAAAACCAATTTAGTTCGCATTAAATCTACGAAAAGTTCATTTTCTTTCTCTTCTATATTGCAGCGAAATAAACTAGACGAATTTCACCTACGATTTAATTAACTGATACCGGTGAAAAACAAAAAACAAAAAACAAAGAGAAAGAAAGAAAAATTGTTCTTTCAGGCTAGTTGAACGACCGAAATACATTGCCTGACCTCTTGCAAGTGCGCTCAAATTTGATTAGCTATTTGGGACGATCCATTTCGAATCGATACCTTATGAGCTTTCACCCTGTATATATTTGCAGACATGTATACGTACCGTTGGTGAGGAGTTTTAAAGTATTTAAAAAAATTCCATGCTGTATACCTACAGCTTCAGGGTTTGATCTTGAAAATTAAACAAAAAAAAAAAAGAAAGAAAGAAAGAGAAGAATAAAATAAAAAATAAATAGGGTGAACGCGTGTAGGGTGAAATTAGTGAAACACCTAAACGTCCGGCCACTTTTTTTTTAATGGTATAATTATATACTTAGTAAATTTACATTTTGTTTACGAATTGTATTTTAAGTGTATAATGTACAATATCTTATATAATAATCCTCATTGGTTTTTTCTTTCTTTTCTTTTTTTTTGGGGGGGGTTATTTATCATCAAAGTCTAGGATTTCCAGCGTACAGTAGTTTTAAATAATATTTTAATATTAGTGCCATAGTACAACGCGACTGAATAAATAAATAAATAAACAAATATTACACACAATAAATAAAATATCTTAAGAAGTAAAACTTTGACGAAACTTCGTTTCAGCGCAACGAACAATTTTTTTAAGGTGGTTAGTATTTACAGAGGATGGTATATTATCCAGGATCAATTCTCTCATTTCCCTTATACTTATGTTATAATCGCATAATTAAATACGATTGCAGAATCACTATAAGCGAAATGCGATGTTATAATCCGAGAAATCAGATCTAATAATACATAATAAATGGTAAGAATCTAATAAAAATGTTCTTCAATTACGTTAAGATTCATTAATATAAATAACGTTCGATATAATCTTGTCTGATTTTTAACTGATTCACGGAGGTAAGCCGTGCCTGTTTTTCACAGCAATTCGCTTCTCTTCAGGGAAATTAGCGAACGTGTTGAAAAAGGAAAATAAAAAGAGGAAAGAAAAAGAATAAACAAAAATCAACATATTCCCAGCCGATCTATCTAAACTCGAGATTGAAAGTGGAAAAATCGTTCGAAGCGCCGTTCATTATAAATGACTAAAAAATACTGAAATATATAGAAAGACAATTGAATAATTAATAATCACAGGTTAACCAATAATAACAATATCTTCCAAGTTATTTAATGCAGAGAGAAAAGACACACGGATTTCAAATTCGCATATATATAATTAAGATACAAGAATCCAGCCAAAAAGTGAGAGAGAAAATTGTTTGAAAATTTCAATTCCGTGCGATAATTCCCTCGTTAATTCCGATAATATATTAAAAAGCTTGTGTATCAATATCCTAAACCGTATCCCCGTTGACTTCGACAAATTCGAGATTATTCCGGTGCGAATTCTCCTCGTTTCTGTCCCCGTTAACCCCGTTGTTATTGTTGCAAATGTACATAAGCTTGGCGAGATAAAGCTGGAAATCTTCACTACCGCGTGCGTCTTCGTCTACCAAAATATTCGGGCATAAAATGGCCATTTCCGCTTCTGAAGGTACGGCGGAAACCACGCTACGGCCGAGGCGAGTCCATACGGAACTTCCGCTCTTCCCAAGCCTCACGAAACTCGATCCTAATTGGTCGATCTTGTGGTGTGGAACCTTCAGGCTCGATCTTCCAAATCTTATTATATCGCCCGGTCTTCCTCGGACTGTTCTGTCCCCAGCTTCGCTATTGTATCCGTTGATTTGCTCCTGGCTTCGTCCTATGCGGATGTAAGATGATCCTGGATGCTCCTTCCTGCGGCTACGCTCTCCGGAATCAACGGATTCTCCGTGTTTTAGACCGTATTCAAACGGCTCGATGTCGCGAACTGCTGATGGATTGTAGAGAAGCAGAGAAGCCGCGTCGTCGCGGATCGGGGAAGACATCGCCGACGCCTTTACGAGGACCTGGTCACAGGCGAAGAAGACAAACCCGTAAAGGAGCGTGTTGATGCTCTGTAAATTGGGAAAAAGTTTGAGAAATTAATTCGCGGGGTAAGTAGCTCGAAGCTTTACTCGTTTAGTAAAAATTTTCAGTTCCTTGTTTCTTGTTTCTTGTTTCGTTTATCAGCTCTAAAATAGGGTTCAATTACCGTCGACGCAAAGGAATTGAATTGTACGCACATCCTGCGAAACTTGTAATCGAGTTTAATGATAATTTAACGGGTCACTGCAGCGGCTAACTAGACAGGCGTAAAGTGAATCAAAAGGTAAGGAGGAAAAATGCCTCAACCCGTTAAACCCTCAGGAGTTAAGACCGCGAAGGAGTTAGGCGAAAGGGTCGGTTTTGGTGTAACGAACACCCTCTCTCGTTAACGTCGAATTTACTTTGTAAGCGTCCAACCCTGGGAATACCGGCCCAATTACGACGCCGGTACAAGTCTCTATGTACATTTTTATAATGCGGGATAAAACCGCACAATTTATCTTCCAAATGATCTAATACACTTTCCAAGCAGACGGGTGGGCGTCGATGAAGAAATATTCACAGCTAGATGCTTAGCGAATATTTAAAACGACGGGGAACTCGAATACATATTTCATCTATTCATTTCAGGTGCGTTACGGCGTCTCTTATATGACAGGATTACACCTTATTCGTAATATGAATCCGTATCAGAAAGCTTTGAATTATTGCGACAGGTGTATGAAGGCGTGTAATTATCAAAAGGAATCGAGTATTAGCAGCGGCTTAGCATTATATAGACGTAGGCGAATGAGGAACTTGACGGTTCGTGTAAAAGGACAAGATGTGATTGATCGATTGAGGAATCGATCGTGTGGAATAAGTGGCTCTTTTTAATAACCCCTGGGATATCTATTAGCCCCTTGATCCTTCGCTGCTCGAAGAGAGCTGGGGACCGAGAAAATGCAACGTTTTAAGTAAACGGTGTGTTTTTATGAGTTTTATAACTTATTATAATTCCCGTCCTTATTCGAGGAATATATCGAGGACGAGGTACAAGATGCGAGCGATATTTTTGAAATTTAATTTAGCCAGGTGATAATATTACGCTTTTCCAATAATCGTTTCCTATAGCGAATATAAGATATCACGTATCTAAGTAAAAATAAAGGAAAATAACTTTTTTTGAAGAGGCGAAGATTAATTATGTATGCTTTATCATGTATCCAATAAATGCTGAAGCAATGCAAAGATCTAGGGTGTCACTTTCTGGGATATACTTTCATACGAAGAAGCGAGAATAGGCAGGGAATCGTGATAATACAGAGCCGAGTACCTATGTATCAATTTACGATAATTCATATTATACCCGAAATAAAAACGATGAATATTTTTCACTTTCACGTTATAATCACAAGCGAAGAATATATATATATTTTACAATGCATACTTAGAATTTTGTCGTAAGCTCGTACGAATTATTTCAATTCAATTTCGTCCCGATGAATGAGTTTTTTTTTTCTCTCTTTCTTCTTCATGTCTCTCAGGGATTTTAATTGAAATTTGATTAAATAAGCCGCAGAATTTTCAGATTAAAATATTAATGGATTTACTTGTGAGAGGGCAGAATGCATCGTAATATTACTAGAGTATAAAACGGAAAATCCCCAATCTACAAGATATTATCGATCCTACACCTGCAATCGCTCAATTTTTAGTGCAATAATTGTGACAACGAATTCGTCTATAAATCGCGAAGTTTATTTGCATTTTGATACGTCGTAGTTTGGACCGTTCACAAATTGGAACGTAAATATAGAAACTGCAATCTAAAGTTAGGCAAACTTTGAGGTTTGTCCCTTAAGTAACGGGAAGTGAAAGATTCACGAGATGCCATTGTTTCGCTGGCGCGTAGCCGCTACTCCCATAGAAATTAAGATTGCAACGACTGAAGAAAAGGAAAGAAAAATAATGAATGAAAATTATGAACAACGATCAATACCGAAAAAAATAATGTCGACAGATGAACAATACTGTTTTGAAAATTTGCCATAACTTTCACTATATTCTTTGACAAAATCTGCACGAATAATAATTGAATAAATAAATAATTGAATAATAAAATTAAATAAATAAATTATTATTAGATTCCTCAACGCCTTGAGAAATTATTAAAAATTGAAAAATCCACTCTCGAGCCAGGAAAGATTTGCCAAAAAACCGGAACGCACATTTTCGAATAATTATCTTGATCGAATTAAATATTTGAAGAGAAAAATGGCGAATTATTTTTCTATGAACGGATAGAGGCGAGGAAAAGATGCGGAAGAAGGGCACCGGAAACTAGGAAACTGGATAGTAATTAGAATGACACCGATTGTGAAAGAGCCGATTTTTCTCCACATTATGCATCGAGGTAAAGTTAAAAAGCGAATGCAATAGCTTACCATGACGTTGCGAGGGTTGGACGGTTGGTTATCAGGTTGCTAGCAGATGTGGGGTATGGAGTATGTGGCTTGGGGTACAATGAGTTCCTCGGTTAGGGATGACACGCTTATATACACCGCCGCACAGCCACCGCGCGGGACTGGGATAGCTTCACCTGAGTTATGATTGGCCAAGCGTATAACATGATACCTCTACATTATTTTGATTCAATTATACCTTAGCTACCACCTACGTAATCTCCTATATTATTTATGACTCTTGGCAAATAATAATAATTGAAGAATCTACATACGCATTTTATACCCCTTTATACGCCGAGCTATCACTCGCTTACCCGCAACGCCGGGCTTGTTATCTCAAACCAATTAGTGCAGCGAGATTTTAAAGCATCTTCTTACCTGTCCAAGTCTCTCGGATATACTATAATCAATCGATACAATAGCGCAGCCCTTTCGAATTATTTCTACTCTCTCATAGTTCGCCAGGTATTCCAAGATTTTGATCTTTCAGGTTCCTGATTACCAAAACTTGATATCCTGGAGTAAAGGCGACCTTTACTTCAGCCCACGTTCGTGTACAGTGTCAGGGGTACAGATCGGGTAGGGATGATTAAAATGCACTCGATTAAGATGGTGATTAGACAAAACACCAAATCTGTATTTTTATTTCTAGTTTAATTAGCTTAAAGAGTCGAAATTATCTTCGAATAACTGAAAGACAAACTGCACTGTGATCCTTTCTTAATCGATTAATAATTAGGTGAATAAAAATGTTATTACTGCTTTCTGAACAAAAAATCCTGGCCTTTTATTTTTTGTAATATATTCTGAGAAGAAATGATAATGAAGACGTCCAAAAACCAGAAATCAATTCGTGAGCAGTTATCCTTCTTTTTGTTTCCCTAAAATGGAAGAAAATTCAGGATCAAATCCCACGTGGACGAAGCAATGCTTCAGCTATTGGCTACACAGTTAATTTCACGCCTGTTGCTGCCTCGTAGTATAAGGTCGAAGAAATAGGAGGGTGAGGGTTGAGACTGGGTGCAGAAGCGGTTGGAGACCGTCAGACGAAGGGATGAGGTTCTCAAATTCGCTCGTTTCCGTCTCGGATGTCAAGCTTGTACAGAGACAAACAGATACGCGATTAAAATCGTCCTCAAAAACGTTGTACGATGTATGAAACACCGGGGCTTGCGGGTTAACGATTTTCCTTACATTCTGCAGCCCATAATTTTCCACGATAATTTATATTATTTGTATTTCCTCCCTACGCCATTTCCCACACCATATATATCGGTGTGTGCAGATATCTGTTGCGAACAATGCAGACGCGGACACTTATCTTGAAATATGTTCGTCCTTGACTGCCCACGGCCATTGTACAAGGGATGCGAGTATAATCCCCTGTTAAGTCGTAGGACGAAAGTTTCGCGAAACCTTCTCGGCTTTTCTGTGCACTGGACCATATCTCTTCGCTATTATTTACCCCGATTTATTTCGATTTCATTCAAAAACATTCCCCTCAAATAAAACCGCTCAAAGTTCTGAGTAATAAATTGCAAAATTGGAGAAGACGAGCTTCGGGAACATTCTTAAATATTCTCATACTTAGTTTTCCACACATCGTTGCGGATTACGCCTTCATCAGAATTGCTATTTAGTTATAGACACGCGTTTGCCAGACCTTCACTTATGCAACCATATCAGATATATCAAAGGTATTAATTGCTGTTGATTACTACCTACTATGTCGTATCCTTAACAGCTGCTTACGTTCGTAATCATTCGATGGATACCAGCTGGGTCTAGGATCGGATAGGGGTGTATACATCTTCCTTGAAATAACTAACAGGTATAGATACGAAATGGTGCATGAAAGTTATAATTAAAGTCAACATGTGTAGATCGTAACGGTATAGGATACATACGCCATTGTGTATAATAATTAAGCTGCCCGAAGATTGTTATTGAATAAAATATACAGAACGGAAAATAATTACCGCCAATGTGACGAAAAACATTATTCATTAAAAACAAGACTGATTTTATTACGTTCCGTAAGTAGATTATAGAAAGAGAGACGTCGACAAGTAGAAAAATCTAGCGTTGGTCAGACATTGTGAGTTCCGCGACTGCGACTCGCATCTCGTTCTCTTTTCCTTCTTTGAATTTTGAATGGAATGAAGTTATAGAATTTTTTTTCTTGTAAAGATTATAACAATCAGACGAAATATGAGTAATTTTAAGAAATATGAAGGTGGGAATGTGCGAAAGGAATTTTAAGACGATTAACTGCATCTGATGGATAAAACGATTGATATTTATTTTCATTACTCATTCGATAATTAAATAATCATAACAAGTCATGATACAATAATTTATTTATTCATATAATATGTAATATATGATATAATATAGTCACGATAAAATGATATCAAATATCTATTTTATAATAACGATGAGAATAAAAGAGAAGAGCTGGATGATAAATATTGTTAACAATTAACAATTATCCACTGATTCGTATCAACTATTTTCTATTCTTGTACAAGTTTTAAATACGATTAAAGCTGATGCTGTAGACGTTGAGAGATATTTATATATATATAGATATATATGTATAAATAAATATATATATCCATTTATACATGCACTCACTTATGCAATTTGCAATTGAAATAGAATGTCCTAGTCACATACAATCGAGTGTTAAAACTCGTAGACCGGATAAATAAGTACGTATTTAAACATTTAGGGTTTCTTTTCATTCTTCAATCAGAATACCGCAAGCTTAATGCGGTGAATATTGATACTTATTAAACACAGTATACAATCGTTTCATGTGTCATTATAATCCCGAACTTGGATTAATTTACTAATCGTAACGATTAACGATGAATAAATGTCTTTGGTCAGGTATACAATAGTACGTATACAAAAATCGATGAAATATTAAACATATCGCCGAATTATTGTCACGATATATAATGATACAGTCAAATGATGATAATAGCAACAGTTTTCATTCGAATTATTTTTCTTCCTCAATTATTTCAAGTGTATATAGATAAATCGAGGCTACAATATAATACATCATATTTAACGTATATGTATATGTGGATATGATCATTGTGATAGGTATACTGTACGTATGTATAAATACCTGAAATTTTGAGAATACTAAAATTTATGATATATATAAAAAATAATTAGATTCTTAGAATACACTTTTACAATATATACCTACGTATATCATATATCTTTTCATAAAACGGTATAATATATTGTACTTCTCATGATTTATGATATGAATAATTACATATACATTATACATATGTATCGGAACTCGGAGAGTAATATATAGGAAATATGCAATGTTTTAGACGTTATATTCTGCGCTAATACGTCAATGTATATCACGAATACAAAATATATTATCATATTTGTGAGTTTGTTCATTTATCTTTATTTTTTACTTTTTTATTATTATTTTTCGGTTTTCCTTCTCCTTTTTTTATTTTATTATACATCTATATGTATATATAACCGAAGTATACATAGTTTAAAATTGCGACTAACATAAATGTTCGAAAATGTATCTTTATTATAAAACACGTTACGCGATCGCCACACACGAACACATATACAATTTATCATATCGATACGAATACGCAAACACACGATTCAGCCATAAATTTATAAACGATGAAAAATTTCGTTGGATAAATGTTTCCCCGAATAGAATGAAACAGTTTTTGAAAATCGTCGATTCATATTATCCGATTCGATTTCTAATTCAGATGGAATAGAAAATTTTCAAATAATCTTCAAAGATAAATAAGTATATGCTATCTATACAGATATGTAAAATATAAAGAGAAATATAATGCTACAATATATTAAACAGAAAATGAAATACATATTTACGAAGGTGATCCAGTGACGCGGTATAACCGCAGGATTAAATACACGAATAATTGTCGAACTAAAGAAGATTGCAGGCGTGACTTTGGTGGCGAGGTTTGCCACTTTTGGTAAGTACAAAGCCAGGGCAGCATTGGTCCTGATTTATAGGTAAATGCCGTTTGTCACTGGTGTGAGGATCAGTAATGAGAGAAAATTCACAGCTAGGAATCCCCGAAACTCCTTCAGCATCGTTCAGGTCAAATTTTGGCACGTCTTTGTAGCGTAGACTGTTTTCTTTCTCGTCCGGGGTTGATGTACTCTTACGATCACTTCTACAGCTACTTTTACGCGATGCGAGAGATCTAGCTTCCGAATTTCGAAACTCTGGCGAAGCCGCGCTGTCTCTATGCAGCCGGAAGTGTGCCTCGGTGTCGCTTAAAAGAGAGCCAAATACGTCCGCTGGATTACGAACAATCGCGGACACAGCGCCAACTGAATTCGAACGAGATCCTTAAAGGAGAGAGACGCTGTTAGTTTTATAATTTTTTTTTTCTTTACTTTTTTTCTTTATAAAAAATTTTTGATAGTGCCAACGGCGATAATAATTCGCCAAAGGGAATAATTCGGTTTTTGAAAACTCGTAATCGCAGACTCTTAATAAAAGGCACGGGTTAATATTTCATTAGAAAGAATGATTAAAATTGCACACGGCTTTTCAACGGTCCAAGTAAAGCAGAGGCTGTTAATATTACAAAAGCTTCTCATTTTTTTCCCCTCATTTTTTCATTTTTTTACTGTTTTGAGTGGTGTGTAAATTAATTTTTTAAATTGAATTATTTTTTTTTTTTGTTTTTTTTTTTTTACCTTCTACATGGAAGATATTATAATTATTGAAAAAACTGACCCGTTAAAGGGGTATAGTATACAGATATATATAACTTGGTAATAATTTTCTTTAAATCACTGCGGTACGAGCTGTGATGAAATTTTCTACGAAATCAGTTGTTTTTCATTTTTATTTTTTTCACGACTGATTATTTGAATTCTGCGTCAATACATGGTAAAAAATTGTTTCAATAATTTTAGATAAAATAGTAATCAGATATGTGAATATAAAGATCGAGTATTCTTTCACATTTCGAAAAACATCATTTTCAAGATACGATTTTTATACCCTATATATGAAAAGTTCGGAAAATAATAATACGTCACCTTTTATGTCGATGCATTTCACCGGCGAATTAGCAACAGATCGACGTGCAACATCCTGGAAAGTAATCGGCGAATAAATTCGTCTATCTTCAGAGACAAGACCGGATCCTGAGCTCGGAGGAGCGGGCGAAGAGACTCTCGAAGTTCGTGCAGACGCTGAAGAATCTTCTATCATACGTTCGCTACGGGTTACCGAACTCACGACACTTATAGACATCCGTTTATCCACGGCACGGTTATTAATCCATTGGGGAGGCTCGTGAATCGTTATTCCCTTCGTCATTTGGGAACGTTCTTCCCGTTTTTCGAGCCAATACGTTTTCATCGATCCTGAATAATCGCGTAAAGAAAATTAGCAAAAATCGATATACTTTTGCAGAAAAATGACGAATATGTTTTCTTTCAAAGTCAATGATTTGATTTTCGGATAAAAACAAACAGGATCAACCCACCTTTACCTTTCACCTGAATTTCACCACGCTCTGTGACCTTGTACGACGAGGAGAGCAGCTCCTTCGTTGGCTCCGATATGTGGATCTGCATTGCTTCGCTTGTCGCTTCCATCCTAGACGCGGTGTTCACCGAATCACCGAACAGACAATATCTCGGCATTTTTAAGCCGACGATTCCCGCGACTACTGCGCCGCTGTGTACTCCTACACGAATTTGTAAATGGTCTCCTGAAATGGGGTGAAAAAGAAATTTTTGTACCAAACTTACGGAATAGAAATCTAGGATCTGGTCTTAAATTGCTGCGAATCGATTCCTCTTTATTATTTCTCGAACAGTTAATTCGTTTCTGAATTTTTCTCTTTTTTTTTTCAAATTTGGAACAAACCTGTCGATGGATCTTTCAGATCGGTTATTGCCTCTACCATATCCAAAGCCATGTCACAGACGCGATCTGCGTGGTCATGCTCTTTGTCTGGAGCTCCGGAAACTACCATGTAAGCATCCCCTATGGTTTCAACCTTGAAAATGGGGTTTGACTAATCTCAAAAAATTTGCAGACTTATAAATAAACTGAAAAATCTCCCGAAATCTCAAAATTCTATAGATTCATCGATGATTACCCAAAAATAGTAGAGAAAACTATAGATATTTCCTTCGTTTGTAAATTCGCCTGGAATTTTCTCTCCTAATTTTCAAAATTAAAAACGATCATCAAATTACCTTATAGACGCGATTTCTCTCGGTCAGAGTATCGAATATGGAGTACATGGCGTTGAGCATGGAAACAACTTCCATGGGAGTAATTCTGCTACATATTTCCGTGAAACTAACAACGTCGGAGAAAAGAATCGACACAGCGTCAAACATCTGGAAAGATATATCGAGTTTTCATATTTCGTGATATTTTGTCATGAATGTATCATTTAATCGTAACTCTGATTACTTCGCAAGTCTCAATAGGACTTTCGCCGTTCCTAAGTCGGTCGGCAACTTGTTTGGGTATCATTTGGTAAAGCAATTCATCAGTTCGTTTCATCTCGGCGTCCAGCTTCCTCATCGACTCTTCGAGCTTTTTGCTCTTAAGTTGTTCTTGGTCGAGTGCCAGCTTCAATTCCACCGACTGCTGGGTTCCGGCGAGCATCAAATCTCTGCAAAAGAAAATCTTAAGCGTTCTAATTTTCCACAATATGAATATCAGCAAATAATATCCACCTGCTGAAGTCGTGCATTGATAAATCGTTTATATAAAGCCCGGTGGTTATCAAAGCGTTCAGATCCGGCATCACAGGGGTACCTAAGTACATCATCATCCGCCAATTGTCCATATATATCATTTGACCTGAGGAAAATCGACAACTGGGTTAAAACCACTCGCGTTTTATTTAGAGCAGTAAAAATCTTCGCTCCTACTTATCCCGTCATCACCTGCCTTTTAATCTCAATGTCTTATCCTCTGGGTTCTCCATTTCGTTGCCTAACATTATTTCATTTCTCTTACGATCTCCTGGCCGTTCTGTCAGCACTGGCTCGACGGTTACCAGCTCGAAAATGTTGTTGGTTCGGTTGAGAATCTGGAGAAAATATAAATTTGGGAAATAAGTGGGAAGAAGGATGAAAATAGCTCGAGAGAAAATTACTTGCCGTTTGAAATTTGAAGGCAATCAATGGCCTGACGAGATCGAACCAATGCGTGATCTTCTTGCCGAGAAGATCGGGCAGGATTACCATCAAAGAATTGCCAATACTTCTCACTATCATGTCGGACCTAAGAAGTAGAAAAAAAACATTTCAAGATTTTTGGGTTCGACGACGAGCAAGCAAAGTGGGCTTTTCGTATTCGGTACAAACCCAAAGACAATGCAGAACGGAAAGATCTCAAAAAGCACGGACGCTCCTATGGGCAAATGTTTTTCTTCTCGGGTCATGGTAAGAGATGCGAAAGTGAAAGCTCGGTTATCGAATGTTAAATTGAAAGTGACGTGTACGGTGTCGAAGAGGACCTCTTCTCGTACGAGTTCGATCCTCATTTCTTTGTGGTAAAAATGACGAGCGACTTCTCGGATCTGTCCCATAGTGTAGTAGACGAATCCGCGTCTTTTGCTTCTGTAGTGAAGGGTCAGGCCTGTTTAAAGTAAAAATTCGAACCATGTATGACTCCAAGTTCTTCCAAAAACCATGCGGTTAATTTCTAAATCATGATTACTACCGTGGCGAGTCTCGTTTTCGCAAATGAACGACGGGGCTCGCATTCTTGGATACGAAAACTTGAGGTATTCGTGGAGATTGTCGAGTCCATTTAGAAAATCACGAACGTGACGTCCAAGCACTGATAAAACTCGATCGTATCCATACTGTCCCACGAATCCAACGAAATGAACACCCATTTGATCGAAGAATTCTTTTTCTGTGATGTCCAGTACCTAATATGTGTCAGTCATGCATGGGAATTCTCATTTCTGAAATATCCTCCTCTGTTTCTTTTCCTTTTTTTTTTTATTTTCCGAAAATCTGTTACACCTAGAGTCACTTACCTGAATAGCTTTTTTGGCCAAACGAGGAATCAGGGTCTCAGGGTAAACCTGATGGACGCTGAAACTGGGCTGCTCTACGGCAGCCTGTCGGCGAATTTCTTCCCAACGATCTTCGCCGTATACTTGCTTTATATACTCGGACATATTTTCCAGGATTAACCCGTACATGATTGACTACTGTGTTAAAAACCCTGGAAATAAAAATAAAAAAAATGCTTCAGTCTTCCGGGAACAGCCTGTGAACATTTTTTATCTGTCAGTTCCATAATCGAACGATTATGCTCAATGAAGTTACGTAATTTTTATACTTTATCATCGCACTTTTCTAGCAGATATATATTTAATTCTTTTATAATATACACGTAGCGGAATTTAATTTCACAAAAGTTTTACGATAATTAAGATTGAAGACGATTTCACACAATGAATGACTGAAATCATCCAAAAACTTACCAAACAAGTGAAAAAACGCGATTATATATCAAAATTTTTATCGTAGATTAATGAGTTCGTAAACTTTACGGAATATGTATAATTTTATCAGCTTTTAACACTGTTTAAAAGATTGATATATGATTTGAGATTGAACTGCGCAGAAATCGCGTCCGCTCTGCACGGCTATTTATATTTGAATGCAGCTTATATTGAGGGGTGAGTAAAGAGTCACTAAAAAAATATCCTGAAATAAACACCTTAATTCCTATATTACCGTCAATTTTCAATCTGTTATTAATTACAGCTTATATCGCGCAACTTTACCGAAATCAAAAACACCAAGCGGAAAGAAAAAAATCTTTCACCAAAAACTGTGCATCAAATAAAATGAAAATGGCGTAAGGACGAAAAAAAAAACTGAAAAATCACCTATCTCTTGAAATTTCAATAATTTTTACACTTCTCTTCGCTTTTAATTATTGTTTCTTCTTCACCTTGAACTTTATCGAAATTAATAGCTAGTTTTGAGCTTATGTTAAAATTTTTCTTCCCCCGATATACAGATTCACGAATATTTGTGCACTTCGGAAGAATACTACGGTGGAAACGTAGGACTAGGATAGCTTGTCAGAAGCGAAACTGAGACTACATATACGAATCGGGAATAGCGTGCTTGAGATTATTAAATGTCCAATGAGACTGGACAGTGTCGACTGTTTGCTTCCCTGGTCCGTTTTGTCGAACCTGTTAGTTAATAGGCCCGTTTCTCCCAGCGGGAAGCAATTTCTCGCGTGTTATAGATCGCTATTGTACAATGTACATAATACTCGAGTAGTTTCAGTTTTACAGGTTCGAAATTGTCCTTCTAACTTTAACGTTCGCAAGGGGCCGTTATTACTACTGTCTGACTCCTGCCAGAGAGAGAGAGAGAGATAGAGAGATCGAGGGGGAGCGAAAGAGCCGAGAGCGTAAGGTTAATTACCTCTAATTGCTTGAGATTAATTGTTTTGCGCGCGTAACTGCTCCACTTTAATTAGCAATAGTAAATAGAAGATATAAGCAGTTTTCTCCATACTTTATTAGTTAATAAAAATCCTTGTCTAAACTTAAACCCAAACCATTTTTTCAGAATACATTCATACGTACCTCGTTTGAAACATAGTGAAATTTTTCAGTGCCAAAATTGGCCCAATTTTACGTAAAAAATTGTCGAGACTGCGTTGCGGAGAGTCAACCTTGTGCTTGCTTTGGCATTCATTGCTTTCCCCAATTGTAAAGACATTCTCGAACTGGAAGATAGAAAGAAGAAGAAATTCTGTTTAAATGAGTGAAATTCGACGAGATTATTTTCCGTTCTTCAAGGATACTCATTTTCTAAAAAATAATAGAATTGTTCTGCCAGTGACTCGATGAAGATCCGGGAGTATGGGAAATCGATCACTTAATTGACGATTAGCAGCTGGGGAGCGGGCCAATTAATTTTCCCTGCCTATATCCGCGAACCATTTAATAACACTCATTTTACTAGGGTATAACCAAAACGGACTGTAATTCATGATCGACCAGAAAATATACTAATTCAATTATGGCGTACAATTCAAATGGAGAGAATAATGGATTAGTTTTTAGTGCAAGTTTACACCTGTAAGTATACGTGTATGTACGAAAAATAAACATAGACTAGTATTGTATGCTTATGAATGGTTTCAAAATAGTTTTGAAAACGGAGAGAAAAGAGAAACTATAACGCTGAAAGTCTAATTATTTGATCAATAGATTTTTTAGATGTATAGATAATAAGGAATTTATGACTTCTTTTGAATATTGCAGATTTTGAATCCTGGAAATAATGCAATATTCTTTGAATAGAAATAGGATGACGAGAATTTAATGAAACCATTTTTATAAATATAACTTCTGAGTTATAAACGGGAATAAGAAATATTTTAACGACCGGATATCCGATCTGTATATTATTCCTTTGAATATTGAAGATCGAGGATAAGACTGATATAAATCCATCGTAATTTTGAATATCTATATAAAATATTTCGTGATTCTTGGGGGATAAATAAAAAGATAAAAGATAACGATAAAAGATCTTTTCAAATCACAGCTGCAGAAAATACTAACCACGTATATGTTTTATGGTCTGCGAAGTTGTGTGTCGCGTGGCTTGTGGCTTGTGAGCTTAGAAAGATGAATGGCGATAGAAGTAGCGGAAGCAATTTATAGGTCCGCCAAAAGGCAGGCGCGTGTAAATACTATGTATGTGCGGTTGCGTGTGAGGAGGCGCAGAGCAATGTGTGCAGAATCGCCTTAGGGAGCACAATGCGTAAAGGAATGTGGCCGCAGATTGTTCGCACTAAGAAGTAAGAAACGCGACGAATTATTGTGGAGGAAATAGTTAAAATACATAATGTGAACATGAAAATGATATAAACAAAGTAAATCGCATCATAGATCGCCTGTGCGTTTCTGTATCAATGATAAATTTATCGGTACAATAAGTTTCGTATTGTACATCAATGCTTGAATTTATTGAAGCGATATAATCAGTAGTGATGTAAAAGCATGTCATGTACGCCGTTAATTGACCAATTAACTGATGACTGATATCGCGAACTAAAACCGGCTCATTGATTGACCAAAAATTCACAGCGTGAAACAGGCTTTGATTAATGAATAAACTGCGAGACTGTAATTATCAGAGTTGTCTATTGTATTCTTAATATTTGACAAGCTGTGACAAATGGGTAATCGATCAATTATCCTAAAAATATTGAAGATTTATTGTTATGAATAAATAGAAAGTTACAAAAATGGCATGACAGGTTTGACATCGCGCGAATAATACATAAGAATAAAGAAACGAGAAATAAATAGAGATATTTGTATGTAAATAAAATTTTCAACATTCTTACTAAATGCTCAATTTAAAAATCCACGACCAAATCTATACGCGCAAGCTGCAGTCCGGGGAATTGGGGCAATCAAAGGTCGTCTTTGTTGGCTCCAATTAATCCGAGGAATGAATTAATTCCAGTCTCCAATTGGCGATTGACGATGAAACTAAAACCGGTGTATGAACAGCTCTTTAAGATTTCAACTCAGACTTGAAACACCACCTTTAACTTAACACCAGCTTTCGAGATCAATCTGTTCGGCGGCGCACGTGCGCAAAAATCAATTTTATCAGGCGCGGCACCGCCGCAGATAACGCACCTAGACAAACGCGCATATTACGTTTAATAGTCTAAGAATATGATTTCGTATTCGTCAAGCTATTCGTGATTTATGAAATCGAACAAACAATCGATGAATCAATGAATGGACGTGCGAAATAAAGGAGTCGCGTTATTCGATTTTCTTCTTTCCTTATATTTTGAATTGTAATTTGGATTAGGATTGATAAATATTCTACATATAGATAAACTAGCTGTATGGCAATCACTTATAACGTAGCTTAACTTTCTTCCCCTGTGCTGAAAATTTTTTCTCTTTCGGGATTGAATAGAATGAATATCCGATCGCACGCGACGCGGTTGAAGTTATCTGTGTAACGACCAAAACGTTACTAAGCAAATCCAAAGCGTTGCTTCTTCTTACAAGGCCGCCATTTCCTGCTATTAGCTCCTCGATACCCGATCGGAAAGTCAAACAGGTCTCACGTAGATGGTTTTAAGAATTACTGCTTGTGACTACCAAGTGGCTTTGTCGCCAATATCATTATCACTTTTCGAAACCGCGCGGCTATAATAAGCGCAGCTCAGTTTCGTGCGCTTTTTATAGCGCGCCTGGTATATACAGATATATTGTTCTATCGGCATAATCGTATAATATAAAACAGTGACTACGGATAATGAGTTTTATTATAGACTGGTACTAAGTTACATTAAGTCGGACGTTTCTCTTTTTACGAATTGTATAATTTTCGCTCTTTGCCTGGATTCTATTTTTCACATTTCCGAGAACCACCTGTTGCTTATATAATTATAATATAAAAATTTAGTGTAATAAACCTTTAAAAATGTAGCATGAGTTTTTTCCGATACCCATATAAGTATCCTTATCTGGTATTATACCGTTTGATTTCATATTGTGTGCAGTAAATCGATTCCGAAGAATTTTTTGTACACCGAAATTGGAGGATGACGTCATGCGTGACGTGCATTGGTAAACCTAAATGCTAAACGGGGTGGCTATGGCGACATTAAAATTATTAAACATTAAAATAATGATGTAGGTACAGCAATAACGAATCTTGTTTATTACATTTATTCGCTTCATCGAATACATATCTAAATTATTTCTCAATTCATTATAATTTCATTGTTCATGTCTTGTCTGTATTTTCCATATTATTATACATATAATCGATTATTGAAAAGCTTCCTAAACGTGAGATGTCTTTCACGTATTTATATATACGTCTACTCGGTCAAAAATTAAGATATAAACATTTTTAACCGAAATAAAGAATCTGTTCTATTTGAAAAGCCAGACACGCGCAGAATTTCCCGCCCCGCAAGAGAAGAGAACAGATTTTAAATCCGGCCTCCTATAGCGCTATCTCTCGATAAAATAGAATAACTAGTAATTGTAGATGCCGCGCTATCGGTCATCTAATCTCGTGGTAATTTTTTCTCTCGTACAAACAATATATCTCCCCGAGAAAGAAAGAAAAAAAACGAGATTACTGTAGTGGATTTTCTAAAACAGATTGACAAATCCCTCAGGGATTTTAATTTCCCGTCATTCTTGACGAATATAATAAATAAATAAAAATAATTAATTAATTAATAAATATATAAACGGAGTAATAAAATACTACGAGATCATCAAACGGCTCATTAACCACGTTTTAACCAATTTCATCCACGTCTACATAGTAGTAGATGTGCATTATAGCCTAGTGACTGTATCCTCCGTTATCAATGGGACCAGAGTTATCTAAAATATTCTTTAATCTACTTTAAGTGAATAGGCTATAAAAGTCGCATAAAAACGGTGAAAATATGTCGGAAAATATTCTTTACCGAAGTGTCATATCACTGACAATAATTCTCACCTACCTAACCTCCCTTGTGTTAGCCGAAAAATCACCTTCCGAAGACAGGAACAATCACTTCTCGAGCTCCTCGATGGTAAATGTTCATTCCTACAAAAAAGGATCGCAATTATTTCATTTTTTTATCTTTCTTCCCCTTCATTTTCTTTGTGTTTACTTATCAATACTTCCAACAGAATTCTGCGGAGGCTACATCCACCGAGCCCAAGGGTGACTTGGGTCTCCTTCACGCCTTCGTAGCCTCTCTTTCAGTTATTGTCGTCTCAGAACTTGGAGACAAGACATTTTTCATAGCGGCTATAATGGCGATGCGACATCCTAGACTCACAGTATTTTCTGGAGCTATAAGCGCTCTAGCATTGATGACCATTCTTTCCGGTAAGAAAATCCCACTTGAGAAGATATTCAACCAGAGAGACGGAAATAAAGGAGGAAATTTCACACCTCTGGATCGTTTTTTATCCAAACTAAAATCCGAGGATTTAAAAACTCAGGAATATTCGTCTATTTTCAGTCGCCTTTGGTTACGCTGCAACCATCATCCCTCGGGCTTATACGTACTACATTTCTACCGCCCTTTTCGCAATCTTTGGTCTAAAGATGCTGCGAGATGGTTATTACATGTCCCCGACAGAGGCGCAGGAAGAACTTGAAGAAGTTCAGTTAGATTTGAGAAAACGAGAGGATGAGGTGTGTGGTAATAGATCTCAGAGCTTATTCTCATGTTTTCGTACATTATGATCCTCCTTTGTTTGTGGTGACTAAAACTGCCGGTTTTCAGTACGAGAAAGAAGCCAGCGCCACCATAATCCATGACCCTGAAACAGGTGTTATCAGAAAAACGGCAAAATCCAGTGCCTGGCTGCTCGTTTCAAGGGTCTTTCTGCAAGCTTTCACTCTCACGTTTCTTGCCGAATGGGGGGATCGGTCGCAGCTCACAACAATTATACTTGCTGCTAGAGAAGTTAGTCATAACATATATCCTGGAAGATATTGAGATTCACTTGAATACTGGTTTAAGAAAATTCGCATCGATGTCTTAATCAGTAAACGGCGATTCTACAAAACTGTTCAACTCCTTTCAGAACGTTTACGGTGTGACACTGGGCGGAATTTTGGGACATTCATTTTGCACGGGATTGGCTGTACTCGGAGGGCGAATGATAGCCCAGAAAATATCGGTTCGAACAGGTAAAGAAATAATTAAAAATATTTATCTGATTATTAATCTCAAGGAAAGAGATATGATCTAATTTATTGTTTTATCTGTTTCAGTCACGATTATTGGAGGAATTGTATTCCTATTGTTTGCAATAACAGCACTGTTTTTTAATCCCAATGAAGATATGTAAATAGGCATTAATAGACTTAAATTGAAATGATAGATTCTTAACGTAAGATTGATGATTAATTTGTGAACACATTATACGTTTATACGTGTGTATGAACACAGTATAATATTAGTATTCTACAGCATGTTCACAGGAAGAAATTAATTGTTGCCCATTCTATTAAATCCCATTTTTGTTAATATAATGAACTATATTTTTGGTATTTTTCTTTTTCTTTTTTTCTTTTTCTTGTTTCCCTCTGTCTTAAAATGACTATTTTGATATACACATTAATTAATCAAATCTTATATTATACACGTCTTTTTGAAGAGTAAAGAAGATTTATACAAATTTAGAAGAAACGAGCTATTATTTAGATAATTATACTGTGATGATTGTTTAATTAATCGTAAGGACTAATCGATAAGATAATTTTTTTCGGCATTCATTATTACAATTTAGTAAGAATAGTACATGGCGTTTTTCAAAACGGACTTCAATTAGTAATTAAATAGACATTAATACCTACATAGGTGTGTGAAAAATGAAGAAAACAATTCTACGAATAGAATTGATAAGAAATAACCTACTTATTTATTTGTTTAACGATATCTTACCAGTGGAAATTCCTGTTTATATTATTTTTATACACAGTTTATTTTTATGTTTGTTATTTTTTTTCTCTCTAAAAACCGAATTAACGTGTCAGGTATTATTCTCACAATTGTCAATGTTAAATCATGTAAAGTGTAGATTTATTGTAAAGTTTTATAAATAGTATAACGGAATGGATTTATTTTTCTTCCCATTTTTTCATCGTTTCAACACTAATGTATTATATTTTTGTAAATGGAATATGAATACGAACAAAAAGTATTAGAAAAATTTATTTTTTACTGTGTAAGTTCAATATATGAAATAAATATTTCTTGCGATAAATTCAGTGAGTTTTAATATATCAGACATTACACTAATTTACATATTTCTTTTCTTCAAATTATTCTTTCAAGACCAGTTTCTCTCTTCTTCAAACTCAACCATTTTCACTTACCGTATATATCTAGAAAAAGCAACATTTTTACATTTCTTGGAATACACATAAAACTAACAATAACAGACTGCACCTTGTTTCTTGCAGCTGGGAGAATAAAATAACGAACTGTAATTTAGTAAAATTTGATAAAAATGATATGACGTTGGTATAAATTAAAAGCCAGATATTGATTTATTTAGGAAAATAAGACAATTTTAGAAAATCAGTTTACAAAAATCAGTCTCAAATAACGAACTATTTTTTCTTCATATACTTTTAATTGCTTTTGTAATTTTTTAACTCATAAATACCATTAATATTATAACACATTAACATTACTATATTAATAATACACAACTACTGAGGAAATGGAGCAAAACAGCTACTGTTAATCTCGCACTGGACGTCGAGGATATAATGTTAGGTACATGATTATAGACTGTTTGCTATACTTTGTAATCCAGTTACTTAAGCACTGCAACCCTAGAAAAGATTATATTATTTTATATTTCCAACTGTTATATCACTCCGGAAGTAATGCTTATGGAAACGATTAAACGCAAATGAAAATAAATCCTCCATCACAAAATATGGAGATAGATATCAGATGTCTACGACTTACCTAAAATATTAATCAAGTATACAATTCAAGTATGAATTCGCATTCATGTTTGGTTCGACTGACTTGGCGCAGTTGGTTTACACCTAGCTTCCAAGTTCCGCAATCTTTCGAGCCTGGACATTGGATCCATCATAGTTTTCTCTTCTGTAAGAGATCTAGGAGGTCCAGAAACATCTGTAAGAAAAAGAAAATCGAGTTTGATCAATGGTCAATTTTATTTAATATGATGTTTCAACGGTTGTTTTCTATACAGAGTAAATCCGTATGCAGAAAAATTCATCGATATACCTGTGGCGTATTGATTATTGGGTTGTGAGATGAGTGTTTGGCTCTTTCTCGCTTGGTCAATATCCTTCAATCCTTGTTCGATATAGTCTTGGAAAAACTGATGTGATTTAAGTAAGAAGGGCTGAACGTATATATCCGCTTCCGGATACTGTAGTTTAAAATCGTACAATTGTGCAAGACCCTTAAGAATAAAGAAAGTAAACAATTAGATATGAATTAGCAATGTGATCATAGATCCGTTGGAAAATAATATCCATTCTGTATTCACCTCCTGCGTATGATGCCTTGAACCAATTTTCTTGAATATCTCAGACAACTGCTGGTGCGTTAACTTAGACAAGTGTTTTTGCGTTCTTGCAATGTTACTAGACTTTGATGTGGCCCGCGACGGTGCATTTGTGTCGTCTGGTTTCAATGTCTGAATCACGAATCCAAGATAAGATGAAAAATCTTTTACTCCCTTTTACTCATCTTTTACATATCTACCTTGAATAAACTTACCGCGATAAGTCTTATCAGATAAGAATACAATTCAGACTCGTCTGTGTTAGTAATTAAGCTCAAATGATTCAATATGGCATTCCCTTTCACTCTTGTCATGCTGTGAAGTACCGTCTTAACTGTTCGCAGCGGAGTATCAGACCGTCTCTTCTTCCACCATGTAGTTGGATAGTCCTGCGAATTGAATAATCATAGATATAAGACTCCGATAAACCATTTCCCAGTTTCTCATATAAAGACTCTTCACCTTGAAGAAGTAATGCACTTCTCTTAGGATTGTATCGTAATCCAAGTCCCCAGCCCAGTTCGGCATCATCTTAACTATTTTCCACAAACACTTCATCACCAGTTCCTCGTATTTTGGCGTCGCGTTAGATTGGGCACAGCCGTGAAGTAGCTTAATCAATACACTGGAATAATGTTCAGATGAATGAATTAGAGGATGATCTAACTCTCCGTAAAAAATCAAGAACCATGAATTACTCACCAAATAATTGTCGTATGATTCGAATGGTCTATCACCTTCACCACAATGTTGTTCACCACTCGATTATAAGCGTCCGCTTCGTTCAATCGGTCCAATTTATTCTCAGCTAATAAACTGATGAGTTGGTCGACAAGCTCCTTCAATTGTGGTGCTGGTACATTTTTTCCCAGCAGACCAGTTTCGTAAAACTGTTAAAAATAATATGAACAAAATAAATTAGACCTCTCGGATTATGAACAATACTTTTGAGTTCGAAGATCGGAGATTCATCACACCGTTGAATAAATATGAGAACTCTTCTCACCGAAAGTATGACCATGAAGGTATTTCTGAAGCATTTAGATACGTCAGCATTTCCTGAATGCAATGGGTACGTCTGCAGCATTTTGAGCTGAAGATTCACAGCGCTGATGAATTTGTCCTCTTTTGTTTGCAGCAGGCTGGCTTGATGCGATTTTAATATCTGTAGACAAGATATTGTTAAGTAGACTGTTATTTTGTAGACTCGTTTTATAGATTGATACTAACACTCTCGATTTTGTTGAAAGCCTGAATAGCGAGCTGGAGATCTGAACTGGACATGGCTATTATTTCGCGTTCTAAACTATCGTCTTTTCCAGTGTTAGATCCTAGCGAAGATAGAATCCCAGACTTTGGGACCAACAGTTTTGGTGGTGAGATAGGAATCAGGCTGGAAATAGTATTCCAAGTTAATTAACTTTGGGCACATAGTTATGACGGATACAATTCGTATTTGTATGTGAGAAATACTGACTGCGGAGATGTTCTAGTGTTCAATAATTTCACTGGTTCGTTGAAATCTGTGAAAGAAGGTTCCAAAAGTTTTGGATTGCGAATTTTGACTGGAGCGCTTGCTTCGATTTTCTCTAACCATTCCAAATCGAGTCCAAACGGCCCGGTTACTTTAGGCCGCAACTGAGGTGCTGGAATCCTGAAATTACATGAATTCTATAAACATAATCATCGTATATTAATGAAAGAAATTTGGCAAACAAGACATAACTCAATACCAAAAAATCTACGTCTATTATTCTACACCAGGATACGATAATAGCCTATAATAAAAAAAACTGAATTAAAAAAAAAGGATTGACAAATATGTAAATTGTGTCTATACCATCAGGTACATAATACAGCTCACAGACTAAATTTTAATCGCTATAACAGTCACTTAGTCAATCCAGCGCCCACAGTCATTCTCTCTAAAATAGAATATGGAAAGATAAAGTAGAAGTGAAATCAGATGAATGAGGTGATAAAACGGAAAGAGGAATTCGTTTACTAGATAATCCTAAGCTCGGGAACATGCGGAGGTATTTGTAAATCTAAAATATGAGTGATGTTAGTGATGATAGAACTCAGAACTGCATTAGATCCATGATAATATGAGATAGAGATAAGTAGAGATTGATCGAGGGATGTAAAAGTAACGAGAGATTTTCTGGGTGGATAAAAATCGACAGAAAGTGTTAGTAGCCGTAACCGATTAGTTAATGAACCCAGAAGATAAGAAGACACACATAAGAAATTGATCAGAATAAGACAAACGTTTGAATATTATCATGATGCAAAATATCGGGCTGATGATTTTGTGAAGCAGATTGTGTTTCTTGAGGTTCAGGACTTTCGCTAACTTCCGTATCCCCCTGCGCTGGATCAACCATATCAATTTTCGGAGCGCCTTCGAGGGCCTCGCAGCCCTCGTCCTTTATCGCTGGTATTTTCTGATCGTTGTTTCTGCAGAGCCGTTAGAAAAGCGAGCGCATGCAGTCAGACAAATTAATAGTATATAATAATCGTAAATAATCAATGAAAAATGCAATTTCTATGCTCACTTAGCCTCGACTAATCATAGATGATAAATAAACGATGATTAATAATGCGAAAGGTGAAAATATTCTGTTAAATAAAATAACCCTTCCTCATTCTCAACTCGTACAAAAATATTCAACCGCTGTACAACAAAATCCAGTTCTTATGATCTTAGAGCCTAGAAAGGAAGATTGATTTCGACTAACTATCGTAATCACCTACCAAAAGGTAAAGAGGTGTTATTTAGCAGTCCGCATCCTATACGCAGTGTTTAAAAGACAAAGAGAAGCTTCTATTTCGTCAAAAAACTCACAAATCGTGTATTGGCTCTGGCTCTGGTTCGAAAGGCTCCTCCTCCTCCTCTTCTTCATCGTAATCAGGCTCGCCGTCGTCGGATACGTTGTTAGTAGCGGTAGTGGGAGGTACGACGATTCTAGCCGAAGAAGCAGATTTAGTTGGTCGATTCTTGGCAGCCCTCTTTATACGTTCGTCCAGCAGTGATTGATCCTTTTCTGATATCTGTTGGAAGAAAAGTTTTCTAAATATTCAGGGATGTTCGATTATGAAATTCTCGTCTTTCTCCTTGATAGAATTATCATTTCACCTGGCCGATAAGTTTGTAGATTTTTTCTCCCTCGAGGAAGTACGCTTGGACGATACAATTCAAGGCCGCATTACGAACGGAATTATCTCTGTCTGCTATTTGTTTCGCCACTTCTTTAAGCGCTACGGATGCGTTAGGCTGGCAAACTGATACTCCGTAGTTTTCGATTAGGGATCCTAATTGATCTAGGCATTCTGGAAGAAGAGGATAAAGGATTAGCTTGTTTTAAATTCGACAAACAGAGCGGGAATTATAACGACAAGGGATCTTTGTGTATACCTGTTCTCTGACGAGCATTCTTGGACTTTATCCCGTCCATAACGTAAGAGAATAATTTGCTAACTGGAAATACGAGAGCTATTTGTTTGAACAAAGCTCGAACTCCGTTCCTCACTGCATCTTTTGGATCTCCGATCTGTAAATACGATGCCAAAGATCAATTTCGAGTACTTTGAAACGTTTTAGTTAATGAGTTAAGGATTTAAGGATTTAATCACCTTGGTAAGGAGATAAGGCAGGAAAGAAGCGGCTTCGTTCTCAAGCATGTGGTATTGGTCCTCTATGAGAAGATTAAAAACTGTTTGAAGGTAGTCCAAGCCTTTGAGTAATACGGAAGGATTAGTATCGAAGAATCTCAATGTTAACCACTTGAGAATAAGGTCCAGATTTGACACTAAAGCTTTGCTGTTACCGGCCAGATCCTGCGAATAATAAAACGGAGGGATTAGATCCAAATTGCGTTTGACTATCTAGAAAAGAGAAATGTTGCATCTAAGCAGCCCACCTCTGTCAAAGATTCTATGGCTTTCAAATGGTATCTAAAATCCGAATGAAACATATTGAACATCAATGTTTTGTTGACGTTAGCAGCGGTCATCAATTCTTTAAGTAAATCCACGAATTCTTCTCTCGGCGTTGTGAAGTTCCATTTTAAGACCTTCATCTTTTGCTCGTCGATTACTCTCTGATGTTTCAGATTATTCGTCGCTAACAAAGGACTCGTATCCACGTCGTCTTCCTTCTTGCGAGCGCTGTTAGGCTTGGATGTGTTTCCCGCCTGAAATCGAAGATACAATGCCACTATTTTTCCCACTTATTCGAATTCCTATTCAAACCATACTCAGAAATTTAGCTACCTTAGTTTTGACCGCTGCTTTTCCTGCCTTAACGGCTCCGCCACTCTTCACGGTTTTCGGCTGCGACGTGTTTTCTACAGGCTGTTTTTTCGGGAGAGGTTTCACAGGCAAACTAGGCCTAGATTTGTCCAACGCTGCGAGAACCACGGCTTTGGATCCAGGCTGAAATTGATATGGGGATATGATGCGGAGATCGTTTGAGGATAGGAATCATTTTACCTTCAATTTCTCCGAACTTCTTGCCATAGCTTCGTACGAAAGATGAATCATAAAGCCAAGCACAGCTTCTTGGGCATTTTTACGGACGTCAGAATTGCGGTCCTCCAAATTGCTGAATAAGTGTGGCAAGCAAACCGTGAGTTCTTCTTTGGGTATTTGCTTGACCGCGACTGTGGGAAAGACAAACGAATTAGGCAACTCTTGAAATACGGTAAGAAAGAAGAGGGGTAAACATACTCAGTGGCAACTTTTGGGCTAGCCAATTCCACAGCTCAGATCTGAGAGTGGGAGATCCGGACTTTAAAGCATCCCCTATCATTTCGCCGTCGAAAAATTCCTTGTAGCCACATTGGTCGCCCCAAGTATTCATGCAGGCAATAGCCGCGGTTCGAATCCAGGTCTGAAAGTATTTGAAAAAGTATTATAATCTAGAGTACAAGGGATTGGATTTTAGTGGAATTAACTCCAGTCAATTCAGGGCGGAATTTTCACCTTAGAATCGCCCAGGCATTGAACAAATCCTGGAAATAGTGTGCGAATATGTTGTTTCGCTGGAGACCCCATAGCTATGGCTAATGTTTGACAAACGCCCAATGTTGACTGAGCTATTTTGCTGTTACTGTCCACTAATCTCAGGGCTAGACCTTGCGGAAGTTCGCCAATTGATCCCTTTATGAATCTCGCCTCTGTAAGCAGAGTGTTGATCTTTTGAAGCCCTTCGTTGCGGACCTGAAAGTAAGAAGCGATTTTTAATCAATGTTTATTCAAGGATCAATTAATCATTCAATCTCCATTCATCATACCTTCCAGTTCTTATCAGAAAGTTCATTGAGTAGACTTTCCGTTATTTGATTGCTGATATCTACTCTGGATACTAGATCGGCTATTTCAATCTGAGGGCTTGATTCCTTTTCGTCTACGTCTCCTTCTTCGTCTTCGTCAACTTTCCCCTTCTTGCCTTTACCGCCGCGGGTTGGAACCGGCGGGGATTCTCCGACGCGCTGAAACGAGTAGAACGCATGAAAAATGAGGCGATTTCTTTTCGAATAACAGAATCAGGCGTGGTTCTCCGATAATTAAAATCATCATAAATTATCCACCTTTTCACATTCTTGATCAATTTGTTGTTTCAAAGCTGGCTTTTCGTTCTCGAAGAATGTGAGGAGCGATTTTCCCATGTAAACGTACAGCGTGCCCAGGAGGGAAATGGCAGCGGTACGAACGCCAGGATTTGTAGCGGTCACCGCCTTCTTCATATTTTCCATCAGAGTCTTAGCGTTGATTCTTCAAGTAGAAGAAATATGACATAGAATTATGAGAACCGGTTCTTTCGATATGTATTTGAAGATTAAACAGCGTATAAACGTTCACTCACACAAATCCAAACTCTTCAACGGCTCTGGCAAGCCAGGACAAAGTTTCCTGCTGAACTTTAGGATTCTTTTGATTAAAAGCAAACTCCATGACTTCGTTAGCGACCGATTCCAAGCTGGTGGCTTCCGCGATTGAGAGTAGAGTCTCGCCGGCTGCTGCGCTGTTCTTGGCATCGCCAAGTTTCTCGGTTATATCCATGACGCAATACTCAGCGACGGTGCTGCAGGGTTAAAAAAAAATTAATGGAACGCAAATTCGGTTGAGAATAAATAAAATTCAGCTTAAAATACGATGCTGTACCTTGAAAAGCTGTAATTTTCAGCCAACATTTTCACCGTTTCAATACGCAGCTTGAGAACTTGAAAGTTGGTATCCTTCAGGCCAGGTTTCTTAGCCAATGTGCGAACGATAACTTGGGTAGATACATCGGCAGTCTCCATTTCTTTGACGATCTGATAAACAGAATGAAAAAAGCCTTATTATCGAACCATCAATTACTACCAGCTGAAAGAAGAATCCGCGAATAAATGATCTCCCAAAAGCACCTGAATCAATTGTTCCACGGCTCCCAAACGGGTCTTCCAATTGCCGTCTGTAAGTCCGGACAAAACTTCTGGGGGGAAAATCTGCGCTGCTAAATCGTCGATCTCTTCGCTACTGAGATTTCTCTCCACTGGCGCCTTTGCTGCGGCAGATTTCTTCGAGGCTAGTAAAAGAGAGGAATAAATTGGCCGATAATGAGGCAGTGACAATTCAACTAATCAGGCAAAGCTCAATATTCAAAGCACCTAAATTCGTCATGGAAGAAGCGGACGGTTTTTTGACGCCAGCTTTCTTCGCGGTAGTATTCGGCCTCTTAGTTTTTGCCGGAGCCGCGTTATCGTTCTCCTTGGATTTAGTGGGCGATTCTATCTTCGCAGGAGCAGTGTTCGGTCTGTCCCCACCTGCCTTTCTGACTGTAGGTAGTTTCACGATTATTACAGCCTTTTCGGAGCATTCTTTGATCTGTGGAATCACAGAATGGATTTTAGAAGACAGAAATCAACACACAGGTCAGAGTTTGGAATCTAAAAAGCTGATTTCTTGCCTTGACCATCTTCAGGTTATCCAAATCGGCGAGGAAAGGCGATATTGCTTTATCACCCACTAGTTTCATCGCCGTACCAACAGCTTCTGCGGAATTATCTCTCACGATTGGATCTGCACAAGAAAGAGTAACAGATTTTGAATAATTGCATTCTCTTTGTTCGCACCGATTCTATCTAGAATCCAAACTACCTGGTTCATTGAGAGTCTTGATTAGCATTCCAGTGTATGCTTTTAATAATTTTTTGTTCAAACTTGCTGGCGGAGTGCGTGTAAAACAGCGAGCGAGGAAGGCCGCAGTCTCTGCCTTGACAGAGGGATTCTTGTTCTCTAACGCTGCCAAAGAATCTTCCATGATGGCTTCAATACTTGTCTGTAAATTTGATCACAGTATTATCGGGATTTATCCTAGTTTAAGGATTCATTTTGAACTCACACTAAGGAATATCGCGTCCGCAGCTTCTCTCAGAGCTTGAACAACGTTCTGCTTCTTTTCGCGAAACTTTTCTAACACTGCCGGCAAGCAGGCCAAGGCATAGGGCTGAAATCGCTTTTTCAATCCAGTCGCTAGTCCGGCTAGACATTTGCCTGCTGTTGCTACTACCAGGACGTTAGAATCTTTGCTGATAATCTGTAAAGAGAGAAAAATAGTTGGAACGGTTTTCCCAAACTTTTAGAACTTTGAGTTCAAAATCTACCTTCTTCAAGGCTCGGATAACGTCGCCATAATCTCCGCTCTCAAGTTTCGGATTCTTGCATAGATTTTCCAGAAACTCTACTGCCTCCTTTCGATCCTGCCATTTCTTTGCCTCTACTTTCTCAAAGAAATCTTTTGGAAGTTTGGACAGAATGTCTACAGGGTCTATTAGCTCGTAAGGATCGATATCTGGGGCTGCCACATCGTCTTCCTCCTCTTCATCGCCTTAAGCATAAATAAAAGGTGATTAAAAATTGTTGAATTTTGAGAATTTTTCGAAATTTATCACCATAGTTACAAAAAAGGACTTCTGCTCACCTTCAACATCTCCTGGTGCCGAGTCAACGACAGAAGTTACTTTAGGCTTTTGTGATTTGAGATATCGAAGAGGAACGACTTTTTCACCCTTAAGATTGTTAAATTCCGTCTCCAATTCAGTTATCTGTACTTGTTTAAGCGTGTTAAGCTGTTGTTTCAAAGGCGCTCCGACCCACCTAAAGAAATGCAATAAATTAAGAAAAAAATTGCTGAAAAATTTTCGTACAAAAAATCAGAATAAATGATCGGAAAATTAATTTGCCTGTAAATTTCTATGACCATCGATTTTCCCTCTTCCCTAACGGACTTATCTCTGTCCTCCAGGAAGCTGGGCATTTTTTTGACCAGAGGTTTGATGCTGATTACTTTGGAGCCGAATTCCCTGTGAAAATTCAAGAAATTCATAAAAATTTTTGTTCCCTTCTTGACTTTGGTCGACTAATTTGAGCCCTGGTTACCTCAGGGCAAGCGTCAGCGTAGCTATACAAGCGGAAACTATTTTCGGGTTCTTGGCTTCTGTTCCTTTCAATAACTCCTCTTGGACAGCTTCGTGCTTTTCAATCTCAACGTACATCAGTGTTATCTGTACAGCCAACTCCTTGGTCTTTGTCTTAGGTGCGGCGATACATTTGGACACGATACCGCTCATTACTTCTCCAACTGTCCTACGATTCGAAGAGAAATTAAAAGGGAGCTTGAAACAGACTATTTCTTATGGAAAAATCCATTTTTGTTGCTTTATTCACTTTCTCAATGATTTTAACTCACTTTCCAGCCGCCGCGGCATTTTCAACGTAGGCCAAAACCGCCTCGAGCCCTTTCTCTTGGGCTACCGCGTTGCTGTCGGTAACAAACTTCTTTACAAGTCCAAGAAATTTGTTCCATTCCGGTGATTTCTCGTCGTCAATACGCTGGAAGATCTTGGTGCATTCTTCGTAACCGTGCAATCGAGCTTTCCATAACTAAATAATCATTCCATCTTGTTATAGAGCTTCGTTATAGTTGAAAAAACAAAAATTGGAAAATAGTAGCTGAGATGTTTTTACCTTATGCACACATCGATCCTCGACGGACAACTTAGTGTATTCTGTATCTTCTTCCATTTTAAAAATCCTGCGGAGTAAAATTTACATCTTGAAGAATTTTTGTGACTCGTTATTTACTTTCTTTTTCAAAAAACAAAATAAAATTAGGAAAAAAAAAAACGTCGACTACCCCTATTTTCGCGAGACGTTGGATATTTTTTCTATTTTTTTTTGTTGATTACGCTAAATTTTTCGATTACGAGTGAAATAAAGTGTCCCAAAAATGTGTCTGTACAATTGTTAAGATACAGAAGATGCTGTCTGATATATAAAAGGTTGAATTATTTATATATACCTAACCTGAGTGTGATAATAAAAGTATTGTGTTAAATAAAGTGAGAAAAATCGATAATTTTAATTCCGCAAGACGTAATAATTGTTGATTACTGAATCGGGTCAAGACTGAAGCCGTATTTGGTGTGAAAGATGTAATCGACCGTTAAAGGTAAAGAGAATACAGTTTACTTGAGAAAAATGAATCATCGCCAGAAAATGGACTTACCTCGGAGATCCTCAAGGCACGGAATTAAATAAGGGATATAAATTAGACAGGTTATCAAGCGGGTTTAATACACCACTTTTGTTCTTTTATAAAATGAAAATTAATATAGGAAATAAGGAGATGAAATTCACGAGGACATTAGACCCCCACTTTAACGGCAATCGCTTTATTGTAATTTTCAAATGGTTAATGCTGCTCTCTTGTAACTGTCAAGACAAAATCCAAACAAAAAAGACAAGGTGTTATGCCGCGTTCACGTGATCAGATGAAATTCAGGAAATGCTTGCAGCGATGGCGTAGTAGGATGTTTCCGTCGCCCGTTTAGGATGCTGCGTACAACTATACAGAGTCGATAGGCAGGGCGGGAAATGAGTTTGAATCTGATGACTGGCATTGATTGTTGCTTAGTGGCGACGCGTGTCGCATTGCGCCGTAACTATTTTATCGCTGATTCAAATACTGTTTGAAATAGTTTTATAGAGGATAGCGAGGCATGGATTTGGGCGTTATTTAAGGGATTGAGAATAAGGGAGAGAAATACAACATCTTCCTCTTCGAGGAAGAGAGGAGTCTGAGTTTCTCTTATATTCCCAATCTTTCTTATTCCCGATATATTTAACTTATCTTCAATATAGCGGTTGAATCAATATACGGATTAGTTTGATTTAATGATAAACCTTATTATCCATCCAGTTTTGAATAACATCTTCAAACTGACTTTCCTGGGTCGTAGTTAATATTGAAACAGAATGGAGATAAGAAATGAATAACGCCAGAGACAAAGTACGTGTTTGAAAAGATAGTCTGGGGAATCATAATAGCTAAGACACCAATTAGCTCCCCGCTAACGTAAGAACACGTCTTTCGCCCCCGCGAAAAGCCGGGCTTCCTATATAAGATAGTAGAAGAACGAAAATGGTCAGTTCCAAGTTCAGTCCAGTCTGTAACTATTCCACTGTGAGATATTAATTGTAAACTCTCACTCCATCAATAGAGCTATAAAGAAACAGCGGACTGCAGTCATGTTTCGTTTCCTGGTGCTCGTCAACGTTCTGTTGGCTGTTGTGCTGGCTGATCCGGAGCCAACCTGCCAGGCTCAGGATGACTTTACTGTGTGCCATTTGGAAGGAACTCTAACGGACGTAACGCAACAAAGAGAAAATCCCGATCTGAACATCCGTAACTTGGGTTTAGTATCAATAGCGCCTGGGGTCTTCAGAGCATTGTCCAAACTGCGGTCTCTTTCACTCAAAAGGAATGAGATTTCCAATATCGAAGTCGGTGCATTTGTCGGACTCTCGTCTTTGCAAGAATTGGACCTGACTTCTAACAAGATGAACCACATACTAGATGGGACTTTCATTGGGTTATCTAACTTAGATGGGTTATGGCTTAATCGCAATGAAATTTCCGCAATAAATCAGACCATGTTTTCTGGACTTTCACGTCTGACGTATTTGAATTTACAGCAAAATAAAATAACTAGCATTGCACCCAAGTCTTTTGCAAATTTGAGCCACTTGAAATGGCTTATCTTAGCTTCCAACAATGTGGCAGACGTAAGACCCAATGCTTTCGAAGGATTGGGTGAGCTTAAAGAATTATATATGGGCAATAACGGCCTGACATCACTGGTGCCAGATGCATTCAGAGGATTGTCCGAACTAGAGCTACTAGATCTTAGTGACAATAAAATTTCCACATTCCATACCAGTGCTTTTATTGGACTGAGTGCTGTGGTCAAGCTATTACCTGAATATAACAAGTTATTCGACATGAAAGACGGCGCATTTGAAGAACCTTCGTTGTTGCTGAGAGCTCAAGTTGGCCTTTGACAAAACCAATCACTCAAGGATCACTGACGGGGACTTGAACTTCAATCGTTCTAGATTATTTAGTCCGTTAAGACTTACATATAAAAACTTTCGATATTTCGAGATTTCCGAAGTATTGTGCAACCGATAAACTTTTTTATATCGAAATAATTTTATCGTATTTCATGGAAAATATATCGCTACCTATTAATCATTACCACTGCATTCCTTAATTCCGTCATTTATTGAAAGAATCTCAGGTCTCGTCAAATTGTGAACAAAACGAGCAACCAATCGTTTTTTCGAATAACAAGGCTGTTTTCTTACTGTATCTCACATTTTGTTTCTGATAACCAGTAGAAACAAATAGAAACAAGATTATACAACGAAGTCTTTGTAGATACATCGTTTTCTTAAATTCTACTTCAAGTATTAACAGTTTACTCCCGAATTTTGGAAGCTATGCTACTTCGAATATATTCTGATACCACAACTGCGTTTCGTATGATAAAAATCTTATCAGAGATCGTAGGTCATCTATATCTGCCGATGTTAAGCTTGCTGGACCGATGTCCGATAATCTCTGCACTATTGAAAATACGTTTTCATACCCGGAATATTCAACGCATTTTTATCAAATAAATCTACAATGTTAATCTATTGTCACTGATGATTGTTATGCAATTTCCAGACAACCGGTATCACTTGATTTATACTGTTATCCCGCTCATCCCCTCAATTATCAGTGATTCTATATTTGTTATTACTCATCAGAACGGAAGGACCCTAACCTTACACCGCATATAGAATATCACGACTTTCGGTAATCCTGCCCATAGTGTCAAGATACTAATCGCAAACATTATCCTCGTCATTTTCAATACTCCCCCATGCTTTGGGTCGTCTTCAGATATTTGCGTTCTATCTTGATAAAGCCGACCTTTAGCCAGTTTATTTATTTCATAACTATTTCATAACTATTGAAACGCCAATTGGCTCCCTACTACCGTAAAAACACGCCTTGAATCCCGGGAACGAGCTAAGCTTCTCAAATCAGATAGTGCGGCGACACAAATTGCTAGCTTTCAAGTTCAGTCCAGTCTGGAATTATCCCACTGAGGGATATTAATTGTGAACTCTCGTCCCAGCAGTGAAGCTATAAAGCAATACCGAACTGCAATCATGTTTCGTTTCATGGTACTCGTCAACGTTCTTTTGGTTGCTGTACTGGCTGACCCAGAGTCAACGTGCCAGATTGAGGATGGCTTTACCATATGCCACTCGGAAGGGATTTTAACGGATGTAACGCAACAAAAAGAAAATGACGAACTGTACATTTATAAGTTAGGTTTGACATCAATCAAGCCCGGGGCCTTCAAAAATCTTTCGATCACAAATCTACTGCTAGACCTTGGAAATAAAATATCGACTCTTCAACCTGAAGCTTTCACTGGACTACGGAGGTTGATCAAACTCAATCTTGAGGACAACTATGTTCAGCTGATCCCGAATTTATTCCAAGAATTACATCAGTTGGAGGATTTGGATATATCTTCAAATGAAATCAACCACATACCGGATGGTACCTTCAATGGGTTGTCGAAATTGAAAAGCTTAGAACTGCTGGGAAATAATATTACCGCGATATATCAAAATACCTTCTCTGGACTTCCCAATTTATCTATTCTATCACTACATTCCAACAAAATAGCTAGCCTTACGTCTCAGTCTTTTGAGAACCTAGGGAAATTGGAATATCTTCATTTGGAGAACAACAATATAACGGAAATAAATCCCAACGCCTTCGAACGTTTGAGTAAACTCAAACAATTACACCTCGACAGGAACCGCCTGACATTTTTAGCCGGAGAGACGTTCAAAGGATTGTCTGAACTTGAGTACCTGCATCTCGATGACAACAAGATTTCCACTATTCATACAAGTGCTTTCAACGGACTGAATCGTTTGATAAAGCTAGTTCTTCGCCGCAACGAAATTTCTGATATCAAATTCGGCTTATTCGAAGAACCCTCGTCGCTGAAATATCTTGATCTATCTGATAACAAAATCGACGATTTACCAAATGGAACTTTTAATAGGCTACACGAATTGCAGAGCTTGGACCTGATGAAAAATAATTTAACCGCGATATACCAAGATACGTTTTCTAGAGTTCCGCGATTGCTTCAACTATGGCTGGGTTTCAATAAAATAACTAGTCTCGCGCCTCAGACTTTTCAAAACCTGGGGCAATTGGAACACCTTTATTTGGAGAACAACAATATAACGAAAATAGAGGTCAACGCTTTCGAAGGTTTGGGTAAACTCAAAGATTTATATATTGAGGGCAATGGCCTGACATCGGTAGCACGAGAGACATTCGAAGGATTGTCGAAACTGCGGAGCCTCCATCTTAATAACAACAAGATTTCCACTGCAATCGAAACAGATACCTTTATTGATCTGAGTGGTTTGGAAGAGCTATTCCTCCAACACAATGAAATTTCTGATATCAAAATCGGCTCATTCGAAAAACTCTCGTCGCTGCGACATCTTGACTTGTCTTATAACAAGTTCGACCATTTATCAAATGGAACTTTCAACGGGCTATCGAAATTGGGAAGCATAAATCTAGCGGGAAATAATTTGACCGCGATATGTCGGGATATGTTCTCTGGATTTTCGCGGCTGTTCAACCTACGGCTATCGTCTAATAAAATATTCAATATTACGTCTCAAGCTTTTGCAACGCTCCCAAATTTGCTGTACCTGCATTTGGACAACAACAATATAACGGAAATAAAGTCTGACGTTTTCGAAGGCTTGGGCGAGCTCCAGGAATTACACTTGAATAGCAACGGCCTAACGTCAATAGCACCACAGACATTTGGAGGATTGTCGAAACTTTGGTATCTAGAACTTAGTGACAATAAGATTACCGTAATCCATACAGGGATGTTTATTGGACTGAGTATGTTGCACAAGTTACGGATGACAGATAACATCATATCTGATATCGAAGTCGGTGCATTTGACGGACTCTCGTCATTGCGAGAATTGTTCCTGACTTCTAACAAGATTAACCACATACCAGATGGGACTTTCAACGGGCTATCTAAGTTACAAGGGTTACATCTTGAACGTAATGAAATTTCCATAATAAATCAGACCACATTTTCTGGACTTCGAAATCTGAGACAGTTAGCTCTACAACAAAATAAAATAACTAGCATCGCACCCAAATCTTTTGCAAATTCAAGCCACTTGGGAATTCTCAACTTATATTCCAACAATGTGACGGAAATAACATCCGAAACTTTTCAAGGCTTGGGCGATCTCGTATATTTGAACATAGCTAACAATAGTCTTGTATCAATTTTGCGCGATGCATTCAGGGAATTGCGGAGATTGAGAATATTACAACTTCATGATAATAAAATTCGCATTTTACCAGCTGGTTTATTTACCGGACTTTCCGAATTGAGAATTCTAAATCTTTCTGATAACAATTTGACTATAATTGATAGAGCGGACCTGCAGTTGCCAAATTTCACTACAATCGATCTATAAATCACTCGGGCAACTCATTTTCCAATCTGCACGATAATTCATACTTTTTTGCAGCTCTTCCGTTTCATGCCGATATATTCAGAGGTGTAATTTAATATCGCAGAATCTTAGAGTAATTATGTACTCCTCAAACTGTCGAATAAATGTTTAATTATGAGATTTGACTATTTTTTCCATCTGCTTAGGTATATTATTTTATTACATTAAGTTATCCAAGTTGTTTGTTGCCGAGTTACTGACTGTAGCCAATAATCATAAATTATGGCACATGCTGAGATTCACCGAAATCAGCTGTATGTTCTGAAGAAGAACGTTTGAGATCTCAAGATTATGGATAGGTATATATAAGTTATTCGATTCTCACGGATTCGTGTTACCTGCCATTTGGAAGAAACTCTAACGGATGTAACGCAACAAAGAGAAAATCCCGATCTGAACATCCGTAACTTGGGTTTAGTATCCATAGCGCCTGGGGTCTTCAGAGCATTGTCCAAATTGCAGTCTCTTTCACTCAAAGGGAATGACATTTCTAATATCGAAGTCGGTGCATTTGTCGGACTCTCGTCTTTGCAAGAATTGGTCCTGACTTCTAACAAGATGAACCACGTACTAGATGGGACTTTCATTGGATTATCTAACTTGGGTGGGTTATGGCTTAATCGTAATGAAATTTCCGCAATCAATCAGACCATGTTTTCCGGACTTTCACGTCCGGCATATTTGAATTTACAGCAAAATAAAATAACTAGCATTGCACCCAAGTCTTTTGGAAATTTGAGCCACTTGAAATGGCTTATCTTAGCTTCCAACAATGTGGCAGACGTAAGACCCAATGCTTTCGAAGGATTGGGTGAGCTTAAAGAATTATACATGGGCAATAACGGCCTGACATCACTGGTGCCAGATGCATTCAGAGGATTGTCTGAACTAGAGCTACTAGATCTTAGTGACAATAAAATTTCCACATTCCATACCAGTGCTTTTATTGGACTGAGTGCTGTGGTCAAGCTATTACCTGAATATAACAAGTTATTCGACATGAAAGACGGCGCATTTGAAGAACCTTCGTTGTTGCTGAGAGCTCAAGTTGGTCTTTGACAAAACCAATCACTCAAGGATCACTGACGAGGACTTGAACTTCGATCGTCCTAGATTATTTAGTCCGTTAAGACTTACGTATAAAAACTTCCGATATTTAGAGATTTCCGAAGTATTGTGCAACCGATAAACTTTTTTATACCGAAATAATTTTATCGTATTTCATGGAAAATATATCGCCCCCTATTAATCATTACCACTGCATTCCTTAATTCCGTCATTTATTGAAAGAATCTCAGGTCTCGTCGAATTGTGAACAAAACGAGCAACCAACTTGTTGCTTTACGACTCAATTGCAATTATCATGTGAACTACGCTTACATGACACATTACTCTATTTAGTCCAAGATCTAATGTTGTAAGATATATGTATCACTGATTGTACAGGACTGATCCTTTTCACCAATTCGGTGGTATTCAGATAAACTGAACGTATTCTGATGATACTTATAATTTAACATAGTATGATATGATAGTACATAATTACATAATAATTGTTCTTCTCATTATATAAATAGAACCACAAAAAGTTCCTTATCGAGTTATACCGTTTTTCCGAATAAGAAGGCTGTTTTCTTACTGTATCTCACATTTTGTTCCTACTGAAAACTCTGATAACAAGTAGAAACAAGATTATATACAACGAAGTGTTTGTATCTACATCGTTTTCTCAAATTCTACTTTAAGTATTAACCAGTGCCGGATTTACAAATTTGCCGCCAGTAGGCTGTTCAATTTTTGCCGCCCCTACCTACCTCTGAAATTCGATACCCTAGTTTTTTAAATTTATAGGAATGATTAATAAAAAACAAATGAGTAAAAATTACTAAATTTAAATTGTAATATTGAAACACTATTGAAATATTTTAAAAATTCATGATCACCAAAATATATTTTACAGAGCGTTTAGTGATTTTTCATTCTTTTTTTTTCAAATTTGTCGCCCCCTAAAATCTGCCGCCCTAGGCTCCAGCCTACTTAGCCTGCTGGTAAATCCGGCACTGGTATTAATAGTTTACTCCCGAATTTTGGAAGCTATGCTACTTCGAATATATTCTGATACTACAGCTGCGTTTCGTATGATAACAATTTTATCAAAGATCGTAGGTCATCTATTTCTGCCGATGGTAATTAAGCTTGCTACGCCAATGTTCGATAATCCCTGCACTATTGAAACTACGTTTTCATACCCGGAATATGCAACCCATTTTTATCGAATAAATCTACAATGTCAATCTATTGTCACTGATGATTTTTAGGCAATTTCCAGACAACCGGTGTCACTTGATTTATACTGTTATCCCGCTCATCCCCTCAATTATCGGTGATTCTATATTTGTTATTACTCATCAGAACGGAAAGATCCTAACCTTACACCGCATATAGAATATCACGACTTTCGGTAATCCAACTCATAGTGTTATGATACTAATCGCAAACATTATCCTCGTCATTTTCAATACTCCCCCACGCTTTGGGTCGTCTTCAGATATTTGCGTTCTATCTTGATAAGGCCGACTTTTAGCCAGTTTATTTATTTCATAACTATTTCATAATTATTGAAACGCCAATTGGCTCCCCACTACCGTAAAAACACGCCTTGAATCCCGGGAACGAGCTAAGCTTCTCACGTCAGATAGTGCGGCGACACAAATTGCTAGTTTTCAAGTTCAGTCCAGTCTGGAATTATCCCACTGAGGGATATTAATTGTGAACTCTCGTCTCAGCAGTGAAGCTATAAAGCAATACCGAACTGCAATCATGTTTCGTTTCATGGTACTCGTCAACGTTCTTTTGGTTGTTGTACTGGCTGACCCAGAGTCAACGTGCCAGATTGAGGATGGCTTTACCATATGCCACTCGGAAGGAATTTTAACGGATGTCACGCAACAAGAAGAAAATGACGAACTGTACATTTATAAGTTAGGTTTGACATCAATCAAGCCCGGGGCCTTCAAAAATCTTTCGATCACAAATCTACTGCTAGACCTTGGAAATAAAATATCGACTCTTCAACCCGAAGCTTTCACTGGACTACGGAGGTTGATCAAACTCAATCTTGAGGACAACTATGTTCAGCTGATCCCGAATTTATTCCAAGAATTACATCAGCTGGAGGATTTGGATATATCTTCAAATGAGATCAACCACATACCGGATGGTACCTTCAATGGGTTGTCGAAATTGAAAAGCTTAGAACTGCTGGGAAATAATATTACCGCGATATATCAAAATACCTTCTCTGGACTTGCCAATTTATCTATTCTATCACTACATTCCAACAAAATAGCTAGCCTTACGTCTCAGTCTTTTGAGAACCTAGGGAAATTGGAATATCTTCATTTGGAGAACAACAATATAACGGAAATAAATCCCAACGCCTTCGAACGTTTGAGTAAACTCAAACAATTACACCTCGACAGGAACCGCCTGACATTTTTAGCCGGAGAGACGTTCAAAGGATTGTCTGAACTTGAGTACCTGCATCTCGATGGCAACAAGATTTCCACTATTCATACAAGTGCTTTCAACGGACTGAATCGTTTGATAAAGCTAGTTCTTCGCCGCAACGAAATTTCTGATATCAAATTCGGCTTATTCGAAGAACCCTCGTCGCTGAAATATCTTGATCTATCTGATAACAAAATCGACGATTTACCAAATGGAACTTTTAATAGGCTGCCCGAATTGCAGAGCTTGGACCTGATGAAAAATAATTTAACCGCGATATACCAGGATACGTTTTCTAGAGTTCCGCGATTGGTTCAACTATGGCTGGGTTTCAATGAAATAACTAGTCTCGCGCCTCAGACTTTTCAGAACCTGGGGCAATTGGAACATCTTTATTTGGAGAACAACAATATAACGAAAATAGAGGTCAACGCTTTCGAAGGTTTGGGTGAACTCAAAGATTTATATATTGAGGGCAATGGCCTGACATCGGTGGTACGAGAGACATTCGAAGGATTGTCGAAACTGCGGAACCTCCATCTCAATAACAACAAGATTTCCACTGCAATCGAACCAGATACCTTTATTGATCTGAGTGGTTTGGAAGAGCTATTCCTCCAACACAATGAAATTTCTGATATCAAAATCGGCTCACTCGAAAAACTCTCGTCACTGCGTAATCTCGACCTGTCTTATAACAAGTTCGACCATTTATCAAATGCAACTTTCAACGGGCTATCGGAATTGGGAAGCATAAATCTAGCGGGAAATAATTTGACCGCGATATGTCGGGATATGTTCTCTGAATTTTCGCGGCTGTTCAACCTACGGCTATCATCCAATAAAATATCCAATATTACGTCTCCAGCTTTTGCAACGCTTACGAATTTGCGGTACCTGCATTTGGACCACAACAATATAACGGAGATAAATTCTGACGTTTTCGAAGGCTTGGGCGAGCTCCAGGAATTACACTTGGATAGCAACGGCCTAACGTCAATAGCACCACGGACATTTAGAGGATTGACGAAACTTCGGTATCTAGAACTTAGAGACAATAAGATTACCGTAATCCATGCAGGGACATTCATTGGACTGAGTATGTTGCACGAGTTACGGATGACACGTAACATCATTTCTGATATCGAAGTCGGTGCATTCATAGGACTCGACTGGTCATTGCGAGAATTGGCCCTGACTTCTAACAAGATTAACCACATACCAGATCGGACTTTCTACAGGCTATATCTTTTAGAAAGGTTACATCTTGAAAGTAATGAAATTTTCACAATAAATCAGACCACATTTTCTGGACTTCGATTTCTGAGAGAGTTATCTCTACAACAAAATAAAATAGCTAGCATCGCACCCAAATCTTTTGCGAATTTAAGATACTTGGGATATCTCGACTTATATTCCAACAATGTGACGGAAATAACATCCGAAACTTTTCAAGGCTTGGTCAATCTCGTATACTTGAACATAGCTAACAATAGTCTTGTATCAATTTCGCACGAGGCATTCGGGGAATTGCGGGAATTGAGAATGTTAAAACTTCAAGATAATAAAATTCGCATTTTACCAGCTGGTTTATTTACCGGACTCTCCGAATTGAGAACTCTAAATTTGTCTAATAACAATTTGACTGTAATTAATAGAGCGGACCTGCAGTTGCCAAATTCCACTGCAATCGATCTATAAATCACCCGGGCACCTCATTTTTCAATCTGCATGATAATTCTTACTTTTTTGCAGCTCTTCATGCCGATATATTCAGAGGTGTAATTTAATATCGCAGAATCTCAGAGTAATTATGTACTCCTCGAATGTCGAATAAATGTTTAATTATGAGATGTGACTATTTTTTCCATCTGCTTGAGCATATTATTTTATTACATCAAGTTATCCAAATTGTTTGTTGCCGAGTTACTGACTGTAGCGAATAATCATAAATTACGGCACACGCTGAGATTCACTGAAATCAGCTGCATGTTCTGAAGAAGAACGTTTGAGGTCTCAAGATTATGGGTATGTATAAGTTATTCGATTCTCGCGGATTCCTGTTACTCGTTTGTCGCCTGTGTTATTTTCAGCTAATGGATTAATAATAGGTAGTGTAACAGACTCGTGTCGCTAGATCCTAGAATGAACGATTTCTCATTAAGGATGTCCAAACTGATTTAAGGACTAGGCCAAAGAAATTCATCTCACGATTTCCAAAACAGTATCGTAGTGTCCCATTTGCATTTCTATACATCTACGTGACGTATGCCTAGAATGCTCGAGACCAACGCTGGCTCTCACAGCTCTGAGAATGACGATATCTTCGCGATATACGAATAACTAGAATTCGGTGGATATTACTTATCGTCAAATAAAATTATGTACTAGCTTATGTAACTAATTAATCAAAAAACGAGACGAAAGGAATATATTTCCTTACCAATGAGTACATACATTATTTATTTACCGACAACTTCTCTGTGGTCAGACTATTTCTATTACGATGCCTGTTATATCCGTATTTCGTTAACGCAACTCCCATGTAAACTCTCTGACGCCACATGGGCCACTGACCCCACGACAGATTCCATTACCCTAGGTCAGTGCTCGTCCTTGCTCGATTTTTCACTGCAGTGGGGTTGCGAAATGACATTGCCATCTCGCGGTCGAATCGACGAACTAATTTTACCGCAAGCATGAGCCGTATTGTATGCAACTTGCATGCCAGTCCTACAATTCTAAAGTAGAAAGCATTATCTGTTGATACCTTGTACGGGAAGCAAATGAAAAGACTCGTTCGATTGCAATAGAAAAACATTATTTTTTAAAATTATTAAGGTATAATTACAAATTATACATAAATATATTTAGTATTAATATTGTAACGATGCTGCCTGCCTCCGCAAGTTCTCTCGCTTCTTTACCTGCGTCTATCTAGCTTCGGCGACTAACTCAGCCATAATTACGAACAGTTAGACGACGAATGTTTGAATAAAATTCGGTATAGAAAGATCGTCGTTCGGAACGTGGGTGTCTAGTCGAGGCCATATTGATTTTTTGAAATGTCGAATAGAGAGGTGTGGTTAATTTGCTCCTGTTTAATGTTTTCATGTATGAAATGATGGGCCGGTGTTGTAACAAGGTGTTGTATAAAAAAAAATGTGGGAATTAAGTGTGTATAGGTATTTATCTAAAACATAAATACAGTGGCAGACCGCGGGCCACATAAATAATCCGCGGTTTAGTCATGTATAGAATTTTCTCATTTATTCGGTTAGGTTAGGAAATCCGTAACCCTTATTATTATCATCCGTATGAGAAATAAATATCCATGCAGCTACGGCTATACGCTCTGCTACTCCTAGCTACCACAGGTATAACCGCCTAGTAGTGGGGATTTTTATTTATCATAATCGCGTTCTGGCGCGTGGTAGAGTGTCGTCCCGAACAGCAGCTCGCTAGTTTATTGTCACAAACGGCAGTCTTAAATCATCGTAAATGAAGAAACCGAATGAAGAAACGGGGGGGAAAAAAAAAATTAAACCAAAACAAAACAAGCGCGCTATATAATCCGTGTGTAAACTTAGAAAAAATAAATAAATAAAAAAGGAATAATAAATACCCGAAAAGAAAAAACGAAGATAAGAGAAAAAAAAGAACAACATAATTTCGTGGGCGTACCGCCGCGTGTATAATGAGCAGCTGGACGGAGAGGATGCATCGACGAGCGGCGACGTTAGGAAACGTGGTGACAAGCTGTGGTCACCCGTCCTCGGTCCCGCCGTATCCTCGGCGTCTCGAAAAGTCAGTTTATCCAATATTTCGCAATTCATTATCATTTCGAATGAACGAAAATTCTCCGATAACAGTAACCTCACATACTGTCTTCCTCTCAAAAAAGAAAAAAAAACAAAAAAAAATAAAACAAAAAATTTAAAAAACCTCAACTCTCCATATTTCAGGGTGAAATTCGGAGCCCCCTTAGACGAAGTCTGCAAAAATGATATACCCGGTCCATTATTGGTAAGAATCTCTTCATTTTCTCTAATAAATTCCATCGTTTTTTTCTTCTCATTATTTAGCATTTCTAATTTCGAAGCTTATCTTCTCTCAAAATCTCTCTCTTCTTTTTCTCTTTCCATATTTCACGCAAATCGTTTTATTTGATGAAATTCATTTTTTTTTCTTCTGGTTTTTCTTTCTTTTTCTTTCATCTCCCCGTTATTTCAGGTTCTGATATTAAAATTAAACAAAGAAGCGCCGTTGAGAAAGGATGTGTTCAGAGCGCCGGGTCATCAGGGGAACATGAAAAAGTTAATACACTTTTTGCAGACCGGTAGATTAGTGAACATGGATAATTTCAGTGTCTACACTATAGCCAGCGTGCTAAAAAAGTTCCTAAGAAAAATACCCGGCGGTGTATTCGGCAGGGAAGGTGAACAGCAGCTATTTACCGTTATACAATTGGACAGTGTAGAGCAACAGAGGGACCAGATTCACAAGCAAGTATATTACGGCAAAATTTGGGACCTTTGTTTTTATCGATCATAAGATAGAGGAGGAAAGACTTCTATCCAGACGTAAACAAGTTGCGGATAAAGATAAGAAGACTGCGATTCCTTATCCTTCTTCATTTTCATTGACTGGCTCCACTCGTTTGCTCATTTTTAATCTTTTCACAAACTTCCAGGTATCAGTCAGACTTTGAATTGCTAGGAATGAATTTAGATAAAATTTTTCAAGGAACTAGGAGGTCCGATTCTTTGTAATCTATTACTCGAACTATGGTTATCAGCAAAATGAGCTTCTAGATTAAGATAACGTCAAGCCTTGTGCGATAATTAGAAGTCTGGATCTTTGAATACACATTGAATAGTTTCCTTTGATAACACCGTCAAAAACTGAGTAGAAAATTTAAACGGGATCCTTTTTTTCAAACAGATTAATCACATCTCTACCAGTCTACACTCAACGTCTGCTCGTATTATTGTTCGGAACGTTCAGAGTGGTGGCTGTAAACAGCGAGAGAGCTCGTACCGGAATGTCGAGTGAAGCGCTCGGGGTTTCTGTGGCTCCTTCGTTTTTCCAGAGCTGTGTAAGCGATGGGAAAACCGCCAAGATGGAGGATGTACTGAGGTTTAAGGTAGTCCAAATTTTTCTGACTCATTAGTGGTATAATAAAATTGCGCTAAAAACAGCGAATGAATTTTGTAGAGCTGAACCGATCATTGAGTGAGTGAATTCTTTGACGATTCTTTACCATAAATATTGTACAACGAATTTTTGATGCATGAAGAGCGATGCTCAGTTGCTATGCTATATCGTATGACCATATTTGTTTTGTGTTTGCCTACAATCACCATCAGGCGGAGGTCTCAGTAAGTTTAATCAAAACATTATCAATTGTGTTACATATCTAAATGTTTGACTTTTATACTCTTCTACCAAGTTTGCCGACACGTATTCACTTCTTATTCCTCTTGTGTCTGATAGTGTAAGATATAATGTTTTGCTCTACAGGTAATAGTAAACTGCTATTGTCCCACGTCCACACTATTGTTTTGAAATATAATGCGCTTCTTCTTGTATCGAACATTCTTCAAGTTTCAAAACTCATAATCATCCATAAGCTAAAAAGGCGTAGTTGAAAATTCACTATGGAATTTTCAGTCAATTTACAATTATTCAAAATATATTTCATCCAAGTTGTGCCATACATAGAAACTAAGAGCCAACAATCTTAATTATATCACTCGTAAGCATGTGGCGTGAAAAATTTATTCCAAACTTTCACAGGCTATAGTTTCGACAGATTTTTATACTCTGCACTTGTTTGTGCCTCTTTAGATCTGTATATAATTGGATACTTGTATGCCCCCCTCTTCCCCGCCCCCAATTATCTCTCACCTTTAGTTCTTTGGTTTTAGCATTATTAATTACTATAAATGTATTCATTTTGAGTCTATTATATCCGTTACTTAAAAAAATACTGCTAGTACCATTTTATTGTGAAACGTATGCAATGAATTTTTGAAAGTAAGAGTCAGGAGTTGGCAAACAATATTTATTCATATTGAATTTCTCCAGGTTGCAACACGAATAATGAAGTTTATGATTGACAATTTTGGAGTATCAAATTTGTTTGGGAGAGAAAACTACGAGTTCTATGCTCGTATAACTGGGAGAATTTTGAAGGTGGAAGAAGACTGGATTTTTAGCTTTCGTTATCCCCCTGATACGGTGGTTTCTAGTGAGTATTTTGTATTTTTCATTTTGACTGGTCAAATTTATCTACAGAATAATATTTCGTTACTCTTGAAACGCCGTGTTATACTGTGAATACTATGATACAATAAATAGTATTCGAAGTGAATAAAAAAAAAAAAAAAAAACGAAAGAAAGAGATACGAAATTTAAGTCCGATCATTAAATTGCAGGACAATTATCACTAGAAGCAGAAAAGACTTGGCTACAGTATGAATGTGAAAGATGGGGCCTGAAATTTAATTTAGAATGTAAGTGTAGAAAAACAAAAAAACACAAATCATCCTTCAATCTATTTATCCGCATGCGTAGAACATAGAAATCAATATTAATCCATCGATAGTTAGTCATTTCTAAAACACTTCTAGATATCAAAAGATGGAAAAAAAATCTTATGAATAAAAAAAAAAACAACAACGAAAGTAAACAAAAGTAATCTCATTCCAGCTATGTCTCACCAAGAAGAATCGCAATCGACACCGGCTCTAATCCATGTGCCAGAATCGCTGGATCTCACTTCATCCCTCGGAATGATACCCGAGAACACTTTGCTCGAGAGTTATACGCGGCTTTCAGTTAGTCTCGAAGAAAATGGTTTATTTCAGGTGAGTTGCGCTCGATTCTCTCATACATATTAACAGCTTTGACGGATATTGAAGAAATATAACTAGATCTTCAACGTCTTGATCATTTTCTCACAGGCATCAAGCAGATCGTCTAGTAACGGTAGCCATCACTCTAGGCATGCCGGTATGACATTAGACGAACTAAGAGCAGTAAACCGGTATGCAGAGAGCACGAAGAGTCTCAGTTATTTGCCGCAGGTAGGGGTGGGAGAGGCATAGAGTTTTTAATATTGTAGACATTTAGTTATTGTATGTATTTCACTTTGAGATAAACATTCCAGTTTGTTTTCAAAGTACCTATTATACGTGTGTGAATAGAAGATTAATAATGTTCTTGGACAAATAATGCTGCTTGACGTTAAAACGCGAGAATCTCATCTGATATCTACACTATCAGAATAAATATGTAGATGAAATTGAAAGAAGACTACGAACAAAATGACGGAACGAAAATGAGTTATTAATTAGATCGACAAAACGTGTTATATAAGTAACGATAAAACTTCCACAAAAAGAGAATCTTTAGTCTGAATAGAATAGATATGAAATATCACGAAAGTTTAATCATGGATAAATGATTGAGTTCAAACTTGAAGAGATACTTTTGCCTCAAAAAGAAATCAATCGAATTTGATAAGATCTGCATCTATAAATCAATTAGACCCAAGAATCTTTATAATATAATTCCATAAAATGACGTAATAGTTTGTTAGCATTAATCATACACCTATTCGATATTTCGTAGCTCTGTATGTCTGTAGCGTACAAATCTCATTATTTTATACTTCAAACGTAATATCGCCTCGAACGTTGTTTGTTGAATTTTTTTTTTTTTTTTGCTTCTGGTAGGATACGATTCTATTTCTATTAATTTTGCTACTACTGATAATTCCTATACTTATCTATTTAATTAATGTTAGATTAAAATTATTCAACACTATCAATTTATAGCATCACAAAAAAGAAAAAAAAAAAAAAAAACCAGTTCGTTTTAGTTTAGACCTGATAATAATATGCCATCTGCAGTATTAATTTCTTACAATAGAGTATAACATCTACTACATACATTATACACAACTTGAATAGAAACACTGTTCAGATTTGAATAACAAAAATTTAGTATCTTTTTTCTCGTTTTTTGCGATATAATTTTTCTAATTTAGGTAAATTACAACACATTACTACAATTGTATTTAATCATATTATTAGCTTAGATGTGCATGCTTATTGATATATTGCTATTAAACGATACTACCTATATTATTACTGGACTAAGAGAAGACTGATTGGTCAGTGAATAGATTAGCTTGAAATTTCTTTCATTATGCATTTATATGAAGCTTGTTACCGTAAGCAATCTTAGAATAATTACTTACCACTCTATATGTATTCAGAAACTGAATCAGCCAAAGAAATGAAATGAAAAGAAAAGAAAGAAAGCAAGCATAAAAACAGGATTAAAACTTGTCACAAATGTACGAAGGAGCTGATTGACTCGAGTATCGAAAATATTGTTCTATTGAAATGAATTGACTTTATAACGTGAAGGATACAATTGTTTAACAATTTAACGGCTGAGGCTTGATCTACCAAAGATGGCTTATGCTTTTTTTACTACCATTTATAACATAATTATACTATTACTATTATTATTGTCATTATCATTGTCTTTTTTCTTGTGATTATTAATTATTACGTTAATTATTAGTCACTAGCCAAATTTCGTTTGCTTTGCTGCATAATGTGTTTGTGAAGCACAACAGTATAATTTGTATATTAATTAAAATAATTATTGTTCTATGTCACTAGTGGTGGCGTGGTGTTTGTATGTATTGGTATTTTAGAAGTAGATACAATTGTAACTTGAAATTCTACCTAAATTAGTCAAGCATACAGAAATTAGTCATACAATAATAATAAGTATACCATAGCTATATCTAATCTGATGTTTAGTTTCTTCAATAAATATGGCAGAAACTAAGCACAATGTAGTTTGTAAAACTTTGAGTTTGGTCTAGCTCTAGGTAATCTGAAACGAAAATATTTTCTAGTATTAATAATATCGATTTATATATCTACTTCTAAATACCGCGATGTGCTTTTTGTTTTTATTCGCTTTGGATTTAGGACCGTAGACAGGAAAATTAGATCGTTGCAATTTGCTGATTTAATTGTTTTGAGTGAAATTTATCATTCCTATAATTTCACGAGATGAGTTATTCCTTTTCTATTTTTTTTTCCTCCCTGAGAAGCTTTTTTCAACATATCTCACTCTCCTTACTCGAAAAATTTTCATCTGACTTTAGTTTATTGTATTAAAAATCAAGAACTGTCTCACTTTTCTGAATTCGGCATAAATCTTTAATTGTATATAATATAAATGATTCAAAATACCTAATAGTATAATGCAAGCATTGCATGATGATTGTAAACGTAAAAGAAGAAAAAAAAACGAAAAAAAAAAAAGAAAAAAACATTATAAGGAGACTGATACCTTTATGTAATTTTTCTAGCTTACAATAATTAGACTACACACTACTTTAAATTGTATATACAAAAAAAAAACAATTAATTACCAAAAAACCTTGTATCACAAACATTAATAGATATTAATACATTGATGAATTTTTTTGTTGTTATTTGCTTTTTCAGTGCACACTAGTTATTTTCAAAATTTTTTATATCACAATTCAAAATTCGTTTCATGCACGTATTCCACTTCACATATTACGTATATTAGCTAATTTTGTATCACTTGCTTACATGCACGTTCGCACGTTGATGTACAGTAAATCACTTGTTATCATTATTATTGTTGTTATCTATTTTTTGAAAATAATTAGTGCCACTATTTATTGGCACCTATTTTATTTTCCTATATCACAATACTTACTTACCAATTAATACTATATTAATATTCCATCACACATACAGAGGGGTGATCTCTGTACAGTTTTGCCTTATACCCTTTATCTCGATTTCATTAATTCAAGCATCATCTTGTTTTTCAAACTCATTTAAAATCACAGTATTATCCATAACTCACAAAAATATATCACGATATATACAATACTATTCAAAAACATGTACTGATTTTCCCAATTTAATATGTTCAATCAATTCAATTGTTTACATTATTCAATACAATATTTACATACTCTCATCCGTCTCATTGGTTATTCTTCTAAATCTATTTTAAATAAATAAAAAAACCTTTCGTCTCTCTCTAGGTGCACGAAAGACAAACAGCGAGAATGAGGACTAGATCAGAATGGTTTCTAACGCCAGTCGGTGAGAGAATTGCTACAACAGACAGCGACCCGACAGCTATGCATATCTTGAGAGGATCGAACAGATCGTCTTCTGGTAATATAGGTAGGATATCTTTGGGATTTGATGTCAAGAAATTGATGAAATGATACTAGAGGGTAGTTTTATTTCAAACGAACTGCAGCGACATTGAAATTATCATTTTTTTTTTTACAGCTACTGGGCTGAGCGCTAGTGCGGAATCTGTGAAACGACCGAGCCTGCGGAGAACATCATCTAGAGAAAAATCACGATTACATAGGAGTTCATCTCGAAGGAATAAAGAGAACGGAGCAAAGGTACGAGCTGTTGAGGCGTGTAAGTCTCGTTCCTCAGAAGTATCCAAAGCAAAGACTGTTAGGGTTTCTCTAGACCAACCGGCTGAGAAAATGTTGAAAAATAATGAAGAAATGCCAAATGAAAGAGAAGCACCAGTTGCGCAGAGGACCGAGAGTCCGATAGGGCCGCAGGATTGCACGGAAATGGACGTGCAGACTTTTCACGTTACGTTAACTTATAAACCAAGGATATAGGCAGCTAGTATGAAAAGAAACGAAAGAAAAGAACGAAAATCTATAGTTCAAAATTACGAGAGATAATTTGTTGAAATCAGGGCTAGACTTCAATCTCAAATATTGAAGCAGGCGTCATAAAAGTTATGACTTTGAAATAAGAGGTACAAGCCGTTAACAATTCAACTCTAAACTATTGGGGCGAGGAAGAAAAAAATATTGAAAATTGTAGAAAGGATATGAGCGGATGCGATATATAAGTACGAAAAATTTTTGCATTTAGCATTAAGCTCTTTGGAAAATCATTTTTACACTTTATATTTCTGTCCTAAAATTGAAAACTACCAAATCTACCATTCCAAATGCATTTAGTAAGTCCTAATTTAATCTGTTCTACAATTTAAGTGAATTATGGCAGCAAACTGAGTTTTTCATTTGCTGAAAAGCTTGAATATTTCATCATTTCGTATTATCCATGACTTCAAACTATACATACATACTTTATATGTATATCTATATCCATATTTTGCACAAATTATTCACCACTCTTAAATCTATTTTAATTTCTATACTTATTTTCCTAAACTACTTACACGGTAATTGTAAGTAATTGACAATATCAATGGACTATTAATTTTCTCACAATTAAAAAGTAAGTTAGGTACATACATACATACATACATACATGACTTTGATCGTAAGTTTTTTTTTCTTTCTCTTATTCTATTATGTCTCAGCATCGGACAAAATCGAATATCATTTAGCCACTACAACAAAAGTGTTCGTGAGTTAGATTAATTAAATATATTTAATTGAATGCGAGCGTTTGATTCGGTGTATCGTACGGCATGCACACGCTCGCTTTAAGTATCGACGACTATGCCTAGCGTGAGGGATTTTGACTAACATACATAAATACATACATGGATATTTCAAGGCGAACATTAATTGATGTGTTTGTATATTTATCGAATGGGTGAATTGAATTTCGATGTACCTAACTGTGTAACACCAATAATTGAGTAGTATGTACGTAAAGAAGTACATGTCTTATATAGAAGAAATTATTACCTAACTTAAACGTAAAGTAACTATAAAAACTATTGTTAACGTATAACATAATAATTAACTCACAGAATCCATATTGATATAATACCTAAACTAATGCTAACATTGTCAATTCATGTTTTTTAACTCAAGGAAAGATACTGCGGTACTGAACGATGAACAGTACACGTCTTAGTCAGTCTTTAGGTATTAATTATGAATTGCGGATTTGAGCAAGCACCCAACCCCCACCCTAGGCTAAATAATATTGAGAATGAAAAGTGATAAAATAAAATATTGTTACGTTACATTATTTCGATAATAATCGGTAGAGTCGGTTCATTTTCGTATAACATATATACTATATGTGTGTGTGTCTATTATTTATGAGGGAAAACAAAAAAAAAAAACAAACAAACCAAACAAAAGTCTTGGGAGCAGCTATTTTATATGTATTATAAATAAAGACTAAAGCGATACACATACCTGTACAGGATTAGGAAAATTACAAATCGTTGAGCCAATACTGAATAAAAAAAAATAAAAAAACAATCTTTACAAAGTAATAATGGAAAAAGAAATATTGGGTAATGGCTTATAACGAAACATATCCACCTGCGCAAAGGCAGCAGCATAACGACTTATTATATACAAAGCTAAGGAAGTTCATTGAATTTAATTGTGTATTTTTATTTTTCTTCTTTTTTTTTTCTAAATAGTAAAACGAATTAAACTGATTAATGACAAAGCGCACAGTGCAGCTGAAATTCAAATTATATTATTAAATAATCAATTATTGTTCATTATCATTCAATTAATTGATAAACTAGCTATTTCAAAGATATACATAATATACTACATTCATACGCAAGTAAAAAATTAACAGTTACGCCAATATAAATTCGAAAGCCTACACATACCTATACATTTGACTGAACATTTTCATCCATCATTTGAAATTAAGAAATGGTTAAAAGTCATTTTTTTTTTCTCTCCTTTCTCTCTCTCTATTATTCCGCAAGATTCCAATTTAAATAATTCACAGGATTTTAATACTGAATTGAGTTTGTGAATGTATGATTTTAATATTTTACCATATAACTTTAACTATAAATTGGAAAACAGCATAGCATTGCATATACATGAATGAAATTTTGCATTTTAAAAATGTTATCTCTTTCGCTATCACCAAAGAATAATTACTTGTTACGTTATTTATTTTTCTTATCTTACATTAACAATAGCTGAGAAATCTCATCCATAATGAATTTTAAAAAGTGAAAATTAAAAGAAAAGAAAAAAGAAAAGAAAAGAAAAGATTTCTATTTCTGCGGATTACAGGTTTAAAATTTTATAAGTACACATACATACATAATTTATTTCTTGCATATCACTAGAATCTAGATATATAAGTATACATTATTATTGTTACATATTACTTACTATCATTTGTACATAGATTATTAAGTTCTCTTCAATTTTACACTGAATATCAGTGAAAACCAGCTATTTCACTTTTCTAAGATACTGGGATTTATGTGGCGTGGAACTAAGTAATCAACTATTCATGACACAACCATACCAAAAGTAAAATGAATATTTTTTCTTCACGCTGGTAAAAGAAAAAAAAATTGATGAAAAAAGTTTTTCTAACTGCCTGAGATAATAGCAAAATAACTTATCCATTGATGAAAAAAAAAAAAAGAAAATAAATAGAAAAATACTCTAGTATCAATGCGGTATATAATCAAGTAATGAAAAAATTGACAGTATTTTAAATAATTAAGGAAGCAGAAAAAATAAAATTCATTCGTTTTATTTTTTATTTTTTTCTTACCTTTTCTTTGATGATCACAGTAAAGATTGTGAGAAAGGAAAATAGGTAAATAAAGTAAATCCGTAACAACGATAAACATGACGTTATAACGCTAATCGCTGCCGATTCGGAAATATAGGAGAAAAATAAAAAGTATTGAGTAATATTATAGTACAAATAATATTTCTTGTTGTAAAATTTTTCAATGTTATTTATAATTAAACTAAAATTCTTCTCCTAACTCAAGGATAAATTTCTAAAGTTTCTGAATTTTCATCGTTTTTTAAAATTATTTTCATACTTTTTATTATTATTGTATAAAATTGGTAAAATCCATTCATAAACTTTCCACATCGAGGTTTTCCTACGTTGTTATATAAAAACTATGAAGCATGGTTGACTAAGCGTGATTTTCTCACATCTAAATGCCTTTTTCAATATAAATAAATACGGATTTATATTGCTTGCAAGAAATATCATTTTTTGCCTAATTAAAAAAAAAAATGAAAAAAGAACAAGAAAAAACAAAAAATAAAAAAATATATAATAAATTTCGGCGAAAGAAGAAGACATGAGAAAAGATAATGTTTTTTGAAAAAAAAAAAACATGGCATGAAAGACTGTCGAGGATAATAAAACGAGTAATATGGTATGCTATATGAGCTTAAGATGACCAATGGTCCAAAAAAAAAAAAATATGCCAAAGTAGCAGAACGATCGCTCTGTGGTTCGCGAGGTCCTAGCGTATGTATAATGTATAGTAGTATTTGCAGTCATGCCAGAGTTATTTATATTTAATATATAATTATAATTATTAATTAATAGAGACTAAATAAACAATTGAATAATATATCGTATTGATTAGCTCGTTCTAACATTAATTGAGTCGTCGTTTAATTTTAGCTAAAATTATTACGAAAAAAAAAAAAAATCAAAGGAAGAAGAAAAAAAGGTTTACGAATGCCAAGGGATTATAACCGAACAGAATTATTATTTCAAATAATATGCATATTAATTAAAAGTAATCAGTCAAATATTATAATCGTATTATACATATAATTAATAAGTGAAATATAAATCTTATGTTAAAGCGAGTATAATCAATACGCGATAATATCTATTATTATTATCTATATACTGTAGCTAAAAATCCTCATGCGCCAACTTTACACTTCAGTATTTTCATCTTGTCCATCCTAGATCTCTTGTTTATTAAATTTAAAACATAAATCTTATACATATATGTATATGTATTTATATATATATGTATATATATATATGCGTATATTTATATATTATACCTTTTTATTTTCTATATATAAATTTGGATAATGTAATTATTATTGTAATTATTATTATTATTACTATATTGTTATTACGAATGACACAAAAGAAAGAAAAAAAAACAAGAATAATAATAATATACCTTTATAACATATGGGGAAAAATTATAAGTCTGGATTTGCACTACTTTTTATTGAACGAAGAAGAAAAAAAAACGAAAAAAAAAACATTATAATAATTGCATATTTATTGCGATGAAAAAATTTGTATATTTCAATGTATGAAGAATGAGAAAGAAAAAAAATGAAAAACCAACAAAAACAACAACAACAAAAAAACAATTATATATGAAAAATAAAAGACTTATCTACACACTTAGAGAACTAATAATAAATATTTCAATAATCATTCAAATATCCCGCCCTATATATAGGTACATATTCTAGCGCGTAACGCGTAGTAATCCTACTATACCAGCGTAGCAAAAAAGTAGTCCGCCCTGGCTGGTTTGGCTTAGTGGTGGCGGCGGCATCGAATGCTTTAGCTTTCCTCGCTTCATTCACCCGCGTAGGGTCGTTGGCGTAGCATGTTGTCAGTAAAGTTTTATGTCGTATTTAGTAACGGTGAAGGTGAATGCTGTTTATAATATTTCACTACTGTGTTGTGATTGGGAATAGAAAAAGCCGTTGGAAATGTGTACGATGCCGTAATAATAGTTATTTTTAACAAAAAGTGCAAACTGTTGATATGGTGGGAGAACGCCTACTACCTATCAGGCATGTGTAGGATCAAAATTATCCTACCCAGGACCTAGGATGACTAGGATAAGTCTTCGGAGCATCCTGGCTGCTTGCATTTTGTGCAGCATAGCCGATTGCGATGGTAAGTAATATTTGTAATCCTATTTTGTCTTAGTTCCCCTCTCATCTCTCTCTCTCTATGTCTATTCATATTTCAAACAAGCCAGGTATTCCGTTGAATTCGACACATGCAGATGTATTCCCGAATATCTCTCGGTGTATTTATCTATCTGATTTCTATCGGCTATAGTTGACGTTTGTTTATCAACGCTATTAGCGATGCGTGTGATTGCAGGCGTTGAACCGTTCTAACGAAATCATGTTTTCTTTATCCCATATACTAGTTTTACTACACGCTACACGGATAAATATAGAAAACTAATAGATTAAAAGCAGATCAAAGCTGAGTTAAGGTTGGGTTTAAAGTTAGGTTATGTTTGGATCAGGTTAGGCTATACATCGGAGGCTGGACTCCCGCTGTGGCGTGAGAGCGTTGGACCCGTAAGAAAACAAGTGCCCATTGAATTTATCATCATATTTTTCATAAATAATCTCATACAGCCGTGTAGGTCAAATATAACGACGAAAGAAATAAAAACAACAATTATTATCAAACTGTAAATAATCGACGATAATACTAATAATATATAATAATACTAATAATAATCATAATTATCATTCTTTACGGCTCCGTTAATGAATAACAAACTTTCTCAAGACGAATAAATATCTTCGAACATAATTCTATTTTCGGGCCCCATAGTACGTATGTGCCACACCGAACGGACCCAACCTCAGGAATGTAGCCCCCTCCCGCCCCCTCTTTCCACCCTCCTCTAACAAGCTACAATATAAATAAGGTTTCCAGGTGCTCAGGTCCGTTTGGGCATCAGGATGCAACCATGTACAGGTTTCTTGCGGCCAGAAGACTAGCCTAGGTTAGGATTGTTGTGTGGATGACTGAAATATTTCGTAAGATTAATAGCGAGAATATCGTTACTAGAGGAGATGATAAAAAATATGTATATAAAAGTAAATGAACTATGCGATAAGGGTGATTTTTATTAGTATATTAATTTTGACAAGTATCGAACGAGACAAAAAGTAAAGTTCATTAAATTCGGGCGATATTTTTGCGGGCTAATTTAAAATTCAGCAGAGTAATAGACTTGTTTGTATCCGGACCCGGTTGTTTACCGAGAGTTTCTTGCCCGCATGCATGTAGCTATGTAATATATCTCATGTGCAGAGGGTATCTTTCTTGACTTTGAATATATTTTCAAGTTACAGAAATAACTCGAGCCAGCCTAAACAGTAGTCGATAAATTACGCGAGTTGAATATAATTTCTTGGAATTTATTTATAACAGCATGAAAAACGAAAATGTATTAGTGTACGTGGATACATGGATGTTTTTCTTCAATGACAATATATACGATTGCGATTTATCACAAATACACAAGGATGTGAGTCTATTCACTTATCTCTTCGCTCTCTTAAGTCACGCGACTTGCGAGTATATATGTACTATATCTGCGTGTGTATGTCGTAAAGTTATGATAACCCGGCGACCGACCGGCCCTTAATCAGCAGCTCGAACCTCGCGCGTTAGTTTTTAACGAGTCTCATAATTAATCTTTAATCATAACGTGAGAGGAGGTGAATATCCAACTCGTTAGCTTCACGCGTTACAGTACATTTATTAATTTTACTTATCCGTCTTATTTGTAACAAGTATTTAAGTAAAACTCAGAATCTATTCGTCTCTCTTTATTTTATTTCATCTCAACCCTCCAGTCACCGTTACACGTCGTAGTTTGATATTAAAACAAACAAAGAGCAATCACACCGACTTCCGCCGCCATCCTATCCGGTTGTCTTCTTCACGCGTTTAAACCCCGTAATTATAGTTTCCGTTATTCAATATTGAATAAATAATTATAGAATCATCTGAATTCGGTATTTCCGCAAGATATCTCAGCCCTCTACATCCCCGCCTCTTTTATCATCTCACAAAAAGCGGCGTTTCTACAAAGGTTCGAAACCGCGTATACAACACAGACTTCTATTATGTGGGCTCTCCTGGAAGTACTTGAGATAACGCAAGAAGAAGAAGAAGAAGCAGAAGAAGGCAGGCGGGCATCTGTGCCTCCGCAGCAGTGCCTACTTACTATAATACTCGGTTCTCGTAAGACGGTATAAAAAAAAAAAGAACACCCGTGTATACGCATATTAAACATGAAAATTTATCGTATCAATTAGAATAGAATAATTATATAACAATAATTTAGCGAATCTTCGTTGTTAATCCCACGTGACGTCGCGTACGAAATTTTAGAAAAGTCATATTTATAGTATAGGAATTCGAATCGGCTCGCGGTGTTTCAAAGCATTGTTTACTCCAGATCAAGGAGATACAGAATCCGCACGCCTCGAGCCATGCAGTAGCACATATCTGTACCTATGTAATTGTACGTTCGTATCGTACACGTATAAGCTGCCACCCACATTACGCTGCACTGACACGTGCTGCGAAACAAACCGCGTCTAACCGTTGCACATTCGTTCATTATACATAACATACAAGTATATACAGCTATACAGACATTCGCGTATTTTAAAACATTTCGAATAGAATGCCTGCGGAGCAAGGCGCGGATAATTCTTCTACGTTCTATAGCTAGCTCGGGAAATTTTTTTCTTCTTTTTTTGAAGCTTGAAGAGTTCTTTTATAATACGTATATTATAGTACATGTATATAGTATAGGTGCGTAAAGCATGCTAGACGAGACGCGTTAGTGTCGCTAAGTTATTTTATTTAATAACATAAGAAAAACGGCGGTCTCAAATTTTTTTTTTGCAGTGGAAAGAAAAAAAAAAAACTTCTTTTCCATTATCATTATCATTATTGTTTTTTCTCTTTTTTTTTCTTCTTACTTCTTATACTCAAGAAACAAGACGAGGTAGACTGCGACCACTCGCTCGTTAGCGTTTATTATAATTTATGTACCACCTCGTACGCTATTATATATAGAAAAACTGACAGTATATAAGTACATATACCTTATATACGAATATATATATATATATATATATATATATATTCGCGTCTCCTACAGTTTTATAGCCAGATACATTATTATTCATCCGTCTAGTCACTTATTTATATGTATTTACAACTTTCCTATCATATTTTTGTAATCATGTCGACAAGTTTAACGATATTTCAACTTTACTATATACACATATATATATATATATTTGTTGGCTGCAAAGGCATAGGTATATATGTATAAGTATCCTTCTACAAATTGGCAATAAAGATCCGCGAGCGGTGGTGTTTTTTTTTTTCTTCTTTCTTTCTTTCTTCTTTAAGATCGTAAAACTCCGGAATACGTTTATTATTATGATTATTATTGTTATTATTATTTAGCACATATTCGTGAAAATCGTCTAGGAATCACGTTCTTTGATTTAAATCATCAGCTGTTGAAGAATTGATATGATAATGATAATACGATACAATATCTTTTTCGCGTTCATATATGTTGGTCCAGGAGTTCGATATTCGTAATTCAACGTTTTTCAATCCCCTGCACTGAATTTGTGAACAACTTTAATACAGTGTCTCATTCCAGTGAAATTGCTTTTCTACGATGAAAGGAAAACTCCTTCTCTCGGAAAGTTTAGAATTGCAAAAGAGAGAGGGCAGGGAGGGGGGGGGGGGGGGCAGGGGTAAGGGAAATTTAGATTGCGATTGACCGAGAGTTAGAGCGTATATATAGGTATATATATATATACCTACGTAGGTATATATAAGGGACTCAGAGAAAGCAATCCTTTGGGGACGAAACTAGCCGTTTTTGTAACGAAAAGAAACCTATACGATTTGTTTCATCTTTTATTAAAGGATTCATCGACGATTTAGAAAGATGATAATTAACGTGAATAATGATTAATTATAGGTTTCGCGGGGCGTTTCTATCTCTTTATTTTTTACGAGTTTAACAATGATCGCGCGGAAAGTAGCGTGCGAGGTAGGTACCTATATGGACGAAAGTAGTTTTTTCACTTTTTACCCCCGCGAGTAAACAGGCTACGAATAATATTCAAATGAACTCTATGGAAACAAAGGATGCCTGAGAGAGGTGGAGGCTCGCTCGAACGAGTTCTGGGACCAAGGCTGAGGCCCCCAGCACAACCAGTGGGCCTGATCTTGCCCGCTAACAAGACACGGAGGGCGTGCGCAAGGATGACTACTGGCTCCTCTCAAGTTCCTTTCGAAGATGAACGTTCGCCTTACATAGGCGTAGCGGCACTTTATACAATTAGTTTCACTTCTGGAAGAAAAAAAAAAAAAATAGATAAATAAATGAAGAAAAAAAAAAGAAACATTTTCATCCCATTCCCAAATATTTCGCGAACGTTTCATAAATAAAAAGGAATTTTATTTTTTATTTTTTTCTAATTTTTGTAAAAAGAGACCTTTCAAAAGGAAAACAAAAAAAAAACACAGTTTATTTTTCCACGCAGGTATGTTACTAGATTCGATATATTTTCTATATTGTTTTTTTTTTTTTCTTCTTCTTTTTTTTTTGGACCGTGGCATCAAACGCGTCTAGGATTTATTTGAACGTTCGTGCGTCTAGGCGAAAATATACCAACGGTACAACAGGTTTGCTGTACCTAATACTATAACCATGGCGTTTAAACCTCAGGGGAGTGTATTTCTCGGTTTCGAATAACTGGTCGAATTATTACAGCTCTATACGATTCATTCTATATAGGGGGTGGTATAAAAGAAGGGAAGTAAAAAATGTGAGGATTCGAACAAAAAGAAAAGAAAAGAAAAGAAGAACAGGGGCAGATGTAGCTCTCGCGCGTAAAAAATATACATCTTAGATAAGTATATGACAAAAAAAAAATTAAGAAGAAAAAGATGAAGATCAGCTTTTCTTGCATAAATAATACATTTTTTTCTTTTTTTAAATACGCAAGTTCAGTCACTCGGATTACTTATACTTACAAATATATGTTATACCTACGCCCCGGCCCGGCCCTCTTTTCTCTTCCATGTATCAAACATATGGGTGCATCCGGTGATGCTGTTATAACTACTACAAGACCATTAAAATAAGAACGGAAGAAGGATAAGAAGAAGCGATTCTTTATTCTCATCTAAACTTTTTGGAGACGAACTTTCCCGTTTTATTACCGTATTGATTATTATAATATAATTTACACAATTTACTCGATATAAATATTATACAACAAGGAAAAATAGAGAACTATACGGCGATGATATATTATATAGGTATAAACCTATGTATATTAAATAGCATATATTATCCGCGTATATACCATGGCCGACTATCAACTGCAGCCGTGATAGCTCTTCGAAAATTGCAGTACCGTGTGTATCCCTGCATGATGTTGCATAGTATGTATAGTTCCCGGGGCTAGTACCCGAGTAATTGAGACTGGCTAAGTAAACCTTAGCTCTTGAAACACTCGTGCATCCTTACCGAAGTCACGCTAGTATCTACACAGGTATATACCTACCCACGCGGTATATATACGGAGATACAGAATAAATATTAGCGCACTCGAGGGGAGACAAATATCAGGGAAAAATCCCTATGCGTTTTTACATCTAGTTTTCTTCGCGAGATCGTCGCTTATTTTCATCAATTGTTGATAATGATAATCGAAGTTCTGTCTTTTTGCAAAATTTGAACTTAACTGTTTTCTATTTAACTTTGTCGCGATCCGCGATAAAGCCTTTTGGTTAGTAGTAGTACATGAGCTATAATAGAAAACCGCCTTTGAGCGAGTGAAGCATCGTCAGAACAGCGACTTCCAAAGGCTTTGAGCCATGCCATGGCCTTGCCGGTTTGAACAGCACACCAAAGAGAATAATAATGTGTTAAAATGCATAATGGGGTAAAGAGACTCGTTTGTTAATACGGTGTCAAAGCGAAAGTCCGCGCCACTTCTATAAAGAGAATTATAACCGCTGTAGCGCAAATATAGCGACTGTATAATAAATTATATGCCTTTAACGACGAAAAGAACTATTCGTTTCGTCAACGATAAATATACCGAGATGATCATCATTTATTTCTTATCAAATCTATCAGTTTTAAAAATATGCATATTGTAAAAAAAATCATTTCTCATTATTCCAGCATCGCCGACGCTCATTTTCGCCACCCACAAAGACATAAGAGTAGCCAACGTATCTCGTTCTAACAAAGTATCAATCCTGGTGAAGGATCTGGCCGAGGGTACAGCCCTGGATTTTTATTACGAACGTAATTTGGTCTGCTGGTCGGACAGCGGTCTAGAAATAATTCAATGCGTTAAATCGAACGGCACATATACTGGCGAAAAAATGACCATTGTTAACTCCAGCCTTTCCTCACCGGACGGTTTAGCCTGCGATTGGTACACCGGCAAACTTTATTGGACAGACGGGGAGAAAAATCGTATAGAAGTTATCAGCATAGACGGTCTTCACCGCAAGGTACTTTTTTGGACCGAAATTTATCAGCCAAGAGCAATCGCGCTGGTACCAATGAGGAGCATACTGTTCTGGACCGACTGGGGAGACACGCCAAAGATAGAAAAAGCCGGAATGAACGGCGACCCGGAAACTCGCGAGGCTATAGTTCTCGACGATATATTCTGGCCGAATGGTTTGACGATTGATTACGAGGCTGAATTAGTCTATTGGGTAGACGGGAGGCTGAAATTCATAGCGGTGATGGACTACAACGGTCAGCATCGAAGGAAGATAGTGAGCCAAGGGCTGGACTACCCCTTCGCGATCACGCTATTCGAGAATAAATTGTACTGGACGGATTGGAAGACCTGGTGTATACACTCGTGTGATATCCAGGGCAATTCGCATCCCAAGGAACTGTTCCATGGCGAATACGTTCCCGGCGATATCGAGGTGTGGGACCCGCGGAGACAGCCTCGCGGAGATAATCCTTGCCGATATAACAACGGGAACTGTTCCCATCTCTGCTTATTGAGCCCTAAACACCCGGGTTACACATGCGCTTGTCCGACCGGGGTCAAATTGTTGGACGATAAAACATGCGCCGAGAGATCCGAGGAGATATTGCTCATTGTACAGCGGAATGAAATATGCAGGATATCTCTCGACTCCCCCGATTATACCAGCTTCGGTATTCCTCTGAAGGGGATAAAGCACGCTATCGCAATCGACTTCGATCCCGTAGAAGAAATGCTCTATTGGACTGACGAAGTCGCCCGGGTTATCAGAAGAGCGAATTTGAACGGTTCGAGTCAAGAAGACATCGTGACTACGGAAGTCGTCAACTCGGATGGGATAGCGATCGACTGGGTCGCGCGAAATCTTTACTGGACCGACACGGGGACGGATAGGATAGAAGTGGCCAGACTGAACGGGTCCAGCAGACGAGTCCTGATCAACGAGGACCTGATGGAGCCCAGAGCCATAGCCTTGGCCCCGCAGCTAGGCTGGATGTTCTGGACCGACTGGAACGAAAAGCGGCCAAAAATTGAACGCAGTAATCTCGACGGGAGCGAGAGGGTCCTTCTAGTGACCAAGGACCTCATATGGCCGAACGGGATAGCGCTAGATTTGGAAAGGAAGAAGATTTACTTCTGCGACGCGAAGACGGATAAAATCGAAGTTTGTAACATGGACGGTACTGACAGAAGAGAAGTCATAACAGACGACCTGCCGCATCTATTCGGACTCAGTATCCTCGGGGATTTTTTGTACTGGACCGACTGGCAGAGAAGGAGCATCGACAGGGCGCACAAACTCACCGGTGCCGATAGGGAGGTCATAGTTGACCAGGTACCAAACGTCATGGGACTTAAGGCCGTGCATTTGGGCGTCGTTAAAGGCACTAATCCGTGCGCGAATAATAACGGAGGGTGCAGTCATCTGTGTCTCAATAGACCCGGGGATAAATATATATGCGCTTGCCAGATCGGATACGAACTCACTAAGGATGACAGGACCTGCGTGGTACCGGACGCTTTTCTCCTGTTTGCAAGGAAGGAAAACATCGGGAGGATCAGCATTGAGAATGCTAATAACGACAACATCATTCCTGTCACTGGCGTCAAGGATGCGAGGTGAGTTTTATACGATGTATTGGTTGTTCTCATATTCATTCATCTGGTATCAGAGACTTGTGGTTGTTAAGATACTGGGTGAGGATTGGAGGAGAACTCAAGTTCCCAATTTTTCATCTCGCCCACGAAATTTCGGAGTTTTTAGTTCAGATCGGAAATCGGGAATTCGAGGTGAAAGTTTTGTCACTCTAGTGAGGATCCGTCAGTGGAATAAAATTTAGGAAACAATATGCTGGAAACAGCTAGTCAAATCGGTAGATAAATGAGGAAAAATGATATATAATCAAATTTGGAAGCTAAATGAACAGAAACATTAGATTGAAAATGTATCATGAAATGAAATATGATAGACAGATTATTTTCCGTTTTGCAGCGCCTTGGACTTCGACATGACTGATAATCGGATATACTGGACAGACGTGAAAGTAAAAGCAATAACTCGAGCTTTTATGAATGGCTCGGAAATGGAAAGGGTCGTAGATTTGGGACTGGAGACACCGGAAGGCTTGGCGGTCGACTGGTTATCCCATAACTTGTACTGGAGCGATACAGGAACTCACAGAATAGAAGTGGTTCGTCTCGATGGATACAGCAGGCGAATACTGCTGTGGCAAGACCTGAGCGAGCCGAGATGTTTAGCATTGGACCCAGAAAGAGGGTATCTAAAAAATCCATTCAGACTCGAAATCCTCCATCTCTTCGATCGCACATTATTAAAACCGCCTCTTTTCTTTCAGGCACATGTATTGGACCGAAGCGCAGGGATCTGGAAGCATAGAAAGAGCGGGACTGGACGGTTCTCGGAGAACCGTAATACTGTCTCACATAGGCCGAGCTCATGGCTTAACTATCGATCATAACGCTCGCCGTTTGTACTGGGCAGATCTGTTCACACCTGCGGTAGACAGTTACGATCTAGAGGGAAAAGAGAGGCGAGCGATAATCACTCAGAACATAGTGTACCCTTTCAGTATCACTCAGTATCAAGATTACATTTATTGGACGGATTGGAACACGGGGGATATAGAGAGGGCTAACAAGACGAACGGCGCTAACAGAACAAAGATTCACAGCAAACTAGAATCAGTTACAGATCTACTGGTCTTTCATGCCTCGAGACAATCCGGCTGGAATTTGTGCGCCACTAATAACGGGGACTGCAGTCATTTGTGTATAGCTTTGCCAGGAATTGGCGGAAAGACTTCGACTACTTCTAAATGCCTTTGTCCAACTCATTACAACCTTGCCGCAGACAATAAGACCTGCATTGGTGAGTATTCGATTCGGAATGCGATCCTGAAAAAGACGTTTTTTTTTTTTTATCCGGAAATAAAAATTGTAATTGTTATTAACAAACAGCAAACCAGAAAAAAAGGCGTCTCCGGTTTTTGACTATAGCTGAAAAACTGTAAGAGATAACGAAAATTGAAAAAAAGCATCTTAAAGAGGAGAAAATTTCCAATAAAAAAGTCTAGACTCACGGAACTCTATCTCCATTATTTATAATTTTAATTTGACGCTGAAAATAGGGTTCCGCGCGGCCGTTTCAGCACTGACGCGTCGCCGCTGAACAGAGAGTGCGATAGAAATTATTTGTTTTTTACTATTAAATATTAACTTGAAAATTTTAAAAAATTATGCTATCATCAGAACACTCCAAAGAATCTAGCCCCGCAGAGAAATTTTTTTTAACTTCATTTGTTGAGAAATTGTTCATAAACAAATGGTCAAATTTAACATTTTTCAAAAAAATTTTTTTGTTTTTATATTGAGAAAAGTCAATCATGATTTAACGAAAAAAATTTTTCCTTCAAAAATTTTTTAAGGAAAAATTCCGGATAAAAAAAAACACGCCTTTTTCAGGATCGCATTCCGAATCGAATGAGCTATCGCTCGTATTTTTAAGAGACTTAGAACTATTTTTCTCAGGAAAGTCACTTCTCGACTAGACTAAATGAAACAGAACAAGACTAAATTCTTCCCCTCGGTTACAGCGCCGAGATCCTTCATGATGTACAGTCTCCGCAATGTGATAGGCCGGCTCTTACCAGACACAAACGACTGTCCGGATATAGTGCTGCGAGTACAAGGAGTAAAGAGTGTTCGCGCGATAGAATTCGACCCCATAACTCAGCACATCTTCTGGATAGACGGGCGGCAGCCGCCGGTAATAAAGAAAGCTCTCGAGAACAAGTCCCACCATGCCGGAGTTGTGATCGCTGCTGGATCCGGAAAGCCTTTCGACTTGGCGCTGGATCCTCTTGGCAGACTGCTGTTCTGGTCTTGCCTAGAAAACGAGGCTATAAACGTCACCAGATTAGACAACGGATCGATGCTAGGTGTCGTTGTAAAAGGGGAGGGAGAAATGCCGCGAAATATCGCTGTTCATCCTGAGAAAAGACTGCTTTTCTGGACCGACGTAGGAGGGAATGTTAAGATCATGCAAGGCACAATGGATGGCAAAAATCGCGTGGTTGTTGCGTCTGACTTGGATATATCGACGAGTATAACCGTCGACACGGCTTCTAATCTCGTGTACTGGACCCACGGGAAACACATCGAGTTCGCTGATCTATCCGGCGAGAATAAGAGGACTTTGATATCGGCGGGTCACAACAGCGCGATGCACTTGTCGATTTTATTCGACTATCTTTACTGGTTCGACAAAGATACTCAGCAGATAGAAAGAGTCAATAAGAGCACTGGAGCAGGGAGGAAAACACTGCCAAATCGTTACCATTTCACCGATCTCGTCGCGGTCAAAACTCCCGATGATCAAGTTATGGAATCGCACATTTGCAGCCCCTTAAACGACCACGGAGGATGCTCCCATTTTTGCATCGGCGAATCATCCGCAAAATGCTCCTGCCCACAGTCTCTCATACTTTCGGACGACGAACGAACTTGCAGAGCCGCTCCCGCTTGCGGAGCTGATCATTTCACCTGCCAAGCTCCTAGCTCGGCTAATGCTAAAGACTGCATTCCGGCCACGTGGAGATGCGATGGACAAACTGACTGCCCTGATGGCAGTGACGAACTTGGATGTCCTGCTTGCAGACACGACCAGTTCAGATGTCAGAGCGGACATTGTATCGGTGAGTTGAAGAGTCGGAGAGTTTGCAGGAGTTTATACAACTTGGAAATACATTCTTTTTCAGTAAAAGACTCGCTTTATCTCTATGTGTGAACAAAATCAAATCGTTATCTCCTTGCTCATCCATCCAACATTCTTTCAGACATGTCTTGGGTCTGCGATGGAACAGCCCAATGTCACGATGGGTTGGATGAAGCGCACTGCTGTCGTCCTGGACAGTTTCAGTGCACAGGTACGCGGGTCTGCATCCCAGCAAAAGCGCTCTGCGATGGTTGGGAGAACTGCGCAGATGGCAGTGACGAAGCCGACCCAACGTGTGCCTCGGCTAATCAAAGACAGGACGCGATTGCTCCAATAGAATCCAGCAAAGGCACCTATGTAGTTGCCGTTCTCGTTGTAACAGCGGCGGTTCTTATGCTAGTCGTCGGTTTCTACTACTGCAGAAAGAGACTGGCGATGAACGAAGAGCTGCCTGATATTCTACACGACTCCGCGGGAGATCCTCTGTCTCCGAAACCCGGGAGAGCCGCGAAGCCAATGTTGGTTCAAAAGAATGGGAGAAACGATCTTAAGACTGGCCCCGAGGCTCTTAGACTGTCTACTTTGAACGGAAGCAGCATTGGCTCGAGTTATAACCGCAGCCACATAACCGGGGCTTCGAGTTCTACCCGGGCAAGTTCGACGGGTGGATATCCTCAGGAGACTTTAAACCCTCCGCCCAGTCCAGCGACTACTGCTAATTCGACTAGATATTCGAGCAGTAATGCTTCTAGATACAGACCTTGTAGATATTATCAACCTCCACCTCCCACCCCTTGTAGTACGGATGTCTGCGATGAATCAGACAGCAATTATCCAGCGAGGTATAGGTACGAGGGCGAGCCATTCCCTCCGCCACCTACGCCAAGGTCTCTTTATCATAGCGATGCGGCTATGAGCTGTCCACCTTCGCCCAGTTCTAGATCTTCGACTTATTTTAGCCCTTTACCTCCGCCGCCTTCTCCTGTACCGTAGATTAAGAAATCATTTCTTTTTTTTTAAGGAGTCGGTAGAGGTTTTAATCATTTTTTTTTTTATCTACGAAGGTAAAATTTTAAGTATGGAAAATTAGGGTAATTTTATAACAGAGCGCAAATACTTGGTACATAGATAAGGGTTTCTCTCCCCCCTCCCTCCCTGCCCCATTTTTTTCCCGTGTATATATACGTAGCCCATACCATTGTGCCTAGTAGATAATATGGTCTAATTTTTGTACAGATTTTTGAAGGTACAAACTGTAGTCTTTTTTAGACCGGTGTAAATAAAGTATGAATGAATGAATGAATGAATGAATGAATGAATGACAGATAGATGAAAAGAAAAAAAAATATCAGATTATGCACATTTATAAAGTGTATAATAATTGTAAATTACTTGATTTTTAACTTAACTTAATAATTGCAAGAACTACTACAGACGTGGGGATCTTTCCTGAGTGAAAATCCTTATATTCTAGTTTTTATGTTTATTTGATTTCTTTTATTATCTGTACTCTTTTAATTGTGATATAAATTATATCCCAACAATTCTTTAAGTATCTACATCACGTACGTTATCTTAGTACCATTAAATATAGCTGCATTTTATGTTCCTTATCTGTGACATGTAGCATACAACCAAAGGCTACTCTACTGTATCGGGTATTTTATTATGCACTTTAAAATTTCTATTTTTTTTTTTTTATTTAAATACATACCACAGTTCTCTCAGGATTTGAAATAGAGTTTGAAAAATGATACCTACTTACCACGTACGGAAAAATATTTCGTCATTTCTTCTTTTATACTACAACGAAGTATTACGCTTAGTAATAAAGATTTTGCCTTTTATATAGTCTTATCGCGATTGAAGTGGAAGAAAGTGAAATTTTTTAACGATACTATCAGTCTGTTTTTTTGTTTCTTCTGAGTATATAAAATACAAAAATGTTATTTCTTCCGAAAATGCCTTCTGTAAAGAACGAGGAAATTTTTATATCGAATTTACTGCGCGAATGGTTATATATTTAGGAAATCATTCTCGTTATTTAAGAGAAGACTGTCGAAATAAATAGGAAAAATAAATTTCGCGATACGACGCACTCTGACATATCATTCTATAAGGTGACTACGACGGGCAGCTATTTAGCCGGAACCAAACCAGTGTTTCTTTCTTGTCTAATTGATCAATAGCTTTGCGAGTGCTAATGATATACTGCCATAGAGATTTAGGAGAAAGTATAAAATATACATAATTATAGACTTGCGCGAAGAATATTGTGATTCCCAAGCGACTAATAAAGCATGTTGAATATTTTCGTTCAGTTAAATTTGTCATTTAAATTATGCATCCATCAATTGAAAATTAATTATCGAATAATGAAATTATCATAGTTTTTATAGAATTTTTTTCTTCTGTCCTTTCGTTCCAGTGTAATTAAACCTGATTATATACTTGATAGAAACTTAGAGTTTTATTTGTCAAGAATTCACCGATCCACGAACTTGATTATAATTAAAGTAAAATCTGTTCCTGCGACTTAATTATGAGTTTCATATCTAAAAGAAATACCGTGCCATAGATAATTAATCGTCTTAATAGATTCTCGTCATTATTAAAGCGAAGTATGTAAAGTTTCATTGCAAAACACGCAATTCTAAGTAACGAATTATGTAATCTGGTTATTCGAACGTATCTTTACCTCATATTTAATAAGCCGCAACTTTACCTTGAGGTAATTTATTATTAAATTATTATTCTCGTTTTTAGATTTAAAGACTGAAATAACTACCACCTATATTACTTTTTTTTTTTTTTTACTTTTTTTGCCATCACCTTAATCACTAATTATCTTACCTGTATAATATTTGTACAAAAAAAAAAAAAACCGAAAATAAAACTTTTGTTAATGTATTTTAAATTAGGAAAATTCTTCATCATATTCATTTCAGTAATTAATCCTACGAATATCCCGTCTTGTACTAAAATTCCATTCACCTGTAACCATTGGCTAATATAGAATAACCGATAACTTTTTATAAACATGTTGGAAGTCTTTTTATTTATAAATTTACAATCCAACAGGATTCAGATTCGCCAGAGTTTCAATACAGAGAATAACAATTACCCACGTTAAATATTTACTTCCATTTATTTGATTGCATTCGAAATTTCCCTGTCGGATTATCCCTCTCGTCTTGAGCCGCTAACTCTTCGTCCAACAATAGCTCGAAATTCCCCATTGCCTCGGGTGAAGGACATTTGTTCCACCTAACGCTGTTGTAGAACAAAAATCAGACCGAATTGAATCGTCGCTATTTCTCCGTTCAATCAATAGTTAACTAGCCGAAACAACTTACTCGGGTACTCCATCAGGCGGGACAACGACAGATACTATATTATCGATTAATTTATACTTTAGAATCCGGTCATTCACCGTAGTCGAGGTCAGAGATGGGGATGCATTGACCTGAATAAAAGCCAAGAATTACTGAAACTCTTGTAACTCTATAGCCTCCAGTCATCAAAGAAATTCTTCAACTGACCTCGATCAGCCATGGCTTGAGCTTATTATCAATGATGATATCGTAGCCATAACATTCAAAGCAGTGCCTATCGTTGGCCATGACCGGAGCGACTGCTTTTAAAGAATGTACAATGCACCAGGAAATATTGGCGAACAATTTCTCAGTCACAGACTTTCCTCTGGTACTTTCTAAGTAAAGTCTCAAATTTTGTACGCTCATTTTACCACCGTGTAAACTGTTGTATTCATCCTAGGAAAGACAGTCTCATAATCATAGCCGGCTGTCAATGTATCCGACTAAGTCTCCAAGCTGTTAAACTCACCCCGTGTTTTTGCACAGATACGTTAGTGAGGTGAACATACATGTTGTCGAGTTCTTGAATACTGGTGTCATATTTGACTGTGCAAAACCGGCAGAATCCAAGCTTGAAAAGATAGGCTTTCAGAGGTCTGAACGATGTGATGAGAACGTACAAACGTAAGTCGAATTTCTTGCCGCCAATTAACAAAGGATTATCGATGTACCTATCAGTGGATGTACATTTTTTTCTAACTGGATTGCCAAGGAATAGTTAAATTCAAATTGCAGATGAGAATTCAGGTGTTAATAGTACCTAGATATAACGTATGATTCTTTGGTAAGATTTGGGTTGAATGGATTCCTAGCTTCGCGCGACCATCTTTTAAGCTTGCTTAATTTATTTATAAGAAATATACCAGCCCCCTGCGATTTGCCGCATGGTTTCATTATCCAAGTGCTTTGCGGTGATTTTCGATATTCTTCAACGAACATGTTATAATCTGTAGTGTGCGGAATGAATGTTAATTAAACTTCTCTTTTCCTGGACAAGAAGAAAAATAAATTACCCGCAGGCAAGACGAAAGTAACTGGTATAAAATCAAGATGAAGATATTTTCCAGGACCGTCTCCTCTTTCAGCCAACAGACTTCCCTCCCTTTCCAAATCCTTTCTGTATCTCTTTATGTTTTTCACCAGCAAATCTTTGCGCGATAATTCGTAGTGGTTTGGAAAGTGATTTATAGTTCTGGAATTTGGAAGGGAAAATTGGATTCTTATAGCTTGTTAATTACTTATATCTTGAATAGAATGAATGTAGGGCCTTTTCCACTCACTGATTATCGCTCATTCTATACCCAGTTTCAACGCTGAATATATTTCTGCAGGATTGTGTTACAGCCCTGAAAATAGGTTCTTTCATATAATATATGTTTCTCAAAATTGTTACTTGGAAGATAATGGCTAGATTAATTACCAATAAAAATTCCAATCATCTTCAGGACCAACTTGAGTCCAGCCCCTCTTCTCGAAGTTATATACTATCACGGACTTGTCCATATCCGTGCAGAATGTTACCCTCATCTTGTCAGTTCCGATTGTCGGTACTCTGACGATATATGTTTGTTTTAGATTCATTAAATAATAAAAATAACAAGTCCTGATTTTGGATAAATCGAGTGAAACTTATTGGATGAAAATTGTATCTGTTTGTGATGATATAATTATGTAATTTTAAATATAGGTATGATATAAATCGCGTTAATGAAATTAGGAACAGAACTATAGAAAAACTAGGCTTCTAATAATAATATCTTCCTTGAGAAATTATATGATTATTTTTTTTTCACCTGCCATAGATGGTAGATAAATTATTTGTTCCAGCTCGTTTGTTATCCGTATTTCCATTCGCCATTGTTACTAGACGCGGGAGACGGGTTGTTTGATCAATTCTATAATATTACCGCGATTTATAGAGTACCCAGTACCCCCGGGGTATGATAAGCTAGCTTTGGTTGAATAACGAAGAACAGACCACGTGCGTTTGACGTTTGTCAATCGCCATAAGAATTCTTGGTTAATATTGATATATTATATTGATTATGCATCGATTTTTTTTTTGCTGCCGTAAATCTGGCTATACTACCCACTATACAGTTGAATATCCGATTATTATCACGATAATAAATTAAATTGGCGAGATATTTACCGTAAAATAGTGAACAGCGCGCGAAAATCGAACAGTCAAAAGAGATCTGTCAAACAAGTGGAAGGGGGTGGGTGGGGGGATAGGACAGCTTTGAAGTTAGTTGATAACACAGGACGTATGAAATCAGATTTTTAGCCTGGTTTAATTGTCCAATCGCCGATAGGTGTTAATAAATAAAGTATAAATAAATCCATGAATTGAAAAATGAATTGAAATTCGCGACTGAACAAGGTGATAATAATAAGAAAATTACCTCAATTTTGACGCCGTAAATATAATTATGTTATATTCCCCAGAATATATCCAATGTTTCCAAAACTTTTCTATCCCGAGTGTTCTGCAATGTTTATTTTTCTGACCAATACAAATCTCTCATTTCAAACGCCATACAATAACAGAAGAATTAAGCTTGAAGTAAATAACGAAGGACCATATTATCCTCGCGACTATTCTAGGTCAATAAATTACGTCTAAATACCGAATACATACGCGACAATATAAGTAAAATGAAATAACGTATACAGGAGACACTAGCTGCTTCAATTATACCTTCAACACTCAACACGAATTAGCGGGGACCCCCACGCACGTGTGCTCATCATACGATCGGATTAAATTCGCGATATAATAAGGACCAAGTAAGTTCATATTCCTTCTTAGATTATTAAAAACGGGAATTCAATAATAGTTTCGGCTCGAATAATAATCGTTATATTTTTTTCCACCTAAACCGCATTCGCAACATCTACGTGTTTATATCGCATGTATAAGTAACTGAAATTTTTCATCAAATATTAGGTATAATAATAACATAACGATTTTAGTCCTCCTATCGTAAAAATGCCGCCAGCAGCAACCCTTGGCAAACACATGGGGCTGCGCCCCAACACAGAAATGATAGCGCAATATGGTAGAGGGCGAGGCATAGGTACATCGACATTAATCAGTGGTGAATGCCTTTGCGGGCGATCGCATCGCCACGTGCTTTGTCACGTTTGTGGATACCTGGGTTGGGGTAGAATTCGATACAGCTGTCCGCAACACCCGCAGGTTCTTATTAGCTGATCGACTTTATTTTCATTATTTTTTTTATTTTTTTCAAATTTAGGGGAGTCTAATTATTCTTTTCATTTGTATGCTTTTCAGACAATCTTTTTGATAGATATGTCCCAGTGCCCAAACTGTAGGGCATATGCTTTCATGATGTCAGAGTTTTGAGAACTACTAGACTGAAGACTAAGAGATGCTATAACGAAAAAAAATAACATATTTATATATTTCATGTTTCATTTTGTTTTATCACTATTAGTATATTTAAGAAAGCGTAGATTACTTATTTATGCGATTAACTATTACCAAGTAGATTAAAACTGATCAAAAATTTCTCATCAAGAGTTCAGAATCTTCTTGATCATGTTTCCATTTAGTTTTCTATAATCTACGTTATATCTCTTTAAAGTTCCTCGCATAACTGAGTTTGATTATAAAAAAAATGGCGTTTACTTAACTCGCTATTTGAAAACAATACTTTCGAGAGTATTTCTTTCAGTCATTTCTATAATATATATATATATATATTATAACTATTAGCATTTAAGCTGTAGAGTAAGATATTAATGAATATATAGGCATTTCATCGCTCAGTATTACCTAAACAATGATATAATATTAATCCTATTGGTTTAGAAAACGTGGATTAATTATTTATGTAATTGACGACACTAAGAAATAACGTAGTGCAAAAATTGTATAAATTGAACTGAAAATTATGGAAAAAAAGTACAGTCTAAAAAGTTAGGAATTTCTTTGATCTTCAGGTTTAATTTCGGTTTTTGTATCTACGTTGATATCTCTTCAGATTTTTTGCCTTTTACTTGACTTTGCTGATAAATAGCATAGCTTGATACTGTTGCTATTTAAAAACAATACTTTCGAGAGTATTTGAGCCCCGTACTTCCTGTGTCGTTAATTTCTATAATATAAATAAAGCAATAATTAATATCTAAGTATGGTATATATTATATAACGATGTATATATACAAGCCGCTTCTTTCCGTTGAAATTCATGTTTTTGAATAAAAATTTATTCTTGATATAATCTACAGACTTTACCAAATGAATAACCAGATGAAAATTCATTATTCTCTTTATTTTCTATTTACAGTTTACAAAATCTGACTAAACTATATTGTAAACCAATTTGGGACACCCGGTCGTTCCTTGTTTCTATCCAGATATTTTTTAAACGACGTTTTTATTTCATCTAAAGATTTTTCGCCCTCCTGCACAACTTCGTTCTCCTTCTCTTTTGGAAATATGTCCGGAAAAGTGAACGTTTGATCTTTGGGCTGTGAAAATATACATTGAGTTGAATCTTTACATTCATTGTACGCAATATTTTCTTATCTCAAATTCAAAACTATTCACGAATAGACGTGTAGAAATGATTTTACCGATTTTCTCAAAAAATTGAATCAAACAGAGATTTTTTAGTTTGGAATAATATTCACCAAGGTAACGTAGGCAATCTTCACATCGTCGCCTTTCATAACGTATCCTTTCTCAGGTTCTCTCCTAAATTGACCGATAGCAATTCTCGTTCTGATATGAACTACTGGGATGTTATAAATCTTGGTCAAATAGCTCCTAATGTCGTGTTTAGTCATTTCCATCGAACAATGAAACTGAACTACACATTTCGGCTGGTTAACCTCAGGTTTGACCAACTTCAACCAAAAATTTGGCAAAAATACTCTCAGTTGTGGATTGCCCCGTTGATAAATCGGGTACCTAAACATCGGTGAAAAACCAACGAATATCAAATATTTACCTGATAAACAATACTTTAATTTGCATTCGTATGAAAATAAAATAAGAGAAATAACTTATGTATTCAATAACATCAGGGTATTTGATAGGCCTACTTACCATCTTGTTGACATTTTGAAATCTTAGCAAACTTCCAATATCACAATTATTCGTTTTATTCGTTTTTAACTTAGTTTATAATTAAATTTCATACAAAATATCAGTTTTTTATTGGTTATGTTAGCCGTTCGTCTGCTTCTACTTCGATGTTGCGGACGAAATAGTTCGCTCATTCGACCACGAGGTGGCGATACCATTTGACACCCCGTGCGCCGATTTGATGATTTCAGACTTATGAAAGCATGAAATTTTCACGTTTTCCGACTTATGGACAGGGAAAGGACGGGCGAAAATGACTCAACAATTGATTATTTTCGATTTTATAGGATATATAATGAAGAATGCGCCAGTTTACTGTAATAATACATGCTTTTCGAGCAAACAATTTTAACACATGATTATTCCATTCAAACGAATACACGTGTGATCGTAATACGTATGATATATTACTTAGATTACTGAAACTACATATTTGGTATTTTTGAAGTTCGGAGATTAGCTAGAACTGTAATCGCCATATGGTAAATTTTTTATTATACTTCAGACTAATCGTTGCCGCGAGAATACATAACACTGGATACAAGTGGATTTCGATGCTTCCCAGACGCATAAAAGATGATCAAACTGTTGGCAAATGCTTGTAAAAAATGTGTCAATGAAATGAAAATAGACGAATGAATGTTTAATTTTTTAGCCTCGCCCAAAATTGTTGTCAGAATTTCAAATTCTCTCATGTGATTGGCGCCGCCATGACGCATCGTGTCCGTGGTCGCTAATCATAATTAGCAAAGTCCCATCTGTCAAGATGTCTGCGAACTAACATAACGTACGAAGCCTTATCAAATGTCAACTACCGTCTGGCGTTTCACGTCAGTACAGTTAAATTCCAACGACTTCATATTACTGATAGATAGGCAAATATATCTACGCTACCCAGATCTATTATTAAATCGCATTCACAGCATGCGACGGATTAAATAAGATCATAGAGATTCGCGATAATGATCAAGTCATGTGATTACGCAGAGAGTTTTCATTCCGCGAACATTTCCATATAACGTCATTAATTCTCCGAGTTATAGATAATTATCTCCTACATGCTGATCCTTGTTACCAAAGGTATGCAGTGTATAATATCTAAATTATTATCTACGTATTTATGTACGTACATTATCATTTATCAGTATCATAAGTTAATATACACATATCCATCAATTTAACCTGCCATGATTAAAAATCTCGATACATTATACAGTTAGTTGGTGATATCTCAATCCTGCCGAAAATATACATATCATATTATTTCATCATGGAACCGAAGCCTGTAGATGAGGCTGATTTAAAGGAATTGAAAGAAAGAATGAGTCTCATTGTCAGCGCAGATCCTTCGCAATATCACAACGAGTTTTCGTTGAAAAGATATCTGAGGGCGTTCAAGACGGTCGATGCGGCATTTCAGGTAATTGTGTAATTCTAAATTCATCATTATTTGTGGTTTGTCATTTTTGCTGCGGAACTTTCGAATTTTCGTCTTATTCCATTCTGATTCTGATTCTGATCCTGATTTTGTTCTTATTTTTTTCTCATATTCTTTCAGGCAATTTTAAAAACCAATACCTGGAGAGTGAAGTATGGAGTAGCTGATATAACGCCGGAATCAGATGCCGTTAAGAACAACTTAAACAAGGCAAAGGTTCTTCGGCATCGGGACATGCACGGACGACCGGTGATCTACATACCGGCTAAAAACCACAATCCAAATGAACGAGACATTGACGAACTGACCAAGTTCATCGTTTACTGTTTGGTAATTTCTTCGATATCCAAGATAGATGCACTTCCATCGAATACAAATCTGGAAAATATGAGTCTGCATTGAAATTGACCAAACTGATTTTTAACCCTACAGTAAACAGTGGGATAAAAAATGAAAGCTAAAAAATCGAATTCTAAATTGAAATTGTCTAAATACATCGCATGATATTTGACGAATAGTTGAATATGTTTCAGAGAATTATTCTTCATCCTGTACAATTTATTAGATTTTATTAACTATGAGATTAAAATTTAAGACATTGGTTTTCCATTCTAATCAGTCGACATTTTGGATCCTGATAGGAAGACGCGTGCAAGAAATGTTTCGAAGAAGTTATCGACAACCTGTGCATTGTGTTCGACCTGAAGGACTTTGGCATAAACTGTATGGACAATCAGTTGATAAAGAACTTAATCTGGTTACTATCACGACACTATCCGGAAAGACTCGGTGTCTGTTTGATTCTGAATGCACCGACGCTGTTCTCAACGTGTTGGGCCGTTATAAGGGGATGGTGAGTTAGCGATTAAGGGGCGAACTTTGACGAAGAGTTTATCGTTTATTTGTCCCTCCCAGTAATTTGAATTCCGGATATTGAATCGTCTCACTTATACAGTTTTGTTTGTTGTCAGGTTGGACGAAAACACATCTAGCAAGGTGTTGTTCATCAGTTCTGATATCGAACTCTGCTCATATTTGATTCCCGACATTCTACCGTCCGATATCTAACTCGCATACGGCTCAACTATCACGAGGAGAAGAATAATATGTAAATCGAACTGATAAGGAGAAACAGTCGATTGGCCAAATACATTATCCGAGATAATTAAGTATCAAGAAACTATCTACTATAACTTGAGATTCAAGAAACTACCTGAAAGCCGATTATACCTATATGCAAGCTTAATTTCGTCTATCGGTACCTGCAGAGACTTAAAGTTTTCTCACCCTAAGAGTATACATGACAATAGTAAGATAGCTTCTTTCAACTCGCCAGAGGTGAGAAGTTTCTTTGTTATATTAGAGAAAGGGGCAAATATATCAATAAAACAAAGTTTTTATTCGGTTTATTATATTTTATTAAGTAGTGCTTTGTAAGACATCGCAGTTTCCGTAGGTGTATGACATTCCAAAGAAAGTATATCGCTGTACAAATGAAAATAGAAGATTATATTCTGTCTGGGATTTATTAGATTCATATTTATTCAATCATGTCTGACTTGACTTCTGGATTATAACTGTTTGTAATTTAAGCTGTTTGACTAACACCTTTCTTTTGCGACTCCTCATGTATGTACAGCAGTCGGAGTTGGTGTAATGAAACAAATCGCGTTGAGCTGTTGTTCAGTACATATCATATGGCGCGAGATAGCCCTAAGCGAAATAGATACAATATTGTTGAATATTAATCAAATTCTATTTATGTTGAACCAACATTACGGCATACTTGAACAGTCTCTATTCTATCAAATCTCTCGAATGTATATTACCAATTCTAGTATAAGATATAAATCCATAATTTCGATTCAGAACTTATTGGCAAAACAATAACGAAAATCTATGCATTGGATTCTTTAATTCAATATATTTCGATGCACTCTATTGTGATGGATAAGCGAAAATCGTAAGAATTGAAGCGTGGGCCAAACAGACAGGAAATGAGTTCTGATTCGATGTTATTGTGATTCAATAATCGAAAGCATGTCAATAAAATTGGTTTTGTCTTCAAGTCAAATTATCTGGAGATAAGAATTATAAAGTGAATATAATAGAATGTCGTAATATTTCTTGGCTTTTTGAAGAAAAATAATCAAATTCCTCAATGTAGTGGTCATTTCTGATGTTGCTATTCTCGTCAATCGTAGACACTATTAATAATGTACAAATTATTCCTATGTTCTCCCCGAATCAAATTATTATTATTATTATTATTATTATTATTAATCGTTAATTGATGTCTGTTATATTTTGAATTGGTGTTTATTGCTATTAATATAGAGAATAACTTCGGAAATAACAGTCGAGTATTTCTGAACGCCGATTCTTCATGCGTAAAATTTCATCGCCATAGAAACCATAGTACTACGTCAGCTCGTGGTTTTACCTCGATATACATATTTAAACAATCATCAACAATAAAAAATGTATTTTTCAATAAATTATTTTCAAGTGTCACATTCTATAATTTATGAATATCTACATCCCTATTCCTATAGAAAAAATTGTGCTATTTTCTCCATCTTTGATTATTAAATACTCTACCGCGGAGCAATTCGCATTCTAAAATACTTAACGAGTCAATCGTACAAAATCGGCACAACAAAAATTCAATTTTCTTCTTTTTAAACCTTAGGCTTTTCCTGAAAAAGGGAAGTAATTAAAGTAAGGAATTCGATTCTCGGTTTCTTTTCCCGCACATAAAACCCCGTTTCGAGGTAGCTACAATCGCCGGTAGTGCTCGCCTCATTGCTTATACTCAATAGCTGCGACCGACGCAACTTAATAGCGGGATCCTCGCTTCGGGCGAAACTTTCTCTCTTCCATCCCGTATTCATTGGCTTATTGTTAGAGCTGGCAGCCATTTTTCTGGATTCCATTCTTGGCGTGGTGTTTCTGACCGGTTGGATGTGATAAGATACTAAATATATTCAATATACCGTTAAAGATTACCTTTTAACATTTATACTGTCTAATTTTTTCAATCGATTATAAAATAAATCTATTCGCAATGAGTAGCAGCACCGATAGCATCGAGAAGCTATACAAAAATTTCGGCATTTTAGCAGATGCCAAAGATAAACTAGCCGAGGTTCGTACTTCCCCATTAACTCCCTTCTTTTACTTTCTACGAATTTTTTTTTTTTTTACCCATTGTAATATTTATTAGGAAATTTCGCAGCGTTTAGATCGAGCAAATATGCGGAAGCTTACAGCTCTCATTCTCTCGAACATAACCTAGAATATCTGATCGCGCATCCGAATTACACACCGATATTTAATTCTTGCCTTATTTTAGCACGAGAAAGAATACATGGAGATTTTGACTGCGGTAAAAGGATCACCTAAAGAAAAACGTCTGGCTTCGCAATTTATCGCCAGATTTTTCAAACACTTTCCCAAACTCGCCGATCAGGCTATTGATGCTCATCTAGATTTATGCGAGGACGAAGATATTGCCGTGAGTATTTAATGAAAATAATATTATACGCAGTCTTGTCTGTTTATTTGTTATCTCCTATTTCAAAAGCGTAGATTGATGACGGACAGAAAGGAGGAATAATTATTATGACAAATGGCTCTTTTATCTATAATTTTTTAATTCATTATTTTCTATAATATTTATATATTAGAAAGTCTTACCTATCTCAATCTTTCAACCGTAGATGAATATTTATACTCTTGCCTTTGCAAAGATATCTGTTTATTAAGAGTAAGAAATATTTATGAGGTATATTTATGGGTGAGAAACGTTTTGACGATATATTATACGACATTCATCATTTTATTGGCATAAAGGAATATGAAGTTATCCTTCCATATGTTTATTGTTAGAATTACTGGCTAAACTTGTTTCAAAATTTTTATTTTCCATGATACAAGCTATGGAAAAATGTCTAAGATCTAGATGTTAAAATAAACGCTGATTATTCAGGTAAGTAAAATCAACTGCTACAGAGCTTGCCAGTTGAACATTAGCTCTGTTAATTTCGGTCAATGTATTGTTAACAAAATATAAAGCCTTTAACTTGACAAGACCGGTGAATAAACCGTTTGGTAAAGTGTGAATTCTGTTATTGAATAAAAAGATTTTTTCGACGGACGAGAGCCCCTCAAATGCACCGGGTTTTATCTCCGAAATCTTGTTGTTCTCAAGATGTAACAGCTCCAAATCTCTCAGGTTGATAAAAGCACTCGAATGAATCGTCGATATCTCGTTATCGTTGAGATGCAGTAATAACAGTGTAGACAATCCTCCAAATACATCTCTCGGAACAGAAGTCAAGTAGTTATCACCAACATACAAATATTTCAGCCGAGTCAATCCGTTGAAAGAGTTGGGACTTATTTCTGCCAACTTATTATAGTCTAAATTGAGACTAATCAGTTGCTTGAGATTAGCAAAAGCTCCAGGTGCGATAGTGGATATGGTATTGTTGTTCAGATACAAATACCACAACTCCGAGAGTTCAGAAAATGCGTTGAGATTTATAGCCGATATATCATTATGGTTTAGGTACAGCCACGTCAGTTTAGACAGCCCGTTAAAAGCCCCGTCCGGTATGTTATTGATTTTGTTGTAACTCAAGGACAACGATTCTAGCTGAGAAAGTTCTTGGAACAAGTTGGGTACCAGTGTGACTATGTTGTTGTCAAGATCTAGACGGTCCAATCTTGGCAGGCCAGTAAATACTCGAGGGTTTGAAATGGAGATATGGTTTCCTCGATAGAAGTATAAATGCACGATCGAAAGATTCTTGAAGGCTCCAGGTTGAATCGATAGTAAATTCAAGTCAATGATTTCTAGGTAGGTTTCATTTCTTGATTGAGTTACGTCGGTCAAAACACTTCCAAGAGAACATACGGTAAAGCTATCCTGATTTTTGCACGTTGGATCTGTCTCCGCCAGTACAAAAATGAAGAGAAAATTTAAAATCACCGTTGAACGAAACATGATTTATTCTTCTTTGGCTATGCTCGATCATCTAAATACCACCAGTCTTATATACACCGATATTATTTGATCTTTGGCACTTATGATATTCGATAAAAAAAATATCAATGTGCTTTAGCGCTGAACTTGATGAGACAAACAGTGCTTTCGTGGAACGAGTACTCTTTGCCCCCGGGATTCTAGAAATGCATGTTCTATGAAATGATGTCCGAACGATAGTTGGACAAACATTTTGCGCAAACAGAAATGTAAGGAATTTCTATAAATGATAAGAGACGTAAATGAGATGATCAGGTAAGATGCGATGAAAAGAGATGAAATTCCTTCAAAATCCCCCAAAAACTTATATTAAAAGCGTAGTTTGATGACGGATAGAAAGGAGGAATAATTATTATGACAAACGGCTCTTTTATCTATAATTTTTTAATTCATTATTTTCTATAATATCTATGTATTAGAAAGTCTTACCTATCGCAATCTTTTAACCGTAGATGAATGCTTATACTCTTGCCTTTGCAAAGATATCTGTTTATTAAGAGTAAGAAATATTTATGAGGTATATTTATAGGTAAGAAACGTTTTGGCGATATATTATACGACATTCATCATTTTATTGGCATAAAGGAATATGAAGTTATCTTTCCATATGTTTATTATTAAAATTACTGGCTAATCATGTTTCAAAATTTTTATTTTCCATGATACAAACTATCGAAAAATGTCTAAGATCTAGATGTTGAAATCAAGGCTGACTAATCAGTTAAGTATAAAGAACTGTGACAGAACTTGCCAGCTGAACATTAGCTCTATTAATTTCGGTCAATGTATTGTTAACAAAATTTAAAGCCTCTAATTTGACAAGACCGGTGAATAAACCGTCCGGTAAAGTGTGAATTCTGTTATTGAATAAGAAGATTTCTTCGACGGACGAGAGCCCCTCAAATGCACCGGGTTTTATCTCCGAAATCTTGTTGTTCCCAAGATGTAACAGGTTCAAATCTCTCAGGTTGATAAAAGCGCTCGAATGAATCGTGGCTATCTCGTTATTGTTAAGATACAGTCTTTTCAGCTCAGGCAGTCCTCCGAATGCATCTCTCGGAACAGAAGTCAAGTAGTTATCACCAACATACAAATATTCCAGCCGAGTCAATCCGTCGAAAGTGTTAGGACTTATTTCTGTCAATTTATTGTAGTCTAAATGGAGACGATTCAGTTGCTTGAGATTAGCAAAAGCTCCAGGTGCGATAGTGGATATGTTATTGTTGTCCAACCACAAATACAACAACTCCGAGAGTCCAGAAAATGTGCTGAGATTTATAGCTGGTATATCATTCTGGTTTAGGTATAACCACATCAGGTTAGACAGCCCGTTGAAAGCCCCGTCCGGTATGTTATTGATTTTGTTGTAAATCAAGGACAACGATTTTAGCTGAGAAAGTTCTTGGAACAAGTTGGGTACCAATGTGACTACGTTGTTGTCAAGATGTAGACGGGTCAGTCTTGGCAGGCCAATAAAGGCTCGAGGGCTTAAAATGGAAATATGGTTTCCTTGGTAGAGGTATAAATGCGTGATTGAAAGATCCTTGAAGGCCCCAGGCCTGATCGATAGTAAATTCAAGTCACTGATTTCTAGCCGGCCTTCATTTCTTGATTCAGTTACGTCGGTCAAAACACTCCGGAAAGAACACACGGTAAAGCCATCCTGACTCTTGCACGTTGGATCTGTCTCCGCGAGTACAAAAATAAAGAGAAAACTCAAAATCACCGGTGAAAGAAACATGATTAATTCTTTTTTGGCTATGCTCACTCGTCTGAATACCACGAGCCGTTATATAGACTGATATTATTTGATCTTTGGCACCGTTATCACATTCAGTAAGAAAAATATTAACGCACTTTAGCGCTGAACTTAATGAGACAAACACTTGCTTTCGTGGAATACGGAGTACTCTTTGCCCCCTGAATTCTAGAAATGCATGATACGATAGTTGGACAAACATTTTGCGCAAACAGAAATATAAGGAATTTTTAGGAATGATAAATGATGTGAGTGTGATGATGTTAAGTCCCTGCAAAATCCCCTCTTCGTCATCTCCTCAATTAATCCGAGTCCATTAATCTCTGAGATTCAACTAAGACTTTTAATTATGCAACAGATTCTCCATTCTCATTACAGATAAGAAAACAAGCTATCAAAGACCTGCCTTCATTATGCAAAGACAACAAAGAACACACTGCTAGGATCGCCGATATACTGGCACAATTGTTGCTAGCCCAAGACCCATCGGAATTGGCTGTTGTACAAAACAGTATAATGTCGCTGATTAAAAATGATCCAAAAGGTAGTTGTTTTCTTTCAATCAAAGAATATCCTCACGCTTCTGTAAAAATGCTCTTCAGACCATCTTATCAAATTAATTCTGTCCCTGTTCACTTAGGTGCGATCAGTGGATTCTTTAGCCAGATTTTAAACGGTGACGACGGAGCTCGAGAGCGTTGTATCAAATTTCTAGCGACTAAGCTCAAGGCTGTGGGCCACGATGTCATAACGAAAGAGCCAGAAGATTTGCTTATTACAGAGTGCAAGAAAGTGTTACAGGTAAGAAAGAAAACACTGTATTTCCTATTCTTTTTTTTTCTTCTTACTTTCAGAAACTTCTTATGTTGATATAACTGAAATTGTTTTGTTTCATCCACAGGATGTTACAGCTGATGAATTTCACAGTATCATGGAAGTACTCGCTTGGACGAGACTAGGTTCTACAGTAACCGGTCAACAGGAATTAATCGATATCATCGTCGAGCAAGCAGAACTTTCCGTACCTTTTAAACATACAAACGAGGAACAGTGGAGCAGACTTGTTCAGTGCATTAAACATGCTTTGCCATTTTTCAACGTGAGTAGAAAAATTGTGGTCAAAAATCGTCGTCAGTATTCGTACGAATAACAAACTTGATTCGGATTCTACAATCCACAAGAAACCTACGAAAAAGCCTAATAATATCCTTTCATTTCTAGTCTCAAGTTGATTCATCTAGATTCGTGTGTTACATATGCGTTCAAGTTCTACCCCACTTGTCTTTGATCACTGGATCTGAGGGTAGAGACCCACAGTTGGAACTTTTGAAATTACTTGCTGAATTAACAACTTATTGTGGAACGATTGAAAAACCTGAGGAGAAAGTACAGCAGATCTACAATGCTCTGATTGTTAGTATATTATACCTGAGTGTTTTGTGTGACTGAAGATATAAAATTTCTTACCAATTTCCTTATCTTGCCAACAGACGTACATGCCTCTTCCACCAGAGACGGATCTGCCAGAGCTACCCAAGCTTCAATTCAGTCACGTCGAATGCCTGATGTACACTTTTCACAAGCTTGGCAAACAGATACAAGAATTCTTAACACGCGATGCCGATCAGCTAAAAGAGTTCAAGCTTAGACTCCAATACTTTGCGCGAGGTATACAAGGGTATATAAAAAAGCTTAGAGAAGCTATAAGCGGGAAAAGTGAGGAGGAGCTGAAGTCAGATGAGAATCAAATGAAAGTCGTCGCCTTGAAGACTACTAATAATATAAACACGCTCATCAAAGATCTATTCCACTCGCCGCCCAGCTACAAAAGCGTTATACATCTATCGTGGAAGACTTCGACAACTGATAAAAAGGTAAGAAAGTCTATTCTCTTCTGTTTTGTTGTTTTTTTCCAACTAAATCTTCCTAATCTAAGATCAGGACTTTTAACTGTTAAGATTTCTTTTACAGAGCGAAAAATCATCACCAGGACAAAAACGACACACACCAATCACATTTGGGAACGATAATGCACCTAACAAACGAACCAAGGATGATAAGGGCAATAAGAGAGAAATCTACACGCCACCAAGTGGCAAATACAGCTCTAACATATCTTCTAACTATGGTATTAAGGAGTAGTGTTGTTGATCGATATTCTGATCTTTGCTATCTTTTCGTGCCATTGATTGACTGATTGATTTATTCATTGTTTTTACGATTTTTCAGGTAACCGTGGACGATTCAGAGGCAACAGATCCGGCGGACGCGGAGGGTATAGAGCACGAGGTCGTGGATGGCGAAGGAACACCTATTAGATCTTATAATCCCGTAAACCTCGTATAAACACAAGCAATGACTCCGTAAGGATGAAATACTTTTTCGGATGATACATATACTTCTTCGGAAAATGATTAACGCGAATAACAAATGATCCCGCGGTTATAAACGAGGAGATAATAATTGCGGAGAAGACGCAGACGAAGAAAATATAATAAAATATAACATAAAAAAAAAAAAAGAAAAGAAAAGAAAAACAAAAAGCGAAGAATTTGAGGGACGATAATTTTGAAGAATAGTGAGAAGGACAGAAGAGAACTTTATTTTTAACGGTTTTCTTATTCTTTGGATTGTACTTGTGGCTTTCTTTCAAGTACCTGGTAGAAGTTAGATCCCACTTTATCGTTTATTCGAGACGAAGTATTTATTTACTCATCTTTATTAACACGTATAGAAATGATGTGAAAGAGAATCTAGTGAAACGACTGAAAACTACATTCAATCTGAGCTTTGTTGAGAGAAATGTGTAAAATATCGTCGATTGTTTGTTACATTTAAATTTCATTTAAACTATCTAATTACGTCTGATCGTTATTATTATACACACGAAGACGAATATGAAGAGAAAAAAAAAGGGAAAAAAGGAAAGGAGCTAATCGAAACCGGATTGACGATGTTTGGGAAACTTAATTGAAGAATGGAAGAAGAGGAAGAAACGATATAATCAAGATAGAAGATAATTGTGGGAATCGCTAGATGAAGATTGAAAATCAAACCCTGTTGAATTCAAGAGATGAGAGAGATACGTGCCGATATTATATTCGTTTAACGAATTCGCGCGAGAGAGAAGAAGGTGTTTCTCAACTCCACACGTGGTTTTTTTTTTATTATCTCTTCAAAACCGTCGACCGATGCAAACTTATATTCTACGATCTACGACGATCTATTTCCCCCCCTGCAAATCCCGTTCTAGAATTTCAGTCCGCATCCCATCTGTTCTTTATTGAGTGTTTACGTATTTACAGATTCAGGATAATCAACGAAGCAGGAAATCAACTGGTAGCTACTAACCGAAGGAGGAATAATCCTGCAAAGCCAAAGACATACTTGACGAACGGATAAACACTAAATACCATACTCAGAATACGAATTTCATTAAAAAATCACAGAAATGTTTGAATATTTTCCATCCTATTTTTTTCTTTTTCTTTTTTTTTTCAATAAACTTATTTCAACTCATATCTAGTTCATTCTACCCTCAGTACGCATAAATAAAATACCCATATTCACTATTTAGTTGTTCAAAATTAAAAAGTATCATCGCCCGTGGCTCTGGTACAAAACTTATCATAACTATATAGCAAGTATTTCTTTGGCTACGAATAAAATATCTTCAATTCATTTCCCTTTGATTTTCAGGTAGTCTGATATAGCCACAGATACGGGTAGAGCAGTAGCAGTGCCGAAGATGGGGATGAAATATGGTAAATTTTATCTGTTTCAGATGACTGCGGTGTTTCCCTAACTAATATGGCCTGTGACTCCTCGGAACTTGGCGTTTAATATACAAACAAATACAGATTTCTCTTTCAGATGATTGTCTACCAGCCGGGGATCTGCTGTTTTGATAGTTGTGTTTGATAATATGTGTTGTCTATGATGGTAGCTGGTTAATATAAGGTGAGTTTATAATTGCAGTTTTTTTCACCGCCCCGCTTTCCCCATCCAATATCAGTTATGAATTCTCATGTTATCTGTAGTTTTTGTCAATATATCTTTATTATTATCCTAATAAAACCGAATTTCATCAATATAAAGAACCAGCCTGTTTAACTATCGTCGACTTTTTCGCCTCCTTTATATCATTCAATTAGATTAGATTTACTAGTAACGTCGCAAGGAAATTTCATTTTTGCATTCCAACAAATAAACGAACCACTGACAAAATTCTTTCTTATTATTTATTTGTTCACTTATTATTATAGACAGAGATAAATATCACCTCATACTTTTTAACTCCCTAAATACTGATTTTTCATTCACTATTTTCAAAATAATTTAACATTTGTACAAATGAAAGACAAGACTTTTGCTTCACCAATTCCCACCTCATACAAAAAAAAAACAATCGTTTACAATTAATCTTCTAGATCAAGCAAATGACGTAAAGATTTCATTATTTTATGTCTGATTAATAGCTAGTCAGCAAATTCATGAATAAATCTAAAAATTAACTTGCAGCATACGTATATATAAACATTCATCTATCATTTACACATCGATTTAATATCTCGTTCTATAATTCAGTTTTTGAACGAAAATTGAAAATAATCTTATGCCTAATCTCCGTGAGTATCTTAAAGCTGTATCTTATGCCGAAGAGAAAAGAAAAAGAAAACAAAGACATTCAGTAGAGATTATTGGACGCAGTCATTTCGTCGATTATATTGCACATCATACGATCACTAGGACAGCACGAATCTACACCCTGCTGCTCTAGCCCCAGAGTGTCCATGACTTCCATCGCATCTGTATTCACCGCGAGGCTGGAATCGAGGTCAGATGTGTCTGGCAACATCTGTAAAGCATGCTGCAATATCTCCTGCACCTGAAAAAGTCGAGATAAAATAATCCCAAGACCAAACTAGACGGATTTCGTTCATTACATTACATCGAGTCATAGGAGCTGTTGAAGTTTATATTTATCGGAGAGATGTTTAAATTTTCTTTTGAAATATCTTCAAGACCGGATTATACCTTGTCCAAGTGTTTCTGAAACCTAAGAGCAGTTTCGGTGCGTTGTCTTCGCTGCAGTTCCATCATAACTCTGAGAGTTTCTCTAGCTTGATGAGGTCTGAATTCATTGAGCAAATGGTGAATGTGAATGAACAAGAGGCTCAAATCTTCGACCTGAAAAGTTGAGGCGAAATATTTGAATAATGATATTTTTCTTTCTATTCCTAAAAAAAAAAATGAGAGTTGATCAAGATTCACCTTCTCCGCTCTCCTCGGACTGTCTGGACATTGAACGAGGAGATCTATCAGATCCAAGAAATTAACCAGCAGGGAATGATTGAGTTTTTTCAGCTCACGTCTGCGGTCAAAATGCTGTGGATACAGTCTCTTTATCCCCTGAGCTTCGAGAGGACGTATTATCGTATCGTCGGCGTTGAAGACATTCCCGAACATCGAGTATGTGTCGTGGATAGCTGGCGGTGGACGGGGCGCTCTTCCTCGCCGCACATTATCGTCGGTATATAAATTGATGTACTGTACAGGTGGCAGCGGCAGCGAACTGACCTGAGTCGCTTCCGGAGTTGCCATAGTTTTGAAGAATTCCTTCGAATTTTATGACCTCGAGAAATGACTGCCGCGTTCTGTCACCGTATAACCGAAGATAAATAAACTAAGTGAGGTTAGGTCTGAGTCTCCGCGTATTTAATTTACACCCACGATTTTATACTTTACAGTTATATATTAATACACGGGTCACTATTACTCACTGTATAAATAATCGGGAATAAATTCTCGGTACGAGTGATGTCAGATATTTCGTAGACCGATCATTGGAATGGAAATAAAAATAAAACCATACTGTCGTCGGCTAGGCGGGTCGCCATTTTGTTTTGTTTTTAGTCTCCTCTTATTTTCTGATACGGTGAGTAAACAGAGGAACTGTTTAATGCATTGTTGGATTATTCAGGTTGAAGTAAAGGCGGTGATATTTGTTCGCGATATTATTAGCCGTTATTTATCAACGCTGTGTAATATCGCCGGGTTTTGTCCGACGGTTGATTGTCGCTTCGCGTTTGACGTTATGCGACTAACTCGGTAGCGCATTTCCTGTTATTTTCCGAATATCCGACATCTCCGTTTGACAGATATCTAACCCCTGCAATTGTGTATGAGTCTCGATATCCACGTGAATTTCTTCCTCGCCATTCAGCCGGTCGCTGATTTTCACACATGATGTATAAATGATGTTATAAAACGGTCCGGTGCATGGTAAGCTTTTACTAATTGTTAACTACATTTTACACGAGTCTTTCATACATTTAATATTCGCTCTGAACCGCGCTACCGCATCTCTGACTACCACTATCTACTGTATAAATACTTATACTGTATTGCTATAGCTGGTACATACATACGTATACCGACACATAACCCAGCAGTGAATTTCTTTCGAAAGATTACATTATTATCAAACTTTAGTTCAAAACCGCAACACATACAGTCGTTACATTATTTTTCGGCGACCTTTATTCACTAAACAGTTTATACATCATCACTCCACATTCATTAAACGGATCATATTATTTGTTATTTTATTTTCCTCTTGTATGTACTATAATAAAATTGACAGCACTGGGCTGCTACGAGTCACGTTGTATTATTCACACGGTCTCCATGCCCTCCGCATAAATCAGCAATAATATTATAATTATATTTATATACATTTTAAAATGAGTACCTTATCATCGTTCAAGAATTGGTTAGTTTCTCGCTAAAATAATATCCATATTTCAACCTTACGGGGAAGGAATACCCGTATCATTTAAGTTCTTGTTTTTTTTCTTCTTTCTTATTTATTCAGCATTGTTATTTTCATATCCTTTATTATCATTCGCATCCTATTCAAACCACAGTTTTCATTGTTCATTTATTCATTCATTTATACATTTATCAACAAACATTAATATGTATTATTTATTCTCTTTAATTTCTTCAAGGGTGGGCATTGCAGGGATGACGGGGAAGGATGGGAAGGCGGAGGCTAGAGGCTTGGAAACTGTGATCAAGAAAGGTTTTATGATAAAACGATCGCAAAATAAAAAACGATTTACACCAATCAACTATAAACAGAGATGGTTCGTTCTAACTCGTCAACATCTGATATACTATGACAGCGACGGAGAGGTGAGTGAAAAAAAAAAAAAACCTTTTTTTATTGGCTTATTTTGTGTTTTTTTTCTCTTTCCGTTTTTTTATTCTTTAACATATAATGCATTGAATTTTATAACTGAAATGTGTATTTCATATATTATGTAAGTGTAATATTGTCGAAAAAATCGTGAATATGAGGAAAACTGGTAAAAAAAAAAAACAAATCATATATATACGCGTGTCCGTGTGACGTTAGTCTCCTCAAGCCTCGGAATTATGGGTGGCTGATATCCAGAAGCAAACTAACTAACCTCCGGTCTTTATAAACAAACAGGAAGTTACACGCACAGGCTCACTGTGCGGTCAAGTTTGCGGAGATTACGCGCACACAGAAACACACATTGATTTTAAACCTGATCTATAACAATTATCACGTTATAAATTCTGTATAGAATTTTTTTTTTTTTTTTTGTGTCGAACAATTGATGGGATTCAATATATGTATTCGATTATTTTTATTAAATAATATTCATTTATCTCTGATATCATGGAGAAAAAAGAAGAATTATGCAATTATTAATCATATTCTACGTCTATAATTGCACGTGGAGAAAAAGAAAGAAAATAAGAACAATAAGAATAATAAACAAATGTAAAAAGAAAAGAAAGAAAAGGAAATAAGGCGCGGGATGATATCACGTGTGATAATTAGGGTTGAAAGAGAGTATACTTTGCGTATCGGTATATATAAGACGCGCAAGCGCGTACCTTTGGCAAAGGGGTTTGTGCGGAATACGTCGGCGCCAAGCTCATATTGGTTCAGGTTTCAGGGTTCCGCGGGTGTTTCGGTACCCGAGGATCAGTCGGCGGTCAGCAATTCGTTACGAAAGTTATCTCTGCGTTTAAGGAGCTGTATATTTGCTATTTTAAACCTATCTATACACGAGTTCGAAAGTATTCAAATATAGGAAGGAATATATCATGTGTTGCGAATTCATCAGTATATAAGTGAATATTTAGTTACGCTGTGTTTAAAAAAAAAAACGAAAAGAATAAATAAGGGGAAACGTTTCTCTTATTATACTTGAAAACAGAAGAAAAAAAAAAATAATAATATAAATATTATATTAAATTATTAAATGTTTGAGAGATTATTTTTTAATTTCTTTTTTTAAAAAGATTCGATCTCACATAACTATTTCAATAATTTTCGTGCAGGAATTAAAATTACATTGAAATTATTTTATCATACCTTTATAATTATTTCGTCGAATTTTTCTTTCACAACAAACCATTTTACATTATTATCAATCCCGTATTCCACGTGGGAGAGAATTTCATCAATTTTTCTATCAGTCTTCTTCGTGCCTGGTCAGGCGCGAAGAAATATAAGATCGACTGGCGGAAGATCGGGACCGTATTTCGCGCCCGGAGTTTCAATTGATAACGCTGGAGGTAAGACATCTCGACGTAAACCTCTGTTTCACCCTCAAATTCAGTCGATAAAATATTTCCATAAAATGTCTTAACAAAAATTGAATATTCCACACATTTTCATTCATTATAAAATTAGGAAATATTATTATACGTAAGAAAGAGAAGACTGTATCTATGAAAAAAAGAAATACAGTATCAACAAATTAAACGTCGCCGTATATAATAATAATAATGATAATAATAATAATTGCGCGTACCTACGTAACTTACGGAAAATCTCAAAGTCGATGATTCGATCGACATTGTTAAGCCGCTTATCGTTACATTGTCGTCACCGCGTTCGGAAACCCGTTGTGTCTAATCCTCTTTCTGGCACACAGAGTAACGTGGCTGTATATACGTATGTATGCATGTATATGTGTGTGGAATCGAGTGACTTCTTTTCCTTGAAAGAGTGAAAAATCCGCGTGTAGGTTGGGCGATTGGAAAAGGATTTTCAAGATGAAGAAAGATCTTCGAACCGCTTTAGTGCCTAGTATAGGTACCTATAGCATGTCTCTATCCCTCCGTGTGTATATACCTGTCGGACGAAATTCAAAAACCATTTTTACCCATATTTCTTTTTTCCCGAGAATAAAATGATGGGGGGATGAAAAAAAATCTGGGATTGGGATTGGGAGGGTTTTCTCGTCGATATTTCAAACCCCGTTTATAAAACTACGAACACGCAGATTTTCCATGCTATGCGAAAATCGTATTTTTATTTCCTCATTTTTTTTTTTTTTCTTCACTTTTTTCTTACCCGCCGAAAAATCGCGGAATAGAGGATTAGAATTTCTCGAGCTTGTCCTGCACTTATTCAAATATTCAGAGATTCAGAAATATATGTGTATGTATATATTTTTCTTTTTCTTTGACAATTTTTGTTTTTTAAACGTCGAAGTTGACGAAATTCGATTTTTATTCTTTTTTCTTCGTTCAACCCCAAGTCGAAAACTCCAAATTTTCATTTTCTTTGACACGATGAATGAACGAAAAATACAAAATGAGAAGAAAAAAAAAGAAATACGATAATAAAAATTGGCTTTTAGGGTCCTGTGCGCAAACGACGAGAAATCACTCACTTACGCTCGTTTACCCTACTTGATATTGCCAATTTAGTTACGTCATACTGCTCGCTGCACATCCCGAACATAGGTATATATATATACGCGTATATACAGCTGTATACCTATACTTATATTATGTCTAATTAGACGTGTCTGGAGTAATTAGTGGGCTAGAGCATAGGTCTCGCGTTTAATTAGGTAAAAAGAATGATTAAACCAAGCTAGGAAATTAAATTTACGTACCTACTCTTAATCCGTTCATTCATTCATTCATTCATTCTTTTATTATTTTACATGTTCATTTCTTTTCACTCGTATACATAATTAGTCATTTATAATCGTACAATATACGTACAGGTTCTCGACAAGTGATATAATAAATATTGCGTTACGTCGTGATCCTGAATTTACCGATTTTACAGTTCTGGAGTACCTATTCATAAACTACATACACGAGTATAGATTTATTTTTCTCACTCCATTTAAGTACGTAATTATAATACTGAATTTTTATTTTATTTTTTTCTCTCATTCTTTTACTACATTATTATTATTTTTCTTTTTTTTTTTTTTTCTTTTTCTCGTGTTTTATTTTTATTCATTTCATTTCCATTCATTTTTGTTTTCTCTATTTGCTCACAGTAGTTGAGCCGTGAATTTCCGTCGACCGTTCATGTTTCAGGGTGGTTGGGTCGTGCGGGGTAAACCACTGGGGGTTTTACGGCGACAAGGGTCTGTTTATACGTATATATGTATAGGTATATCTATATTAAATATACACATACCTATATATGTATAACGGGGATTTTTTTTTTTTATTCAATGTTTTGTTTTCAATTCCATTTTTTATTCTCACTTTTAAACATCATTATTTTTTTTTTCAACTTTTTTAATTTTCATACGCTTTCAATTATCTCAATCATTATTATCACAAGTATTTTTGATCGTTAGTTGAAATATTTTTTTTATAAGAATTACATAAAATTTTCATCCCATGATTCGTATTTTTTTTTGTTTCATTTATATCATCGATTCTCCGAAAACCGATCGAAAGAAAGACGAAAAAACGAAAATTTACACGATTTTACATTCGAATTATACATGGGCATGAAAAAAATTCATATCACCGTCCGGATTTGAACGAGTAAAAATATCGGACCTCGACATTTTCTGCTATTTTGATGAAAATCTATAAATTCTTCACATATAGGTGTATATATATATATATGTACTTGTTAGTATATTTTCCGTAATTAAACAGGACTTCTATACGCGTCAGGTAAATACATAGGTATTTTTAATCATCTCTATATACCTGCACAGGTATGAGTAGATACAAGAAATTCTCCAAATTCTCCAGATCTTCGCCGTCCTTTTTTTTTTACACAATTATTTTTGCACTTTCGAGGCTCGCGAACAACGCTCTATATTTAATCGTGCCAATAAATTACAACGGGCCAAAGTGGAATCTGTTTATCATAAATTGATAATTATACTTAGTTAGGTATGAATTGATGCGATCTGCAGCTGTTCTTTGATTAAAAAGAAAAGATTGATAATAATAATCATAATAATAATATTATATACTTGGATGTGGAAATTGATGAAATTTTCTATCGAGATTCTCGCGTACCGTATCGTGCAATATTCCTTTATAAGACAGACACTTTATTTTCCGCGTGTCTTGGACTGGCCAGTAATTTATCTATCGTTATAACAATTATATTTCTCGATATTATCAGGAGCGAGAGAGAAATGTAGGAGGGATCTGAAAATGAAGGGAGAAAGTAAGAGAGAAAGGAAGAAAAGAAAGGAGAGAAAAAAAAAAAAGAAAGAATGAAAGGAATAAGAAAAAGAGACGCGCGCGCGCGTCTTGTCTGCCATCGTAATTAACGGGCGATCGCTTTTAATTAAAGAGAAAGAGAACGAGGAACGAGTCGAGGCAGGGCAGCGGGAAACTAGATGGGGTATAATATAGAGATACATAAATGAAAGAGAAAAAAGTTTGCGGAAAAATTATTGCACAGATCGAAAAAGAGATGGGTATCTATAACCGTATAGGTATTGGGATAAGAAAGAAATATTGTATTTCATGTATCAACGGTATTAATACAATATAACATATTGGGGCCAGGTCAGAGTTCCGGATACGATATAAAGACTATTCAGAATTCTCAGAAACGTTCAAGTTTAGAAACATTCAAAACTCCGAAAATACCCTTCCCAAAAACTGCGAGTCGGTATTATTTAAATTCGAGATTTTTACCGTTCGGTGAATTTAAAAATTCTGCTAAACTGAGAGCAAAAAATAAAGAAATGGAGTAAGAAATAACTACATAATCGGAAAATCGATTTTTCCTCATTTCTTTTTATTACTTTTCGGCTTCTTTTTTTTTTGTTTTTTAATTTTTACTCAAAAATTCAAAACTTGTTCTCTTTCTTTTCTGAAAAGCGACGCAAGGAGCGCGGCCGGATCGCGGTCGAGAGCGTCCACGTGGTCGAAACGGCTCAGCTCGGAGTTGGTGGTGTGGCCGACGCGGCCGCTGGCGAAGCGGGTAGCGCGGGTGGTGGGGGTGGCGTGCCCCCGGGACTACCCTTCCAAGTTGGCTATAGGGAAGCTGGCCAGGAATATACCTTGTATCTTCTCGCTGCTCGAGATCAGGATCGGGCCGATTGGATTCAAACCATCCGAGCCGGTGAGTTTCACTCTCAATATACATATTCATACATATATACGTACATTATACGACATTTAAATAATTTCATTCCTTGATATATAAAGAATATTTATTTTTAAACAAATTTTTCAATTCTATCCTTTGTGAATGAGGATAACCCTAAAAAAAAAAGTTTAACAATCATTTTGTGAATAAATTTTTCCCTACGTTTGAAAAAAAAAAAAAAAAAAAATTCGAAAAGAATTTTTTTAGGCATTATATTTGTAAGTATACAGGTGGATAAGGTATATATAATATATATACATGGATATAAATCATGGTATATAAACGCGGTTTAAAATATACTTTTTTTTTTTCATATATATTCTTTTGGAAGAATTTTTTTTTGGGTATAAAAGAGTCTGTCTGCTCGATTCTCCGTTTTTTTTATTCTTTTTCTTCCTCAAAGTACCCTACCCACTACGCATATATACAAATTCCGAATCAATCTGAATAACAGATAGCATCGTTTTTTTTTTTTTTTTACTTTGTAGAAAGGAAATAAGAATAAGACGAAAAATAAGACTTTATACTCGTAGAATTACATTTTCTTACGTTCGTTTCACCCTCGGTCCACCCTTCACGAATTCGACTCTAAAGCAATATATGCGATAAGTCCTTATCTCGGAATAATATTTTACTACGAATTTTGCCTAGATATTAGAAAAAAATCTTTACACATATTATATATATATGTTACAACACTTTCCCAAACTCCTTCTTATTCTTATATATATTCTTGAAATATTAAACTTGAACATGAAATACATGTCCTTTCCATTTTTTTTTTTTTTTTTTAATTTTAAATTTATTTATTTATTTATTTATTTATTTTTCTTAATATTTTATTTTCACTCTACAGGCAGAATCAGTAAAGAAAAAAATGAAAATTCCCCAAAAAATGTTCCATTATTATTATTATTATTATTATTATTTTTTCTAACAACCCGCGCACAGATTAGTGAAAACAAAAAGGAAAAGAAAGAAAGAAAAAAAAAAAAAAAAAGGAGGAAAATATGTACGTTTATAGACTGTTTAGCTCACCTCAACCCATTTACCTCGGGTTAAATTACGCGTACGGGTGAGTAAGAAAGAAAAATGTGCGGGGTAGGTAGTTTGTATGTACGTACGTACAAGAGGGTAGAGGCGCACCTGACTAGTCGGTAATTGGATAGCTTGACCCGATTCTATTTTACTTTTACTTTATTTGGGGTCCCTAATTCTTCACCTTATTTATTCTTCTTGTATTACTTTTTATTTTACACTATATGTATACCTACCTATATATATATATATACAATTACTTACATTATACTTTTTGTTAATCTTTTTATAAATCTACTTGCAGAACTTATCATTTTTCTCACTCTATACAATTAGAATTATTCTCACACGCGTATACCTGTACCAATTTTCAATTTTATACTTTTCTTACATCGCGATTCACACGTATGAATTTTCAATTTTCAATTTTTCTTTTTTTCTTTTCCTCTCACCTATCGACAAAATGATGTAAATATATTCCCTTTATTAATTATACCTATTACTTATACGTTACACGTCGTTTCCCTGATTCGACCGAAAACCATAAGTATTACGTGTACAAATTTTACCCGGGAAATATGGAGAAAGTTAGACGTGACTAGAAACGGCCGAAATCCTTTTTCTACACGAAAAATCTCCGACGTAATCCGCGCTCAAGGCTTCGACCTGGACGACGAGGGTCTCCTCTGCCACTCCGTGCTTAGTCATATTACGTGGTAGGGTAGACACATACGTATTATACGAGGGGCAAGATTTTCTGACGTTCGCAAATTTCGGGGAAAAGAAAAAAAGAAAAGAAGAAAAAGAAGAAAAAAAAAAAGAATTAGATCGGAAATTTCTTCCAATAAATAACAATTATTTCTTTTTTCTCTCTCTCTCTTTTATTTTCTTCAACATCCTAATAATATAGGTACATATTATCTGATTTATTTATTTCTCCTATATATACCTATATACCTACCCGAGTTCGCCCAGGGTGATAATAAATCCAGGAAATTTCCTCATTTCAATTTTTTTTATTTTTTATTTTCTTGAGTCAGCGAATTTTTTCTTTTCTTTTATTTTTTTTTTGTCTTTTATTCGGCGAGAAAGATAAATTTGAATTTTGAAGCTGTTTGTTTGGATATAAAGGGAGAGGTTCAAAGACTGAATATTTTGTCGTCATATTTGTATATATATAAAACGAAGAAAGTTCAGAATTTTTGGGGAAAAAAAAGGAAAGAAAAAAAGAAAAAAAAAAAAAAAAACGAAAAGAGAGAATAGAAAATTTGTTGAATTTTAAACGGATTACCTTTCTTTCTTTCTTTTTTTTCTTGTTTTCTACCAAAAGTCAATATCGTATGATGTAAGTGCACGGTCGTATCGTATAAAAGTATGGTAAAAAGATTTTTCTACGAAACTGTTATTCATTCTATCGACGAGTTGGATTCGTCGGGGCGTCGAGGGTCTATATGAATCTTATATATATCTGGAGAGAAAAAAAAAGAGAAAAAAAAAAAAAAACTCTCCGTATAAACCTCTGCGATCTTTGATAACAAATTGTTTTTATCACGATATATGAATAGCGAGCGTATAGATATACCTATGTGTCTATAAGTATATATATATAGCTACAGTTGCCAAAAAAATCTGACAAAATTATTATAGCTAGTATAGTCAGACGATCTATACGATTTCTAGATCTTATATTATACCTATAATATACGATTACGCGTACATATATACGTAACAAGGAAATCGACATTATTTTCCTTTTCCCTTTCCATAAATCCGCGACTGCGAAAATTTCCAGAATCATGTCAGAATAATGAATTTCCCTGAGGTCCTGCAACGGTGTCGTAAAGATCTACGAGCGTTGTCTAGATCGAAGACGAGGGTTTTCCATTTGTTTAATAAACACGCGAGACGTTATATACTAATTTTCGTATATGACCGGAACGAGGTATACCACCCAAAGTCCCGTCTTTGCGCGTTGGGTTTTATCCGGGTCACTGATTCCGAATCTGACGAGTAAAATTCCAAATTTCAAACATTTATGAAACTACGATAACATGAATTAATTCTAATAAAAATAATATTATTTCACGTAATTCTAGAGATTTTGCCTTTATTTCACGTATTTGATAAATAATACATCCTTAAATAATTACTTGTATTAATCGATTAGTCAATATTTGTCTTTGTCCATTTGTAAAGAAAGTATGAGAAAAGAGAAAAGTAAGAGTTAGAGAGAGAGAGAGAGGGATAAACTGAATAGAAAATTTTCAGAATCAGAAATTTAATTGAATTAGAAAAATTCAATTACGTATACGATAGAGAAGTATATTAAGCGAAGCGAAGAAGTAAAATGAAGTGAAGCCTTTCTAGTTGATAATAATAATTGCAGAACTTGAATTTTAACCCCCTACTCCCCCCCCCACATCGCTTTAGTTAACTTACCCGAAGTTTATAATTCTCTCTCGATGAAAATGCATGAAAACTTGATAGAAAAATCTGTGGAACGGGGTAAAAGTGGCGGAGAGGTAAGGAGGGGAAGTAAGTACAGGGGTGGAACCCAAGCGGTGAATATTTTAAAACTATAAAACGACAGTTTGATGGAAGTTTCTAATAGTTCCTTATACATACACGCACGGCACACAGAGACATATATATGTGTGACTTATGAATATATACAGGTATATGTAGTTTAATTTTCCGTCATTTTATCGCATCGTTAAATATAGAGTCGTTAATTCGTTCGTTTAAACTTTTGGATAAATGCAGTAAAGAAAAATTATATCATATACGTATACTCAATTTCTCTTGCGAATTGACGATAAAATTCATGTATATGTCATATGAAGTCTGTGTTCAAAATTAACGAATCGTGAATGAAACTAGACAAGTATTTTCTATTTTTTTTTTTCTATTCTTTTATAATTATTATTTTTAGTTTTTCTTTCACGTTTTCATACGATGTTAAATCAACTCGACAGATTCGCTTTTAACCCCTTTCCAAAAAGAAGAGGATAAAACAAAAAAAAAAAAAAAACCCCGACTAAATAATGTGAAAAAAAAAAAAATAATAATAATAATAAAAAATAACCTTTCACAAAGCTTCTTCTTTCACCAATTAGCGGCTAATGGTCATGCAAAAAATTCACGAATAAACGTCAGCTTTGTTCGTGTAACCGTTTTATCTTCACGACGATTAACATTTTCATACCTTCTCGCGTTATTGTATACGAATATCATAGATATATATATATTATATATATGTACTTTATATGTATATGTTATACGTGCGCGGACCTTATGAAGGTATTTAGAAAAAAAAAGACAAAGAAAAATAATGTTGAAATTTGGAACTCTTTGAAGCAACAAAATTGACTTAATAATAATTTTTCCTCGTTTCACATACCTAGTATAAATATATAATGTAATGTATTTCTTTTCTTTTTTTTTCTTCCTCTTTTATCGTCGCTTATTTATACATATATATAGGTATAGGTATTACGAGCTATTTTATGTTTATGGAAAGTGAAGAAAAAAAATTTCTCTCCCCCGGTCCTTTAGAAAAAATATTGAAAAAAAAAAAAAAATTGTGAAACGCAAATTTGTACACATAAATATTTATTACTTATCAGACTTTAAGAAATTGGTATATGGAGGTATGTAGTATATTGTACGTATATATATATATGTATATACATATAAGTATACGATGCGATGGTGCAAAAGCGAGGGTTGAAAAAAAATATTGAAAAATTATTTTTGCACTTTTATCTTGACGAAAAAAAAAATAGAAAGAAAAATTCGAGAGAAAATAGTTTTTATTTATTTATTTATTTATTTATTTCACAAAACTTTTTCATTCTTGAACGAAAATTCACTCATATCTCACACTCACATACTATTTGCAATAGAGTTTATTCTCGCAAGTCTATGAAGAAAGAAAAAAATAAATAAATAGAAATTTGAAGGAAAATCAAAAAACATCGAAAAAAATGAAATTTTTACTACAAATTTTTATCGCTTCCGTATAACCATAACTGCAGCAATTTTTCTTTCGAATAATCGTATAGTCAGGATATCCAGTTGCTTTTCCAACGTTACAATCAACCCTTTTCTCAATTCTCGTATCGCCTTATGGTATACCGATGTTACATACATGCATACCCACAATCCACACAGGTATACTCCGTCACGCGTTCCTCTTCTTTCTACACCATCAACTTCCTTTCTTTCCTCTCTCATCTTCGTTCTCTTATTTTTCACTCCAAGAGATAGTATACGTAGGCACCCGGTAAAGTGCAGCCCCATTATAGCCACGAGATGGACGACATATATTTTTATTTTATTTTTCATTTCTATCTTCTCGTCTTCACCTTAAGCGAACGCTTCTTCATCCCAATTTCTTCCTTACCTTGATACTTCCTTCTTTACTTCCTTTAACTTTCTTTCGTACGTTACGTCTAGCCATGTACATATTCAGCACGATAAAAATTCTATAGATAACAATAATATGTATGCAGAGAGAGTTGGAAATTTTCATTTTCATTTTTATTTTCATTGTCATTATTTTTTCGATTTCATATTTTAAACACCCTTGATTAAAGGGATGATTAATTAATCACTACTTTCACTCCACATTTAATCAAGTCAATGTAATATGACGTCGTGATATAAAGGTACAATGTTTTTTTTTTTTCTCCTCATTTTCGTTCCTTTTTCTTTCTTTTTTTTTTGTTGCTTTATCTACATACTTCGGGCTCTCGAAAAATCCTTTGTCTCAATCCTCGAGAACACGGAAACTTAACTGCAGGGTCGAAAAAAGTGAGAGAAGAAAAAAGAAACAGAAGAAAAAAAAAAAAGAAAAGAAAAGATGACACTTTACATCGCATGCTTATGTTACACTCAAGGAAGAATCAGATGGGGTAGGCTATAAGGGTGAGATCCAGCGCATCGAGTCCCTGCTAAATAAAAAGTTAAAAATCTTTTCTTTTCTTATTCTTTTTTTTTTTAAATCTTTTACGAACTTCTTCTTTTTTTTTCTTTTTTTTTTTTTTTCTCTTCTACTACTTTTTCGATGTTATACTTAGGTATTCAAAAGTATACAAGCTTCAACCCTCGACGAACTTCCTGCCATAGAGTACACACTATATACCTATATACTGCACCTATACTAACATATATAAGATTCGAAACTTTTTCCTCACTCTTCAACTGACACTTCCCTCATTCTCTCTTTTATTTTATTTTATTTTATCCCTTTCTTCTTACCTTTCTCTTTTTTCTCTTCAGTTTTCTTCTTCTTCTTCTCTTTCTTCTTCTTCTTTCTTTTCTTCATCCCATATCAATATGATGATAAAGTATAACAGGGGTAGAAATGTAAACGATGATTAATACGGAATATCGAGAATATCTCCTCTGGTAACTAACTATGTAACTAGGTATGTATACCTGCGTAATCGTAGCTATATATATACACATACTACAGATAGATCTTCGTATCTACCTCCATAAAAATTTTCTATCCTCTCCTACATCCTACTCATCGCGTTGTTCGGGATTTGCTAACGAGCAATTAGCGTTTCCGCGAACTCGTATAAATCAACTCATACAATTTTCACTACCTTGTTAAACGTGCAAACATATAATAATAATAATAATAATAATAATAATAATAATAACAATAATATAATAATAATAATAATTGGAAAAGGGCTAACACATACACACACACGTTTCCGATAACTCTAATTGTAAAAGAGATTTTCCAATCCCAAAAATGCAAGAGTACCTACGGAGGTTATTTTCATACGATCCTTTGCTTTCCACTAAACTGATAAATATGGATACTGGCAACTGACGTACCTATGTATGCTATTCGTTAATTTTTTTTGTTGAAATTTTTGGAATTTAAGGACCGAGAGATAGGAGTGGCGTAAAGAAATATTGACAGGACTCAGGGTCCGAATGTGATATCTTTGAGATGGTTTACCCGATCAGTATAAAATTTACAGGATTTCTTTAGAATGCTATTTAAGCTACATATAATATTCTCCGACGAAGAATAAAAATTCGGAAAGATATAATATACTTTCTGTATTTTTTTTTTCATTTTTTTCATTTTGCATTTGTGGAGTTTGAGGTCCCCTGAATTCCGCAAAGCAGCGTACTTATAGCCTTTTGATCAAGAATAACATCTCTAAATCCAGCCGAATTTCTTTTTCATTTTTTTTTTTCTCGACTCGTTACAGTCTGTAGTGAAAATCCTGGTCTGAGTGGCCGCTACCACTCGGGACTTTGGAGTGGAAAACGTTGGTCCTGTTGTCGTCTTTCAACCCGCTCAGCCGAGGGCTGTGATTCTTGTAGTTTGTGGGCATCCAGACCGTCAGCCGCAGTCGTGAGTGCAGCATCCGCTGGAGTTGGTCCACCGTCCGAAAGGCAAAATCCTAATCCAGCAGTTCCCGCGACAACTGAGGCTAACAACAACCCGGTTGCAGTTAGCCAGAACCGCTACAGTTCGGGTAAGTTTTCATTTTCTCTCATTTTCTTTAAAATTTTCTGCATTTTCCTCAATTTCAGAGATTTCAGGCTTCGCGATTATTCGGCAATTAATATTTTTTTTTCTATTCCTTCTCTCTTCGTATCTCTTTTTTTTTTTTATTTTTTTTTATTTCTCATTTCTTGCGCTCAAAGGGTGCGAAAATCACCCTTCCTTATTTCTTTTTATATATATAAGTATACAAAATGCGAAAAGGATACGTGGGCGAGGCTTGTAAATTAGCATAGGGTAGTTAAAACTAATTGCGAATTACATTTATGCTGATTTAAATTTGAATTTAACCGTTTCATTTAAATTCAGAGTAACGCGCGCGCCCCCTATACCTATACCTACCCTCTTTACACTCGATGGTACAGAACGAGGTATAGGTAATTGGGTAATACCTACCGATAAACGAACAACAAAACTGGTCGCGTTAATTAATCGATCGATCCATCCCATTCTCTTCGCAAATATTTAAACACGATTCACGACTGCTGCTGTATAATACTCTCACATATCTCATGTACACAGTACACATATATAAATGTATATGTTTTACCAATTTCATTGCTTTTATTAGTCATCGATAAAAAAAAAAAAAAAGAAAGAAAAATTTCATCTGACCTTTAACCTTTCAGATCAAAAAATTCAACTTTTCGTTTTACCCATAAAAAACAAAAAAAAAATCTTTTTTCGTTCCCATATTTTTAATCGATTTCCCCCGCGGTATTTTGAATGAGTAAAATAAAATAGATCGTGAAATTTTCTATTTTCGTGGAATAATTGTGATTTTAGTCAACGAAATAGGTAATAGGCGAGCATGTACGATTGTCTCTCGCTCTTTGTAGACTAATTGTGGAAATATTAACCCGTTCATCGTTAGACAGTTGTTTGAAGACGGCTGGGTGTATATATGCATATATGTGTATACCGTAAACCCGTCGTTTCTGTATTTAACCCAGCAAGTAAATTATATGTTATTTACATTGCAAACTAACGCTGCACGGCATCACAGGACACCAACGTTTCACGGTTTTGTACATACATAGGTATATATACCTATAGGCGACAAATTTCTACCTGGAATTAACTAATTTATATATGCATCGACAACATACGACACCGTATAGGTTATACATGTAACATCGTTTATTATTTCTCTTCAATGTTTTACTTCATTCATTCATTGTTTTTTTTTCTTTTTCTCACATTTTCCACACATGTTTCTAAAAAGTTGCAGAATATGTAAAATAGATTGAAATTTTGTCTGAAAAAAAAAAATTTAATACATAAATCAGGTGTTAGAGAAAAAAGAAAGCAAAAAAAAAAATATATAGCCAATAGAATATATATTCGTTCCACAGCGAATTGTGTATAACCATCCCCTGAAATTCTACTAGCTACGCAGTTTTTGCCAGTAACTCGAGAGTGTTTTAAGTGTTACCTTATTCCTTCGTGAAATTTTTTTTTTTACTTCATTTGAGAGTCAGAGTAATTCGGGGGATCTCAAAGGAATTATTAGTACACTCAAGGGCCGTGGGGGTTGGGGGGGGGGGGGGGGGGGTTGGGGGGTTGTTAGTTTATCACGTAACAACAACAGCGACGACGACGAGAGACGTAGACGACTTAGATGACGGAAGTGAAAACAAAAACTCGTTTAGGTAAGTGCGGATTTACTTAAAGTTTGTTTGTCCCATCAAGACTAGGTATATATATATATGTGTGTTTGTATATCGTCAAAATAACTTGACACTACCTCAATCTCTTTATATACATCGAGATATCGTATATAATATGGGTATATAATATATATCCAACACTTTGTCAAAAAAAAAAAAAGAAAAAGAAAAGAAAGAAAGAATAAGAGAGAAAAACAGAAAATAAGATACACGACTGTTTCGTATACGTACATGTAACCCTATACGAAATATTACTGCCATTCATCGCCCGCCCTTTATCCCACATTTCATTCTATATTTTCTTATACTGAGGCGACGAATACTTCCCCTTTGTGGTTTGTTCATTACTGCATAGGCTTCCGAAGAGAAAAGAAAAGAAAAAAGAAAAACAAACAAATAAACAGAGAGAAGTAACTTATACGACTTGCCAATTCGCGACACATGCGATTCGTTTGAATAGGATAACTAACCAACAACTAGTCCGATCGATTTATAATTTTTTGTACATATGGTTCTCGCGATTAGTTCTGACGCGGATTAAAAGTTTTTCGAAAATATTTGTTCCGTCTAGGTGAAAATAATTCGAGATATTTCAAACTTTCGTATTCATTGGTCTCCGGATTTTGAAAATCTGAAATTTGATGAAAAATATAATATACTTTGACGATTCTAGTCCACGCGAAAATCACAACGATATTGAGTAGGCCTACGAAACCGGATCAAGTTTGGACTAAAATTGACCACGAAATCAGGTCAACAGTTGACCTATCTCATTTTTATATACGGAACGTATGATTCAAGATGCGACGATTTTCAATATCCAGATTTTTGGGTAAAATTAAGTAGAATGAAAGCGTGAAACACGATATCTGTACTCATGATTTACCTCAGCTGCCAAAATCCCTGAACGAATTTTAGAATAATTCAATTCTCGAATAATCACGTTTTTCCCTCGCACTTTCTTCATACCTTTTCCTTCTATTCTCGTGAATCCTGATCTATATTATTATCAAAATGATCTATGTGAGAGCAGTTAGCATAAAAAAGATTCTATAAAATATGTATATACGTGTCAGTGGAATCGAGAGTCGTGCATTCGTGTTTACGCGCAGAAAACTTTTCCTAAGACCCGGGGGTCTCTTGTTTCTTGACTTTCTTCGGCCTTCTTCGCCCTGTAGTCATTTTAGAGTTTCGAGATGAAAACCTTGAAGAGCAATACCAAAATGAGAGCCTGTTCAACGCTGGCTTCCTTCCCTACACACAATCGCATTCACACGTACGTAGAAAACCATCAAATTTGTCCCACGCGGCGCGGCCGCGTCTGCAAGTTTCGTTCTTCCCCCGGTTTCATCCTGCTCTTATGTCAGCAGACTGGATTCCTTTGAGTTCAATCAAACTCGGAGATTCTCTGTTTGTTGTTTGAAACCCGAGAACTGGAGGCTCTCTATCTGCCCGGGAAGATTACCAGTCCGGTCGTGTGTACCCAGAGTTAACTCCTATTGTTTAATGAATTTCGACAGCTACCAGTATAGTCGAAGTTTATTCGTACTTTTCACCGACTCGGCGATAGGAGAAGCACGAATTATTTTTTTTTCATCGAAATTTTTCGAATCCCCATTTTTTTTATCCCATAATTTATAGGAAATATTCAGGAATATTTTTCGGACTGTAATATAGACACGAACGAAATCCGTAGTCCCATCGTCCACCGCGGTCATGGGAGAAGTTTGACCAACCCTTAACGAGCGGAACTCTAATCTCACCGTGCGAATATCCCTCTGACAGTTGCAGAGTCACGCCCACGCGATAGTGTCTCCCTTTTCAAACTCGATTCCCAAAATTTATCTTTTTGCCTTTGGTATTATATCTACATCGCGAAGCTTATCGCTTATAACCTTTCTCTCATAATTCTTTAACATTTTTTATATTTCTGGTACGATTTGAGGCGACAATGAGGTCCTTTCTTTTTTTCTTCTTTCTTTCTCTCTTTTCTGTAAAAAGTAAATCACGTATACGTCCCCTTACATTTCCGGCGAATAAATTCTCCAGTCAGTCATTCAGTCAGTCAGTCAAACTGGCTTTTCAATTTACTCCGGATTTGTGGGTTTAGCCAACCTTTAAAAACGACTGACCCCTCGTCATACCCTGAACTGGAGAATAGATCTGATTGAAAAAACTAAACACCCGGGAAATAAGTTAAAGTACTGCGTATTTTTTTAATTTTTTTTATCTCAAATTGTAAACCAATTCCGAAGAGATATATCCTGCTTTTTTTTTTTATTTTTTTTTTGAAAAAATATAGTATAACGTGAGACTATCAATTGCGAGATAGAAGATTATGGTAATATTCAGTTCGAATGTAATTTTGGTACAAAGTGGCAACAAGTATCCTATAAACTTAACCTGGTTCCGATTCTCCGGGCATGTTGAACGTATATCTCTACCGTGCATCTAATCTGACTGGAATAAATAGATTTCAAATACCGCGATGGCGAGGGCGAGAAGCGCGGATTCCGAATAGTCGGAAATACCAACCCGTCGAAATCCGTTGCTGAATAGTTTAGAATCAATTCCAGAGATTGACCAGGCGAGGTATTGCCGATTGAAAGCCCCGATGTCTATCTCCACCTTTCATCTCGTTTCGATTTTATTTTTATTATTATTTTATTTTTTTTTATCAAATATTTCTTCTCTCAATGTCTACTATACCAACTCGAAATGACTTTCGTCGTGATGATATTTTCCGATTTTTCGCCTTTCGCAAGTTTCAATATTCCGAACTTCAACGTTTCTGAAAATTCTAAATCGTCTCAAAACGAATTTGCAACTTTAATCCGACCCGGTGATAATGTCTGGTACGAAATGCCGTCAGAAAATTGCATTCGCATCGGATTTATTCATATCAAATCTCACCCTCGGGCAATGATCTTTCATACATCAACGCTTGTCCTAAATTTTGGATTCTTTACCGAGATGGCGATCGTTCATTCCGTAAAAAGCTTCGGTTGAAAACTTAACTATCTTCAATCAAAGTATAAGTCGTGTGAATAAATATCATGCCGATTTGTTGAATGACGAAGAAAAGTTCGCATGCCGGAGTAAAAACGTTGAATTATTATAACCGAACTATGGAAGTAAACTTTAGCAGTTATTAATTTTTCCATCCCCTCGTTGCGGGGGAAAAAAACAATTCCTTGTACCTAGGTACACTGTGTAGGTTGAACTGAAACGATTCAACATCTGCAGGCTTGCGCTTTTTTCTCCGATGAATAATTGCTGCAATAAAATACTGTCACTTGCATCAGCGCACCTAAAGCCTGGCGTACAAATTCAACTGTTGATATCCTCGCATCCTACATATCTCTAGTTTTTGACATTTACGAAAGTTTTTTTTTAGTCAGAAGTTATTTTGTGAGAAACACGATACAGAGACACGTATATCCCGATAATTTATGATAGCGATGAAAATCTGTCTCGCAATAATTACAGACCGTATTTCGAATGATTGGTTGTAGCCGTAATATCGTTGGATGAAAAAAAATAAAATAAATGATATTTGATAAAAATTGTGGAAAAACGCGTTTATGCGAATGGCTAATTTTACTCGATGGAATTCGCGGAAGTCAATGAATTCGTACGAGCTGATGTTGACCGTGAAGACTCTGGAGAAGAGCTTACCGAATTTGAAGAAAAACTTTTTTTTATCGCGCATGGGGAAATATGCCTAAAGACAAGAATTAGTGTGGAGGATGGATGCGGTATTATTCTTCTTTATTATTAAGGTATAAAATGAAATTTTCTACTCGAAAAACGGCGTGCCACGGGGTAAAAATTTCTCCGGAGTAATATAAAGCGCCCGTAACATCTTAGGGCTTTAGAAGAGGATGACGCGCGACGTTTAAGTTCAAGATGAACGTAGACACTTTTGGAAACGATTTCCATCAACTTTCATAACGCCATCGTGCAGCTTTTACCAAAGTGTATGTTCGGGGTGTTAGGCAGGCGCTGTTTTATTGCTAAGAGTCGTAAGCTGGCCGAGAAGAAATTTGACAGGAAAAAAAAAAAGAAAGAAATAATTTGACGCAAAATAAAGCCGACTAAAAATCTTCCATTATATGAGAAAAATGTGAGATTCAGTTTTTGGAAATATTTCCAAAAATTTTGTCGTCATTATTTCGTTATCTTATATCGAGAGAAATCTTTCAATCGGCTCCTCTTCCTTCTTCTTCGCCCTTAGAATTTCAGACGAATAGAATAAAGAGGAGAAGAAAAATTGAGAATAAGATGAAAGGCACATCGAGTGGTTCTGCCTACTTTGTGGAAATTTTTAAGTAACTTTCTTACACACCCACCCTAAGGGTTTCCCAGATTTGGTGTTCGGGGATTTATCCGTCGACGTACCTACTTCGGGCTGAATCTCGTGTCCCCGCGTCCCTTTTTATCTCATCGAGTTCGTATCGTTCCTACGACTCAGCAGTGTAGCTCATCGTCTTGTTTCTCGCCCAACGACCATGCGGAATTTCTTCTAGGATCTAGGATCAATTCGGAACCGATTTTCGCTACTTCCGCCACTGAAATTGGTCCAGAAATGATAGAAATTAAGGAAATTAAGGACACACTAACCTCCGCCATCCCTATGGATTATTCCCCATCACTTCGGCACACATCGACGCAGAATACTCACGCACACACCCTCTTAGACCGAAAGGGTTCTTCAACAGACACCGCGGAATGGCACGGGCGAAACTGTGGCCCACCGATAGATGGATTATGCTAATGAGTTTGGTCGAGACTTTGAGAGGGTTGATGGAGAGAAAGAGAATAGAATGAGAGGGAGTTAGTGCGGGTGGCATTTTGCATCTCGAGAAAGCGCGTTTTTATTTTGTTCCAATTTTTCTTTCCGTTATTACAACGCTACTCGTTTAATCGATGCCTCTTTCTTAACGTCGAGATGATTGCTGTAGGGGTGATTATCATTCGACGCCAGTATTCGGGCTGGCAAATTAATTTTGGTATAATCACACTCGTTATCTCTAATTGCACAACATTTTCGCTGTTCCACATTCACTTCACTTGCGGGTACTTAACTATATTGCGTAAAAACCAACCATCCCTCGTCAGTCTTGGTTATCGTTATACCTAGGGGAAGGGTGCCTCTCTTTCTTTTCCTCTCCTTCCCGTTCCTCGCTTTCCTTCTTTTTCTTCTCTTCTCTTTTCTCTTTTCTTCTCGCCTCTCGTTCAGTCTGCAGTTTCTTTTATAACCACTTACCTCTCCGCGTCCCGGCTGTATTTTACGACCTCCTGCTGGTCGCTACCAATAACGTTCGACAACCTTTCCTCCTTTTTCCTTACCTTTTTTTTCCCGTCTTTTCCTACCTCATGTATAGTTCCGGAAGCGGAAACTCTCCTTCTTCGTCTTCAGCTGTACATGACACGGTGACGTCCCAGAAAAGAGTTTAGGTCCATGAATTGTAAACTTTTCTTAATTTTTCGAAAAAAAACGAAGATGAAAAATCATTTCTAACTTAAACTCTGGTCTTATCTAATGAACAGTATTTACACTAATTAATTACGTGGGTTGATTTTTATTTTTTCGAGTTCAATTAGTCGCTGAGAATGAAAAGCACACAACCGATCATCCCTTCGGAAAAGTTTCTCTCGGACATTACGAAAGGTATTGCCGTGTTAGAAGCGACCCCTTTTTCAGCTTTAAGGACCACGCTTGTTCTTCTAGTCGTATGACCTTTTTATCATGGATAAACTCGCCCCTTGACATTTGGGCAGGGGATGACTCTTGGCGTTAAACGAGTTGTCATATCGCTCCATCCCTCCATTTCTCCGGCCTTATTTCTCTGTCTGTAAATATCTGTTACGTGTTCCGTTTCTCTAAATAGGGTTGCCGGAATCCCCCTGTGTCTCGTTACCTCATTCTCGAGGATCTGGAATCTCCTCTTATTCCACTTTTTCTATTCTTTATCTCGGCTTCAGTGCCTACAGTATCGGTCACGTACGGATCGCGGTAACCCTTGACCAAAAAAGACTCTTAATGCTTCCGAAAACCCTTTGCGTAAGAAGATTAACAACCACATAGATATTTCTTTCTGTACATTTATATACACTGAATGCGACTAGGTAATCATTGTTTTTACCATTATCTCGGAAACCATTAACTTCTCGAAAAAATTTCTCTACTAAAACTTTTTCTACTAAACCAGACGCGTATTTTATGTTCACGAAATTTTTCTCTGAGACGAACGGCTTGCGAGAAAAACCTGTAGTTATAATAAATTTCATAATTTTTCGTTCTGCTATTTAATCTGTTTCATTTCTTCCACGAAATAATGATTTTTCAAATTATTTCGGAAACTATTAACTTCACGAAAAAATTTCTCGACCAAAAGTTGTTGTACTAAACTAGACGCGTATTTTATGTTACTGAAAATTTTCTCTGCGACAAACGGTTTGCGAGAAAAACTTGTAGTTAGTGAATTACCCCGTTTTATTTTATTTTTTATTTTTTGTGACTGTTCTACTTTTTCCGAACAGTTTCTCTAACTTGGGAATTACGAGACACCCACGGCAACTGATAAACCCGGTTTTTGCTCGCGAGTGTATCTCCATAGGGAACCGTTTCCGGGCTCTTGTTCGTAATTACCGTCCTACGTACATATAATCCTGGAATAATCTATACATATGTGGCCATATACAAAGCCATACATACGTGTACCCGAGATATACCCTGACCATTTCGAAGTTATGCTTTTTCATGTAATCTTTTTGCCCTCTAACTTGAGGGCAAAAAAATTGTCTAATTAGTGAGTTTCGGACCACTGTACGGCACATTCTGGGTGGATCAGAGCTTCACTCGGTCTGCTGTTTCAGGATAATTGACTTTCAACCTGCCTTTCTTTTTTATTACATTCAAACAAAAAAATGAATCACAAAGTCTCTAATTGTCTCGCTGGCTTGTTCGTTCCGAAATATATAAATATATAAATTCAGATGTATGTATATATATATATATATATTCACCCTAATATACGTACCTATATATAAGAGAACGCAAAGTTGAAACCAACCAATCGATATCTACCGGGTATATATATATGCCTTTTCAGGGAAAACTTTCACGTCGTTATCTTCGCCTAAGTAAATAAACTTTTCCGATAATTGTGACCCACTGTCATTAATTATACCGAACGACGATAAATTGCGTCATGAATTAGGGTTCAAGACAGATTGAATAGTGACTATCGAACCCTTGCCACGAAAATTTCGTCTCATTGTCGGGGTGTACAAGTAAGTTTTCTGAGTAAGTATAGTTTAAGACTATGTATTTGCAAAAGGCTTTGCACTTTGAATTTTTTCATAATTGACATTCAATTTCGACGAAAAATTTTCGACAGAGCGGTTGTCTTAACGGCGGTAGGGAAAACCTGTAATTTTCAGGAAATTTCCAATCGTCCAGTCGCTGGATATCCTTAAGAAATAAATCGAGACTATTGAGTAAAACTAAGGAATATTAATTGGATTTACGTAATTGTAGATCGAGCGGAATATCTTCCGAGGATGTATAAACCCTGGGGATTATTTTAATGAGTAAAATAATTCTGCGATTGATTATATATTTATATTTGAATAATTCGCTGTATATAGAACTATGTATAACGTCTGTATATACATATATAGGTATATATGCTCACGGTAACAAATCGTAAGATAAATTTGAATAGCTGATATAATATAAACTTAGACTCTATAATACCTTATACCTCTGCAAAAGGGGTTATTTAATTGATATTCGGAACAAGACTTGTCGTCGCCACTAATTAGGCCATTCTAAGCCAGATTTCTACCGGCTTATCGTTGGTATATACCCAGTCTTGATTACGCCTTCATTATTCTAACGATCTTATATGTACATAGATACTTGGATATATACTACATACGTGTTTGAAGCAATTATCATTAATTGGTAATACGAAGAGGGTGGAACTACAGAATTAAAAAGAAGAATAAGAAAAAAAAAGAAGAAAAAACTTATCATCAAATTTTCTAGCATATTTTTTTTAATTTTTTTTATACAGTTGGAATCATTTCATTTCTGCGACAATGATTGAAATTAAATTTTCACAATTATTTCCAAGTAATTTTTTTTTTTTATATATATATTTTTATTGTAAAAAAGAAAACTGGACATAATTTTCTTTCTTTCGAATTATGTACAGAGAGACTTACATACGTGGTTTGCAAAGAGGTTAACGCACGCTTCTCCCCTCTCGTTCTATAAAATTGTGGAAAAATGAAGGAAATAGAAAAAGAAAAAAATGACGCTGTAAGAATTGAACGCACATGGTATATATGTATGTGTATGTACATGTAGTACATCTTGACTGTCGTTGAGTACGAGGGGGCAAGTTGAATTTCAGTAAGAGTGTGCGAGGGAGGAAATGTAGTAAAATTTTGTATAACGAGCGCGAGATGGGTAGGCAGTGAGCGAAGTGGTACTTACCGAGGAGGAATATCGCGATGAGGAATAGCGAGTTGGATAGGTATAGGTAGAAGATGAATTGCTACGGTTAATAGGTAGGAAATAGGCAGAAATCCTATTATATGAATTTGTGGCAATAACCAATCTTCCACGGTGCCATGCGCCCTCTTTGCTTACCATACTTACCCATGTCTATCTATCTATCACATATATATACAGGATATAACTTAATCGTACAGAATATTATTAGATGTTTGAATTTTTGTTTTTCTATTAAATTTTTCGAAAAAATTGAAAAAAATTGAAAAAAAAAAACACAATCTATATGTATTACAGGTGTATAAAATTTCGTAGATCATTTCCACCGCGTATAGATTTTCCACCCTTGTACCTTCTCTCTCTCTCTCACTCTCTCTCTCTTATATTCTTTACCTTTTTATTTTTATTTTTGTTTTTCATCCCCTAGCCTGCACTCAAGGGGGTAAAGATTGTCGCGAAGCGTTCTACCGGGAGATTGAGAGTAACTGGCCTGTTTTGTGGGCAGCCCCAACGTCTACCAAGCTTCGATAGTGCTTCCCGAGCCCTTTTAGCCCTGTCAGAGTACTCGGGTGCTATGCGATACGCGAAAAACCGCGATGGCGATTTTCTACCTTCTCTCTTTCTCCGATTTCACGCTATCTTGCGCCTTTCTCTCTCTCTCTCTCTCTCTCTCTCTTTCTTTCTTTCTCTTTTTCACTCTCTCACTCTGCTTCCTTCAACTTCCTTCTCTTGGTTTTTCGCTTTTTGCTTTTTGCTCCTTCTTCTTCCTCCCTCTATGCGCTCGCGCAATCTTCCCTAAAATCCAATCTCCTTACCCGAGGGAACAGCGCTTCTTCTCGCCCCCTATCCGGCTCCTTTCTCCTTTTCCCTCTCTCTTGTTTCTCTCTTTCTCTCTTTCTCTCTACTTTCTACACCCTCTCGTTGTAGTCGGGTACAAGTATTGGTATGTAGTACCCGCGTCCTTTATCCGCACCTCAATACAACCCTCGGCGCTTTTATAAGACTTGCTTTTATCTCGCGGTTACCGCGTAATTCCCAACCGATTATCTATATATATATATATATACCTACTATATCAAAATTACTGGGTTTTTATAGCCGTCGAAAAAAGAATAAGAATAAAAAAATAAAGAACAAGCTTTTTTTTTATTTCTTAATTTTCTTATTTTTTTTCTCGAAAGCAATATTCCCTGCTGGTGATTTTTTTTTTTTTTGTTCTTTTCCCTTCTCTTCTACCGTTCTTCATTCGTATAGTTAATTTCGAAAACGTATATATAGTTAACTACTTCGTTTCAAGTCTTTGAGAAAATTATACAGCCCAGGGGGTGTAAATATAATATTTTCCTCGCCAGGTGGTAGAGAGACGCAAAGTACCGAACGAAGTACTTTTGCAATGTTTTTGGCCTAAGGATTTTCCTCGGCAATTACGAAACCGAAAGCGAGAAAAAGGGAGACGGAGAGAAGGAGAGATGACTGCTTTGATCTTTTCTTGACAAACTAGCGTTGATATATATAACCTACATATATCTGAAAACTTTCCAAGTCAGATTTTCGTCTGGTTTGGTTAATTTCTCTTTCTTTCTTTCTTTCTTCTTCCTTGGTTCGACGATGGTTTCCTTTCGTTTGGCCTGGCTCAACGTCGTCAGTACTCAGTTACTCGCCTATCTACGTACGTAGCTCGGATCCTCTTCTTCAATATTGATAAATTAACAAATTTCAAAAACAAGGTCGAGAGCCAGCCCAGCCAGCCAGCCAGCCACTCTCGAAAGACCTTATACCTACCTACTCAACTTGACGATTTTCGCTGGCTCTGCAGCGCGTGACGTACCGAGCTTTTCTCGAGTTTTAAGTCAATAGAGAAGTCACCAGCCTGCTGCCTGTCTCTGACAAAAATGTTACTTTTTTTTTTCCAAAGACTCGAAAAACAAAAAAGAAACGATTCTAATTTTTCACCGACTTTTCGACGTATCGAAAATTTATACAATCTGCACGTATGTAGATGTGTTGCAAGAATGGAAAGGAAAAAAAAATTAGATTCCTTTCGCTGATATTGATTGAATTTTTTTTTTCCATCAAAATCTCTACTTAATTAATTTTCTCTCTCAGTTTTTATTTATTTATTTATTTGTTAAACACTCGAATAGAGTAGGTATACGTTGTTCAATACTCCGCTTAACTATTCCCGTAATATTTAACATGCAAATTCTCTACTGGCAATGGTTTAACAAGGGTTCAATTTAAAATCTAGAAACCCCTTTGCTATGTACGATTCAAAGCACCCCCTCTTGAGTGGCAATCAGAATTTTCATTAATCTTGTTCCCAAGACGCGGTTACTGCACACCTCTACCCTTCTCTTATCTCTTCTCTTCTCTTCTCTTAGGCTCGACGAATGGATACATTATACACGTACGTGGGGAAACCTGGGGCAAAATGAGACACGATATTTTTGTAAAAAAAAATTTTTTTTCTTTGCTTAAAAATTGAGTCTCATTTTGCTCCGAGTTTCTCTATTCATAGATTTACTCGCGGTACATACGGAAGCAGTTTTCCAAGTCAAATTCTTATTTCCGTCAGCTCATTCTTCGCCCCCTTTATTTTTTTATCTTACAAGGATGAGAAAGAGCCTTGACCGATATGGCGAACAGCTTGAGATATATGATAAGTTCCGAAGGGATGTATCTAGATAGATGGATAGATTTCCCCGTTTATACACGAGGGACAAGTTTACGTCGAATCCTTGAAATCCCTTGGACGCGTTTAGCACCGGCTCTTCCTACCCTGGTCAGCATCCCCTACGTTGTCTTCAGTCTTTACCTAAGTTTGATATTTTAAGCCCTTCGTAGTATAGCGGCGTGATTTAGTATCGAAAATACGCGGAGGATATGACGCAGGGTTCTTCCTTCTTCGCAGCCTATACAACACCATCCCCGTTTTACCAAGATCGTAAATCTCACCGTATGTACCTTACGCCCCCCGTATACCGTGTAGCTAAATATCTATAGAAACGCTCTATGTTCGGTTGGCGAAAATTTTATAGCCAATATGCGGATACAAACCGAATGAAATAATCCCGAATCCAATTAAACTACCCAGTTTCGACGTTGGGTATATATACGAACATTTAACCGCAATAATTTGAGAATTTATCACCAATTGGTAGTTAAGCATCTATGTACATACGTACATGCATATATTTATTAGGGTGGGCCAAATGAACCGACTATTTTTTTTTTTCTTCAAGAGGTACCTTCGAAAATTTGTTCTTTATGCTCAAATAACGAGCCTCGAAAAAAAATTAGCTCTAAATATGAACATTTAAAACAAAAAGAACAATTTAGAAAAAAAAAAACAAAAAAAAAAAATGGCTGTGATACTGGTAAGAAACTCGCGGGAGAAAGAAAAATAAGGGAAAAGAAGGGAAAAGGCTGATTTTTTGCTATACGAGCTATATTATGTACACATGTAGAACTTTATGTGAAATTGAGGGAATAAATTTGATCGAATACCTTATACCGCGAATGAAAATTTGTAGTAAAATTTTTGCTTCGATAAATTGAAATGATTTGGGGTTTTTTTTTTTTTTGTTCGTTACGACAAAAGCGAGAAAAATAAAATGAACCAAGTGATGGAGAGATGAATAGATAAAGAAATGGGGTAAATTTCGCGTTATATTCTTGAAAAGGAACAATCTGCAGATATCTTCACGATGAACCCGCTTTCGTATTCTCGAGTGGAATAATACCGTGCGGCCCTGGAAATATGTCAAGAGAATCTAATAACGTGGTTCAAACTGCTGGGTCAGATCCAGGTCTACGCCCCTCCGCCAAAAAAAAGAAAAGAAACAAGAAAAAAAAAACCGACGAAAAAAAGAGAGAGAGAAAGATAAAAAAAAAGGAAGAAGGTTCGAATTTTATTGTAGGTATCGCACATAATCGAGTAGGTATATATATATTCTTTCGAATATATATACTGTATGGTATACAGAAAGAGAGAGAAACAGAGAGAGAGAGAGAGAAAAAATAAAAAAGAAGAAAAGAATAGAAAGAGATGGAGAGATGAAGAAGAAGTAAAAAGTATCAAATAACGATAGGCTACATATATAGTAGGTATATGGGGTAGAAAGGGCGAGGGCATTGAGATATATATTCAAATCGTTCGATATCGCCGGTTATATAGAAGATTTCATTGAGCTATAGAATATTTTTCTCGCCCTCATCGACCCCCTCGTTTTCATGGATATATAATTTCCATAAGGTGTTTTCCTTATGTGTTCACGGATAGATACATAAGCGATTGGTTTTCAGATTAACATAATCTATATACGTCTATATATTAGAAATGAAGGAGAAAAAACTCGCGGTCTTATATAATATATAATAGTTCATCAGATAAAACTCAGATCCAATTCAAATTCCTGTAATTTTGCAAAATCGTTTTTTAATTATCCATCAAAGTTGCTCGAGTTATTTTTTCTCTCTTTCAAAATTGAGAAAATCATCTTTCCCATATCTAATCCCTGAAATTTCTCAAAATCGCTTCTTATCATCGAACTAAGATATTGAAATTTATTCTACATCCGGGAAAAATCGTCTTCTTCCACATCTAATTTCTGCAATATTGCAAAATTGCTCTTAATCATCGATCAAATTTATTGAAATTTATTTCAAATTTTTGATATTCAGCTCCTTAGCTGTCGGCCATCTACGATCTATCGTGTACTAGATAGATGGCTAGATGTAGATACATGGGAAGTTCTTCTTGCCCTGGCCACACGAGGCTCTCTTGAGAGCTCGTTAAAACTTGATACTCAACGCTCTACTCAACTCCCGGTTGGAGCTCCTCTTCGGTCTTCATACCTATACCCACCAACCTACCTTGGCTTTTCGCTTGCTGAGGAGCTACCAGGCTTCTTGGTTCTTCCAGCCAGTGGCATAGATCTCAAAGTATTTCGTACCCAACCTACCCTACCCTGCCCTGGCTCGCTATGCAACTGCACAATTACCTTCAGTGTCTGTGTATTTTCAGAGAAGGTAATTTTCCCTACAGCTCAGGTATATGCAGTCCATTTTCGCATTAAGTCATCCAGAAAATTGATACTTTTACATCATACTGCCTACTGTTCGTCTAGTTAATTGCGATTAGTATACAGAGAGGAAAACTTGATACTATACAGTCGACTGCGCATGGGCGAGTTTTGTCGTCTGCTAAAGCAGGCTGTGACCACCCTACGTTTGATCTGTAAAATTTTGTTTTTCGCGGTGATATAATTGACAGGAATTTTTCAGGTTAGAATCTCGATTACTTTGCGGTAATGATTCGGAAAGGCTTGGAAAGCCTTTATCGTTGAAAATGTAATTTGACGTACGACGTACGATTTGATTCCTGATTTACTTTTCTTTTTTCTTCTTTGTTCAGGATAGATCATTTGATTACACACAAAGACCGAAATTAACAACTAGGCAGTTCGTTTATTTATAATAAATATACGTATGATATGTACCTCTGCGAAACTATAGGTATAACTAGAACTCGTTAGTTCGAGTTCCTATCTAGGAGAATAACGCTGGAGTGGTCTCCACATGGCGGTATATAGGTATGAAACTTTAATTACAAAAAAGAAAAAAAAAAAAAAAAAAGGAAAAGGAAAAGAAAGAGAAGAATAAAACTAGCTCGCGAACCACTCTGCTACATTTATTTTACAGAGAATAACGACTTCATTAGGTACCTACTAAGAGAGGCACACCGTAGATATAAGGTGTGGTAGCTGTCATCTACTATACGTATCTAATTTTTCCACCTTTCTCTCTTTGTTATAAAATTCTTGACGGTTTATTCATTTTTCTATACTTATCATTAAATATATGTGTATAACTGATATTTTTTCTTTCTTCTTCTACAAACTTCTCGCTAATAATTTAATCAATAATTTATCATCAACGATCTTACATTAATAATTATTAATCAAGAGTATACCTAGATAAATGGTACAGCAGCTAAGGGAATGAAAGTTTTTTTTTTTTGTTTTTTTCTTTCTCTTAGTATTTTATACCTTCTCTCAATATTTCTCTATCCTCTGTACATCGGGATATTCTCTTGGGGTGTAAAATAAGGCAAGAAAAAATGAAAAAAAAAAAACAAACTATTCGACAAATAGACGTTCAGCTGCCTTTCGTATACCTATATTGTATATGCAGGGATATGTATCACATTAGATTGATAATGCGTATAGAAAATTTACAACAATTTGTGTATATACAGGGTGAGTTTTCTCCGGGGCCTCATCTGAGACTCCGCCTTCGAAAAACTCACCCTGTATGTATGTTCAGAAAGATTTATTTGCCGTATACGTACATCATATTTACCGTGTATAGTTTTAGCTATAAAGTCCAGCGAATTGGAAGATCTGTCAGTATGAGGAAATTGCTAATTTTTTGCTTCTGAACGTCTAGTTGGTTTCATTCGATATTGATATCGTTTGTACGTCGATTATTTGGATATACTTATACCGATATGCCAGCTGCAACGACTCTTTCACCTGGATTTGAAAAAAGAAGCGAACAAACAAAAAATAAAATAAAAATTCACTCAAAGCGATCGTATTTTACTTCACATTTCTCTTTGACTCTTCGTGAAATATAAACGTGGATATAGTTTTGTAGGTAGGTAGGAACCCAATCACGGGCCATAGCATCTTCAAGCACGAAGAGTAGTAGCGAACCTTCTTTGAAGTGAAATCGACTATTTTTTACTTTATCTCTCTTTTTACTATTTTCCTCTGATTTACTGTATAGGATTGGTATAAGATCCTAGAAAGCTGAAAAGAAGCCTTTAAAAGTTCTCGCAGAACTTACGGATCATCTGCTGTTTTTCTTTCCGAACCTTTTTTTTTTTTCTTCTTCTTCTTCTTCTTCTTCTTATGTATGTATATTCCTTATCATCTGATATCGGGGTTAATTTATCCTAACTGTTTCACCCTCGATGCTCGACGAACGTCGAAATTACATATTTGGTAAAAAAATAAGAAGAGACCTATTTTTCAATCCAACTTTTCATCGCCTCTTCGAAACCCCGCATGTTTAATTACCATATAAAATTTAATCAGAGCACAGATTCTGACATGTACTTAAATTTAAAACTCCAATATGTTTTTCATCTCCCAGTTTTCCCAAATCATTTCGCGAGTTCTATACTCTCATTTTATATCTTCGTTTGGAACAGTCTTCCGGATATTAGATAGCCGAGAACTTGAAGGTTGCTTTTTTACAGCATAATTTTTACTTCATGAAAAAAAAACGCAATGCGATACTAATGAGGCAGTATATTTCCCTCCCGATTTTACGAAGTGACGTGAAAAAATGAGAAAAAAATAAAATGAAAAAAAAAGGAAAAACGCGGGTCTTGAAAGAAACAAATTGTCACGTTCCACTCATCGGCGAACGTTTCGTAATTATTTTCCATAATTTCGTCAATCCGTTGCGTTTAATTACTTCAATTAATCTTTTACCGGACTGACTGGCATTGCGAGTTTTCGGGCTTCCATGACGAACGTGTTGATACTTGAAATCGTTTATATTGCGAATACATGCCGAAGTCGGATTGATTCATTGTTAATCGCCCGCACATCGTTCATCCCGAATCAACATACGTCCACATTTTTCACCGAACCGTAAATCGTCTTCCATTCATCGATTCAACGAACGAAAAAAAAAAAAAAAAATGAGAAAATTATATGGAGAAACTATTTTGATAGGAGATATAAAAAAAAAGGATATTTATGGATGTAGCGATCAAGGGGGTTCTTCTTCTTCTTTTTCTTCTTCCTCTTCTTTGTGAGAGCGTCTCTTGAATTTTAACACAACCGGAAATGATTCTGTCTCGCCGTAGGCCCAGGGAGGCCCGAACCAGGAGCAAGTCTTGATCTGACTGACTCTGGGTCAAGGACATTTTAAATGGACTTCCCTTTATAGTTCTTATTGCCTGACACATATCGTCGAACCTATACATGTGTCTGGCTTTATACGGCGTACTTGAAGAGTGGGGATGACGTTCTGTTCCGTTAACTATTCCCGTATTTCTATCTCACCTTTTCTCACTTTGCACGATTGATAGCGCCGGTCATAGAAAAATAAATGGCAATAGAAGAACGGACTCTATCTGACTTTACGAATTTTCAAATTTTTCTCCGTATAAATTATTTTATTCTCTTTATTATTTTGTGGGCCGGGTTAAAGTTCCGGATTTCAACAAAATTTCAAAACATATTTTTTGTCTTCACACATCCTGAGAAGTGGACCGAAATTTTCAGACTTCTGGGCTTCCGGGCTTCCGGGGGTCCGGAGTTTCGGAGTTTCGGAAACTCAATATAAGTTTCCAAAAAATTGAACGAATTAAAATCGAAATTATTCATTTCGTTGAAGGGATTAAATGGCTTGAAAATCTCCGAAAAAAAAACCTCTTTTACTCAACATGCTGGAGTCGCGGTAAACGAGCTGCTGCATCTTTCCATGTCTGGACCCATCGGCCAGGTCAATGACCACGAAAACGCTTGGTTCCAGTCCTGTCCCCTACCTCTAGCTTATAGCCTTTACCTCTGCCTCGCCCAACCTCCGTTCTACAGGCCCTTGCATTCATGTTTATACAATATGTATTATACTGTGCATTTGAAGTATATAGAGGAAGTTATATGCTATATGGATATATACGAGATTTAAAAGCCTGATAAATTCGGTCGAAAAAAAAAAAATAACAATCTGATTCTGAACGTTGATGAAATTATTTGGAAAAGTCTAAAAACGTGATTCAACGTTGTAAAAACGCGAAACAAAAGAAAAAAACAGGAAAATTGTACTGATTACAGCGTTACGTATTTCCGGTATAAACGCGGTCTATCCTTGGCGAAAAATCTGACCTTGTGTTATGTCACATCGAGTTGTTTGATTCGTACATTTCTATTTTAATTAACTGGAATCGGATTCTCTGCATACGTGTGTTCAATAGGTCAAAATCAAATGGAGAGAGAGAGAGAGAGAGAGAGAAAAAAAAAAGAAGAAGAAGCAGAAAAACGTGACGATTATATAAAAATAACTTGCTTAGTCGAAGTTTTTAATCATTCATTAATTTTGTTTTATTTTATTTTATTTTATTTTATTTTATTTTATTTTCTTCTTTTTCTAACGAATAAGTAAGTAAGTAAGTAAGTAAGTGGAAATATATCTGAAATAAATTTTTAATATTCCATTATAATTGCAATGTATATGTATAGCGACGTGTTGGGAATTAATTAATTATACGAGTAAAATATTATCGATAATTATAGCTAGTTTCTTAATTATAAATTCTCCGATTCATTTCCTTACATAGACATACGATATTTAAATCTCTTATTCGCCGGATTGAATATGGCTAAAAATTTGAAAACCTTAAGATTCTTGGATCTCACGCAGTTGTTAGATTCGTCGGATATAGAAGATGGACAACAATCACGCTAACATTAATTACTTAATCCTATAAATTGTTATTCGTGTCGTAATAACACATGCCACATGTAAACGCGCGATTATTCGCACAGTAGAAATAAATTTCAAAACGCAATATTATAACTTAACAAATTTTCAAAATTTTAAAGTAAACAAGTAAACGATTGACGATCGACGATCTATACAATATTAATGTTTCGTTCCAATTTATCGTTCTTCGGGAAAATTATCGAATTTTCTATAATCTTCGACCTTTCAAAAAACAAGAAAAAATAATAATAAGAAGAAGAAGAAGAAGAAGAGCTTGATAAACAAATATGCTCTAATAATTTCTTATTATTTTCCACGAATTTTTTGGTAAACCGTTGAGAACACGTAAATTAATGAATTGAAAATAAAAAAAGATTTTTGAGGTGAGGAAAGGGAAAAGAAAAAAAGTAGCCCCGGTCTCTCCTATATCGTTAGTTTTTGATGGGCGAGTCTATATGCATGCATTGGCCAGTGTAAAGAAACTATACAGGGAGTTACAGAAAAGATTGTCTCGCGTAGGCCGGAGTTTAGTCGTATAGTAAAATTGTGTTAGTGAGTAGTAGGAATGTACTACCTGTCCTTTGCGGTTCTTGTATAGTCTATACCCAACGAACTAAAGAAGTGAGAAGAAGAGAGGGGTCTCCTGATCAGGAACGGTTACAGACCGACAACTTTCAAGCCTTCAGTCGGCGTATTACCGCGAACCTCGGTAGACCTGTAAATACTGTACCACAATTAATTAATTAATTAATTAATTAATCAATTAATTAATTCATACCTCGCTGACTTATGGATATACAGCTATATAGATAGTCGTATTAATTAGAGGTGACTGAAGTGTTTTTTTTTTTTTTTTAGCCTATGATCATCGATCGTTGATTAAAAAAAAAGAGAAAAAAGAATGCAATTTTTTTTTTTTTAAATAGAGTGAAATATATATTTATGGTGCAGTGTGCAGTGTGTATATTGCATGCGTGATATTATAGTGGATAATATTTGGTTTTGAAAGTTAAAAAACAAAAAAAAAAAAAACACGAAGAAATATTTTTTTTCCCTTCTCGTTTTCATTTTCTTATCGAAGATTCATTTTTTTCATTCACGAACAACAACTATGTCTAACTATTTTATTTCACTTTTTCGTACAGAGAAAGAAAATGTTTAAAACCGTAGGTATATATGTAATTCGTTGTGTGATGCCGAAGGTTGGTCCGTCTATAAAGAGAAAACGCGCTTGTCCTCGATACACTTGAGTATATATATCGACGCTGTTGAATATATATAACGTATGTACAGTTTGTAGGTTATTATAATTTTTCAAAATTTATAAAGCTTGATGAAAAAATAAAATTGAAAAAATTGAAAAAATTCATTTCTGAAATGATCAGCTATAATAACATATTCCCATGCTTTCAGTATACCTAACCACGTGCCTTTCGATAAGATCGAGAAATTTAAATACGTGTCTACGACGGCCTTAGCTTTTTTTTTTTCTTTTAACGGATTTAATAATTTCATACTATACATATTTGATGACAAGAATATATAAAATATATAAAATATAAATACAAATATAAATATAAATATAAATATAAATAAAATGCGGAAAAACCTGTTTTTCAAATATAATTATGGGACAACTACAACTTATGCTGGGAACTGTATTATTCACTAATGAAAGTTGACTGGCTGGTTTCTGAGTATCTCATTCGGAGTGTTTTGGGGAAAAAATAAAAAATAAAAAGAAAGAAAGAAAAAATCAATCTAAAATGTAAATAAATTGGGAAGAAACATTTAACGATTTATCGTATGTATTGGATCGATGAATAAAAGAAGGAAAAGAAAAAACTATAAAATCATGTAGGATTTTAATCTTGGAATTTGTTACGATGTGAAGGTTCAAAGGCAAGGTGAGGCGTACATATACGTGTAAAAAGTAATAGAAAAAAATAAAAAAAATAAAAAATGATGATGAATAAATAATAGAAAAGAGAAGAAGGTAATAAAGACAAGCAAATGATTAATAATAATTAGTATCCTGGGTCTAAATCGTAAAGGAAACAAAATTTACCCGTCAATTATATTTATACATGTACTGCATGTATAGAGATATACATATAAACGGGTATATAGCTCGTCGGTTTACACAATATGTCAAAGACCTTCGATCGTGTAATTTGAAAAGCAAATTATTACGATATTTTGCGTGAATGAACTCGAGCGGTGATTTCCTGCAAAACATTAAATCAGACGATAAATTAACTTGTACCTATGCGTTTATATTTATATAAAAAATCGTTGATTTCTAATTTAAAAATGTGAAAAAATAAAAAAATAAAAAGAGTCGCCGAAATTTTTTATTCGTTTCTTTTTCTTTTTTTTTGTTCTAAAGTTCAATCTGTGCTTCGAGTGTATAGTGCTTATTTTATATACCACCCATATTTGGATTTGGATTTTGGATTACCGTTAATATTATCACTATCCTGAAAGTTGACATATAATTCGTGCGGATGAGCTCTTTGCTTGCCTCCTCGTTGAAGGGGGCATTGGGGGGAGGCCGCGATCGGCGATCAGACGAACGCGAAATGAAATTGTTTGGTTGTCGATGGTCTTTCTGGAACTTTGCAGCAAGTCTCACAGGTAAATAGAGAATAATGTTACAAGGATAAAAAGAAGAAGAAAAAAAAAAGAAATTTATCTTCTTTTCTACTTTTATTTTTATTTTTATTTTTTTACTTTTTTCACTTTTTACTTTCACCTTTTCCTCTATATAATATAAAGTTGTAGCAAAAAATCAAGACGCGTGTTCAACACCGTCTAATGGAGTGCTATTCTTCGATGACAACTTCGAAGCACAATATATATATCTCCCTATTGAAATACAAGAATCCCACCTCGTATCATACCTTACACGGTTGAATCGGTCTTGATTATCGGCAAAAAAAAAAAAACATTGTCCACAGAATTTAAAGTACCTATATACTTATTTTCATTCCAAAGATATATCCTCATACTGAATAAATTGATCAGATGATATTATATTATACTATCATGTCCCCGACTTTAAACTGTCCACGATTTTCACCGCTACATTAAAAAAAAAAAAAAAAATGTTTTTTCAAACTTCGTCACTATATACAATTATATATACAAGATTTTGACACACGATTAAAAAATTTATTTCATATTTTACTGAGCTTCCGGTTACACGGATTTATTCAAATTTCGAAAGAATTTAACGAAATCTATGATATATATATACGGGAGCGAGGTATAAAGTGAAATTTATGCACACCTTTTTTTATTTATTATAATCGAAATATCCACGCGCACATGTTTATTCAAAGGGTTCGCGTAGGATATAGAGAGAGAATTCTGTATAAGTAAGGAGTTCTAATTCTCCTGGTTTCAGCCCGGAAGTCCTACGGTTTATAAGCTCGAAGCTTAAATACGTTCACCGACTACCATTCCCGCGTTTCGTTGTTTCTCTCAGGGACCATTTTTTCTTTTTTTTTTTTTTTTTTACGATACCGTTCAGTTTCGTTAGAAATTTAATTCTCCTCCCAGAGACCTTACCTACCTCATCTGTTTCTCTCCACACTGTTTTTTTTTTTTTTTTTACTTATCTTCCAACTCTTTTATCGCTTATCTATTTCAATTCTTTATCTCCGATCTTTTCGATCCCCGGCACGTGTTACGTCTAATTAAATCTACCACGTGGCTAGGCGGAGCTGTAACAGTCAAAATTTGCTTGTATAAATTTCGCGGTTTTGTCGAAGAAAGAAAAAAAAGAAAAAAAAGAAGAAAAAAAAAGAAGATTCTTTTTCTTTTTTTAAGAAGAATGAAGGATACGGACGTGTTGTTCTATCCGTACCTACATAGTTCTTAGAACGTCAGAGGAGGTATATAAACCAATCTATGCTACACGCGAAGAGCTAGAGCCCATTTCCGTAACGAAAATGTTATCAGTATGTATTACAGACGAATGGTTTACTCTCTACTCGAGTATATTCTCCCGCTAGTATGTAGAGAGAGGACATGAAAACTAACTTTCCGTCAAACTCATTCGCGAGCATTTCTGCAGTAGGTACATACCCATACGCCTATAACATATACCTACGTATACGTTAGATAGGATCGTAGGGTTTTCCTTGGCTGATCGTAAAAAGTTACGATCTTACTCGGGTAAAACTTTGGCTACTGTATATATCCACACGCCGCGTACATACATGGTACATACAGATATATGTACGTATATGCACATGGCAATTGAAACATTTGGAAAAAAAATGAAAATAAAAATAAATAAGTGAAAAATAAAATGGAAGAAAATTTTATTTTTCTATATTTTATCTTACTCTCGTATTCTTATGCTTCGTAAGTTTTTTTTAAACACCGGGTACGTGTATATATCTGTGTAGGATGTGGGTATATAAAAGGCATGGGACCGCACGAGCTTATACTAGCGTAATCCGGTCGGACTCGTTTGAATCGTTTCATTTTTCTCTTATTTTTATTTTACTTCACCGCGTTGCGGTTGCATCGAAACCCAAGTAAGGCAGCTATACTTCGGGTCGATCAGTGACCGCGACGTATATGTACCTACCTATTTTACCTTGGAATTAATATTCCCAATTCTATTTACACAATTTTCTTTTTTCTCCACTTTTCAATTCCTAACAATCTTTCGGATCAATTCATCTTCAAACTGTAAATGAAAAACCCACTTTTCTCAATCGCTGATATCCCAGATATTAGACTCTTCTAAGTAGATACAGAAACGAAGAAATTCTCGAAAGAATTTTTTTTTTTATTACATTCTTTATTTCTTCTTTCTTAGTATTTTTATTTATTTTCACCCCTTTGAAATTTGAAGTTTGAATCTGTTAGTTACGTCCTTGAAAAAAATGTTTGAAAAAATCCTGAAGGTTCTATTAGTTGAAAACTGAAAAATAAAATAATACAAAAAAAAAAAAATACAAAAATTCTTTGCGAAGTAAATATCTTCCGATAATGATAAGTCAGCTTTTTTCAAGCGGGATGATTAATCATTTGCTTAATTAGAGAATAGAGTCTGTATAAAGCGGGTATCAGACCGTCTTGAAAGATAATTATTGCCAGGCATGCAGCTTTCGCGAGTAAATCGCGATGAGGTAGATAGATAGATAGATGGATGGATGGAAAAGGTGTACCTAGGTACAGATAGTGTTTCTATAGAGAAGGGGAGTGCCTCTTGTTTATCAGTGCAGATCACGGTCGAAACCGGGCTTAAGACGATATGACACGAAACTTTCTACTATACATGTAGAATAATATACGAGCCATATATATATATAAGCTGATTCGAAAATTCAATTTTCTGAAAAATTCTAATGGGCAGTTCTTTTTTTTTTTTTACTCGTTTAAAAATTGCGGTTTTTAATGATGCTCGAGTTAATTCGAAGTCGTGTAAAATAAGTGTCTCTCTTTTTCCCACCTAAAAATATCCTTTATAATAAGGGAAAAGAAGAGGGAAAATTGTCGCGAAAGAAGGAGCGCTAAAAACTCATTTTACAAAGTTTATAGCTCAATGAATTATAAGTTTTCCCATTTAAATCACACAGTAAAGCCATGATTTTCTTTCTTTTTGTTATTTTTTTTTGCTTTTTAATTGGTATTACTCAGCTCCGTTTCATGCCCGATAATTTCGCGGAGTGCGATTTTATAGAAACTTGAATTATCTACGAAAAATATCTCTCGTCACGTCCGAACTATTTAACCTTATGAAAATAATTCTGGGAATATTTATTGCGGGGAATTTCATTCTCTGTAAAATATAACTCCGAAAAAAAAATTTGCCACGAAATCCGGACGAGCAATAACAATTTTAGAAAAATAGTCACAGTTTTTTTCCTGCCTCGCGTCGTTTTAGCAGGAAAACTTATGATCCATCGGACTTTTTGGAACCTTATAAAAACGCGGTTCCAGCGCTATCCTCAACCGAAATTTTCCTCTCGCCCTTATTCTAGGGGATTTTCAAGTAGAAGCGAAAAAAAAATCATTCATTTCAACATCTCCAAGCTCAAATATAAAGTTTTGCAAGATTACTGCTTCGTCTCTAGCCCAGACAAGTTTTAGTTGTCACTATCACTAACAGCTCTATGTTATATATACCAAACTTGATAATTGAGTTACTTATACAAGTATACAGGCGCCAGATGATTACGCCATTTCATTTATAACAATAGATTTGAATAGTTCACTCTTGCCGAGACGGTATGGCATAAAAGACATTCTGTCAACTTCTCTCAGTTCATTCGCCTTCGTTCTATATTTCCAAAAATAAAATGCCAAAGTTGAGTACCCGGGTATATGAGGCGGTTTTTACACCCCAGGTTCTTTAAATTCTTAATAATTTAACAATTTTATATCACTACGTACGTTAATTAATTTTTTACTATTATTTTCCCAGATCTTTTACTCGCTTTATTCAAAATATCGCCGAATTCTGGCCCCTGATAAAAAAATTCCATTCATTCATAGGACCGGTTCGTAACTTTTTCTTCTCTTCTCTTTTTTTTTTCTTTCTTTTTTTTTCTTCAATTGCATTCGTATAATAGATATAATAATTGTAAGAAAAAAAGAAAAAAAAAACAGGTCTCAGAGAATCTGGTTTTGGGTTGGGTTCAACTAATGGGAAAGTAGATTATGTATATAGTTCCAGTATATCCGGTTTGATAAACTCCATAGCCCATATTTTTTACCCCCTTTTTTTTCTCTTATCCTCTCAAGAAATCGTTGTCCTGGATTCTCAAATCTTGGAAAGTGTTAATTTTACGACGAAAAAAAAAAAAAAAACATTATCGGACGAAGATACGAGTCAAGCTATATTCTTTTCTTTTCTTTTTTCTCTCCAAATACTGGAATTATGAATAATAATAATATAGAGTTTTAACAATAATTCGTACAAATCGACGAATCTGACCTCTTTTTTTTTTCATACTCCAATTTCTTGTCCGCAATAATTATCGCCACACCTCGGGATTGCCTAACATCCGTATATATCTCTACCCAAATGAAGAAAAAAAAAAAACAAAAACAAAAACAAAAAAATTAAAAAACTAACTCTTTAAAAATCTCTACAGCTGGGGCTGTCTCGCGATCAATTATTCAGTAGAATCTATACCGCACTACTTGACAATTCTACTATCTAGGTACTTTAAAATTCAACAGCTGCCGTTGTATTGAAGTTTCAGTATAATTACGTAATCGGATTAATTGATTAATTAATGAATTAATTATATCGTATGCTAGAAAAATAATTGAAGATAACAATCGAGCGATGAAATGAAAAGCAGCGACTTTGACTTTATACGATATTTTCTTTCGATTTAAAAATAATTGGATTCTTTCCCAATTTTTTTTTTTACTTTTTTGTTTTGTTTCTAATGAGTTAGAATCGAGCCAAGTCGCTAGTTCGCTGTGTAGTTGATCGGCGGACCGAGCGCTTGAACTTGTATATTGTACGTACGCGTTGAACAGCCCGAATGATTGCAATCGAATGACAAATCGAGATCGTGCCAAACTCGTGCGTCTGACGAACTCCACTTTCGACTCATTAGCAAGTGTAATTACGTTCCATTGGCTCCTACTTCTACGTCAGTTCTAATTCCCTCTCATTCTATAATCCAGAACCTTATACACTTTGCCGCGAGTCTAGACTCTATAACTTATATACACCTATATATATACATACTCATGTGTATGAATAAGCACACCGTGCCTGGATGCGTTAGCTTCAATTTTATTCAAAGCTTATAAGAAGTTGTTATAGAATTACCCTATACTCTACCCTACATTGAGAATAATAATTTCCAAATATTTACACTAATTTACTTCATCGTTTCATCCGATTTCATACCCACATTTTCGCGTTATGATTATAATCGGAATTAAACTTTCGTCTAATTTCCATATCATGATTTTACTCGATTATAAATGTCACATCGTAGTGTTGAAAAATATATATTATGCGTGAAAAGTAACGTGGGATTAAAATTCGATCGAGATATTCGTTGAAAAAACACAGAAGATTTATTTAAAAAATGTTTTCTTCATTTTTCAAAACTGACATCTTTTAATTCGAATGTATGTAACTGTATGTATATTATTTTATGTAGATAGAAGTTGTATATATCAAACGTGGTTTAGTCTCGTAATCCGAGTGCACAATGTATTTGGGTACTTAGGTAGGTATATAGGTATCTCAGAGAGTCGAGTCTGAGCCTCGCGTCTCGGTTTATTATATTTCCCAAAACCGTATGAGGTAAAACAAATACATGTGAGTATAATAATTATATTTTACCTTTACACACCGTTAGTACAACCATTTTCACACATTATATATTATATGATTAAATTCATTCGTAATTTCATTTATATATACATATATACGCGTCGTGAAATTTCGTGGAAATATTCAGGCACAGCTGCAGAGGACGTGATATTGTATAAATATAAAGCAAAGTGTGTCGTTTCGGGGGAAACGTAGTATCTTTTTTTTTTACGCTTTTACCTAAAAATCCTTTAAAAATCGTTGCGAAAAAGATATAAAATAAAAATCGCCGCGAATAAGAAGAGCGATGAAAACTCATTTCATCGGGTTATACAGCTCAATGAATTATAAGTTTTCCCATTTAAATCACACAGTAAAGCCATGATTTTCTTCTCTTTTTTTTCCTTCTTTCTTTTTAATTGGCATCACTCAGCCCGGTTTTATGCCCGATAATTTCGCGGAGTGCGATTTTATAGAAACTTGAATTATCTACGAAAAATATCTCTCGTCACGTCCGAACTATTTAACCTTATGAAAATAATTCTGGGTATATTTATTGCCGAGAATTTCATTCTCTGTAAAACATAACTCTGAAAAAATTTTTGTACGGGAAATCCGGACGAGTAATAAAAATTTTAGAAAAATAGTCGCAGTCTTTCTGGTTTTATTGGAACGAATAAAAAGATATTAATGAAATAAATACATCGATCGGTATATAGTTATATACGTATGGGAGATGCAATAGCTTATAAGATCAGAATATGAGACGCGGCGAAACCGATCGTCCGGAAAACAATATCGAAGATCTCTGCAGCAGCTGCACTTTGCTCACGTCTATATCCGACACTCGATCATCGTATCCAATTAAATCAGCCAAGATTACCCTGCGCCAGTTTCTCCCCGTTATCGGAGCTGGATATTTGGCTCGGCATACCAGTAAGTACGGTATACCGTATACTACCACTACCACTCCCACGTCCTTCGCCCTGCGATATTCTACGCTAATGCATCCTTGGTGATAATATCCCCGGGATGACGACGCGACGACAAGCGTCGTTTCACGTCGCAAACTCTTCTCGGGGACAAGTAATTCCCTGCTACTACCTCACGACGACGATGATGATGATCGCGTTTATTCTATAATCCGCTAAAATTATGTCGATGAAAATTTATGGGATAAAATATATAAACGATGGGAAATTTTCAGGCTATCTCCGCATTATCACAATTCCCTATTATCTCTCAGAAATTTTTCCTATTTATACTCAGTCGAATTTTCTTCGGCGATTTTCATGCGTCTTTGTATTTCTTACACGCTGAGTGTTCTCATATTATCTCGATGGTTATAGCTGGAAATAAGGGACGGACAAAATATCGAAGAATCGTTCCAGAAATTGGCGATTCATTTCGTTCTACTATATATAATATGCGAACTTGCTACACCGGCTACAGCTGATGCAGCGTCAAATCGTATTCTCGAAATTCCCATCTTTTCTCATTCTTGCGAGATATATAGAGAGAGAAAAAGAGAGAATACTGCATTCGCGAGAGTTTGTAGCTCGTATTCTACTACTTGGGCGGACTGCAATGCAGTGCGCAGTGACTGAAATTCAGGTGAAATTTCTCAGCTTGAAATCGCACAAACTCAAGGTATATATAACGTGACCAAGAATGTTCGTACATATGTCTTCCGGCAATCCACTTCCGCTAACACCAAGTTTTACCTTACTGTATGTGTTGTACCTCGAGGTGGTGAATACGTTATACAAGTAATTTTAGATTCCTTCAAGACAGGCGTCTCTCCATACTGAGTTACACATATGATTGCAGTTTGCACAATTCAACGCGGATATCTACAGAAAATCTAATCCTCAATCAATTTTCCCTATGCGAATTCAGGGGATATACACAAATCGTGGGGATCATATTTTTTTTCTTCCACTTTCAAATTAAAAAAAAAATACGGTTTATCAAAGTGATTTGAAAAACTTATTTCGTCAAAGTTATAATATGGAAAGAGTGACTCGAGTCTACGGTTCGGAGTATAAAATTAAGGGACGATTCTTACTCGGATTTAATAAGCTTTTTTTTTTTATTTTAATTCTGTAGTTCTGTATGAAGGAAGGAGGAAGGGCGCAGACAATTAATTCTAATAAACGAAGCAAGAGAATTATCACCGTCTCGAGAGCCCAGGGGTTGGTTTATGAGTCGGTCTTGGGAAAGCTACCCCTGCCACGTGCGGTGCAAGGGGTTTCTAGTTAGTTTAATATATATATTGGCAAGGACAAACGATCGTTCATGCAGAAACTGGTATAAATTCAAGTCGTCTGAGAATAAGGTGGCGAGGGGTCGGAATAAGAGAAGAGAAGAGAATAGAATCGAGTTGAGAAACGGAGAAAGGTGACGATCCGAAAAATAATACAACGCGGATTCGTATTCCTCGTTTTCTCAAACTCACGCCAGTTCTTCAAGTTTGCAAGGGTAATTTATAAAGCTGACTATAAACTCGAGGGGGGTGGGGATCGTAAATCACCTTAATCTTCATGAATTAACAAATACCCCCAGACCGCAATGACACACCTCTTCATGCAGACAAATAGTGGTGCAATCTCAATCATATATGTATACAGTGTATCAAAAGTTCATGAAAAAAAAATTGACGGTTCAAATTATTTTATCAAGCCTAATTGTTTTGCACGGATTTATTTCAACGAATTAAAAAAAAATCTCCAAATATTCTACATACTTTATTTTCATTTTTTATTTATTTATTTATTTATTTTTGTTTTCCTCGTAAACTTTGGGAAAGAAAAGTGTTTCACGTGATCATAATTATAGACGAATTTCCTACCCTTATTTTTATTATATTATATATATTATTGGTTTGTTCTGAAAAGACGAAATGTATAAGTTAATAATTTTCTAGTTTTTTTTTTTGTTCAAACTTCGGAATATGTAAAGAAATTATCGGTTTCAAATGTCAGGGATAATATGTTGACACCGCGCCTATCTTTTGTATCGCTAGTTACGCTACTGAGAAAACTGTGAACAGTCAGTCGATTTCAAGAGCCTTACAGAGAAACTTAACTACCAATTCTATACCTTCTCTTTCACCGAGTTGCAAAGCAAATAAGCAACTAGCTTGCCAGTTGCTTCGTGACAGCTGTTACGTTCGGATCTATAATGAAATAATTGATGTTGAATTGCGAGAACTATTCTCTAATAATAATAATATTAATAATAATAATAATAATAATAATAATATCAAAATCAAACATCGCTATAATTTATATATACCGTGGATTTATAATAGGGTGTGAAAACGTGATCTGTATAATAAAATAAGAAAATTAAAAAATTAAAATTAAAATTAAACGGAAAGAGAAGGAGAAACATAAAACGGAAAAAAGAACATTATTATACGTGTGAAGTTTGAGTGTGTAGGTTGTTAACATCTCGAAAAGTTATATATATACGCCATTACCCGCATATATAGTTGTTCTTCCAGAATTTTTTTATTTTTTTATTTTCTTCTTTTTTTTTGCAACGAAAAAATAAATTATTTTTCACGATGATTGTGATAGCTGCTCTGAAAAACGTCGCTGCAGCAGCTACGAACGCCGTTCAATCCGCAGCTGCTGGACACGGCGTAAATTCTGTTAATAATCAGCATGCGAATTCTGGTAATAATGAAATTTCAATTTTTAATCATATTATAATCAATTTGTTATATTCTTTTTTTTTCTTTTTCTTGTTGTAGGTTTTCTAAGGAAATTTTCTTTCCAATTAGGGAATATACAACTTTCTGATTTTTCATGTATATAGAAACTCTCATTTTCACTGTTTTATAGAAATTAGATGTGTATATATATGTATACACTGAAATGGAAATCCGCTACGGGGGTCATTCACATCACAATACACGATCATATCGCACACGTACTTATATACCTACTCCTTTACATTCGAGTATATATCTATGCATGTGTGTGATATACTGTTTTGTAATTATGTGGGTGTTTCTCGCCGATTATTCTCTGCGAATTCTCTAATATATTTATATATATATATGTATATAAGTATAGGAGAGACGGGGCCCGGGTTGAAGTCTGGAACGGTCAAAATTCCGAATACGTTTTAAGAAGATTTCGAATTTATCAGAAACGTATTGAAGCTTAGAATATTAAAACTCCGATAGCCTGAAAATTTCGATTCATTTTTCAGAATGTGAAGACACAAAATAGTTCATTCAAATCGAGACCCATTTCATCTACTTCAATCGATAGCTTAGATGTCATAAATAATTTTTTTCCCAGGATTTTGGAACTGTTTATTTTCCAGAAATTGAATTACTCGCGATTTCTGATAAAGCTGATATTACTTGATACTACGTAGTATGAGATTTGAAAACTATGAACTAGGTTCCTATAGTATATTCGTCTGAGTATCTCTGTCTCCGATTTGGGATGAAAACTTTTTTTTTCACGGGTCAGAGATTTTCGCGTTCTCTTGTACATATATAGTAGAATTTTCGAAAAGATCATCAGTTTCTTTACTTTATTTTTTCCTTCTTCTTCTTCTTCTTCCGTTATCGATATTTGTGAATATAACGCCGGACCCTGATGAAAACTTTTCTTATTGTTAGAAAGCGAAACCACGTCGGAAATATTTCGTCGAGTTAGAAAGAGAGAGAGAGAAAGAGCAGAGTAAAGTAGAGTAGAGTAGAGAATAGAGCGAGAATCTTAAAAATTGGCAAAACTTTCTCAATTTCTTTTTGTTATGAAAAGAGTAAAAACAACGACAGGCGTCTGACCACGACACTACTGTGAAATATTATCCGATTGGTATATGGTATACCTACATCACCGACTATACCGCAGAACTGCAGTTCTTTTTATATAGAAAAATATTTTATAACTGTCAGAAAAATGTTTCTATCTACCGTTAAATATATGACTTTCCCTACAATTTACCTCGAAGGTAGAGATTTTTATTCGTCGCCACTTTTTTTTTTCGAATTATTGAATTGTATTTTTTTATCAAATCACAAAAATTATCAAATATCTTGTCTTCAATTATAATACAGATATACGCGTACATCACGAATGATTTTGTCTCGTCGCGTCGCCGTATAAGACTCGTCTTCGTATTACGTCATGTGACCATTCAAAAATTTCTTTTATTTTGTCTATACGATTTTTTTACAACCGCCTACGCAATTTGATTGAGTATGATTTTTTGATACGAGTATGAAATTCATTGAAAGAAGAAAGGCCAGAAAAAAACTCATCTTTTTTTTTTTAGATCGTTATATCGTTACAGACAATTGAATAACCAGTTTTTCAAAACCTATGACATCTTTGGAGTCTACAGAACCGAGGACAAAACCTATAATTATTCATCTCTGTGTCAAAAATTAATAAGCATAATAATAAAAAAAATAACTGCAACGCTTAACATATCTCTGGCTTCTTTCGCGGTTCACATCTTCCTGTTTCAAAATTTTCTAATTTCTGCAAATTTTAGTAGATAGACAAAAAGCCACGTAAAATTATCTAATTATTGAATCCTTAATGAAATGATACAAGATTGATCTGAAAAAAAAACAAAATTCTTACACAGCTATGAAGAAGAATTTTGACCACGTTTCTTTTTTTTTTTTTGATTCGTCGATTTGAAAGGGTAGAGAGAGGAAACCCGGAGAGATTGTGTGACTCATCGACGTTTGAGTTGTCTTAAAAAAAAATGTACATATATCTGAAATTAGATCTTTTCAAAGCATAAGAAACGAAGTTCAATGAACCAGTTGCTAAAGACTGCTGACTCGATGTATCTACGTAGAGCTGTAAGGTATAATAAATACGTTTTCATTGTGATCGTATATTACTTTTATAATTAATATTGAACGTTATATCCAATATTATGGATAATATATAGCGGTCGTTAAAAAAAAAAAAAAAAAAATAATTAAAAAATAAATAAAGTATGAATAACGCGATGCAGATTTCATTTTTCGTCTCTTCTCTGTAATTCTATTCGTTTATTCATTTATTTTTAATTTTTTTGGAATAGTACCTCGACATCCAAATAATTTCTGGGAATATTTTTCTACATTTTTCTCTCATCTTACACTAGTTGGATATAATTGAAAAAGATTTTTACGTCTCGAGTGGATTCTTACATACATATCATATGGGTACACTTCCTACGTATATATATATAACTTTCTTTATAGCATCGTTTACCTCAAGTAGACATGCCACAAAAGACGGTACACTACGTACGTACATACGTTGCTCGCGGAGAATTTGAGTGTCGTAAAAATAACTATAAAGGAAAGAAAAAGAAGAAGAAGAAGAAGAAAAATAGGAAACCAAAAATCAAAAAATGAAGAATTTCAAACACTGCACTGCAGCATATCTTATCCTACTCGTTGCTAAGACTGGGTTGAAATTCCGAATTTCGAAGGTCCTGAACGGTGAATATTTCGAATTTTAATATTACCGACTCACAGTTTTTGGAAATGATATTTCCCCGGGAATCTACAAAGCAGATTGCAAAAACTTGGAAACAAAGAACATCAGAGGTTCAAAATTCCGAAATTTGAAATTCACGCGTGCATTCATTCAGCGTTTAATAACTCGAGCTGCAGAAATCGTATCAAAATCAATAAGTGGTCAAATTAATCGTCTTGAGATTGACTTTTTGGAAAAAGAGGTTTCAAAACCCTATCAATCATTTACGACATTCGACTTATCGATTGAAGTGGCTAAAATAAGTTTCCTCAAAGAGTGTCTCGATTAGAATGAACTATTCTTCGTCTTCACATCCGATCCCGAGGAATATAGATCAAAAATTTTCGGAGTTTTCATACTTTTTTAATTTTTCTTTTTTTCTTTCTTTCTTTATTGATTATTATCCTCCCACTTGTTATGTGGTCGACTGTAAGTTACTCGATAGGTATGCATTTCGATTATTATGTCAGGCGATATTCATTACAAGGACTTTGTGTGGCCGAGGTTGTTGTCGCTGGTTAAAGAAACGCATACTACGTCATATACATACGAGTTCGAATGTGTCGTCCAACCAACCGGTAACTAGCTTCATATGTAATTTATTTAACGGATCTGCGACCCCGCTTGCATAATGATGATTCAACGGTTTAATAACTGACGTTTCTTTTTTTTCCTCTCTTTCTCTCTCTCTGAATTTTAAATAATTATTTTATTTTTTCACTTCATCTATTCGCATATAAAGTCACATATAATTTTTATACGCGTTTAATATGCCGTAATAATTTCGAATCTGACCGTGAAATCTTATCAAGTCAAGCCAACCAGAATTCAAGAAGATTATAATATAATATTCGTCAAGCCACGAGAAAAAATCCCTTTTTCTTCCATTTTTTTCTTCGCTTTTTTTTTTATATTTCCCTCTCTCTCTCTCCCGCGTCTTTGCCATTTCCTTAAGCCATCATTCGCTGCTCTACTGCTTCTCTGCATCAGCTTGAATGTCGCGTATCGTCGTTAATATTTCGTCACGTCGAGTCGCCTTTTAATGCGACCTTTAAACTTTAAAGGGGTTTCAGAGGCCGGATATAGCATCTATGCGCGGTTAGATAAATAAAATACCAAATAATGGAAGAATTATAAAATACATAGATATTATAAAGAATTTAAGCAACTATGATAAAAATTAAAAAAAGAAGTAAAATTAAAAAAAAAAAAAACTTCTTCAATTTGACCAAAAATTAATTTACTCTCGTATACATAATGAGACCCTGACACTGAACCATAATTTCACAAAGGACAACAGCTGCTGTTTCTATATCATTGAATTAATACCGTATATAGACTATATACTATATTTACCCTACATACGCATAAATAGGGTATAATATTTCACCGTATATACATCTCCCTACCTCTGATTATTCGCATATATACGTAGTATTGTTCCCAATTTTAAAGGGTTCAGGGAAGGTTTATACCTTATACTTGCGTAAACTTCGTATATTCTGTACCTTGCTACAGCAGAAGATAGATTTTCCGGATTATTTCATAAGTATGTATTTATAGATGAGTCGATATTTGGAATACACAGGTATATGGATCCGGAATCAAGGGGTTTACTGATGCCAGTGGATCCTAGTGAAAATTTAGGACGAGAATTATTAATTATGAATAATGAGGGGGGCGCTAATTTGGGTCTGAAATTTTCCCAGAAAAAATCCCTTGATTCTATTTAACCATATCCATACATTAAATCCCCTTCTAAAATTACTTCACATTTCGTTTTCTTTCATTATTGTTTTTCTCCCGCTTTCAACGAACTGCAGTCCATGTACAGTAGCGGATCCTTTTCGTTAATTGGTTTCGGTTAACACCCTAGGCGACGAAGTTTGTACTTAGAAATTTCTCCCAAGGATATATATATATATATATATACATGTATATAGGAGTTTGGTCGCTAACTTTCACCCGGCTACTACTATTCGGTCACTTAAAACTTCTTAATTACCTTATTTATTTCCAGACAGATTATCATTCCAAAGAAATTAACCAACTCGGTTATAATACACCATATGTATATACTAGGGTGGGTCGAAAAAAATTGATTATTTTTTTTCCTTAATTCCGACACAATAAAATTCGTTGTTAGATACCTCTGGAAAGTACTTGTCAAGTATGAGCTTTCAATATCAATAGGAAGATTCTCCTCAACATAGTTTTTCATTTTTACTTCAATCTCATATAAAAAAAAAAACCATATCTAATTATTAATCGATTGTTTAGCAAATCTCTATACATATTTCTGTAAGAAATTGAACGATCTACAAAAAAGGTCTCTTATACTTTTTTCATAAATTTAACCATTTAAAAGATATTCAAGGTCAGAGTTTGAAAAAAATTTTTTTTTTCTTCTTAATTTTGTAAATTTCTGAAAATTAATCATTGTCAAATGAGAAAGGCATATTTTTGTAGGAAATCGAACGTTCTTGTGAGTCGTTCAAGGTCTGAACGAATTTTCATCACTCCCAAACCCCTAAATCTGTTCGAAATAGATAAAAGTAAAGCCTGTAATGAATTCGAATTTTTATTCAATCTGACATTTTACCCTTCGCCACGATCGGGGATGAACTTCTAGATTCAAAATACCCACGTATTTTTTCACGTCATGTACATCCATCGCGGGTGATTTTTATTTTCCATTTTTCTTCTAAATATACGATCGATATTCTTTGATTTAACAATAAAAGCCACCCTTAGGTAAAAAAAAAAAGAAATATATATACCAACTCCTCTGTGAATATCACGTAACTTCCCTATCTCCTACGGTAAGGGTTATAAAAGTAAAGGTAGAAAATACTTCTTCGAAATGGTTAATGACGCGAAATGGTTTAGCGAGCGAGTAAAACGGCGGCACTTAGTGGATTTAGTCGACTAGGAAACGACCCAGGGTTTTCGAACTAAACGAGACTGTACATACACCGAGGTCCTTCTTGGTCCTGTGTACCAGGTTCGAATAATGGATGGAACACACTAGTGCGTGCGTATATATGCATGTGTGTTCGTATATCTGTATCATTTACCCAGCTGGTTAAAGTCGGAGGTATATATACATATATATGGGGTAAGGTATGTATATACCATAGCTAGGATAATACCGGGGAACTTTAAGCTAACCCGAAGATATTCTGCCGACAAATTGGAAAGGATCCTGAAATTGGGGTTCAAGGAGGAGAGGCTAAAGAAAAAGGAAATGTCCCTTTCCGGGGAATCTTTATTTTACTAACCACTATCCTAGATAGAGTAGACAGGGGTTGGGGTCGCGTTGAGCTTCGGGAGATTTCGCGAGAGGCTTTTGCTAACTGAAATACGTGTACCGAGGTATACGTATGTATACCTTTTTCCGCCGATATTTAAATTAGGAGAAATAAAAAGCGGAAGATGTTTTTTTTTTTTTTTGTATCAATTCGCTAATTCTAACGTCAGAACTAATTACACCGGCTACGATCCGTATTTCCTTTTCCGTTCGTCAACCGATTGGAATAAAGCGAATTTAACGACGGAATCATGATTATTCCGCGCTCGCGAAATGAACGGTTCAATATAAAACACGGCGATATTATGTTCAAGTTTAATTATTCAATCTTTGAATAAAATCTTTTTATCATGCCTTTGTTATTTTTATTAGAGACTCGGGAAATACGCAATGAAGTATCGAAGTTTTATTGAAATTTGTGTATCGTTCGCGGTACTCATTCCTTAATAAAGTACAACGGATTTAAGGTCAGACGTTAGTTTCTTGCGTGTTTAGTTCCGTGAGTATAGTATGTACACCGCGAGTTTGCATAACTTCGTAATTATTTTAATCGTCTGTAATCTGGGAAGAATTACTAGCTTCTACATATAATACGTGTTTGCGCCAGTGTATCGTAAAAGCTGATAGTTTCAGAGAGAGAGAAGAAGAAAATAATAATAATATATATATCTTTGAGAATCATAGAAATCACAGTCGATTTTTTTTTTTACAAAATCTCTTACTTATAAATCACTTCAGGCAAATTTTAACCCTCGAATGGCATACGCATTTTTTTTGCACTCGAATTGAGTATATTAAATTCAAAAAAAAAAAAAAAAAAAATTGAACATGTGTTGTTATTAGGTTAAAAAATATAGTGTTCAATTTTGTCAAAAATTACGTTTTCATATCGGAAAATAAATAACTTTTTTCAAAGCTAGGTACAATATTTCAATAATTTTTTTTAGCTAAAAATATGAAAAATTACGCTAGTTATGAATTTTTATGTAATAAAAGTCATTTTTTCGGTTTTGCTTTTCTTAATTTTTTTTTTTTAACTATGTCAAATAGAAAGAAAAAAAAATGGCTATAAAACCTGTTGGATTATTAAAAAGATATGTCAAATTATATATCCCATAAAATTTGTGCCAGTAATGTAATTTTTTTTTTTTTTTGTTTTTTTTGAGTCGTGCCATTTAAGGGTCAATATTAATTCGAAAGATTTTTATTTTATTACCAGATATTCCTGCAAGGATGTAGGTATAACAGGGAAGGAAAAACACACCGTGTAACTTAAATATTTGTATACAGGCGAATACTTTATTACGTAGTATGCAGTACCGGCTCGCAAAGTATACATCGTTTTATGTTATGTTACGAAGAAACGTTCGTTGCCGTAAGAGACCGTCATTTCCTTGGTATAGCTATATCACGAGACAGAAAATTGTCTCAGTTTTCTAGCTTCTGTTATCGTTATGTTAATTCCCTAGAGCGATGCGCCTAGGGAAGCTTGTCAGGTTGACAGTTTTTTTTTTCTTTTTTCATATCTTTCATATTTTTCTTCCCTTCTTTTTTTTCCCCGCACATACATACAATACAGTGTTTCGCCCACTTATCTTATTGCTCTAATCACGCAAGAGGCGGAACTCTCTTCCCTTGGAATCACGACCCTTAGAGACTCTGAGTGCTAGTCTCTGTATAGCGAATCTCAAAGTACACAGTCATGGGCTGAAATTCACCGCGAGTGATCTTCGACTTGAAATATCTTGAAGACCGTGCATTTTTGTGAAAAAAATATTCACTCATTTTTTCCAGCAAATTTATCCAGCTTCAAAGCTGCGTGGTCAGATTTTTGAAAAATCGAATCTTAATTATCGAAAAACATGCCTGAAGTGGAAGCTGTCTTGAAATTGTGTTATCGAAATCGATTTGAGATAGAAAATAAATTTTCATCATTTTCTATGGTTTTTTAAGCCGTTATATTATTTAAAAAATTAATAAATCGATGGTATTATCTGAAATTTATATCCTAGATGAGAATTTTCTGAATATATCGAGAAACGCGTTGAATGAATGATGAATATTTAAAATTCTGACCCTCACGTCCATCCCTACATTCCGTTGCTACTAAAATACGCCAGGGACTTGGTCGAGTTTGGACGTCGTTGGCCTAGTGATACATTGTCTCGATTACCATGCTCCTACCGGAATAGTTCCGAGTTTGGGCTAACTAACTCTATTTGGGTAGAGTTCTGGCAATAAAGTCCGACGATATTTCATTCTGTCTGTTTCACCTATACATCGAGCCCATGCTCTCTCCTCTTATGAATTATTTTTATTCTATGAGAAGCGTGAAAAATTAACATCGAACATTTCGCGCCACGAGTCTAACGCATAAGTTCAAGATTGCAATATTTCAGTCCGGGGATATAAAATTTTTTTTTCAAACTCTATAGTATTATACTTTCATATGCGCGAGATATAATAAAACATTTATTTCAGTCCCCCTCCTTTTTTTTTTTCTTTTTTTTTTGAGGGAACGAGACAATTTAGTTCCATTTTTTTTTCTCTCGTTCACGTTTCACGGTTCAACGGGCCACACCGAATGACATTTTGAATATTTTTCCCACGGGTCAAACTCCGAGTATTAGAATTTTTCATACATTTTTTATATCCTCCGTCAATCATGCGTCCATTCATTTTCCAGAGTGTCAATAAGATATTAGATCGACTCTTTATACCTCCACGCGTATTTGAATGAATAAATAAATAAATAAATAAATGAATACATATACAGAGAAATGAAACGTTCGGAAATTTTTTTTCTTTTATTATTAGGAATTAAATATCATACGAAAATTGGTACAAGGACGTTTTCTTTAAGTGGACGAAGAAACCAGCGAGAAAAGATAATAAAGACTTGTAAGCTATGGGGAGCAAGTAAGAGGTAGGCTCTGACGGATGGAATAAAAAAAGCTCTTATACTCATCCAATCAATCAAACCAGCGAAGAAGTGAAGTAAGGTTAAAGTGTATTGACGTATTAACGGAAACCCATCGAAAAAAAAAAGTGGCGTTAAAGCTGGCCTGGATTTTATTATTATTATTATTATTATTTTTTTTTTTGTACCATATTTGGTAACGCTTTCATTTTAATCTGCTATATAATATAATATCGGGCATATAACCCCTTCCTTGTATATTTAGGAGGCGGAGGAAATTTGTCGAATTATTTTTTAGCTTATTTAAGCGGTTTAAGGTTCGGTTCAAAGCGTAAATTTTCCTTTGATCAAGAGTCGCCTTGAATTAGGTTTAATCAGGTATTTCGAAGGGCTGTATTTTCGACGTTTAACGAGCGAAAGTTCAACGAACCAATATTCCTACCCGAAATCAGGTATACCTAGAATTCGGCTCTAATCAGTTACGCAGATTCTTAACCTATCGCTAAATTCTCCATACGTCTACGTCGTTATATCGGCTCTGATTCCACAATGTTCCCAATTATATCACTACATGCTCGGAATATTACCACGCGGACTTCAAAGCTTAAACACGAGTCATATATGCCTAATTACACCGGGTCAAAGTTCAAAAGTTCAATCTACCGTATTGCGAATTATAACTACATAGATTCTGTCTCAAGTAAGTATGTATGTCTAACCGATGAAATAATTTATAATCCCAACTTTTATCATTCATATCTGAGGAATATTTCGAAAAATTGTCTGCAGTGAAAAATTTCTAAGAAAGGAGTAAAATCTGGGAAATTTTTGTCGCCCGATTTGAATTTGCCAAATTCGCTAAGTGGACCCGAGCCGTTTCTAACCGAGGTTGAATCGTCCCATAAACATTGCCACCAAACAGGCGTAAGTTAAGGCGTGATTTAAGGGAAAGGTGGAGATTCATCCCTTGGATGATTCCTAACACGCGGTGCTCGTAAACGTCGCGAAAGCTTTCACCTACATCCAGTTTAGGACAGAAGTATAAGGCGTGGAGGGTGGAGGGTGGAGGGTAGAGGGTGGCGACACAGGTGTGTGTCAGTGTAATATTATTCACGACCTTTATGGAAATTCTCGTTTATAGTATAGCTACTGGAAAATAAAGCGTGGTACAATTCTCGATAATGCTACGGCACAAGGTAATATAATATACCATGTGACAACCTCGATATATTACTTCTCTAAGATATACCTCCCCCCCGCCCCCCTCGCACGATAGGGGGATGGGTGTATAATATCATACTCGGTTCAGGAACTGAGAGAAATCTGCTTTGCCTTGAAGTATTAGAGTTGGAAAAGTGCAGGTGCCACTTTTCTTAATTTTTATTTTTTATTTTTTTTTGAATATTTTTATCATGACATTCATGCCGTAGAAATATTCTCTTTGAACCGCGATGTTTTTCCTGGCCTGTATAAAATGCAGTCTTGGGTTCTATAAAATAATTCAAAGAGATTCTTTCACCTTTCAGTCAACGTCTAGCTCCCGTTTTTTTTTTTCTTTTTTTTTTTTTTTCATTCTCGCTATTTTGTCTTTTCTTTTCTTTTTTTCTTCTTCTTACATCTCTTTCTCTTGGTCAAAGGTAAAGACCTTCATTATCAAAGCGAAATAATTCACTTTTCATTCCTCCACGATTTTATACTCGTATTTTCTCATGGAATTATAGAAATCTTCTCCAGCCATTATTATACAAAGCGAGATAAAACTCTACCGAAATCTATAATCTAATCTGACGGTTAACTCCGTTGACAAATATAGTTTCCTTCTCAACATTTTTTTTAACGACACGGTCGATGTAATTCCGTATTTACAATAATTATTACCGTTCTTGGAACAAACGACTTAGACGAATGAGGAGTCAGTGCTTTAATCCGCGAGACAAATTGGCGTAATATGTCAGAGTCGTGACGTAAAGAGGGAAATGTATGAATTGAGAGATGGGGGGGTAAAGAGATGGGATAATGTTTGACGAAGAAAATGGGACGGAAACGTCGAGAGAAATGGAAAGAGATAGAAACAGAGTTACGCAGTTATACTGTCGGCGACTGTATAGATATCATTTAGGAAAATGTTCAGATCTGAGGTAGAATATCCGAGACAAATCTTTGGCGAATTAGAATAAGGGGTGCGAGGAACGTGTTTTTAACGATATTTCCCACGGTATGATATTATGCGACTGAATCCTTGAATAAGACACGGTTGAATTTTTCCAAAACCTAAAGCGAAGACGAGGCGAACTTTCGCCCGATGATTGAAGACCGTTTCCCCCCATAGTATTACTGCGAAATTATTGTTTTAAGATCCGCCGATTAATCGTGGAAAGTTTTATCTCATCCGGTGGATGGAAATGTCCCGGATATTACTTCCGGCTATAACGCGCCAAATTGCTATCTTACTTATTTGTCAAAGATACAAAGTGCCCTAAATGGCAAAACTTCCGACTATCTTAACGTCAGATAAGAAGCCCACGCTTGAGCCAATATTCCTGACCAATTCAGAACCACCCTGCTCAGGGTTTAGGTTCCCAATTCAACTGGTACCTCTTACAGGTACATATAATCCCCAGTAATCGCAATCTCCTCTTTATGCAGTAAGACAATTATCATCCCGGATAAAGATTATGTAAATCAGTTATCGTAATCCCGATAATAAAATTGAATAAAAATCCCTCAAGAATTGTACAAAATTTGAGATATATACCAGCTAGTTTGTTCCCTGGGTAATTTCAAACTACGCCGAGAACACGGTGTCATTAGAAACCACCCTATCCCTTGTTCTTAGTAAACGACTAAGAGAGTTTCGAGTTTGAACAAGAGTTGGGATGTTCATGGGACGGTCCAACTCTCGATAGCAGGTACAATTTACGGTATTAATTAAGCCCTCAAAGGACAAACGCCGTTATAGTTCGGGAGGTTAAGCCCGTCAACTTTGATGTGTTAAATTGTTTGCCGCGTTACCGGTTCACAGGGTCATTATGCCCTCTCTGTTTCCGTTTCTGTTCGCTAGCTCTACACCAAAGCTTGGCAATATGTGTAACTTGGTAGAGCTATAAGCTGCCTGAGAATCGGACTAAATTGCAACAGTGCGTTGGGGTAAATCCTCGCTCGTAAAATCTACGGGCGATCAGAATGTCCAGATATTACCCGACGGAACGTTTTCTATACAGGGTGAGTTTCTCGTCCGAGACTCCGCCTTCTTCTATTCATACTCGTTCTGTATTTCGGAGGTCTGCTATACGTCTGAACGTAAAGAAATTTTCAGATGAGTCTCAGCACGTCGAAACTCCTCCCAGATTAGTCACCCTGTATATAGGATGTGATACACGGTCGGATGTGCCAATGCGACGTAATCACTCGAGTTCTAAACAAAAGGCACTAGTTTTCCAACTACTTAACTTCGGATCTACAATAGTCATTGATTTTCAGCCAGATGTGCACTTTTCGAAGAATTCTACTCCGCCGTTTCGCTACCGTTACCTACTCTTCTAGTCGGTACAAAAGCGCGATATAATAGAAAACAAGTCGGGAGCTTTCAGCGAATCGTAAAATCGTTTTTGTTCAAGAGGATGAGAATCGCTGTGTCATTTCACCGAGGCAGGGGTCGGAGTTCCGAATTATAAAACTTCAGAACGGTCAGAATTCCGAATTCGTTTCAGGCTATTTCGAATTTTTAGTTGATCATTCCGAAAGGATGGAATGCAGAGAACTCAAAACTCCGAAGCCGGAAAATTAGAAAATTTCAGTCTATTTCTCAGGCCGTTAAGACAACGAATAGTTCACTCCAATCAAGACCCCATTTCATCTATTCCCATCGATAACTTCGATGTCATAAATAATTCAGAAGGATTCGAAACTTTTTTTTTTACCAAAAAGTAAATCTCAAGACGATTAATTTCACCCCTTATTGGTTTCAATCCGATCAATACAGCCCGAGTTATTAAACCTTGAATGAATACGTAAATTTCAAGTTTCGGAAGTTGGCTTTTCGGAATTTTGCATCTCCGGTACTTTTGAAATAAAAGAAAAATTTCCAAAAACTGTGAGTCGCTGATATCAAAACTTGAATATCTCGCGATCATTTGTCATTTCTAACAACTTCACGAGTTTCAATTACATCTAATGGCTCGTTGACATCATCAAGTGCGTTTCAAATACTCGGCGATCCATATCGCTGCGTGTATTGATATTTCCCGTATGAAAAGCACGTCGGATCGTAGAACCGAATTATTGCCAACCTTTGATGTCCTTCGTAGGGATATCGCGGTGACTTGCATATTTTATACACCTCACCTATACCCGACTGGTTTACATTTATTCTTCATCTATATTTATGCCTCTACTCTCCTCCGCGCGGATGTGTGTACCATAACGTTGCTTCGTCGGTGCCTTTCGTCGTTTGTTTCGCAAAATGGAATGGCTAATGCTGCCTACCCGCCTCTACCTTCTTTCTTTAAGCCAGCTTTACACAGCCGTATAACGGTCAAGTGTTTCCGTCCTGCTATTAAGCTTATGCTTGAAAATAGAATTTTCTCAATTTTGTACAAAAAAAGAAACAAACAAAAATATATGTGTCAAAAATTCATCCTTCGTTTGCGTCTTATTCGACATTTGTACCAAACTTTTACTTCCCATCTCTATACTCCGCTTCGATTAAATTTCATTTTCATTCTTAGCTGCGGGTGTATATATACGTCAGCAAAAGCCGTCATATCGTACCACACGTAACTCCAATTACACGGTTAAACTTTTGCAGTAGTTAGTCCGTTCCGTGTATCCAATTTGTAGGAACTGGATTGCTATACTCTATACATACACTAGACACTGGGTGGAAGTAAGCTTAACTAGTTCAGGATGGACTCCGCTCTGTACGTTATGCCGTTAAAAACGGACGAGTGAAAATAATCCAAGGATTTATTCGTACGCGAACAATTATTTTCGCAGGAAATAAAAATTACCCAATAATCGTATATTTACTCGAGGACGTGATTGATATGACATTATTTTCACTTAGACGGTCTACATTTTTTATCACACATCCGAGACTGCGAGGATGATATATTACTCAATATTTGTACATTATTTAGATTTACTTACCTCATGTATCTGTCGTTGAGTATATATCCCATATATACAAGCTCCGAGATAAAAGCTCTCTCGTTTATACATGCATACGGATTTTCGCACACGGAGGAACATTCTACCAGCATAGATCTGGGTACATGCTCGTATTTAGATATAATGCACGAGATCCACATACGTGGGTTTAGGTGCATTAAAGTAACCAGAAACTCCGCGCGGTTTACGTCTAAGGGAAACGATATAGAAACTCAAAGACGGATGTGGTGGAGACTGCTTCTGCTTCTGCTTCTGCTTCTGCTTTTTCAGTCGTGACGTTCTGTAGTATACGTTGCTGCATTTTCAAAGCGAAGAATTCATACTTATACAAGTCGCGAGATTTTTCGCCCTGCGGTATTTTATTCTAACACAATGGAAACGCCATACGGATCGGCGAATCGTTATCATATTACATTATGCTGTATCCGATTTATAACGAATACCGATACAATATGATGATTTGAAATCGACGAGGGGAAACGCACTTGATAAACTTTGGTCAGTTTTCAAACCCGCGATTTGTTTCTTGAACAAATTTTTGGAATTTGGAATCTGGAATTTTACACTAATCTAAAGTAAGACCTGAGCTTTTTTGGGGCGTTCAGAAAGGTCCGAGAAAAAGAATGTCGACTAGTTTTGGCACGCCGTAACACTTACCCTCAATTTATCTCAGGGTAAAGTCTCGGTGTACAAATAACAATATCAGTTGAATATTTCACAATCCTGACAGTCTGGCTCTGACGTGATTCGAATATGGTTGTATAGTTATGAGGCACCTAATATCCGGTGATACTGGAACCAGTCCAGCTCCCGGGTCCCTTACTCGAGAGCATTGTTGCGGGACAAGCATTACAATTTATAACAAGATACGCTCCGAGGTTACCTACTACATGTGTATAACACTCCCTGCCTCTTCTGCCCGAGGGATTCCAGCCCCGATTTCTACCGGCTTCAGTTCTACCTTTGAAATACATTCCTTCTCTCTCAGCCATAGGTAGTATTAATGGTTTACGTTTCATCTGCTTTTCAGAGTTTCAATTCGTGTCCTGAAGTGACAAGAAACTGCCCAAAAATCCCAAAATTTAGGTCCATTTGAAAGGAATGGAAAGGCAAAAAATAGTTCATTATCCTTGCGGTAACCCATTTATGTGCATTTCAATCGTTAACTTCGATGTCATAAATAATTGACAAGATTTTGGAACTTTTTTTTATCCAAAAGTACATCTCGGACGATTAATTTCACCCCTTATTGGTTTCGATTCGATCAATACAGCCGAATTTCAAGTTTCGGAGTCTTGGCTTTTCGGATCGTCAGCATTTCGGAATTTCGAAAATATAAAAATTTGTAACTTTGAATCGTGGCCGGATGAAATTATCGGCAAATCGGAGACAGGGGTTGTTAGTTTTCTCGTCTATTTTCCTTACTCGCTACGTTTGTATAGCTACTGAGGATAGTGGGATGATTTTATGGCAGCAATTTGGATATTCTCCTTTCACGGAAGATAGAATCCAGTCAATTTCTATCCTACGTAAGAGTTATTTGCCGTCGTCTAAGAGTATTGGCATGATTGCACGAACCCATGTACGCAGTGCCTATACCATCCCGACGAAACCTTAGGACAAATCTATACACGTATATATCTGCCTATACATTCTCCAATGCGGGCTTTGGTAAATTGATGAAAATTAATGAGCCGCACCGAGGGAAGAATACCTTTAACAAACTCGAGACTGACTATTACCAGAAACCCAATTTCAGAGATAGGAAGAAAGAGAGAGAAAATGATCTTGCCTAAGTCCTAAGTTCGATTGCCGAAGTTACTCGCATTTTTACGTCACTATTAGAGAATCTAAAATATTTTCGAATATCGAAATTCTGATGAAAATAATAGACCTGGTAATTGGTAGAGCTGTATTATGCCTACGCATAGACCGCAATTCTCGTCGACGATATTATATGGTATACTATCTGGCCAGAGTGGTCGGTCGAGTCGTTTGACGTTGATAAAGGAATTCATTGACGCCGGTAATCTCATCTCTTCTGAATAATCTGACCAAAACTCAATTTCCGGTTTGCCTTTCCGTCAATATCTAGGCGTGCTCGCGGTCGTCCCTGTATACCCATACCCATACCCATGCCTTCCTACCTAGCAAAGACCTGGAGCAATCTGAATAATAGCTTTCCTGGAATTCTGGGTGAGATTAGAAACCAGTACTCCCAGACTCCCGCAGGAAGGAAGCTCTTATCGATTTACAGAGCCTAAAAAAATTGGAAGAGAGAATCGGACCGTTTGGGAAAAATCATTTCCTTCCTCCTTCCCGGATATGTTCTGATTTTTAATTTCTAGTCCTTGGTATTCGAAATAGAGAAAAGAATTCATAAAATTTTACCTGAAATTAATTCGGTGCAAAAAACAATTCGACTTTCGATCTTTCATTGACGATATATAGATTTTGATCACACTTGTCAATATTTTGAGTAATTTAGGTAAGTGGTTATTTAGAGATGATGAAAATGTCTGTGTTTCTTAAAATTGTCTCGTTGCATGTCTTTTCTTTGAAATCCGTAGAAAAAGCGAAGCGATAATCTCTCGGCGAATTATTTTGGCATTTTGACAAATGTTATGCATAGTTTTCGCTCTAGACATTAATCGAGGCTTATTGTTTGGCGCTTCGTTGAGTCGTTTCTAAATTACTATCCTTTCCTATTTTCTGGCTTAAACTTTACCGCTGTAACGCTGCAGACTCTATACCATGCGTCCTTTATATAGATACCTCGGATTTCTCTCTGTGGTTTGAAAACCTTCGAGCCATCCCTGCACCTTCCCACCTGAATACTCACGGCATCGCTATTATTTCGTACTCCTTTGTTACTTTTGAAAAGAATCATTATTCGGGCGTGTTATTGGCGTAGCCGTGCCTACTTCATCAGGCTGGAAACGGAACTGAAGTGAAACTTTTCAACTATGATCATCACCGCCTCTATACATCTTACCCTCGCTCTTATCATCCCTCGAATTTCAAATGGAACAAAAACCTCCTCATACTCATTATTCTATTTGACTAATTTTCGTCAACAATCATTCGATCAAGTATCATAATCAATGAAATTTCTTCAATCCATTTCTCGAAAGATCTTTCAATAGACATTCAAGATATACAGGGTGACTTTTCTCCGGGGTCTCATATGGGAGGAGTTTCAGCGTGTTGAGACGCCGCCTTCTTCTATTCTTTCAGAAACTTTCTCTCTCGAAGAGTTTTTTTTTTTGTTTCGATGAAAATTTTCTACGTTTTCTTTGAAAAAAGATCGTTCTTTATTTTTGAAAGCGTAAATTTTTGTTCTCAACACTCGTTTCTTCGATCTGATCTAATCCGGACGGTGTACCGTAAAAAGTAACGCATCTAATTTATAACTTTCACGCAATTTTTATGGCGTATCAAAATCTCCCGTATTCGTGACCCGGGCTTTTCTCAACTTATATAACGCCTCGGCAGAACCCAATCGAACCTTTCCCATAAAATACGGCCGTAGAACTACGCGGTGCGATAATTGGGGTCAAGGTGTAACGCTACAAAGAGACTCCTGCACTCTAAAAATGACTATTTAACGTTTTGGTGTGCAGAAAAGAGACGGGAATAGTCTGGTTCTCTTTTCAGTCTCTGAAGCGATAAAAAATACGCAAATATGTATTTTTTCGCCTCTTTTTTTTCGCTCGAAAAATATGAAATTGCAAAGTGATGTCAATGCGCGAATTTGTGTCAATATACAAGCAAGGCGGAGTTCAGCTTTTAAAGTGTACATTTTAACAGAGAGAATTTCGGTGAATCCAATCTCGCAATATCCTTGGCTGAAGGAAGAACCAAACTTTCAGATTCGAGTAGTGATCGAGTTTGTTGTACTTTACCTCAGACCCTTTTATATCTATACGAGATAAAGAGGTCAAAGTTTAGTTATCTTAAGAAGCTTGAATTTAGCAGGCGTTATTACTTTGACATTTACCAAAACTTGGCCAAAAAATATTTTTTTTTCTCTTCTAAAAAATTTGAATTCACCGTCGCGTTTATCGTCGACAAATTTAGAAACAATTCATTCATTCATTTATTCGTCCATGAGACATTTTTTGAACAGTAAATTTTTTAACCACATTAATCAAGTTTTGCCACGCGTATACCTACTGTGATAAATTGTTTTTGGTGTAGATTTTATTTTTATATATTGTACGATGAAACATTGCGAAAGAATCTGAAGAGACACTCGAGTTTATTTATATTTCAATAAACTGGGGATACTTGCCCCTTGTTTTTTTTTTATCAACTTTATATGAAACGAAACGAGGATTTTTTTTTTTTTTTTTTTTCACTCCTTTTTCTCCCATTCCCTTGGAACTCAGGGAGCAAAAAAAAAAAAAAAAAAAAAAAAGTCATCTCTTCCCCGCGCGAACAAATCTACTCAAAGGCATCTTAATTACAAACGAATTCGAAAGGATACCTAAACCTACCCCTCTACCTACCACGGCTCGAACGTCAAGAGGACGAGGAGATCACTCGCTTCACAAATCTCCGGAGCATTCATTTTTCACGATTTTTTTTTTTCTTTTTTTTTTACTGCGAGTGAGAAAATAAAACTTCCTTTTCTCTATTCGTGGAGAGTTAATAGATAGATACACTGAGAGAATTTTATGGTAAACATTCCCATACTTCGTATAGCAATCTTGGGACATACTTGCACTATGGTGATTCGTCTTATACTTATGCATACGACTGCTATAAATATAGTAACGTACTACTTTTTAGGTGAATCGATAGTTACTATACGTATTCTAAAAATTATAATTGTTCGGTTTCCTCTACAATATCGTAATGTGTGCCCCCTAGTTAATTCAATTTTTCCCAAATATTTGGTATAATTAAGTCTATTATCTCGCAATATTTACCACACAGAGGATAGTGACTTTTAAGAGACTATCGTTTACGAAGTGTTAAGTTTAAAATTATTGTACATCTTCCGATAAATCTAGCACTTCATGTCAATCGTATATCAATCGTTGCCCTCCTACAGATATGATTATATGAGAAACTATAGTTGATGAGGTAGTGCAATAACTAATATAATATGTTTTCTAATAAAGATCTAAGATTCTTCGCAAACAGTATTGTTATTGATACCATACAGCATCATGTATTATATTCCGTAACTCAAAAAATGAACTGGTGCTCTGACTACAGTGTATCGCTACCTATGCGCGGACCAATCTATGCAACTCGTATAGGAAAAATTCCTATACTGTACAGGAGTGACAAATACTGTGTCGCGTAACTTTCGAGCTTCTTCCAACTAAAAATCGCGCAAGTCGGTGCCGGCAAGCCACAGCGCCCTTTCAACGACTCATTGTCAGTTTTCGTGTAGCATCTTTGTGAGACGGCTGCTTGCAAATATGAAGTGCTGTTATTCAATTACATAGAAGTCGATATGTGGACAGCTTGCGTTTGATGTAAAATCTTTCACAATTGGACCAAGTCTGCGAATGGCTGTTTTAAACGTTTCCACACGAAGAGAATTAAATAATCGTGTCTACACTGTCTACAATACTAAATTTGTAATTTCAAATGGCGAATGCTTCAATTCAAATTGTTTATACAATCATCGAAGTAGTATTCACCGCTATCGAGTTGACTTTAGAAAATTCTACCATAACCGGATGCTGATTCTAATTATTTAATTTTCTCCGTGCACAATCGTGGTTACGACTAACAACTTATCTCGTTAGACTTAGTGCAATTGTCATAGATTTTATATTAAACGTATGCGGTCCACTTCGGGATCCAGATTTAACAATTCATTTTTCCCCGTATACATGAGGACATGTATAGTCAAATTTCCCATATTATAGGAGGATACGGATTGCAACGTAGTATAGGGTTTTCAGCCATGCAATATGAGAAAATGACCATTGTCATACTTGGGTACAGAGATCTATATGTAGTATGGAGGTCTTAGTTATGCCGTATGGTAAAATTTCCAATATGATGCTTCAATAAGGATTGCTGTATGGTATAGGAGTTTGAGCAATGCCGTATGTTAAAATCTCCCATCTTATAGTTGGACACATATCACTATACTCTCCCTGGGTGCTCGATATATGCTGTACAGCGATATTTACCATACGGTAGTTTAGTGCATCCACATATACGATCTCAGCTCTCGCTATAATGTAAGGCGATTTTTTCTGTACTGTGTATAGTAAAACTGACTTAGTGATATTTCCTGTACAGTATTCCAGAAACAACCATATTGTAAGTATGTCCCAACATTACGATACTGTATGGTAATTTTTGCTAAGATTTTTTTATGAATGACTCCTATAAAATTCTCTCCGTGTATTTGCAATTTTTTTTTCCTTTTTTTTTCCTCGAAATTTCGTGATAGAAAATAGGCTGTTCAAAGATTTCACGAGGTTAAAGTATTGTAATAAAGGAGAATAAGGTAAAGTAGAGAAACTTAATTCCTGGACTCGTTCCAGTAGAGGATTCCAGAAAGGTCGAAGAACCTTCAGGATAACTCAGAGCTCAGACCCCGAGCCTCTGACGTTCGTGTGTGTGTATGTATGTGTGTGTAGAACTCTTTGAAATTTGCATTCAAATACCAGTCTGCATCTCTCCACCTTCCGGCTTATTATTAGCGACACATTTTATACGGTAGCTCTAATGAAATCGTGGACTTTTATACATATATACATACATACATAGGTATATATAGAAGATAGAATAAAACCCTACAGGTACATATACCTACTCCCTACGTACGGTCTATTCCCTAAACGAATAGTTCAAAGCTTGGTATAAAATGTATAAAATGTTTCCCCTCTTTTCACGAGTTTGAAGCTCTAAAAGCCTCTCACTCGAAATTTGGAGAGAATTTTCGAAACTTTTTCCGGTTATATACTATACCTACGGTGGAAGTAATTAAAGTTGTTTGAATGTCATTAAAAAATGAAAAAATAAAAAACATATATATATATATATATGTAGCTATACTAGTTAAATGTTTGTATTAAACGTGGGGAAAGATTGAGTCTGAATTAATACGAGTAGGTAGGTATATAATACAGACTCGTACAACCTCTGGGTTAGATTTGCGATAAAATTTACTTTCCTTTGGATCCAGCTGGTACTGGAGCCCGAGGTTCATCTCGTAGAGAAAATATAACCTGTTTACTTCTCGTCTCTTAAAAACTTTTTCAACCTATATATATATAACTAATCGTGAAAACTCGAGCGGAAACCAAACGCGCACCCAAAGCTCGACTCGCTGTATAGAAAGAAAGTTTATTTCCACTTTGAAAAGATTACTATATATATATTATATACATACATACGTGAATAATGTGATTGGTCGGATACTATTTAATTTTCTTAATTTTCCCCTCTTTTATTTTGTTACTATTTAAAAAATTAACAGATTCATTGATTGATATGACATGAAAAAAAATTATCGCGTGGAATGAAAATTTTTTCACCCTTTTCTTTTTATACTCACGCAGAGAGTAATTTTTAATTAACATAAACGTTTCGGCGCGCGAATAGATTCGCGATCCTTTTTTTTCTCTCTCCCTCTCGCTCTCGATATTTTAATTTAAAAAAAATATATTTCACCCACGCATATACCGAAAATCCGTTTAAATTTATATTGAACAATTTTCTGATGATAATGAATAATAATTATCCTATATAGGTACCTACGCGTACGAAAAGCGGTGAAACGCATTTTTTCAACGATAATATATCCCGGTCAAAGATTTTTCTTTGCCTGTATGTGAACGAGAAAAACGAAAATTCTTTTTTCTTTTTTTCATTTTGTTTTTTTCATATTCATCAGGCACCCGAAATTGGTGAAAAACAATTCTAGCAGCTACAGCGAGCTCCGATCGCCAGTTCCCTTATTCGATTGGCGATAATATTGTGTCGAAATTCGAACTTTGTTATCGACTGTATAATTTCTTTTTTCTGCCAACTCTACTAACCCAGCAAAGATGTATAAGTTTAAATCTCGAAATTTGTTTTCTCGTTCAATTTAAGGGAAGAAAGAAAAAAAAGGAAAGAAACGCTTGTCGCTCCGTTGCAGCGATATTAGTCAAGTTTAAGAACAGCTATTTTACGAGTTTTTAAACTCGAAGATATTAAATTTTATCGCAAAGATTTTACCTTTTTTTTTCTTCATCTTCTTCTTATATACACTCACCTCTATAAGCTATATACATACATTTAACCCGGTTGGTGAAAACTCTTTCGAAAACTTCTTCACGTAAACTAGAGAGAAAATCGTTTCGGGATTTCATCTCGAAAACTCGCGTTTGCCTAAACGATTCAATAAATTTTGTTTTTCTTTTTTTTTTTGAGGAAGAGAAGAGAAGAGATTTCAACTTTACGTACATATATACCTGTATATACCTACAGAACAGTTCCGCATTAGTTACCGAATAAAAATTCAACGCCATCGAGCCCGTGACATAGTCGCGGTTGAATTATTAATCACAGTTGATAATTAACCGAATAGTTTACCTTTCTGTAATACAACTAACGCATAGTTGTTACCTAACTTCGATTATCCGGCAATGTTTTACTCTATAAGGGAAATTGGATACGGTGAAACTTTCCTTTCTAGATCGTAAATCGTATACCGTGCTGTTTAAACATTTGAACTTTGAACTGCTGCGGGCACGGAATTTAGGGACGTTGAAATAAATTGTCTAACGATTCAAAATACGAAGATAAAGAAAACAAGGTACGATTAATCGTGAATTTTCGACGTCTTTATTTATCCCGTTAGAAAAGAGAGAGAGAGAGAGAGAGAGAGAGAGAGAGAGAGAGAAAAGGACGAACATTAAGATCTATGAACTCCGGAATGGTAAACGAAAGAAGAATAGCCGCGGCGTTTAGGCAACCGAATGAAAATAAATGCGTTGTGTCAAGGCTTAACCAACTCTCCAGGAGAAACTCACCCTCAGATTCACTTCCATCGTACCGAATTTCATTTTGTTAGTTATCAACGTCTACCTTTGTGCGAAATTTGGAACGACGGTGATGATATTACGGCCGAGGCCAGACCTCGTCTTCTTCAACGGCGACGGGCGTCCCTCTATAACAAATCATAATATCTTCTCTGCTCAGGGGTGAAGCGAAGCGTTTTAGAAAACGGTCCTCGGCTTCATAAGCAGCCGGGGTATAGGTACATCTTCGCAGAAACCTCTTCCCCCCGAGGGTGGAGATTATTGCTCTTTCATTTAGCAAGAAATCTACCAATTATTGAAATTGAAATGAAACTACGTAAGGGAGAAACGAAAGGCTCGCTCGACAGTTTACTCAAATAATCAACTCAATCTACCCCTATCCGCGAAATATGTGGCGCAGAAATATAAACTTTAAACGAACAAACTTCTATTGCATTATACCCTCATGAGAGTTACGTGAGAATCTGACAGCTTCTTCCTCATATCTTTGATGTAGAAACTACATCGTCGACAAAGACAGTTTTCCTACATTCTTCTCTTTCTTGAAAAAAAAAATGAAAAATAAAAAATTGCGGAAATGATGGAATCGATTTCTCTTCGTTAGACCGTCTGGATCTATAAATTTTTTACCGGATAGTATAGGGTGCGATTAAATTGATAGGACAGGGAGGCTTTCGATAGTTTTCTTTATTTTATATCCCTCCGAGACCCGCCCAGTTCTCAGGGATTTGCCCGGTTTCATTCTCTCACGATCCTTGGTTCTCGCTTGACGAATTATATCCCGGTGTTATCCTCCCTAGCCTCGATGGAACTAAGCTTTCTAGATGTTTCCTTGCTGCCTAGGATATCCAGGGCTACTTATTTACCGGCGCGTTTCAGTCAAACGAAAAGCTCTGACGTAGTTCCACGTGATTAACTGGAATCGTTCAATTTTCGCTCTGGATTAAATCCCGATTATAAACCAGAGGCGAAAGGGTATGATCCGTCTGAAATAACGCGACTCGTATTCAGGGGGGAAGTCTCGAACTCTAAAATCGAGTTTTGTAGGAATCTAATGAATGGGAAATCCCCAGGCTTTGTTATCCCGATCGATTCGATCTTGATTATTGTTACTTAGAAATTGTCTCCGAGCAAGCGTATTCAGCGAAGCGTAGGACTGAGTCCGGTAGGTATTATTGAAGGATATCAAGGGGCTTTCAGACAAGATATTCATCGCCAAATATATTTCGTGAGAAATGGGCTGCGGGGCCGCTTTCATGCGCGATTTACCGAGCGGATATCTCGAATCAGAGAACATAGTTTTACCAAAATCGCATTTACCCGACGAAAGAGACGGATTCACTGCATCGTTTGAGGAAATCGAATCTCTCATTTTCTTTCCTGGCTGAAAAACGCCCTCTATTTATTTTCTCAAAATTTTTAATCACCGACTTGATATATTGCGTCAAAAATTCGAAACATTAAAAAATACACAAATTTTTTATGGAATGAGACAGTTTCAATAAACTCCGCAACGATTAACATCCTCAAAGCCCATAAATTTTCTCGCTGTAAAAGTTGACAGTATCTTTTCTTTTTTTTTTTAATAAAATACGCGAATACCTGACAGTCTCGTGGATTTTCGAGTTGACTATAAAATGCGCACAGTTTATAGAAAATAGTATAAAAATTCAGAACCTTTTTATTTCTCAATGAAATTCATGCAATTCTCGTTCGCTGCAGGTTTTCCTAAACGCGAGCAAATCGTATATAGAATAAAATTCTTCCAACTGACAGAACGTTGGGTAAACGGCAGGAGCGAGCTCGGATAAATCCACGATTTGTCCAGAAATTCTCTCAGACATTGTAAAAGTCAAGAAGCTCTTTACTCGTCTCACTATTTTCCCACGTCGCTTATAGTGTTTCGCTGAATCACAGCGAATCCTTGAGAATGAAGCTCGACCCTTGCTAAGACCTTTAATTCGCTAATATTGAAATTCTGTACTTTGAAAATTGGGAAGTTGAACCCAGCCCCAGAAAGAAGTAGAAAAATGCTGACGAATTAGAAGATTGAAAATGAAATTCGAATTCGAAAACTGGGAGGTAGAACGCTCGGATTACTAGCGCGTGCAGCGCTTCAGCTTGAGCTTTCCATTTGCAGTGTATGTCGGTACCGCGGATTAATGCACTCAATTGATCGATGCAAGCATCCATTTAGCTGCGATAACTAATCTCGAATAGGTTGCCCGCTGGATTTCGCTGTTTCATAGACTAGACGTGGGTGGGCATTACCCACGTACAGGACTATTCTGATTGAGCATGATCGCTGATGAACGTCGCGCAATTCACCTCAGCAGTTTATCATGTGTATATATACGTTTACTATGTTGGGCTAAATAAACCGACGATCATTCTTTCAAAGTGATACCTTCAGAAATTTGTTCGTTATGTTCAAGTAACGAGTCATAGCCATTTTTTATTTTCCATATGAATAACTATGGGAAATATTCTTGTCGCGCTTTTCGATTTTTATATCTCGAGAACTGATCTAGTCGGAAAAATTCCGCGAGGCTAATTTTGTTGGAAATTAAACGCTCTACAAAAAATGTTTCTTGGTATTTTTCGATAAATCTAACCGTTTCGAAGTTAGCCTTGACATTAAATGACCAGAATCGCTAGGGAAACTTCGAAACGGTTAGACTCATCGAAAAAGACCAAGAGACCTTTTTTGTAGAGCGTTTAATTTTGAACAAAAGTAACCTAGCAGAATTTTTTTAAGTAGATCAGTTCGCGAGATATAAAAATCCAAAGGCGCCACAAGAACGTTTCCCATGTTGTTCAGATAGAAAATGAAAAATGGCGATCAGCGACCTCTACATGTTCATATATTTTTTTATTTTTTATTTTTGTTCGATTTACACGGATATCGTTGGATTAATGACGATTTACTGAATCTGCTGTACAGTATCGGAGTGTTAATTAGCTGACACTTGATTCATTCGAAACTATGGGGTAAACTCGAAGCTCGTCGTTGACGATGGGGTAGAATTACGGAAAGTTTTGTTTTACGAGGTTAATATAGAGCTCTGATGTTGGTGCATTTACTCGTGGGAATTCCTCGCCTACTCTTATTCATCATGAACGTGGAATCCCCCGACGTTAATTCTAAGTTTCGCCTCGCCAGGCCACTAATTATCATCGTACAAGCCCCGTCTCTGATATGCTTCTGACTCTTCTCTACAAGATTTCAGAAAATTAGAAAACTAGAAATTACCACCCAGCATGTATAGCAGCTGCTAAATTCACTCGGGGAAAATAATTCGCGTTCAAATATAGAATTCGGAAATGTAAAAGTCTCGTAAAAATAAAAATAAAAAAATAATTACAGATATTCTCGTTTCCGTAACAATAGGAAATCCGAACTTTCCAGGATGAGATGTCCATTAAAAATGAGCCCCGTGCAAGAGCAGCAGAGGGAAGGGTCCATTTCGCTTGACATTTTAATTAGCATTTCAAATGACTGGCCAAAGTTTATACAGGGAATTATTAACCGGCTTGAAATACCTAGGTATGTGACCGCAGTAGGGTATATGGATATGTGTATGGAAATAAACCAGGGCGAGGTATGGCGCATTTTTATCCCAGGACAACCATCTGTGTCCTTATGATATATTGAAAATCGTAAGTAATATAATGCCAGCTACCGGAAATCGATTCTTTTGAATTATTTACACGGAATATTAGGTTTATACGTTTCATTTGCAACGCGGTAGGTACCAGCCACGGATTTGCGTGACGGAATAAGATGAAATAAGAAAAATAAGAAAACTCTTTTAGCAAAAGATTTTATTACCTCGTAAGTATTAAGTCCCATATATGTATATTCTTTCATCTTACATTAATATTAACGGACGCGATTCGCCCTCTGTTGAATTATTACATTGATTTCAAGGATATCTCCACAGCTACGACGATATAATTTGATTCGTTGAAATTTCGTAGAAAATAATAACTCCGTTCTCTCTACCTTTATAATATTATCGCACAAAAGATTCCTCTGGATATTAACAAAGTTTTTCCACATTAACTCAGCTGTCTTCTGAAACACACATTTGGCAAACTCTATCGGCGTAATTCGATTCAGTCGGCGAAATCTCGGCGCTTTTATGTAAGAAGACAAAATAATTTCTCTACGAGGAGAATGGGAAACAAGGAACCAAAAAAAAAATGAAATAATTTCTTCTCGAGGATTGAAGAAAAAAATATATATATATCCACGAAAAAAAAAATTAACGGATAGTGGAGTGAGTATAAAAATGGAGTAAAAATTCCGCTGGCGTTTGCACCTTGTCATATATTCTGAATGACTTGAAAATGCGAATATAAGGACGTAGGGAATAAGCAGCGTGAGAGGATGTGGTGTGATCTGATCCGAGGACTGATCTGATCTGATCAGACGATTCGAATAAGAAATACGCGGCGTAAATTTGTATTCCGTTCTTGTAAACGCGAATAATTTCATGCCGGGGTATAAGAGGGTGGTGGAAAATGTTCGAGTGCACGACTCTGGGGTAGAAAGAGAAAGACGACGGAGCGTCGGAGAATCGAGGTATGAACAGAACAGAGAGAGAGAAAAGGTAGTTATATGGCACAGGGATGCGAAACGCCGCGTCGCTTCGCTTCGTGAAAAGGATAACGTCGTCGTCGACAAGGATGGTTGAAATTACCGCGACGCGACCGGAAATGAGAAAGATGAGACTATATACCTATAGAGTAGAGTACGTTATGCCTTGGTACCCCTTCAGGAACAAACCCACCCACACATCTCGTCGCTACCAGTTCATATGCACGTTAGGGCATTAGTAGGCACCCCTCGGCGAGGGTTGAGGTCGCATTGATTTTGTCTAGACAGGAGCCGCGGATTCACCCTTCCGACTCTTCTCTGTTCAATGATCGCTGTGTATAGGTATGCACCCATCTATGATCGTGAGTTACAACGAGGGATGTGATGCACCCCTAGCAGACCTGACGAGAGCCAATCGCTTCACTTTTTGGTCTTCTTTTTTCTTTTTCTTTTTGTCGAAATTACGCATTCAGATGGGTGACTGAATCCGTCTTTTTTTTACCCGGTTTTTCGGCTTTCAACGTGTGAACGATTCTGCATTTTTACATGGGAAAGGAAATTTTGTGCTACGCGAATTTGTCTCGTTCAAGAGTTAAGGAAAAAGTGGACTAAGTCGGTCTTGAAGTATTTGCGAAATTTTCTAAAAATCGTAAAAAAATCTTCGACAAGATTGTTAACCATCTTAAATTCGATTTTCTACTTTTGTGAAGATTTTACATAAAAATAAGATTAACTAACTAATTTTTCTCTTCTTTCTCTGTTTCAGGTAAGTAACCGCTACTTCGCAGTGTCAAGTATATAATTACAATCACGATTTGTACGCAGTAATCGGTGAGTAAAGTCTGTCGAGTGCGGAGTAGGTATACACATTTTTATTTATCTATTTATTTATTTTTTTTTTTCTAGGTAATATCCATACATTTATTATCAGTGGTATATAATTTATTTATTACCTAAATATGTACATATATCGTATATATTGTATGTAATACCTATAGAGGTATTGCCCGCAGCTGTCGTATGATTATTTCATGCTAGGATGTTCATTATTGAACGTAATTAGTGCTTACTCTCTCTCATTCTCTTCCTGGCTCTAAAAGCAGTTTTAATTAAATCAAACCCATCCTAGAATCACCGGTTAACATACCGAGACCTGCGTTCACCGTATCACTGTCGTTTTTATTCTGCAATAATAATTATGAAGAAAAATCAACAAGAAAAAAAAAAAATGACAGAATCTTGGAACAAAATTTGAAACAAAAAAGAAAAAACTAGAAAAGAAAAAAAAAAAAAAAAAATTGCGTAGGTAATACTCCGGCGCGCAAGTGGATCTACATAGGTCTAGGAACGTAATGACATTCGTACTGCATACCGTGCGGGTTTTCCCCACGAGATATGGTTCTGAACAAAGGGGTTAAACCACCGGTTGCTGATATGATTAAAGCGAGGCTGCAGCCATGCTGATTAAATGGAGGAGTCACGGATGAATACGTATCGCAACTATTCAGCCTCGTGCAAATATGCCGCATCGCCGCATCGCTGCATCGCACAACTATATCCCTGCGTCTACCCATACTCGGAATGAAATTCTTTAATTCATACTCGATCTCTATCCGGAAGGTCGATTCGCAAACTGCGTAATTCTACCATCTTTATATCAAGAGACACAACCGATTCTTTTATACCCACATGCGAGCTCTACAGCCTATACATCAATGATATATCATCCTTATTATATTCCGATTCGGGTTATACACTAGATTCAAATATTCATCAATGAATATGGGTTTAAGCAGCTTTCATTCGAGCCCAATTTCTATTCAATCGGTGCACGGAAAGCTGAGATATGATATTCCGATTTCAAAAAATGCTCAGTTTGATCAGGAATCTTCGTCCTAGTCTCCGTATCCTCCGCGATAATGACACCATCATTTGTATGGGTATACATTAGGGTGGTCCTTGTATAAAGTCTCAAACAAAAAAATTCATGTCAAATCGGTTCGAAATAGTGACGAAAAAAAAAAATTAAAAAAATTCTCTAATTTTTTCAGATTTTTATTTCATTCCCTAATATCGTCTCCCTGTTTTCGTTGAAGTAGAAATTAAAATCTACGATGTACACCATAAGTTGAAATTTTTTTTCAAAAATGTCTCCTTTTTTTTTAAGTCAGGAGAAAACTTAACGATATTCGCTGTTATGATTTGTATCATGAAAGTTTTTTGATCTTTCGTTCCTTGTTGAAAGATTTTATAGTTTTCGATGAAAATGGAGTTTCCTTTAATTTAATATAACGCAGGATTCTCGTGAGATACAAAATTCGTGATTTTTTTTACTCAGACAAAAGATGAATCTCACTGAATATTCGAAATTATGGTTTTTTTGTTGCCTACGATAAACCTTGAAATACATTTTTTTTTTACCAAATATAGCGAAATAAAGTGAAAATCTGAAAAGATTGTTGAAATTTTTTGTCACCATTTGAAAACGATTTGACAGGATCTAACGTGAATAATCTTTCAGACTCGATATAAGGACCAATTTTCATATGTGTATAATTTCATAAGAAATTATTCGAATTTTTCTTATTTAATCAGGAAATTTTCTTTTTATCGACAAACAGAAATGAATAAATTTCTGAAAAAAGATCTAAAAGTTATTTCAGAAAATTTCTACAAACTTTACTTGTGATACGAGGTAAATTCGTATATCTATCATCTATATGGGTATCTATAAACGTGACGCGCTGCACGTGCCGACGAAACTCTCGTCACAGCCAAGAATATGGCGTTTATAACCTGGGCAAGGGTTGGTAGTATACCGGTAGCTATACTAGGCAGCTAGTGCATGCGGGACAGACGGTTGATGAAGTATTCAGTCGAGCGAAAACCGCCACAGAAAGGGCATTTCTGCAGCGCGGCGAGAGAGGAACTGCAGCGTTGGCTGAGCCACGCCGCGCCGCGCGCCGTGTGCGCTGTCCGCTCGGTTGACGCGGACAGTCAGCCTCGTTGTTTCGCTAGTTTTACCTCATTCTATAGATAAAAAGAGGCGCAGAATTTTAGCTCAACTTCGCTTGGGAGGTGGCTTAGCTTGGCTTCACTTGGCTTGACTTAGCTTAGCTTGGCTTAGCTTAACTCTAACTTCCTTTTTTTCTTTCCTCCTTCCAATGGCGAGAGATTTTCTTGAAACTTTTTTTTTTTTACACGTCGCGTTAACGAAGCTAATTATTGTTTACCTACCTACCTACCCCGTCGTTATTTGAAAGAATCAGGCATGGGAGACTAAGGCGATAATCATTTCGTTTCTTTCCTCAAAAATTTTTCACGAAATATCCTGAAAGGTGAAAATTTCAGGTTCGAATATTTCCCGCAAGTCAACAACGAGGATTGAAAATTCCAAAACTGACCAAGACTTAGTTTTTGTCTTCACATCTTGGGAAATAAACTGTGATTCTCGTATTTTTGGGCTTTCGGTGCTCCGAACTTTCAGAATTTACTGCAATCTTTGACACACAACTGCGTAAAGTAATCTCAGGATTAAAGTAAAAAAAATTTGTCTAAACATCGTTTCCAAAATCTCATATCATAGAGTGGCAGGGAAATTATTTTTAACACATACTTTCTATCGGTCATATTCTTCATCTTTTTTTTCTTTTTTTATCATATTTCACGGTACCTACTCTCGAGAGAATTTTATAGAAAATTGTGAGTAGAAAAAAAATTCATAAAATTATTTTATTACCGTCACGATACTCTGCACACAGTTATCCGTGCGATAACAGGCTGCATTATTCACTGTGCTCGCGGGATCAGAATGAATAATAATTTATTGTAAGAGAATTGCGACAGCGTAATTTTTATACGAAAACTATAATTGTCATTTTCAAAAGAAATTTTATCATTTTTATTCAACCCTTTCTATTTTTTTTTTTTCTTTTCTTTATTTCTTCTTTTTTCTCTCAACTTCTCATCTGCTTTCGAGAGCCGTCTGATTACCCTTCATAAAAACGTTTTATTATACATAAAATCCAGTCGCGGTTTTATACCTCGTTGAACTGCAGCAACTGCATCGGACAGCTCGCGCCGCGAATTGTTAGTCGAAAATTACTTATACCGCGATTTTCCTCCAATTTAAATTCACCCTGATTGCATTTTATATCAGCCTCTTTCAGCCCCAGTACCAACTCACAATTCCCAACCTCGAACCCTCGTAATCACAAAACGGTAGATTCGAATCTCAATTAATTTAGGTACCTACCTACTGTCGCCATTTTATGAATATCGAGTCAGCTGGAATGCAGGGAAAGTTCTTTTCCATGTAAAAGATTATAGTGTCGATAAAATTTCGGGCTGGTAAAATTATAATATCGAAAAATTCATCCCCGCTTTTGTTTGTATTATAGAAGAAAAATTCATCGCCATGTATTATTAATATATCTTATAAATATATCATCGATATTTTCACTCCGATTTTGTCACGTATCCGATCGAAATAAACTGGAACCAAAATTGGGGTGAGAATCGAGGGTCCTAACTACGCAAGGGTTTCGTCCAAGTAACCTTCGTCGACGACCTGACCCATTCCAGAGGTCGGACAGTGTATAATGTATTTAATTATACCTACCTATATTCAATGGTCTATATATAATATATATAGGCACGTTTATTCCATACTAATTTGTGGCGGGCTATTGAAACTATGATTCCCAAGGAGATGCGATAGGTACTTGACTGAAAATTTGTCAAAAGCACGATTTACCCTAACTATACGTAAAAAGGATCGGATCCTCGAAGAAAAAGTATTACGTGAGTTTTGAGACAGGTTTTGTTTTTTCCTCGAGTGTTGTAAAAAGATGGGAAACTTATTACGGTTTTACAATAGTTTTTCTCATTACTCGATGCAATATTTTCATTCAGTTTAGATACCTAATCGAGTTACATGAACTTAGGACACTTTTCTGTATTTTTGTCCTTCTTATTCTTTCTTTTCTGACAAAAATCACTTTTCTCAAATCCTCAACCAAACTCCCTTACACCTATATTAGTTTGTCTTTTGGCGAGACAGCTTCTCCTTAAATAAACAACCAACACCTGGTAGGTACAAGCTATACTTACTTACTCAACTTACTCCTATACTCGACGTTTAGACACGTAGTTTCAAGTTCCCAGGATATATTTACACGCGAATTTTAATTCGCTCGTCTAAAATTAAACGAATTAAAAAAAAGGTCGATTTTTTCATTCAAAATTGAGTTGACAAAAGAAAGAAGATAGAAAGAAAAAAAGAAAAAATGGTGCTCCATTTTTTTTTTGTTTTTTTCCTAGGTGGTCATCTTGCGAGATGTGAGCGAGATGGATGTTACATGTCACCCGTGATAACGAGGAGAATTAGAGAAGGTGAGAAAGTGACGTTAGGGCACTATAACCAGCTTCGTAGGCGGCGGTGGACTTAACGACGTCCGTGAAGCTAATTAGTAATTAACTTTGAAGGGTGTAAATTCGAGGGGTTCCAAAAGTCTAGGAAGTAATGGAGGGCTTGGGTTGAAAGGTTAAAAGGGTTGGAGGTAAAGCGTCGCACCTTGTATATACCAATCCGAAAATTTTTATTACGATTTTAATACGATTAAAGAAATTGTGAATAGAAGAAGAAAGAAGAAAAAAAAAGAACGTCTCCAATTCTCCCTTATATTCGTTGTCCCTTAAAATCAGAAACTCTAAAATCTACAGTATAAAGACAACAACCTAGTCTTTTTATCATTAGAAGCTCAAAGCTTCGACCAGGATGGTCGATGACTTGGATGTAAAAGCGGGAATCGATGTCGTTGCGTTTATAACTACCTGAAACTTTTCACTAACAATATTAAATTATACCCTACCTATACGTGTCGTATATAAATTAATAGAGTTTCTTTTTTTTTTTTTCTCTTGTTTTTTACCTCGAACTGATGCACCAATTTATTATAACACACATACAGTTTTTCAATCGACCTTTATATCTCTTCGACCGTATCCTACAGCTATACTATGGTACTGCCGTTGGCTGCTGCATATCCCGCATCCCGCATCCCGCATCCCGCATTCGTGTTTCAATTTATTTAATTATTACACAAAAATAATACTTCGCAAACGTCCGGTAGGTATATTCGCGGTTTTATAGTTTCAAACTATTATTTTATTCATATACGGTATTCCGATAAAAAAAAAAAAACGACAAAGTTCTGTCCGAATGGAAAGATAAAAAATAAAGTGTGATCATTTTTATCGAATTTCCGGTCCGGAGATTATTTTTATTCGTCATTTATTCGACTTCCATTTTTATACTCATCTATTTTTCGTCTTTTATTATCTACTCATTTAACTTGCAAATTTTCCCTCTGCATGATCTTCCATTCTCACAATTTTTCGAAAAGAATTCGAAATAAATACCTACTTTGAAACGATAAACTGAAAACTCGAAATTCACACCTGTGTTCATTCAGCGTCTAATAACTCGGTTTTCGCGTCCTGAGAAATAGACCGAAATTTTTGTATATTCGGAATTTTGATATTCGAAATTTCAACATTTCTGTAAACTCGCAATCGTCTGAAAAAAAATTCGGGATTCTTACCTTCCTGTAGACGGATAGTTGAAACCAAGTCGAGTTTCGGGGTCAAGGTTTGAATTTAACACATAAACTAACAACGTGCGTCCTCTCCTAGGAGCTGTGAACTAATCAACGAGAATTAGTCTCTGCGGACCAAATAGCCTCGATTAAATGTCGTTAATTAATCAACATTGATTAGCCAGTTTCCTGTACATATGTAAACATATTTCTATATTATATACAGCTTACCGTGTCGCTGCAGTCAGTTTCCTCCGCAAAAATAAAAAGAAAAAAAGAAAATTTAATTAATGAAAAAATAAAACTGAAGTAAAGCAGTAAAAGAAGATAAAAAAAAAAAAAAAGGAAAAAGTTCAAAAGAAAGAGTAAATTATAATGAGGATGAAAGAAATGGGATTTAAAACTGCTGCGTGGCATGAGACGTGCTGCAGTGGATCATATCTCCGTTTTAATTTCACTCTTTGATGATCAACTGACACTGATTATCTCGAAAAGTTGAGCGGTTAAAATTCAAAACGACGTTCTTGTATTCGACCTCAGATTCGAAAGAGATGTGAATGACAAATAGTCTTCCGTAGCTGTATAAAGACGTTTTTCTTTTTTCTTTTTTTTTTTAAACGACCCTGGGCTACGCAGAGATTAATTAAAATTCATAATAATAAAGCATTGATTGAGTATACGAGCTTGGCGAATAAGGACCTTGCGAGTTTCCGCCTCTTTCCTATACTACTTCCACGTACGGGAATACAAATTATTTGAATCGAGCGTATTCGACGGTTATAAATCTTCCGAGTCATTCGGTTGCACGAAACGATAGGCTCGTATTGTTGAATTAACGCTTTTACTCTGTGCGCGAAAAAAGGGAAAAAATTAAACGAATCGTTGAGTTTCACAGGGCACAAAACGCGTTCGGATACATTAAAGGTCCCAGGGTTCGCTCGCGGCATTGGCTCTGGCTTTCGGTCCATAAAACAAGGCACTAGGTATAGGTACTGCGGCATAGTAGCTGTGGAACGGAGTGTCGAAAATCGATGTATCTGAAAACGAGACTTTTTCCTCTTTTTTTTTTTGTTTTTCATCAGCTTTTTCTCTCCGCCTATACCTATACAACATTCACTAGGGAACAAAAATCAACTGGATACATATTATAATATGACATACGAAAGCTAAGATACGCGCAGAAACACAGAAAAATTGTAATTCCTAGCGTAGATTCATAGATGAGAACGAAGATAATCAAATTAACGGGGTGAAATAATTCGATTATGCAGAGTATTAGTTCGTGGAACCGAATCGGAATAAAATCTGTGATGAAAATTGTGAAAACGTGTATTAGAAGAAGGAAAATAACCGTTGATAAAATCTTCTGTTTTTTGAAAGTCGTGCTGCAGTGATCGTCTAGACTATAAATGTTCTTCTGATGGCATTTTTAGTTCGAGAAGTTAATTAACTTTTCAATTTTCAATTTTCGATTATATACATGTTTGCTTATACCTATACATATATAAACATATCGTATCGAAGAAAATTGAAGTGTCTCCACGATTTCACCTCTCGTCAAACGTTCCGACCTTTCTTTCGACTCCGCGATAGTATATCCTATATACCAATAATCAATAATATCGGCTGTCAATCTTCTTTCGCGCGTCTAATGAATTATGTAATTCGTATAGAATGGTATCATTAACCATTATCGAAATCGTATTAGCGAATATCCTGTATATACCCCGCGTATTTTTTCTCTGATCGTTATACCAACTTATACATACCTGATATATATTATATAAATAATATCGAGAACTTTTGTGCTAATTTCCTATAGTTTATTTATTTATTTCTTCTTTATCTCTTTTTTTTTTTTATCTATACATTTTTTTTTTTTCTTGCGATTGGGAGAATGAAAAGAAAGTGTCTGTAAGTGTGAGAGAGGCACTCGTGCGTGAGACCTTTTTTTTTCTTCAGCTTTTTCAACTTCAAAAGCGCTCGTCGAATCGCGCCTGCCCCTCGTGGGTATAGCTGGCAAAGAACGGGATGCGAAATCTGCATCCGTTGCTTGACTATCGATTTCTTGGGTCACGTTCGAGGACCTGACTAACTTACCTCTCGTATATAATGGAAAAACTACAAGTTCAAATAAACCTGTTACAGGATCGCCAACCCCTAAAACCCTCCCTTACTTCAATGAAAATAACGTAACTCGTTTGCGTAACAAAAGACAAACAAAAAAAACAACAGGGTGGGTGAAAAAAAGTTGCTAAATACTTTTTTATTATTATTTTCTTTTTTTTTTTACTTTCATATACGAATATTTCGACGTTCAAGCGGTGGGGTAGAGAAAAAGCACGAGTTGTACGAGGGAAAATTTGATTAAACAATTTTTTTCTATAAAACTGAATAATAAAAAAACAAAAAATTTTCCACTCAATTCGAGTTTATGTTAAAAATAAGGGTGTAAGAAAAGGAAAAAAGAAAAACGAGAATCAATTTCAGGCACAGGAAATTATTCACGTATTCTTTCATCCCTTCAAAGATGTTGCGGGTTCAATTTTATAATCTGACTTGTTTCGTGTCACTTCCATGTCAGGTGATTTTGTATATGAACCAAATTCATACACTGTGGTTATTATTTATCAAAGCTCCTATATGCACAGGGGTGTACGGGAGCGATATATACTCTTGTACTATAGGTATCGCCGGGTAGTTAAACACTAAAATATTTCATCAAAACTTTGGTATTAATAAGGAAAACCTCAAGCACTTTCAGAAACACTCTGTTTCACCTCAAAACTGAAATAATTAATTTCCTTCAACGGATTAGCGCGGAGGCTAAAGCTTCGAGTGTAATTAGCAACCTCCTGCTAAACTATTAACGATTATAAAATAATCATTTAATTATTATCATTATAATCATCTACATACATAATAATTCATCACGTTTATACCTTTACCTGGATCTGGTGATCATCAATATTAACCAAGCTTTACGTATATAGACCAAAAACTGAACTACATATATTGTGTCGTTAAATTATACGAAATAAACGTTTTGTCCTAAATATTGGAAAGTCGAATACTATAACTCGAAATACTGTTACGATAAACTTATTATAGGTACCAATACTCGGACAGTTGCAGGTGTAGGTAATTGAATCGTAAAATTTTATCCGGATATATTTTGTTTGATTATTAGTACACAGGCGATATTAATATATGTATATATTATTACTCTATAAAAAGTCATTCCCGTCATTCGGTTGTAGTGAATAGAATTATCAATCCCATTGTTAACGAGATTAAAGTGATTAATGGAATGTATCGTGTTGTAAAAAATCAGACAAATTTTTTTGGAATTTTGGGCATTGTGGCAACTGAGGTTAATTATAGACAGATATCCTGTTTCAGGACTTTATTCTACACAATCTAACCGACAAATCCTGATATTAAAAAACCTCGTATCTCACGTCATGCGGCTACCAGGGTAGATCGGATAGAGCTCTGTAAAAATGACACAGGTTAATTGTTGACGCGATAACTAACTAACCGTTAGTCCGATCGATCTATAATTTTTTGTACACGTAGTTCTTGCCCGTAGTTCCGGCGTAGACTAGAATTTTTTTCAAAATATTTGTTTCGTTTAGTTGCTAAAAATTCGGAAAATATCAAACTTTCGTATTCTGAGGTATACCGACTTTAAAAATCCAAAAATGTATGAAGAATTGCATATTTTTTGATGATCCTAGTCTGCGCTAGAATTACGTTAGTATTGAATAGACTGACGAAGCCGGATCTAGTTTGGACTAAAATTGACTCTAAAATTAGGTCGACAGTTGACCTGTGTCATTTTTACAGAGCTCGTTTCAATCTATTCTAGTGACCGCATGGTGCGAGATGCAAGGGTCTTGAATATGAAGATTCGCAAATGACGTCACGTAGAATAAGAGCCTGAAATAGGATATATCTGTGTATTATTCACCTCGTTCGCCACAACCCTTGAAAATGTGTCAAATTTTTCATCCAATATTATTCGGCAAAGTTCATTTCTCGCAATTTCATTATTATACCTATATAGTTATTGTGAACTTGACATTGGATTTTTTCCTTCTTCAGAGCTCGTACTACGGGGTTAGATTTTCGTCGTCGACGATGAAAGTGGAAAGAATTTTAAGAGGGAGTCCCTTTCCCTAGTCTCTCTTCTCTCTTCTCTTTTCTCTCTTCTCTCTCCTCTCTCCTCTCATCTCATTTCTCTCTCCGCGTCGCCCAGTCGGTCGAAGTAAAGGGGCTGAGCGTCCCGGCGCCCTGCGCCGCGTCAGTCAACTCGTGATTCACTCAGTATCGTCCCTGCGGCTGGCTGAACCAACCGCGTCGTCGTATCGTCGCGTAAACTACCCCACGCCGTTTCGCCATAACAGTATAACAATTTTCATTCTCTATCAAGTTGAACCCAATTTTTTGTTGGGAGCAAAAAGTAAAACAAAAAAAAGTCCCGAGAAAGAAGTAGAAGAAACAGAAAAAAAAAAAAAAAAAATAGGAAAAGAGAAGAAACGAAGAAAGTATAAGAAACGTGGAGAAAAAAGGAGAAGAAAGAAGGGTAAAAAAAGGAAAGAAAAGAAAAAACTACAAGACACGAGTTTAAACACCCGAGACACAATTTCAGGCCAAGGGTGTGTCACTTCTGGCCAAAATTTATCCCTCGAGCCCTTCTTCTTCTTCTACTTCTTCTTCTTCACAGTATAGAACATACACCGAAAAATCACCGCGCCCTAAACGCATTGACGAAAGAAAAGCGATAAGGTTTCGTGGGAGGGTGAGGTGAGAAATAAAAGGGCAAAGACCTGTAGTGTGGAATTTAAAGAGTGGTGGTTGTGTCGTTGGTGTACGAGGAATTTTATACTGCGAATTAATCGGTGGAGATTTTTCTTGTCTTCTATACATCCCTCCGACCACTTTATTTCATGATTAGTTGAGGTAAGAATACCATTTCTTAGGATCTGTAGTATATTGCATTCCACACACGAGCTTATCACTAATACATTTTTCGCTCAGAAATTATTACACGACTCTGATCTATTATCTCGTTGATTATTCAAATAAAAGGAAAAAAGATATGTATAGATTTTCGAAAAATATTCCAAATTTTTCATCGAATTAAAAACTAGAAATAAAAAAATTTCTCGTTTCTACGTGTAAAGAAGAAAAAAAAAAGGTTAATTCGAGTCAATTTATTTAATTACTTCTTTTCCCACAGGTATATATATATGTACAGAAATTCAAGGCTTCGTATATAGTTTAACGTGAAAATAGCTCTGCGTGTTCGATTAGAAGGAAAAACTCGTGTCTTTCAACACGAGGTATGAAATTTTGAAAACCGTCGTAATTCTCCCTAGGCTTTATATGTTATCTTTGTTTATGCAAACGTCGACAGCTGTTATGTTTACCGGATAGTTTTGCTGAATCAACTTACCAATGGCATTGTTATTTGTCTAACAAGTTCAAGGGTCAGTTAAGCTAGCGAAACAAGACCGTTTGCTTCTAATCTACTATACAATCTACATAGCCACACGTACTTATAAAGCCCCGAAGGCTGAAGGATTCTCTAATGTTTATCTTAACTAGTCAATTATCGCCGTTATAAACCGAATTACCCGTTTCCAAATATTTTGACGATTTTTTTCCTCTCTCACATATACTTATACCTACCTACATATATTTTCAACTTGGTCAGTATCACCGCACCAGGCATTTTTACGGGAAAAAGGATATGGCGTTTTTGGTAAATGATGCGAAACACGTGCGCGGACATTCGTTAAATAAAATAAAGCAGGACATTTCTATGTATAAAACGTGTACATAAATACATAGACCTATGTAGACATATATCCATGAAACGGAAAGGACAGATGTTTTTCCACGAATTCCAGACTCCGCAGAATTTAATGCGCCTGTGCCAATTAAACCCGTTTCCGTACCCGTTTTTTTTTTTTTTTTTTTTCTGTATCTTTTTATTTTTCAAACCATTGTATATAATTCCGGTATATGTGCGGGTGTATGGGATTGATCGATAACGATAAACAATTTCGCATCCGTTTCTGTTCGCCCAGATATTGTCTGCGATTTTTACACGTTTTTTAATTCAATCGTTTGAAAAAATTAGAGGGGACTGTATATTATTGAGACCAAACTTGGAAACTAAGAGTCGAGCTTTCACTAGACATGTTTTTAGTTCCAGAGAATCATCCCTGACCATTTTTTAGATATATATTCAATTTTTTCCCTGATTGGAATGGATTTTGATGGAACCTTGATCGAATTTCGGAATCAATCGATTCGGCAATTTTCGAATTGATAGAATCATCATTTCTCGAAACTTAATATCGAGGAGTTTATACGGATCGTTGATTACTCAAGTATCTAGGATGAAATTTGTCAATTCTTCAAAAAAAAATCAAGAAAAAATTCGTGTAGGAAATTCTAGGGGTTGTCAATCGCGAGTTGGATAGATGATTGCCTACAGTTACGTTTCTTTTTTTTTTTTTATTCTAAATCCCCAAGTTTCCCATATGAATAAATAATTCGTACATTTTCGATGGTTGAATAAAATCTACTCGTTTCCTGTACCAACTCGTGAAAATATATATTATATATATATATTTGGTCCCGGCCGGATATTAAATTTTGGCTTTGCCGAGTATAACGCTTCTTGTTCAAACGAGCAAATTTTCTTTGAACTTTGGGCTCTCACTCTATACGATATACATGAAAATTTTACTTCGTCTATATATCTATCCAGTGTACATCCGCTGCTCAAGAACGTCATAAAGATATGGCAAATAACTGAGAGCAAACAGCGAACGAGAACTGCCTTTGTCCTTTAATATTGGAACAAGTTTTTCTACCCCGGATTACAAGGGGTAGTCAATTAAAATGATTAAATTATAATAAAACGAGATCAAGCTTCACATACTCAATTCGCAAAAACGGTTCCCTTAAGATATTTATTTATTTATTTATTTACCTATTTACAAGTTTGTTCGTTTGCATTGTATACGCTTTAATTTCGTGGTTAAATACGATTCAAAGTAAGCCAAAGCCAAAGTCAAAACCGGAGTCAAAGCAAGGCAATATGTAGCTAATTTATATTCTGAAAGCTTTCAGATATATTCTATACAATTTTCACGTTTCGACTAATTTGAAATTCTCTCGATCAAATAAAATAAATAAATAAATAAATAAATGAATAAATAAATAAATAAATAAATAAATAAATAAATAAAGTAAAGGAACGTGCAGAAAGGAGGAGTGCAAGTGGTGCAGGTTATGCATTATGCAATCGTTATGACAGCTCCCGGTTTTCTATACCAATCGATACAAACGAAGATTAATAATGATAAACATGTCGAATATCTTTTTTCATATTTCTCGAATTTTCACACAATTTTTTCGATGTATTAAAGCCAAAAACGTGAGTCAAAAATCCGGAATAAATAATTTTTTTTACCCCCGATATATGCGATTTGTTGATCACAATTTCAAAAATCTATGACAAAGTTTATAATCCATCGACTATCTTTTATTTCAATTATAATGAAATAATTCGAGACTTATTTTTGTGAATTATAATTATTATAAAGGTTAAAACTTTTGGTAGTAATATTTCGTTTTGCCAAATTGATACGCTGTATATATATTGTTCACATATTTCGCTAGAAAGAAATTTAATCTAAACTTTACTGCATCGTTCAAAGATTTCTCTTTATAAAAAAAAAAAAGAAAAAAAAAAGATTACTATTCTTCTTTCAACCAAGTTAATTTTCTTTCTCGTTATAAATTTCCTTCTCTATATATATATTTTTAGTAAACTTTATTTCCGGCTTTTGACATCCATATTATTTCACTTCTAAACTTAAATCAATGCGAGTCTGCGGGAGAGATAAGAGTTTCTATTAGGGATAAAAAAAAAACATTTCCATTATTTTTCGATCTTTTCTTTTTTTTAATCCATTTGTGAGAAAAAAGAATGAAAGAGAAAAAAAAATACAGAATTGGGGGTATAATTCAGGAAAAAGCAGGATTTCTTTTTTCCATCGTTTTTCTTCGACAATATCATTTTAATGCTTTCCTTCTCTCCCAACGTGCACCCCGCGGTATAAAGTTTAATGAAAAAACTAAAAGTCATTTGTTTTAAATCCATTGATTAGCGGATATAATCCAACAAGCGTATACGTATAGCTACGGGGTTTTTCCCTCTCGCCGAAAGTGTCAGGCGATAAACTTGGGGTCAACCAATAACCAGCTGAGAGCCAATTAAACCAGTTGCAGTAAGACTTCTGATCCAATTTTCACCCCTTCGGCAAAGAGGATTTCAGATAAGTCAACCCCTTAGTTTATTTTTTCACTTGAATCCTGAATTTCGGAGTCCTTTTCAGAATCTCCCTTCATTTTTCGTTCCTCAATTACTTCGAAAAGAGAAAGAGAGAGAGAAAAAAAAAGAAACTAGCCGAATAGATGGACGCCTTAATTTTCAATTCACGCCATACAGCACCTATACCTTACACCCTTTTAATTTTATGACCTTCAATTACCGGAGCCAGGGGGTATAAATGAAGGCAACGATTGCTGGAATCGAATGCCGCGTTATCTGCCAGTATGCTCCTTTCTCCTTTCTCTCTAGCTGAATTCGAGAATTGGATTATCCAAATCGAATTAATTAAACCTGCCTCATCGCACCGTATACCGTCGTTCGCTACGACACCTTGGCCATATTTACTTAAAAGCAGAAAAAAACAAGAAGGACAAAAAAAAAGCCCCCTAAAGACCTTCGAGCAGGTATCATATAATGATTACTAATCCTCGTTGAACAGAGTGTTTCGTTTTGTTTAATCGACTTCCCAATATTCTTTAATCGCATTATCGGAAGCTGATTAATTGGGTATTTAATTCGCTCGATTTTCGACGAAACTTTAAATCCCACGTGTACTTTGAACCATCAAAGGCTTTAAAGTTATAGTGAAATTTTCGGAATATCGAAAGCTCCGACCCGCAGTGTTTTCTCTACAAAAAGGTACGGTAGAAAAAAGCTAGACTTTGCCTCGCCAAAAAACCCGACGATGGAAAGACAAAAAAGGAGGCTAAAAACGACCCGATGAAAACTTCACACACTTTACGTTCAACCCTGTCGATCGATTCTAAAGGGGAGAGGATTCTCTTCGCTTGTATATACGCAAAATATGGCATCTGAACGAATGAGATATAGCATATCTAGGCAGGATCGTGAAGAAGCTATTTGTCTTCTCAGTTATAGCAGACGTACCTACACTAGAACGTCAAGTAAATAACCTTATCTGTTTTTGGCAAAGCCGCGACAAACTTTTCGAGCTTGCTAATGGAGAAACTTGGTCATATTATGGGAAGTTGGGGGGTGTATAACGTCACAAAGTTGCATCCAGTATACGCGAGTTCTTCGCGATTCAGTCCGAGACTCGTTTTTACTTCTTTCCGCCTTTTCTCCTCCTCTCCTTTCTCCTTTCTCTCCTTATCCGTGCCTGGATGGAAGGTTTAGGTAAAATCGAGCCTCGCGCAGCCCATCGTAGACATAATGAATATTAAATTTATGCCATAAGTTATAAAATAACGGGGGCGAATCTCCCCGGACAACTTATGCGATTATACGTGTAGATGGATAGGCTCGTTTGTACGGACATGGAAATGGTTTATGCTAACACGTGTCGCACGTGTCAGGGCAGATCCGATCCTCACGGAAACTCATCAACGTCAGAAATTGATTAAACGGACCTCGTCAACGAATGTATATTTAAATATACATTACACAAGGTACAGCCATACGACGCGAGAGCCATTACCCATCCGCGTTCAATCACCGTCCGAAAATCTACGAGTTGAGAATTTTTTTAACCTCCTATTACAAGTCAGGATAAAGATTGATAAGCTTGACCGCAACATTTCTTCCCGTATAATACTAGACGGACAAAATTCGATCTAGTCACGACGTCTGGAATCAGAGTTTCAACGTTTTACGAGAAAACTATTTCCGTCAAGTCATCCGGAAGTAACGACCCGGTCCATCATTCGTCGTCGAAGATCCGGAGTCTTTTTATCGCGTGAAACATGTCCGCAAATTTAGGACCTATTTTTTTTTTCTCAAAGGGTAGAAGTATATCTCAACGAAGAAATATCCTTCATTTTTGAGGTAAAGGATAAAACTCCGGAAAGATTTTTTGGAACTTGGACCAAATTTTCGAGTCATTTTTCCATTTTTACGACCAGTTAAGCCGAGTGGAAATGTTACGAGGTAGAGCTCGTTCTAAAAGTATAATTTCAATAACCTGGTGCAGCTCGGCCCTTCCGTTTCCGGCTTACCGAGTTTATAGTACCTATTTGCCGTTCAGCAAGAGCAGAAGTATCTCTCCTCATATTCACGTGCACGTATATGGTTTGGGTATAGGTACAGACATATTGCACGGGGTTTTGTGTCCCGTGGTTCGTGGTCCGCGGTTGCGGATGGGGAGACAACCGGGATGATATAAAATAGCCCCCATTTATTGGCTGCGTCGAATGGATCGACGGACGTCCGTTTCGACGGATGAATGCAGAGTTATATCCCAGAGGGCAGTTTAACGGGCAGTACCTTTGCTGGCCTCACTCGTACGCAGCGGTCCTCTTTCACCCGGATTCGTTCGCTCCGCATTATCCCTTTTCATTTTTCCATTTCTCAACCCCCTGCTGCTGCAGGCAGGAATACAGAATACAGAATCCTTGATGTTTCGATCGTCACTCTGCGACATTATCCCCCCCCCCCTTTTTTTTTTTTTTTTCTAAAAACTGAAGAAACTATAAAATTAAATCTTCAGAAAATTTTTGTCCAAGTTTAGCAAAATTTCAGGCAAACATCTGTCTAAACGGAACCCGAAACTCTCCAGGTTTCCGGGATTTGCATAATAATTTTCCTCGTTCAGAGGGGCTTCTGGCCCAGGGATCCGTGTGGTAAACCATTATGTGCTCCCTTTCTATGTACCCTTGTCCTCGCGAGCAATGCATATACCTTTGCGAAATGATGAATGCTATCGCTTGTGATATACTGCGTGCATAATTTGACCGTGGTTGAGTTTTTATTTAGTTTCGAATGTTCGATGCTTCGATTAGGATTGGCTGATGATATCTAGGCACTTTTCAAAAGCAGGATATCCTGGGAGGTGATCTTTTCGTATCTAATTGATATTCACGGGTCGATGCATGATGTACCGGTTCAATAAAACCAGGGATTCCTGCCTCTGGCAGGGATTCCTTTGAGATAAACCACTGCCTGTTTACACGAGCGAACAACAATGGTTATTTATAATAGAGAATGACGGGATTCAGCCAATTAATACTACACGTAATCACCAATCAACGCCCTCGTCCTGTTCCGTGAACCTTGCACCATTGTTCTCCTCGGGATCGGAACAATTCGATCAAAGACGTGAATTAACATTAGCCTGTTCCAATTTTGGAAGGATAAATAAAGTAGAATAACAGAAATCCGATTTCTTTGAATTCTCGAAAACTAATTAGGCTCATTTTTTTTTAGCAATGGTGAAAGCCCAAGAAAGCCGAAAATTTTGGTTTATATTTACTTATCAGGATGTGGAGACGATAAATTGTTCATTTCAATCGAGACCCTCGTTACGAAAATCCATTTCATCTATTCCCATCGATAACTTCGATGTCATAAATAATTGATAGGATTTTGGAAGTTCTTTTTATCAGAAAGTACATCTTAGACGATTAATTTCACCCCTTATTGGTTACGATGCGATCAATACAGCCCGAGCTATTAAACACTGAATGAATACATTCGTGAATTTCAAGTTTCGGAACTTTAGCTTTCGGAGTTTCGAACCTACGGTGTTCTTCGTTTCAAAGTATTTTTTTTCTAGAAACTGAGAGTCGGTATTATCCAAATTCGAGACTTTGAAAATTCGAAACTTCAACCCGGCACCATAAGTTGCGATAGTTTTTTTTTTTTCATTCGAAACGTTAGAAAATCGCTTATAAATTTCACGACTTTATCACGGAGTCGGTCGAGATAACGGAGCATTTCTTCGTCACGTTTGTCCGGAAGTCGTATAGACACTTTGGAACGCGATTTATACTGGGATGGTACGCGAAATCAAGCCAGTAAATGGCCGCTGCACGTAATCTGATCAGCATTGCTAATTGATACGCGAACAGTCACGACATTTCTCCTCATTGCCTGACTTAGGTATCTACTTCTTCTCTCTATTACTCTACAGTATGTATACCATCTCTACAAAGGTAGACGAACTCACATAGTCAGTAGGTACGAATCTCTTAGCTTTTCTCTTACAAAGACTGTGAGTCTATAGATGGAAATTAATCATGAAAAAAATTCCTCAGATTTTTTTTTTTTTCATTACCGAAACAAATTTCTGCAGATTTCGTTGATTTTTTTTTTTTTCATTAAATTTTCCACTTTTCTTGTCAATTTTTTTGTCTTCTCTTCTGTTTTTTCTTTTCTTTTCTTTTATCAGGTAAGTATTCAGACACGTCTGTAACCAGATAAAAATAATATTCTGCGGGTGTAGAGAACAAGGGAAAGTGTATACGAATCTGTTTTCTATTTTTTTTTAATTTTTTTATTTTTTTGATTTCCCACAGGTCTGTGGTTTTGAAATATCAATTTGCGGTTTGAGTATATCGCTATTCGATATCGTTCCAGCGTGTGTTTCAATACGCTTGGTAGATATTGTGACAGAAAACAAGAAACAAAAAAACGAAAAAAGAAAAATCATAGGAATTCAGATTTTTGAAAATTATATTATACGTGTACTTAAACATTCTCGAATCTCAATGAACAAATAGCACAGAATTATTTACACGTAATTATTATTTTGATTAAAATTAATTCGATCGCAGTTTGATTTTCTCCTCCCCATTCATATGTCAACCGACGAAAAATTTTTTTTTCATCAAGCAAAAAATCAAAGACTGAAAATACCGATAAGTTTTTTGCCCATAATCTACATCGCTCGTTTCCTGTGTTTTAACAACTCGGCTTTAAAATGTCAAACTTTTTTGATGAAAAAAAAAGTCCTTCCCCAAAAATTCAGACAGGAATTATTATCATCGTGATTATTATTATTTTGATTTTCATTATTATCATCCAACTGCGATTCGAAATATGTAACATAATGGCTGGATATTCTCATATGGCCAAATAAAAGCGGAAATCAAATTCAAATTGAGATAAAAATTTGCATTTCTACTGCAGAATTAGGTGATGCGTGTAAACTGCAAAAGTTCGAACATCGCGTTCGCCCTTTTTTTTTTCCCTCTTCGTTTTTTCGTTTCTCTCCTTCTTTTTTTTTTTTTTTCATTAATTTTACCCACAATGGAACCAAAAATCAACGAGGCAATGAATCGCTTTTCAAAAATAACCAATTTATGGCCAAATGCGTGGCTGAATGTACGACTGAAAAAATGTTATATCGTTCACCCTGGACACGTCGGTGTGTATGCATCGTTTCATTTTTATTCCCTATTCTTCCATCAAATATCCATGGACTGTGATCATACCCCCTTATAAAACGACGCATGAAACAATCCGGGCTTCGCCGTCAATGGGAAAATGATAATAGGCAATGTGGATTTTCTCTTTATCGCAAGTATTATACCAACGGACGTTTATGAGCCCAAAAGGATGCTTGTACGAGGACCTTAGGAGTACTGAAGGGAATTTGATGAAAGTTTTTAGAACTTTCGTTTCCGTTTTTTTTTTTTTTTTCTTCTTTTCAGCTTTTTCCGTTTTTTTTTTTCTCTTCCATTTTGTCAGTTCTCGCGCAAAACGCAGCCTCGGGACATTTTCCTGGAAATATGATATGTTCTCTGACCTATATACTTCCGCTTTCCTTTTTTTTTTTTTACCTTTCTTCCCTCTTCTTTGCATATCATTCTGAAATTAAATCCGTTTCATATACATATGTATTCACCTGGCTACCTACATACAAGGTAAGATAATGATACACTTAATATCATACCACGAGGTATATTGAACCTATGTTTTTATATATATATGTATATATAAAATAAAAAAAATCTATCAGAAGCAATTTTTCGCTTCAACTTCAATATATTTCTGAGCGAACGAACCGAACGCAATTCCTTGCCTCGGGACAAGGAACTTTGGCAATAGGTAAGAAAAAATGTTAAAAAAAAAGGCAAAAGGGAAACCCAAATTTGTTTAGAACTCACGTAGCGTGTAGTAGTATCGACGACGTTCCACTTTCTATTATTATTACTCACGACGACTACCCACGTATATATATATATATATGATTATATACCTATACTATTGAAAACATATATGTACCGTTTTACATCTATAAGAAGAATAAATTCGCTGGTGAAAAAGATCGCGGAAAGATTTTTGTCCGACTAATTATCTGGTTAAAGACTCATTATTATAGTTCTGAAACTTTGATAGAAAATCTTGAACAAGCGTTAATTAGAAAAGAAAGACGAATAAGAAGAAGAAAAACGAAATTATATAATTAAAAGAATTTAGTATCTTAGAATATACTCTTTACGCGAAATCTTTTAAGCGACTTACACATACATGTGTGTGTGTATATAATTACTTGGTCTATGTATACATATATACACTTGACAATTTTCTACTCTTTTGTAAAAGATTTTTTAATTAAATTTTTTACTTACTTCAATACCACCTGGATAGTACGTTCGGGGTTGAACGGTGGGGAGCAGAATCTAACGAGAGGGAAATTAAGGGTAGAAAATTAAACAGGACCTGGCTATCCCGCGTTCATTTTGTTCTTATTTTTATTTTTATTTTTCTTCTTCTTATTCTTCGACAATTCAGGCCTAAATAGACTATTCCTATGCCGTTTATAGGCGATATACTTTACAAGTGCTTAGCCTCGATTGCGTCGATTTAATTCTACGTTAATACCGCTTCGGGGTAGTTAAAAGTTTTCGAAAATTATCAGGAGGGTTGGATAAAAATGTAAATTTGAAGATAAAAAAGAGAAAGAAAGAAAGAAAAAAATGTATCATATATCGGAGTGAATATCAGAACGAATCTTCTCGTCAGAATAAAATAAAAAAACCAATTCCGAATCAGTCCCACATACTATTCATCGCGCATATAGGTACGACGCTGACCTGCTGACACGGCAAATCTCTCGTCTCTCCTCTTCTTCATCTCTAGGTAGAGCTTTAAAGTTGAAACATACTTATACTGCTCGGAGAGATACGAGAATGATTTAAACTCTCTTTACAGTTCCTACTCGGCAGGTTACTATACTATGACCTGGACTGGAAGACCGAGTTACTTCGAGGGTTTCGTAAATCCCTCTATATAATATACACCATTTCGCGTCAATAACTACGAAGAGAGATCGACATACCGAGTTCAGAGTAATCGTAGGGAATATCGATGAACAGTTAAACATTGAAAGGGATTGTCTTTTCTCATATTATATTTAATAGATTATTTTTTTTTCTTTAACTAGGTATACGTTTAGCAATAAATTTCATTATCAGAGGTACGGTAATATAGATTATCTTTGCATAAGTTATGCATAAATTCAAATGTTTCGGTTATAGATGTCATTTCTACCGAAACAGATTGAGAATTTTCAGAGTATTATATATTATACCCACCTTGCGCAATTAGCATTCCAGAGACTAACTTTCTCGCGGTTTAATATTCGGGGAACTGGTTAGTCTCGAGATTCAAATTTATCTAAAATTTCTTGGGACCATTTTCCACCTTGCTAAACTCAACTGAGTCTCGTCACGAAAGGCGAGGCTCGGGGGCGATTTTTTTAACCGTAGAATTTACACCGCTTTATAAATTTTCAAAACAAAAAAAAACCTTCGAATTTTTTATTTTTTATTTTTTATTTTTTATTTTGCTACTAGGCAAGTGTCTCCGTGTCTTTTCTACTGTATATTTGCAGTACGGGCACCTGAAGTCGTGCACGTCACTCAGCAACATCCTATAAGAAACGTAATCAATCTTTTTCCCTTGAATTTTTTTTTTTTTTTCTTCCCTTCTCTCGCCGCTAGGAGATAAACTTCCTAAGCAGATATAGTGTAACAAAAACGTTGAACGCGGATGAAACGTCGGGAGCAGATTATCTCGAATCAATCCGCATGAGAATGGAGAGAATTACGGTCAAAGACAAGAAAAAAAAAAAGAAAAGAAAAGAAAAATGGAAATTGTATAACTGGAAGGTGAGCAAGAGTTTGAAAATTGAACGAAATTCAAATTCGATAAAAATCAATTGAATGGAATTATGGAAATCGGTATAAACTTTCGTCGTTATTCTAGTGTATATTTCTAATGTGATAATTTTCTCATTCACTTATTGGTATACAAGAAATTTCAAGTAGAATATAGAAGAAGATAATTTTGATACCCTAAGCTCTTAGACCAGGCAAAGTATAATAACTAAGTTTTGACTTATTTCCGCGTCACTTTGCGAACTACCCGGAAAGAAATTGTTGCGAACAACTTGTACAGCTTTAGCTTCGAGCGAGTGGCTATATGGGGGTTGAGAGGGATGGTAGAGGGATAAGTTCTGTAGGGTGAGTATAAGCGAAAGAACGGCGCTCATTAGCGTGGTTAATTAGCCTACGGTTGTGCCTCGTCAAGCCCAGTTTCAAAATACTTCAGCCGTCTTGAACACCGCAGCATTTGCTACGACATGGCGTAATATATATATATTATATATAACACATATTATACATATGAATTTATGCCTAAAATATATATATAATTAGGTTCACGAAACTCTGACGATCTTAGCAGTTCGTAAATTAAACGATTGTTCAAAAACCGAGTTTATTTTACAGATTTTTCAAAAATTCTTTTCTTTTTTCTATTTGTTTTTTTGTTGTTTTTGTTGTTTTTATTTTCTCTCATCAAGTGGAAATAATCAAATTATAGGACTTTTTTCCTCAGGGTATAAGGGTAGCTTTTTCTTTCGAAAATGAAAATCGCTTCATTTTTTTTTTTTACTTTCCAACATTTTTTTATCTGAAATAATTTTTCGGACGGAACTCATCGCTGTTGTTTTACCGAGGAGTAAGGTAAATGATTGTATGATTTTTAAAGCAGGGGTTCGTTCGTGGTGGTTAGTTGTATCGTTTTTCTTTGCCATCCCTTATATATATAGCAGTAGGTAGTATAGGTATATAGTATATATATATATGTATAGCTAACTGAAACAATGAAAAAAATCTTGATAAATTTTTTTTTTCTCTTCCTGTTAATATATTTCGGCATTGAAATTTTTCCTCTTATTCTTTTTTTTTTTCCTGTTTTTTTTTTTTGTTCCTTTTTTTGCCCCTTCGCGGAGACTAAAATATGAATTGTTTACGAGGTCACTCTGAAAAATGCTTTAAACCTGATTAAAAATACATTCGAATAACGCGTATACACCTCCTACACCTTTACATATATATATTTATACGTAGGTATGTATATATGGATTATGTATACATACCTAAAATTTTTAAAGCCCGAAAATTCGTTCCATGCTTTATTCGTTAAAGTATAAGAAAAAGAAAAGAATAAGAACAGAAAATAATAACAAACAAAACATATATACCGCTTGAAAAAACGAAAATCCAGAGGTGCCCAGTAAACGCATATATATATATATATTTTGTTCATATTATTTTTATATTTCTCTTTACTTTGTACATACCACCTCAGGTTTCTTCTTTCCTCCCCTTGTTCTGCAAAGGGAGAAAATAAATTATACTTTTCTTACCGCAACCGAGTTTATATACCTATGTATATACCTACACTTATATATAGGTATATGTTAAGGGTGGTCGTCCTAAATTGTCTGCTTATATTTTTTTATCCAAAAAGAAAAAGAAAACAAAACACACAAAAAAAAAAAAAGACAGGATAGAATAATAAGAAACTTTCTACTTATTTTATTTTTCAACTAATTTTGTAGGTAGATTATATAATTTTTTTAATTAAGTTCAGAAATTAGAGAATAAGAAATTGTTGGTTTATAGTTTCTACCTCGTCAATTTTATCCTGACGCTGTTGCTCCTATTCACATCTTCTGCTGCTGTATTTTTTTCTTCCTATTTTCTAATTATCTCCGTGTACACGTAATGTGAACAAGAGTCTGTTTGCTTTTTCTGTTGTTTTTTTTTTCATTTTCTTCTTTGGTTCTTTCGACGATAAATTACCACGAAAACTTCATTTCCGAGCGATAAAACATACACGTATTGTATACCGACATAATATAGGTATAAGGCGCGTTGATTAAAAAAAAAAGAAAAAAAAAAATAGCTTCGCACTTTTTTTATTTTCGTATAATCGAAAGATATATATGGTCATTTCTAAATCCACGCAAATTTGAAATCTCTCCCTTGAGAATGAAGAGAAAAAAAAAATATATATATATATATCAATAATTAAATTGCATTTCGCGAGAGTAATTATTCACGGTGTTAAATGATTACACCTCTCAATTTTTAAATCCATCTAGTAATGATTCGTCGACGATCGCGTCTCTCGTTAACTATAACGGCAATAATAAATCACTAGGTTTATAATGCTGCTGGTTTCTTTTAAAAATAAACGTAAATCGATTCTCTCGACGCTGTTTAAGGAAAAGTATCTACTCCCGTTATTCCACAGTATATATATATGTGTGTGTTACATAAAGATAGGTAACAATCTTCAACTTCTTCATTCGCCTCTTGCAATTCCTTCGAGTCACTTCTTCTCTTTTATTTTCTTTTTTCTTCTTTTTCCACCCTGTTTCTCTTATTTCATTTCTCTCCCTCTTCCCTCCTTCTCCTATCCTCTGGATTCTTTCATTTTATTCACTGCTTCAAGATTGATTGCGGATCCTCGCGTGCCAATATATCTATAGACATAGGTATACCTATACTCTCGATCTTTAGTTCAGTCAGTTGTAGCTTTTCATTGAGTGTTTCAGATTTTCCAATATCACTAAGTAATGGCGGATGACCCGTGCCTATATCATTCAGAATACCCATCGAGTCAACCAAGGCAGTACTTACCTATATACCTATACCTATACCTATACCTATGCCCATCTACCCTTAGACGTTCCGGCTCCAAGTCAACGGCGAAAAATATCCAGAAGAGAAAAATGAGGGTCACGTAGCACCCAATTGACATCAGCTGCCTTCCCGAGAAATCTACCAACGTCTTACGATTTTTCCACCTTATTTGACCCGGTATATTTTTTTCTTTCTTTTTTCATTTTCTTTTTTCTCACTTCCATTTTTCGTCACACCTACGTCTTGAGTATTAATTTATCGTATCACTGGACGATACAAGGTCGAAGAAATTTTGTATAAGAAATAAAGTGATGTCGCAGATCTTATGTATGCGAATTCTACGAAATAAGAATTTAGCTTGGTGAGAGAGATCGCTTTTGGCAAAATACCGCGGGGCAGATTGAAATTTTCATTTTAATTCTCGTCCTCATTCTCATTTTCATTCTCGTTCTCGTATTCGTTTTAGTCGTTGTGATACGTCGACTGGGACGAGGAGGAAGAACGACGACGATGTTCCACTTCAGAAAACATTTATAACCAACGCTGAGTGATTCATTGCGTGGAAAAGATCCGAGCCCCGAGAACCCTTATCAAACGTTGAAACCCAGTCCAACCCTTAAATCCGTGAGATAATTGTCGATGAAAGTGAATGAAGTTTTTCAAAATCTGATGCGACGATGCCGAGTATTTTTTTATTTTTTTTTCTCTCGGAAAGAGTAAAACGAAAGGAAACCAAGTCGAAGACGTGAGAATTACTCCGTTTTCCTCTAAAAGGGAAAAGACAAGAATTCATTTCGGGTCACACAGCAACTGTTTCATATATGATAGGGGGAAAAACGATCCAGATACTCGATCTCGAATGGCTCCTGCGGGTCAGAAGCCTAGGTCAGTCAATGTTTGAAATGAGTTTACTGAGTGGATTTCCGTGTCCAGCAAAAAGACGCATTTCCAAAACTCCTGGCCTACCCCCGTAGCTCCTACTCGTCCAGCTGGATTTACCAACTTGGCTACGGAATATCAATTTCGGTTCAGCGAGGATTCAAACACTTTCCTAGATTCTCAAGTGGTTTGGTTTGCTTTGGGAAACCCCGACTCGCAATATTCAATTTATTTGCACATAAATATTCAACTTATGTATACAGTATGTAATATATAGCTATGTATACCTATACAAGTCAAGAAATCCCATGGAACTTAATTCTACTTTATCTTTGAAAGACGTTTTTCCACAGTCACGTTCTCACAATCACCAAGGGAACAGCCCTTCAGCCAACATTCAATTATTCACACAGTTTTCTCTCCGCTTCGTTCCATTTATTTTCTTTCTCTCCTTCGAGTGGACATTGCGATTATTACCTGTACCTAAAATCGAAGTGTTTTTACTCGTTGAACGAAAGTCAAGTCGATGAGAAGGCTACTTTAATGGTTTCGAAGAGCAGTTTGAAAAAGGTCTGGAAAGCCGATATCAACGTCGACGCTTTTATTCACTCCGTTGAAATTCAATTCGTGACAATTATCTCCTAACCAAAATTTTCCTACTGTTTTCACAAAACTGAAGTCGATAAAAAATCATCAAATTCTTTGAATCTCGTGGAAAAATTTAAACTCCGAATGCGAAGCGTTTTTTTTTTTTCCTTTTCTCTCTTACTCTGCGATGGACCATCGTCTAGACTTTAGGATTGTACCTACATACAGACTGACCTTTATCACTTTTTATATCCCAATCCCACGCGACTAGGTGGGTGATAAATCGTTGCCATTCACAAGGCAGTAGATAATTACTCAAACTGTCGATCATCTCGTAATCCACTGGTCGAAATCCTATTCAGAAACTAGCTGAATGAAATCCGAGTCTTTATTACCTATTGGCATGTATAATTAAGAAGGCGAATGAGACTCGTCTAATTTTATCCTCTCTCTTTTCGTCGACGAATTTAATCCAAACTCCGTGCAAAAACAGAGAGGAATATAACCAGTCCGCAAAGTATATCCTTTGTTATATATCTATAGAGCAAAAACTTTCACCTAAGCAGACGGTCTCTTCTTCCCGTCGGAGTTCTACACCTTCACTTTTCCAGCTGTTGCCAACTTCATGCACTTAGATTAGTAAGCGATCGTTTATTCGTCGGATAATTAAGTCTGAGGTTTTCCTAATCGACGAATTTCAATTTCCCCACGAATTTAAAGACCGGAAACTAATCCGATGCGAAATTCGCACATACGATTCTTCTTTCTCTCTCGAGGCATGGGGCGAGGGAATAATCTGTACAGGCAAAAGTTCGAGGATTCGTGATATAGCCATCCGTATCCACACATGGGCAGCTGTGCAAATGTCAAGCTAAATGCTAGAGTCAGTGAACCAAAGTAAAACCGTTTTATCCATCATTGTCTACAAACTGGTGGAGTAACTCGAGTTGCGAATGGCGAAACAATGGGGAACGATTGACTATCAAGATGAAACAATGGGTGGAAGGATGAGCCCTAGATTCTGAAAAGGTACAGAGGTATAGAGCCAGAGTGTCCAGCGGCAGGGAAAGCCTCGAATTCTCTGAAAATTTGGAATTTTATACTCGGATGTGCAAATTCTTTTTTTAAGTGACACTAATTTTGGGCAGCATGAAAAAAATACTACGAGGTAGCCATAGACGTGAATAATATGTTTCTGACGTCCAGTTTTCAGCCGTTTTTGAATAAAAAATTGAATAGATAAAATGTCGAGAAAAATAGATACGTTTCTGTACCTTTAGCCTCGATTGCTGCTGAAACGGAGACAGATAGACGATAGGTTTACGGGACCTTTTTTGTAGAGCGTCAAATTCGCTACAAAAAAGGTCTAGTAAACTTATCGTCTATCTGCCTCCGTTTAGGCAACGTTCGAGGTGAAAGGTAGAGAAATGTATCTAGTTGTCAATTTTTTACTCAAAAACGGCTAAAAACTGGATGTCACAAATGGTACGGTTTATTATTTACGCCTATCGCTACCTCGTAGTATTTTTCTCTCACTGCCCACAATTCGTGTCATTTGAGGCTCTAAAATTGCGTAAAATGATTGGTCCATTTAATTTCGAGTTTAAACGAAAGGTAGAGATTTTCTGTTCAACTATAGTTAGTTAGTTTTCTGTAGTTCATATTTCCATTCATTTTCCAAGGAAATTAATTCCTCTCTTTCTCTCTCTGTAAAAAAGGTCCTTTGTCAATTTCTCGAAGTCTATTTCATTAACGGACAATAAAGCCATTAAAGTAATCAACCCCGTCACTCAAACAAGCTTCTGCACCGGACATAGCGGTTTCTAAAAACGTAGAAAAACTTGTTCTGGTTTCAAAGCGTATAGGTATATCTAAATATGCCCGGCTATGTGGACGCAACGCTCGAGGACGTAAAGCACCAACACTGCAATTTACCTCGTATTTTTATACACTTCCTATACCCATATAATACGCCCCCGCGTTTTTCGTTGAAAAACATTTTCCCTAATGGTTATATGCGCGGATACTATATTGCGCAGAAAAAAAAATCCGTTTCAAAAAACGAGGGAATAAAAAAGAAGAAGGAAACACAAGAACTCTGTATCGGGGATTTTTCTCAAGGACTCAATGTCCGGTAAGAATTATTACAGCCTTTCGCTTCGTTCGGCAAATTATTTTTCAACAATTTTTACTTTTCTCGTATTTTCTTCTTTCCAATCAACGAAGCATTAATAAGTAATATTAATTTTTACTCAATCGGTTATAAGTCTTGACTTTCCGCCTTTCGCTTTTTCGTACAATACGCCGGAATAACAAAGCGTAATTATTACTTCGATGGCGTAAATTACAGATGAAGAGGTGGAAAAGAGCCCTGAGGTAGGTAGGTACTTTCGTTGGACGAGCGCAGGGCCACGATATCGTACTCCCGTTCAGAAATAAGGGAAAAAAGAAGGAAAGTAAAGGAAAGGAAAGGAAAGCTCAGGCAAGTCAAGGCAAGAAAAGTAAAGGAAAGGGGGGCATTGAATGGTCTGTGGAAAATTTTAATTATACTTCGATGAATGCTTAGCGTTTCCGTTCAATATATATATATATATATATATATATATATAATATATTATATACATACCTGTGGGTACAGAAGTATACATATAACTATCAACATAAGAGGAAAAAAAGAAAACAATCATTTCTACTCCGTGGCCGTGGGTGTAGAACTTACTTTTCTCCATTTTCGTTTTTTACTCGATGCCGAGTTTTCTCTTTCTCGTCGAATCTATCACAGGTTACGAATCGAACCGATGCATGTGGTATAGGTAGTGGAACCTTTTCACATTTTCTTTCATTACTACTAATTTCATCCACCTATACGTGAAACTCGACTCATTAGCTATACGTGTGCAATATGTCGCGAGAGAATTTTTCTCAATATTTAGTAATAGTATGATCCTGTTTTTTTTTTATATATATATATATATATATATATATGTTAACTGTAGACAGAAATTTATGTACTTTGCATATAAGAAGATTGTATACGTAATGTAGTTCTTGTTTTTCAACAAAATTTGAATACGTAGATATCTAGGTATAATATGAGCAAGTAGAGAGAGAGTAGATAGGCAGTAGACTAACGGCCGACAAACCTCCTTCAACGAGATATTCCACATTTGCGTAATTTTATGTAAAAAGGAAAAGTAGTACGAGGCGTGAATATACATATCTATATATACTTTCCTGCATCGCTCCTTTCTCTCTTCTCTATTTTTCTCTCTTTTTTTTTTTCTTTTTCTTTTTTTTATCATACTACGACGAGTTAATTTTCCGCTGTCAGAGAGCGACGATTTTATGAATACACATAGCGGACCGTTAACACGAAACTACTTTAAACTTGAACTGAAATATATTTTATTGGTGCCGACTCAACTTCTGCAGTAGTTCATGCCTAGATAATATATTATATACCTACGTCTAAAATTTTATTCTACTTTTTTTCTTCTTTCTACAATTCTTACGCTATGCATATAATATAGTATCGTAACTCGCACTATCTAACAATTGAATTGAAATTACGTATCTAGGGGTAGTTTCTTTGTTTTCGTTTTTTTTTCTCCAAATCTACAAAAATTTTGCACGAAAAATTTATCGTTTCTTTAACAATTCCGTTTTTTTATTTATTTATTTTTTTTAATTTTTTTTGTTGAATTTTTTTTTTCCCCATTTCTTTCTTCTTATTTTCTTTTTTCCTCGACGCGGTAATATATTTCACGTTACGTTCAGAACTCTAAGAGGGGTAGGGGTAGGTGGCTGGATACGAATACTGTAGGGTTTTCCCCTGAGCTGAAGAACCCCTTCAAGATGATGGAGGGACACCCTCCGAAATGAATACTCGAGATCTCGTTGACCTTGGACCAAGATCCAAGATCCAGAATCCAGAATCCAGAAACCAGAAACCGGGAACCAGGAGCTTCACTATTATACCTACGTCGGGGGCAACTCCTATCATGCAAATTCTACTGATGGGATAGAATACCTACCATCCCCTACCCTAACACTATGATATATCCACGCATCTCTGTATATGTCTAAGCATAATAGTGTTGCATGAAATCCCCCTAACTCCTATCCACGTAACACCGGCATTAACTCACTCTCCATGATCCTCGTATATAGCCTACGGTTAAATCCGTACATATACTCCACAAGTACCTATCATTACTTAACAGTATATATATATATATATATCGGAAGTAGACGTCTGAAGGCACGTTGTAATCAGTCATTATTTAGCAACTCTGATTAACAATGCCTGGCGTTAAGCCATCAGTCATTTTTCAGTCGTGTAAGTCATGAGGTACGTAGAGAAAGAAAGGAAGGAAGGAAATGAGACTTGTTTTTCTGACGATGATGACGTATGGGAAGAAATTAACTGACGAGAAAGTATATCTCTGATTTTGTACATATATCGTTTTATAGATTTTAGCGGATTTCATTCTTACGCTAGTAGGTATATACTATTTCTGACAAGAACCCAGCGATACTATGTTCACATGGAGGTAATATACCGGAATACATGGCCGAGTGCAGGATAAAATTTGAAGTAAAAATCTTCCGTTGAAAGCTATCGCACCCAAGATTCCCCTGGGACGATGCGGATAGTGGAGTGCATTAAGCAAATAACGACCCGAAACCGTATTCTATAGAAGTCTATGTGTGTATGACGAGAACCAGCGAAAACTACTGAAGCGAAAATTCCGCCACAATCATCCCCTGTCTAAAGCATCCCAGAATCCTAGTATATACGTAGACTAAATAACGTATACTTTTTTTTTTAAGTACAATCACGCACCTACACATTATTTTTTTACCCCGTTTTTTTTTTTTTTCACTCTTACCATTTAATGGAAAAAGAACGGGGCCGGTGAATGGTGGGTAGAGAAATCGATTGGGAATAAATTTCAGCTTTTTACCCAGACTTCTTTTTTATTTTATTTTTATTTTATTTTTCGGTCGTTTTTCTACTTTTATTCTATCGGACGCCGTTAATATAATCCCTGGCGTTATCGGTCGTGTAAATTCGTTGCGGATTGATATATTCGACCCTTGACCCTCCGTATAGGTCCGTACAGGTAATTCGGAGATATCGTTACGTACGTGTGTCAATTTTCGCGATAATTCAACGGTTTAGTAAGCGTATACACATACCTAGGGAAAACTCTGAGCTTGTTCTCATTCGTAGAATAATTCTCGGACTATGCCACTGCCAGGTATCAAAACCGATCTGTGTATAACTATACGAGATGATAGCAGACTTCCTGCCTTCTATTTCAACCACCTGAACCGCTATGCCCGAGGCTAGATTTGAACAGACGAAATTGCGCAGAAATTAGAGCTCTTGTTTTCATAACATGCGGTGTGGATTTTTCGCGAACAAAATATTGGAGAGTAAAATTTGTTGACCCTGTATAGAATATAAGAATTGAAAAATTCATCAGGTCTTACTATTCGAATTATGTGATATGGTGTTTTTATTATCATGAAGAAAATTCATTTGGTAATGAAATAAAATTGTTCAACAACGATTTTGCGGCTAGCTTGTATATTCCTAAAGGTTGTTTCATGTCGTGGAGGAAATTGTCCCTCGTAGTTAGTACCTTTGTATAGGTACCTACTGGTCGCGGTTGGGGTAAAAGAGCCAGGGATTTGTCTCGCCACAATGGGCTTTTTCGGAGATAAATTGTTCATGTAAGATTCCGAGATACCTAACTCTCGACATTCTGGATTCCGGTGCTATGCCTTAACGAATATACAAAAGACTATTTTCGAAATTAGCTATCTCAGCCTTCTCCTTCTCTCTCCGTTCCTTTATCCTTATATTTTCAGGCGCGAACACACTCTACGGAATTTTATAATTAATTTCACATTGTCTTAGCCTGTAAGCTGGTTTCAGTAATCATTGAATTATTCTAGCCAGAACTGAAAGTACGGAAATATATTTTCTTGCTCAATTCTCTGTCTCGTTATTTGATAAGGAATTGAATTTCTGTTTCAGGAACCCCATCGACTCCAATCATGCCGAATGGGGGGCCAGGGACACCATCTTCGAAAGCGAAGGTACGTTTGGATAGTCCTTTGTTATATGATGAAAAAATTATTGAATACGATCCCTAGTTCGTTGGTTAAAACATCTTTATAGGGGTTCTGTTTAAACGTTTGAAAAATAAGCGGTGAAATTTCACTTTCCCCGTAAGATCTAGTTTCGTTCGGTACAATTCACCCTCTCTTCAGCATCATGACTGCAGAAGAGTAATTCCACCGGAATGATAAACGATGAACACGAGAGTTTAGACTCTTGGCTTCGTTCACGGTTCGTCTAACACTGCTGCTGTACGTTCACAGTGAACAACAGAGGCTGCATGATACGGGGGTGGGTATTTCCTGAGAATTATCAACGCTAGAGGCTATCCTCATCCCCATTTTTAACTCGGGGTATAATATATAGATAGACGTAGAAAAGAAATTTGAATTTTTCTTACAGAACGAAATTCAGAATATAAGGGATGAAAAGTGTTCTCCGTTTCTCATTCCTATTTTATACGCGTTCTTTACACTCCGACGATTTCGACGGCCGGTTTGTAACCCCCTTAATCGTATTTTGGAGGGTGTCGAAGACAAGGAAAAAATATGTTTAAGTAATAGAATTAATTCATTAATTTCACCTGCTTATAATATAATATTCGCGCAAGTGCTTCTTGAGAACGAAATAATCCGCGATAAGGGCTGTTTGATAATTTTGAAACGGATCAAAGGGGGATAGAATGGTATCGTTAAAAATGTCATGAAACTGCGACGTACAGAGATTTATGTATTCTTCGGTATTTTTTCCTCTTCTCGTGTTCGCTTCTTTCTTGTGTTCTCTACTTCGTTTCTTCTCTTTTATCGGGGAAAAAACCGACCCGATACAAAAGAGTAGAAATCGCATTTTGTCTTTTCTGTGTATATAAGACCCGTATATTATACTCTGTTATCTTCTTTGCTTTTATATGTTACAGGAGAAACTCATGTTGCGGACTAAGGTCGTAGTCGCGTTATACCCTTTCCGAGCTATCGAAGAAGGCGACTTGTCCCTCGAGAAGGTACGTGGCGTATAGAGTAGAAAAATACAACGAAATATATCCTCGATCCTCGAGCACCTTATTCGGCATTGTGTCCCCCATTCATTCATTCATTCATTCATTCTCTTCCCTATTCGACTCAGATATTCTACCCTGTATGGGAAAAAGTTGTTTAAAAAACCAACCAGCTCATCCTTTACTAAGCGATCATTCCCAGGCCGCAGATTTCGGTGGGAAAATTTCACTCTGGTCAAATTCAGCCCTATTTTATATTTCCCTATTATCATCATCGCTATTATTGTAAATGCAGTACTTCAAGAGTCTCGGGAATTCATTTTGAATATATTATTATAAATATTTTAGTCTCGGCTCGTTTTTTTTTTTTTTTTTCTTTACTCTTTTATAACTTTTCAAGCTGGTCCTTTCGACACTTTGGGGACCGCCTCTTTAAAAATCGCGAAATCCCTTAGTTCCTATACACGAAGAAAACGTACAGAGAGGAAAAAAAAAAAAAGGGATCCGTCGACATTAATTTTTCCCTACTCTACAGGGACGCTGATATTGGCGTAATAAGTCACCGAAACTGTGGACTTGACGTTCACGAGCCCATTAAGAATTTTTATTTTATATTATACCTCCTTAAGCGGCATTATAATACCTCGCTTCGTGAGGTTGAAATTGTTGTGGCTTTTTCATCATTCAACTTATATGCATGTAGAAATATATAAAATGAGATTAAAATTCGTTAAATTTATTCTTCTGTGAAATATTCGCATTTATAATATATAGAAGATATTTGGAAAGTGATTTCTATAGAGCGTTTGAATTTCCGCTTCTAATGCATCGCCGCATGCTCGGTTCTGTATAAATGATTACTTGACTAATTAACCCAATTAATTTGAGCCCCCTGCAACGTGCCATTCCAGATATTCTCTCAACCCTTTGTAATTCTAGCCGAGCAGTTCATAATAATTATGATTTTAGGGAGCGGAATACGAAGTGTTGGATGATTCTCAAGAGCACTGGTGGAAAGTCAAAGACGAGCATGGGTAAGAACTTTGGATTTACTCGCACGTACAAAGTTATAATGACGTCGTTTTAATCTCACCTAGTACCTCGCGCCTCGAACCACTTATATGTAGAAAACATGAAAACTGCAGAGTCGTTATATTGTCGCAAAAAAGTGCTTAGAAATATAGAAAAAGGAGAAAAAACGAGAACAAGAAAAAGACTTTGGAAGTAAACGCACGTGAAAGGGATCGTGAAAATGTATAAGAAAAAGAAAGAGAAGAAAAAAGAAAAAAGAAAAAAGCATGAAAACTGGTAAAATTCGTCAAGTTTCACTTACGTCTATTCACAGAAATTTTCTCTTACTTAAATACAATTAGTAGAAAATTTAACTCATGAACTGAGAGCTTTCAAAGTAGGTACGTGCGTAATCAATTATTTCAACCCCGACGGAAACTCGGACCGCCATGTCCGGCCCAGATAGAATTAAATTTAGACACTGTCCTGACTCGGTCTTGTCAATCCTTTAGCGGTCCTTTCCGACCTCTGCTAATGGATTTCGTATAGAATGCAAGGAATATTATAATTTCACCTGAAAATTGAGAGATTTCACTTCTCGTAGAAATGAATAATTAAAATCACAATATTAAAAGGAATAGAACGATTGCTCTTTTAATTAAAAAGAGAAGAGAGATTCCCTGCATCGGGAGAGACAGAAGATTAATCTATTTTTATTTATTTTTTTCTTCTTCATTCAACACATGAATGAATGTTTTTTTGTTTTTTTTTTTTGTTTTCTCTCTTCTTTTTTTTATTCAACCCGTAAGTACGAGAGGCAAAAGCGCTGCTCATAATTGTCAGTAATTTCTATGACATCTTTGTGTGGAACTTGTCGAGTACGGGTGTCGCCTATGTGCGACATTTAAATCGCAAAAAGCTCCTCTTCAACCCTTTGGCAATTCCCTGAATGTTTACCTCGCGCAAAATGAACCTTTTCATTAAATTCTTGAAAATCGTGACGCGTGTTAAAGGGGCTGACAACTAGAGCAGCGATATTATCACACAACTCGAGTCCCCTCGCTCTAGTAATTGATAAAAGCAATCTTTTTCGACCGACATTTTTCCGCCCTCTATTAATACGGGTATAATCCATCTCGACGAGGTTACATTTCAGAAACGCACTTCTCTAGTTCGAATAAAGAAGGAAACCTTCTTTCATTATATTTGCATACAATTTCTACACAGGATTTGACAAGTTTTAATCAATCACTTTGAAACACAGACGATAAAGTTTAAAACCGTTTAATTAATAAGTTAATTAAAATATTCAAAGAACGAAGGGTTAGAAAATTGTTAGAAACATCCCTCAATGTGGGAATTCGAGCTAACTTCATCCATGCAATGCCCTTGATTATAAACGGCCCAAGCCTTCCATCCGTCGCCTTGTGATTGCTGATGTTCTTTCAATATATGATGGACGCATTTCACGGCATTTGCCAAATTTTCACCGCGTACTTCTTCCGCTGAATAGCCACAGTCACCGCCAGGAGAATCTCTGCCGACCCAATATTTGTCACTTATTTGCCAGAGACCGTGATCCCAAGATCCGTCGCCGTTTTCTTTATTAATGGCGTCCGAATTCAGGCTCGATTCGTAGTACGCGATGCAAACCCAATTTCCCACATCTCCTTGCGGGATACCTTGGTTTAACAATTCGTGAGCTATTGTTGTATATACCTTCGCGGTTATCGAATCGATCAAACAAACCGTGAGCACAATCGCGAAGAATGATTTAGCTTCGACTTATGCCATGTCGATTAAATGGCATTGATCGCGGAAATATTTTGCTGCTTTATTTTTCTTTTCTTTCTTCAGAAAATTTGTGAAAATATTTTAGAAATTTTGAATTTTATTGGATCATATAAGAGCTACACACTCCTTCACTTGGATCTCTCCCAACGTATCGGACTTCGAACTTGATGTACGCGGCTTCTGAAATGAACAATCGGTTTTATAATATGCGATTAAATTTTAACGGACGTTTTAATGCGGCGAAAAAATTGGCTCGTTGATAAATTCGACACACTTATTGTTAGATTGTTTTTAGTGTTATATACTACGCCGTTTTCTATGGTTGTAATATCTAATCGCGAAGACTGGAGGACCTTGCATCCCGATATTAAGCGTTGAACGATAATTCGTTAGGCGCGAAGTTCAGAACGGATAAGACGGATAAGACGCGATCATTCCTCATTTTCATTTCATTTCAGATTAATCGGCTACATTCCGAGCAACTACGTCAAGGAAAAGGAGCTCTTGGGTCTCCAGAAATACGAGTGAGTATGACTAAAATTGAGAATCGTTAAACTGGACTATGAGTCTTTCTCCTCGAATGGTTTTCGCGATTTTACCATTTCTGGATCGAACTGTATACGCGCAATATTTATGCCTACACCTATACGTTAGTTAGAAGAAAAAAAAGGAAAATAAAATCTCAACATCAACTCGAGCCGGATTAAATGGTTTGAAACGCGAACAATAGGCGATACTCTTATCGCTTATATACAGAACTCAGCTATCGAACGTTGGAAACTGTAACTGATGTACATATATGGAAATGATATATCGAAGCGGGGTGATTTATCATCGGAAAATCACCGCCCCTCCGTTCTTTTTTATTCCCATTTCATCCAGCCTACTTTTATACACAACGCTATTTGTTAAGCGCAGAAATTCGGGGCTGATTTCTTCCGATTTATCTCCGTGAAGAAACCTTCGAGTCTCATCCTCGACCATAATATTTCCTTCCTCTTCCTTCTCCTCAAAAAATTTCCGGGTATAAATAAAAATTTAAAAATCAATAATTAAAACACTAAATTCCGAGATATTAATTAAACCGTTTGAAAAAAATTCAAAAACACTCTCTCTGCTCGTTTGCGCAATCTTCACCGCCTACACCGGTAATTATCTCGAATTAACATCCCTTTGGTATCCTTTCAGGTGGTACGTAGGCGACATGTCGCGTCAAAGGGCAGAGTCTTTGCTCAAACAAGAAGACAAGGAGGGGTGCTTTGTCGTACGAAATTCTTCCACCAAGGGACTCTACACATTGTCTTTGTACACAAAAGTGTAAGATTGATATGTTTGATATGAATGTTGAACGAATTATCATAAGTCCTGTGACAAAGGGAGGCTTCTCCCTTGTACATCTGTTAGCGAAAGGGGCTCAATCTGTTTTTTGATTCTCCAAATCTCTTTATTCCAGTCCTCATGCCCACGTCAAACATTACCACATAAAACAGAACACCAGAGGAGAGTTTTACCTGTCTGAAAAACACTGCTGCAACTCCATTCCCGACCTCGTCAATTACCACAGGCACAACAGCGGCGGACTTGCTAGCAGGCTGAAAACCAGTCCTTGCGATCGTCCTGTTCCACCGACGGCTGGTCTCAGCCATGGTGAGTCTCTGGTTCAATGAAATAAATAAACCGACCAAGAATCCATCCGCTTTTCTATTCTCTGATCAATCTATGACTTGTCTTGTTTGTGGTAGAAACGGCAGACTCATTTGACTATTCTTGTTCATTCCTACAGATAAATGGGAAATAGATCACACAGAATTACACCTGTTCGAGGAATTGGGATCCGGACAATTCGGCGTAGTCCAAAGAGGCAAATGGCGCGGTTCCATAGATGTGGCTGTGAAAATGATGAAGGAGGGTACCATGTCCGAGGACGATTTTATCGAGGAAGCTAAAGTCATGACGTGAGTTTTAAATTCCGGGATATTCATATTGAGACGAGACTATGCGATATTCTAGACTGCATATTTTATCCTTTTTATTTATTCTTCATTTTTTCTTTCTATACATTTTCCAGTAAACTACAACATCAGAACTTGGTACAGTTGTACGGTGTCTGCAGTAAACACAGGCCAATTTATATAGTAACTGAATACATGCGGCATGGATCGCTGCTAAACTACCTCCGCCGTAACGAAACTTCTCTGGGAGCGAACGTCGGCTTGTTACTAGACATGTGCATACAGGTGAATTAGTTATGTACATCAAACTGTGTAATTGATTAATCGAAAATTTGTTGCCTGAATAAGTAATGAACAAAGTACAAACGCCGAGTTCTTTCCATTTAATGAAACTTTATCATCGACAGGATTATTTCATTGGGGTAAAGAGCATTTGAAATATTTTTATTCCAGGTCTGCAAGGGTATGGCGTATCTAGAAAGGCACAATTACATCCACAGGGATCTCGCGGCTCGTAACTGTCTCGTCGGATCTGAACACGTTGTCAAAGTTGCTGACTTTGGCCTAGCCAGGTAATTCCCGAATAATTTCACGATTTTTTCTCGCCGTTATTAAGGATTCGTGATTATTATTCTTCTCCAAACGCAGGTATGTGCTCGACGACCAATACACTAGCAGCGGAGGCACGAAATTCCCAATAAAATGGGCGCCACCTGAAGTTTTGAACTACACACGGTTCAGTTCAAAGTCTGATGTATGGGCGTACGGAGTCCTGATGTGGGAAGTCTTCACCTGTGGCAAAATGCCCTATGGCAGACTAAAGAATACCGAAGTTGTCGATCGTGTCCAGCGGGGAATAGTCCTAGAAAAACCTAAAGCCTGCTTCAAAGAAGTTTACGACGTAATGTCAATTTTCGATGCTTTTTGTTTTTCTAATTCCTTCTGGGACTCGATTGGATCTTACAAATCTATTCTATTCATTACAGGTAATGAGAAATTGCTGGTCCCATTGTCCGGATGCCAGACCTTCTTTCCGTCATCTCAAGGAACAGCTGATCAACGTCTCTCAGGGCTTGCTCAATGATTGACTCAACCTTTTGCGGTGTATGCGCCTGTCCTCGCCATCAAACCAATCTATTCTCGCACCAAAATCACCGTCGCTTGGCCGATCCCCATCCATATTGCCTTCGTCGAATACTTCATACAATTCCGCAACGCTGCCCGCCTCGCATAAGATACGGGGACCAGCATCGCTACCTTCTTCAGCTGGGTCCGTAGTTCCTTTATCATCGTCATCGCCTAAATTAAAAAGAGGTGGCTCATCCTCGCCAAGTACACCTGGTCATCTGGCTAGTCAGCCATCGTCTAGCTCATCCGACGTATGCGACATATGCAGTTCCTACGGTCATCCGTGGATCGAGATATGCAAAGCTATACGTGCCACTCGTGGCAAATGAGTTTATATGTATTGTTTCAACCTATTATCCTATTGCTTACTCTCTGGGAAAGAAAATTTTAGAATTTAATTCATAGTAGATCGTAAAAGAAGGAGAAGAAGAGAATCTCATTGTGTATTTGAGGAAAAGAAACAAAAACGAAAAGCTAGTCTTCGTCGAGATCGTATGATAGAAGATTCCTGACAGAAATCAAATTCTGTCCAAGAAAAAGAGAGAAAACATACCCTGTTTAAAAAAAAATCACTCAGCAAATTGCCGATTTAGTTAATTAATAACGAAATGGGACAGGCCCCGCTTAAGCCTTGATTAAAATTAGTAAATTATTAATCTTATGAAAGAGAGGAATTGGCGTTTATCAAGGTTTTATTCGTGAGGATTTAGTTGATTATTTTTGTCGGGGTATAGGAGAGAGTTTTTATAATAATGAATTGTTAGAGGAGGAGTAGCTTTTTATTCTAATATACGACTGATACTTGACCCCGAGAGTAGCAGCTTGATAATACATAATTATTGTTCCTCGTGACACGACGGAGTGCATAATACGTTTATAATGTATACATTACTAATATGTTTGATATGTTTTTCTTTCCTTTCTTTTATATAATGTGCAATAATAAGTTTAAACAATAAATTCTAGATATTGGCCTTACTAAGCAACAGCTCCAGGTGCACGACCTAAATCTATACATAAAATACATGAATAATAATTATCTTATCTTGTCTTGTCTTGTCTTATCTTATCTTATCTTATCTTATCTTATCTTATCTTATCTATTACCATACCAAACATTTATACATACCCTAGGATATTAACATATATATTATATATTTAAAGAAATTCAATGAGTTTATAACATGGACCCTGTGAAGACAATATACGCAAGTCCTTACAGCATAAGCTAGTCGTTACTAATAATAGGAGCTAACAATGTGTACACTGCACGGCTCCGCCACGTTCCCCCTTGCATATCTGATATCTCTGATCGTGAATTTAGCGAATGCGTTTCATCGTGTGAATAAACAATAACTTATATTGTTGTTCAATTTATATTGAAAATAATCAGTTTATAGGTATGAGCATGCAGTAGTTTAACTGTATGATCTTGAAGCGTACATTTCTAACAACAATAGAGAGAAAAAGAGAAAACCACTTAGCTTGTATGTTATAGAAAGGTTGAGAGGATATGATAAGTATATATTATTATTTCGCGTAATTATGTATCCTGATGTAGTCTTTGTTACTATTTTTTAAATCAACATAGTTGAACTCTCAATCTCGTATGATATTTTTCAATCCTAATTATGATAATAACGATATAAGATCTATAATTCATCATTTTATAAATATCTCAGTTATATTGCGGAACGTTTTAGTTCTGAAATTTTCATCATTTAATATCATTTATTATTAATTATTATCTATTTATATAAAAGATATTCTACTGCGTCTTCCGTAAATGAAAAGAAAAAGAAAAATTATAAAAAAATTAATAATAAAAAAAAAAAACTACTAAAAAAAAAAGGTTTCTGGCTTCAAGCGAATTGAGTTAACATCTCATTTCGACTTGAGTGGCTGTCCCGCGTTGTACGATATACTATGCAAATGAACTCTTTATATTAAAGGGACCAGCTGACATTAATTTCTATTTCGTTGTATACTTTCTTTCATTATTTCTTTTTTGTTTTTTTTTTTTTCAAACATTCATTATTATACTTTTAGATAGCTTAGGCCGAAGCAGTTTTCGTCGTGTCCTTATTTGTATTTTATTGTGATTAGATGAAACTTTAAATGATCATTGTTAAAATACATAATATGTATTTAAGTAAAGTAACTGTAGTAGTGTATATATACGTATGATAGGTTTATGGACTGGATACGGAATTTCAATTAAACGGGAATTCATGAGTTTATGTATTTTTTTTTCTTCTTTCTTTACTTTTATACGTGAATTCAAGTCGGGAACAATCGATCTATTACAAGTTACTCATTCAGTGTATTTGAGACCAAGCTATTGGAAGGAAGTTCATTGATACTGTATCTGGATCTACAGCAGTCGGTAGAATTACGTTATGAAATATATTCGGTGCCAATGTAAAGCGTATAAGATTCTGTTATATTATTGTTGATAAAAATACGAAAAACTCGTTAAAGAAATGAATTTAGAGTGTAATTCTGTTTTTTGGTATTCAGACAAAAAATAAATAAAAAAATTTCTAATCGCGTGCACCACATATTATATTTTGAAATAAATATTAAAAGAAATAAAGAGACACACAAAAAAAAAAAGAACGAATAAATAAAAGTAAATGAATAAAATAACGTTGGAAAAAATTATAATAAATACGTATATTTCTCGTGAAATACTAGCTACCTTGTCAGATAGATTGATTAGAAGTTACATCTACGAGTCGTTAGTATAATATACCAGATTATGTCTTTACATGATGTATTTATACAATTATTATACTATCTTTGTTATATTGTTGGAGATTAATTAATTATTAACAACGTATTTATATCTACAACGTAAAAGACGGAAAAGAATAATAAATAAAAAAAATAATAATAATAGGAAGTGTGCCAATTTTGAGGCAGTATTCTAATGGCTGTTACACCGCATTCTACCGTTTTATTCATTATAATTTACATACATAATTATAAACGATCTGTATTAATAAAGATTTAGATTGTTTTTTCTCTGTTTCTTTATTTTTTTTATTTTTTTTCTCTTGATTCATTCGGCCAAACGATAAAAAGAGAATTGTTGAATGACTTGTGAACTGGGAATACAATAATGAAAATCTGATTATTCACGAACTTTCTGTAGGATTTATGAATAAATATCTAAGTCTTAGATTGAAATATTTAGAATGAACATGAGAATGAAAAAAAAAAAAACTAAATAAATCTGATGTAGGCTGTATTAACTGATGATGATAGAGAGTAATCACCGACCTTGGAATTCATACCAAGCGTATATTAGGTATTCCGATAAGTCAGAAGAAAATAATAATTATTTTTCTTTAAATATCAGTGGTTGTATGCATGTTAAAGAATAAATAATAAATTTTGTATACAAGAATGATTAAGATTAATTTTTATCATAAACTAAACTATACGAACTGCCATGTTCATTTTATGTGATAAAAGTCTAGGTACCATCGTTTTATTTCTCATCTGGTAACAGTATATAATTATAATGATATAACGATGACCATTACTTTATTTTTTATTTTTTTTATTTTATTTTTTTGCTTTCGTTACAATTACAGACAGAAAATTGTACAGTGAATTATTTTCAATACAAAAATAAAAAAAAAGAAGGATGAGAAAATAGAAGAAGAAAAAAAAAAAAAAATTTGCACCTGGACTTTGTGATTAAAGAAGAAAAAACGAAAGATAAATAGAATGCTTCTCATCTGACTGTTATTAATAATAATCTCTCTCAAATTTCTCAACAATAGAAACAGTATACATATATTATTACAAACATCATCTCATTATCGAATACCAGCACATTGGTCCAAGTGCGTATTATGACACAAGGGGGTTTTATCGATCAAAACTTTAGCGTTTCTAATTTACATTTAGATTTATATTAATTAAACCGTAAAGAGGAGTGGTTTTATTTTTCGAAAATGTACAGCAACAAAATTTCTTCGATTCATAATCGGTGTGTTATTACGTATTTAAAAAAAAAAAAAAGGAGGTAAAGGTACCGACGATGTATGATCCCTTTGGAAGATGAATATAAAATATTGATACATCTATATTATTGATCTGAAATATTGCACTTAGGTAATGTATTATTAGCTCCCTTAATTAAATTGATAAAGATACTCAACCCTATAGCTGGATTAAAGTGTGTATCATTGTATAATAATAATATTAATAATAATAATAATAATAATAATAATAATAGATAAACAGTAATTTTATATAATTGCCAAATATGCCGAATATAATGCAATTATTAGCTGTACTAAGCATTTATACAAAATGATGAGAAAAATGAATAAAAATAAAAGTAAAAAATAAAAATAAATCTATATACTTTAATATAATGAGCATTATTATACTGCATCAAGTTTTGTATGAATTCATTATGATATATACATATAAGTAAGATTTATATATATATATTAGTGAATGTTTATTGTATGTATACAAGCCATGCTCAAGTCGAGAAGTATGTAACGCGAGTAAACTCGAACACCATAAATATGTCATAGCGCATTTAAGATTACTATCATATTTACTTCCTATATTCTCAATAAAAATTACGTTAATATACTTTGTGAGAGAAAGAGAATAGGAGCGAAAAGAGAAAAGAGAAGAAGAGAAGAAGAGGAGAAAAAAAATAAAATAAACTTAAATAAATAAATAAACAATTGTAATAGGCTGCTTGTATGTAATAAACTAATTGATAGTACTAGCATAATTTTCATTCTTGTAAATATCTATATATTATCGCATTATATTGAAAGAAAGACGAAGATTAAGAAGGAGCTAGAAATCAAGATGACGATGACGAAGGAAAAAGAAAATCTCATGCTATGTGTAAAGAAAAATCACCAATTTCATTATCGTAATTATATATTATTCAATTGTATTAGCAATACAGTATATTTACCGGATTCGTTGAATCTGCTGAAAATACAGCATGGTGTATAGCTACTGCGCGTATACCAGGTAAATAATAAAAGGTATCAATAATTTGAATCGTATTTTATTCAGTTATTTATTTATACCTCATAGTGAACTTTGGATACTGCATTTCTTTAACCATCAAGCTGAATGCTCATAAATAAATGTACTTTTGAAATTTCAATAATAATGAGACCAACGGAAGACCAAATATTTGGAAAATTCTTACAGAACTGGAGTGACTGGTGAGGGCAGGTAGCATTCAAATTCACTATGACCAAATCTTTTTCAAAATCTCATTCCGAGTGCTATACATTTACTTATAGACTCGTCATACTTATTTCGTCAGAGAGGCGTATAAAAGGGGAAAAAAAAATCAGTCAGCTCAAATTATAGTAGGTACCTATACATGTAAATTTTTACCACTGTGGTTTCGCCTGACTAGGCAACTGCAAGGCAGATCTATCAATTTGGGTCAAAGTGTTGTTAGCAAAATAAAATGTTTCCAGGTTGGGAATTTCGGAGAATAATCCGTTTGGTAAAGTGTGAATTTTGTTGTTGGACAAATCGATTTTTCCCAAGGAGACGAGTCCTTCGAAAGCGCGATCTCTGATATCAGTAATCTCGTTGTAGCTGAGGTCTAGCACTTGCAGACTCCCCATAGCAGAAAAAACACTTGAAGGGATAACGGCGATTTGATTATGCTCAAGATGCAGATACCACATTTTATTCAATCCTGTGAACATGTTGGAATTTATTTCCGTCAAGCTATTGAAATCCAAGTAAAACATTTCCAATTCCCGTAGGTTTGCAAAAGACTCTGATGCAATGCTGGATATTTTATTGTTGCTTATGGATAAAAGTTTCAGCTGCGAAAGTCCGTGAAATGTAGTTCGGTTTATAACGGAAATATCGGTTCCCTCCAGGTACAAGGACTCCAACTCATGCAGCCCGTCGAAAGCCCCATCTCGAATATGGTTGATTCGGTTATTCATTAATTGCAAATACTTCAAATGCCGCGGACCCCCATTTGAATCGGGGAAGAAGAATTCAGATATTGGATTGGAATTAAGTTCCAGCGTATGCAAAGAATTGAGACCAATGAAATAGCTCGAATCGATGGAGAGAATTTGATTACCGCTAAGATGCAGGTATTCCAGATTTCGCAATCCTCCGAAGGTCTCAGGCTTTATTTCGATCAAATTGTTGAAGCTTAAATCCAGAAACAACAATCCCCCGAGGTTTGCAAAAGACCCGGATTCAATGCTGGCTATTCTATTATGCTGCAGCTCTAATTTTTCCAGCTCCGGAAGTCCGTGAAATGTGTTTCGATTGATCACAAATATGCGGTTGTACTTCAGCTCCAAAACCTTGACAATAGACAGCGCGTTAAAAACCCCATCTGGTATTTGACCGATCTTGTTACTATTTAATTTCAAAGTTTTGAGCTGAGTTAGTTCTTGAAATAAATCAGGAATCAGCTCCACGTCACTGTTTCTAATATCGAGATCGGTCAGTCTCGGTAATCCAGCAAATACTCCGGGTTCTAGACTCAGAGTTTGGTTTTCACAAATCAGATCCAAAGCTGTTATCGTAAGATTCTTGAAGGCCCCGCGTTCTATTGATGCTGAAGCGAAGTGCGGAATGGCAAGGTAATCTTCGTGATGACGTTCGGTTATTTCCGTTAAAACACCTCCAGTAAAACAAATATAAAATGAAATTGAACTCTCGCACGTAGTTTGTGTCTGAGCTAACGCCACAGCCAAAAAGAAGCTGCCAATTACCGCGGAGCAAAACATGATTAATTCGGTTGTGTTCGTTCTCTCGAACAGCCGAACTATTTATACCAGTCTCACGTATCGGGATATCATTTGAACCTTTAGCCTTTGCAGATATTGCCTGATGACTGCGAAATTGCATCTCCTTTCAGATACCGTTCATTTATCAAAAATATTGTTACACGAACTATTTCAACCTTTGACGTTAATCTACGTCCGGTACTCCTGTGTCACGTATGTACATACTACAGTGATTCTCTCATTCTGTTTGTCACCAGAAAACATCAACCTTCGAACTGTGTACTAATTAATAGTAGTAAATCCATAGAGGGATGAGAACGATACTAAAGGTCGAACGGTATCACTAATAGCCGTGTACATAATGTGCCCTAAGCTGTTATTCTCTTAGTCAAATTTGCGGAAAATACAATACGAGTCTGTCGGAACGCAAGTTATACAAGGAAAGCAGAGATAAATAGTCGGGATAGTATAGAAATCGATTGCCAACGAGAAAGTCATGTTTCGTTTCGTGGTGCTGGTGCTGGTGAATTTCCTCCTGGCTGTTGGTCTGGCCCAGCCAGGACCAATGTGTGATATTCGGCAAGGATCCTTTAGGCTGTGTGAATTCAGAGGTGATTTATTGAACGTAACGCAACTACGAGACGAATCTACGCTACGGATCTGCTGCTTGGTGTCAATCCAGCCTGGGGCTTTCAAAAATCTTTCGATCACGAGGCTAGATCTTGATCAAGGAGTCTTCGATTCGAATTTAAAACCCGGAATATTCTACGGACTGAAGAGATTGGAGACACTGAAAATTTTGAGGAATAGATACAACGTCAGACTAGTCCCTGATTTATTCAAGGAATTGTCTCAGCTACGGAAATTGTACTTGTCAGATAATCAAATCAACAACTTACCAGATGGGACTTTCAACGGACTGTCTGAGGTGACGTTGTTGGATCTACAGACAAACGAGATCCAGGCGATAAATCAGTACTCACTTTCTGGACTCTCAAAACTGGAGAATTTAGCGCTAGCTTCTAATAGAATAAATAGCATTTCTCTCGGATCTTTTGTGGAACTTGTAGAATTGAATGAACTCTCATTAAACGATAATAAGATATCGATAATAAGACCGAATACTTTCAACGGTTTGACTAAGCTGCAAAGCTTGCATCTGGAAAATAATCAACTGAGATCCCTTCCGCGAGGGGCATTCGAAGGATTGCCTCATCTGATCGAGTTAAATCTTCAATATAATGATATTGCAACGATTGATTCCGGCGCTTTTATTGGACTGGGCGAGCTGCTGATGTTGGACCTCGAGTGGAATCAGATTTCTAATATCGAGACTGGTGCATTCGCCGGGCTCTCGTCGGTGCAGTCAATTGACTTGAGTAATAACAGAATTCACACTTTACCAAATAAGTTATTCGCCGGACTTGACGGGCTAAACTCGCTATACGTGGGTCATAATCCATTGATTGAAATTAATCGAGCTAATGTTCAGTTGCGAAATTCCACTAAGGTTCTCTTCAACTAGTTCAATGACGATATTTTCATCCAGGCCGAATATTTTTCGAAATATCAGGAATATTTTTCGACTGAAATTTTTTGTGGAATAAATGTCGCACAGTTGGAAAGGTAGAAAGTAAAGAAGCAAATCATCATTGATATATCTCTGACTTTATTACTAGCATCTATACAATATTATTCATCATGTATCTAAAAATTAATTGCTGAAGAATTGATGCAATCGCATTCATTGTCGAAGCTATGAATAATTTGCAAATTGTAATTGATTAAAAAAAATATATATATACATTAAAAATAAATTGTCCGAGTATCTTTATTTGCTTCCCGGCATAAGAGTTATTATAAAATAAACCCCGTCCGTATTACAATAAGATCCTAATTAATGTAATAATATCTGGAATAAGAATTAGTCTAATAATATTACTACATTCGGAATATTTTTATCCAATCTCGTTAGCACTACCCCCATGTGTACCCTTTGACGCCACGCTGGCCACTGAGGGCACTGACCCCGTGGCAGGTGCTATTACTCAAGGTCAGTGTTTTTTGCCGGTAAGTAGTCCTAGCGGGACGACAAATGGTATCGCCATCTCGCGGTTGAATTGACTAACTACTCTTACCCGCGGACAAGGCAGGAAAGAATTTGAAATGCAGCGTCTTACTGCATCGATTGTTGAGCAGTAGCGACATCTGTTGCACTGCGTCGTCACTATTTCACCCGCTAAACGAACGGTTTCAAACTCACAGGATAAAGAGAATAGCAGACTTTTATTCATCCATTTTATTCGGTCCTGGACAATCCTCGAAATTCGTCCTACTCCGTACAGATAGAATAAAATTATATTATGCTCATTTTACAGAATGAGGATACAGACATAAATGAATTTTTCAAAAACTTCAATGTTAATAATTGTATACTTCTTGTTCTTGTAAGGATATTATAATGAATGTATGACAATTATTGGGTATCGCGTTTTCACAGCGTTAAGCAAGAAAGAAAAGTAAAGAATATCATTCAAAGTATAATTGTGAATGATATAATTCGGCTCTTTTTCAAATTACTTCACGCTTTATCATAGCATGCACAAGCTATTCCATAGCATTGGTGAAGTCATCTGCATCCAGGCATCCGTTAAAAAAGAAAAAAATCGTACTTCATAAAGTCCCGAAACTTATTCAGCAAAAAAATTCTCTCTGTCAACTGTTTGAATATTCCGGATGAGTGACATGCGAAATGTATGAAGAAGATATACGTTCGTGGAAGAAAGGGAGTCACGGGTCCTAAAGGAACCGTTAAATGATAAATTCAAATAAGAAGAATAAGAAGGAACATTCATATCCACTAATCGCTTCGACGCATTCAAGATGGAGTATAAAATCCAAGTTTCGAGGCGTCGCGTCGGGACGGGTATATATTCATAAGGTGCAAACTCGCCGGACCGGTTGATCAAGTGACGGTGCACTAGCTGCAGGCCGGAGTTTGGAAACGCCTAATAACTTGGCACTGCCCCTAGCTGCATCCCTTAGACAAGTTGTAAGTTATAACGAACCAAGACCGGCGCGGTGTTTGGTTGTTGGCACAATAGAATGCAGAAGCGTCTCACCGGGCGGCGATCTCAGGATATATTGTAGACACAAAGAAATGGGTTTTAGGGCAGCTGGCTTCTCATAGGAGGAGCCGGTCTTAAAAATCTCCAATAAGAAGAAGGCGAGTGGTCCCGATGCGGTTGTGCCTTTGCCGAAAGGACCCACGGGTCCAGGAAAACAGTTTTTGGCTCCAATATGGAGGCCGGAACTCCATGGCCCATAGAATTCAAAGACACATCTACGCCCGTACGTTTCACGGTTAAATCAAATTTCAAAATGCCTATAAAAACTTGTTTGTATTCCCTGAAAACTCGAGGATGACTAATGTCCCCAATGCTGGAGCGAATTCTGAACCGAAATACGATCCCCGATGCGAAATTTGCTCAGTAGACTTTCGATCCTTTCGGACTGGCAAAATTGGAAGAAAATTTTGGAACTTTTTATACCAAGATTCGTGACGAAATTTCGTAGATTCAACCTCGCTGAATCCGAGATATACACGTTATAATAAAATTCGTGTACACAGCAGCAGCAGCAATAATACCTTTCGTCAAAGCGTCGCACGGATTATCTGAAAGGTTTTCGTATCTTTGTGGAAAAATAAAGTGTATTTAGTTGCTCGTTTCTTCGGCTAATACCTCTAAGTGCGGTGCAATAAAACGGGCAAACCCTGGCATGGTATGTCGGTATTCCAGGTTTTAAATGTCGAAAAATGAGAAGGTATGAGTACGGAGGCAGTGCGACGCAGTCTATCCGTACAGTATACACCATATTTTCTTTTTACTGCATAAGCCGAGCTACCTAGGCCTCTGCAGCAGTCCTTGTAATAAAGGATATAGTCTAGCTATGAACTGCAGCGAAGCCTGGCCGAAGTTCTGCAGCCGCGGTTCGGGGCGCAAGGAATCGGAGAATTATTTACCTGGGTGAAAGAAAAAAAACAGGTATGGCTATACGTGCGTACAAGAACTACAGCCATAATACCCATACCGACAAAGATTATAGAGACCATGAGGCAATAAAACGGACATTGTTTAAGAACGAATTGAAAAGACTCCGATTCTTCGACGTGAGCTGGAGGAGCGTTGTAAAATCCGAAACGTGGCCCGCCAGACCTACCCTGACTTAATCTCTCGGACCCGGAGACGCGGGCCCGATGATATTCGAAAATGGAACAAACTGAGTCGGGTATTCGCGCTGCAATGAAACAAGCCAAGAACCCCGTTACTGCTGTGCCTTTACCGAAAAATATGGAAGGAAGAACTCAGGCTGAAGTTTCTTTGAGCAAGAAGTTAGATTTATCGAAGCGGTGATATGCGAACGAGACTTGTTTATTGTCAAAGAGTGTAAAAATCTCGCTTTAAGTTAACCTTTGAGTATATTATAAATCACTTTGCGTCATACTTAATGATTGTTGTGACTGGAAAGTAGCCGCTGTGGCTAATGGCGTAAGGCCAGCCATTCAAGTTCCTGTTTGTCATTCTGCAGGATAGAAGTAAACGGCCTTGACTAGAGGCTAACTTGACAGGCTAATATAATGACTTTTCAGCGAGTGGCTGTTCCGCTGTTAGTCAATGGCGCAATTGTCACCGCAGGATCTTTCCCGGCGAAGAATAAGAGGATAAAGTAAAGAAAAGAAGAATTGCGGAATATAACAACCGGAAGTCCTCAGGAAGGAGTCGCGTGTCTACCTATACGTCGGAGAGGCCATAATTATAAGTACCTAATAGATTTGACGCGGAATATTTACGATTTGTTTATACGCCTTTATGCCCATGCATATGTATGTATGTATATATCTCTTTCGTGTATTTTATGCTATCCTATAAATACAAATATCTACTTATACGTAGTCGCCCGTATAACGGCTCCACGCCAGGCATCATCGTTGTAAAACTAAACGAGTGTACATTTTTCTCTTCGCGGGTGTAAGTTTTCGTTAGGTACTCAGACGTAATATATAGTGTGTATATATTCACATGAGAATATTCACGGTACCTGGGTATTATGAAGAATAGAGAATTACGCTATCTCGAAAAGACATCTCATCCAACGACAGTAGACGCGGCTTCAGACGCGTACCGCTTATCTTTTCATACACCTACCTGCTTCGCTAACACCTCCGTCTTCACGCATAACTCGACTTTTTATTTGTCAGTAAGTTTGTGAATTAAAATTAAAACTATTTACTAATTTCGGGCGAAATCGGTAGACTAGTTCGCTAGGGGATGAAAATACGGATTTTTAGAAAAGCGTTAATTTCTGAACAACCGTTCATCCGATTCAGGCGAAATTTGGCTCGTCGGTACTCATTGAGATGACGAATTTACTGCTCAATGAATTATACATTCAAATTTCGATTTTGCATAGCTTAATCCGATTTCTAAGAAAAATTTTGTTGACGTTAAAAAAAATTGTGTTTATTTTTTTAATACAGCGATACGATTTTCCCGCGATAACTCTCATAGTAGGCATTGTACCTAAATGCAAGAATTCTACATCCTAGTCCCAGGAACTTCGTATATCGAGAAGTAAACCCAGGATCTCGACTTTCTTATCGCACTTTTCACCTCCGCGTGGGAAATACGCGATAGAGAAGAAACAAACGGTATACGACCCACTCCAGCCTTAAGTCATCTCCTAAAACTCGTATATTAATTATAAACCATCCGAAATAATTACCCCGCGGAATATAATTCCATGCATAATCGAACTCTTCGAGCAATTCGTATAAAATTGAAACGGAATCACATCTCGCAGGATGGTTTTGGCAATAGCGATCTCCCGGGCTTCCAGGTAGACACTAGGCGGACATATTAAATGATAAATTGTAGTCGTTAGTGGAAAGAGCGGCTCATCTCATCCCCCGCATCTAATGATAATATCCGGCAATTATCTCGGCGGTCCATTACATCAAGCTCGGTGGTCGTAGCTGATGTTCTTCGCAGTTAAACCTCCACTCAACGAACTCTCCGGCTCTCCAGCTCTCCAGCTCTTGTTAGATAGCACACCTACCCGAAGCCGGGCTTTTAGCCACTAATTTTATGTAAAGTTATGATAGCTTCCAAGCTCTGCACTCCGGTACCATACAGTTTTACCCAACGGTGTTGTAAGCTCAGATTCGCACGGCAAAATCCGAGAGACACTTGCAGCCTACGCGAAGGAGCTGTATAACTATATATGCACATGTATACACCGCATGCCTGTATTTTATATGTATGCGTATGTATCCTTCCGCCATTTTACATACTGGCTAGTAAATAGAAAAAAATCTGCAAGATCCGAAGCTCTGTGGATCCACATCAGATTTTGCGGAGATATTACAAAGTCATTCGAATTGTGGATTCTTCTTTCTCGTTTTCTTTTCGCTTTTCTAACCAAGATAATAATAACGATAATCCGAGATCTGAGATACTGTGGTTTGAAATATATGGTGCCTGCAGCGTGAAGATTATGCGGGACTTCGGATTCTCATCGGGAATATAGGCGGGATACGTACGAGTTTGGCCTGCAGGCCTGAGACTCGACTCGAGGGTTTATGGTCGTGTAATAAAAAAATAGAAATAGAAAACAACTTTACAGTCTGATCATTAAACCCGGTTGAACGGGCAACGAAGATGTCCGCCAATTAATGGCCGTCGAGTTGAAACCGCTGCAATGCGTGCGCGTATACATGTACCTGTCTATTCACAAACGTGAGATTAATGCATGGAATCAATGTGGGTAGGCATAAGATGTGAATACGCAGTAAATCCTGAAGTAGGTATATCAGCCGTGCATGGGAAATAATCGCAGGGAATTATTCGAAGTAGATCCGAGCGGTGAAAATGAATGAAATAAAAACCGCAACGATGCATCAAAAATTTCTATGAGAAGGGGTATGAAAACAGGACGAATCTAGCGATTTCTGAACATTCTGTTACGTCGAAATTTGGGAGAAGAAGGACGCGGATACTCCTGTCTCAGAAATATGGCGTAATAACGTATATTGGACTTTGAGATGTGACTAATTGGCATTTAAACGGATTATGGATCCGAAATAATGTTGTCATAACCATTTAAAGCCAATGAAATTACGGTAGCTCGAGCTGTGTTTATACAAGGTACATTCCGCGGTGGATTTAAACAAACGATGGACCACAGGTCCCGGACACACAGGGTTGGAAAAGGGCGCGAAAAGGAATCCTAATTATTACGATCTATAAGAGTGTGTTTGTACAATATGGGCACAGGTATGCACACGGATGGATCTGCCTATGTATAAATAACAGACACACATGTATACGGACTTAGAACGTAAGATGGAGCCTAGCCAAAAGATATAAAGAGCTAGCAGCTAGCGAGCGTTATGGGGAACGTTTATTGTCCTTATGGGTGGACCGATGTTATTTTTATAGGTGACAATAAATTTTTACTTTATTCATGACACTGGGTATATATATATATATATATTTATTTATACCGACCGTTTCAATTTATTCTATACACCGCTAGTTGTAGTTTTTTAGAGAACGCGTGAGATATTGTGATTTAGCCCATTTCGATTAATCGTCATCGAAATCCGGGGAGAAAACTATGTCGGGTATTTAGATTCTGTGAAAATTGACGTGTTACAAAAATCGAGTAAAAAGAATGGTGACATCAAGATGCCGAATGAAATATTAACGACGATATTATGATACAAACAGTTAGCGATCTATAATGTAATTTATACATAGAACCCGGGAACGATATCTTGTGTTATATAGGTTCGTAAATTTTGAGCGAGAACGCGCTGTTGGAATTTTTTTTATATATGGCGTCGAGGATCCTTGGGCTTAATTAATAAATTCACATATATTATCAATTATGAAAGGTTGCGGGGATCGGATGACGAAGAATTTTAACACACGATTTCTCTCCGTTCCAACATTTGTTATACAATTATCGCATCAATCAAGAAATACGTCGTGTCTGAGAAAGATTATTTATTCATATCGTCGTAGAAATATTCAGAATTTTAGATTTCTCGGTGTTGTATATATTTTTTTTATTTTTACGGAAAAAGGCTATAGCTTCCACATAAACGTAAATTTCTTTCTAAACAACAAGAATGTCTAAACGTAGATCATATCGACTCTAAAATTCTGTCGTTCAAGTAAAAATTTGAACTTTCCTGGGCATCGCAGTTTCATATTCATATTTTTTGGAAATATGTTTTCTCGGATATAATTCGTACCGCAAAAAGCACATTCGTACAACTATCTCCTACTTTCGGTAAAAATTCTATTTCAACGATAAAATATTCTCGATCAGCGACTCATGTTACATAAGACTGCTGTCAAGCAGCTCTTCAGGTCAATTAATGTCAGAGATATATTCACGAATCTGTAAAAAAAAAAAAAATTATAGGAGAAACGTGAGAGAATATCTCAGATAGTATTTGAAATTTTCTTTTACCTAGGTATAGGTATATTATACGTACTTGTATACATATATATGTATACATAAATATATATATATATATTTGCAAGGCGCAGAGTGTGACGTAGGCTTCCGGGTATAGACAACAATTGAATTTTACCACCCGCTTAACCCCGATGTCAAAGAATAAGGGTCTTTGCTTCGACTGCAGAATATCGCACCTATAACATAATTGAGGTACTGGTCAAGCAATAAACAATTTATTGCAGTAAGAAACATCGGCCTAGGTATAAGTCCGCAAAATATACACGTACACCTACCTACATATACACAGGCTTGTTCAGATAGCGATAACATCAGCATAGAAATGATTATTTCAAATATTTATCGAAACTAAGTATAGAAATATAAAAAAAAATTACAAGAATAACCGCATATTCACTTCAAATTGAAAAAATGAAAAACGTGACATAGGTATAATAATCTTGCATGTAAAAAGGTCGCCAAGCTTTCTCTGACTCCAATGCACCCCTAAATGAAAGATTCTGTACTCAGAGAAAAATTCATCGTTAATTTGAATCATGCAGTTTCTCAGATTTCATTGTTTTTTCTTTTTTAAATCATAAAGTTCGTGCGAGTCCAACCGAGTGATTGAAAAAAATTGTTTCAACGAACCTTTTCTCCGAGTGTTATAGGAAAGCGGAAAGTTTGCGGGTGCGGAAACCCCCATGGAGAAAAATCGCTGATTGTTAAAATTTTTCGTTTACAGTTAGGTTGAATAATAAATTTCAAAGTGAACACAATGTGGAGCAATGATCGTGGTATAGGTGGGTGCAAAGTGTACGAGGATATAGGCAAGGGCATAAGGTAAAGGCGTTCAAATAGCGTACAACGTACATACCAATGTATGAAAGTGACAAAGGTATTGAACAGAGACAACGAGTAATAACCGGTGAACAATTGGGCTGCCCACCGGTCTATGACGGTAAGACTGGCCAAGTCTGCTCCGTTTTTAATTAAAATAGAAACACTGGGGTTCCGGGTCCCAGGACCCCCCATCGAACGCTGTTTTATGTCTTTGTACATTTCCAGAGTTACAGGTAAAGACAATATGCGTGTTGTATACCTGTAGACCCTGCGCTAGTACCTGTACACTCAATTTCGTACCCTGATTCCGGCACTTACTTATATATTATATACGTTCTATAGGTAGATACGTTTATAATTTTGACTTTGCTAGTAGGTATGCACACAGCGCAGCTGAAACATCGTTAATTTCTATAAAACTGTCATTTCTAAGCCGAAAACAAAAGAGGGAAGAGAACAATTATTCGCTAATCCGCTTAGCAGTTTCACATCTTCGTAAGAATATCGTATCGTGTAAGAAAATGTTCACCCTTCTTCATGCAATTCACCTCCGAGATAATTGGATACTGAATTCTCGTTTTTTACGTATTGCAACATTCGTGAAAGCTGCAATTCATAATATCATACACCGCAGCTGTGATGATTAGTCAAAAATTTGAACATTGAATCGGAATTCGAATCAATAATTTCGTGGATTGACTCATACGCGTCGATTTTTATTTCTTCTTTTTTTTCAATTAAGGGAGATAATCCTGCTGTAGGATCAGATAAAAAAAGCACGACCATTACGTCCTACACTCGACCTTATAACGCGAATTACTTATATTCGTTCGCTTATCTATATCCTATACCTACATAGCTTAATACATGTGGCAATTCATTCCCCGCGATTGGATCTCGAAATTTCGATTTGTATATTATAATATTGTGCAATGTTGTGACACATGTGCGAATTTTCATTCAACCCCCATGATGAATAATAAATTCTTTACTAAACCTCTGAAATTGATATAGAATTTGATTGAATAATATTTTTAGTTTTTTTTTTTTTAATTTTTTTTATCTCTCTCACTAATTTTCCTCGTTTTTTATAATCATTTTATCACGCCGTGTGCCCGCGACTATCACGCTGCACGCGTATAAAATCAGGGAACGGATTATCCCTGACGCGATCATCAGACGGGGTTTCGCTCCGCCTTGCTGTCTTCCCTGCGCGCTTTCTCGTAGGCGGAGCATATCCAGCTGTGGTACACAGCACGGGGGAAATATCGGGGTATTACAGCGGTGGAAGGTTTATACAATTTTCGTCAACCTACCCGAGTCAATATTGTGACACAACGGACGTCAGACTAGCGTGCTATTATCCGGAGATAATCTGCAATCATTAGCCGCTCGACGCTGCACCTTCCAAAATCTTTGGGATTTGGGAAAAATCTAGGCCAGTTTTACGGAGCCTTGATTGAAACTTCAAAAACACAAACTTTAAGGGTCGAAATAAACGGATCTCCTTTTTCCTTCTTTGTTCCTTTACAAAACCGAAATTTAACCAAGAAATAGACGATATATATCCCGGATGATGTAAAAACTCTTCGTTATATCTACAGGAATCTGACTAGTCGAGGAATAAATCGTGCCAAGTCATTAAACAGAGGTGCGAGTATATTACTGTATTTACTATAGATAAACTGGGTCGGTACATATATTTCTACTTTTTATTACGTCATATCGCGTACAAGATGTCGAGGTGATGGACTTGCCGGGTATAAGGCGTGCAGACGCGCATTCTGTTTATGCATATTATTCTACGTCTGCATTAGTCGTTAATTTTTAGAGATGAAAATCACAGGCGATCGGAGAAAAAAAAATTTTTTAATCGTTAATCTTTGCTGACAAATTGTACGACGAATTATATTATATCCTCTTAGTTTATGTATTATGTGTATTCGAATAAATTTGAATGATCGTGACAAGCGTTGACAATTTATTATACGACGTACAGAATTTTATTTATTAATATAATGATATATACATCCTGTTCTCCCACTCGTAAAGATTATCAAATTTATAACGTATCGTACGATTTGCGAGATTCTCTCGGCTTTTATAAATCACAGGTGCTAGGATATATATATATATATTACAACGCATCTATGGGTTACCGATAAATATTTGCGGAATTTCTGTTGTGTACATAAAATGAATAAATGTTATATTTTTCCGTAGGAGCATATTAATTGCAATAATATACTATAAGCCAAAGATTTTCAAGTTTTAAATTACAATTAGGGTATGACTATACTCAGTTTTGATTTATGAACTCCTGCAGCAGCTATGAACCACAACTTGGTGTATTATTATTTACAATTTTATTATAGGTACTCGCGTAATAAAATAATATATTACGTGAATCAACCAGAGAGTATAATATAGTAGCTGCATGAAGTCACCTCTTATTCTCTCTATCATAACTTGAAATATATCCTATACAGCTCCAGCTACGGATCTGTCGAAAAACTATATATTTCAGAGTCGTATTTTTTGGCAAAAATTTTGTACTATGAAAAATTATTATCAAAAAAGAAAACTTACGGCGTAAGAATTTCGGTATATATATATGTATATGACTAGATATCATGAGCCCTGTGAATACCATACGAGAGAATAAGGTGTATATACGTATACCTATATATAGATTGTATGTACGTGTGTTATATTTGAAGAATAAACTAAAAACAAACTTGCCACACTTTCGTGCACCGTGATCCCTAGCTGCGGTATATTGTATAAGATACAAGATAGCGTCTTGTAGAGCTATTACAATCGTCTGGCTATCTTCTCGGAGGGATTAAAACTGATTTTTCATAGTTTACTGCACTTGTAGATGTATTTAGTACCTAGGTACTCACGGTATACATAGTATATAAGAAATCTTCAGTTTACTGATATAATTATAGAGAGCAGTTTATCAAAGCGGGAGAAAAGAAAGAAAAATGTCAACTCCTAAAACGTTCTTCGAGTAAAGTATAAATCAACGAACAAATAGATATCTCTTCTACTTCTATACGATAAGACTCGCTATATTTTGAGGATAGATTCCCCGTAAAAATCTGAGACTAAGTTTCCTTTACTAAAAAATCGAGGGACCGATACTTTCCGAGCTACGAAAGATCTTAGTCGGCCAATCTCAGAGCGTACGGATCACAGACTGGGCAACGCTCAACTCCCGCTCATGGCAACCCAGTCTGTGTCGCGTATGAGTTTTGTGATCGGTTAGCTGCGATCTTGAGTAACTCGAGAACTATTGGTCCCACGAATTTTTGGTAAAGAGAGTTTCGTCTTGAAATTCCGCAAGGAATCTACCCTAAAAATACGATTTGAAAAAAATACGAAACTGAATCGCCCTGATGTTATTCGCAAGTGTGTATTATATACGGCTCGATCAAGTGTCTTTTCTTCGCAATATCCACGCGCAGATATAGTCATAGCTTTTGCAAATACAGACACTGTAAGGTACAATATGTGTTGTTTAAAAAAACAAGAGAAGCTTAGAGACAGATAAAGGCTTCGGGTACGTAGGTAAGATAGCGAAATACATATAACAACATTATGCCTACCTTGAATGTAGGTAGGCTGATATAGTAGATACGGTTTTAATATGTTTCAACGCGTTTTTCATACGTTCAATTATTTTCAAATTTTCATCTTTCTTTGCAAGTTATCATTAATCAAACTAATTCCAAATTGGAGTTTCAACCGAAATTATAACTACGAGAGAGTTTATGATCGAAAAGAGCCACACGTAGCCCAGTAGCCCTGCAAGCTAATAGCCACAAAGTTCGTCGAGTGTATCAGCAAGGAAGCCGAGAAGAGTCTGAGGTTTGCTTAGGATTAAAGATACATAATAATCGAGGAAATTGTACAGCTAATGCGAGTTGGGTAAATAATTCATTCCAAAGTTCTATATACTCAAGTTATTATTGCCCGCTGGTATACTCAGACTCTTAATTCGATCTGGGATGATTAGAGGCTCGTTACAAGCAGGAGTGAAGGAAATGAAAGTTACGACTATTCTAGTCAATCTGCAAGAAAAAAAAAAGAAGAAAAAAAATGGAGAAAAAATGTAAATGGAATATATTTTAAGGAGCGAGATAGGTATATCGTCGTTTCTCTCATATGTACATGTAGACGTAGGCGTATGGGTCGTTTTATCACAAGTTTGACGACGAGGAGTTATCAGAGCTTGGGCGTCCCCAGTCCGCCATTACAGACGCCGCATTCAGACGCCTCTCCCAACAAATTTCAGCGTCGTTGATTGGCGGCGTCTCTTTGACCTGGAAGGGGTCACCTTCAACGGAGGGCGGTGCGAGCCGAGCACAGCACCGTGGCTAGAAATTATCCTCACAGAGTCCACAGGCCACGGTGTGAACAGTTGTCGGTTAAGCGTCGCCGACCGATATCCGATAAATACAATATCGAAAGTCCGTCGAGTCGCCATCTCCGCTTTGATTAATCGCGATTTTGAAAGAACCAAATTAAACAGGAGAACAAAACGCAATGTGCTAATTTAAACCTCGTGTAAGATCAAGTGGTGCGGGTGCTGCGATCGTATCAAGTGAAGTTTTTCACCGAATTATTAAAATAAAAACCACATCGAGTGGTCTTAGAACGAAAAAAGATCACCAAGTATCGTCAAGTTTTTTGGAAATGCAGTGCAAAACGATAAATAGTTGAGTGATAAACGCTCTGAGCCAGTGATAGATATTCTACTAGACTAGTTGCGATGGGATTTTGCCAAAAAGTCTAAAACTATTCTCCGCTTTTCTCAGAAACACTCCGCGTCAAGACCACCCCCCTTAGATCGGGGACGGGGACACTAAAGTTCATTTTTATTCAAAAAAAGGGCGCCGAAGATCCTAGGCATAATCATTCCGAGTCCGTCAGAAAAGGTCCTTCGATGGCGGACGTTAGTAGCCTGAGCATGGTGTCGTCGTACAATTCATTGGCGATGTACAGACAACAGCAACAGTCGGTAAGCCAGCAGTCGGCGCTGGCCCAGCAACAACAACACCAGCATTCCCAGGCCCAACAGCATCCTGGCGGTGGTTCCGACGGCCAGCAATACTGGTACGGTTATCCTTACACGCATCCCCACGCGGCCCACCATCAGCCGTCAGGAGCACAGCAGTATTTAGAGCCCGCGGACGTCCTGGGGTGGCCGCCGCACCCTCACGCCCACGCTCATCCCCATTACTCGCATCATCTCCAGTATCAGCATCACCAGGCGAGTTATCAGCAGCAACAACAGGCCCAGCATTCCGCAATTCCTGGAGGATTTGCTGACTGGAGCGGAGACGAGACTAAGAACGGGGTTGGGGCCGGGGAACCAAGTCCTCCGATAACTGTTAGCGGGAGTGAAATCAGCAGCCCGGGAACACCCACCACTCCGCCGGCTAATAACAACAATAATGCGGCTACAACGCCGGTTCGTCCTTCGCAAATTAGGAGTCCTTATGAATGGATGAAGAAGCAGTCGTACCAGAGTCAGCCCAATCCTGGTTAGTCAATTTTCTGTTGATTTTAAGGAGTTATTGAAGGAATTTTGGAGTAGATTTAGCTCGATGATTCTACGATTTTCGGTTTCTTTCTCAAGTCTGTACCGGAAGTTTGGAGATTTACTCAAAGCGCCGGTTCGTAAGAACAAACACGCGTCCCTTTGGGTTATTTGATCGGCGTAGGTACGGCTTGCAATTTTCTAGACCCGCAGGTAGAAGTGATCGGTAAATCCGTCTCTCTGTTTCCTTGGAAAGACGGTTCCTTATCTAGAAAATAAAGTAAGCAAAAGCTGTAGGTATACAACGTCGGAAATTATTGGCGGCTGATTACAAGGCCGGGGAGAAAATCCGAGAGGTTGACGCAGCAGCGAGCTTGATCTCTTCCGAAAAGTAAAAGGAGAAGAAGAAGGAGAAAAGAAAAAAAGAAAATTTAAAGGTAGATAAAGGAATTAGAAAGGAATCCGAGAAGAAGAAACGGGCCGTAAAAGGACTCATCGAGCTCGCCAGAAACCCCTGCGCCGTCTATCACCTGGCTGTAATCAAAAAAAGGGTCTCGCCGGTCTAGATACGCGAGCAAACAATGTAAACATCTTAGCAGCCGTGCAAACACCTAATTGCTCTCAAATATTTGTGAGATAATCCACCGTACTCTCACCCCAAAATTCAAGCAAAGCTCTGGCTCTTTTCCGATCCTTCGCTCGTGGACGTGGGGGCGAGAAGCGAATAGGAATTTTCGTCCCCTCTGAACGTCGCGGGTCCTGGAGGATTGAGAAATTGTGGCAAATCGAGTCCAGCTTTGTCCAACGGTATCCATATGCGTTATTATTATCCACATACGCGCGTATGTATCTCGAGGTATATATCTCGAGGAGTATCGAAGTGGGTTTATCTTTATAGCGGAATGTTTTTTAAAGTTCAGCCTTGCTGGGCACCAGTTTTTTTTTCACACCGAGGTGCTAATTGCTATCACTTACGCATATCCGTGGACCCATGGCTCCTCTCAATCGCTGGGAGAACGATGAAAAGAAAAAGAGTAGAAACCGGGCGCCGACGTATGTCAGGCGTACATACATGCGAAGGACGAGACGCGTTCGTCTTCTGCGGAGAATAGCGCAGCGTGTACGTAATTTCAAGAATCGAAGGAGATTCAAAATCGAGTTGTCTATGTACATAAAATCCGAGAAACTTGTACCGGTAATACCTGGAGAAATTATTTGGCTGTTCTTCTTCTTCTTTTTTTTTTTTCTACTAGATTTAGTTGATATATTTCTATTTTTACAGCATGCAGCGTAGCTGCAACGACTACAACTTCTATCTCCTCTGGAACGCCTCATGAGCTGTGCTCACTCGACGCTCTCGGTACGATTTAGATTCTATGTAGGTAGAGATGTTGTGTAAATGTCGAGTCCGAGCTGCACGTTTAGTTGTTCAAATTGTATAACGAATATTGCCTAGTTTGTCGATTTCATAGAAATCCAAACGCGCGACTGCTTGATCGTCTATGTATGCATCGATTCGCTGTCGAAAGTTTTCTTAATCAAATACAAGATCCCCGAGAAATTTGACAATCTTAATTAAAGCATGTTATTAACGTTTATCAGAGAATATTAAATACCATAAGCACGTGGACTGCATATTATCTGTCTATATATACAATACGATCTATTCGAAAGAAATTCCACGCATGCGATTATCAATGAAGAAATAACTAAGCCGTATAATTCGGCATCGAAATTCTATCCGGAAATTTTCTCCCATTAATTTTTCCACTTTATCGCATGCTTTTCGAAATCATATCGTAAATAAATGTATGCGTTGATGATCGACTCATTCTTCTGCATCCTTGTGCGTATAAATGTTCGCATAAATAATGTCAGTTGCTTCCCATATCTTGAATCTATCGAAAGCCATAGAAGCATAAGCATCGACCCTCGCAGTTTCCGGTTCTTAAAAAATCGTCCCGTCCTTATTGGACACTGCGAATCCTTGCTCCAGGACCCGAAAAGGAGCGAGACTCCACCTCGTCTCAAACCTATTCGCCTTTTTCCTTCAGTGTAAAAAAAATCTCGAAAATCCGACAGTTTTAGCCCGAAACCAACGACTGGATGCTTTCGTCGACTAGCTCCACCTCTCAAGTCTTGAGCCACTAGTATCCCGTCCTTCCTCTTCGGGACTAAATCCGGATTTGAAAATAAGAAAGTAGGAAAAGAGACGCGGCGGAACCCCTCGTTTTTTAACAGTCGTATTTTATACCTATGTGTATCAAACCGCGCGGATGGGCAGGGCGTGTATAATATATCCGAGTATGTGTGTGAACTGAAACTTCCGTGTGTAAATTATACACGTAGAGGAGTAAAATCGAGCATCGCGTGCAGCGTCCGTTCGTCGGTCGTTATTTCTCCGGTTGTTTCTTCGCCTCGTAGTCCTCTCCCGGCTCTTCGCCCCTTGTGACGGCGCTGGCATAGCTAGCTAGTTTCTTGTCCAATTTCATTCCCCCGATACCCTTAGCCGGCGGCCATTATCTGCATTTTATTACTATATTGCCCGAGCGTAGGTACGGCTTTAGCTCCGAGCATGATCAACACGAAGGAAGGTATAAGGCACGGGGTATACCTAGCGCGAATGGAAGGAGAGAACGATCGCATGATTCAGACTCTGTGTATATTATAAATTCGTGGCTATGGTAGAGCTGGACTATAATACCTTATGCCTTTGGGTTATGGGGCTGGACAATTATTAACCAGTACCTACCTACGATATACACTCGTGCCGGCTATACTACCCCGTCTTTCATGCACGCGATTCTTTCCGTGATACATTATTAACGCCGCCATTTTGGTGCTGTGGTCCCACGCACGCACGCACGCGTTTAATAAACCCGCAACTTCGTTGTTTGAAGGCTGGAATATCAAAGTTCGAACAATGCGGGGATCTGGATTTATTCCATTTTATACTTTCCGCCATTTCCCCGCGTTTTTATCCCCGAATATTTCTACATTTTATGACGTTTTTCGCCGCTCTTTTTCTTCTCATTTTGGAAATCGTGTTTCCTTAAAATTCTAAGGCTGAAAATCCGCAGAGCCGAATACCTCCGGAACTTGAAATTCACGCATGTCCTTATTAGGGGTTTAATGACTCAGGGTGTATTGGTCCTAAACCTCAGCAGAAAAGCTTGAAAATCCTATCAATGATTTATGACATCGAAGTTATTGATTGAAGTAGATAAAAAGAAAGAAGGTCTCGAATTTCGACGTTTCTAAAGACTCGAAATCGCCTCAAACGAATTCTGAATTTTTAACTCCAACTCGGCCCTTTGTTTCAGAAAATATATACGCGATTGCGTGCGGAGATTTCCTCGGTCTCGTGAACCGAGAAGAAATTACACGTTATACTTTTCGGATTAATTACAAAGGTCGTTAATTACCAACATATATGGCGCGACTTAAGCTGCATGCATCAAATCACGTAACTGATATACGGATTTGACCACTTTCAATCAACGATTTTAAACCTTGATTACATACTCAAAGCTACGCAATTTATTAAAAGCTTACATAATCGTAGTATAATTGGAAGTTAATTACCGTAAAGGAGATATGCTTTTCTCTAAACGAAATGCAAAAATCAAATGCTCGATTCTCTCGGCAGATTTTCATACTTAATCCTATCATTATAGAATATAATCTAGTAACTTTTATTCACGTTAAAAAATGACCAGGCCTTAAATTTATCGAATAATACTAGACGAAAAAAAGAATCTCAAACCTCATTATTCGGGGGGTGGAAATTACACGGAAAGAATAATAGACTGACAGTTTGGTTTATTCAAGCCACTGCAGTGAAACGTGGAAAATGAACCTGCGCTAAACTATCCAGAATTCGCGTCCGAGTTGAATAAGCGGAAGATATCTTGGCCAGGTATAGATGCCTAGGCGTATTGTGTGTCAGGTACAAAGAGAACGGAAAGCAGTCGAAGTCGAGGAGAGTTTGTTTGCTTGTTTTGCCAACAATAAAATTTAATTAAGACTCCCCATAATGGAGACAATGGAAGAAAAGGTCGGCGGTAAGTCTCCAGGTTTTGGACATCGGGTGAAAATTTGGCGAAGTCGTAGCACAGGTTCCGGAAAATTTGATCGTCAAATTTTACCGTTTCTCGGACACATGCGCCCCGTTGTACGGACCCATGCCTACGGCCAAACTCCTCGCCCTACCTCCGCCAATTCCACGATTTGCCAGATCTAAATTTGTACACGAATGCTTCGGTACATACTGGCATATATCAAGAAACGGGGAGACAGAGGCCAGTACATAAGGCTACATTGTGACCGTACATAGGGTCGAGGATGGCCGAAATTTCGTAGGGATGTACCTAAACTTACTGAGGCGAGGCAAGGCGAGAGAAAATTTTGGGGACGTGCCTCTATTGTCTTCGATGACCGGTATTCATCCGTTCAATCGACCAAAAAGTGTAAGCTGTCTAATAAAAGTGTTGCCGCTTATATATACCCCGTCGTAAAATCAATCCGGCTTAACAACTTCACTCGCGCTTCTTATGCTATTTACCTACGCTTCGATATTTATTCCTGCGTATTTACCTCTAAGGATGTTATATTCCTGTGTGATGTTTACCTACGTACGCAGATTTCGGAGTCAAAATCAGGAATCATAAAAATCGCAGAACTTGAACGAATTTGGAGAAATTTTTCGCTAAAAAATTGCGATTTTAATGCTTTCTGCAATTCCCCGTTGGACCGATTTCCCCCGAATTTTATACCGGATCTAAAAATCCTAAAAATCGTGGGGAAGTTTGAGGGCAAGATCTGTGACCGGTTTGCAAATTGCGTAAAAACAAGCCTGGACGATGATACCGGGCGAAATTGTCGCCGCACAAAATCCAGTATCTCCAAAATCGTGCGAATCCAACATATGCCGTAGCACCTGTCGCGAGATAAAGCGACACTCGATATCCTACGCGACGGAAGAAGTTAGGTAAATGGATACAGACACACGCACACGCGTGTACGTACGCATAAAATACGCGGCAGTACAATAGAGGTAATTGTGACCGGTGGTACTGACGAATGGCGTAGCCCCCGAACGTTCAAGGATCGTGTCGTACCTACAGCTACGGCAGGCTCCTGCGTCGCGAAATGGAAGAGCAAACGGTGTAATGGGGTGCCAACGAGCCCCATGGGTCCAGTTTTATTCTTCCCTAGTGCGATTACGCGCTCACGCTGCTCGGATCCTCGGCGCGGCACTTGCGTTTGTGAATAGTGTTAGACGGCGGTCGACTTCGCTCACATTTATGTCGTGACTCGTACTAACCGCACGTTTCTATTGGTATTCAAAACTGCGAAGCGGGGTGGGATATTTACGTGACCGTTTCTGCCGCAGCCTCCCGTTTACTCGGCGGAAATCACCAGAGGCGGAATTTTTCTACTCGCAAAACGACGCGTTAAGAGGAGAGATTTTTTTTCTTGAAAATCTTGAATCTTCACGATTCGAGGTCTCATAGTGCGAGATATTGACATAGGTACGATTTTACGTAAGTCAAGAATTAGATTCTTCGAGGTGATATTATAATGCCATGATTGACCGTGACTTGCGTTACTGCAAGTATAACACATACGCGTATAGTCAGTTTGTCTATTTATCTGGTCATCTTATTTATCTGGTATCGGATCTATGCGAGCGATAGCAGCAATCGTTACGACGGTGGGATCAAACGGGCCGGCAAATCCCCACAAATCCCCGACTTTCCAAAATCAGCTTATTTCAAATGTCGGTACTTTTCAATATAAGCTCGTACTACGATAGTGATTAGGGACGAATGTGTTTATGCATGTATATACACGCGAGTCACAACATCTACGTCCATTACACATACGAACGGGTGATGGATGAGATCGCAACGGAAATCGCTATTATATGCGTTGCACCAGGCAATTGCTGCGTTCCAATATATGATACGTACATTTCAAATCTACACATCAAACTACCGATCAAAAAAATCCACGATGTTACTTCCTTACGCCTGGTAAATTTGAAACAAAATTTTATTTTTTCATTTTCTTTTTAATTTAATTCACAAAAATTTGTGTTTACTTAATGTTCGAAAAATCCAGTTGGCACAACAGTCGAATGTCCTTAGGTTCCTAAACTTGGATATATAGGTAAATATCACTGGCTATCAGTTAGATGAAACGAACCGCCGTGGTTTCCGCTCTAATCCAAATCATACGTCTCGCACACGCGGGTTTAGGGTTCACATAGCTTCGTACAAGAATAAAATTGAGAACGAAACTCGATGTGTATCTTTATTATTTGGCTATACGGAATAATCGGGTGGTTTTCAATTTTCGTGAAAAAAATAAAAAAATGGAGAAAAAAAACCAAATAGTAATAATTTGGATTACAGGTAAAAATAAAAAAAATCATTCTTATACTGTATGGGATATGGACTTAGACGTATATTCCAATTTTTGTATATATTTAATATACGTATATACATATATGCAAAGAGCAGGTAATACGTCTATCACACACGCATAAACACCCTTTCATAATTTTATCAACACAGATCTGAAGCTATCGCAATTATATTATCGATATTTATTACTTCCCCGTAAATATGTGTAGGTACCATATACCTCCGTAGATATCATCTATGTGTAAAATAGTATATACATACATATATATATCTTGTATCTTTAATAAACGTTTGCGCGTTAATTACTCATAGTATTAATCGCCGGCGAAAGAAGAGGACGAAAAATTTGAAATATTGAAAAATAATTCTCGGTATATGCATATGTACGGTCACTACGCACCCACACGTCTTTTTAATTATATTATAGATACGCTTCGAAGAATAACTGTAATAATTCATTAATCGTTAATTAATATACCATTACGTAATGCGCGTATCAACGATCACAGGCGAAATATTTTTCACTCGAAATTATCGCTAATATTTAGTTTTACATAAGATATACTTGCGGAATAAAATAACCCTTTCCAGAATTTCGTAGAAAATGAATCTAGTGTAATTTCAATTTGATTATAGAGTGTAGTTCTTGTTTCTGTAGAATTTTCTTGGGTCTCTAGTCTGTCAGCTCAGTCTCTCGCACATATATATCTAGAGATGTATTAAATCACTTATATTGATTAGAAACCGGAAAATAAGAGAAAGAAAAAATTGAGAAGAAAAGAATCAATCTTTTCGTATAAAACGGAGATTAAAATTTTCTAGATTTTTTTTAATTTTTTCTACATACCGAAAACGCGATAAAAAAATATATATATATAAACCATCCACCAAAGTATGTAAAAGATACAAAAAATTAGAAAAAAAAAAGGTTGCAACGGAATCCAGTTTAATAACTCAGTTTCCAACAGGTATGGGTATTAAATATGCTATGCAAGGTGCAGGTATGCGAGGACAGAGGAGATGACTGTTGGTCCAGATCACGTGATTTCAGAATAACCTTTCCATATTTTTTTTTTCCTCTCTTCTTTTTTCGACTTTTTAGTTTTTATGGTTCAGGAGAGAGATCACTTCTCTGATACGCGCATACGTGTGTATACATATAGATGTGAATATACTCAGAAATCTCAGTATACTGGAATCTGAGAGTGGCCAATTATTTCCATTTCCAGCGATATATTTATAACGCGAATATGATTTTAAAACACGCTTAAATTCCCGCTTAAATTTGGCAGGATATATATCTTAAATTTACCTATACACACACATATCTCCACCTCTACGTATATATTATACCATACATACGTACATATAAAAAAATAATAAAAAGAAATAAGAAAGAGAGAAAAGGAGAAAAAAGAAAGAGAGAGAGCTGCAGGCTTGAGGCGGCAGGCGCTTACGAAGGCCCGTACCGCACGCGGTTATCGAGGAGTGGCGGATTAACGCCTCGCCTTTGATCGTATGCCGCCTTATCTAATCGTCGTTGTCACCGCCTCGCGCGTCTCTCGCACCCTGGCCACATCTTCTTCGCCTTGCTTCCCCGCCATATATCGTACTTACGTGAATGCGCGATGCGATTCACGGTGCGTTTTTTACTTATTTTTATTTTCATTTTTCTTTTTTCTTTTTCTTTTTTCTGTTTTTTACCGGAATTTAATTTTATTTCAATCTTATGAACAGCTGTCGATTCAAAGGCCTCGTTCATCCCTCATCAGACTTAGGGATGTCTGGGATGAATGAGGGATGAAAATCGTATGAGTATATATTATGAAGGTATTAAGATCAGCTGCGGATTTATTCGTATGTATGTAGGTACGTGCAGTAAAGCGCCGATTTGTCTGGGTGGTTAAGAATGTTTGTTATTTTTTTTTTTTTTTTTCAATATCGTTATCACGTCGCCAATGCCAATTTAATACTCACTTACTCACTCACTCACTTACTTAACTCGCGATTTTTAATTAAAGTTACGAACTTGATAATATACGCTGACGTTTGACGCACCGCACCGCACCGCACCGCACCGACGCGTTCAGGGACTGACAATGAGAAATTTTAGGTGACGATGATGCATGATTTTTTGCTATCTGTTATATACATATATATATATGCGTATAAATGATAAAAAAAAAAGAAAAAAAACATACGCGATTATGAAGGGGATATATAAACAACACGCAATTAGGTATAACCACCGCATACCTTAAACTCGAAACTTATTTCTTATCTATCTACGTATGTCGTCGTACGATCGTGATAACGTGTATAACCACCCACGCCTAGCCACACGTATAAAATGCATACGTATACTATAAGACAGAGTAAATATACGTATATCTGCGTGGTGGTAGGTGTGCGTGTAGAAAAGACCGCGGGGGTTGGAAATTGGTTAAAACAAGAAGAAAAAGTAAATAATAATAATATTTCGTCAAAAATGACGAGAATGTCTTATCACGTGATATAAGTGAATTTAGAATGTTTCCTTTTGTTCGTATAGAAAAAGAAAAAAGATAGGAAAGATGAAAAATTGATGATGAACGTAAAATTCTTTTTTTTTTTTTTTGCTTTCTATTATTCTAGGAAAGACAAGAACTAAGGACAAGTACAGGGTGGTTTACACCGATCATCAGAGACTCGAACTTGAGAAGGAATTTCACTACAGTCGATATATCACGATCAGACGCAAGGCTGAACTGGCGGCGAATCTCGCACTCTCAGAACGACAGGTAAGAAATAAAAGAGATAAATTTGATATGAGCGTTTCGGGGCCGGGTTGAAGTTTCAGACCTTAATTTCAACGAATCACAGTTTTCAGAGAAGGTTTTTCCCCGAAAGTCTACATAAAAGAATCCCGAAACTTTTATACGAAGAATATTTGAGGATCAAAATTTCGGAAGCTAAAATCAATAAGGGGTTGAATTAATCGTTTTGAGATTGATTTTCTGGAGAAAAAAAATTTCAAAATCCTGTCAATTATTTACGACATCGAAGTTATCGATTTAAGCAAATAAAATAGGTTTTCGTAAATCGGGTCTCGATTAGTATGAACTATTTTTTTTATCTTCTTTCCGTCTGCATTCCCCGACCATTCGGAATTTTGATGTTCAAAACTTAATCGTTTCAGAAAATTAGGAACGGTCTCGAACGAATTCGGAATTTTCAGCGTGAAGGGACTTTTGAAATTTGGAAATTCCTCCTGGCTCCGATATTGAAAATTGTTCTCTGAATTTTCTGGAGTGAGAATCGTAAAAATGTCTTCCCTGCGGGCCAAATCTCATTATTGTTTCGAGCGGAATTTAAGATGTCACGATTTTCATTCTCGAGTGAATTTTCGCTCCCAATAATTTCTTCGAGAAACATTATACGACCGAGTTTTTCACATTCTTAGCTTAGACCGTAAAAATTAACCGTATAAAATCCTTTCACTCAGATATTGGCACAATTTCGAGTCAATCCTAGTTATTTTGAAATTCAAGATTTCGTTGCAATTTATTCATTCATTATCCAACAATTTCGAAGGCCACTGTCCTTCGTATTCAAGAATTTTTGAACGCCAAAAAAACTGTTGACATAAACCGTACCCATAAAGCTCGCCGAAAATCAGCGTAACAAATTTCTAACCCACGCGATAATAAAAGTATATTTAAAGAATGGGAATTATTTCTAATTCCAGGTAAAAATCTGGTTCCAAAACCGCCGGGCAAAGGAACGAAAGCAGACAAAGAAGAGGGAAGAATTGGACCAGAAGGAGCCAAAGGGTGATGTAGGATTGTCAAACAGTGGAATGGCCGGATTAGCTGCATTGGGAGGAATGGGAGGTATGTTAGGAGGTCTGACATCGCTGTCTCTGGCTCCACCGCCGCCACCTCTTCATCCGCATCCGCACCCGCATCCACACGGTCATCCGCATCCCCATCCGCATCCGGTATTAGGATTGTGACCGGAATTACACGGGGAATCATCGGACGCGTGGTCGAGCCATGTGTGAATGCCTAATACAAACATTCTGCTTCGGTGTTAATAAATGATGAATAATTATCATCCGAGGTTTTACGGAACTTGACATAAAGTAACAATAAATAAATAAATTAATTAATTAATTAATCAAATAATTGAATTTTTCGATCTGTAATATAATGTCCCGGATTTAAAAAAACACAGCATAAAATAATCGGAAAGTTTATTCCTCGTCGTTGAGTGTGAACAACAAAAAAAAAAAAGAAAATTAGAAAAAAAATTATTCAAATTTCAATTACCTATACAGTTATATACGACTGTATAACATGAAATATCTCTGTAATGATTAAACTAAGGTAAAAATGATTGATTATTTATCATTAATCCCGTTTTATATTGTTATTACTGCAGTTCATATATACCTGATGTATATTTCTTTTTGTCTTTTCTTGTTTCTTTTCAATTCTGTTAATGTTATATTGTATAAATATTCTAGGGTAGATTCGGGTCAAGTTCGTATATATGTACAATATACACATAGTGGCTGATATTTTTATATTTCACTATAGTACCTTCTGCAGCGTTAAACGATTATTATATTATTTTACGATCGATTTTATAACACTATCGTGTATGTGTATTAAGTATATCATGGCAAATTTGTATGTTTTTTTTTTTTTTTTTCGTCCATATATATATATACATGTATGTATGGTAAACATCGTCATGAATGAAATGAAATGAAAGGAAGACAAAAAAAAAATAGGAAAGAAAGAAAAGTGATTGAAAATTATACAAATTTTCGAGTTAAATGAGATTTAATTGAAGCCGAGTTCATATAGTTGAGCAATCGAAGCTCTAAATTATTATTAATTTTTTTGTTTTTCATTTTTCCCACTCCATTCGTTCAAATGGTAATTCTAATATTATACTTTATATATATATATATGGATTTATTACATATGTATATGCGGAAGAAAAATCAGCCTCTCGGCGTTAAATGTTATTATGGTTGTGTTTATTCGTTAAGCGATATGTGCGTTACGGGATTGTAGATCTTCGGGTGAATAATATATACGTATGTATATATATCACGTATATATATCTTGGATCAAAATTTTAAGTAAAACTTTTAAGCAAAGGCAATAAAAAATATATATAAATATGAATATAAATATTAAAAAAAAAAAAAAGACATTCTTAATAGATTTAAACAATCAGATGGACACCCAGAATTACAGTCGACCCCCCGAAGTCTGCATCAGAGACGCAGATAAGAGTATTATATTTACTTACAATTAGTGTTAATAGAATTATGTACCTATATAGTTAGACAAGTTTATATATTAATTAAGACACTGTAAAAGATAAGCCTGCGATGTAATATACATATATTTAATACACGGAAATATCTTGTACAGGATATTCCGGTTCGATATAATATAAAACGGAAATTTATGAATATTTTTTATTCCAGATTTTGAAATTTATTTTTTTGTCACAAAGTTAAACGTTCGTGTATTGATAAATGTATATCTGTCACGGAGGAATCGGCGGGTTCCTTGACTACTGTTGAACAGATTCTCTACCTGTATTATTCTTCTTCTTCTTCTTCTTCTTCTTCTTCTTCTTTATAACAATTATAAATGTGATCGAAAAGACGGGATATTTATTTGAAAAAATCTTTCAATCGACAAAGGAATAACCGGTACAAGGAATACCCGTAATAATTCTAATATACACTATATATACGTAAATAAAGAAATGCCTTAAAAGCGCGATAATACCTATTATAGATCGTTCTGCAGACGGGGTGAAATTTCGTCAAAGAGATCGTATATGTGTATCGCGGAGAAACAATTAATCTCGTATCAAATACGAGGCGTATATGAAGAAAGGGAAGATATGATGGAAAAATGTCGCTATATATGTATATATATATGTATCATATGATTTATAATATACGTTGACGAAGATATTCATAAATATATAATATATATATATAATACAGGGCGACGGAAGTACAGCGGCCATTATGCAATATTAAACACTGCAGTTAGGGTCTGCATATATGAATAATTATATGCGTATATCTATATATACGTATCTATATAACGAATTTTATCTCTGACTGCAATATGTATATATATATATGGATCGCGTCATTAAATTGTTTTTCGCAAGTATACACTATATAATTAAATATAGATCGAAAAGAGTAAAGAATAAAGAAATAAAATAAGCAAAAAAATTGGAAAAAGAAAAAAAAAAATAAAAAAACTAGTTAATGAAAAATGATAAGGGATGTGATTTTAACGTATTATTCGTCCAAATATAGTTTTCGCATGAAGTTTAATTATCCCTGATTATTATATATTTATTCAGGGTATATTATTTCATATTATACGTATGTTATATGTATATGTACATATATATATTCTATATGTATATACATATATATATATATATATTGACTATAATATTTGATTGTAAATAAATTTCTACACAGTTGAAAAAAGAAAAAAGAAAAAAAGAAATCTTATGTGTATGTATGTGTATATTTCTTATATAGACGCCTGAAGACAAGCGTACGCTATGTGCCTTGTAGTTCCAAATCTGCACGATATTATACTTATATTATATAATTTACATATTATAACGAGTCATATACATAAATACATACATATATATATACATATATATTGTGTATATCTGTTTGACAGGGGGGGGGGGGGGGGGGGGGGTTAACAGAAGAAGACGAGAAACCGAAATAAAAGAATAATAAATAAATAAATAATTATAAAAGTATAATGGTGTAATTAAAGAAAGAAAATCTCACGTTATTATGATTCAAATTGTAAATATAGATGTAACAAATCGTAAGTTATTATTATTTCATTGTTAAGTATCTCTAGTATTAGAATTGAGAAAAAAAAAGAAGAAAAAAAAAAAAAACAACCATTTGTGATCGCATTGCAAATTTCGAAATATACAATCTTATGTTTAATAAAAAAAAAAAAAAACAATTAAAAAAATACATCTTTTTTATTATACATATTGTATATATATATACCTGCAGCCCTCTCGTCGTTTATCTATATCTATAAATATATCAAAATTATACTACAATTCAAGCTCATATATTTATAGAATTTTGAAAATTTCTCGGGGAATTGTTCTAAGATTCTTTTCTAATTTTTTTTTTTTTTTTTGAATTATTTAAAAGTGTTTCGAGTCATGAAAGAGAATTTTAGTACTTTATATTGTATTATTTTACGTATGCATATATATAGGTGGAGATTTTCAGTTTGGAAATAATTCTATATTTGTACCCAGCCTCGGGGTACATATATATGTATGATATGCACATAAGTATTGATAGTATTTATTTAGGCGGCGTTGTTTGATTATCGTATAATGACAATCTGGCGATTCTACGATTGACATTCGTATCTTTGGTTGTAAATAATCCATAAATCTCCTTGAAGACGCGGCGCTAATCGAAGAAAACAATTTGCAGGTACGTGTACGTACGTAGGTATATATTTATTAGATATATACACGTATATACATAAATATACATATACAGTAAACTAACTGACATTGTATATCAAACAATAAAAGAAAAAGTGTCAATCTCAAACCGCTGGATTATTAAACAGGTGCAGATATATACTTGCGCAATGTCTTATACATATATATCTACACAGGAAACGAAATCGTTGTCTTTACTATTCATACAATTAACATGGACGCTCGATCGTTGTCAGTTCTTTTTTTCCACAATTTATTTATAAGCCTTTTAGAAACAGTTAAAAATCATTTCACATTTTATCGTGTCTCGTGTCAAAATATTTGATTTTAAACGATTTTTGTTTATCGTCAACGTTGAGAAAGAAAAGTATTTTATATACGTGCTCATAACGATAGAAGACTTTTATACATACATTAGATTAGTTCGTCATTTTACAAAATTCCTTCAAATTTCCAAAAAGCATACTCTGCGACTATCACTGTTTTTTTTTCCATAGCCAATAAAGCTGGATAAAAACTAGAATAATTTCTAATCGTGTCCAAGAATTTCGCAGCTGTAATCATAAGTGTAGAAAAAGAAACGAGAATCAATAGAATATTCTCACACGATTTGAAGAAAAAAAAAAAAAGAGTAGATAAAAATTATTCCCGCAAGTATAATTGTCAAAGTTTAAAGTAAAAGAATGTAAAGATTTTTTTAAATGAATATAGTTTGTATATTTTTGCCAATAGGGAAGCAGGAAGTGATCAATTTGAGGGAGACAAACAAGACAGGGTTTATAGTTTCGAGGGTTAAAAAACGTTGCGGTTATACGAAAAAAAAAAAATAAAAAACAAACAAAACTGTATACGCGGTATGGATGTATGTATAACCATGTAATACATAAACGAGATATATATATATATATATATATGTATAGAATGGTTTATGTGAGTGGCGACGTAACTGGGGGTAGTGAATCCTCTGGATGTTAGTATCTTCCGTCGGTTTGCGTTGGTGGAAGTAAAGTAAGGGCGGAGGTATGGTAGATATAGGGGCGGCAGTGGTTGTGCCAACGAGTCCCTGGGGGGCCCTTAAGTTAACTGCCAGATCGATGTCCGACCCCCGTGACCCCCGTGGCTGGTTTTCTACCCCATCCTCAGGACCCTAACACGCTTTACCGCGCATCCGCCCACTTTCAAACAACTTCTTTAATTTTTTACTATCCAAAGAGCCGAGACGCCAGACTCGACTGCTTTTGCTCTTGCAGTATACAGAATCACGAAAGATATCTGCAAACGAATACCTACTATCTTTCGACGGAAACGAAAATGAGGATATTTCACTAATTTTCAAATTCTATTTACTATTTCAAGGATTTTAGATCGTCAGAAGATTAGAAGTTCAGATTAGAATTACCTGCACCTATGCCCATAATGAACATGAGAGTTTATATGTATATTCTGGCAAGGAATATTCATTCGCTTATAAATTATACCCCACGGATTTCCACCGGTGGTTTGAAACGCTCCAATTATTATTTACCAGCTGACTATACGCGTATATACACACGTATGCGTTAATACACTTGTATACGTATGCCCATGCGAGGCGGGATGAGAAATGAGAAATGAGAGATGAGATAGAGGCACCGTGATTCACACCCCCATCCAATTTATGTCGTGTGCTCGTTGCGGGTTATGACCATGCGAGAATATTATACAAGGGTGGTTCTTCTCTTTCGAAGTCTATTTTCACTTTTCTCTTTGCTCGTCTACGGCAATGCACCCATCACTAGGATCCCCATCCGCATATCCTTAGATGCCTAATATAATTATAATAAAAACCTCGAAAAAAGACATTTTCTTTTTTTATAAATTCGAAGCTCCGTCGCAAGGAAAGAAAAAAAATTGCCCAAACTCGCGGAGGTCTTCCAGAGTCGTAGGGCAAGTATGAAGTATACTTCCACCTATACATAATGTAGGCATATATAGCTGTTAGAAGAAGATTTATGATAGAAGACGACATTGATAAAATCTTATGGATTTCTTTATTTCGTTTTTTTTCTCTCCTTTTCGTTTCTTTTTCTTTTTTTTTTTTTACTGCGTGCAGAGCCTTGCTCCAAATATGTTTTATTGCCGACCTCAGTCAGCAACACCGCTGACGTCAAACACCGGCTTATCGTATCTGAAATCGTTTCGAGGTATTCCGATAAATGGGCAATCAAAATGTGAGTCAATTTATTTGCTTTCCTTTCGGTGAAATACCTTCCTTATTCCATACACGTATAACGAAAACGCGAAACACACATGCGATAAAGTATAAGACGAAAAGAACAGACGCTAATTCTCTCAGGGATTCATCAATAATCCATTTTACTATATACGTCCTTAACTCCACAGACGCATGGCTATAACAGCATTCATCTTTCTCCTCGATTATAACCGAACATATGTACAGAATTATAGATAATGATCGAAGATCAAAGAAAGAGCGGCAAAATGGCCGTAGCTAGGAGCCTTAATTAAATTTTGGAAATTAGATATATAGAGTATTGCGAGCGCAAATCGGCGGATATATATTTTGTACAAAATTCCAAGACCTCTAGCCATCAATCAGATAATTGTATAGACAGATCGTACCTAATGTATGTTTTTTATTTAATTAAACAAACTGAGCGCAAGGATAAGAATAAAATCACAGTTCATAAATGAGTTGTAGAAATTTTTACATTATACACGATAATGTATATAATCTTATATTTCATTTCTTTGACAAAGTTGGAGAATTTGGGTCCCGACCTACTGAGCACTCCCTAAAGTGTGGAAAAACCTGAAGGGATTAGAGCTGCTTCTACACGTTGTTTCCTCAGCTTATGTACAAAGTTAACAAAGGAGCGTTACGGGATGATCGTGCGGGTATTATCTGACCGCGAGGTTAATTCTCCCGCTCAGTTTAGAGGCAATTAAAGATGAGTTTATTAATGAAATTTTTAGAGGCGTATATCTACGCCCTGAAAGAAACTGACTCCAGTTTTCGATAGCGGCTGCTCTTTCCAAATTAGACCCGAGACAGAGTCGTCCGGCTTGGATGGCGCGTAGGTGTGTGTATAAAAGGGACAAACCCGCCGGCGGAGATCCTCGAGATTCCTGAGGATTTCGAGAACTTCTTGGATCCGAGGTACAGGGTTGATGGACAGAGATACTTTTTGTCCGTTCGGTTACACCGTTCGTACCCTCCCGCGTACCCATACATAGCGCGCTTCTCCGGGCACAGGGTGCGGCTGAAAACGCCAAATAGATACTTTTATGGTGGCAATAAAGACCCGGCTAGCTGCGGAATCGAGTATCGACGCTTCCAAAGGGACTAATCTAAGGATGAAAACTGTAATAAAACGTCCAGCTCTTTTCTTTTCTATTCTTCTCCGTCCCATCCCATTTCGGTCTTCCCGTTTCCTTATACTGATCCCTGCACCGTTGCAGAGATCCAGGATCCTCATTCGAGGACGAGCGACCCCGTTCTCGAAGGACTTTTGAGTTTAGCTATTATCCGCATCCCTGCAGCCAGCATACACGAAGATTTGGGTCCAGATCTTTTCTCCTTTTCTTTGGTAGTTTTTTCAGAAAATTTTATCCCGAATTTTCGAATTTTGTATACAGGATTGACCGCGTCGAAGGAGTCGTACATGTCTCGAATTTGTAAGTCTCTCATTAAAAATTCTGCGTCACTGTTAGTTATTTCAGATTATTGAATTTTGCGAAACGAATTGGTGTACGGAATGACGTTCCATCGAAGAATTAATCATGGTTTATGATACGTGTCACGCGTGAGGCGCACTCATACGTATAGGTATGTATAATACGTGAAGATATTATACTCTTGAATCTCACTAATCATGACAATAAATATAATTCGCTTTCTCATAGCGAATTGGATTTTTATTATTAAACCGTGTAATTATACTTTATGATTTTAAAATGGCAATAAAAAAACGTATTATCGTAGACTAATACAAATATATGACGTGGTTGTTTAACGCGCGCGGGTCACACTTTGTACGAAGTATAAACGTTATACTGATAGATATACTGTACCTTTAACCAATTTGTCCCTATTTATACGATAATATGATAAATTATCATTTCAGATAGATATACCTATAGGTATGGAAACTGTAGAAATTATTTTTATTTTTATACTATAATATGATCACCTAACAGATGTGTTTAATAAAAAAAGAAGAAAAACATGAATTTTACTCTGACCATAGAGAATAAAAGTAAAATGGTGGATTTCCATTATAATATACACTAGCTGTAGGCATAATGTTACACCTGCCTACCTTCGTTATTGGTGGCTACGTCGACGGAACGCCTACCTAATTGGCCTAAGGGTCGATCGCAGGAGTTCGGGTAAAGATGAGCTGGCATTAGCTCGCTCTGCTTAATAAAGAAAAAAAAAGAGAGAAAGAGGGAAAAAAAGAACAGAAAATAGAGTAAAAAGAAAATTCAGCTCCGTTTCGAATGTTTTATTTGTATTTTTGAGATCAGTAGATGTATATAGGGAAGTTAGAATCATATCTTTGGATAGAATTCGGTTCTATTAAGACATAGCTGATGATATTTGTGGGATTTTTCATGAAGAGAATTGTCGATCTAAAAGAAAACAAAAAATTCTTATCACTCAATTGAAATTTGAATTTTTGCGGGAATTTTGACGCGCGCTTAGGTCATCGACGATGTGAGACACTAGATGGAGAACGTGCAGCGGGTGTCTGCGCTCGACTGGTATTTCCATGTGAACGACGAAAACCGGGCGTGAGAAATTTACCGAGAGCTTGCTTTATACTGAGACTTTTACCCGTGACTGTAAATCGGCGAGGCGGTAAAAATATGAAAATTCAAACTATTCAATTTTTGAAACAATGATATGATTGCCGGAATACGGAAACAAATTTGATTTAACGAAAGAATTAGCATAGAATAGAAAGCAAGAACTCGAAATTTATGTAAATATTCTTGAAGACTGATTATAGGCGTATGAGAATATATCTTGGCAATAATTATTCCAGACTCAAGAATATACTTATTAATTATTATAAACTCCTATGAATTTACCCATTTTTAATTATCAAAACCGATCGATTCCTGCAGGTGTTTTTTGTTTTACATATTCCTATTCATAAAACAGGCTTTTTGATGCCAAAAAATCAAACAGAATTCTCTATGCTCTTATTTCGTCATACTCTGTCTTCGTGTAATTAGTTTTTCGTATGCAGTGTTCAGGTTCAATATGAAAGTTAACAACGGCGCGTGAATCTAGAGTGAATAGCATAATATCAATCGCTGATAATCCCTCACGAACTTTGCCCCAATAATGACCCGTCAGTAGAGATTAGGATCCCACATTATACGTAGTATAGTATTAATGACATTTTGTACAAAGAATCACGCATACCCAGCCTGTGAGCGGATTTAAATCGCAAGAACGTGAGTAACGAGTAAAAGTATTAAATAACGCAAGTTTTGTATCTAAGTTAGGTATAGCTATAAGAAACGGATATACGCGTCAGGCGAGATCGTGTACTGTGTGTGAATCCACGATCTATCGTGTGTGAGTGACTTTTTCGAACGTTACGTAACGCACTCTTACGATACGACGATAACCGAAGCCGATTCCAGTAATGTGTCAACATATATCGTGGCGAAATTTGTTCTCGTTTTATAATGAAGTGAAATAAAATGGGGAGAAGAAGAAAAATCATGGATTAATACGACGATGAATAAGTCAGAGTTAACGAAACGTTGTATCAGGATGTAAGACGCGTTTTGAAAACAATTTTGAGAGGCAAAAAAGCTGCAAAAACAAACGATAAAAAATAAATAACCATACTTACGTGTATTTTCTAGTAAATAATATGTACACGCGTTATTATAGTTTTGACAGTTATAAAAGTTCGTCTTCATCGTTTGTCCCCGTATTTAAACTCCGTTTGATAAAAAATCCGTTAATTAAAATACGATTTAGCTAACGAAGTCGAGCTGATTCGATACCTAATCTTTCTGATTAAAATCGGAGTATGTAGTATGTAAATACACGCGCTGAGAGTCGTTCTATTTCATATAGTGCTGAGTCAACAATGTCTGATTTGAATTTGAGAACGTAGACGCACGTCTTGAATTCCCCGTTTTCTAGTCTTTAGTTTAGCGACAAAAGAATAACAGGGTGATATTACGCAGAGGCAAGAAATTATTTATTAAATTATATTTTAAAATTATTTTATTACAATTAAAATCATAAATATCGAAGTGTTTGTGATAAAAATTCAGAAAAATGCCAACTGGCGGAGTTCTGAGTATCCTCGAGGTGAACGCGCTGCCCGCTGAACAATTCGAATGGCTTTTTGGAAACGTGATCGAACATTGCCCAGAGGCAGCTCGTTGGGTGGCTTCAAAGCGGCCTTTTCTTTCGGTGGAAATTTTGAAACGCACCTTCGACGATTATTTGGAGAGTCTGAACGCCAGTGGTGAGAATAAATTGGGGGTTTAAAGAGGAGCCGAGAGCAAAAAACGAGGCTTGAAAATATTTCAGAAAAGGAAAACGTCCTGATAAAGCATCCGGATCTGGCGGGGAAATTGTCCGAGGAGGGAAAACTCACCGCGGAATCACAAAACGAGCAGAAAATCGCGGGTCTCGACCTGATGACGAGGGAGGAAAGGCAGACGCTGACCAACCTGAACACGATGTGAGTGAAAAATTGTATCCGACGAAATATTGAGGGGATAAATTTTGAATTATATAAATTTCCAGGTACAAAGAAAAGTTCCAATTCCCGTTCGTCATATGCGCCAGGGAGAATAAACTCGCGGCAATTTTAAGCGGCATTGAAAATCGCGTGAATAATTCTCACGACGAAGAATTGGAGGCTGGAATTGAAGAGGTGAAAAAAATATGCAGGATCAGATTGCTCGACCTCGTATGGCCGGACGCTCGTTGATTATTCCGCAGCTATTTTATACGCTTTATAATAAACGAGAGAATATTTTTTACGGATAATAAGGCGAAGAAGTTCCTCCGAATTAGTGATTTAAAATTCCTTGGGTATTTAACTCGGAAACTGAAAAACTAAGAAAGATAAATGAAGAGAGAACAGTTAGCAGTGCTAATTGAAAAAGAATTTTTATCAATCGAATCTGTAAATTCCAGATATTATCATCGAGTAGTTTTAATCTTAAACAATAAAGATTCAATCAAGACTTAAAGAATCCCCAAGGATTTCTCGACGACTGCGTGAGGCTGGCACATTTGTTCCCTGAATTCGGCGGTGTTAAAGATGTCCTCGAACCTGGTAAGAGATTTGATTGACAGAAACATTAGGACCCAAAATCCTCAGATTTCTGATTAGAAAATGGGAAGGAGAAGAATCGGGGCGAAGATTTCAGTTTACAAGATATATCTCACCCAATTTCTTCATCCCTGCCGAGAATAACGTCTCTCATGATGCCAGAAGATGGGAGAAAAGGTAGTCTCCCAATTTTGTCGGCAGCTTTCAACTCCATGGCTAAACGCATGGGGGCATGAAGCCCCTGGGTATTTCTCAGCATTACCATATCCATGCGTAATTTATTCTGAAGATACTGCGCAAGTAGAGAAACAAGAAGCAATTTAGGAATTAATTGAATCGGGATAAAATCTCTAGGGCTAAAATGACTCACGCTTTGTTCCGAGGCTTGTAGAGGATGCGAAAATCCGAGATTAGCTCTGGTGGATGAAAGTCTGTGAAAATAAATAGAAAAGCTCGATTTCGTTCGCGCAAATCGTCGGCAATTATCTTAAAATATTTAATTTAAGGCAACGTTTTATCTTACCCCGAAACAAGTGCGTTTGGAACGCCGTGCGTGTCGTCAGGTATGCTTATTATGCTTCCCTGGGAAGGTTTGGGCTTGACGGAAGGCAGGCCGAAACTCTATAAGCAAAATGCGGAGTTTTTTGATCGATAGTGTCGTAGTTTAATTCGACGAAGCGTAACCTAACCTCACTTATTTCCGATCTCGATTTACGGGTTTATTTATTTCACGAGTGGAATTTCCCGCGATATAATAGCGCGTCGTTAACTAACGGAGGAGATCATGTCTTTAACGATCAACAAGAAATTAATCAACGACGTATTATTACAGTTTAAATCGGAAACATAACCTAAATGAAATACTGCAAATGTCATGTTCGATGCATGAGAGAGTAAAGACTTGAATATACGGGATTCGGGGGGTTGGAATGGGAAAAGTAATCGTGTGAAATTGTTCTTACCATTTTGAATTGTCTTTCGAGTTAAGTTCTTCGCAAATCTTTATAAATACGCGTCTTTTAGCTGGATGAACTGTCCCAAGAACGCGAAATACGGAGGTGATACACGAAGTTGCAACGGTAATGGTGTGAAGTTGCTCGGTTTTACAGATGTCAGAAGCTGTCAAATGCTCTCTGTCGGTAAGTCAGGGGATTTCATACACTATGGTAAGAAGATTTCCTCTTCGATCTATTACGAGCGCGATTCTGTTTGAAACTACGATTAGGGCAGACTTTTCTTCAGTTTTATTTCCACTAGGTGGGATGAAATATTTACACCGAAGACGACCGTTGAATGCTATGAAAGAAATTGCCAGATAAGTGTGAATATAGAATATATATTTATTATATGAAAGAAACTATTTTATACGTTATACGAATATTACAAATGTTTATAATATGACTTATTAATTACATCAGGAAATAAATAATAGTTATAGGTTTATTTTCATAATACTGTCTAGATATCACTTTATTAGATGAGCGAGTATTGACGGTACGTCGACTCCATAACACTATACACACGTGTATGCGTGTATATTTTTATGAAACAAAACCTACGATTCGTATAAAACTGATTATAGTCAAAAATACAGTCTACAATAAAAAACATAATTTATTACAATTACAAGTATATTCTGAGATGTATAATTGTATAAAAAAGACTAGGACGTTAAAATTACGGTACAATATTGAAGATTCTTCAAATTTTGATTATCTACAGCACCTGTTCACAGAGCCTACTTCATTGGCATTATTCAATTAATTATAACGCAAAACCTAGGCATTTCGGAAAAAAATGCCAAAGGAAATTTTTATCCTATTTTCGACCAAGATTAACTCTGTGAAATATTCGTCGTCGATTTCGAGACACCCTGTATAAAAAACGCGAATATCACCTATTTCTTTTGTCAATTAGTTTTGACCGCGGGGCCGACAAGTATTGTCTAATTATTGTCTCACTTCGTCATGTTTGAAAAATCTTCTTCAACAGACTTATGCGATATTTGAAACTCCTCATGGCTTATTCGCCTCTAATTGTTTGGTAGACATATGCACGTAGCCTGGGTTGCTAAAACTATCAACCTTGTCGCCTCCAAATCGATTGGGCATTTTTAGTTTCGGTATATTATTCCCGCGACTTAATTTCCCGGTGACTGCTGACGGGGAAAACTCTTTCGCGTTATTAATCTGCGATTTTGTTTCGCCCGAATTTAAATCCAGGTTTTTGTAAACCCCGGAAGACTGGTTAATGCCCAAATTAGCGTAATCCGTATTAGCTACGAATTTGCGAGATCCTGATTTCCTCCCATTCTGGTCTTCTTCCTTATCGCGATTTACGCCCTCGGTTCTGACTCGTTGATCGTTCGGAGGTTTCACGTAGGAATTTTGAGTCGTGAGCATCGGAACTCTAGAATCGTTACAGTCTTCTGAATCTGAATGGTTCGAAGCATTTTGACCAGATGGCGGAATGCTGGCGCTGTGAGATTCTCCAGGGTCTAAGCTGGGAGTCAAATCGCCAGACTGACCAGGCTGCTGGACTCGATGCATTGACACGTAAGCCGACTCTCCATGCAGTTCTACCACTGGATTATGCGAATTGTAGTACCTATGATTGGGGGCAGACATCATCGTCAGATAATCGCTTTGCCCATTCTGCGAGGCTTCAATGTTCATGTTGACGTAGGGAGTGTTCAGGTTGGAAAAATGCTGAAACATGAACAAAGATTGGCGTGAAACTCTATCGATTAGAAGAGCTCGTTTTCTCGGTGTTGACATTTTTCTAACATCTGGAATAATGAACGATCTGAATATTTCAAACTTTCGATTGTTACTCACTGTCTTAACTCCTTCGGTTAATAGATTGCCGATTTGTTCAGCAAGCTCGGGGAATGTTGGGCGTAAAGAAGGATCTGCTTGCCAACAATTGAGCATAAAATTGTATCTGAAACATACGAGTGATATGATAATGGCGTGAAAAGATTCTTTGTTTTCTGAGTCAATATAGGCACAAGCTCACATCTCTTTTGTTGCAAATTCTGGTTTCTCCATGCGATATCCTCCGACGAGTCTGTCGTATTGTTTCTCAGCTTCCATTCCAGGGTAAGGGGTACGAGCTAGCGTGAAAAACTCCCACAAGACTATTCCGAAGGACCAAACGTCGGATTGAGTTGAAAATATTCGATCTCTAATCGACTCAATGGCCATCCATTTTATTGGCAGAGGACAGTCTCCCCTTTTTTTATAATTGTTGTCTTTGTACATGTTTTTCGCCAGACCGAAGTCGCAAATTTTCACTATGTTGTCGTCGGCGAGGAGTATATTTCTCGCCGCTAAATCGCCGTGCAAAACCTTGAGCATGAAACGTACAAATGTGAAAATATCAGGAGCTATCGCAGTTCAGTCGGGCCAGAAATGGATAGGGAAGCTCTAATTATTTCTCGCAGTGACCATGATTAACTTGTGTACAAATTTGAGGCAGAACAAGGAAACGCAACCAAGGACCATGCTACTTTCATTCGATAATTTCAACTCACGTTTCTCGCGCTGAGGTATTCCATGCCACGTGAAACCTGCCAAGCCCAGCAGAGTAAGTCCTGTGTACAAATCGGCTTCAAATTCTGATCTTTATAGTCGCCCCGATAATTAGATCGCCAGCCAGGCTGAGTCGAATTATTGCTTAGAACACCACCGTCGGGGGACATGTTTATACTTTCGGAATTTTGGCCCAAATGATAGTCAATTAGTTGGATACTGTTATTGCTGTTGGATGAGTTGATACTATCGCTAGCAGAAAAGGATCGTTGTGTATACTTCGACCTGAGTGATTAGAGGGAAACGATATCATTTTAGTTGTAACGTTGCATGAAAACAGGACTCGTTAATTCATATATAATCGGACATCGAACTCACTTATTCTGGCTACCGACACTTAGGCGTGGGTCTAAGCCGAAAGTTGGATCAATCTTTTGTGAGGAAGGATCGATTTGATTGATAAAACTATCTCTATGCCGTTGCAAAAAGTTGTGTAAATTTCCAAAGCGACAGTATTCGACAATAACGTATAGTTCGCCTGAAAAGAAACGTTAATTTTGATCACGATGCATAAGTTATTTGTTAAAATTGATGAGTAAAATTGAGGAAAGACGTACGCTTGGTGAGAATGGTTTTTGTGCAAGCTCCGAGAAGATTGACAACGTTTATATGTCGCCCGAGATGAATCATGATCTTGAGTTCACTCGAGAGAGCTTTCATGTAACTTGGATCAGCCGATCGTCGGACCATTTTAACAGCAACTGTGCTGACTTCTCCTTCGACAATAATTCCTCGTGCTTCTGCTTTCATCACTACTCCGAATGCGCCGCTTCCCAGTTGCTTACCTGTTCAGTAATGTTGCAAGGAAATGTTTTACACGAAAAACGACAACATAACTTCTGGTTTCAGAAATACCAGCGTCGACTCGCGAGACAAATCGAAAAGAAATGGAATGTCAGATCAGATGAGTGTCATATCGTTGTTGAGATCTTTGTGAATGTTATTCAACGAGCTACAGCTGTCAGATATCCGTATCTCCTTAAACTCTGCGAAAATCACGTACCAAGTTTTAACAGTTCCCGTGGAAATTCCCATTTTTTGTCATAGGGCAATAGTTCGACTTGGTCGTCGAGAGTTAAGTCAGGATTCAAAGATTCCAAGGCTCCTTCTTCGAAGTGAGTCAACCCTGCTTCTAGGAGCTCCTTTCTTAACGCCTGGAAAAATATTCGGTAAATGGCTCGTTTCATCGTACAGAAATCTGATATTACTACTCACCCTTTCTCGGTGGACTTTGACACCCATGTAAGTAATCACTATGACGATGATTATGATAAGGACAATCAGAATGATCCAAAGCGTATTACTTTGCGAATGAGGCGCTCCTGCGAAAATCATTACCAGATTATTGCTACCTTCTTATTAAATACACATGCAGAAATTTATTGACACATTCTACCGATTGCGTGCAATTACCTTCGATTTTAATATCAACGAAGCGCGAAGTATGGTTGAGACGATTTTCAGCACGACATGAATATCTGCCGCTGTCTTTCTCCCTAAAGAATCTTATATACAAGGTGGAATTGTCGCTTGAAAATTCGTACTGATTTCCACTAACCAGTAATATTTCGTTCTGAATTTAAAAACAGAAAAAAAAAGCGGTAACATTATTAATAATAATTGTCTTTGTCCACGAATATCGATACCACATAAAAATTCATGATCATTGCATTTTACCCTGTGCCAGGTTACTCGGGGAATTGGTACTCCATTCGCGTTGCAAGTTAGCGTCATGTTCTTGCTAATGTTCTTGTAGTTTATCAAAATTTTGGAATCATTGAAACTGGCGTAGCTGATCATCGGCTCATAAGCGCCTGAAAAACCCCAAAAATACGCACGAATTTTTAACCCTTTCCTTTTTTTTTTTTATCCGAACTGAGACGATTTTTACATACTCTGTACATCCAAAGTGTGATTCTCTGTCTTGGTTCCACTGGTTTTAGATTCAGCTTGACAAAAGTAAACTCCAGAGTTAGACTTGTTCACATTGAGTAGTTCAAGTTCTGATCGTACTGTGAGACGCCCAACGTCGTGGAACAGCTGAACCCGGCCATTCTCAGGTTCTGCGAAAATAATTCAACGCCTATCGTTAGTTTAGTTCGAAATGGATGGATTTCCAAAAGATAATTGAAACACGTGGAGAATCTTACTTGGCGTCCATGAAATGGAGTCGGTGAAATTTTCACGAGAGGCTGTGCATATCAGAGTAACATTATCACCTTCGGCAACGAAATTCGGACCTCGTATACTGAAGATGTCAGCATCTACGAAAAATATATATTCTCGTCAAAAAACGGAGGCTATTTTATCGGACCGTACATTTCGATTGAATCATCCAAGTTTCATTTGATTCCAAAATTCTATCAAGCTTACCAGAAACCGTGATCAGTTCGGTGGCTTCGGTGCAATTAAATTCGTTGCAGGATCTACACGTCAATTCTCCAGGCGCATTGATCGTCATGTTCAAACGCGAGAGAAATTGATAAGGATGGTCATGCGCCGGTTCGTTGAGTATATTCTGGACGGAAGATGAGAATGGAATAATCATCATTATCATATCTTCGAGGATGGAATGTGAAATTGATGGGATTGAACGTATAAAGGTGGATCAGTACCTTCGAAAGAGATTTGTAAATCGGATTTTCCCTGGATGGAAATTCGGGGTATTCTATGTAACTCCAAGTCACATTTGGCAGCGGTGAACCAGATATATTGCAGAATAAAATCGCAGACTCCTTTCGCTTATAGGGCGATGAATTTCTCTCGATAAAAGCCCGGGGTAGGCCTGTGATTAGGGAAATGAAAAGATATTGGAAAAGATAGCAGATCGATAAGTGCAACGAGGAAAATGACTAATTACCTTCGACCGTTAATAGGAGGGTGATGTTTGACACATCTTTTGAAGTAGAAACGCGAATAGTGTACTGACCACTGTCCCTGATATCTAAGTTCGATATTCTGAAAAGATGGATGGCTCCATCTACCGTATGAGAGTATTTGTCGTTTTCAGTTTCGCCGATCTCAGTGACGTTCGTCCCATCCGGTTTGAGCCTAAATTTATCGATTGAAAAAAACCGCGCGTATATTTATATTTCAGAATAATCCAAATACTGCAAAAAAATAAAAAATAAAAATTGAGATCTAACACAAGGCTCACCATTCCAAGTGAAAATTATCAGGGTATGTCCTGATTATGATCTTCCACTTGACAATGTTAGTTTCGTTTGATACGATCTCGTTCAGACCTTCCACGGTCAGATTGACGTAAGTGTAATCAGGATCTGTGAAAATAAAAAATGCCCGATACTCCAGTTTAAGAAAATCAGCTAATCGCGAACTGAAAGGTATGAGATTGCAGAGCATTCGAGAAGCTATGTACCAATAGAGAGGAAATCATTCTGACAACAGGAAAATCCTCACCCCAAACTTTAATATCTATCGATGACTCTTCCTCGTGACCAGACTTAATCTTTGTAAGGCAAATATATCTTCCAGCATCCCTTTCCTCGATGTCAATTACCGTCAATTCTACTTCCCAAGTTAACTGTCCGTCGTCGTTTCTACGGATCATTAGTTTCTTTGAGTGTTCCATTCTGTTTTTCTGAAATTTCATTCCCAATCACATCCTTAAAAATCTCACCGTTCTATCGATGAAAAGATTCCAAAAATGACCGACGAGATAAAAATAGGGAAATAGATATCATCTATCAAACTTACCGGGACTGAGGCCGGGGCTCTCCATCTCAGATCAAAGTCAGTGACCTCTGGGGATAAAGTGATGCTGCAGTTCAAAGTCAGATTCTGTCCCGATACGACATGCGATAATTCTTCTCGATTGATCATCGGCGTCTGTGTTAGTTGACTGTCTGTATGGAAGATAATAAATTGTCGGATATTAGATCCTCGCAGAAATGATCTCATCATAACCGCAAGATATGTGGCATTAAAGAGGACAAAAAAAATAAAACGAGAGCAAATTTCCAGCTAATTACAATCTTTTTTAATGCCATTATTTCTGGCTTATTAAAATGATAATAATCACCTGTAACAAACACGTAATAGGATGGCCAATATTCGATCTCATCCTCACCGATTCCATTAATTCTACAAGTATAAGTTTGTCCGGTATGTTCTTTACCGACGTTTCTCATAATAAATCCAATTCTCGGATCGTATTCCATCTCGTCGGGCACTAGTACAGTAGTCTATAAGTAAATCGTCAATTTTTTCAATGTAAAATAACTTGAATCGGTTTTGTTTTTATCCACATGTTCACTTACACCATCGCTCGTCTCAAGTACCACTTCCGAACTAGATGACGTCGGGCGACATGGTATGACCCCGTCACTGTCTGCCACTATTACTACTGCTTCGTAGATAGGAGTCATGTGAGCAAATGGTACCTTAGCTGAAATGAAATCATTTATTTAGCTGTGCTGTCAAAATCCAGGCGGCAATTCAGAAACTGGCAATTACAATTCACGTATACGTAAATCCATCGGATATCATCGCTCGAATGATCGATGACTTGCTCATCATTCCTGATCTCTATGCCCTCGTCTGCACAAGCGTACCATCCGGTATCAGTGTGATTTGTGTGGGGAAGAGTAAAGGTGTAAATTCCGGAATCCGAGTCGTTATGGGTCGTATATTTCGATGGTTGAATCTGTAGAATCGGGGTTGACAACATTACTCATATATTGGCATGTGCTGGATAGGCGAACTACAAAACCTTTCAATATAATATCGGGATACTTGCATTCTTCGTTAAATTCTGCCTCGAAAAGTGAACCCGTTCATTGCTTATACATTGGATTTTCAACTCATCTCCTTCTCGGATATTGAGTTCCTCCAGGTCCGGGTCCATGTATGGTTTTTCTGCCGTGGCACCTGTGTAACGAGAACACATTCATGTCCAGAAATCTATACGATATTAATTCTGGAACGATTTTTGACGTCGCAGACTCGATTTTCATCCCATCATAGTAATTCGTTGTGAATGTAACGATCTGGATTTACCACGGGACATAAGACTGGCTTATATTTGTGAAATTCTAAAGCTGGTATTTTCCACGGATGCAGAGGTTTCATGTTTATCATAATGCACAGCTCATTTCCGGCCAGTCAGAAAGGAAGTTGGTACACTTCATAAATACTTACTTATCTCTTGCCCAGCTCTACGATAATTTCCTCTTTTCGCGGTAACGAGCAGACGTACGACTTAATGCAAGAAGAGAATTAACTCGACTCACGTATACCAGAACGAGCATATTCGAGATTCTAATACGGATCCAAAAACATGAAAAATCCATGCTTCAGGAATCTAATAATTTATGAAGGCTACACCTACAGAAGTATGAGATTTTTGTTCGTTGGAATAAAAGCAGACGAAAAGTAATCGACAGATTTGATACGTGAGAGTGAAAAATTTTCTATGATAGTTGAATTTTTTTTAAACGTTACCTTGATGAAAGCCAAAGGCGATGAAGATTAGAGCACATGTTAACGTAATCCGGACCATTATTCTGACACGTTAGAAACTTTTCACTCGATCATGACACGCGGGATAAATTTAATCAACGAAGATAAGATATCAGATGCGTTTGCTGATTGACGATCACAGTTTACGACAAGCTCTATGAATGATGACTGAGTAAGAAAAAAATGGAAACTCCAAACTGCTGGTGGCAGCTTCCATCGTAAACCCCACTCTGCGTTTACTTCATTGAAGCTTTTTTTCTCGTCGATTATCCCACTGCTTTAACACTGACGGTGAATGAAGGGGCTTTTGATTCGCGAGTAATAATTTATCAGAATCCGTGTAGAATCAGTTTCTTGGAATCGCGATAAGAAATACGTTTCATAATTAACTCTGCGAATCCTGGGGGAAACGCGATCATCCAATACGCGATGAATAAATAAAACGAGACGATGGGATCAGGATTTTTCACATTTTTTATCACTTGCAAAATCCATGCGAAAATTGGAAACAACATCCATACTACGATCGGGATTTATATTCCCAGTCGTAAATTAAAAGTCTAATTATGATATGAAAATGTTTTGAATTTGCAAAACTTTGCGGGTTTATAGAAAGTATTGTTTTTCGATAGTCTGTTCAGCCTTGGAATTAGTCATCAATGAGATTAGAGGATGATAAGCTTATAAAAATCCTATATTCGATAATCACCGAACCGATATACTATAAACTCCAAACTCTCTTGCCACTGCCGGAGGTTGACACAGTTACTCCCGGAAATCTGCGGTGTGAAAATTGATTACATGAACTAAGAAACGCAGAATTTTCTTTATCGCTCGTTACAAGTAGAGGATATGATATCACGCTGTCAATTCAACGCTCATACGTGTAGGTACTCAATCGTTGCAGCCCTAGTCCGATTTCCTCGTTACTTCTGGGTAATGAACCGATTCGATTATCGCGTATGAAGCGAAAAGCAGCAGATCTTATTAGCTGAGGTTTCATAGCTTCCTCAGAATCTCATTTTAATCTCCTCAAATTATAAACGAAGTAGTGAATGGAATAGGTTTCACTATTTTTAGATTACGATTCGAACGATTTTCGACGACCCGGATATTCAACAGATTGCAATCTTCTACATTTCGCTTTGCCCTAAATCTTTATCGGATTTTTATAGTGGCTGATACACACCCAAGAAATAATCATTCGCCAAGCCCACGACAATAATGTCAACAGGACAATTATGCACTAATTAAGCTATAAAGGTCCACCCCGATACTTTCCTAATCAAATATTTATGGCAAGCGAATTGGTATCAGAAAAAATCTGATATAGGAACGATATTGACAAAAAAGATACGCTATATGCACTTTTTATCTACGCCGTGTAAGAGTATAACACATGAATACGCATTTACAATCCGCGATAATGGCAATAAATATGTACAATTCAATTGTACCCTTATTAAGGTAGATCAACGAATTAGCGCGAGGTCGTAACAGCGAACGGTATAAGTACTAGGCTCGCTGTTGAGATCGGCTCATTGTTTATCCAACTTTCGGTAAAAATGGTTTTGAAAATTCTCCTACTAGTGAGTATAGTCGTTCGTTAAACTCTTGAATAAGTCTAATTTCAAGCCTTTCCGAAATCGTTTTTCCGACAGCTTTCTCTCCACGGATTTTTCTTCTGGTGTCTAGGAAATGGGCAGGCTTGTAACTCGCTGGGTTTCATCTGCACCTCTTGCACCTCGCTGCAATTATGCACCTCCCAAGTGCCCACAAGTGCTGTTCTAACTTGTGCAGCGAACACTTATTGCGATTCGACTTCGTCGAATTACTGCAGTTCGACAGTCTGCACGACCGAGCCTGAAGCATTCTACAACTGCACTACAACGGTACGTTACTTACAGTCTAAAAATTTTCTCGAAAGAACCAAAAAAAATAAATAAAAAAAATGGTTCGTTATAAATTTTTCACAGGGACGTTTCGCAGTGAGCAGCAACTGTTCGCAGTACATATTTTGCAGCAACAGCACCACTCTCGGAATCCTGGTTCCAACTCTGTTCGAATGTCCAAATGGCACCATATTCAATCCTGCCAGTGCCGTGTGCGTTTTGGATTCGGCCTACACATGCCCGACTGATACTAGCACCACCACGGTGGCAACAACGACAGATACTGCTTGCACCTCGGCTGGAAGATTCCCTAACACTACAGACACCACTTGCCAAGCATATTACTTTTGCTATTTAGAAACTAACTCGACTTATACTCTGACTTCGTTCGTCTGTCCGACGACCACGGTTTTCAACGCGAATACACAGAAGTGTGTTCTCTCCACTGCGTATACTTGCCCATACTGAGAATTCAGAGCTTATTATATCATTGATTGTTTATTAAAAAGTTTCTGACATCGGACTGCTCTTCATTAACCATTTACCCAACCCAAGTGCTAATTCGTTTTACAGACAAATTTTTTGCCTGAAACGGAAGTACAGATTCCATGTTTAGTTTTCGTGAAAGAGAAGTGTTGCTATGGAGATGTGGGGGTGAATTCATTGACCAAACTTAGTTGGCGAGGTAAGTTGCTCAGCCAAGTGTACGAAAAGTCGATGTGTCAACTTGGTATAAATTGATTTGAGGTTTAAATTTACGGTTTAAATGAACGGGCCGAGGTCCAGTTCTCTTCGAGATCTGTTCTCGAAGAATACAGTCAAGAAGAAGAAGAAGAAAAAGCCGGATAGAAAGAGGCCAGTCGTACGTATACCGGGGTCTAAACTCCTCGGGAAATTCTTCCTCGAGCATATTCCTCTCCACAGGTAACTAAGCTTCATGGACGTGGTCGCTTCCGAGCTGTGACATGTCTCGTCCTGGAGTACATGGAATGGATAAAGGAAGTCCCTGTCCTCGAAGATACGGTGGGGGTTGACGTAACGAAGAGCGTGAAAGTGTCACAAGGCAAGAGATTACCCGAGAGGAAAAAGCTCACTCTAAAAGTTCGTTGGATATATCCTTAGCCAGGACTAGTTTTTGGTAAACTGAATAGTGATTCGACGGTGAAATTCGTTGCAGGATCGCTCGATACTCCTCACCGAAATACCCGGGAGGTCTAAGGAGACCAGAGCCTACTTGGCAGCATTGATAAGGAACTTGCAGCCGTATAAAAAGTACCCCGAATCTATGTGGGACCAGATAGCCGCCGTAACTGGTTACCAATACTTTGGTCCAGAGAGAGTTCTCGTCCGACAGGGCCAGACCCCAAAAATGCTTTATTACATCGTCAGAGGAGAGGTGACCGTGTCTAAAATTATCGACGATACTGTCACTGGTTCGCATTCAGTTCCTTGACTGTAAAACAAAGAAAAACAAAAATAAAAAGTCTAAAACGGACAGAATCAGTAGAAAAATCGTTTCGTCAATAGATTCCCATTCTGATAATTATCCAGGGTAATTATTGTCTCCTCGTTGCAAACAGGAGACAGAATCGAGAGCGACATGGGGACACTGGGTCCTGGAGACATGTTTGGCGAGGTTGCATTACTGCATGCGATACCCCGGTCTGCTACGGTCGTCACAAAAAGTACTTGAAAGATATTTCGTATGTCATAAGAGCCTACGAAGGTTTACTCCAAGATTCGAGCTAGATCCTGCGAGATCATCGATCATTAATCGAACTATTATGTCGCAGCTTCTGTTGACCTGCTCACAGTGACTCGTGAAGATTTCAACGTAGTGTTGAGGCCATGGCTAACGGAGCAGTGGGAAATCTTCAAAGACGCAATGGTCAACTTCAACTACTTTAAAGGATGGGACGAGGAGACTATGAGAGAATGTTGTATCTTGAGCAAAGTCAAGGATTACCAACCCGACGAGGTAAATATGCTGGATTATGGTACTTGGATAGATATTTCAGTATTCCGCAGGTTTTGTTAGGCGATGCGAAAGGAATGGTGAATTACGTGTACTTCATGCTTTATGGAACGTGTCGGGTCATCGAGCACATGGTTGTCCACGAGGAGCTGGTCGCGAATAAGGTTAAATACAAACTGTACGATCCAGAAAATTTTCAAAAGCCGGAAACATCGCTTGGGAATCGAGCCAGAGGAAGGGGGCAAGACAAAGCTAAGGAAGCTGAGGGGACCGAGCAAATCTCTAACGCCTTGTCACAGGTTGCTGACCCCTGAATTTTTCATCCGCTCAGAAAATTTTCGGATAAATTTATCCATCCTTTAAAAATGCTGAAAGTTAACTTGCCGCATTGACAGAAATTTATTGACTCGGCAGGAGGCGAAAGAAGTTAAATCAGCAGCGTCGGAGATCGACTACACGCAGTTAATGCTGTCGAAAAAACCGATGAACGTTGATATGGAAAGAACGAGTATTTCCACACTGACTCTTCAGGACGTGGTAAGTCTTGGAGATTTTTTTACAATTTGTCAAATTAATTCGTTGATAATAAAACCAAAATCTAAAATCCCCTAAGGTAAACGAATGGCACGAAATAACTGACGTAGCTGCGATGCTTATGAAAGAGCCATCGACAATATCGCAGCAAACTTACCCCAGTAATGTTCACACGGTTTTTATGCAAGTCTGTATATTTTATCGGGGTGCTTGCTTCGGCTTAGGTAATTAGATACAAATGAGGCTTAGGTAATTAGATAGAATTGATGATAGCAAACCTTTTCTTTTCAGGAGAAAAAATGCACAATCGTCGTATAGTGTCAGTGTCTCCAACTCGCTGTTTACTTGTGCCTCGTTACTGGCTACTAGAACATAATCGTGCTAATATTTGGGAACGAGTGAAGTTATTCATGGATTCGAAGTACCCAACTTCTGAACAGTTGTTTAAAAAATTTGTCAAAAATCGGAGGTAGGTTCATCTTCATTTTGTCATGAAGATTCTATCTCCTGATTTATATCGTCTAATAAGTCAGGGATTTATTTATTAATTTTTTGTGAATCAGGTGGATGAAACACAAAAAAGAAATGGTACGTCATATCATCGAGAATGGGAGAAGGGTTCCAAACTCAACTACGATTCATGATGTTCCTTACTCGATTAGAATCGTCGAGGAAATAGATACGATTGAAAAAATCGAATGATATCGAAGAACGGATTTTTCCACCGAAATCATGGATAATGTGGGAAATTTTTGATTCGGTAGAAATACATGCGACAAAAAAACTTCAACGTATATAAATTTGATAAAAGAAACTAAATCATTATTACAGTATGAATCAGGTTTATATTTTAATCACATGTAATTATGTAAAACAGTAAAATTCCACATGACAGTATAGTTTGAAATAACTTTCAAAACAATGCAATGTTAAAAATAATAAAAATCTTCATTAAAGAATGAAAGAAAAAATTATAATATCAAATACCTATTCGTTATAATTTATTGTATAAAATGAATGCGAGATTTTTTGGGTCTCGACGACTGAAAAGACTCGTTAAAGTTTTCTCCAATTTTAACCACGTTCACAGCCTTAGTTGGGAAATGGGGTAGGAAAGGATACAGTTCTTAACTTTTAACTAATAAATTAACAATTAAAGGATACTTTACATCTGAGTCTTAGAATAAGAGATCAAGTTCCAGCGATCGTCGAAACTTTGGACCAAAGATTCACTAAAATTTTTCATATTTTGAAAAGCTATTCATCTTCTGTTAACGCAGACATAATCACGTAGCTTGGGTTTGCGAAACCTTGCGGCGTATTTTTAGGAGGACAAGTTTTATTCTTGGGTAGATTGATGTAATTATTTTCCCCGCCAATTCCCGGCGACGATAACTGTTCGTTGTTATTCTTCTTGCAGTTTACCTCGTTCAAATTTTGATCCGAATTTCTCGTGTTGTTGGAAGACTGGTTACCCAAGTTGCTATAATTCGAACTTTCCGTGACTCCCGAGTGTCCCGGCGCTCCTTCACTCATCGTCAGATCTCGTTCATTATTCCTCGAATGCACAGGACCGTTATTTTCTTGTATAACATCGACGAGAATTTCGTCCTGACTTCCATCCCCAAGAGTTGGGACAGGTTTGACATAATATCCCGAATCTAAGGGGTTGGAAATGTTCCCTTTGCCGGAAGGATGGCCGAATTGGAATTCGCCGGCTTCTACACGTGGGCTGAAAATTCCAGGCGGATTAGTTTTCCCGATTGGACTCATGGGCAAGTAGTCTGAAGTCGGGCTCGCCAATGCTAGATCAGGTGAATTGTGGTAATCATGAGTCGGAGGAGACATCATGTTCAAATAATCATTCTTCCCATTCTGAAGAGCTAAGTTGTTCATATCCATGTACGGAGAGTTCATTTCGAAATAGTGCTGAAACGCGATAAAATTGGATTAAAATTCTCGTTCACTCGAATTTCGGATTGATTTTGATAGAACCTTTCCAGATTATGAATCACTCACCGTTGTAATGCCTTTGTTTAATAGGGCACCAAGGTTGTCGACAATTTCAGGAAACGAAGGACGTAAAGAAGGCTTCGCTCTCCAGCAGGAGAGCATGAGTTCGTATCTGGAATATAGATATGAAATAAAGAGTGAAGACTCTTGGCGAGTGGTTAAATATCCCCATAATGAAAGACTCACATCTCTTTTGTTGCATATTCTGGTTTCTCCAAGCGATACCCTGCGAGTAGTTTTTCGTATTGTATCTCAGCTTCGATTCCAGGATAAGGGGTTTGAGATAAGGTGAAGAACTCCCACAAGACTATACCGAAGGACCAAACGTCCGATTGAGTTGAAAATATTCTATCTCTGATCGACTCAATGGCCATCCATTTTATTGGCAGAGGGCTGTCGCTTTTTTTTTTATAATTGTTGTCTTTGTACATGTTTTTCGCCAGACCGAAGTCGCAAATTTTCACTATGTTGTCGTCGGCGAGGAGTATGTTTCTCGCCGCTAAATCGCCGTGCAAAACCTTGAGCATGAAACGTACAAATGTGAAAATATCAGGAGCTTTCGCAGTTCGGTTGGGCCAGAAATGAATAGGGAAGCTCTAATTATTTCTCGCAGTGACCATGATTATCTTGTGTACAAATTTGAGGCAGAACAAGGAAACGCAACCAAGGACCATGCTACTTTCATTCGATAATTTCAACTCACGTTTCTCGCGCTGAGGTATTTCATACCACATGAAACCTGCCAAGCCCAGCAAAGTACGTCTTGCGTACAAATCGGTTTCAAATTCTGATATCTATAGTCGCCTCGATAATTAGATCGCCAGCCTGGCTGGACCGAATTATTACTGAGAATCCCGCCGTCGGGGGACATGTTTATACCTTCAGAATCTATGCAGTTGTTGAAGAAAACTGTTTCGCTACCAGAATTACTAATTGATGATATCCCACTCGTGCTTCGAGAGAAGGGCGCCGGTCCAGACCTGGATCTGTACGATCAGAGAAGAATTTTTGTCATTATCATACGACTGGAGAAGTCCCACTATTTTGCGATATGATGTACAAACCATTGAACAGAATTTCACATGCGTAATGAACGTTATTTATTACCTGGTTGGACTGCTAACGCCTTCGCTTATGGCTAAGAGCTCCAAACCGATGCTTGGGTCAATCTTTTGAGTTGCTGGATCAATTTGGTTGATAAAAATAGCTCTGTTACGCTGTAAATAATTGTGTAAATTTCCGAACCGACAGTATTCCACAATTACATAGAGTTCACCTGTCGAGAAATGTTGCATAATTATGGCTGTGGACTTAGCGATTGATTACTGTAATGACTGCAGGGCGAAACTTACGTTTGGTAAGAATCGTTTTCGTGCAAGCTCCAAGGAGATTAACAACATTCAAATGTCGGCCAAGATGAATCATGATCTTGAGTTCACTCGAGAGAGCTTTCATGTAACTTGGATCAGCCGATCGTCGGACCATTTTAACTGCAACTGTGCTGACTTCTCCTTCGACAACAATTCCTCGTGCTTCTGCTTTCATCACTACTCCGAATGCACCGCTTCCCAGTTGCTTACCTGTTCAGTAATGTTGCAAGGAAATGTTTTACACGAAAAACGACAACATAACTTCTGGTTTCAGAAATACCAGCATCGACTCGCGAGACAAATCAAAAAGAAATGGAATCTCCGATCAGGTGAGTGTCATATCGTTGTTGAGATCTTTATGAATGTTATTCAACGAGCTACAGCTGTCGGATATCCGTATCTCCTTAAACTCTGCGAAAATCACGTACCAAGTTTTAACAGTTCCCGTGGGAATTCCCATTTTTTGTCATAGGGCAATAGTTCGGCTTGGTCGTCGAGAGTTAGATCAGGATTCAAACATTCCAAGGCTCCTTCTTCGAAGTGAGTCAATCCTGCGTCGAGGAGCTCCTTCCTCAATACCTGAAAGAACATTTGATAAATGGCTCGTTTGATCATATGGCAGATGGATTTTACTCTACTCACCCTCTCTCGATGAACTTTGATACCCGTGTAAGTAATCACACCGATGATGATTACGATGAGGGCACAAATCAGACTGATCCAAGTAGTGATATTTTCCGTCTTTCCTGTAAACATCACGTGTTTTACATACAGACTGAAAACCGTTGATTACAGTTATTCATGGATGATGGATATACTTGCTCCAAACTGTACGAAATAATAGCACAACAAATCACCTTTGACTATGATGTATACGTATCTTTCTACCCTGTTCAAACGATTTTCAACGATACATGAGTAATTTCCACTCTCGTTAAAGAATAGTATAGTCAGCGTGGTATTATCTTTTGACAAGAAGTGTTGAGTGTCACTTTTAGTGAGCAGTCGACCGTTCTAAATTTAAACAGAAATTAGTCATATTTTTAATCGTCTTCTTCTTTGGAAGTTGAAATTATGAGTCGTGTGTGTTGGAAATTATGTACCTATCTATGTCCGGAAGAAGTATCGGCATATGATGTGGTACAAAATTTGTGAAACGAAACTTTGCACGCGACACAGTGCGCTCAATTTCCTTCAATTATAGCAATAAAGTAATTGCTGAATGAATCATAGATTGATTGATTGATTTATTAGCCAATGGAGGTTTTGAATTGTGATATCGAAACTTGGTGGACTTGAACCGTGTAATTTCATAATTTACCTTTCGCCACGTCACTACTGGTTTCGGTCTTCCGTCGTAAAGACACGTGAAGTTTCTAGACGAGTAGGCTTCAGTCGGATTAATGGGCAGATCTGAATTAGTCATATTAGTGTTAATTAAGGATGGCTCCAATTCCCCTGAAACAGTCAAGGTAAAGAAACAATTGGAAAAGTGTTGAATCGTTGCTTATTGTGAATAAAGTAGTGCAAATAATTTACCATCTACCACCAAGCCGTAAAACTTCGTGATATTGCTTTCTGCTATACTTTCGGCTCGACACTGGTAGTTGTCAGCATCTGATCGTTGTACATTACGTATTTCAAGTATCGATTGCCATGTGAATTGTGTACTCTCAGGCTCGATCGAAATCCTCGAATCGGGAAGCTCTACAACATTTCATAACTCAATGAGACTGGCGAATATGTATTTCAAAGTTACAGGCACTGTCGTCAGCCGATTAGATCCATGCGAATGTAAGAATACGCGATCTAAAATCTCACCTAGCTCCGTAGAATTTTCCAAGACCCACTGGATATTTTCTGTGTAATTAAAACGGGAAGCAGCACATATCAGAGTTAGATTATCGCCTTCGGTCACTGGCTGGAGGCCGCGATTAACAATACCAAAAAATCCGTCTCCGTCTGAAATGAAGAACAAATATGGACATCGATTTGGCGAAGAAGGCAGCAGCGTGGAATCTTTCGATTTAGCGCATAGCTCCATAAAATCAGCGCGAGAAAATCTTGAAGAGTACAGGGTGCAAGAAACGCTTACCAGAAACGAATATTGGCTCGGTAAGGTCGGTACAGCCGACTGTGTTACAGGCTGTGCATGTCAAATTTCCCATCGAATGGACCGGCATCCTTATATTAGAGAGCACGGAGAAGGCACCTTTTCTTTCAGGTTCGCTCGTAATATTCTAGATAGGATGAGTACTCGATCATTATATCTGGCAATCTTCGTGAATGGATACTGGCAATCGCGAAATCGACCAGTGAATGAACTTTGTGAATTCTTACCGGAGGTAAAGTGCTCTCGACGTTTCCTTCCGACGTCCATTCCGAAAAAGTCCACGTTACATTTGGTCGCGGTGAACCTGTCGCATTGCAAGAAAGAACGGCAGTGTCTCCTGGTTTATAGAGTAGCACAGGCTGGTGAATCACGTTTATTGGCTTCACTGAAAATTTAATAGAAACGTACTGTATGTATTGATCAAGTTTAGTTGAACAATGAATAGTGATAATAAATTGAGAGTATATATTACCGTTCACCGTCAATTGGAGTGGGATATCTTCCGAGGTGTTTGGAGTGGTTATGCGAATCGTGTAATTACCATTGTCACTTATGTTCAAGCGTGATATTTTATACAGATAAGTGGTCGCATCCACGAATAATATTGAGTATTTGCTGAAACTGTCTGATCCCACATTTCTTATCAGATTTTCATCCTTGTACCTGCAGTCAGAAAGTACGTATAGAGAACGTATTTCATTTAGAATATAGAATTCATAGAAAAGCTTACCATTCGATCTCGGGGATTGGATACCCCTCGATTTTCAGTTCCCATTTGGCGCTTTTATTTTCGGCTGCAAAGATTGAGCTATTTCCTTCCACTTTGTGGTAAATGAAAGGGCGAGTCGGATCTGAAATTAATTTGAACTTTTTAGTACAATATAGCCGTTCCTGTTAGTGAACAGTTACGCACGGACCAACAGGCTTACCTATAATTGTAACATTCGTCGATGATCTTGCTGTGTCCTGTGAGTGCGTTGCAACGCAAACATATTTACCGGAATCCCCTTCATCGGCATTCATTATCGTCAAACTTTGTTCAAGAGTCTTCTCTTCATCTTCGTAGAAATACTCTCGCTTACCGTCCAATAATCGATCGTCCTGAAACTAGATTTTCATTCACATTCCTAGACTATACAAGTTATAGACTTGATGTCATTTAATAATGATTGATTGAATTTTCAAACTTCATTTACAAAAAGTATAAAATGTCAAGACGATTAATCTTGAAACACCGAATAAATACACGCGTGAATTTCAAGTTCCGGACGTTTGGCCTCTCGGATCTTCATTCGAAACTTTCACCGTTCCGGACTTTCACATGGCTTTACAATACCATGAATTGTTGAACTTACAGCATTGGAATTTGGGTATTCCCATTTAAGAGTGATTGAGGTTCCTCTGGCCACAGTGATACTGCAGTGCAAAGTCAGATTTCCTCCGATGGTCCCTCGCAGCGATGCATCTGTCTTGACATCCGAATTGGACATTTTACCGCTCACTGTAAAACGAAATAACGTTATACATAGATGACTCTGTTATTTTTGGGCAATTCCATGACAGACAGACAGTTTCGTAAGTAAAGGCAAGTGAGCATTACGAACAGGTAAATGTGGTTCACCTTTAAGCCAAAAAGTAACTTCGCAGTCTGCTAAAAGAATTTGAATGACTTTTGCTCGATATTCTCCCAACTTGCGTTTTACTAAAATTATCATACTTACTGTCAACGTGTAATTGAAAAAACAGTTCATTCGCCAAATGCATTCCGTCAATTTGGCATTCGAATTCCGCCTGATCTTCTGCTCCGTCAACGTGATTTTTGATAAATCCAATTTTCGGGTCATAGGTTAAATTTCCTCCCACTCTTTCCTCCTGTGAACAATACGCGCATTCTCATCTAGCATTTTCGACAATAATTTGAAACTCAATCCTATTCCCTTCCCACAGGTTCACAAATTCCAAGATAAACAAAGTTGAATGATTTCCATCGACATGCCTCTACGTTACCAAGCTTAGTGAGTTTCACGTTCAGTTCAGGTGACGTCGGTCGGCATGGTACAACTACCGTACCTCCTGGTGTTGTTTTTACAAAAGGCCCGTCCGATTTGTCCAAAATCGCGAATGGATTAGAAGCTGAAAAAATGTGCATGTGATTGCTGTCTAATTCCTAAGACAAAATATGCACGCTTGTACTTTTTAACAATTCGAACGAGGATTATTCCGTCGGTTTTTTTTCATCGCAAAGTCACCCAGGTACCCAATTTTTCCCCGGTCCTCTTCACACCCCTTTTGCAAGTAGATGATGTAATTAGGGCGCGTTTTACTTACAATTTACATAAATGTAAACCCAGCTGATATCTTCATCCGGATGATCGATAGTCTGCTCGTCATTCTCGATCTCGATGCCCTCTTCTGCACAACCGTACCATCCAGTGTTCTCCGCAATTGCATGGGGACGAAATATCATATATATGTCAGGATCGAAAGGAGTTGGAATCACATCTTCGGGTTCTTCAGTCGGTACACCCTGAGTCAACGATATGATTATTCCTAGGTTATTATGCAGTGGGATTCAACATTCACGAACTTTCGAGAATAGAAGCTAAATCATGAATTTATATAATACGTGCATTTATATTTATTCTTGGCCCAGAAATCTGCAGAGGCGAGCCTTCGCCCGCGCATTCTATTATCAACTCATCTCCTTCTTGTATCAGAAATACTCCCTCTTCGATGGGGCTCCAATTGTGTGCCGAAATTATCTCTGGTTTTGTTGCCAAAACCCCTGTTCCAAATAACGAAATCAATATTGCAGCCGGAAAAGTTTTCGTAATCTTCTAATCCGCTATAATAATCATCACATTCAAAAATTGGCAGATTTTATATCCAGCTCTGCCCAGACAGAAGATAAACGGAATGAAATGAATCGGGTAAGTTTTCAAGTACGTGAGCTTATCGTGAAGAGGAAAAACGATAATTTTTCGCAGAACGCGCATAATGGTACGTCGCTATATCCGGAGGTGGTTTTGTTTCCGTTTGACTGCGCGGTTTTGGAAAATTCTTACCGCAAAGTCTAACTCGTCACGGAGGAAGCTTAACGTCTTATCTCTTTGTCTCTTACCAGCTTCGATAACGATCGCAGTTTGCGAAAGAAACCAGCTACCAATATTTTAATGAGGAAAAACTCAAAGCAGAAATATTATTTTCAGAAATTAACCATACGCCAGAAAGAACGAGATTATTTTTTGAAAAACTCGATTATTTCATTCAACCAACTATTTTATATCTTATCCCTCTTAATTCGCCGTATCGATTTTGTTTTTTTTGTTTTTTTTACAACAAACGAATCGATTTTTAAACTGTCATTTATAAGCTATGACATATAAACTCAACATCGAGGCTTTCAACGATGAAGTCGTAAGATTCCAGGTAAAAAATCCCAAAAATCCCAAAAATCGATCACTGTGAATTCTATGTATTGATTTTCGATGAAGATTAAATATTGGATCTAAAATCGCGGGATATTTAATGATTGAAAGAATAATTAAATTTACCTCGGTAAATCCCGCAAATAATGAAGATCAGAACGTAATGGTCAACGATGAGTTTGATTTCCTTGGATTTAGGCGACATTTCATTGAAATTTATCAACTACTTTTGCACACGTTTTGATATCATTCCAACTATAAGAACTGTTGTGCATAAACTGGAATTGTTAGTGTGAAAACGGTATCCGTAAATGATGGTTTTTCATTGCGTACCGCAAACCCCACTCCAAGTGCAACTTATCACATTTTTTCATTTATAACTTTTTCCTTATCCGACTATTTGTCCTGTGAAGTATATTGAGCCTTGGGGCTTTACGTGAGAACCGATTTTCTCGATCAATTAGCTATTAGAAACACATTTTCACCGCGAGATGAAAACTCCCTACAACATTGTGGAGAACATGTGTAAGTCTGATCAAAGTTAACGACTGCCGCATGATGGAAAAAATATAATAATTTCACTGCGTCATCCCACAGCTGTATCCTGTGTGATATGATTCATAGGATCCTTTCAGCAACTACAGACTCGTCTCTTGACAATCATCAATTGAATACATTTTTTCCATCCAGTAATTTGGGAGAGTTGAAGAGTTGGGCTGCGTACAAGTCGATGATCGAGGAATTAGTACTGAAGAAAGTTGAATGAAAATTGAAAAATATTCATCAAGATTTTAGAACAGGTCATTACAACGATACGATGATTGCGAAACTACTTATGATTTCATTATTGATTCATAGAGTTGGGGAAATAAATACTGAGGATAAAATATGACAATGTTACGATGATGTGAACGTGATATTATATAGATATGGTGTTTAATAAGTGAAAAATATTGAACATCTTACACGTGATTAAAAAATGTCAATTTTCTTTATACATATTTTACCAAATAGTAATAAGTATTATTATCCTTAATAATTATTAATTATTGAACACAGTTCGACAGAGACTTAGGTATATACATACATGATATAATTGAAAACAATTGTTCCAGCGCCATTCGTTATACTATTAAAATCATTTTTATTTACACATAAATTATGTCAAGTTAATTCGAGGTAGTAAATTTCTGGGGATACGATATTTCAAGAAAACTCATGAATGCTGGGTAGTAATATTTATAATTGTTTTTTTCTTCTATAAAAATCGAAAGAATTACGAAAACTCTTTTCTCTTTCTAACGCGATTTTAAAGCACGAAGAAATCCGTTAAGTTCAAACTGTCATTACGTAATAATAAAAAACCATGTAATTGCATTTTCAGTGTCTCATAATTCTCCTATAACACTCTATGCCAATTGTCTATCATCTTCTAACTTGGACATGATCACGTAGCTCGGATTGCTAAAGCTATCCACCGCATCTTTCGACCGGTCTGCCTTTTGCTGTGGCATATTTACGTAATTGTCATTCCCGCTGATAATGGGTGGAATCGAGTTGCTTTTATTCTTCTGCAACTCATCAGCGTTCAGACTTTTATCAGAATCTTTCAAAACGCCGGGCGGAGGATTTTTCGAGTCAGTCAAAGGCGGTTTAGTCGTAAAATTGGAGTACATCGAATCCTTCGCGATTGAAGTTTGCTCGCCGTTATCCTTCACGAATTCAGCACTTTTTTGTTGCACGTCAATCGGCTTTATGTAGGGCTCTGTGGGCTGATGGATCTGTACAGACTCCAGGCAATCTTCCGGCTCTGAATTCGTCGCTGTAGATTCGCCAACAGGTGGAAATGTGAAGTGAGATTCCTCGAGCTCTGGACGTGGGCTGAAAATACCAGGCTCACTAGTCTTGCTGACTGGGCTCATGGACAGGTAAGCCGAATCTGAAAGCCCTTCTGCTGTCGGATCTGGCGAAGCGGGGGAGTCATGGTTCGGAGACGACATCATGGTCAAATAATCGCTCTGTCCGTTTTGTTTGGCCAAAGTGTTCATGTCCATGTACGGAGTGTTCAGATCCAAATAGTGCTGAAACATGGAAAAGGGCGTTGGAAAATTCTTTCGCATAGGTACGAACTCGGTTTGTTATTATGCTGGTGATTCTTCATTTCATTTTGGTCGTGCGGACGAAATTTAGAACTTTTTAAAAGCTTACGATTTTCAGGTTTTCATTCAATAGAGAGCCAATTTTTTCAGCAATCTCGGGAAACGTAGGACGCAGAGACGGCTTTGCTTTCCAGCAATTAAGCATGAAATCGTATCTAGAAAATACAAACAAGATTTTTTTTTAGATATACTGACATTTGTAGGATGACGTACTACAAGTAACATCTGCAGGTGTTCAGAAAACTCACATTTCTTCCGTTGCAAATTCTGGCTTCTCCATGCGATACCCTTCGATCAGTCTGTCGTATTGTTTCTCAGCTTCCATTCCAGGGTAAGGAGTACGAGCTAACGTGAAGAACTCCCACAAGACTATTCCGAAGGACCAAACGTCCGATTGAGTTGAAAATATTCGGTCTCTGATCGACTCAATGGCCATCCATTTTATCGGCAAGGGACCTTCTCCCTTCTTTTTATAATTATTGTCTTTGTACATGTTTTTAGCGAGACCAAAGTCGCAAATTTTGACTATGTTATCGTCGGCGAGAAGGATATTTCTCGCTGCTAAATCGCCGTGTAAAACCTGGAGTGAAAAAAGTACAGAAGTCAATATATCAGGAGGTGTCGCAGTTCAGGAAGGCTAGAAACGATGCGGGAGGAATTGATCATTCCTCAATAGTTCGCTAGATTGATTTTCAATCGAAAATATGCGATAAAACGAAAAGGATCTGATCGAGAAGCAAGCTACACCTGCCCAATAATTTTCACTCACATTTCTTGCGCTGAGGTATTCCATACCAAGTGCAACCTGCCAAGCCCAGCAGAGTAAGTCCTGCGTACAAATGGGTTTCAAATTCTGATCTTTATAGTCGCCTCGATAATTAGATCGCCAGCCAGGCTGAACCGAATTATTGCTAAGAATAGCACCGTCGGGGGACATGTTTACATCTCCAGAATCTGGCCCGTACCGATAGTCAATTAGTGCGTTACCGCTATTGCTGTCGTATGATATGCCACTGAGGCTGCGAGAGAAGGATGGCAATCCGTATCTGAATTTGTTCAATCGAAAAGAAATCACACCATTTTATAAAATAACTATAGTTACTTCGCCGTGAGTGATTTTATCATTATTACACAACTTGGAGGATTACATGTTATTGTCTCTTGAATGCGATGCATACTTCAATTATATTACCTATTCTGACTCCCGACGCTAGCACTCCTGATCAAATGGTCTATTCCAAAGTTTGGATCGATCTTTCCGGTAGCAGGATCGATCTGATTAATAAAACTGTCTCTGTGACGCTGTAGATAGTTGTGTAAATTCCCGAAACGGCAGTATTCCACAATAACGTATAGTTCACCTGTTGACAATCGTTACCTAATTATCAGTTTCGATTTCACATTGATTACCGTTATGAATGTAGGGCGGAACTTACGCTTCGTAAGAATCGTCTTCGTGCAAGCTCCGAGAAGATTAACCACATTGAGATGTTTGCCAAGGTGAATCATGATCTTGAGTTCACTCGAGAGAGCTCTCATGTAACTTGGATCAGCCGATCGTCGGACCATTTTAACTGCAACTGTGGTGACTTCTTCTTCGACAACAATTCCTCGTGCTTCTGCTTTCATCACTACTCCGAATGCACCGCTTCCCAGTTGCTTACCTGTTCAGTAATGTTGCAAGGAAATGTTTTACACGAAAAATGACAACATAACTTCAGGTTTCAGAAATACCAGCATCGACTCGCGAGACAAATCAAAAAGAAATGGAATGTCAGATCAGATGAGTGTCATATCGTTGTTGAGATCTTTATGAATGTTATTCAACGAGCTACAGCTGTCGGATATCCGTATCTCCTTAAACTCTGCGAAAATTACGTACCAAGTTTTAACAGTTCCCGTGGAAATTCCCATTTTTTGTCATAGGGCAATAGTTCGGCTTGGTCGTCGAGAGTTAGATCAGGATTCAAACATTCCACCGCTCCTTCTTCGAAGTGAGTCAGTCCTGCGTCGAGGAGCTCCTTCCTCAATACCTGAAAGAACATTTGATAAATGGCTCGTTTGATCATATGGCAGAGGGATTTCACCCTACTCACCCTCTCTCGATGAACTTTGATACCCATGTAAGTAATCACAATGACGATGATTATGATGAGGACACAAATCAGACTGATCCAAGTAGTAGTATTATCCGGTTTTCCTGAAAATATCACGTAGAATATGCTCATTGAATTGTCAAACATCTAGACATAGATGGAAAAGGTCGATCGAACATGTTGGAGATTTATCGGAAACTGCTTGATCTGATCTGGTTTTGTATAAATCTTATTATTTAGGATCGTCTAAATATACGTGATAAACGTGAACGCCTGATAAATCACCTTTGACGATGATGTTAACCCATCTCTCTATGCTGTTCAAACGATTTTTAGCAATACATGAAAAATTTCCGCCTCCACCCTGGATGAAGAATGGTATAAAAAGCGTCGAATTATCTGATGATAAATGGTATTGGATATCGCTGACGATTGGTTTGCCGTCCTAAATTTGAACAGAAATCAGGTGTACATTTTCAATTATTTTGTTGATCTTTAATCGACATTATTAGTCGCATGTGTGCTGGAAAGTATGTACCTATCTACGTACGGAAGAACTTCGGCATATAATCTGACCCAAAATATGCGAGACGAAAATTTAACAGTTTGAAAAATTTACGACAATTATAGCAATAGGTAATTGCTTAATGAAGTATCGATTAATGCATTTATTAATTAGCCACTCGACCTTTTGAATCATTATATCAGGATAAGGACAATTTCGAGCGTATCGTTTCATAGTTTACCTTCCACCACGTAACTTCTGGTCTTGGCCTTCCATCGGAATGGCAGGTCAAATTTCTGGACGAGTAGGCTTTAACCGAATTGATCGGCATATTCGTATTATTCATATTAGTGTCATTGAGGAAATATGGTTCCAATGCTCCTGCAATAGTCAAGGTCGAGATAGACATTTTTAGGTAAAATTGAGCATTGAATTGTCGCTAATTATGAACAGTACTGAAATTATTTTCACGTACCGAGTACCACCAAGCCGTAAAACTTCGTACTATTGCTTCCTGCTGTGCTTTCGGCTCGACACAGGTAGTTGCCAGCGTCTGATCGTTGTACGTTACGTATTTCAAGTATCGATTGCCACGTGAATCTTGTATTCTCAGGCCTAATCGAAATCCTCGAATCGGGGAGTTCTACAACATTTCATAAATCAATGAGACTGGCGAATATGTGTTCCAAAGTTACAGGCACTGTCGTCAGCCGATTAGATCCATGCGAATGTAAGAATACGTGATCTAAAATCTCACCTAGCTCCGTAGAATTTTCCAAGACCCACTGGATATTTTCTGTGTAATTAAAACGGGAGGCAGCACATATCAGAGTTAGATTATCGCCTTCGGTCACTGGCTGGAGGCCGCGATTAACAATACCAAAAAATCCGTCTCCGTCTGAAATGAAGAACAAATATGGACATCGATTTGACGAAGAAGGCAGCAACGTGGAATCTTTCGATTTAGCGCATTGCTCCATAAAATCAGCGCGAGAAAATCTTGAAGAGTACAGGGTGCAAGAAACGCTTACCAGAAACGAATATTGGCTCGGTAAGGTCGGTACAGCCGACTGTGTTACAGGCTGTGCATGTCAAATTTCCCATCGAACGGACCGGCATCCTTATATCAGAGAGCACGGAGAAGGCACCTTTTCTCTTAGGTTTGCTAGTAATATTCTAGATAGGATAAGCACTCGATCATTATATTTGGCAATCTTCGTGAATGGATACTGGCAATCGTGAAATCGACCAGTGGAGGAACTTTGTGGATTCTTACCGGAGGTAAAGTGCTCTCTACGTTTCCTTCCGGCGTCCATTCCGAAAAAGTCCACGTTACATTTGGTCGCGGTGAACCTGTCGAATTACAAGAAAGAACGGCAGTGTCTCCTGGTTTATAGAGTAGCACAGGCTGGTGGATCACGTTTATTGGCTTTACTGCAAATTTAATAAAAATGTACATATGTATTGATCAAATTTAGTTGGACGATGAATAGTGATAATAAATTGAGAGTATATATTACCGTTGACCGTCAATTGTAGTGGGATGACTTTCGAATCGTTTGAAGTGGTTATGCGGATGGTGTAATTACCATTGTCACTTATGTTCAAGCGTGATATTTTATACAGATGAGTGATCGTATCAGCTAATATTGAGTATTTGCTTGAAGCATCCGATCCCACATCTTTTATTAGATTTCCATCCTTGTACCTGCATTCGCAGAGTAATTACACAGAATTTATTTCAGAAGAATTACTCACTCTATCGCTGAATTTCTTCCAATGGAAGGATATGCTTTTCAGGAATAGAAATTCTTCAGAAATCAACATGAACCAAAAATTCCGACAAACATGAACAAAAACTCACCAGTATAATTTCGCGGCTGGATACGTGTAGATTTTCACGTCCCATGCAGCTGTTGCATTCTCGAATTCTACGATTGATGTTTGATTTCCATCAACGATCCATTTTATGAAAGGTTTATCCGGATCTGAAAAAATGTTGTACATGTTCATTAATATTACACATTCTTACAATTTTCAATACACAAACATAAACTGACTTATCGAAAGGCAATAAATGGGGCGAAAAATTATTCCAACCTATGAGAATAGAAGATGATTATATTAGCCTGCACTTACCTAAAATTGTAACCTTCGTGAATGACCTTGCCGTATTAACTGAACCCGTTGCAATGCAAGTATATTCACCAGCATCATCTTTTACTGCATTCGTGATCGTCAAATCTGCTGTACGGGTTATCTTGTCACCCACGGTAACTGAATGTCGTGTAACGCTAGATCGGTCTTCCTGTAACGATATTTTCGTTCATATTCTTAGATTATCTCATACAGAAAGTAAGCAAGCACTTTAACCGACGATTAGACACGTGACATTTCTAGTATGAGATATACCAAACATGTAATCCGAAAAAAGAACTGGAATTTTTACCAATCCATAATATGATGATGATCGAGCATCAAGCAATACCTCTTTTGAAAAATTCTAACTAACAATTTATCGAGGCAGCAAACAAGCTGAGGCAAATCCTGCAGATCTATTGTCACTTACGGTTTCCGAATTTCGGGGCGCCCAATGCAGTGCAGCAGTGGTTCCTGTCATCACAGTGATATTGCAGTGTAAAGTCATATTTTCTCCCCGTGCGATTCGGATCCATTTATCTGTTTTTACATCCGTATTGGACAGTTGGACACTAGCTGTGATAAGAACAAAAAAAAAATTCTTAGATATGAATAGTGAAGTTCTTTCAGCTCGACTGTTAAGTCTTTGTAACATATTCATTGGTGCAAAATTTTCCTCACTTTATACTTTCACAGGAGCTATCACACTCACTTTTAACGACCATAGTATAATACGGCTTTTCTTCTAGACCAACATCTTTGAGATCGCAATCAAATGTTGCCTGATCATCTGCTCCGTCAACGGGGTCCATAATGATTCCGATTTTCGGGTCGTAGTGTATAGCTTGACCCTCCTCCAGTAGTTCTTCCTAAGAAAATATATCCATATCTAGCAGCTCTAGTACAAAATACGCGACAAAGTGTAGAAGTTTTACGGAAATCAATGACATTCGAAAGCGTCGATTAACTTCCGTTTCTAATGGCCGACAAATTATACGATAAATGGAATAGCAAATTATTCCCATCGACATGCACTTACTATAGGCACAGTATTCTTGAAGAGTATCACTTCCAGTGCAGGCGACGTTGGTCGACATGGTATGACAGCTTTACCTCCCGCTATTACTTCTACGTTAGGAAAGTCGATAGCATGCATAACAGCAAACGGAGTTGTAGCTAAGAAAATGTGAGCGTAATTGTCATTAGGGGATGAACACAATCTCGTATATTGAGTAGTGATTAGATATAACATGCTGATTGCACCCACGGAGAAATAGTCTCATTAGACACGCAATAAAAGACATAATCTTAATAGTTTGAAGAAAAATTCCTTCGGGTTTAGCGTATTGCCCAATTTTTCAGCTATCTTCTCGATGTTTCAAAATTTCCTTACAGTTCACATAAACGTAGATCCAGCTGATATCTTCACTCGGATGATCGATGGTTTGCTCATCATTCTTGACCTCGATGCCTTCCTCGGCGCACGCGTACCATCCGGTATCCTCCGGGATCGTACGGGAACGAATGAACGTGTAAGTGCTGTTTGCTGGCTCGATTAAGATCCGATGATCTGATTGCTGGATCTGTGTAAACAGACTGGACAATGTTATTCATATTTTGTCGTGATAAATTGCGAGGATAAGAATTATTATGGAAATATAATGGCACGTGCATCTCCTGTGATCTTCTGTGTCGTAAATTCCAGCCTGCCATCACCCTGACATTGAATTCTCAGCTCGTCTCCTTCTTGTATTTGAAACACGCCGGGTTCGATGGATTTCCAACCTTTTGCCGGAATGATGAGTGGTTTCTTTGCCGAAATTCCTATTCGAAAGAAAGAAATTGATATTGCAATCAGACAAGTTTCGGTGGTCTTGGAATCCGCTGAAATAATCATTCGATTATCGGATCAGCGAGATTTGGGGCACGCAGAGAACTTGAACGCATACGTGCATGAAGTAAATCGGGGAAAATTATAAATCAGCTTAGCTTATTTTCAGCGGAAAGAATTGTAGGAATAAACTCGCATGGAAAATGAGTCGCGATTTCCGGGGGAAGTCTCGTTTCCGTTTACTCAGATCCTGAAGAATCTACCGCAATATGCGTATCTTGCTCAACGCCCTTTACCATGTGGAGAAGACCTCGCGGCTTATCTCTTTGTCTCTTGTCAGAGCTACGATAATAATTATAATTTATGAAAAAATTATTCGATATTAGAATAAATCTCCGTGATATGAATCTGTGCGGATCGAACAGGATAAATGAAATTATTCTCGCTTGACCACATAAAAAATCTGACATTCAGAAAGAGAAAGAGATTGTGGATCCCCTGAGAGATTGGATTTAATCGGGAAAACCGCACAGCATGAGCTGCATTGATAAACTAGTTCTTTCGAAAATAAAAATTTTTTTCCTTTGTTCTACTTGATATGAATCTTCCCCACCTCGTGCTTATTGACTCACTGTACCATGATTTCTCATTTTGAATGAGACGATTTTTGGGAGCGTTCAAGTGTTGGAAATTAAGAAAAAAGAAGAAGAAAAAAAACGAATAATATGTACGATATCAAGCGTTCTTTAAAATTTCTGATATTCTTAAGGCATGCCTTTCGCCCGCAAATTTTTATGGTCTGGCGATAATAAAGCGGAGGCCTTCAAGCGGTGAAATTCTGCGATAGAACATACAGCCGTGTATGAGTTGAAAATATACAAGTTTGACAGCTAATGAACCCGATAAACTTACGACAGATATGATGTGCGAAATCAAGAGTATTTCTTGACCTCGTGATATTGAAATTTTTTATTCGAGTGTGTACGTATAATATTGAATTTAAAAGATAAAGATGCAAGAATTTAATTATAGAGCAGACGAATCACGAATGAGTTTATCAAAACGAGTGGCAGGAATCACGCGGCCTATTATTAATTTCTATAAATTCTACATCAATATTCAGCAAGGTTTGCTGACAAACAAATTACCCAATCAGATCACGATCGAAATTCAAGTTCATTCAAAATCTTACGTCATTTGAATGACAATACCTGTACACGGTGTATACCTGCTACACGTGGTCGACAGTTAAACGGCAGGTAATGTTGAATGAGGATAAATATTAGGCCTCAGCTCAGTGCTTTTCCGGGTCTTTACATCACCGTACAAGTCAATTTAATTATTGTCAAGTAGGTATCTAAGCGAATAAATGAAAATTCGTTGGAAAATTGGAAGTCGACTTTGTTTCCAGTGGCAGCGAACGTTCAGATTAATCGAGATAAGGCACGAACTTCCTTAGATCTATTTTTCGGATACTAGAGGGAAGTTGGGCCAAGAGCCCAACGATTCTTTGAAATGATCGAGAGTCATCTCTCCCACCGAAATCAATGATTTTCTGATCACTGAGGTAGAGGAAAGTGATAAGTAGGAAAATTTATATCTTCAAATTACCTGGGCAAAGTCCGGAGATGATGTAAAGTAAGAGACACGCGTGTGCGATAAGTTTCATCCCGTTGCGATCAGGGGACATTTTATTTCCCAAATTATCAGCTCTTGCACACCACTGAATACCTCGCAGTAATTAGCAGCGAACTCCCGCTGGCAGGAACAACCACAATCTCATTGTATCGAGAACTGTATACAAGCTGTAATTGTTACGGTCCAAAACCGTCGCTCGTCTTTCATTTCACACCACAAGCCCCACTCCAGCTGTGACTTATCACGTTTGGTCATTTATCACACTTTTTTCCTCGACGTGTGTATGTCTAGTTCCTTCGTTTCAATTCCATGTGTATTAAAATCGCTAGTTTTGTTGAATGTAAAATCGGCTGCGTCCGAAAGTTTAGGGAAATGTGGGAGGTCTGAATAATATCAAAAAAATAAAACGGACGAAAACATCGTTTATCAATCGTAGATTATCGCAATGTCAAAGTTTATTCGCTAGCAGCATCGAGGTATGGACACTTTCGTAGCTTCGGATAGTATGAGAACTCGTAATTAAGTAACTATTGGCTTGGAAATTCTAACAACCTCAAAAAACTGTCAAAAGAAGACAAGCATTTATCTGTAGACCTTTTTTTTTTTCATTGCTCGATCATAGGTTCTCACATTTTCTAAGATTACGAAAATATCCGTTTATCAATGCTGACCAGCAATTTTTCACGCTAACATCATCAAGGATTAAGATTATTAAACCAGGTTTCGCAGCCAACGCATACTTTCTCAGCGAACAGCTAATCCAGAATAAAGAAAATCATATCGAATGTAAAACACACCTTCCTACACCGTTACGAATTCGCTCCCTACTCTCCCATTGATTATTCAACATTCAATCTGTTCTTCGGCTTTTTTTTCGTTTTGTTTTTTGACTTTAGAGAATCTACTTCAGGTTTAAAGAAATATAAGAATGGAGTTCATCTTCGCCTGCACCTCTTTGGAATCGATGCTAGACATATAGGATAATAATTCAAGTCGATGAGTTGATTGCTTTAGAAGTAACTAGGTGATTGATCCATTCTAAAGAGACTTTGAAATTGGTTGGCTAAATGGTTCGAAACCACTTGGCCTCCGCAATTTGTTGTCAGAACTTTTTTTCTGCGATGACTGATCCTGCGACTGATCCGTAAGATTAGAAAATTATATAATAAATTATTCTCTCAAGATTTTAGAACGCGTCATTACCATGATATAATAATTGCGAAATCATGATTCCATCAGTGATTCATCGAGCTTCCGCCTTTGATAGTTAAAAGACTTGGAAAAACACACTAATAATAGACTATATATCGCATTGACATAATATTATAAAAGATGTATAATGTGTCATAGAAGTAAAATATATTTATACAAAATATTTCATATACAAATATCATCTGATGTAAAAAATAAATCGAAATCTTACATGCGCATGTGTATAAAAATCTTTTAACAATTTGTTCCTTAAGATTAACAATTAATCGTTAATTTCTTATAATGTAATGATATATATAGTGCTTTGCGCACTCGTAACGTATACTATTTTTTCCGCACGCTCAACTATACTTTCCCACACGCTAAGCTACAGGGACGATAGCATGTGGGAAATAGGCACATTGCGTACGCGAATGGGTGCGCAAGCCCTAACTTTGCGTACGATAATAGAAAAAAATAGAAATATCCGTTTTATTGTCAGTTAATACTATATTTGGAATAATACGGTTTATAATTAAGTTGAATTGCGTCGATTCTAGGTATACATTTGTACAATGAAAAAATTAAAATAATGCAGCGTTCTACGCATTAGTCAAGTGTAAAAAAGGCAACGAAAAAAAAGAAAGAAAACTTTTGTACCTTTACAGATATTGGAATGTACCGTTATGGAGCGAAATCGTGAACACAAATTAGCGGTCAGAAATCTTCTCACGCATTTACCTGAATTCTTCAGCCACCAAAAAGTGGATGAAAATTGAACTTCAACGAAGTATGCATAAATACAAGGACATGATTAATGGCAAATTACAGTAGCATTCAGTATCAAGTTCGAGCGACTTCTATTCTAGTTGTAGATTTTTCGTATTACTTTAGAAAGATTCGTACAAAACAAATAAAAAATTTGCACTTGATGATTATCGTATATATATGTATACAGTACTTCCAAAGCGGTGATTTACGTATACCTGGAATTTATATCACACACTTATCGAAATTGAGTGCAAACAAAAAACAAAACAAAAAAAAAAATAAAAAAATAGAATAAAAAAATAAAAAACACATTCGCCCAATCAATAGATCACGAATTTTTTTTATCGATGGTAACTATGAGAACTAAGATCTATATTTAAATATCTTAAAATTTCCAAAAGGATTGCTATAGATAAGTATCATTCGATTGTTGAAAATCGACGTGAATTATGAAGAAAATTATAATGATGTGAGTATAGATTTTATAAGCTAATGATTAATTTACAGACATCATGAGGTTTGAAGTGAATAAACACGATGGATGTTATCTTCAAATTCCAATACCCGCTAAAGTATCAATGAAGTTGAGATTTTCGATGGGATGTTAAAATAATAAACAAGAAAGCGAAGAAAAGAAGAGATAAAAAAATGTTATGGCACTTGAGATGATTCAAGATTATTTTTATGACATAAAAATCTATACAAATTGTCTATCATCTTCTAACTTGGACATAATCACGTAACTCGGATTACTGAAGCTATCCACCGTGTCTTTTAACCGTTCTGTCTTCTGCTGTGGCATATTTATGTAATTGTCAAGTCCGCTGATAATAGTTGATGCCAATTTGTTGTTATTCTTCTGCAATTTCACGTCGTTCAGATCTTTGTCCGAATCTTCTACGACGTCAGAAGAACGATCGTGCAATTCGGACAAATTCGGGTTACTGGTGACATTGCAATATCCTGAATCTCTCTCGATTGGAGCTGCAGGCCTTTTATTTTCCTTCACAAATTCAGCCCGTCTTTGTTGAACGTCGATAGGCTTCAAGTAAGGATCTTCGGAGGTGAGCATCGGTGCAGACTCAATGCAATCTTCCGAGTCTGAATTAATCGGGGTATTTTTACTTGGATGAGGAAAGTTGAAGTGAGATTCCGCGAGATCTGAACGTGGACTGAATATACCAGGCTCACTAGTCTTGTCGATGGGACTCATGGACAAATAAGCCGAATCTGGACGCTCGTCCGACATTGGATCAGGCGTGTTGTGATAGTCGTGACTAGGAGCAGACATCATGCTCAAATAATCGCTGTGCCCATTTTGCATAGCCAACGTGTTCATGTCCATGTACGGAGTGTTGAGATCCAAATAATGCTGGAAGATGAAAGAAGGCTTGACTGTTCTTTTTCTTTTTCCTTTTCTTATTTCTGTGTCGAAAAATTTGGAAATTTTTGAAAAGCTTACCATTTTAAGTCCTTCGGATAATAGAGTACCGATCTTCTCAGCAAGCTCGGGAAACGAAGGACGCAAGGCTGGCTTTGCTTTCCAACATTGAAGCATGAAATTGTATCTGTAATACACACGCGAGATTAAAGTCGAAGACATTTTACAAGAAGAGTCATAGGCGACGTGCGAGTACCACATGCAGGTGTTCAGAAAACTCACATCTCTTCCGTTGCAAATTCTGGCTTCTCCATGCGATACCCTTCGATCAGTCTGTCGTATTGTCTCTCAGCTTCCATTCCCGGATAAGGAGTACGAGCTAACGTGAAGAACTCCCACAGGACTATTCCGAAGGACCAAACGTCCGATTGAGTTGAAAATATTCGATCTCTGATCGATTCAACGGCCATCCATTTTATCGGCAAGGGACCGTCTCCCTTCTTTTTATAATTATTGTCTTTGTACATGTTTTTAGCGAGACCAAAGTCACAAATTTTCACTATGTTATCGTCGGCGAGAAGGATATTTCTCGCTGCTAAATCGCCGTGTAAAACCTGGAGTGAAAAAAGTACAGAAGTCAATATATCAGGAGCTGTCGCAGTTCAGAAAGGCTAGAAACGATTCGGGAGGAATTGATCATTCGTCAATGGTTCGCTAGATTGATTTTTAATCGAAAATATGCGATAAAACGAAAAGGATCTGACCGAGAAGCGAGCCACACCTGCCCAATAATTTTCACTCACATTTCTAGCGCTGAGGTATTCCATACCACGTGAAACCTGCCAAGCCCAGCAGAGTAAATCTTGGGTACGAATCGGTTTTAAATTCTGATCTTTATAGTCGCCCCGATAATTAGACCGCCAGCCAGGCTGAACAGAATTATTACTGAGAATAGCACCGTCGGGGGACATGTTTATATCTCCAAAATCAGTTCCTTGGCGATAGTCGACTAGTTCGTTACCGCTATTGCTGTCGGATGACTTTGTACTGATGCTACGAGAAAAGGATAACGCTGCGTACTTTAACCTGTATAATCGGAGGAGAATGACACCTTGTTAGTCACAGTTCTGCATGCAGATTTTCACCATTGTTACACGATTTCGGAGTTCACAAGCTACCACCGTTCTGATCAGTGAGCGAGTAACAGAGGGTGAGTAAAAAGCCTACATGTTGACGCATGAAAGTCGAGTAAAAAGTATTTGCGTTTTAGTGAACGTGAAATCCACACGGGACTTAATTGTTACCTTACAATCACCATGAAAATGTTACAGAAGATAATGGGCAAGGAATTAATTTGTTAAACAGGATTTCCGGATGATTAGTCTGTTATACTCTACAAGATTGATCCATTTACCTCAGTACGCATAGAATCATATACGCGATATATGAATTATTAAATATACCTGTTCTGGCTTCCGACACTTTCGCTTCTGACCAAACGTTCCATTCCGATGCTTGCATCGATCTTTCCGGTAGCAGGATCGATCTGATCAATGAAACTAGATCTGTGTCGCTGTAGATAGTTGTGTAAATTCCCGAAACGGCAGTATTCCACAATAACGTATAGTTCACCTGTTGACAATCGTTACCTGATTATAAGTTTCGATTTCCTATTGATTACCGTTATGAATGTAGGGCGGAACTTACGCTTCGTAAGAATCGTCTTCGTGCAAGCTCCGAGAAGATTAACCACATTGAGATGTTTGCCAAGGTGAATCATGATCTTGAGTTCACTCGAGAGCGCTTTCATGTAACTTGGTTCAGCCGATCGTCGAACCATTTTAACTGCAACAGTGGTGACTTCTCCTTCGACAACAATTCCTCGTGCCTCTGCTTTCATCACTACTCCGAATGCACCGCTTCCCAGTTGCTTACCTGTTCAGTAATGTTGCAAGGAAATGTTTTACACGAAAAACGACAAGATAACTTCTGGTTTCAGAAATACCAGCATCGACTCGCGAGACAAATCGAAAAGAAATGGAATGTCCGATCAGATGAGTGTCATATCGTTGTTGAGATCTTTATGAACGTTATTCAACGAGCTACAGCTGTCGGATATTCGCATCTCCTTAAACTCTGCGAAAATCACGTACCAAGTTTTAACAGTTCCCGTGGAAATTCCCATTTTTTATCATAGGGCAATAATTCGGCTTGGTCGTCGAGAGTTAGATCAGGATTCAAACATTCCAACGCTCCTTCTTCGAAGTGAGTCAATCCTGCGTCGAGGAGCTCCTTCCTCAATACCTGAAAGAACATTTGATAAATGGCTCGTTTGATCATATGGCAGAGGGATTTCACCCTACTCACCCTCTCTCGATGAACTTTGATACCCATGACAGTAATCACTATGATGATGATAATGATGAGCACACAAATCAGACTGATCCAGATAGTGATATTGTCCGATTTCCCTGAAAGCACCACATACATACGTGTTACATACAGGTCGAAGATCGTTGTTGAATAACTGTTATTTCTGTTCAGCGCAGAGGAAGCAACTTTCACTTTCAATACCGTATTGACTATGCGTATCCGCGCTCAATTACCTGGAATTATGATATCCATGTACTTCTCAGCCGTGCCAATGCGATTTTCTGCCGTGCAGGAGTATCTTCCGCTGTCTGTGTCGGCAGCGGTAAAATATCCTATCTGAAGTTTGGTATTGTTCTCCAAAAACTTGTATTGCTTGCTTCCTTTAAGTAATTCGTTGTTCTACATTAAAAAGACAAAAAAAAAACGTTTTTTAGTACCTGACTGATGGCAAATCTAAATCAGATTTATATCGAGAAATGCTATCAATTTGACCATCAAGAGTTCAAAAACAGATCTGTTCGCGTCGTATGATGGCTTACCTTACGCCAGATTATCGTAGGAACTGGCCTCCCATCGGCTCGGCACTCTAGTGTCACAGCTCTATTCTTATCTTTTTTCAGATCTATGTGAATTTCCGAATTATTCATATTGGTGTGATTGAATTCCGGTACACGCGCAACTGCAAGAACCAAAAAACCAATTGACTCTTCAAGTTACATGGAAGATGAAATATTTACTGAGCCTTGGAGCAAATTGATTCACGTACCTTCCACTCGCAACGTGTATGATTCTCTATCGTGTTGTCCCTCTTTATTCACGGCTTCGCACGTGTACTCGCCAGAGTCGGATTGTAAAACATTACGTATATGAAGTATCGATTGCGAAGTAAATTTCGTCTTCAGTTTGGTAACGTGTGTCCTATCCGAGTCGAATTCTAAAAACGACACATCGGATCAAACACGTATTCTTCAACGTAGTTCGTATGTACTGATTGTGAGTCTAGAGACATATTTTGCAGAGCCGGATGCGAGAAAGCGTAAAAATTATCTGAAACTCTTACCCTGATCCTGAAAGTCTTTCAGTCGCCATGCGACATCGTCGGTGTAATTGTACACAGAAGCTCCACAGGTCAAATTGATTTTATCGCCTTCGGTAACTATGCCTGGATCGCGAATACCGAAGAATCCAGCTACGTCTGTAATGACAAGAGAATGAAGAATATTGATTCGGGCAGAAAGGGTCTTGGATTGGAATTTCAAAGTCCATCTCATTGTTGGACGAGAGCAGGGAGAGGATTGTTAGGAATTATGACGATCGGTGAAATTTACCAGATACGAAAATTTGTTGAGTATTTTCAGTACAATTAACGTCGTTACAGGATCTGAATATCAAATCGCCCGTCATATTGATGGTCACGCTCACGCGCGACGCAGTGCGGAAAGGAGGCTTCTCTATCCATTCCGTGTGAAGATTCTGAGTGACGGAAAGACCGAATTAATATTTTCAACACAAGATGCCACTGTGTATTATTTTATCCTAAATTTTGATCCTGTTCTTGGAAAATTTCAAGAAACTATGGAATTGGAGAATAATATTGGTCGTAGTACTTGCCGAAAGCGATATGGTCGTAGAATTAAGTTTCGACGGAAAATCAGGGTACTCTATGTAACTCCAAGTCACGTTTGGGCTCGGAGAAGCGAGTATATGAGCTATAAAATTGACTGTAACCCCTGGTGCATAAAACATCAAAATAGGGTCCATGTGAACAATGGGTTGTCCTGTGGAGTAGATAGATAATAATGAGACGAGTTCAGTTGAATGTAAGTTAAACCAAATATGAATGCATGTTACAAGTTGAGGAAACAATTATCTCACCGAAAACCGTCAATGGAAGGAAAATACTTGTATCATTGAATGGAGTAGACGCACGAATTGTGTATTGACCAGTATCCTCAATAGTCAGTCCTGATATTCTTAGATGATGTATTATTCCATTCCGACTATGTGAGTATTTGCTTACTTTCGAGTCCTCTTCGGTGGTTACAATTAGAGTTCCATCCTCTTTGTACCTTCGTTCACAGAGTGAAGATCAAACGCATGATATTTAGAGAGACTGACATCGTATGATATAATAGAAAGATATAGAATTGATACATAGGGCTCACCATTCGAACGTGAAATCTTCGGGATACGTTTCAATGATAACCTTCCATACAGCCATTTGATTTTCGTATAGTAAGATGTCCTTCTCTCCTTCCACGCTCATGTTAACGTACACGTAATTTGGATCTGGGAAAATGTATTGTTTCGTATTGTTATTCAAAATGAGACACTTGGTCGGCTCTCTACACTTAATCTTCAAATTCCTGATTTCTTTCAATTTTTGATTTTAATACAGCCACTTTCCGAAAAAGCTAGTTTTTGTTGAAAATTGGAATTGTTAGAAAATAAGATTACGTGGCTTCTGCTCACCCCAAATTTTAATTTTTTTGGATATTACAGTTTGGCTACCATCGATGCCTTTTGCGGTGCAATTATATTCACCGCCATCACTTCCCTCGACATCTTTTATCGTCACATTTACCTTCCAAGTTTCCTTATCACCGATTTTTCCACCGGGACTCATCTTTTCATCGTAGACTATTCTGTTTCTCTGAAATTTCCAACTCAATCTCATCCTTGCTCACACTACCTTATTTCATAATCAATCTTGCTGTCGATGAAACTTACTGGGATTGAACCCGGGACTGTCCAATTCAGACTGCATCTCCCCGATGGCGACAACGTGATTGTACACTCTAAAGTCATATTCTCTCCCCAGACCACGTGCCGTAATGTATTTTCGTTGATCGCAGGTGTCTCCATCACCATAACGCCTGTACAAAATTGACATGTGCCATAAACTATCATCTCTTAGGGACTAGGGTATTCTCTTGGGGAAGAAAAATGTAAAGTCACAAATGTCTTGATACACTCGAGTATTGTGAACGTGGATTTTGAGCCTATTCAAATGATCACCTGCAACTAATGCATAATATGATGGCCAGTCTGCATTATCCACGTTGGTTCCATTAATTTTACACGTGCAAACTTCTCCGGTATGTTCTGTGCCGACTGCTTTCAAAATAAATCCAATTTTCGGGTCATATATCGTATCTTCCGGCACTGGGATCTCCTGTCAATATTGCATAGCGTTATTCAAGATCTTCAGCAGAAAATATTTATCGGTGTTCATCGTCAGATCCAAGGATCTCGTATTCAAGGAATAAGGAAAACTAAGATAAATCCAAATCTGATGATATTCACACGAACTTACGCCGTCTTGTATTTCAAGGATCACTGGCAAATTCGGCGACGTGGGCCGGCATGGAATGACTCCGTCCCTCCCTGCTATTATTGACACGGCTTCATAGATAATTTCCATACTAGCGAACGGCGCTGATGCTGAAATTAATTTACGAATTGCCGCTGTTAAAGTTGACCAATACCATTTCGAATCGTTTTCAGGTCAGATATGTACAGATCACACGTTTGAAACAAGTCCACCGTGTGTGGCCGCCCGCTATGCACATTATTTCTTGAAATATAGGCATTCGGGAAGGTTTGGCGAAGCTTGTCATTGTAATATATCCACCTACATGAAATCTCACTCACAATTGACGTAGACGTAAATCCAGCTGATGTTTACACTCGGATGATCGATGATTTGCTCATCATTCTTGATCTCGATTCCCTCCTCTGCACAAGCGTACCATCCGGTATCCCCCGCAATCGTACTGGGACGAATAAACGTGTATGTCCCAGTAGCCTCGTCGAATGAGCCCGTAAAGTTCGATTGCTTGACCTGTAAGTTCAGAGTTGAGAGAGATAAGTTCTTCTGCAGCAGCCTTGAAGAACTGAGAGCACAAGTGTAAGACCCATGATACGTACATATGACGGTACATTCTGCTTCGAAAATTGAATCCTGCCTTCACCCTGACATAAGATTTTCAGCTCATCTCCTTCTTGGATTAGAATCGCGACCTCGTCGATTCTGTTCCAATTGGGTGCTGGAATTATCTTTGGCTTCGACGCTGTGACGCCTAGGCGAAAAGAAGACCATATAAGTTGTAAGAAATTCGAATTTCATCTCATCATACGTCACTTGCTGGAAATCCGAAACTTTTTTTCAAAATAACCGCTTTGCACAAGACTAACGTAGCATGGGGTACGAAAACTTATTTCTACAGTAGGTGTATTCTCCTTATAACTTTAGTCTCACAATCAGTCTACATCAGTCTGAGACTCAATACCATGAGTATAAACTCTGCGGTTAGTTTCGAAAAATCCCTCGCCTCGTTAGCATGCACATAACATAATTAACCATAACTTCTCATATATGGATAACGATAATTGTAGATAGCACCTATCCAAGAACAGAGAAAAATTCAATTTTTACGAAATTCTAAGACGCAACATCCGCTGGTTCGGTTTGCAGTTGCTCAGATCCAAGAATATTAAACCACAATTACATTTCTTGCCTCTCGTTCCCGACCAACATCGGAGGAAGTTGTATGTATATCGGTTCTCCCTTTTATCCTCTGTGATAATGGTCACAGTATCAAGTACGCATAAAGTCTCTCTGCTGCGTAGGCTTATTCGTATCCCATCATATTTATTTCATTAAATAGTCATCGAAATACGTAGCGGGCGAACCGCACACCTGGGGCATAACGCACGATCTCAAAAATTGCATAAATCTTCGAAAATTGACAAACCACGTTTAAATCAATGTTTTTATGAAAACATCGGTAGATTGGGTCAACCAGACGATGGCAATTTATTATTTTTATCGTATCAATATCGCGTGTTAAAAGTATACTTATGGAAGAAGGATACTTATAATTATTAAAGTTTCCACGAAATTTACATCATTCGAAGTAAACAATATTCGTGAGAAAATTTTGAGGGTCTTTTATGCCCCAGGGACACGTTTTTCCCCAAGTTTTCCTGTGTACGTATTATACTAATGAATGAATCGAAACAAGAGAGGACTACTGCTTTTACTACGATGAGAATGAAAATCCATGAAAAAGTTTTATACTATCAAGAATATCTTCTTGAGGTGAATTCGTTCAGATTTCTCCTGCCCGTTTTAGTCAAGAAGGAGAAATAAACAGACGTGGAAAAAGCTCCTGTTTCATGTTATCATCGTAACAATTAACGGGTCTAGAATAATTTCGACTATCGTATCGCTTGGGAAATCGCAAATAACCGGAAATATAAGATTAAATTTTGCTATTACAAGCCGGAAGATAAACTCTCGCCGAAAAGAGTGATTTCTACCGTTTTTGAAAGTGAACAATTTTCGACTGGGATGTTTACAACCAAATTCAAGAATGACCAAAGCAGTCATGATAGTCGGAGATAATGAAGCAGGATCTCCGCCCTCGGACCAAAACAAGGAAGGCACGAGGGAGGGAACTGCCTGCGTACATCCGGTCGGCTGTCTTTTCTCGATTGTCCAGTAGATAATTGCTTATCTCAGTGAAGATAATTCAAATTCGATGAATACATGGCTCGAAGTTATTCTGGGCTGTCCATAATCGAACTCGCGCGTTTACACAACTGTGGAGGAAAATATCCAGGGGCTTTTTGGATGCGAAAAAAAGCCCGTGGATTTTTAGTATTTTCATGTAAAAAACTGGATTTCTTGCGATTCTGTCGCTAACGAACATTCGAGAGCCAGATTCGACTCATTTTCAAACCGGTTCGTGTGTCCGGGTAAATGATGAGAGAAAGAGAAACCTCGCGAATGATATTCCTCGAGAAAAGACGGATTCAACTACTCCGGCATACGACCCCGAAGGATAACCCCCAGCCGAATCGAACAATTTATCTTTTCGTATCAAATAATTGCAAATATTTACGAGGAGCACATTAATAACAGAAATTTATCGTTATCAGTACTGTTGTGAAACTACGGAGAACAGTTTTATCTGGGTGGTACAGGAAAGCCACATCCTGCTTTATTGTGTGTTCTAAATTAATAAAAATTATAACAAAGAGTATGTACCAAGTCTTCGCATGGAAATGACCCATAGAACACCAAACGAATTTTATTGGTGATATTTTATAGAAAACAAAAGAGTGAAAATCGTATTACGAATTGCCTATAATCGGGCAATTCAGCGTGAAGACCCGGCATATGCACGGCGTGATAGAATAATGTTTATCTCGAATTGAATATGAAATTTCCAATCGAATTGCAGGTGATTGGAGTGCAGAAATTGAAATTCTCCGACAAGTAGTTTGATCGAGTAATAATATTACAGCCTATCAACCTCCGAGTCGGAGAAACGACGATGTGTTTTATGAGTCAACGAAGGCCACCGATTACTGCTCGTATAATTAGTTGGCAGGTTGAAATTCATCCTGATAAGAAATATGACGCGGGCTGTTTTTATTTTTCTGACCGATTTGAACGAGAAGTTAGATCATCGCGGAGAGATGTTTCATGGAAAAGAGCAGTCCTGTATGAAGTAATGATAAATTAGCGAGAATGTAATATGTCGTAATCGTATGATTCTTGGAATGACAAAGCCGCAAGAGATTACGAGCATAGGAGGAAAACTGATAAAGAAGAAAATCATCAGGCTTAGATAAGCAGAATAAAATGGAAATGGTAAGAAAAGTCGAGCGATCCTCGATCTCTTCATAAGCGAGACTATGAATCAGCGAAGTCTGCATCCCGGAATCTTCTCACCAATCGGCGTGAAGATATCGATAATTGATCAAAAATCGGCAATTTTTAACCAGTCGTAAACGATATTGAAAATTAGAAACTTCCCGCATACCGAAGCGTGAGTAATACCGCGTTACTCACGTTTCAACTTGGCATTAATATTCAAGGTAGTTTGCCTCGGAACGAGACATATATAACGGACCAATCCAAGACCACGAACACGCAGACAGGTAAGTGTGGCATTGGATCTGCGCGCGTCACCTGGGTGACAGTATTACGCCCGTTATTAAACACCGGATAAGATAATGCGACATGTGTAACTTCGAGGCGTTGATTTACCTTGACAAAATCCTAAGGCGATGAAGACTAGAGAACAGAGAAGTGCAATTCGCTTCATCTCGGTGGGGTCCCGGTGGTTCCTAATTCACTAAATATTCACGACATTGGAAAGAACTGTCGGTTACGAACTAACCGATTTTCGACGATTTTTCAAAAACAATTATTCAACCTTGTACTTCGGACTTGTATGCTTGGAACTTGTGCTGCGACTGGACGTCAGTGCAGTGATCACCTTGTCATTCTATAAACTCGACTGCAGCACAGCTGAAGGCACGCGCACCTCACACCGCCGTAAACAGACTCCCATACTCCCGCCTCCCTACTAACTCTGCTTCGGAGCCCTCTCCAAACTCTTATCACGTGTGAATGACGTAGTCGCTTCATAGAACGGCATGTTTCAATTAGAAGTCTTTTCTCTTCGACAGGTAGATACGTCGTGTCTTTCATTTTTCGAACAGTTTCATAGGAATTGATCGCTTTTGATGAATACTTCACGGAACGGACTGACTGGGGATGAAGAGAGAGAATCTCCGAGATCTCAGATTATATCATCTCGTTACGCAATCCGCGCGCTCGCGATTCTTTATTCGGAGAATACGTGGAGCAGTCATGAAATGAGAAAGTTGGTATTTATTGAAAAAACTGGAACGAGAATACCTATGCAAGAATTGGTAGGCATTGGATACGCACTCGTGTAAGATTGGTAGCCTGCAATAAGGCGTATGAGAATTTTTTTATAACATAATAATCGAGGAATCAGGTGTTCTAGATGTAAGTCGTTATCATCGATTGCGAAAGAGACATGCACCGTTTTATATCACCGATTAGATAACGCCTCGTTCTAATAATAGATTGTGAGATAATTCGAGAGCGATTTCGAAAAAATTTAAAACGTGAAAATATTTGTCGGATATTAGGTATACCCGCAATACTCACGTAAGTTGTTGTCAACAATTGTGTCATGAATTTATTCCACTTTTAGGCATTTCGAAAGTGCGTAATACTAGCGTTGCCGCAAGTGTCGGGGCCGGAAGTGGTGGAAGAATCTACGCACATGAGACAGGAAGAGAAGTTACGAGGTCGTGATACCGCGATGTAGTAGTAATTTTTCAAAATAAAACAAGATTTATCACGTATCATGGACGATCGTGGCGGGAGCTAGGAACAAAGTTGTGTTAATCGTGGGAAAAGGAAGGTTTGGGGAAAATTAACAGCATTGAAAGTCGTATAATTTTTGTTTCCTTTCATCATCATTTAATTTCAAAAGCCAGTGAATTGAAAATGATTAGCCAAACAGGAAATAATTAATTTACTCTCGGTGTTATGAATTCCTCATTGGATTCATTTGGATTGGAAAATTTTCGATAATGGAGTCGATCACTTCGAGGAGAATTTACGCAAAGATTACACTTGTCTCTCGAGCTTATCTGTCAAGCGTTCCAGAGATCTTGCAACAGCTTCCAGAGAAATCGCAGCTCGCGCTTGGGCCTCTGCTACTTTGATCTGGTTTGCAAGAACTGATGCTTGGAGTTTAACCAACGACGTATCATGATCGTCTTGTGAATTTCTACGAGATAAGCCTGTAACCAAAAAGCACGAACGGCTCTTCAAGTAAAATGGAACATCAAATACTGATTGAGCTTCGATGCAAATGAATTCACGTACCTTCCACCCGCAACGTGTATGATTCTCTATCGTGTCGTCCCTCTTTATTCACGGCTTCGCACGTGTACTCGCCAGAGTCGGATTGTAACACATTACGTATATGAAGTATCGATTGCGAAGTAAATTTCGTCTTCAGTTTGGTAACGTGTGTCCTATCCGAGTCGAATTCTAAAAACGACACATCGGATCATACACGTATTTTTCAACGTAGTTCGTATGTACTGAGTCTAGAGACATCTTTTGCAGAGCCGGATGCGAGAAAGCGTAAAAATTATCTGAAACTCTTACCCTGGTCCTGAAAGTCTTTCAGTCGCCATGCGACATCGTCGGTGTAATTGTACACAGAAGCTCCACAGGTCAAATTGACATTATCGCCTTCGGTAACTACGCCTGGATCGCGAATACCGAAGAATCCAGCTACGTCTGTAATGACAAGAGAATTAAGAACATTGATTCGGGCAGAAAGGGTCTTGGAATGGAATTTCAAAGTCCATCTCATTGTTGGACGAGAGCAGGGGAGAGGATTGTTAGGAATTATGACGATCGGTGAAATTTACCAGATACGAAAATTTGTCGTGTACTTTCAGTGCAGTTAACGTCGTTACAGGATCTACATATCAAATCGCCCGTCATATTGATGGTCACGTTCACGCGCGACGCAGTGCCGAAAGGAGGCTTCTCTATCCATTCCGTGTGAAGATTCTGAGTGACGGAAAGATCGAATTAATATTTTCAACACAAGATGCCACTGTATATTATTTTATCTTAAATTTTGATCCTGTTCTTGGAAAATTTCAAGAAACTATGGAATTGGAAAATAATATGGGTCGTAGTACTTGCCGAGAGCGATATGGTCGTAGAATTGAGTTTCGACGGAAAATCAGGGTACTCTATGTAACTCCAAGTCACGTTTGGCCTCGGAGAAGCGAGTATCCGAGCCATAAATGTGACTGTCACTCCTGGTGCATAGAATCGCGAAGTACTGTCCATGTGAATGACAGGTTGTCCTGTGAAATAGATGGGAAATAATGAAAAAAGTTCAGCTGAACGTAATTTAAACCAACAATGAATTCATATCATGAGTTGAAAAATGCATTAATTTACCCCAAACCCGCAATGAACGGACGATACTTGTCTCAACCCATTGAGTAGAAGCGCGAATTGTGTATCGACCGCTATCCTCAATGGTCAGTCGCGATATCCTGAAATGATGGACTGTTCCATTTCGAGTATGTGAGTATCTACTCACTCTCGAGTCCTTTTCGGTGTCTGCGATTGCAGTTCCATCCTCTTTATACCTACGTTCACAGAGTGCAGATCAAATGCATAATACTTCAAGACAATAACTCAAAATGTAATAACAGAAAGATATAGAATTAAGACACGGCGCACCATTCGAAGACCGGAAATCCAGGATACATGTCAACTTTGACTTCCCATGCAGCAGTTTGATCTTCGAGTAATAACATGTCTTCCTCACCGTCCACGCTCAAATTAAAGTAGGAGTAATCGGGATCTGTAAAAATGTGTAATGCATTTGTTCGGTATGATATTCACACGTAAACTACCCTCGTCCCTGCGAGAATGATCTCCCAGATGCGACGAATATTTGAATCGGAATTGCCACTCAATGATTATCCTACGATAATATACGAAAAATTTGGCTATAGGTTACCAATTCCTCTCGTAATTCTAGTCTATAACTTGGGGCAGATGTTTCAGAGTTTTCGTTCAAACTAAGGAACTAAAGTGAAAAAATTATTTGCTCACCCGAAATTTTAATTTCTTTAGATGCTGTACTTTCGCTACGGGTACTCTTCGCAGTGCAAGTATACACACCGGCATCGCTTTTCTCGACGTCTTTTATCGTCACATTTGCCTTCCAAGTGCGCTTATATCCGATTGTTGTATCGTAACTAATCCTTTCAGCGTAGATTATTCTGTCTTTCTGAAATTCGAAACTCAATCTCATCCTTGATTACGCTACCTTATTTCATGATCAAACTTAACGTCGATAAAACTTACTGGAACCGAAGTCGGGACTGTCCAATTCAGACTGTATAAAAATTCTTCCGACGTGATCGTACACTCTAAAGTCATATTCTCTCCCAATACCACGTGCCGCAATGAATTTTCGTCGATCGCAGGTGTTGGCAAGACGACTGTATACGAGAATGGATACGTGCCAAAAAAACTATGATTGCTTAGGGTAATATCATACCACGATAATCATATGTAGAAGAAGAGAAATAAAAATCGAGGGAAAAACAAATCGTTTTTTTCTTTTTAATCAAAACGGTACTTATTTTGCCATCGATTTCCATTTTGCGCTGAGGTCCCCGTTTTACCCCACTTGCCCCTATGTACTGTATAAATCTGGCAATTTTTATTCAGAGATTAGAAGTATCCAATCAACTTCAGCTTTTTGTTTGAGAGTGAAAATGTTAAGTCACAAGTGTCTTGATGCATTGTAAATGTAGCTTTTAAACCTATTGAAATTTTCACCTGAAACGATTGCATAATATGTTGGCCACTCTGGAACATCATCCTCTGTGTAGGTTAGATCGAGTTGACACGAATAAGATTCTCCATCACGTTCTTTGCCGACTGCTTTCAAAATAAATCCAATTTTCGGGTCATATATCGTATCTTCCGGCACTGGGGTCTCCTGTCAATATTGCATGGCGTTATTCAAGATCTTCAGCAGAAAATATCTATCGGTGTTGATCGTAAGATCCAAGGATCTCGTGTTCAAGAAATAGGGAAAACTAAGATAAATCCGAGTCTGATGATATTCACGCGAACTCACGCCGGATTCTATTTCCAAAATCACTGGCAAATTTGGCGACGTCGGTCGGCATGGAATGACTGCATCACTCCCTGCTGTTATTGACACGGCATGATAGATATTTTCCATATAAGCGAACGGCGCTGATGCTGAAATTAATTTACAAATTGCCGCTGTTAAAGTTGACGAATGCCATTTCGAATCGTTTTCAGGTCAGATATGTACAGATCACACGTTTGAAACAGGTTCACCGTGTGCGGCCGTCCGCTACGCACATTATTTCTTGAAATATAGGCATTCGGAAAAGTTTGGCGAATCTTGTCATTGTAATATATCCACCTACATGAAATCTCACTCACAATTGACGTATACGTAAATCCAACTGATGTCATCACTCGGATGTTCGATGGTTTCCTCATCATTCTTGATTTCGATACTCTCCTCTGCACAAGCGTACCATCCGGTGTCCCGCGTAATTGTACGGGGTTGAATGAACGTGTAAGTCCCACTAGCCTCGTCGAATGAGGTTGTAAAGTTCGATTGCTTGATCTGTAAGTTCAGAGTTGATGGTTATCCAAAATCGCGATGGATTCCTTCCGCAGTAGCCTTGAAGAACTAATTGTAAGAGCGCAAGTGTGAGAATCATCATACGTACATATGACGGAAGATACTGCTTTGAGGATTGCTTCGAGAACTGAATCCTGCCTTCACCCTGACATTGGATTCTTAGATCATCTCCTTCTTGGATGAGGAGCTCATTTACATTCGGAGTCATCTTTGGTCTTCGTGCTGCAACATCTGTATGAAAAAATGGTACATTTAGTCTAGTTTTGCCATTGTTCCAAATCGAAAATCGTTCCCAAATTCCAAAGACGACGAATCCCGAAATTTCCTATGTGTGGACAATTTTTTGTTTTCCAACAATTTCTACTATGAAAATTTAGCCTACAACTAATGTTCATCTCGCAATCGTCGTCTTGGCTTATCGCCTGCAGAAGAGAAGATAATGAGATACTGACCGAAGGTCACATTTCTTGGTCTGTATAAATCTATGTATCTCTGTATCTTGCGATGCTTTAGAAACTATAAACTCCAAAGTTCACAAGGTTGTAAAAACATAAATCAGATGAGTTTCGAATGATCTATATATATATACTAAACATCCATCGAAGCAAATAATCACGCATTAGGTACTGTCGAACCTTTTCGGGATTCAAAATGAAAATAATGAATTCATGCGGGCTTCTTAACTTCTTACACGACACAAACGTAGATCACATTTTTTTCCTTCTTCATTTTTATCTCACGATGAGTTTCGTCGTTGAAAATAATAATTGACTCCGTTATCGAGGAGAGGAACAAAATACGTGATCCAAGCTAGGCTCGAAGTTACCTTGCTGCAGCGTGGAGATAACGAAGACCAAAACACATGCTGATGCGATGCCCTTCATTTTTTCATGCGAAATGCTTTTAACTCAATCACAATTTTAGAAACAATGCAGAATTTCGCTTGAAAATCAAACGAATCTTCGGCACGTTCGCAACTCGACTATTCTCGTAAATTTACAACAAGATCGCTCGTCATTCCGCAGATGACTGTTCGCTAGCTGAAAATGTAAGCAGCTCATACCCTATCAGTTTGGATCTTTTGCTGATTATTACAGCCTCCCACATCGGTCCACGTAAGCCATACAGGACTTGCGTCATTATGAATAAATCTCACCATACCCTTATCTTGTTTTTTATCCCTTATCCCTTTCGGAACATCTTGTGTCAGCTCGAATAACATGGTATACATATTAGGGTTGTCCAAATTTTTTTTTTTGTCTTTTTTTTGGTTTAGGCTCAAATGAGTTAAGACTCCACCTAAAAAATTAGCTCAATCGATAAAGTTTTAGAGGTCGCGCCAGGACGTTTTATTCTTACATTCAAATAGCACAGGGAAATCGTCATTTTTTGTTCAATATAAAGTTTCGCAAAAATTTGGGGGAATTCGGAGTCGCTTATATCACTTTCTTGTAGTCAATAGATTACTTGAGAATGTGACGCATGTATAATCCCAACCGAAAATATTTTGGTGAGAATTTCAAGTACTTCTTGTCGAGTCAAAATCTGCAAAAAATCAAATTGGGAACGGGACACCGTGGGAAAGAAAATTGTCCCGGAGAAATAATAATACTCTTTATTGCACAAAATAAAAATTTATTCAACACTTCACAGATAACATCTGATAATATTCCAACTTACTTTTCACTCGTAGAAATGCGAGTGCTCGCAGACTAGATCTTCCGACTGTGATAAGACCATTTTAAATCGACGGGAAAATCTATCGCGAAAAATTTGGCGATAGAAAAAAGTATTTTGATCAATACTTTATCGCCATATGAAATTTCAAAATATTTTCATCTGAAATTTCCGAAACGTGGATCCGCGAATCGTCTTGACTTATGGGATTGGATCTCCTTCAAAAAGCATTAGTTTTCGCGTTCCAAACTTCGTTCCTTCTATGCATTTTCGTTCGACATTATTCTTCGCTTCTCGCGTTTCGGATAAACCGATAATTTTGGTCAAACGATCTGTAGAGCATAGCCTAGAATCAATTTTCTGTCATTCCTCAAACTCAAATTGACAATCAAATAGCTCAGTGCTAAAACTGATTTCAAGCAACGGGATATTACTACTCACGTTCTTTCGGTGTGCTCTGATAAACGCATAAGTAATAGCTGTGATAGTAATAGCCATAACGACACAGATTAAACTGATCCAAACGATGGTACCATTTGACTTCCCTGTGGATACAATTTCCGTTATTTTCGACTTAAAAATAACTTCCGTTTTCGAATAGCACGTGTAAAAGAATTTCCACAACAGAACGGCTACTTTCAAGTCCAAAAACGATAGCATTCAGTGTCTAAGTTACCTTCGATTACGATTTCCATGTCCCTCTGAGCCGTCCCAACGCGGTTTTTCGCCTCACACGCGTATATTCCGCTGGCTGGTTCCGCATCGGAAAAATATGCTATTTGGAGTCTTGTATTATTCCGCGAAAACTTGTACTGCAAGCTTTCCTTCAGTAGTTCGTTGTTCTGAACGCAAAACAGAAATAAAATATATGCTAGATGATCACAAGTCAACTTCGTTATCTTTCTTGCATAAAAAATTGGACAACTTATTTCGCATCGTTTGAGTGCTTACCTTCATCCAGGTTATCTTAGGAATCGGCCTTCCATCTGCACGGCAATCTAGTGTCACAGATGCGTTTTTCTCTTTTTCTAGATCTATGGTAATCGCCGAATCATTCATATTTGTGTAAGTGAATTCCGGCGCACGCGGATCTACAAGAAACAAAAAACAAATTGGCAATTGGCTCGAAGTAAAATGGAATACGAAACATTTTGCAAATCGATTCGTGTACCTTCCACTCGCAACAGGTATACTTCTTTGTCTCTATATCCTTCGTCATTTACGGCTTCACACCTGTACTTTCCAGCGTCAGATTTTGACACATTAAATATGCGGAGTATCGATTGCCAGCTAAATTTGCCTTTTTGTTTACTAAGGCGTATCCTCTCCGAGTCGAATTCTAAAAACAATATGTTTCCCATCTGACATCCTGATTCCGAGGGGCAAAAAGCGTGCCAAAATTCTTACCCTTGTCCCTAAAGTCTTCATATTTCCACGTGACATTGTCGACGTAGTTATAAACGGAAGCGTCACACGTCACACTGACGTCATCCCCTTCAGTGATTATCCCTGGATCGCGTATGGCGAAAGATTCGGCGAGGTCTGTAATCACAATGAAATTATGAACATGGATTCAGTCGTTTCTGGATAATATACAGCGAGGAAAATTTCTTACTGAAGACCGTCAACGGCAGAGTGATATTCGTCGAATTTTTCGACGTTGATACACTGAGTATGTATTCACCGGTGTCCTTGATATTCAGATCCGATATCCTGAAGATGTGGTATATTCCACTTTGACTGTGTGAGAATTTGGTTGGATAATTTTTATCGCTAAATTCTATCGGAATTCCGCTCTCCGTGTACCTTTACATTGAAAAAAGTTAGCAATTATAAATTCGTACAAAAGCTGTCAAGTCAAGGCTTACCATTTCCACTCGTACTGCTGAGGGTATGTCTCAATGATTATCTTCCAACGAGCAGTGTGATGTTCAGGTAATAAGATGTCTTTCTGACCCTCGACGATCAGGTCAATATACGCGTAATTTGGGTCTGGGAAAATTTATGAGACATGGGATGAGAGAATTTGAACTCAAATCTGAAGACTAGGTGTACTAAAATATTACCTATATACGTGGCTTATGCTCACCCCAAATTTTGATTATCGTTGATGACTGAACTTGGCCAGCTGGAGTCTTTGCAAGGCAAATATATTCGCCAGCGTCGCTTTTCTCGACGTTTAGTACCGTCAATTCTATTTTCCAAGTTTGCATCGAGCCGATTGACTCATCGTAAATCATCTTGTCAGGGTATATCAATCTCTCTTTCTGAAATTTGATGTTAAATTGAAGAAATAAAATCACAGTAATTCTCGCTCGGTAATTTCTTCAGCATTTCATCCTCCTATCCTTGAAACTTACCGGGACTGAACTCGGGGCTATCCAATCAAGACTGAATCTCATTTCTTCCACGGTGATTCTGCACTCTAAAGTAATATTCTCCCCCCAGACTACGTGGCGTAATGCATCATGGTTGATCGTAGGTAGTTCCGGTAGAATATTGGCTGAATGAAAAAATAATTCGTGGCATGAGCTGTGATCTCAAATATTGAAAATAAGAAATAATGAAAAGACATAAACTTGCAATTACAAATTGGGGATTAGAAATTCTCGAATCTTATTGTTTACTTGTTGAATGATTAATGAAAATCCCAAGGCAACGAATGGTCGGATACGCGGAAGTTTCATAAACCTTTGCCTAGCCTTTCGGCCTACTCAAATTATCTGCACATTTACCTTCAATTATTGTATAATATGATGGCCAGTCTGGATTCTCCGCGTAAGTTCTATTAAGTTTACACGTGCAAACTTCTCCGGTATGTTCTTTGCCGAGTGCTTTCAAAATAAATCCAATTTTCGGGTCATATATCGTATCTTCCGGCACTGGGATCTCCTGTCAATATTGCATAGCGTTATTCAAGATCTTCAGCAGAAAATATTTATCGGTGTTCATCGTCAGATCCAAGGATCTCGTATTCAAGGAATAAGGAAAACTAAGATAAATCCAGATCTGATGATATTCACACGAACTTACGCCGTCTTGTATTTCAAGGATCACTGGCAAATTCGGCGACGTGGGCCGGCATGGAATGACTCCGTCCCTCCCTGCTAATATTGACACGGCTTCATAGAGAATTTCCATACTAGCGAACGGTGCCGATGCTGAAATTAATTTACAAATTGCCGTTGTTAAAGTTGACCAATACCATTTCGCATTGTTTTCAGGTCAGATATGTACAGATCACACGTTTGAAACAGGTCCACCGTGTGTGGCCGCCCGCTATGCACATTATTTCTTGAAATATAGGCATTCGGGAAAGTTTGGCGAAGCTTGTCATTGTAATATATCCACCTACATGAAATCTCACTCACAATTGACGTAGACGTAAATCCAGCTGATGTTTACACTCGGATGATCGATGATTTGCTCATCGTTCTTGATCTCGATTCCCTCCTCTGCACAAGCGTACCATCCGGTATCCCCCGCAATCGTACTGGGACGAATAAACGTGTATGTCCCAGTAGCCTCGTCGAATGAGCCCGTAAAGTTCGATTGCTTGACCTGTAAGTTCAGAGTTGAGAGAGATAAGTTCTTCTGCAGCAGCCTTGAAGAACTGAGAGCACAAGTGTAAGACCCATGATACGTACATATATCGGTACATTCTGCTTCGAAAATTGAATCCTGCCTTCACCCTGACATAAGATCTTCAGCTCATCTTCTTCTTGGATTAGAATCGCGACCTCGTCGATTCTGTTCCAATTGGGTGCTGGAATTATCTTTGGTTTCGATGCTGTGACACCTAGGCGAAAACAAGACGATGGTAAAATAATTCGATTCTCATCTTAGAAATTCTGCATTTTCATTCTAACAAATAATGATAAAACACGAGAGAACTGTTTTTTGCAAGACTAACACATCCCATAAACATCTTCATTCTTCGTCTCATCTCCTTGTTGGGATAAGCAATCTCCTCAGGTCAATTTATAACTCGAGTTTCACGTAATCGTGGCACTCGACGATGTCTAATGGACACAGAGCCCATAATGTTTCAAAATACTCTTTTGTAGGATGTTAATCATGGTAAGATAGCAATAATTGATTTAACATCCATTACGAAGTGAAGATGGCATCTAGACTTTTTTCTTACAGCACTCAATGAATATTCACCATGTCAATGTAGACCATGTGTCCATCTTCCTCGTCTGATAAAAACTCTAATTACTACTAATGAATAGTTGTTTTGTTCCACAACGATTTGTTTCGTCACTTATCGTAAGACCTCTGCCATACACTGACACACCGATAACAGAGCCGCTTTGTAAAATACAGTACTCAATTATGCCGCATTCAAATTACGCACATGTATTCTCGGAATATTAATAATGACGTCAGAAAGTGCGCAATTAAAGAAATCATCCAAAATTTATCCGGGTTTCTATATATTCTATTCTGCTATAACACATACCCAAGAAAGTCTTGTATCTACTCCCTTGAGCCGAACGCTCTAGGGTTCGTAATGCACCTAATATTCCCTAGATAATTGGAAATCGGGATCAAACAGGTAAGCAAACAAGATTAGCGGATTCTGAGCAGAATTTAAAATTACCTTGATGCAACTCGAAGGCGATGACGACTAGAAAACACGCCGATGCAATGCCCTTCATTACGTGACGTTGAGGGGTTTTCGCTCGACTAAAACTTCAGGGGTTGAATTTCACCGCGGAATCAAAGAATTTTTGGAGTATTTGCAAATTATTTGCTACTGTATACTTGGGGGAAAATCTCCAGCCAGAACTGGTCAGTTTCTTATTCCTCGAACGACTGGTTCGCCCGCTGAAAATGCGCGCAATTTATACCCTCGGTAGTCTTCGACGATTCTTTGCTTATCGACGATATGGTTACAACGCTGGTAAACCATGGCTGTGCCCCATAGCAACGTGTGTGTTCCGAAGATTCTTCTTGTAAATGGTATATCGTTGATCTTTCGGAAATTCCGAACCAAGTTTTCTACGTAATTACATTATTGGTCTTACGTCGTAAGTCTAACAAATTATCGATTCTAATCGCAACTATAGTTCATGGGATTTCCAATTTCTGAGTTTCAGAGACGTGATTTCTTGGCAACTGAAATACTTGGAATAGACAAAACTTGATAATCAAAAGGGAAACCTTCTTAGTGATACCACAGATCCTCTAATGACAGAGATTCGCAAACTTTTTTTCTTACCCTGAAAGTTTGTCTAGCGGATTTTGTCGCCATAGTTTCAAGTGCGAATAATTTCTTACGATTTCAACTTCCTGATTCACCGTATGACCTGACAAACTGCAGATATTCAAAGCTACTAGGATTTTGGAAAATTTAGAACACAAATTGTAGAAAACTGAAATCCTCTTCAATCGCATTACTGTATTTACTTTGCTGCCGAAATTCAACCCTTCTCTGTCATACGTCGATATAGGCTTCACGTAGAAGTCTTGAAACTTACTCAAGCATCGATACGATTGGGGTAATGTTTTTTTTCAGGAGAAAAGTGACCGTCAAAATTCAGATTTCTTTTTTTTTTGATAACGTTTGGATTATAGCCATCGAACATTATTTCTTTCCGAAGAATCTCTGTAAGCGAAACATACATCAAGATCATCGAAAGCACAGATCGCACGGCAACCCGCCTAGCGTCTACGTATCGCTGGAGGCCAGTACGACGGCTCTAACTTTCCAACTTTTTCGGCAAATCCGAAAATTCTAATGGCACCCTGAACTCTTCTTATTCTAGGCTATTAACTTGCCAATCTTATTCCATTGAGCAGCATTGACCATATAAAGTCGAGTTTACGAACGACAAATCATTTTGAATATAATTTGAAGAAATTTTGGCGCCAAAATTTGAAAGTTACGATGAAAGGCGAGCAAGATGTGTACTCGTTGGATTAATAATTGAAAAAGTGATCGTAAAAGCCGATTTTCAGATTCGATTTCCCACTGGACTTTTGAATTTTGAATTTGTGAATTTTCCATTCCTTTCGATTTATTGACGTATCTTCTTTGCCACGTGAATTCTCGCGACTTGCCTAGTGCAGGTAAGTTGAAATGGTAACTGAATCGGGGCGACAGAGTATAGCGGAGCAAATAAAGAGAGTAAAAGCAAAGGAGAGGAGAAGAGAAGAGAAGAGGTCGCACGCATCGGCATCAGCAGCAAAATGGCCAAGCTGTAGACGGCCAGGGCGCAGACGCGGAGTTTGAGAAAGCCGATTTGTCTGCTGCGTCTACTACTGGTTGACAGCTAGCGTGAGAGAGTATCCAGAGTTGGTTCGCCGGCCTTATTCATTATCTACGTAAATAAAAACTATCCGAATAGCCGTTTGCCGATAATAAATAATGCGAGTGAGGTTCGGTGGTTCAAAAACGCGGTGCGTTAAGTGGCGGGAAATATTTCAAACAAACAAACGACAATTCTGATGGATGATGAACCCGAGCTGTGAAGAGTCCCAACAAAGCTGCAGCAGGTTCGTCGTTGTTCCGGAGTAGAGATGAAATTCGAATCCGTATCGAACGAAGACGCTTCGTTTGGCAAGACAGACACTTTAAAACGCGGCGAAAAATCGCCTCGCTGATCGCCGATAATATTGAATAAAAAAGGATAAATAAAACGAGAAAAAACGGGCCTCTAAACGATAAGGAAAAGTCAAGTCAAACTTCAAATAAATGTGTATGTGATGGGAGTGCCTGCGCGCGGGGCCCTCGCGGCGATGGTCGCCATAGCCGCGTTTACCGTTTACCTAAACAGCCTCAACTGCGGTTTCGTTTTCGACGATATATCGGCTATAAAGGATAATCGGGACCTGAGACCGCATACGCCCCTGAAAAATGTATTCTACAATGATTTTTGGGGCACGCCGATGCACAAGGTACATCCTCATACCTTGAGAGGCTGGAATTAGAGGAGAAAAATTTTTGTAACTGCACAACATCGATGCCCCCTCTACAGTATACTTGAAAACACCCGATGTATACGACCCTGCGTATTGATCCAGACTCCTTGCCATTTCATTCTATGCGCTCGCCACACTCACCACATGCGCCTCGTCCAATTTCTCTCTCTCTCTCTCTCTTCTCTTCTCTTTCTCTAAATTTTATAATCCCATTTTTTTCGCTTACTTTATCTATATGTCTTCTCGTATTACCTGCATTGCCTTCTTTCACGTCGATCGCCGGAGTTCGTAGGCTCGACATTCGGACGCTGATATGAATCGATGCAAATTTTGAGGAATTGTCAATTCTCATTTTCGAGAATTGGCAATTCTAGAATCTCGATGTTGAGATTAGCTTGCTTCGTTTATTCGGTTCTCGAGTATTCTATCCCCCGCCTGTTATATTCCATTAACCTGATCGAAAATTGATCCGATTTACACCGATATAACCCAAAATCGACAAAAGACAAAAATTTGACTCCTCTCTTGCCTCGAATTTTGTCCGATAATTTAAAGTCGACGAAAATTAGATATTTAGCGAATGAGAATGATCCCGTTTTACAGGAACAGTCGCACAAGTCTTACAGACCATTATGCGTCCTGACATTCCGTTGGAATTATTTGATACATCAACTAGATCCTATGGGATATCATCTACTCAATGTTTTACTACACGTTGGAGTATGCCTTCTATACTTCAGGTCTGTAACATGAAAGACTAGAAATCAGAGAATCCGGTTCCAAATACGTTTTAAAAGAACGAAACGATTTTGTATAAAAAAAAAACTGATTTATTGCAGAATGTGCTTGATGTTTTTACCGGATCCAGCAAGCTTCGTTTCTGCTCTGTTGTTTGCTGTGCATCCGATACATACGGAGGCAGTGAGTATAGAAATCGTCTTTGAATTGAAACTGAATCGAAATTTGAGAATCAAGAATCGTCTTGTCTCTTGCAATTTGTCATTAAAGCGTTTTTCTAGGTAACCGGAGTAGTGGGCAGAGCCGAGACGCTGTCCTCGTTGTTTTATTTAGCGGCATTTATCACTTACACGAAAAGTTGTAAGAGCAAGAGATCTACAGGTAATTTTGTAGAAGAGATTTGAAAAAGAAAAATACAAAAAAAAAAAACCGAGACGTGAAAACAGATTTTTTCACAACGCTTTTCATCACCTTGAAAACCCAAAAGCATGTGAAGAATAATATGTCATTAATGAAAAATAGGAAAGTCCAATTTTTATCTCGTAAAACCATAAATTCGAATTGAACGAGATATGCAAATTTTTCGTACCATTATTCGAATGTAAAATCTTCCAAATGTAAAATCTTTTTATCTCACCATTTCTAAGATCATTCGTCTAATTTTTCTGAACAACTAGTATCCCTGTTTCGATCTGTTTCTCGGATACTAGAAGCCCGGAAATATTTTTCGACCGAATCCAAAGCTTTAATTATCGCCAGGGTGATGAAAGGTGGAAAACTTGGTCAAACGATCGTGTCACGTGTATCTATATCTGAATTAGTGTTCTGTACCTAGAAAGAAAAAATATAATTATACTCTTTAGGGTGGAGGTCGCTGATACTCTCAATGTTATTTGTCCTAACTGCAATGTTATGCAAGGAACAAGGCATTACAGCAACAGCAGTTTGCGTCCTGTATGAAATCTTTGTTGTTCAAAAGGTGAGTTCAGAATTACGCAGACATTAACGCGTCCTTCTGATCGCTTGTTGATCACTAATTGCAGAAATCTAATTCCCAATACTCAAAAAAAAAACAAAAAATTTTACAGAAACAAAATCCGTTTGACAATCACCCCATTTCTCAAAAGTCTTAACAAACTTATAGTCAAAAATTGATGGGGTTCAAAGTAGCCTTTGGATAAATTTCACAAGTTTTCTTAATCGCTATTTGTTCTGCCTTAACAAAAAAAAAAGAAATTAACTCTCGTCACTAAGTGTAAAATAATTCATTTCCAACTACACACAGGGTCTTTATTTTCCCGAAAGGCAATCCTAACAAGAAAATCCTGCACGTATATTTCTATCTTTCGTAGTTAGTTTAATATTTCGACAGGATTAACCGCCGATTATAACAATTTCCTAAACTTAATCCCAAAGGTCAGAGCTCTGGATATTATTCTTGCCATAAAATCAGCCCTTGGAGGTAAGAAAATATCACCGTCGTGGTCAGGCGAGGGTACAAAACGTCTGACTGCCCTGACTTTGGTCACGTTTTGTCTCCTGATATTAAGGCTGCAGATAATGGGTTCTAAATTGCCAGTTTTCACCAGGTAATACGAAGGGAATATCGAAGTCTGTGTTTTAATCCCACGTGGAATTTACTCGCCAGTATATCAATTCCCCTCGTTGCACAGATTCGACAATCCAGCATCGGTCGCTCCTTCACCATCGAGACAATTCACCTACAACTATCTCGCCTCGGTCAATTTACGATTACTATTTCTCCCGATTGATCTATGCTGCGATTGGACAATGGGGACAATCCCTCTAATAGAGGCTCTAACTGACCCCAGAAATTTAGCTACCATTGCTAGCCACACCACGTTGGCTGGACTACTTGCCACAGCAATTCTGACTCGCAGTAGACAAACGTCGGTCGTTCTAATCATGGTGAGATTTTTAGTTCGTAAAAATGCGTCACAAAATTTCGTGAATCGTCGGAAATCCGGGAATTCCATTTATCATAATTTTCAGAGCCTGGCAATGATGATCCTCCCCTTTTTGCCGGCGTCGAATTTGTTCTTTCCCGTTGGATTCGTGATCGCTGAAAGAGTTCTGTACGCTCCATCCATGGGCTTCTGCATGCTCATCGGTTACGGATGGAGTATCCTTTCGGACAAGAGGTCAGTGGCTAGTTTCTCGATTTTAACAAGCCATTTCTTTGCTTTACTTCCCTCCTTTTTCTCCTCAGATACAAGAAAATATCTATTCTATTACTGATCACGTTATTGGCCGCACATTCGACCAAGACGTACATAAGAAATTACGACTGGCTAGACGAGTATTCGATATTCATGTCAGGACTGAAAGTGAACAATCGAAATGCCAAGTTATTCAACAACGTTGGTCACGCTTTGGAGAGTCAAGGCCGGTTCAAAGAAGCCCTCAACTTCTTTAACATGGCTGTAAAGGTCCAGGGGGATGACATAGGCGCCCATATCAACGTCGGGAGGACCTACAACCATTTGAAAATGTTCAAAGAGGCTGAAGACGCGTATTTGAAGGTACAAGACCGTTTATTCGTTCATGACAGCAAACAGTTGATAGATTTTCGCTGAACTAACGACTCCTCTCTTCATCCTCGCCAGGCAAAGTCCTTATTGCCGAAAGCGAAGCCAGGGGAATCTTACCAAGCCCGTATAGCCCCGAATCATCTGAACGTATTCGTGAACTTGGCTAATCTGATAGCCAAAAATGCCACCAGACTGGAAGAGGCGGATCTGCTCTACAGACAGGCTATTAGCATGCGCGCTGATTACACCCAAGCTTACATAAACCGTGGAGACGTTTTGATAAAGCTAAACCGGACTAAAGAAGCCCAAGAGGTTTACGAGAGAGCCTTGTTTTACGACAGCAATAATCCGGACATTTATTACAACGTGAGTGCTCGCGATCATACCTTGACTTGGATTCGTGACGATTTCAATGATCGTTCCGAAAATTTCATATTCCTCGTTCATTTTCAGTTGGGAGTTGTGTTCCTTGAACAAGGAAAAGCCTCCCAAGCCTTGGCCTACTTGGATAAAGCTTTGGAATTCGACCCCGAGCATGAACAGGCTTTGTTGAACTCTGCCATACTACTGCAAGAATTGGGGCGTGCCGAATTGCGGAAAGTTGCCAGAGAGCGGCTCCTGAAATTGCTGAGAAAGGTGATAATCCTTCATTTTGTTTCATACAAATCGAATCTAGTGTTGCGAAATTATTTCACAGGACTCGAACAACGAACGAGTACATTTCAACCTAGGAATGCTGGCCATGGATGATAGAGACAGTGCGGACGCTGAACGTTGGTTCCGAAACGCTGTGGCACTCAAGGAAGACTTTCGATCGGCTCTCTTCAATCTAGCATTATTACTGGCAGACGAACAGCGGCCTTTGGAAGCTGCTCCATTTCTGAATCAGCTCGTCAGATTCCACCCGGATCACGTCAAAGGACTCATACTCCTTGGGGACATCTACATCAATAATATAAAGGACCTGGATGCTGCTGAGAACGTAATGTGCAATTTTTATAATCATCTTCGACGATTTTTTCGGGCTTGAATAATTTCCAGGATGTCAAAATTCCTTTTTCCAAAAAGTCTAACTCAAGACGATTCATTTCACCCCTTATTGGCTCCGATACGATCAATAGAACCCAAGTTCTTAAGTCCTGAATGAATGGCCTCTCGGATTTTTAGCTTTCGGAATTTTGGACTTTCAAGGATTTACTTTTTTAGGTTTACATATTCGTGGTTTTTGTTTGCAGTGTTACAGGAGAATCTTGCAGCTTGACCCGGCGAATATACAAGGCTTGCATAACCTGTGTGTCGTTATGGTAGAACGAGGTAAACTCGGACTTGCAGCCCAGTGTCTAGAGCGAGCAGCGGCTCTGGCGCCTCAACAAGACTACGTCCATCGTCACCTGGCCATAGTCAGAGCTAGGATAAATCGAACCCCGCCCGATCAACGAGACACGGAAACATTCGACGACTCGTTTTGGAACAGCAACAAAAGGGAGGGAAATTTCAACGCCGATCCAATGACCGGGGAGTTCCTGGCTAACCCTGAGACAGTATTTTTGAATCATGGTGCCGCGGTTCATAATCATATGAATAGCGACCCCGGGATCGTAGACCCCCTGAATAATCACATGATGCATCTGAAAGGCCCGCCGAAGTCGACTAGGATGGGAAAGAGCGGAATTCAAGATCCAAAAGCCGGTCAAATTTCGCAGGAGAGTCAAGAGTCGACTAAGCCTCTCGACCCGAATGCTGACGGAGTATTTTCCAAGGAATTAGAAATGGGGAAGAAATTGGGCTCGAAATTAATAGCCGATGGGAATGGCGAGTCTGCGGTCGTTAAGGCGGACCAATTTAACCAGAGTATGAAAATTCCTAGTAATAAACACGGTGGTAAAATTCAACAGACAAAGGGGAGCGCCGTGGCATAGTTATCGTTTATAACTATATAACCTAAGGCCGAATGAATATTCCGTTAAACTATTATATACATACACTGAGGGTAATAACGGTGGTTTAGTGCTAAAGCATATAGTGCTAAAGTGTGAATATTAATTAAAAAAACAGAGTATTGTTTTATATGCTGTATAAATAGGACATTTTATAAAATATATTTAAAAGTATGACTTTTATTATTGACACCTGAATTACCGAGAAAAATTATGAATCTCTCCATCTCATAGATTCCCAAAAAAATGAAGAAAATTTCCATTTTTTTGTTTTTACTTCATTTTTAGTTCTTAGTGAATGATCGGATTCTCGTTCATCCTCGACCTCATTTAGCCGCGATATTAGTGCCTGGCTTTAAGATTTAGGTCAGAAATTAGAACAGTTTGAAATATTAGACCCGTTTGAACAACAATAAATATAGATATAGAGCCGGAGTTGAAGTTGGAGTTATGCAAGTGCATAGCTTGGTGTAGGATAGAGACGGGGGATACGTACTGGGGCTAAAGCAACGTGGCGTTATCTGGAATAGAATAATCGCATCGAGAATAATAAATTTAGACTTTAGCTTCGTGTCGTGGAGTAAACAGTTCGGAATTTTTATCTCTAAAAATATAGTGACTAGTTTTATTCTTATCGTCGACCCCACGCCAAGCTCGTTGACCAGAAATTCAAGACTTTGACTTTATACTCGACGGAATCGACTATGAACAGGAGAATCTATTTCTTAGATCAATCAATCTCTACAGGTCAAATTCTACCACACTGTATGAGTCTCCCAGATACGTATATTTCACAGAAAAATCGATCGCGGATGATTAATTTACTCAGAAAATTTAGATACGATCAAGACTAGATGCGGAGCAGTATTGACATTACGTATTAGCGAAAGAATGTACAGGGACAAATATTTTTCCAAAGATAATGAATCCTATTTAATTGTTACGTTATTTTTTTTTTTTTCTTTTTTTTTTTCATTTTTCGATCCAGAGCCGTGCGCAATGTGTCTGCGGTAAACAAAAATCTTGTTTTTCATCAAAATTCTTACCGATAACGTGTATTATAATTCGATGATTAAAATCTGAATCCAAATATTTGTGCCAGGGATTTAAACAAAGTCCGGATCTCTTTCTTGGATCTTTTCGGTATCTAACTGTATCCGACTTCGCTACAGGCCGTAATATCGTCAATATAATGAACGGGTACAAAAGCACTAGAAAAAATAAAAAATAAAGCAATCCGGAAGTAAAACTAACTTAATGCGAAACCGGGAGAAATCGACTAGCGACAAGCGAAGAAACGAAGGAAATACGACACTGAGGGTTTCCACTCCGAATTTATACATTTCAGGAGAAACTAGTCCTCCTCCTGCATTGGCGTAGCTATTGCCCGTTGCTTAATAGCGAGCGCAGCTTTCGATAATTAAATGTGATAAAATATCAAGAATCTGACGTTTTTCATTGCAGTCTCGTCATCAATCCACAAGCCAGATGTTTCACAGTCTGAAATCGAAGAGCAAGCATTCAGTGACCATAATTCATATATTCAGTTTTTTCGAAGAGACAATCGCGCCTTTGGATTCCGCAATTTTGTCGCCGAACGTTCATCTCTCTGCTCTCTTCACCCTATAGTCTATTTCCCCCGCTGTGGAGGGGCGGCTCGCCGAGAATAGAGGCTATACATTTTTTTTTCGAATTTAATCAGGATCTATCGAGCAAAGAAATAGCGATAAATCCAAGCTCCGTGCGTCTGGCGAAACTGAATACATAAGTAACACGAGCGAAAGCTAGGCGCACTTATCTATTGACAAATCTGTTTCAAATGATTTCGGTCCGCGTCATTTCTGCCTCTGCAATTTCATCATATCTGTCATTGAAGATATCGGTGATCCTATCGCTGTTCTATCGAAACTCAGCCTTCTCATGTTCCTGTCTCCGTTTTCAAGGACCTCCGCAGCGAGACTGTGAGATGAAATGACACTAATTGTCAGGAACGCACGAGCTATTGATATGAATATTTAACATCTGGATTGGGGAAGATATGCGGCGAAAAATCATCGATCGAATTCAATTTTTCGCATCGATTAGGGGCATCGGCTTAATTCGTTCGATTCGTTTCAACTACGGAGACAAAGCGCCGCAGTTGGCATAACACGTGCGGGTGAGAAAACTCGTTTGTATGATAAAATCGATTTTACTACGTAGTACGTACCAGAGTATATTCCGCTTTTGACCGAAATTCTGCGCAGCGAGACGGACTGCAGCCTACGTATACGTTAATTCTGAATTATAATTACAAATTTCATTCAAGATTTGTCATCGTTTCTCGCGTATTCAACGAGCCAAACTCGTCTTCCATTCGGAGCATTATCACCTTGGGTCTAATTAATGTTTCAGAAAGGGGAAAAAAGGATGGTTCTCGGTAACAAGGGGTCGAAAAACAGCCTCGACTCTTCTTTGATGTAACGTTTCGTACATTTCTACTAGTTTAGACTCCTAATTGTAGTTTTTTGCAAGTTTGGCATACGACCCATCGAAAATTACCTTGTCTCTCTGCAGTGCAAGGGAAAATTTCGATCTGCTTCCAACCCTACATTGGAGGGCTTATGCATATTAATCTCTCACGTACATGGCTCGATGCGTACTTATAACGGCGATAATTTCAACCCTCTCACTGCAGGTAGAGATCAACGTCAATTCTATAATGTATAGTCAGGGAGGAATAAGGCCGGTTAATTAAGAACTCTTAATTATGAGCCGACAATATCGTCCTCATCCAAAATATGCATTATGTGTGGAAAACTCCACCTACGTAACGCTGTCACAGTTGGCAAAATCCTTGTGGTACCTACAATCGTTGGTGTATCTAATCCCAACCCCTTGAACTAACTGACATGTCCTCGAGCAATGGGTGCAGTGAACACGTCGAAATCTTTCAACGTAACTTGACAATCCGTTCTCCTTATAAAGGACCTGGCACGCCTTCGACTACACCACAAGTTCCTTGCTCATCCTGCAGTAACTATCAGTTAGCCAAACCTTTCCCCATACGTGAATAGAGGCATACATAAAACCAGGCGGTATATACCCTGAGTATATATCGTTAGACCCTTTTTCTCTAATTAGAATCCCTACCGTAAGACAATTAGCGGAAAGTTTTCTGCACAGAGAACGGTGAGTATGTTTCAAATTATCTCATCTTCGATAATCGGAGATATATGTTTTTTTCGCCTCCCAAATCTCTAGTTCGCTAAATTTTCGATTTTATTTTCTGCTACGTAAATCTTCGAGGAATTTTTGTCCGGATATCAATAACCACAGGGGTATTCCTTAAGGACCAGCCCCGTGTCTCTTCTTCTTGGACTTTTCCGGTATAGAATTTGTCAAGGATCAGAATTTCATATCGGACAGAGTCTTTGACAGAATTTCAGACTATTCGATTTCTATGAAAGTTTCAAAGATCATTTTTACGTCCTAATAATTCTCGCGAATTTCAACAAGGTTGACAAATATTTAAAAAAATAATCGTATCTAATTGGCCCGAATAAACATATACCAGAAGATAAATAAACTAATCATTTTTGATTGTCTCGCGATTTGAAGAATAAATCTCAATAAACGATTGATATATATTATTTGAAAATCGACATTGCCTAATACTCCGATATTCTCGCCACATGATATTCTGCACTCGATTCTCATCTCCTGTCCCGTTTACTAGTCGATAATAATTATTTTTCCGCGTTTTCCTCCCACTCTTCGGTTCGTCGTCCCATTACAGTATACATATAGTAAACTCTCTCTCTCTCCTTCTCTTTCTCTCTCTCTCTCTCTCTCTCGGGTCTCCGGGTCCAGATCAGGGTCCAACCACCTTGTTCATCTATCCGTCCGTCTGTCGTCTGTCTGTCTGTCTATCTGTCTGTCTGTCGAGCGATCGCGCGCGCTCTTTCTGCGATCAGGACTCGCGTGAACGAAGTGAGAAGAGTAAAGTGGCTCGTAGTCGGTGGGCAACCTGCAACCCGGCGCCTTCGAACATCGGTTGGCACCGTCGACGTCGTCGCGACGCTAAACTCGGCCCCAAAAAAAAAACAAAAAAAACTCACGAATAAAAAGAAAAAACAAAAAAAGACGAAAAGTTTTTTTCTTTCCTCTTTTTTTTTTCAAAAACAAAAAAAACAAAAAACGTACAAATAGCCAGTATAACGCTGCACTCGCTGTTTTTGCTATTATATCATCCTACGACGACGAAGACGAGGATAAAACGAAGGGATTGTTTCGTACGAAAAATCGTTGCAGTATATTATTTAATAAAATTCAATTTCTTAAATTATCTACAATTATTTTTCGATTATTTTTTTTTTTTGCAGTGATAATGTAAACTTTGCAATGGTGTGCGTTGTTAAATATATCATAATCGAATCATCGCGGGACTTGAACAGAATTGCGGAATATGATATAATGTGATAAGTGAAGGATAATTTTGATAAATACGGATACGTTTATTTTATTTTTATTTTTTTTTTGTTAGGTGGGAGAATGATTGAAGAAAAGTGATTATATTTCCTATATATACAAACGAAACTATAACTCTATTTTTTTTTTTTATATATCTAATATAATATATGTATAGGATTTAATAAAAAAAAAAAAAAGTATTTCATGATCTGTGACCAAAAAATTGGCTAAAGACCAATTAATCAAGTGCTCAACTGTGATATTTCAAGTGATATAAATATAATAGTGAATGTTTAACATACCTCGTGCAGGGCTTCGTCTCTTAAACAATACTAAGTAAGTATTCCCGGATCTTTGGGAAAAAAAGGACGAGAATAATTGGAAATAGATTTATACCTGCGCTAGCCCTGTCTAGGTATTAGACAAAGGGATTCCTTGACCCTCTTTTATACCTTTCTCATTCTCTGTCCTTTGCTTTGCCCCGTTTCCTTCTTCTAGGAGTCGAATTTCTATACGATGAAGAAAAGAAGAACTAAGAACACAGAAAATTTGGAGATTAAAGTAGGAGGGAATTAATCCCCTCGGATCAGATCATCTTTAATAAAATATTCAGGAAACTTGGTCCGATGCCATATATTGCCTTGAGAAAAATTAGTGATAAAGGCGCTTATCGCTAGACATAAACTAATCAATACTATTCGTGCATTTTGGGAGATACGATGGTTCGTTGGGAACGATCTGAACCAGAATGAAATTGTATTTAATGAGCTATCGAAAATCAGATTGATGGCAAAGATATTTATGACAGTATTGAAGATAGAGGGAATAACTTGTGTGAATTATAGGTAGAAATCCGTGAATTAGGTACGCTTTGTTCGATGTGATAGAATAAACGAGAAGCTGAGAAGAAAATTTATTCGATTGTGTCAGACGGTGCTGACTATAATCAATTTGTAATTTTTCTCGGATTGCGGAAGAGAGAAATTGATTGAGTGTAAAATTATATAAAGTCAGATGATTGTATTGTTCGGAGAGAAAATAATGCTGTTCGCGTATATTATTAACTAGTGAAGAATTCTTCTTCCTTATAAAATCGTTTCGAAATTCCACGACGCGACACTTCGAACAAAGGTCGCCCCCGCATCAAGGCAAACAAACAAAGGAGAGGATTTCCTCACGTTCTCGTTTTGAAATGCGAGTTAAAGATACGCGAAGAAACGTAGGAGTAAATTGAAGCGAATTATACAGTGGTGGATATTATTTGTTAAAGATCAGGTCAGAATCAACTTTCCGAAAATCAAACGAATCATCCTGATATTAAACACCAGGAAAAATATACAATTATCAATTCGATAAATTTTTCAACATTTCCTTACGGTTTTACGTATGTGTGGCTTATCTTGATTCATCCTACAAGCATTCACGTAGTTTCGTTACTCCACGTGGCCAGAAGACCGCAATTATTCCCGTCAACGTGCCATTAAAATTCGTTGCCCCTTTCGAACTTTAGTACTTGAGCATTTTCGTTTATAGTACCTACTTCATTTCATATTCTTTGATTTGTATGTTCATCCGTGTATTAATTGACCAGAAAATTTCTGCGGAACGTATAGGAATGAAAAGGAAAGCGGAAATTATATTAAAAGAGAGCTAAGACGTCGCAGCTTTTCAAAATTTCAGAAATAAAATATTTATTTACACGAAGTACATACGGGTGTATTAAAATATATTCTACTGCACTCTCCCAGTCTTCCATGGCAATAGAATATAATTGAATCTTGTTAGATAACGGGGTTACCGAAGACAGAGTCATATTGACTCTCGTTAAGCTATTACTCTATAGAATAATGGAAAATTGACACGATTTGAGGATGCATATTGAGGTGGATACACGACCGTCCACGACCAAGTTGCACCCAGATTTTCTTCCAATTGAACCTGACTTTCTCAAAACTGGAACGATTTTGAATTTAGGAATTCGGAGAATCTCCCCAATATTTAATCTCTGTAGTAAAAATGTCGACGAATCACATTTTCTGAGCCCAGTTAACTGATCCGGAATTAATTCAGATCATTTTCCGTTTACTCATTCTATATTGCATGTTTTCGTTTTTCCAGATGTCCACAACTTGGTTGAACGTTATACTGGCTTTAGTGCTGGCAGTGGCATTGGCCGTACCGCATTTCTCAATCGCTCAATCGGACATATTTCAAATTGATGAAAAGCGGGTGCAACAGGGTAGACGGCAGTACTGCGGAAGACATTTAGCCGATGCTCTGAAGGTGATTTGCAATGGCGAGTACGCACCGATGTTTAAGAAGGGTGGCCAAGGTTGGTAAAAACAGAAATAACAAAAATGAATACATTAGTTCAAAAACATTTTCTACAAGAATCCAAAATTCGGAATTCAAAATTCAAAACAGGAAAAAAATAACAAACATATTTCCGCATTCACCAAGACGGTGAACAATTCTTCGTTACATATGCATGAGGTTCAACGTGCGATTGCATATAAAGTACATTCATAACTAACTAACGGGGGGGCAGTAAACAATCTAGTCTTTTCTCTCGCGAGTACGCGACCAATGACATTGAGTACCGTTAACGCGTCTATAAATATGCACCCGACATACGAGTGCCTTATAGTAGGCGGGTGCTCGCGTACGCGATATACACTCGTTGGAATATCTACGTACGGATTGTACGAGACACACACATCCCATCGACACATGTTTCAAGTAGCTTATGCCGCGCCGATTTAACATCGCGATGATAATTATGTTTGACCTATTTAAAGCGCGGCAGTAAATTTCATTCGAATATCAGGCAACAGCTACGAACGCCGTTAATGAACAACCGCGAGAGATTTGCGAGATGGGAATCGAAGAATAATCGAACTTTCTTTTCTGATTGAGATTTTTTTTCAAAGATATTTGCACCTTTTTCATTTCAGAAATGGAGATCGACGACTATAACTACGAGTACGATGATTCCTACCCCTTCAGATCGAGGGCGAGTGCTAACGCTATGATGGGTCGTTTCGGAGGTAACCGATTCCGAAGACAAACTCGTGGTATCCATGACGAGTGCTGCGCTAAGGCTTGTTCAGTGAGTGAACTGACGTCTTACTGCAACAACCCTCGATAAATGAATCTAATTTATATTCGACACACATGGCACTGCGGAGACTGTATACATGCATAGAACAGACACACATTCATACATAGACACGAACACTTCTGTTACGATAAAAATTTGATTATATAAAAAGGATAAGAAAATAAAAGGAGAAATACGAACAAAACGGATTATATGTATTGTCAAAATTATTCATCCATGTATATACTTTCAATTTTACCTGTTCCCAACATTTTTTTATCAATTCCCTTCATGTATCATAGATTCCATATACCATATGACCTTATATGAATTATGCATTCGTCTTCCTCCCAAAGTTGGCAAAGGTGATAAGAAACATTGACAGATCATTCAAACGGCAAGGAATTGAGTAGAGGTAAGTTTGGCTCGCCGAATGAATGCATGAAGCTCTGAAAGTCTGCTGAATATCAAGACAGTGTCCCATTTACACTCGTCCTAACTCCCAGACGCTTGCATAGTCAGTATGGAAGCTGGGAAATTGGAAACCGCGGATCTCGATGCAGCAGTGCGTACGATAGAGACACGCCAGTCGCCCAGCTGCGATACTGCAGAAGATAACAAGCTCCACAGTACGAAAAAATTAACTTACACATTCAGCACTCAGCCGTTAGAAACAGACCTGAAGAAATTGTTGGTACTGTTAAAAGAACTGTTTATATACCTCTGACCTGCGTTTTTCTCCGTAAATTCGAAGGGAAAATTGCTCCATAGTTTTGTACAGGATCGATTGATTCATTCCTCTACGAAAGCTATAGGTGGGGGCAAGTGTGGTGATATGGCCCCCTGCAGAAATAAAAAATTAAAAACGTAAAACGATATTATATCATATAAGAATACAATTAATTCTAATTATTTCAAATACTCTTAATGCAACAGAGTCAAAATTTAGGGTTCGAGGGCAGTTAAAATTGCGTCTAATAAACGCCGAAAACAGGATATCAGTGTATTATTTACCCCAGTCGCCAAGATCCCTGAAAATCTATCCAATTTTTAGATCCTAAAGATACAAGCATACATGCACTCCCTTGAGCCTATTACCAACTCATGTCTGATTAATAATTCACGAGGAAGAAGAAAAATGGCTTCGGGTTACGAGGGGTCGGAAATTACCCTCGACTCAACTTCTATCTAATGCAGTTTCGTATATTTCTACAAGCTTAGACCCCTAATTGTACTTTTTTGAAAATTGTCATCCGACCCATCGGAGCTTGTGAAACTTCGCCCTTTGTCTCTACGCAGTGCAGGGGTGAATTCCGATCTGTTTCCATCCCTACATCAGAGCTGGATTTATGCATATTAATCTCGCACGTATATGGCTCGATGCGTGCCTATAGCGGCGATAATTTCATCCCTTTTACTGTAAATAGAGATTAACGTCAATTCTATAATGCATAATTAGGGAGGAATAAGCGGGAGGAATTAAGGACTTGCTTTCGTATAACTATGCGGCAATAATATCTCCCTCGTCCAAAATACATTCATGTGTTTATATATGTGGAAAATCCATGCGTAATACTGACATACTTGTCCAAAGGAGGATTAGGGTGAAACAACAGGAGTCTTTGACGAAACACTCCCAGGTTCAGACGTTAAAGCACTAACGAAAAGGACTGAATAAATCGATCCTAAATACGTTGCTCAGACCTTCTTGAAAGAACATCGGTGCCAGTCTTCCGAATTCCGTATAAATGTTCAAAGATACGCTTAAAAATTAAAAGAAATCGTGCAAACGAGGGAAACTGCTCAATGGAACAACTGCTGAACCGTATCAAGGCTCTATCCTGAAATTTCGATGACAAGTTCTCCAACGACACCTCGACAGAAGAAAAGACTTCGTCCTCCACTGACTGGCTTTCATAAAATTCGAGATAAAGGACCGACAGTTTTACAGAGCATAAGCAGTCAAGTACCCGAAAATGTAAAACCGTTAATTAGCATAGTTTGTACCTCAGAGAAGCCTAAAATCTTTTTTCTTCATGCGAAGGAATTTTTTTACGTGGATAGTGTCGATTGCTTTTGAGTAATAAAAGATCAGTAAGTATTCGTGATTAGGTCTGATCTGTTAAATTCTGTCTGCAATTCTTCTGCTCGTTTTTCCTTCCATAAGGACGGAAGGACGTTCCCCCAAGTCGCATGCGATCGTCAAGATTTCGGGGCATCCGTGGCCCTCGAGGAAATTATATGAATCGCGTGTGACGATTGTGGGAATTTTTTCCGGTCAATGTAGTATCGGTGGTTTCCAAAAATTTACCTAGTTGTTAATTTTCGCGGAAAAAGATTTTCCAGCAAGATCTTCGCGTGGTTTTATCCTGTGAGTGTCAATCAGTTCGTTTCAATTTCATCGTACATTCTTTTTTAGAAACGTACGGAATGTTATTCTCAAGTGAAGTCTCGGTCGCAAAAGCGCCGGCGAAAAACTGCCGGTAAATCCGATCTCGATCTAATCACTGCTCTCCTGAATTTATCACTAACGATAATATTTAAATAGCCACCTACGTATGTAGAGAATCTACACACGTAATACTGTCACACATGGTAAAATCCCGGTCGTGCAATCGTTGGTGTATCTGCCCCCAACCCCTTGAACTAACTGACATGTCCTCGAGCAACGGGTGTAATGAACACGTCGAAATCTTTCAACGTAACTTAACAATCCGTTCTCCTTATAAAGGACCTGGCACGCCTTCGACTACACCACAAGTTCCTTGCTCATCCTACAGTAACTATCAGTTAGCTAAACCTTTCTCCATACGTGAATAGAGGCATACATAAAGCCAGGCGGTATATACCCTGAGTATATATCGTTAGATCCTTGCTCGATTTCTTCTCAGTGGAATTGCCGCTGTAACAGAAACAGCTACTGGTTTGCTGCACACGGTACGGTCAGTATATCTCACTTTATTATATTTCCGCGTTGTTGCAGTTATCGAAGATTTTTCAGCCCTCAACGCTCCGGAAAAAGGTCGTTTTTAAAATGGTAAAAGAATCGCAAAGATCGGAATTCTTGGTCGAAAATCGAATTCATTTTCAGAAAATTTAATCAATATAAATTTTCCGGATGTTAACAATAGAAGAAACGTAAAGTTATATCAATTTGATCAGTTTTTCAAAATATTCTTACGGTTTACACATGTGTATACTTATCTTGCTTCATATATCGTACACGCGTTTAAGTAATTTCGTTACTCCACGTGGCCAGAAGCTAGACCGCAATTATCCCGTCAACGTATACCATTAAGATTCGTTGCCACTTTCAAACATTAAGTATCCTCAAGTATTTCCACGTATTATTTCATTTCATATCCTTTGATTTATGCGTTCATCCTTTGTATCAATTGACCAAAAAATTTCTCGGGCACGTATGTGAATAAGAAGAACGGCGAGAATTGATTAAAAGAGAGCGGAGACGTTGCAGCTCTTTAAAATTGCAAAAATAAATTCTACTGCACTTTCAAGGAGTAAAAATTTATAAAAACCACCGCAATAATTGATTCTGATCGAATACGAAGCAGGGAAATTTTCTATTCGTTTAATTTATATTGGATATTCTCATTCTCCCAGATGTCCACAACTTGGTTGAACGTCGTTCTGGTGTTGGTGATGGCAGTGGCATTGGCCGTACCGCATTTCTCAACTGCTCAATCGGACATTTTTCAATTTGGCGATAAGCGGGTCCGACTTCAGGGTAAACAACAGTATTGTGGACCGCAATTATCCGATGCTTTGCAATTGATGTGTTTAGAGTACGCTTCACCGCCAATGTCTAAGAAAGGTGGCCAAGGTTGGTAAAAACGTTCGATATTAAATAATTTTTTAGAAAAATTCCAAATTCAAAATAGAAAGAGAAACGTATTTCCGCGTCTATCACGACGCGATCAATTTCTCACTCCGTATGAATTGAATTCAACGTGTGATTGCATACGAAATACATTCACAACTAACTAACAGGGGGCAGTAAACAGTCTAGTCTGTTCTCTCGCAGACATCGAGTACCGTTAACGCGTCTATAAATATGCACCCGACATACGAGTGCCTTATAGTAGGCGGGTGCTCGCGTACGTGATATACACTCGTTGGAATATCTACGTACGGATTGTACGAGGCATACACATCCCATCGACACATGTTTCAAGCAGCTTATGCCGCGCCGATTTAACATCGCGATGATAATTATGTTTGACCTATTTAAAGCGTGGCAGTAAATTTCATTCGAACATCAGGCAACAGCTACGAACGCCGTTAATGAACAACCGCGAGAGATTTGCGAGATGGGAATCGAAGAATAATCGAACTTTCTTTTCTGATTGAGATTTTTTTTTCAAAGATATTTGCACCTTTTTCATTTCAGAAATGGAGATCGACGACTATAACTACGGGTACGATGATTCCTACCCTTTCAGATCGAGGGCGAGTGCTAACGCTATGATGAATCGTTTCGGAGGTAACCGTTTCCGAAGACAAAGCCGTGGTGTTCGTGACGAGTGCTGCTCTAAGCCCTGTTCGATGGAGGAACTCAAATCTTACTGTAGCATCCCTCGATAAATGAAAATAATTCATATTTAATACGTGTAGCGACACAGGGACTATATATGTGTATATATAGGCGTATAACAGACATTCGTATACAGACACGGACACTTCTGCTGGGATAATAATTGATTATATAAAAGAAAAAACATAATAGGATAATAGCGAAAACATGAACAAAACAGATTATATGTACTGTCAAAATTATTCACATATGTATATGCATTTCATTTTCACCGATTCCTCGCGCATTTTCATCAATCCTCTTCATACGTCGGATATTCATACGAATTCACGCGACGGCCCTATACGAATTATATTTATTCATTATATCTTCCCGAAGTTGTCAAGAACTGATAAAAACTATTGACAAATAATTCGAACCGCATAGAATTAAACAGCGAAAAGTTTTTAGGGCTGAATGAATGAATGAGGCTGTAAAAGTCTGCTGAATATCAAAACAGTATCTTATTTGCACTCATCCTCACTACCAAACGCTTATACATGGTCAATAGATACTAAGAAAACAATCAAGTTATATTAGATTTGTATGTTTATCCGTGTATTAATTGACCAGAAAATTTCTCCGGAACGTATAGGAATGAAAAGAAAAGCGGAAATTATATTAAAAGAGGGCTAAGACGTTGCAGCTTTTCAAAATTTCAGAAATAAAATATTTATTTACACGAAGTACATGCGGGTGTATTAAAATATATTCCACTGCACTCTCCCAGTCTTCCATGGCAATAGAATATAATTGAATCTTGTTAGATAACGGGGTTACCGAAGACAGAGTCATATTGACTCTCGTTAAGCTATTACTCTATAGAATAATGGAAAATTGACACGATTTGAGGATGCATATTGAGGTGGATACACGACCGTCCACGACCAAGTTGCACCCAGATTTTCTTCCAATTGAACCCGACTTTCTCAAAACTGGAACGATTTTGAATTTAGGAATTCGGAGAATCTCCCCAATATATAATCTCTGTAGTAAAAACGTCGACGAATCACATTTTCTGAGCCCAGTTAACTGATCCGGAATTAATTCAGATCATTTTCCGTTTACTTATTCTATGTTGCATGTTTTCATTTTTCCACATCTCCACAACTTGGCTGAACGGCGCTACTGCGTACCAATTTTAGCTGATGCTCTGATCTGAAAGGTAGTCAAGGTTGGTAAAACCGTTTTTTACATAAAAAATTCAAAATCAAAGATTAAACAAAAAGTCAGAGGAATATATTTCCGCGTTTATCATAACGTGACCAATTCCGCGTTACGTATGAATTAAGTTCACTGTGCGATTGCATATTAAGTACAACTCACTAACGGGGAGCAATAAAAAGTCTAGTCCATTTTCTCGCGAGTGCGCGACCAATGACATTGGGTACCGTTGACGCGTCTATTAATATGCACTCGACATACGACGGTCCTATATTCATAGACACAGACACCTCTGTTGCGATGATAATTTATCATATGAAAATGATTATAAAATAAACTTTTCTTTTTTGCCTGTCATCAACTCCCTTCGTATGTCACATATTCCATGCCACGTGAACTTATATGAATTATGTATGCATTCATTTTCCTCCTGAAGTTGGCAAAGGTGATAAGAAATGTTGACAGATCATTCAATCGGCAAGGAATTGAGCAGAGGTAAGTTTGGCTCGCCGAATGAATGCATGAAGCTCTGAAAGTCTGCTGAATATCAAGACAGTGTCCCATTTACACTCGTCCTAACTCCCAGACGCTTGCATAGTCAGTATGGAAGCTGGGAAATTGGAAACCGCGGATCTCGATGCAGCAGTGCGTACGATAGAGACACGCCAGTCGCCCAGCTGCGATACTGCAGAAGATAACAAGCTCCACAGTACGAAAAAATTAACTTACACATTCAGCACTCAGCCGTTAGAAACAGACCTGAAGAAATTGTTGGTATTGTTAAAAGAACTGTTTATATACCTCTGACCTGCGTTTTTCTCCGTAAATTCGAAGGGAAAATTGCTCCATAGTTTTGTACAGGATCGATTGATTCGCGCTTTCACGAGAACCATGTAATGACCCAGCTCTAAATCGATGAAGGACGAGACTGGCTCTGGTCAATAATTCCAGCTGTCTTATCGATACTTTGTATACAACGGTGTGAAAGTTCGGAATTCAAGGAAACGAACTGCAGTGAATATCGATAAGGATATTTGGCAAAGATTTGATAAAAATTCAAATCTTAAAAATAATTTTTCACATCATCTGTGAGCCCAGCCCGGATAAAGGAGAAGAAGGAAGCTGCGAGATCACGTAATTCAATGAAACTAAAAAAGGTTTCAAAAGTAATGATAATAGTAGGGGATAACCCACGAATCAATTGATCATAAAAGAGGCTCGCATTAATCAAGTCATGTTCTCTGTGGTCTCGGTTAATAATTCTCTCGCCGTTAGGACTACGGGCGTCCAGCACGTGGGCAGAATTCTAAGTAGTCCTTGACCGCAACAATCTAATCCCTAATGCTTCGCATATTAGCCAGTCAGCTCCAATCTGTTCATTACATTTCCGTACTGGCTCGCCACTGCCATATTGCCACTCACACGCTTCCTACTTGCTCCTATACTCCGATGTATAAATAATTTATCATCATGCATATGCGATGTATATTCATCGGGTATACCTACCTAGAGCAAGTAGATATACCCGCCTTACTCATCGCGTCCGATAGTCTTCTGACCATCAGCTGTAGGCACGCAAAAAATACAATTAACTTCATTTGTCCGAATATTTTTATTTTTTGCCTTTCAAAGCGATAATCGATCAATGAGATTAATCGCTCTTTTTACCCTAGACTCAAGTCACTGGGAAAATTGACTCTAACAGCATAACCGAAGTCAAATTAAAAGTCGTCTCGGGACAGGCAGGTCTTCATCGATTGTCTTACTACACGCCACGACTTAGAATATTGACTTTGGACGGTAGCTGCATTTCCTCCTTCCGGGATCTAGGATCTAGCCTTATGGCTTTGACGAATTTGAGTGTCGCTAGGTAATCGATTTGGAATTTGATTTGGGAATGAATTTTATCTCAAATTATTTCGACTCGATTATCAGTCGGAAATTTTTTCTTCATTCGACAAATAATTATTGCCGATAATTTTTCGCAAACTGTATAGTTTCAATCACCGAATAATTTCAGCTGGTGCAGCTGCAATGGTCGTACAGAGTTCGTTAACACTCTCGTATTCGCGTCAGCTGCATACGTATATCAGATTTCAAGTTTTATCAAAGTCAGAACATCGCGAAGTATAAAAAGAGAATTATTTCTACAAGGGATTTAACGACGGTGAATTCATATCATACGAGAAACGAAAAGTCGAGACAAGCGAAAAATTAATAATGACAAATTTTAACTTATTCGAGGGAAAAAAAAATCCGGGGATAATCTTGACTCCCGCAAAACCGAGAGGAATAATTCATAATCTTCTTCTCTTGCAGATGCAACATGAAACACTTGGACGGTGTCTCCGGATTTCGGAATCTCCAGGAATTGAACGCGAGAGAGAACTCAATTTCGGATCCTTCGCCCTGTTCCAGTGTTAAAACTTTGCTGAATCTCGATCTGAGCAGGAATCAAATAACCGACGTTTCCTACTTTGCGTTTTTGCGATCGTGTCGTAAGCTCAGAGAACTTAGAATCGCCGATAATCACTTACCGGACTATAAAGAGGAGATAAGGGTTCGTGGTCAGCCAATAGCTTGAACAAAAATTCGAGAATTTCCGTCTAAAAAATGAAAAGACTACGAGATTGAAATATATCGAAATCGATTACGATGTCATTCTTTCAGACTCTCCTTCCGCAACTGAGGATTCTCGACGGTGAAGAATTCGAGGATTGTCTTCAGCCGGAGGACGCTATTAAAGAAGGGTAAATTTATGATGTAAAGATCCAAAATTTCCGCGAAAAAAAAAAACAAAACGACAATGTCCTTCTCCCTCATAATCCTTATCACGTCTGACGCTCGATACAGTATTTTTCCTCCAGGTTTTTTGTTAACAGCGAAGATCTGAGCTCCGAAGATGGAAGTTCAACGTCAATTTCATCCACATTCGAAGTGATTGAGCTTCAGGAAGCAGTAAGTGCCGATGTAGAACCGAGAGTAAAAGAACTAAATTCCTGCGAAAATTTCTGTCTCAATTTTTGTAAATGCAGAAAATCTTGCAAGAGGAAGACGGAGGAGATGGAGAAGTAGAAGAAGAAACTGTGTCTCAAGCTCCTCTTTCCGCCAATCATTTAGAAGTGTCAAATAATGGCGGTAATGCAAATCGAGTCTAAATTCGCGGGAATGTTCGTCTGTTAAAAACTATAATTATTTAATCGTTTCGGGTGGCGTTGATAATTGTATAAACGATTTGTCAGACTCCGTAGATGCGATTCCTTATAATTGCCAAAATATTCCTAAATTATACTACGCGTCTATACCGGTAACTCGAGAGTTTCTGAATTGTAAATCAGATGAGAAATAAGTAAATTGCGCTTACACGATGTTGGCAGATAAAATCACTGCCCAGGAGGCTGCTGCACCGCCAGGCAAATTATCATCCGGTCGTGTAATTTGTGGGAACTTGGCAGTTTCTTTGCGGGCACGCAATCCGGCGAAGAATTCGACGTCAGCTGTTCAGCTCAAAGTTCGTTAAATCCGACCCAAGCATCTTCGTCTTTTATTCATTTTTGGTTTAATGTTTTTCTTTCATTTTACTGCAGAATTACCGCGGATATAGTTGTAACAGTTATGTGTACAGAACAATACAGACTTCATAATACTCTACACTTCGTGGCTAGACTAGCCGAGTTAAAAGGCGATCAATCTTCATCTCCACCTTCACATGCCTCGTGATTATGTCTGCTTTCTCGTTTAGATTTTCCGTCTATATAGCCACCGCGAAATCAGTGATACCTGACCACCCACTCGTTTAACTATGCATAAGGAGTTATCCAATCGCTAAATTTCATTCAGGCAGCTTCTTTAATCATTAATTACAACCAATGCTTTCGTCGGAAAATATAGTTCAATTATTTTCAGCTAAAGGACAAGGACCAAGCTTAGAGAAGATGAAAGGAGCCAAAAGGATTGTTGAAAAAATATACTGAGCGGATTTAAACAGCGAGATGGATTTTGACAACGATTCTGTAAAATGTCTATAAAGTGAAGAATTCAATGTTCAACCTTTTATTATTTAACATTTTTTTTTTTTTAACGATGTCAAGTAGCAGATGATATACGTTTGGATATTTGAACTTGATTATCCATCGCAGATAGTTATTGACAGATAAATCAGTCGAATAATGCGTGTCTTATCCGATCACCGATGATCAGAGAGTAAGCAGAAGATCAAACGCCTCGTTAGGATCAATTGATTTTAATGCAAATCTTAAATTAGCCTAAACTGATCACTCTATCATTGGGCGTTGAACCACGAATCTGAGTGTCTCATTACAGCCGCTATCCATATCACATTTGAATAAGAAAAAGCAAGTATAATAAGCCACGATCATCCCTAAGGACTTTTCTCGCAGCTTCACGTCGGGAATAATTTTGTACGCACAATGCTCCGCATTGTCTCTAGCGCCCGTATCTTTCAACACTGTTTTCATACGCGGAGAAAAATCTAATCATATCAGTCCCGAGCTGATTACATAATCGAATAGAGAGCAGAGCAATATGTTGTGCTGGAACTCGCCGACATCTAGGGCAAACCGTTTCTCCTTATTCTTCTTATTCTACATCTTTGAGGAGCGAGACTCAACCCGATTCACATTATCGCTGGCTACTAATTTAGGTCCGCTATTGTTGACCAGACATTCTCTCTGCAGACTCTTTGACGTTTATTGGCCACTCTGGAAGTGTATATATGTTGTATAAAGGGGATCAAAACTGGGTCGGGTCAAAACAATGTATTGTGTCCCAGTTCCCAGCCGCGCGGATGATGGTCTTCAATTTAACTCGCAATTAACGACAAACCGACAAACTTCTCACACTTGACGATCAGAAATCACGAAAACATCATTCCCAAGAAATATCCCCGCGGATATGTGCGAAAATTCGAACATTTCAACCCTCTGCTTCTCACTTTTTCGAAAACTTCAAGGAAAGGGCGACTTTCATTCTTCTTGAACAAAAATTTTCACTCACTTCATATACTTGGGCACACATATGTATATAGGAAAGTAAATGGATGACCTGCGCGCGCGCTGGCGCTTCTTCCGACACCTCAGCGTGTCACCATATTGCCCGCAAGTTTTCCCTCTGTGTATGGGTGAATATTATGTAAATATAGAACGTATACATATCCATGTATGTATATTTCATATGAAGAGTATGAAAACATAGGCATTAGTATTGATTTCGTTTATCGTTTGACGGTAGGTCAGCTTCAGTCACCCTGATACCTGGGTAGTAATCCGTAGCCATTCCGGTCTGCAGGAGGATATTTAGCCAGCGATCTACACCCGCGGCTTTGACCTTTCAAAAATGTAGAACGCGAGCTAATTATGGGAGGGAATCAGTTCCTCGTTAATATCGTGCTGTGTTTTACCCTTCCAATTCCAATCCGCAGTCAGATCGCCGGCAACGATCTATACGACAATCCAAAAGGTAGAGAAAACACATAATCTTCGTCTTTGAAGCATTTCAGCCATTTTATTTCGCGCTGAAAGAAAAAACAGGAGAGAGAGAAGAAGAAGACTCGCTTTTTAATTAAGGAAATAAAAAAAAGGAATAGAAATTGCAGAAAACTGGATACAGGAACTCGAAAAAGAATCAAATACTTGTAATTTATTCTTCTCGTTTGCATAATTCCCGCCGACAAGTTGTCGTCTATTTTTTTAATCAGTTTCGTTACAACGTCTAATAATACGTAATCAACTATCGAGGTATACTCTCGCGAATAGATAGTCCCACGAATGACTGTAATCAAGAGCGATAACCGAAAATTATGATTACAGTGCTTCGTAAGCCGTGCTATTCGCTGTCGTTCCATAAACCCGAGCCCGGTGCTTATTAATTAAGCATTCGAGCAACAGGTATAAAATAAACGATTTCAGGAGTAATAATCACAGATTTATCGCTGCATAGAGTTTAAAACGGGGTTGAACGTTGGACGGCTAACGATTCTGTGATAATTTCATATCATGCTTTCGAAGGGGCTCGTTATTATTTCATCCCAATGGTTCATTCGAGGCTATTCCTGCGTGCGCTTGAATAGCAATTATTCTTCACGATAAATGGAGAATATTTTTCTTCTTTATTCTCGTCTGATTTCAGATGAGGTTGAGTTCGTCAACCCCTACGAATCCGAGACTATTGCTAAAGCCGCCGCCGCCACTGAGACTGACGACATGAATACCCCAGTCGCCACGGACAAGATCCCATCGGAATTGGTGATAACAACCTTGCAGGCAAATGCACCAAGACAGATATACCTACATGCATTATTCTCGCTCATAATTAGCCTTGGAGAAGCTTTTCAGCTGCGCTAATCCCTTGCAAACAATAAGGAAGAAAATAAGAACGAAAAAGAAACATTTCGCCAAATGTATCGTCTACGGTAGCCGGACTGTTGTGCCGTATTTAGTTCACTTATTGACCAGAGCTCGACCGCTATAATTGAGTGTAAAAAGATATTCGATAAGGAATTAAGGCGAACTGCCACCCAGGGTGAATGAATCCTCTGATGCTTTGACGACGATCGGTAAACCGATCCCGTCGATTGTTAAGAGTTCTTTCCTTTTGGTTTAATTTTCGAATATTACGCGCTTTGATCTTCATCGGTACTCCTGACCTCGAAATCGCGAGCTAAATAGCGTCTGCACGTGGCTTGGCAGAGCGGTCATTGATACCGCGACTTGTTATAAAATATACGCTCGATAATCGGGACTTAATACGGTTGAAAAAGAGAATTGGCGCGCCTCTGAAAGAGGATATAAAGCTCATTTAATCTTAACTGTATTTAAATCGACAGAATATGCCCTTCTCTGGGACCGTGATGGTGAACGGAACTCTGAGAGGAGATGGTTACGCCTTTTACTTCTTCGATCTGCTTCGTACAAAGATGAATTTCACCTACAGGATTGTATTGCCGAAGAAAAACTTTCTCGGCGATTCTAAGTCCGGCGTTATTGGACAACTTGTCAGAAAGGTGATCATATATTACACGTTTACCATACGCGAATGATATTCAGATCTGGATAAAAGCCTGCGGATTATTCCTCCCTATGCAATGCACTCTGTTAATCTAATTGACAAATGTTCAATAAATCATACGGCGCCTCGTTCATTCGCTGAGGGATATTAAAACTAAAAATGATAACGGAGATAACAGTGTGGCGTCTGGTGTAAAGTGGCATTTTACAGCCGTTATAAATCAATGGTTTTTATGAATCGGATCTTTCCTTTTTCTCATCGCATTCGAACATGTCATTCACTATCGAAAATAATTATAGAAATTAGAAACGGACTATTTTATACAGGAAGTCGACATGGCCGTGGCGTTCCTTCCGATTCTACCGGAAATGCAAAATTTTGTTAAATACAGCACAGCTTTGGACGAAGCCGAATGGACCATCCTGATGAAAAGACCAGCGGAATCTGCGACCGGATCTGGTCTCCTTGCCCCATTTGATAGAAACGTTTGGTTCTTGATTATTACGTCCGTGGTCGCAGTCGGGCCCATCATATACACCCTGATTTTTCTGAGGCATGTATTCCTCCCTGAAATATTACTTCTACTAAAATAGCTAATTACCTAAAATGTTACTTTACACGACTGATAATAATTCGATGATTATTAGTTGAAACGTTGAAGATGTTATATTGCTTGAAAATATTAATCAATATTGTAAATTGTAAATATATTTTCATTAAATTAAAAATACCCGGCAGATTTTTTCTCTGCAAAAATGGCGAGCCGAGAAAATATTCGTTGGCAACTTGCATGTGGTTCGTTTACGGCGCTCTTCTTAAGCAAGGATCAACTCTGTCGCCAGTAACAGGTCAAGGCTTGAAATAGAATTTAGTAGAAAAGGTTTTTTGTCATATTTTCTTAAAATATCGAAGTATTCTTGAACGACGTACCGTGGGATAAAAATTAATCGAATAATAATTACGCGGCTATTAATTTCACCCCTTCGTTAACTCGTACAATAATTCGAAAATATATTCGATTACATTGGTATTAAATCTCCACAGATTCGGCAAGATTATTATTCGCAACTTGGTGGATATTTATAACAATACTGACGTCATTTTACACAGCAAATTTAACCGCCTTTTTAACTCTGTCGAAATTTACATTGCCAATAAATTCGGCAGAGGATTTAGGAAATACAAATCTAAAATGGTTCGCAAGAAAGGGTGAAACGATCGAACGCATCATTTATGGAGTAAGTATTTATAACTGTAAAAAAAAAAGAAAAAAAGGAAAAAAAAACTGAGCTAATTAATATCTAAGTCTTTGAATAAAAATATTTTACAAATAATTACATTTTTATATTTATGACAGCGAGGCAGTGAGGAACTTTTTATGCTACGTCGTTCCGTCGAAAAAAAATATGGTGAATTTTTGGATCTTTCTGAGAATGACAGTACTGAGATTCTCAACTATATTAATCAGGGTGAGTGAACGTGTATTGAAGAAATATTTGTTACTTCTTCCTTTTCGACTTTTATTTCTATTTTTAAAATTTTTTTATGCCTGTTTATTCTTAAATCGTCATATTCTCATGTCTGGATAATCAGATACGTAATCGAGCTAATTCCTCGAATTTTACGGGTTCAAAGATCGTTTGTACAGAATGTAAATAATTCGCCAAGAAATAATGACTGTTATTAGTAGTTGACATCATGTGTAATCTCGACGAGGAAATCGGAGCGTTTTCGTAATTCAAATGAGAAAAAAATAAAAAGAAAATAGAAAGAAAAAAAGATGTCAACTTTTTGAAAAAACACGAGCAGAAATATGAACGTACTTATGTATTCAAACGAATTAATCGGCTAGATTATAGACTACGCAATGTATAATTACAACGTCTTTGGAGTAATCATAGCCACAAACATGTGTATCGGTTTCGCGAAGGATTTTATCTCGACAATATAAACCGCGGCGAAGAATTGCCGCATAATATCTAATTATAGAATCATATTCTGCATGTATGCAGGTACATGCTCGCTCCGGTTCCCCGTTATATATTCAATAAGCTATATAACTTTGTGCGAAATGCGATCGAGAAAGCGGTTTAAAAATTTGCGAAAGACGAGAAAAAAGATGGTGAGTTTAATTAAAAATTTCAAACCAAGTTCAATCTCATATTACAGGCAAGATGTATATACGGGAAAGATCTCATGTGACAGAGCTTCTGTTCGACGATTACATGAACAAAACTCGAATGGAAGTGGCAGAAGCGAATCGATGCACCTACGTGATTATGCCCGGTAATATTTTGACGAAAAGTCGAGCTTTTGCCTTTCAATTAAACAGCACACTCGACATTCCATTCAATAAAAGGTAAGATCTCGAATTTTGAGGTTTAAAAAAAAAAAAAAAACTGAAATTTGACAAATTTTGAAGAAATTTAATCAAACTCTGACTAAATTAATAACAGACTGATGTCTTTGGTCGAAACCGGGCTAATAAGAGTCAAGACAATGGAGCATCTCCCGGGTACAGAAATATGCCCTTTAAATTTGGGATCTAAGGAAAGACAGCTCCGGAACTCGGATTTAACAATGACGTACACAGGTATGGCGATCGGTTTCTCTGTCGCGGTTGCAGCCTTCTTTGGAGAGGTGATATACCGTAGATTGATAAAGCGTGAAAAAATTTCGGAAGATCATCAGGCTGCCCCTAAGCCACCGGTTTATAAATTTGACAGTTCGAAAGCCTTGCAAAGAAGCCCGCCACCGCTTTATCAAAATATCCAAGATTATTCTAAGAAACAAAGTATAAACGGGCGAGATTATTATATCGTTAGAGAAAGGGACGGCGAGAAGAGACTCGTGCCCGTAAGAACTCCGTCGGCTTTTCTTTTCCAATATGCTGCATAAATGACCTTTTATTATTTTATATGTGTATATGTATAAACATTTAATGTATAGATATACTATTTTCAAATAAAATGAGTTTTGGCAAAGATTTCTAACTCCTTATACCTATCAATTCCAATATTTATATATCAGAGTGCAGGGAAATTAGGATTTCAGATCACGGTGTAATTGATAAACTGGATTAGCCTTATACTGGATTTGATATTTATAAGAAAAAATTAAAAATTAGAAAAAAAAAAAAGATGAAATAATCTTGAGATCCATGGTCGTATACTTACTTATTGTTAGTAACAATGATACGATATTTACACGTTATGAGATGTATTGTGTTTCTTTTTGAAAATCAGCTTTCAAGATATTCAACCCATCGAAATACGGTAATTATATAATAAAAATGTAATTAAAATGAGGTAAGAAATAGAAAAAAAATTAAAACAACAAAAAAAAAAAAAAGAAAGAGATGATTGTTTTTTCAAAATTTTATGATTTTTTCACACTCTGAATCAGTTATTCTTTTTTTTTTTCTTTTATTCGATTCAAATGAAAGAAAAGTGTGAAATTTATGATGAGAATAGGAATTAATTTTACGTTGAAAAATCCAGCTTATACTTAGTGTATAATATGTGTAGTGTATATTAAACACGTATGTTGAATGAGGAAAACTGAACGTACGAAGCGTATAACGCAAGAACTAATAAATTATATCTGTAAACTTTTAAATTTGCTGATGAAAACAAGCTCGCGATAAAACAAAAAAAAAAACAAATTAACGCCTCAGTTGCATTCTGATGCACATTCGCGTTATGAGTCGTAAGTAATATGATAATAATATTAATGATATGATAAAGAAATTGAATAAAGATACATACAGGTATATTTTCTTTTGCTCTTTCTTTCTATCCGACGAAAAGCGGGAGTGAGAATTTTTATTGCAATTTTCATTATGAAATATTAAGCATTATATGAATTGCAGATACTGGGATTAGGTTGAATATAATATGTGACAATTAAACGTAAATTGGAAATTGATTATACTGAGGTATAGAAAAAAATGGTATGTAACAAAAATATTGGATAATTTTATTATTTTATTATTTATACCATATATATATATTTATATATGTATTATATCGAGAAGTTAGAACTGAAGAAGAAATTCTCTATACACTCTATATAAATATATAATAAAGAATTGAATAACTGGTAACTAGAATCCCAATTTTACGTGTCTCATTAATAAACCGATAATAATAATTGGAAATAATAAAGATATAAGGTAATGGTTGTCGTTACGTTATAATCCGGAATTAAACCGATTTATTAATAAATAGGTACTCAAATAACTTATTTACTGATAAACATAAATAATAAATACCATTACGAAACCCCGCAAAAAAGATACTGGCAATAAATAAAAACCAATCCAAATATCAAGGGTTTTAGGACACAGTTGATTTATATTCTATCATACGAAAGGTATTTTATTTTGTTCCTTTTCTTTTTCATTATAATCTATATTATCGAAGAAATTCGTATAGAAAAGCTTTTCCAAATTCTTGTATGTTTATTATTCAAACGATTTTTTAATTTATATAATCAGGTATTTTAATGCTAATTTGAAATGATAAATTGAAGAAAAAACGAGACTTAGAAATGAGATATAAAGAAAAACAACAAAAAAAAAAAAAAAAACGAATTATAAATTAACTCCACAAAGAATAAATCCCCTTGAATAAATGATGTATGTAGGTATGTGTATAGTAGGTAGTTATATCACGTTTGTTAATTTAGTTTTCTTTACTGTAAATATTATCCCCAATCTAATAATAATAATAATCGATTGTATTAGTAGATTATTATCTGATTAAAGCCGACAGTTAAATATAATTGCTAAATATATTTAAATATAGGCAAAAATAATTAATTAATTAAAGAATAAATTGTTCGAATGTTAAAACAAGTTTCTCCCATTCATACGTAAACTTAATAATAAACTTATCTTATGTTTGAAAAAAAAAAAAAAAATAATGAACAGAGAAAAGAAAAGAATTATTTTTCTCTTCTAAAGAAATAATAACGTATTCGATATAAAAACAAGAAACGAAAAAAAAAAACACCGAAAACAAAGGAAGAGTAAGGAAAGAAAAAAAATGTTGCGCTTAATGAAAACGTTAATATTAAATATTATATAGGATAGGATCAATTTTTCAATCAGATCATATATTGTAACATGTAAAATTTACCAAGTCTTTTCTCCGTATTTCGTAATTATGTTACGTTTTGTTTTCTTTCTTTTTTATTATTATTTTTGAATCACTTGGCACTTTAGTTATGTATTTTATAATTTTCTATCAATTTATTGATTCTAAACTCATATTAGTTGTTTATAGCATTTATTTATTTATTTATTTATTTATTTATTTATTTATATATCTATTTATTAGCCTTTTCAAACGCTATAGATTTTTATAAGGCAAATATCAGGCAGCTTTGCTGATTCCATTTGTTAGCTCAATTCTCAAGCTTATAGAATAGAAAACAAAGAATAAATAGAATAAAAATAAACAATTAATATTTATTTGAAATAGTATTACCAAATTCGTGCGTCTAATCGTTAGGAATGCAAAGAAAATTTATATCGCATTAAATGAGGCGAAAGAAAGCGAAGAATAGAATAAAATAGAATAGAATAGAATAATGAAATACTATAAATAGCCAATTTTATACAGTATCACTGTACAAATGTATAAATTCAACTTCATTCTCCTGTAACAAGCATATTGAATAATTCACGTAGCTATATTATGTGTCTATGTATATAATAATATATGGGTATATATACCTAAAATATTAAATTATACAAACTCTTGACTGTGACCAATTCTCATCCGCATACGCGTTACGTAATGTAATGGAATAACTACGACGTTTATGAAAATATTTCATTATTTATCTGATCATGAATAAATATCAACAGCCTTGAACATCGTTGGTGCAACGACTCATTATGATTTTAGTTTCTTGCCACTCTTTCCCATAGCTTTTCGTCTCTTTTCGTCAGCTTCCTTCCTTATGTCTTCCAAGTCTTCCATTATGCCTGGGAATTAGAAAAGACGCTTTTATTTCAATGACCAGAAACGCAAGAACCAAGATTCGGGAACATTCGCTCGTTAAACAATAAGAAATTGAGTGATTCCTCCGATTACCGATCTTCGTAGAGACGTATTCCTCCTTCAACTGCTGAGCAAAGTTACTCTCCATGCCAGCATCGTCGTCCTCAATGTCTCTGTACTTGCTTTTGTCATATCCGAATATCTCGCTGATGTATTTGCTGTAATCCTCTGCGCCTTCCTCGGGCCCATCGTCGATAAAATCGTCCAATTCCGAATCGTGTTCAGAATCGTCATCGTAAATGCGCCCTGAAAAAACAAGATCGAGAAATACAGCATTCAGTAGTATCACCAGAAATACTATTATGTCAAGTGTGACAAGAATTCGGCTGGTAATTCATGAATTAAAGCCCCGAATTCTGTCTTGTAAACGTGAAACGATCAAAAGTCTTTGCAAGATCTGAAAAGGAATCCTCCCTCACGTTTTTTCATCAGAGGTTTCCGCTTCACATCCTTAGGAGGAAACTGCTTGGGTCTAAGAGGCCTGACGTCGGGTGGTGGGAATTGTTTGGGCTTCAAATCAGCCGGGGGAAATTGTCGAGGCTTAACATCGGGCCTGAGAGCTTGTCTGAGTTTGGAATCCTTTGCAGGTGGTAATTTGTTGTCCTGAATTTTCGGCTTGCCGCTAGACCCGTTGCTGACCTGTTTATCGTCCGATCTTTTCCCACTTTTACTAAGCGCCAATTTCTTCTTTTCCTCTTCGATACTCCGCCTCATTTCCTCCAGCATCTTTTTCTCAGCTTCGATCTTCCTTCTCTCTTCGAGCAGCTGGTCCTTTTCCGAAGGCTTACCAGTGCTCAAACTTCTTTCGCTAACTGTAGATTTCTTAGGAATAGGTGCGGCCAGCCTAGAAGCAGAGTTTTTATCCGCAACGCTGGAACTCGGGGTACTTTTGGCGCCATTTAATTTAGGAATTTTATTCATCGCAGGTTTAGCAGACTTTCCAGAATCGAGGGGAGGGTTCACCGCCTTAGGATTCTCGCCGGCACGATCTCGCTGTTCTTTTTTCTCCCGCCATTCCTTTTCTTTAAGATATTCCCTCATCTGTTTTTTAGTCATTAATCTCTCGGGCTCTTCGATCTTAGCCGGCTTTGGCTTAGCTTCTATAACTACAGGCTCGTGTTGTTTTTTTTCAGCTATTTGAAGCAGCTGCATGAAGTCCATCGGCGGAGGAAGCGGCCTTTTCTTAGGCCTGGGTTTCTCCTCTCTACCATCTCTCTCAGTTACTTTTTCCTTCTCCTTTTCAGGTCTTGAATCCGACTCGGAAATCGACTCTTTATCGCCGCTCGTGGTTTGAGATTTTCGTTTTCTTCTGTGGCCAGAAGATTCCTCGATTTCCTGTTGTTTAAGCGCTTGTCTCACCCTGTCCTGTACAAAAAATAAATAAACATTACTTTCAAAGTTCATTATCACCTGTACAGAGGAAAGCCAATCCGAAATTCTACCTACCTTAGTAGACGCTATGTCCTTGACGGTTTTTTTACCACTTTCAGTAAACAGAGGCTTTTCCGCGGGCAGATTATTGTACTTGTTCATAAGCTGGTTGTAAAAAGCTGACGCTTCCTGAGAGACGTATCCATAATCGTCCTCGTCCGGCTGCGAAGGGCCTTGAAGAATAAATAAGAATAGAAGTTATTAACGAGGTCAATCTGTTTGATAAAACGCAGCTTTTATACTCCCAAAAGCAATTTATAATCGTAACAAAAGTTCCAAGAGGTACGTATCACTGTCCAATAATATTCAAGCAAGTTTATTTGAAACTCTATGGGAGAAAACTGATATCTAGGAGACTATGGGTGTTGAAAAGAGCCCTGAATACGTGAAACCGAAGATACAGAGAGTGGAAAATGAGTGTGAGCGGTTTAATCCAATGCACAATGGGATCAAGCAATGTTTACAGTGTTTAAAATCATAGCTAACGATTATCTGACTGTAATAGGACTGATTGAATACGAAATAGAGAAGTTTGATTATAAAAGCAGAGGATTGAATGACCGCGATTGTTAAAAACAAGCGACAGACTCTACTGCGTTATAGGCAATGGCTTATTGCGAAGCGAGGAACCGAATGGGAATCTGCTGGGTATAGAATCGATATAAAAATGCAAACCCTCTAGTAGACTACTCTGAAAATAATTCTCTGACCTTAATATATCGCTTAGAATCCTCCTGTTCTGTGTAATTAATCCCAGGATATCATTCTTTCTGGTAAAGTTGACGCTATTACCTGTAGGCAAAAATTTTGCCCGTTATTTCTTCTGCGTTTATAGAATTTAGCTTCATCGTATATTATCGATTGAGAAGTTAAGACAGATATTCAAATCGCCCATTCTAGCTTTGCAATACTTTCGGGAGTATTAACGTACCTCTCGGAAACTTATTTACAATAAATGAACAAATAGATAAGTAAATAAACAAATACATATATTCGAGGATGTTTATATTCCAGTTAAATTTAGAATAATGACAAGAAATTTGTACAAATTGGATAAAAAATGGTAAGAATTTAGAAATAAAACTTGGAAAAGCAAAGAGACTCGGAGACTTTCAGATCCTTGATTCAGACGCCAAAAAACTGAAGATAAGAGCTGCGACCAGATTTGAGGCGATGAAAAACAGCTTTTAGATATTCTCTGATAAGTCTTTGACATCAAAATAGCCTGAGAAGATTATGAAAACTGGACAATTCAAATTTCTAGTTGTTTTTTTCTCTCGAGTTTGAAGTATTAAAGCAAATCATATTACCTGCCATAGTGAGAGCGGTGTTATCGTTGTCGATGGCATCGGCGAGGACGGATTTATTTGCAGATTTACAGACTTTTAAATGCTTGTTTATTCTGCTCTGCGCCTTGTGATCTCGCAACGCTAAGAGGTTCTAGAAAAAATATTTCTTTTTTCATTTGAAAAATCATCTATGAGTGTTTTTTTTTTTTCCTTGATATTTCCAAAATTCAATATTCTTGTGTTAATCTTTATTCGTTTTACCGACTCAGCCGATAAGGTAGAAAGGCGAATAAAAATTCTCCGAAATAATAGTTGAAGATAGATAAATAATTGATTTTGTTACAATACCTCTTTTCTCTTCTTGGCATCGAGAGCCTTCTGCTTTTCCTCCTCCTCTTTTTTGGCGAGAAATTTTTTTATGTTACTCGACAGACTCTTAGACGATTTCGACTCTTTTTTAGGTGGTGTAAATTTAGTCGGGTAATAAGATACCCTCTGTAAACGCAGATTCGTATTGTTAGACGTTTTAATTGTTACGCAATAATTAACCGCGGTAGGAAATTAATCTAATCAATTTCTTTCCTTTTAATTTTATACAGTTTTTCGATTTTTTGCACGGATAGATGATTCATACTGTCACAGGAGGCCTGCGTGTATAATATCAACACCATCATGATATTGTACTGCTAGACAATTGCGAAATATGAATTTATTCAAGTTGATTAAGAAAATATAACTTGCCTGTTTGTTTCCTCCATTCTTTTCCGCTACGGTTAGCAATGTCCCGAAATCCATTCTCGTCGGACACTTCTTATAAATTCGAGTTTATTCTTATCAGTATTTATAAAACTCGAGGCTATTATTGTACGCTATTTCATACATTATAGATAAAGTCACCTTACGAAGGTCTTTTTTCCATTAACATTCAGATAATTATACGCTGACGAACCGTCGATCTGTTGTTTTCTTTTTTCACACTTTTTCCATACGGATACACTCGCTAAACTAGAACTACACGCTGTGAAAGATTGGAAACTATATTTACCCACCTAGCGGAATCTTAATCCGAGGTTTCCACGCTAGGTGACACTGCTGTGTATATCCCACATCAATCGTACCAGAATTTTAACCAATCAGCAGCATCGTCTGCTATTCCTCGTCCGAATATTCAAATTTAAATATATCGAATCGCCGCGTATTTACTTGCATGATTTAATTAAGGGGCTTTCGTACATTTCGCATACGAATAGCAAGAAGGCACCTTAACATATTACTCAAGTATATCACCATTTATCAGCTCAAAAGTCCGCAGGAAAATATGAAATTTGATTTGACTGATTTAGAGCTTGTTTTCAATGAGTTTTTGAGGAATCAGATAAAATATTTCACGCTTTTGTTCAGACTTTTGAACAAATAAATTATCGAGGAAACTTAAGTGAGAATTCATGCATTTGAACAGCTTTCACGTTTTTGAAGTAGCGATTTAGAATAAAGAAGTCAGAAATGTCTATTTCTTATCTTATTAGAAAATAAATTCTACATCTTACGCAATTTTTGCTGAATATCGCTGAAATTAGTTTTAAACAATTTTCGAAATCCAAAGCTAGAAAAAAATTGGAGCCATTTCAAATCTGAGTTATAGTTTCCGAACAAATTTCACCATCGTTTTATTTTTCATTATACCGCATATTATCGTAACAGAATTACGAAAACCGTATACTTATGTATATAATCTCAAAATTGATACACGTATACGGAAATTGTTCTGTAAATTACTAGACCAAGCAAATAGCGATCGCTATATCTAGTATTACAGCAGATATAATCTAATCTGAAAGAGGCTGAAGAAATACCCCGAGTGTCTGAACTCATTCGACTCACCTACATTTCGATAGATTTTTCATTATCTATATCATTTATATTTCCTAACTTTCCTCGTGACATAAACCTCTCCTATTCATTTATTCTTATCAATTTCTCTCTCAGAATATTATAGTATATTATTATACCATGTCGTACTGTCTCGTTATATTATCTCGTCTGGCCCCCTCGCTTCATATACATTATACATACATTGAAAAATTGGCATCAAGTCGAGAGAGAGAGAGAGCCATTATACACTAATCATATTTAATCATTCGAATCGTGAGCCGGCTTATCGCAAACTGTGACGTCTCACTTGATGCCAGAGAGTATCTAGAGGCTGCAAACGTGTGTACCCTGCAGAGGAGGTCGCACACCATTCCTCATTCTTTAGTGTCTCTTCATCATTGCTAGTGTATAAAACTGATCCGTGGTATAATTAATATGAACGAGTAAAGGAGATTGAAGAAAATTGTACAAACATGTGAAGGCAGTTCAGTTCTTCTCTCGTTTAAAAAATTTGAAAAAACTGGTTCGATTGAACAATGGACAAAAAGTGCAGGCCATAAAATTTCCTCTAATTTTACGAAGACGACAGGTAAATTATTCATTTATTCTAAAAATAAGTCGTCTTTTTATTATTCTTCAATTTCTGAATTCACTGATCTTATTCCTTAACTTGATATCAAAAGAATGGGGCAACATCTTTTGAATATTATTCGTTATTGGCAATTTGTTGTTTCCTGGTTTCTCCTTTAGACAAAAGTAAGAAAATTTTAAACGTTAATTTTTACCAATTATAATTTATTCACTTGTGCGAAATGATGTGAAAAAAAACCGCGATACTATAGTATTTATAAAGGTAACTTGAAAAATTGGGATTTCTAAACACGGAATAAAAGTGATCGAGGCGATCTACGATCAACGATGAGTACAAATACAAGTTTTTCCATATTTGCAAGAGTTTACAGCTACTCGACTACAGTGAACCTTGTAAAACGAATTATTTCTAGGGATTAAGTTCTCTCGATACTTCACTATCATAAGTCAACGATTATACCCACACAGACGTACATAAAATCTTGACAAAAAATGAACTAGAAGTACAGTTACTGTAATCAGGAACTACCGATAACCGGGGAGATAAATACAATTGAAACTTATTATAATACCTCTTCTATGTCATACTATTGCATATATTCACGCTTTGGCTTTGGCTTTAACTTTGGCTTTAGCTACGTACCGTAACATCGTGTAGCAAATTACAACTAACAATCTAAATCCATTTGATGAGTTAAGCCCGGATATTCGCGACTATATAACGCTTGGACAATACAGGGACTACAAACTGACAGACGGTGACAGACAGACATTGTGACATCGGGACGACGCGTGTAATCCATGCATTAACAGCTATAAACAGCGTCGTTTTATTTCCAACTGATTCTGACTACAATATATAAGATTTTCAGTATTAAATAGCTAATTGTATATCAAAGTGATAATTTACGAAGATGATTCCAATTTATGTCGGATAATGAGATGATTAATGACACCAGACATCTTATAGGGAGATTAGGAATAATTATGAATCATTGATTGAAACCAATGGCGAGTTGAGCAGGCGTTCTGTGGAAAGAACTGAGCCAGTTTGTAGAAATATTTCATTCAATTAAATACAGCTTGTACAATTGTAAATTGTTATGCAACTTTGATTGTTACCAAACTTATTGATCGTTGTCTATACGGATTTATACATGAGTCTGCGTATTTATCTCAATTTTATATACATACATCTATAATTGTTTTTATCACATGTAGTCGATAAGCCAATTATAAAAAGAGATCGATAACCATTAACATGTCAACAACGGAGGTATAATCATCATTGTTATATACTTATGGTACATGGTTGAATAAAAAATAATCACGGACGTCTTTTGTCAAGTTATAATAGTAATCCAATTAATTAAAATTCTAAGCATATAATATATGCTATTATGGTAATGATAATTACTCTTCTTATTAAATTCAATTTATGCAATGAAATCCCCCAAGGCTTGATATCCATCTGTTTGAAAAACTCTGTTTACTAGTCGTTGCCACGTTGGTCTTTGACCTGCGCCTTATCGAGCCAACTGCATATCGCTGTATTATAATCACATGTATATACTAACGCGTATACAAGTACAACGAGAAGATTGATACACCTAATTGCTACTGTACTACAGTATAAGCGTGAAAATTGTAACACAACAATTATCCAACATGTATTTCCTAATTATGCAATCGCAATTTGTTGATTGGAAAAAATAGTTGAATAGAAAAATGATCGATAATCAAATCAATTTCCAGTTTCTTGATTATATAATATTTTTATCCCCGATGATGAGGAATATAACACACAATACCTAATACATACGTAATGCAAATAAACATATAATTTATTGCGTAATGATGCGATTATATGTATACGGTTCGTTACACATCCGTCCTTTTGTTCACGCCAATTTTTCACTACTGATATAATGTCAAATATTTATCAACTCATAACAGCTATGTGAGACAAATTCTAATTCTAATTCTAAATTTACGAAGTAGGTATATTTGTGTATTGGATTTTTTTTCTTCAATTTCGAGCTCTGTTCTCACTCATTGGGCTATTTACTGTCTTAAAAAAATTTCGACCCGAGGTAATTTCAACGTTCATTAAATTCAGTTGACCATTTTTCATAGCAACACTTAATCTCATAGCAGATGAAAACTCGCTGCATTTTTTCCACTCGATATAGTGCCGGCCCTGTGGGCGCATAAAATCAAGCTGTATAACGGTTTTCAAGTTCGTTTATGGTGTCAAATCTATTACTTGTCCCATGAGTAGAACAAGCCTGAAGCCTAAGGTCGATACTTTTCTGTAATTTAATTCCTTTCACACCTGAAATGATTATACCAGTGAGATTGTGGCTCGGATATAATTTCCAAAATCCTGCGAGATTTTTTTTATCGAGATGTAATAATAAGGTTTTTCACAAAGGAAATAAATTACGGTGAGTTTAGATTTCGAGTATGTCGAGTTTGTCCAAAAAACTTATGTTATCTGAAATTATAATAGCGGAAGTAAATAAGCCTGTATAGTACATAGCCATGTACTCTCACATTATTAGTCAGACAAAGTAAACCGAACAGACCAGTCATATTTCTGCGGTAGGTATAATTCCTCATCGAGGATCGGAAACGAGGGGACGAAATGATGCATAAGAGGGGATAGAGGGAAGGGCCAAACTCCAAAGACTTAAGTTTGAAGAAATATCGGTATATGAAAACGCAGCTATACGCAGATATTCACCGGAGTCTAGAAGTCCGTCGAAATTCAAAGGCTCGACATCGTGTTCGAATAAAATTTCGAATTTCGAATATTGTGTGAAATTACTAAAGTTTCTCTAAACTAATTAGGTATGTAGTAAAACAGAATAGAAATTAATTAGAACATATTCTTTATTGCCAATTTTCTAATTCATGACTGAAAGTATAATATTTTATATGAAAATGTGGAATAATTTCATTAGCAATAAACTGTGTTAAAACCGCGGTGCAAATCGAACTCAAAAGTTTAACTTCCGATCGGTGAATCGCGTAGTTTATTTATACGGCCTGAAAACCGCGCGAAGAACGATAAAGAACAATAGAAAGAATAGTTCGCAATTTTGCAATCGCCTGTACGCGGTCATTATTCTTGCCAAGTTGATTACAGAATTGAATAAGTGCCGTTGGATGTAATCAGAAAGATGTTTTGTGAAGTTCATACCATGTTCTGTATCGTAGTAAACCTATTGTACCTTGAACGCTATATAGTAGCAACAGTAGTTGTTTCCAATTGTCTTTTTTCCTCGTATAAGTATCGTCGTTTCTTATTACGTAGAACGATTCAAAAATTCCCGATCAATATATAAATAAAAGATCGAAAATTTATTCGCAATATTCATACAACGAGGATTTGGTATTTACTCGACAACTAGAAAGTCAATCTACTCTCCACCCACGCTAACGACTATGTTTTTGCCAGATATATGAATCACCGTTTTTTAGTTATTAAATTTCTTTAAATTTCATCAGATTTCTTCGTTAATATCGGCGGCGCCCACCCGTACGCATAATTATCGAAATAGCGAATTTCAAATCGAAGTTAGAAAACGAGAGTTCAATTATTCGCGTCCATATCTACTTGAGGAAATTTTATTTTCAGAATTTATCAATTTTTTCTAGAATGCTGATAGGCAAAAGTATAGGAAGAACGTTTTTTTTCTTTACATCATTAACAATATTTTCCAGTATTTTTCTTTTCTTTTATCCGCGTGTCCGCATACCGAGCGCGAATAAATTTATTACATTTATAGCATGTGGCCAACGCGTGTTATTGTTTCTATTTAAAACTCGGAAGCAGCTAGTAGCTGCTTATACACGAATTCACTAGGGTTAAATATTATTAGAAAATCTTGGCGCCACAGACCGAAACCCACCTGAAGATGGACCAGTCGAAGACACGTGCGGGAAAATTAACAAGCCGATAAAATATTCGAGGATTATAATTACTCGCTGATAACACCGTCGCGTCGCTTTTTATCATCGTTTAATCAAACGTGAGATTCAAACAGCTGGATTTTTGATCATCGATTGTGTTATTATCATCCATTAGGTACAACGAACTTTTACCACGTTTCAGAATATCGTAATATGGCGTTCAAGGAATGGTTCCGAAGACTGCAGCCCATGCAACTCTACCTCGTCTTATTCTTCACATCCGCGTTCTTCTTCGTCGAGCTAATAACAAGCCACGTTACACACGCCTTGACACTTTTGGTGAACGCTTATCACATGCTATGCAACATCATTGCACTCGTCGGCTGCATAGCGTCGATAAAAGTAAGTCGAAAAATTTTTCTACAAGCTTTGAAATCGGTTCAAAGATTGCCTATTATCGAATTCTCATTCCGATTTTCTTCTCGTTTTAGTACAGCAATCGAGAAGATTGCAACGGTGATAATGGCAGTGCAGATTCCCACCTGAGAAGTTCGGAGGTCTGCATGGCTTTGGATGGAAATTTCGGCTCGGTGCCATCGCTGTCGGTTAAAACGAAGGTAACTGAATATATTTTTGAAAAATAAGGGAGCGAAAAGAAAAGTTAATCTTTACGTCTTTACCCAAAACTATAAATGCATGGAAATCTCTAAACCGAAACTATCCTATGATTCAGCAATCGCAATCCGACAGGAGAATGAAGAATACATTCGGTTGGGCGAGAATAAACATCCTAACGATGTTGGTATGCTGTGTATTCCTCGGTTCGTTTTGTTTCTCATTACTAATCGAGGCTCTCCAAGCATTAGTCCACATCGATCATATGGACGGAATGAATCACCCTTTAGCAGTCCTCTGCATCGGTGTAGCAGGAATTTTCCTTAATGCATTTTGCTACATTTTGATCGGTGGATACACTTTCTATCACGGGAGTTCACTCCACGTTACAACGAGCGGTGAGGTGATAATAAAAAGGTAATCTATTATAAGGTAATAAAATTTTAAGAGTAAAACAAAACTCGCCAATCACATCCCCTTGCATTAATTCTTCGTGCAGAAATATGAACAAGGATATCGTCGCCGCGAATGACCAAGGACAATCGTCCACTGAGAGGCATACCGGATCTCTGAGACCTCCGGGAAGACAGGGAATCCGGGAATTATGCAGAGACATTCTTGGCTGCGTTTTCGTCATGCTTGTCTCGGTTCTTGTTCACTACACGGATCCGTATGTTGGGAAATTCATTGATCCAATTGTCGCGATAGTGTCGTCGATTTCCCTTTTCGTGTTGAGTTATCCTTACAGTGAGTAAAAATCCGTTTGATAAAAGAAATACGAAGTTGGTGATTTTTTTAAAAAATGTATGGACGATTTTCTTTCAGTGAAGGAATCGGGGATGATTTTATTGCAAACTATTCCCAACCACATAAATATTGACTCCTTGCAAAAGGAACTCCTCGAGGCTTTTCCGGGGATTGTTAACGTCCATGATCTACACGTCTGGCAGCTGACTGGAGAGAAAACTATATCCACGGTTCATATAATGTTCCTTGATCCTACGGTTGGTAGCTAATAATAATTCTCCTTCTTCGTATTTTAGACCTTAAATTATGGAAAGGAAATAATTATTTTGAAACGATAATTTCTCCAATAACCAATTGCTCTTTGATTCTAGGTCTATGCTAGCATCCGGCATCAAGTGACAGCCTTTTTCGTTGAAATGGGCATCACCCAGGTTACTATTCAGCCAGAATTTCAAACGGTAAAATATAAGTTCAATGATAATGAAATACCTAAACCTACAATTGTGACAAAAAAAAAAAAATCGAATAAAAAAAACGACTTGTTACTCCGTAGAAAGTATCAAAAAATGAAATGTTGATACTTTATTACAGATGAAACCATCAGCAGTGGAGAAAAGTGGCTGCCTCATCCAATGTCGAGTAGAAAATTGCAGCCAGTCTCGATGTTGTTCCAAAGATTTGACGTTAGATTCTGACGATGAGATTGTTGAAAAAATCGGACCACAATCCCATGGAATAAATAGAAAATTAGAAAACGAGGAAACGGTACCATCTTCGTCGCAGGAAAATCCAGAAACTTTCAATCGACATGATGCCGAAAGTCCACGAGATTTTAGTCGAGAAAACGGCACAAAAAATGCGAACGAAGATATTTTCGAAGGTAATATCACCCCAGAAACGGTGATCGTTACCTCGTCTAAAGTTCATCAAGTTTTGGTGCAAAATATGGATAAAAATCACGATCAAGAAACGGTTTAATTATTAATATTATCAAAACCGGTTTTAATAATACTGTGATAAAATTATGAATAAAAAGTCTTATGGGTTTTTTTTTTTTTTCTTTTTGTTAAAGTTTCACACACATAGTTTCGAATGTTTCGATGCGACAGACGATGATTTATGTGTATACGTGTGTGTAATGATTATATTGCGAATGATGAAAAATTATGCAGCTAAGTTAAACGAGACTGGAAAATTTAATGGACATTTTTATGTGTACAGAGATGATAATTAAATTGCAAGCTGCAGCTATGATATTTATCTGTAAGAATATAATTAATCTGCAGTATTATTAATCGCGAAACGCTTCAGCTGTAAGATAAATATAAATACATAAGCGAATTATATTATACGTTTAACAATTAGTCGAGCCAGACGAAAATCCTATCAAGTGTTCAATTTTAATTTTAATTTACGCTAATTCCTGGGGTCAAAGTATTACCAAGCCTTATATACTACGTGGGAGGTTTTACGAGGTATTACGATATTTTCTCTCAATTGCAGTGAATAATTATCCGAAAAGCGTAAAAACATTGAGACTATAAAAAAAAAAAAAATAAACATACTTTAATTTAAGTACCTAACTAATCAAGACTGCGCATCAATTTCTCTTCTTCTTTTTCTGTACATAAACTGATACATATTTATAAACTATTAGCAAGCTATAGGTATAGATATATATATATATATATACATATATATTCGTTTGCGTGTAAAATGGAATTTTTTGATTAAATTTCCGGCAGTGTATATGTTTTATATATCCGTCGATGCATTGCCATGTAAAAGTTCGAATAAAATAATGCATTTTAATACACATGTATAAGTATACCGCATACATCATATCATATTATGTCCCATCATACGTGAAAAATGTAGTCACTAGGATCTGAAAACAATTTTAGTACAAGTTACTCCACAGCTTTCTTCTCGTATTATTAGAATATTTCTGTTATCTTTTTTGCAGTTAATAACGTTTATAATTATAAGTAAATCGGTCAGATAAGTAATTATCAGTATTTTTATCCTTGTTGGCAACTTACCCCTCGACTATTTAGTTCATTAATTATATGCTGAGCTATCTGGGAATTTCTGCAGATTTTTCCTTATTTTTTAATTAACACATGTTGACTCTGAAGCGCGTGGTTCTAGGGTCGACTCTGCCCCTGCGTACCGTTTCAGAATATGGAAGCAAAACAGACATTATATGGACCATTATTATTATTTTACTTTGCAAGTTGCAAAACTCAAAGGCTATTTCCCTGCCGCGATACTCCAATTGCTAACACCATAATTGAAGAAAGCTTGATTGGTGACATGTACAATTTTTTTTCGCCCATAATTTCTTGAGATTTGAAGACCGAAGTTCCCGAATGAAAAACTTAATTTTCCAAATTTGACTAAATAATTGTGAGACTAATTATTCCCTAATACATCGGATTTCACGTACACGGGAAGATTCGAATGAATCTGTGTTACGTATTTGATGAAATTTAAGAATCATTTATTCAGAGATTCTGCCACATATTTTTATGTTACATACATAAATTCATCGCTTAATAAGATAGATTCTAGATCAATAACAGAATCCGTACAGATTGGAAAACAATATGCTGCTACACCTAGTCATCTTCGAAGTAAACTGTAACAGAATTTGACAACTGAAGTTCGGTTGGATTGATTGCGGTCAAAGTATTATGAGCCAAATATAAAGACTCCAACTCGCCGAGTCCAGCGAACAATCCTGGCGATAACGTGTGAATTTTGTTGTAAGACAAGTAAAGATGTTCTACAGCCGAGAGTCCTTCAAATGCACCGGCCTGGAGATCAGTAATCTCGTTGTTCCTAAGGTCCAGCACTTTTAGATGACTCAGTCCACCGAAATCGTTTGATTCGATTCGAGCGATTCTATTACTTCTAAGATACAGGTCATACACTCCCGGCAATCCTCGTAATGCTTCTCGCGACACAGAAGTCAGGCTGTTGTTACTAATGTCTAAATATTCGAGCATATTCAAACCTTTGAAAGTGTTGGGTTTTATTTCCGTTAATCTGTTAGAGTCCAAACTAAGATCGATCAATTTTCCAAGGTTTATAAATGACTCAGATGCGATGCTGACTATTTCGTTTTTGTCTAGGTATAACTCCGTCAAGCTTGGAAGTTCAGAAAACGTAGTCTTGGTTATTGTGGAAATCTTGTTCTTTTGCAGGTACAGCCTCGCCAGTTGGGACAGTCCGTTGAAAGTCCCATCTGGTATTTCGGTGATTTGGTCATTGATCAAGTGCAAAACACCTAACTGCGGCAATTCTCTGAATAAATTTGGAATTAGCCTTACACCGTTGTTATTAAGAAAGATCAAATTGGTCAATCTTGGCAGTCCAGTAAACGATTCGGGTTCTAAATTTGAAAATTGGCCCGTACGAAAGATCCACAATAATACAATCGAGAGATTTTTGAAGGCCCCGGGCTGTATTGAAACCAAATTCAGTTCTTCAATTTTGAGGAGACTGCTGCGACTCCGTTCAGTAACCTCCGTTACAACACCTCCAATGTGACACACGTTATAGTCATGCTGAATCACGCACGTTTGCTCTGCCTGGGCCAGCACAATGGCAAATAGCAAGTTAAAAATCACTGCGAAACGAAACATGATGCTTACTCTGCTATTCTCGCTCAACTAACTCGACCGTTCATATGCGACGTACATATATTGCCTAAATTATCGCAACTTTCACGAATTTGTAATCGAAGAGTGCGTAATCCCTAGCGAAAAACATAACGAGATAAACGTAGTTCGAATCGAACGTTGTTCGCTTACGTCTTTTACCTTTGGCCCACGATATTAAGAGTATGGAATACACTAGTCGGTTTAGTCAATAACCGTCACTTTTTTGTATAAGGCACGTCCCCGCGATGATAAATCGAAAGTGCTACCGAACCTTGAAAAGTTTATACAACCATATCGCTAATACGAATAGGCAGTTTAATTTATATTGAACATTAAATCCGTGAAATAATAACAAATTCTAATTAATCAGCAGAATATATTTTATAATCTCGTAGTCATATTCGGAGAAATTGAGACTGCCGAAATAGAATGTATAAAAACATGAGTAAATATGTGCCCGTTGAAATCATTACATTCGTGATTTGCAAAGATTGGCATACGAAAAGTATAAGTAAATCAGGGAACATTTATGAGGTACAATTATGAGTATTTGATAAAATTGAAGAATCATTCATTCAAAGATTCTGCCACATATTTTGATGTTACATACATAAATTCATCACTTAATGAGATAGATTCTAGATCAGTAACAGAATCCGTACAGATTGGAAAACAATATGCTGCTACACCTAGTCATCTTCGAAGTAGACTGTAGCAGAATTTGACAATTGAAGTTCAGTTGGATTGATTGCGGTCAAAGTATTGTTAGCCAAATATAAAGACTCCAACTCGCCGAGTCCAGCGAACAATCCTGGCGATAACGTGTGAATTTGGTTGTAAGACAAGTAAAGATGTTCTACAGCCGAGAGTCCTTCAAATGCACCGGCCTGGAGATCAGTAATCTCGTTGTCCCTAAGGTCCAGCACTGTTAGATGACTCAGTCCAATGAAATCGTTTGATTCGATTCGAGCGATTCTATTTCCTCTAAGATACAGGTCATACAGTCCCGGCAATCCTCGTAATGCTTCTCGCGACACAGAAGTCAGGCTGTTGTTACTAATGTCTAAATATTCGAGCATATTCAAACCTTTGAAAGTGTTGGGTTTTATTTCCGTTAATCTGTTAGAGTCCAAACTAAGATCGATCAATTTTCCAAGGTTTATAAATGACTCAGATGCGATGCTGACTATTTCGTTTTTGTCTAGGTATAAATCCGTCAAGCTTGGAAGTTCAGAGAACGTAGTCTTGGTTATTGTGGAAATCTTGTTCTTCTGCAGGTGCAGCCTCGCCAGTTGGGACAGTCCGTTGAAAGTCCCATCTGGTATTTCGGTGATTTGGTCATTGATCAAGTGCAAAACACCTAACTGCGGCAATTCTCTGAATAAATTTGGGATTAGCCTTACACCGTTGTTATTAAGAAAGATCAAATTGGTCAATCTTGGCAGTCCAGTAAACGATTCGGGTTCTAAATTTGAAAATTGGCCCGTACGAAAGATCCACAATAATACAATCGAGAGATTTTTGAAGGCCCCGGGCTGTATTGAAACCAAATTCAGTTTTTCAATTTTTAGGAGACTGCTGCGACCCCGTTTAGTAACCTCCGTTACAACACCTCCAATGTGACACACGTTATAGTCATGCTGAATCACGCACGTTTGCTCTGCCTGGGCCAGCACAATGGCAAATAGCAAGTTAAAAATCACTGCGAAACGAAACATGATGCTTATTCTGCTATTCTCGCTCAACTAACTCGACCGTTCATATGCGACGTACATATATTGCCTAAATTTTCGCAACTTCGACGAATTTGTAATCGAAGAGTGCGTAATCCCTAGCGAAAAACATAACGAGATAAACGTAGTTCGAATCGAACGTTGTTCGCTTACGTCTTTTACCTTTGGCCCACGATATTAAGAGTATGGAATACACTAGTCGGTTTAGTCAATAACCGTCACTTTTTTGTATAAGGCACGTCCCCGCGATGATAAATCGAAAGTGCTACCGAACCTTGAAAAGTTTATACAACCATATCGCTAATACGAATAGGCAGTTTAATTTATATTGAACATTAAATCCGTGAAATAATAACAAATTCTAATTAATCAGCAGAATATATTTTATAATCTCGTAGTCATATTCGGAGAAATTGAGACTGCCGAAATAGAATGTATAAAAACATGAGTAAATATGTGCCCGTTGAAATCATTACATTCGTGATTTGCAAAGATTGGCATACGAAAAGTATAAGTAAATCAGGGAACATTTATGAGGTACAATTATGAGTATTTGATAAAATTGAAGAATCATTCATTCAAAGATTCTGCCACATATTTTGATGTTACATACATAAATTCATCACTTAATGAGATAGATTCTAGATCAGTAACAGAATCCGTACAGATTGGAAAACAATATTTTGCTACACCTAGTCATCTTCGAAGTAGACTGTAGCAGAATTTGGCAATTGAAGTTCAGTTGGATTGATTGCGGTCAAAGTATTATTAGCCAAGTATAAAGAATCCAACTCGCCGAGTCCAGCGAACAATCCTGGCGATAACGTGTGAATTTTGTTGTAAGACAAGTAAAGATCTTCTACAGCCGAGAGTCCTTCAAATGCACCGGCCTGGAGATCAGTAATCTCGTTGTCGCTAAGATTCAGCACTTCTAGATCACTCAGTCCAATGAAAGCGTTTGATTCGATTCGCGCGATTCTATTTCTTCTAAGATACAGGTTCTCCAGTTTCGGCAATCCTCGAAATGCTTCTTTCGGCAGAGAAGTCAAGCTGTTGTCATCAATGTATAAATTTTCAAGATCATTCAAACCTTTGAAAGTATTGGGTTTTATTTCCGTCATTCTGTTGGAGTTCAAACGAAGACTATGCAATTTTCCAAGGTCTTCAAATGACTCAGATGCGATGCTGACTATTTCGTTTTCGTCCAGCAATAAATATGACAAGTTTGCAAGTCCAGAAAACGTAGTCTTGGTTATTGTGGAAATCTTGTTTTTCTGCAGGATCAGCTCCTCCAGTTGGGACAGTCCGTTGAAAGTCCCATCTGGTATTTCGGTGATCTGGTTATTGCTCAAGTACAAAGCAACTAGGTGCGGCAATTCTCGGAATAAATTCGGAATCAGCCTTACAACGTTATTACTAAGAAGGAAGCGGTTCAATCTTGGCAGTCCAGTAAACGATCCGGGCTCTAAAATTGAAATTTGGTTCCCATCAATGATCCACAATGATTCAATCGAGAGGTTTTTGAAGGCCCCGGGCTTTATTGAAACCAGATTCAGTTCTTCAATTTTTAGGCGAACGTGGTGTCCCCGTTCAGTCACCTCCGTTAAGACACCTCCAATGTGACACACGTTACAGTCATCCTGAATCACGCAGGTTGGCTCTGTCTGGGCCAGCACAATGGCAAAAAGCAAGTTAAAAATCACTGCGAAACGAAACATGATGCTTACTCGGCTGTTCTCGCTCAACTAACTCGACCGTTCATATGCGACGTACATATATTAACTAAATTATCGGTACCTTCACAAATTTGTAATCGAAGAGTGCGTGATCCCTAGCAAAAAACATAACGGGATAAGCGTAGCTCGAATCGAATGTTGTTCGCTTACGTCTTTCACCTTTGGCCCACGATATTAAGATTATGGAATACACTAGTCGGTTTAGCCAATAACCGTCTCTTTTTTTTATCAGACACGTTCCCGCGATGATAAATCGAAAGTGCAACCGAACCTTAAACAGCTTATATAACCATATCGCTAACGAATAGGCAGTTTTGATTTACATTGAGCGTTAAATCCATGAAATGAGAAGAAATTCTAATTAATCAGCATAATATATTTTATAATTTCGCAGTCATATTTGGAGTCTGAGACTGCCGAAATAGAATGTATAAAAACATGAGTGAATATGTGCCCCTTGAAATCATTACATTCGTGATTTGTAAAGATGGGCATACGAAAAGTATAAGGAAATCAGGAAACATTTACTTATTATTTATTCATAATTTCTTGAGATTAGAAGACCGAAGTTCCGGAATGGAAAACTTCATTTTCTAAATTTGACTAAATAATTGTGAGACTGATTATTCCCTAATACATCGGATTCCACGTACACGGGAAGATTCGAATGAATCTGCGTTACGTATTTGTTAAAATTGAAAAATCATTTATTCACAGATTCTGCCACATATTTTTATGTTACATACATAAATTAATCGCTTAATAAGATACATTCTAGATCAATAACAGAATCCGTGCAGATTGAAAAACAATATGCTGCTGTACCTAGAAATCTTCGAAGTAGAACTGAGCAGAACTTGCCAACTGAAGTTCAGTTCGATTGATTGCAGTCAAAGTAGTATTCGCCAAATATAAAAACTCCAACTCGCCGAGTGCAGCAAACAATCCTGGCGATAGCGTGTGAAGTTGGTTGTGAGACAAGTAAAGAACTTCTACAGACGAGAGTCCTTTAAATGCACCGGCCTGGAGATCAGTAATCTCGTTGTTCCTAAGGTCCAGCACTCTTAGATGACTCAGTCCAATGAAATCGTTTGATTCGATTCGAGCGATTCTATTTCTTCTAAGATACAGGTCATACAGTTCCGGCAATCCTCGTAATGCTTCTCCCGGCACAGAAGTCAGGCTGTTGTTATTAATGTATAAATATTCAAGCATATTCAAACCTTTGAAAGTGTTGGGTTTTATTTCCGTTAATCTGTTAGAGTCCAAACGAAGATCAAACAATTTTCCAAGGTTTATAAATGACTCAGATGCGATGCTGACTATTTCGTTTTCGTCCAGGAATAAATGCGTCAAGCTTGGAAGTCCAGAAAACGTAGTCTTGGTTATTGTGGAAATCTTGTTTCTTTGCAGGAACAGATTCGTCAGTTGGGACAGTCCGTTGAAAGCCCCATCTGGTATTTCGGTGATTTGGTTATTGATCAAGTTCAAACCAAGTAGTTGCGGCAATTCTCTGAATAAATTTGGAATTAGCCTTACAACGTTGTTATTAATAAAATTCAAGCGGACCAATCTTGGCAGTCCAGTAAACGATCCAGGTTCTAAATTTGAAATTTGGCCCCCATGAACAATCCACAATGATTCAATCGAGAGGTTCTTGAAGGCCCCGGGCTGTATTGAAACCAAATTCAGTTTTTCAATTTGTAGACGAACGAAGTATCTCTGTTCAGTCACTTCCGTTACAACACCTCCAATCTGACACACGTTACAGCCATCCTGAATCTCGCATGTTGGCTCTGCCTGGGCCAGCACAATGGCAAAAAGCAAGTTAGAAATCACTGCGAAACGAAACATGGTGCTTACTCTACTGTTGTCGCTCAACTCGACCGTTCATATGTAACATACATACATATATCAGCTAAATTATCGGAACTTTTAAGAATTTGTAATCGAAGAGTGCGTGATCCCTAGCAAAAAACATAACGAGATAAGCGTAGCTCGAATCGAATGTTGTTCGTTTACGTCTTTCACCTTATAGTCCCACAATATTAAGAGTATGGAATACACTAGTCGGTTTAGCCAATAACCGTCACTGTTTTGTCTAAGACACGTCCCCGCGATGATAAATCGAAAGTGCAACCGAACATTGAACAGCTTATATAACCATATCGCTAACGAATAGGCAGTTTTGATTTACATTGAGCGTTAAATCCATGAAATGATGAAAAATTCTAATTAATCAGCAGAATATATTTTATAATCTCGTAGTCATATTTGGAGATTGAGACTGCCGAAATAGAATGTATGAAAACATGAGTGAATATGTGCCCCTTGAAATCATTACATTCGTGATTTGCAAAGATGGGCATACGAAAAGTATAAGGAAATCAGGAAACATTTATGAGGTACAATATTATGAGAAAGAAATGTTGCGGATCATGATTGAATTTCGAAGAATCGTTTATTATAGGATTCTATGCCGAAAAGTTCACGTATGTTCACGTGCTTAGATTAAAGGTAAGGTAATGTTACCACGCTGTGGAAATCAATAATAGACAATAGTAAAATGTCCGAGGGATCGTATGAACTCAACCTCAGTTCGACTAATTCCAGTCAAAGTGTTTTTAACCATATATACATGAGTTAACTTCGAGAGTCCGGCGATTATTTGTATAAAGTATCGCGTTAATGCAACCCCCATCTTCACTCGTTGACGCCATGGAGGCCACTGAACCCACAACAGGTGTCCCTACTCTAGGCCTATACTCTTTGCATTGAAACTAATCAAGGTGAATTTGAAGATGAGCAATTACTTAGGCGCGGAGTAGGTTTAGTATAGTAGGTGATCGATCAATTGAATATTAATCCGTATAAGATATGTGATTCTATGGGTGGTAACTTAGATCTAATTATTAATAATGGACAATATAAGCCTATGAATGGTAAAGCAGATGTCTTATGTATCTAGAGTGGGTATGGGATATACGTTGGTAACTGCATATCTATGGTTTTTATAAAATGAACATATGATATAGTATGTGTTAATAAAATGAATATATTATATGCTTATAACTAATTATATATAGGTTTTATAAAGGGTAAAGAAGGTTTTTGGGTTTTTAGTCGTTGGTCGTCGAGTGTACGTCTGCGTAAATCTGTGAGGATGTCACACCAGCCCATTATGCGGTCCTTCCGTACCGACAAGACGGGTCATTTGGAAATCTGCCATTACCCTCATGCCCCGCGGTGCCCCCGGACCGGGCTTCAAAAAATTGCAACGTTTCCTTCTTGAGTCTTATTTTGATAAACACTTCTGTACTGGCTGCGTGCTCTGCCTCAAAAGTGTCCACGATGCTTGGATCGATTATTTTGGAAGTATCCTCGATTGTTTACATATTGATTATTGTTGTGATAGGTTCCTCGTCCACCTCAATATGTGTGTGGTAACCTCTGGATTCTCCTGTGTTTGCAGTACACTCTCTTTGTCGATGTCTACCTTTGCCAAATTTGAAACACTTTCTGTCATCCGACCTTGACTGTTGTGTAGCAGCAAATACGTTGGATTTAATTAGATTTTCTTCACCCGATGATGATGAATTTTCTTCTTCTAGCGCTTTCATTTTTATCTTACTTTTCAGGTATTCCAGCGTTCTCTGTTTTTCTGGTACAATGTCAATTATATCTCCAATATGATTGTACGATTTGGGTAATTCTTTTAACATATAGTTTAATTTTTTTCATCCTGTTACTTTGACCCGCTGCTTTCATTGTTAGAAATTATCACCTGTCGGGATAAAATTGTAGAAAACTTGAAGTAGAACAAACAACTAGAATTAGACTTTTATTTTTGTATTATTTTTGTATTTTCATTCTCGCAGAAGATATCGATTTTGTTGAATAAATAGAATAAGTGATAAAACTTGGATATTTATTCGACAATCTAAACAGCTGATTGTGAGCTTAGGTACACTGGTGTCTTCACTAGTCGAATAGATTCGTGTTTGCCACTCACAAGGAGACCTTAGGGTAATCGGATTTTTGTAATTTTTGATACTTATGGTACGTGTCGTTGGGACTTTGAATAAGAATTTCCCGAAGTAGTTCGATGCAATATTCAGAAATTTCCGAGATAATCGACTTTGAAGTTTTGTACTCGACGTCATATTCACTAGACACAACGCGTGATTCAACGGGGCGCCTAGCCCAGTCGGTAGCGTTCGAGTTCAGGAACCGTTAGATCGCTGGTTCGAGTCTCGTCGCGTGATTTTTTTTTTCCTCATCGAAACTTCTTACTTTTTACTTTCTTATGCTTTTTCACATTCCGAAAATTATAATAACTATATGTAGGAATATTCCAGTATATATTCAGTATATTCTAGCTTATATGTATATGTATAGGGGAAGGGGGGGCAAAACGGGATAGGCGGGCAAAATGGGATACCCCAAAAATTTGGTCATAAAATTTTTAAATTTAAATTTTTAATTTAGATCCCCAAAAACTTAATATTTACTTAAGTATCCCATTTTACCCCCCCCCCCCCCCCCCCCTTCCCCTATAGATATATATATATATATATGTCGGCGCGTTACAACCAGACACCCTTGGTGGAAGAGACGGGACGATCCTGGACGACAGGATGCGCTCGCGTAGAGCCGTCAAAGCATCGATAGTCGATTGGTTGGAAAAGGGACTATCGTTGCTGGGCGGGATGTTTTGAAAAGATGTGAAGAGAAGGATTGTTCAGAGAAATTGGAAGCCCGCGGAACTACGACGTCTCTCCCATCAATATTGAAAGAATATAAATAATTTTGTTAATTTGTGATCGTTATAGTTCTATTGAGTTTTGTTAAATAAACCAGTTCACTTGAGTTCTTAAACAAGACAGTTATTAGTGATGAGACCAACTCGCAGGATCGGTACTCGATCCAATCTTCCGCTCGGATCTCCGTCTTACTATTTTTATTTTTATTTTTATTTTTATTTTTATTTTTATTTTTTATTTTTATTCTTATTTTTTGTATTTCTATTTTTGTTCTCACTTTATTCTTGACTTCCGCCTGAAAGTACTTTTGATTCTCTATTTTATTTACTTATTTTTATTTTATCTTATTTAGTTTTAGTCTCATTTATGTACTTATTTCTTTTCTTGGACTCTTTCCTTAATTTTTACTATACTTTATTGCATTTATTTTATTTACTTATTCTGTTTTACTTTTGTTTATTCTTTATTCTTCATTTTTTGTATCTATGTACCTATTGTATGCCTATGGCCTGAGGGAGCATTGCTCCAAGGCCTAATAAATGCCGCTCTGTCTGTCTGTCTGTCTGTCTGTCTTATACCTATATATGTATATGTCGGCGCGTGATGGTTTGGACGCGTTTTCTCGCAGTCCTAATGTTTATTTAAATATTGAGCTTATTGACTCTTATTTAGACTAGGCATATTTGTTAGTATTAAGATTAGCCATAGACCCTTAGCCTAATGAGTGGCGTAGAGGGGGATGCGAGATGAAGGCTCTGGAAACCAGAGCCTGAAGGAGTTAAGCCACATGCAGCCGCATACTTCCGACTCGCGTACTCGGACCAGCTGATTTTAGAATCAGGTGAGTAATACCCAATCATAAGATCGCGTTTTATTTCCTGTTGGATCTCTTCGTTCCAGTACCTAGCTAAAAATCGAGTTTTAAAATCCCCCCAAGTGTGAATCACGTCGCGTCTCGCAATCCATCAATCCTTTGCGTCAATGGTAAGACTTTGACCAATCAATTTTAAGCCTAATTCTTCTTCTACATTTACAAAAGTTAAATACTCTTCTAATTCTTTAATGAAGTTTATGGGTTTTTCCCAAGTTTTTCCGCCATATGTCGGTAATTTTAACTGTTTAGCAATGAAATTTGTACTGCCTGGAGTGCTAGTTTGCCCTACTCTTTGTTGTTTCAATCTACGAATATCAGCTTCTAGCCCTAACTTCAAATAATCATGTTTATGACTTAGTTCTGCTATTATGTCTTGTGTTACTTTTTGATTATCGTTGATAGTATTTTTTAATACTTCGTAAGTGGCAATTTGTTCTCCACGCAATATATTTTCGTTAGTCTCTATTTAGCTACGAAATTCTGTCAAATCTTGGTTTACTTTTCGTGCAACATTTTGTAAATCTGTCCCTATTTTGTCTATTTTATTTTCATAGGTGGCTTTATCTTCTTCTAATTGTAATGTTAATCTTGTCTCCAGCTTTGCTCGTTCCTCGATATTTTCTGCCCTATTTCTAGTGACTTTTTCGTCTAGATTTTCATATTTGTTATCTAATTTTCGTTCTAGTCTTTGGAGTATTTCGTAAATCTTCGAAATCGGATCTACTTGACCTTCACTGTGGCTACTATTCGCGCTGGCTGATAACATCGTGGAATTCACATCGCCTAGACCGGAGTCCCTACCCTGTGCACCTGCTCTGTTGACATTTGGCTGCTGTTGTCTATTACAACCTGCTTGTTCGTCGTCCGACATTTCCGCCGATACTCAAAAACTAGTAAAACAAACAACAATCAGACCGAGTCTGGTATACAGTGTCAGATCCTTGCGTAGGTTAAGACTCTAATATTTACGTTGAAATTGAACTTGAAATTGAAATTGAATTTGAATTTACTGAATTTACTGTTAAAATGATTCTAACTTTTAAATCTTCAAAGATAATGAAGCTAAATTTTCCAAAATGATTTTATTGTGAAGTGCCCCACGTTGGGCGCCAACGTGTTAACGGCGTTAACGTGTGGACGGGTACACCTAATTGTTCTCTACATTTATACCTGGAATTCTCGACAAAATTTCTGCTTTCCATGTTTTTATGATAAATACCATTCTGGCTCGTGCCACACGACGTAATATGTCTAATACTACTTACATACTTATAATATTAATGATATGCCAATAAAATAGCATATAATTTCCTACCCGACGTCGTTTTTTTTTTGTTGACAGAACCTTTATTGTTAATTTATAATAAATATTGTTTATTCAAAGTTGATATTCCCGATGAAAAATTCAAATTTCGGAATGTGAAAAAGAATAAAATGGTGAAAAGTAAAAAGTTTCTATGAAGAAAAAAAGAAAAATTATCTCGGAAAATTCTAAATATTGCATCGAACTGCTTTGGGAAATTCTTATTCAAGGTCCCAACTACACGTACCATAAATATAAAAAAAAAAAAAAATTCCGTTTGCCGTAAGGTCTCCTTAAATGAAAGCTCTCCTAGGCGCGAGACTCTACCGAGTCTCTTGATCACAAAAGTATATTTCACGGAGCGTTTAGTAATTTTTCATATACAGACGTTATGAGTGTTCAGCATACTGTACAGTACTAAAATATTGAAATTTTTGTTTAATTTTCAAGCCTCGTTTTCTCTATGTATCTATAAGACGGAGGACCGGGCGGATAATTGCATCGAGCACCAACCCTTCGTGTTGGCCTCATTATTAATAATAATTAATTTAACGGAACTCAAAAGGATGGTTTATTTAACAGAACTCAATTGAACGAAAACGATAAAACAGATCAACGGAATTATTTATAATATTCTTTCTAAATTTGATGGGAGAGACGTGGTAGTTCCGCGGGCTTCTGACATTCAAAGAACAATCATCATCATGCAGATCTTTTCAAAACATCCAGCCCAGCAACGATAGTCCTTTTTAGATCAATCGACTATCAATGCTGTAACGACTCTACGCGAGCGCATCCCATCGTCCAGGATCGCCCCGTTTTTATTTATTTCTGCAAGACAAAAATTTTCGGGCCAAATTTGCCGCCCCCTAAAATCTGCCGCCCTAGGCTGCAGCCTACTTATTGTTAGCCTGCTGGTAAATCTGCCACTGGTCGTGCGAAATGACGAATTACGAGGACCAATGAGGTAATGATTGTCAGCTCATAGCATCCCTACTCCTCTAGGCAACGGTCAGGAACGAAATACCCGACAATTAGTAAGAAGCTCGTCAGTTTAGGTTCAGCATTTGTTCCGAAGCAAAGTGTAAAGTGAAGATGGATCAATCAAATGAGGTAAGGTCTCTATGATCTATTACTCACTGTTAAAAAAGATATGAAGTTTACAATATATTTAAGATAGAAAGGAAAATGAATTTTCCGAACTGGGTATATGAAATGAAAATTAAAACACCTTTACAGCTAATTTACAACAAAAATATAAAATTCTTACACCGATGTGGAATTTAATACATGTAACGTGGAATTTCAAAACAAGTTTAATCATTTTTTGAACATATATTACAGTAACCCGTGTTTTCAATTGAAAATTACAACATTTGTGTAACAAACACACAAGTATATTAATATTATTGAGCTAGAATTTTATTTTTATAATAGCCTGTCTTGGATTTTCAAAATCGTTCTTGGAATTTCATACGCGGTGTCCGCATAAAAACTTCCTACTCTTTGTATTAATTTTCATACAGATTTTTTTAACAGTGTGTAACTTTTCTCGGTATTATCTTGTATGGTGTGTCGCTAGAATTAATTTCCAACCCCTAAGGGTTAGCTGAACGTAGTTTTCGTAAGTTAAGTAGTTCAATTTAGTCGTTAAGCATTTCTTTGATCCATTTCGCGTATTGACGATTTTCCGCTCGCTACCTTCCGTATCGAGTCAACAGTATTTCTCTACCTGCGAACATACGGGCTATTTATTAGTTATCTTTGCGAACTTTTTGTCAATTTGCCCTATCGTTTGTTAATTTAGTTAGTCCGCCGATTTATTGAGCCACTCTATCTTAGATAATTTGGTAATATCGCTAGCGTCGCCCGGTAGAATCTTTGCCTGATACGTTGACTGAGTATTCTAAAGACAGTTCACCCTGGGTTAATTTGTGAGCCGTCCAACTGGGCTTGAAGTGGGCTTGAGGCTGCAGGCGGTATCTGTCATACCGACTGAAATTTACAGTTCCACCTAGCTGCGAGCTAACTCGTAGGGTAAATTCTGATTGATACCAGTTGGGATCTGAGATACGAGCAGACACACTGTTTTAGCGTGCGTGTTTTCTCTCCACTTTATCGACTATGACGAAAACCTACAAATTGTATACTCTAGCGGTGGTATTCGTAGTCAGGTCTTGAGACCGTCCTCGGTCAAGACGGTCTTATATGCGGTCTTGAGATGGCGCTGTAGTTTCATAGTCGTGAAATAAGACGGTCTTGAGACTCAGCAAATAAGGCGGTCTTTATCAAGACGGTCTTATTCGCGACGTCTCATGACAAGTTTCATAGTCCCGTCTTATTTGAATCGAGCATGTCTTAAGTACGCATGGATTCACACTGTTCATTTGATGTAGTATTCAAATGATCAAGACAGACTTTTGTATTATTATTATGTTTTATTCTCTTGCACTTGTTACACTCTTTACAGTCTGCTTCCTTGGTATAGACTGACTGACCGACGGTAGAGAACCCTCCTTTTATACCTAACTTTAGATCTAGGGTTTTCTAGCATTTTCGTTTATCTGGTTGATTCTCGGTTTTTCTTACTCTAGATCTTTCGGTGCTTATATTCTATGTATATTTACTGTTGGTAAGATAGTTCTAACGTCGATTAGTTATCTTAATAGGATAACTGGTATTGCTCTCCACATCATTTAAGGTCATTGATAATAATTTCTGGAATAAATTTCCTCGCATGCGGATGATTCTCTTTGTTTTTCAGCTGATGCCTAGTACCAGGGTGAAGCAGGAGGGTCCTGAGGGTCCAGCTGGTGCCGGATTACCGGTAAGTTACGGAATTGAAGATTATATATGCAGGGTGTTTGCAAATACGCTGCGATGCACTCATCAAGCGAACGCGAAATGATTCACCCATTCACATGTATAACGCGGATTATGGTCTTTTTTTTTTTTTCAAAACGCGGTGTAAATATTCAATGATTTCAGTTTTATCACACGATTCACACTGTTCATTTAAGGTCATTGATAATAATTCCTGGAATAAATTTCCTCGCATGCGGATGATTCTCTTTGTTTTTCAGCTGATGTCTAGGACCAGGGTGAAGGAGGAGGGTCCTGAGGGTCCAGCTGGTGCCGGATTACCGGTAAGTTACGGAATTGAAGATTATATATGCAGGGTGTTCATCAAGCGAACGGGGAATGATTCACCCATTCACATGTACAACGCGGATTATGCTCTTCATTTTTTTTTTCAAAACGCGGTCTAAATATTCAATGATTTCAGTTTTATCACACGATTCACACTCTTCATTTGCTGTAGTATTCAAATGATCAAGACAGACTTTTGTATTATTATTATGTTTTATTCTCTTGCACTTGTTACACTCTTTACAGTCTGCTTCCTTGGTATAGACTGACTGACCGACGGTAGAGAACCCTCCTTTTATACCTAACTTTAGATCTAGGGTTTTCTAGCATTTTCGTTTATCTGGTTGATTCTCGGTTTTTCTTACTCTAGATCTTTCGGTGCTTATATTCTATGTATATTTACTGTTGGTAAGATAGTTCTAACGTCGATTAGTTATCTTAATAGGATAACTGGTATTGCTCTCCACATCATTTAAGGTCATTGATAATAATTTCTGGAATAAATTTCCTCGCATGCGGATGATTCTCTTTGTTTTTCAGCTGATGCCTAGTACCAGGGTGAAGCAGGAGGGTCCTGAGGGTCCAGCTGGTGCCGGATTACCGGTAAGTTACGGAATTGAAGATTATATATGCAGGGTGTTTGCAAATACGCTGCGATGCACTCATCAAGCGAACGCGAAATTATTCACCCATTCACATGTATAACGCGGATTATGCTCTTCATTTTTTTTTTCAAAACGCGGTGTAAATATTCAATGATTTCAGTTTTATCACACGATTCACACTGTTCATTTAAGGTCATTGATAATAATTCCTGGAATAAATTTCCTCGCATGCGGATGATTCTCTTTGTTTTTCAGCTGATGTCTAGGACCAGGGTGAAGGAGGAGGGTCCTGAGGGTCCAGCTGGTGCCGGATTACCGGTAAGTTACGGAATTGAAGATTATATATGCAGGGTGTTCATCAAGCGAACGGGGAATGATTCACCCATTCACATGTACAACGCGGATTATGCTCTTCATTTTTTTTTTCAAAACGCGGTCTAAATATTCAATGATTTCAGTTTTATCACACGATTCACACTCTTCATTTGCTGTAGTATTCAAATGATCAAGACAGACTTTTGTATTATTATTATGTTTTATTCTCTTGCACTTGTTACACTCTTTACAGTTTGCTTCCTTGGTATAGACTGACTGACCGGCGGTAGGGAACCCTCCTTTTATACCTAACTTTAGATCTAGGGTTTTCTAGCATTTTCGTTTATCTGGTTGATTCTCGGTTTTTCTTACTCTAGATCTTTCGGTGCTTATATTCTATGTATATTTACTGTTGGTAAGATAGTTCTAACGTCGATTAGTTATCTTAATAGGATAATTGGTATTGCTCTCTACATCATTTACGGTCATTGATAATAATTTCTGGAATAAATTTCCTCGCATGCGGATGATTCTCTTTGTTTTTCAGCTGATGTCTAGGACCAGGGTGAAGGAGGAGGGTCCTGCGGGTCCAGCTGGTGTCGGATTACCGGTAAGTTACGGAATTGAAGATTATATATGCAGGGTGTTCATCAAGCGAACGGGGAATGATTCACCCATTCACATGTATAACGCAGATTGTAGGGCAAATAATATCCGGAAACGTAGGGAAAGAAAGTTCTATTTAGAAAAGGGAATGATTCGACATGTATCAAAATCAAATTGAGCGCCCGGTATCCTCAATTACCGCGGGACAAGACCAAGTACATACTGATGAAAGTCGACAAAAAGAAGAAATATACAGCTTTTTTCGACTTTCATAGCCCATAAATATATGAATTTTTGAGTCTAGACAATTAACTCCGAGATAATTTTTTAGAGAATTTAATGCCCAACAAGAATATGCCTAGGGATTTTTTTCATCTGAAGCGGTTCAATAGTTATAGCATTTTTAATTAAAAACAATTTTTTTACGTGTTATTTAAATGTGAAATTTCAAATGGCCACCGACACATTTTAAAATTTGAATAAAAATTTTTCCAAATGAGAGAATTTTTTCTCTCTGAGAGAAGAGCCGCACTGAGAGAAGAGTTTATTGAATATTAACAAATTTTATTTAGATATTTTATTAGATAGTCAATCACATCATCGAGTAGGAAACAATCTTTTGGTATATTTATTATTTCATTACTAATATCATTGGATGTATCCGAAACTTGATTAACGAGTGAAGCACGACTTTCTTCATTTAGCTCTATTTGGTCATTAGGTATTATGGATTGATTGGTCACATTATTGTTAGGTTGGCGAAATTGATTATCATGACGGCTCGCGGGAGCAGAGGTCTTAACAGATACATATCACTCAATAAGTTTTTTTTTAGATCATCTTTCCATCTTCGGAGTTGTCTACTTTTGAAACTTCTAGATGTAGCTGACTTTTTCACAGAATGTTCGTTATTCTTACCCAGCCTTTCCAGTAAACATTTACAAAGCACAACTATATATGAGTACAGAGTACTTGCTAATATTATTTCACACTGCAAATTAAATTAAGTATGCTTTGATAAACAGCACATGCGAGCAGCGCCACGCGTGAGCCTAGAATGGTCGTGAAGAATTTGAGCTTCTATTGCTGTGATGGCAATAAAAAATACAATTCATAGACATTAATATTATATAGCCAAATGTATATAAAATGACGTACTCTATGAGTAATTTTTCATATGACTTTATTTGAAATTTAATAATAGCACGTAGTAATCAAATTTTAATTTCCCCTGAATTCATACAATTTTCGTACACTTTCCGATATGAACTTCAAAATTGTGAAAATAATATTCATTTATGAAAACCACAAATTCGTATTTTTTATGTGGAGGTAAATTTGAAATAAATCTATAATTCGTTTTAAATTGTTATTATCTATGCCTTATTATATATTATTGCTATATTTTAGATGACCAGTGTCTTTCACATTGCCAATTATAAAATAATTATACATTGTATCTCCGCATTTTTTGTTGTATATTGCAACTTTTTGGATTATTTTAATTTATTAAAATAAGACAAATTTTTATTTCTGGAATCAGGGCGTGTTGTTGCATTAAATGATTTTGTTGTTCTAGGCGGCTATTTATTATTTAGTATTGCGACAAACTCTAGCTACGCTACTGACTTGTATCGCCACTTAGGGGGACAAAAGCGGTAGCTCAACAGACGAAAAAATATCTGTTACTAGCAGAAATAAATTAGGAAATTTATCCTGCTTGTCGAAATCGAGAATGTTCTGAGCGGCAGACACGAGCGTTTTTAAGGCTAGTGGAGACGCCAGTGCATCTAGATTCGATCTCCTAGATTTTATGTTTATGATTTATGCAAAGGAAAGGAAAAGCTGGAGTTGAGAGTGTTCAGAGCGGCAAACACGAGCGTTTTAAGGCTAGTGAAGACGCCTGTGCACCTAAACCCAGTTTTTATACTGTTTTAGTTTGTTCGAGTAAAAATTCAAGTTTACAAAAATTCTAGTTTTATTTTAACACTGATTTGTTTGGACATGAAATATGAAATACAAAAATAATATAACAAAATAATAGACTAATTCTAATTTCTTTAACTCTAAGCTTTCTGAATTTATCTTAAGACCGACAGGCGTTAATTTTATAATGACTCTAATTTTGAATATTCCGACAGGCAATAATTCAATATGTTTTTCTAACTCGCGCTTTTGCGTTATGCTAAATTTATATGTTCGAGATCCCGACAGGCGATACTCTAATATTTTATTTGACGCTAAAGGGAATCGTTTCAAGTAGACCTTGAAACGACTATGCCTAACAAAGAATATGAGTCTATTTATCCCGACAGGCGATAAATGCTCTATACGATAGTGAGCCAATATGTCCCGACAGGCGACAATTGCTTTCTACGATAGTGAGCCAATATGTCCCGACAGGCGACAATTGCTGCCGAAGCTGGTCAGCTGTCCTCTATTTATACCAAGTTTTGACGTCACGCCGTTCGTTTCCTACCGCGTAAGGGTGTGCGCGCGCCGATCCTTCCTCGGAGCCAGCCTGATACGTTACAATATATATTATGACTCGTAAATTATACCATTTTTTTGAATCCACCGGAATAGATTTTAATTACAATTGAACTTATGAATGCTTTATAAACTTTTATACACGTATTTGAGTGATAAATAATTATTTATCATTATTCTACAGAAGAAATTATGAATCTTATTAGGTTCCCAATGTTTATAAAGAATGTATAATTTTATGCACATACTTATTTCTACATGGAAAATTATACATAATTTTCATATTTTACAGAACGCATATTTTCTACACTGTAAAATTTGCAACAATTCTATAATTTCTTCTTATATAATATCGTAATATGAAAATTGTTATCTGGGATTATTCAGAGGAATTTGTTTTCACGCCAATCACTCAACTTGACCAAGCTTGAGACAAATTTCAAGGGGTGTGCCAATGACAACCAATTGTACATTTCGTACGGGACCCCCCATATATATAGTGTCTGTCGCTTTTTCAGATACCTGGCACCACTGCAGGGCCCCCGATAGAGGAACCCATTGGGACTGACGAACGCGGTAAGTTGATTATATTTGCCTGCAGTGCTCTTGCGCAATGGCCCTGCATGCATGCACATATACATATTAGGGTGGTCCAAATTTTTTTCGAAATTCTGGGTTTAGGCTCAAATGATAGTTTTCGACGAGTTAAGACTCCACCTAAATAATTAGCTCAATCGATCAAGTTTCAGAGGTCGCGGAAGGCCGTTTTATTTTTACATTTAAATAACACGGGGAAATCGTCATTTTTTGTTCAATATAAAGTTTCGCAAAAATTTGGGGGGATTCGGAGTCGCTTATATCACTTTCTTGTAGTCACTAGATTACTTGAGAATGTAACGCATGTATAATTCCAACCAAGAATATTTTGGTGAGAATTTCAAGTACTTCTTGTTGAGTCAAAATCTGCAAAAAATCACCGATTTTTTCACTAAAATCACGGATTTATCATCTTCTTGTAGTCAATAGATTACTTATCTATTTATCTATCTACTATATTATATGTCTGCGTGTAACGTTCCGACAATTATAACGTTCTCGCGCGTGACTTACTTTTTTTTCTGTTTTTTTTTTTTACTTCTTCTCCCTTGTTATCGCAGTTTTGAATTGTACCTAAATGCAACAGTTGTGTAGGACACGGTGGCAGTAGTAATAGACGCGTAAAATCTCAATTTTTCCCCGTTCGGGTCGAGTCAGCCGTTATCACTCACACGAAATGACTGCGTGGAAGAAGGAAAAGAGGAAAATTGTGTTTTGGCATTACCTTTGACCCCAGTTATCTCAACAACCACTTGATCAATCCCAAATTATTTTAATTAATTTATTTATCTTTACTTCTTTGTTCTCTCAACAAAGGCACTTTCACCGGGATTCCCCGTACTGTGAATTTCATTAAATTATCGCCAAGCCTTCCTGATGAGACACAGCATAGCGTTTCCAAGCTTATATACTTCAAGTTCGGGGGCTGTTAATATTAGGGCTGTACGGGTTTAACCACACTGATAGAAGGATTTAGTTCTATTTAATAAGATTTAGTAATATTTACTAAATGATTTAGTAACGAACCTTTCATTAATAAATATTTAGTAATAGGTACTAAATCATTTATCAAAGTCCATTTATTTCCACCAAATAAATATTTATTAGTATTCAATAAATGGTTTATTATCATTTAATGAATGGTTTATTAGTATTTTTATACTCAAAAATAAATTAAAATAATCAAAATTAATAATTTCAATTGAAAATATAATGAATTATAAAGCAAAAAATTTCGTTAAATCATTTTTTATTCAAGACATACATCAAATTTCAAATTAAATAAGATATTAATATATAAATAATACACAGACTGATAATTTTAAATTAAACTCCGCTGAGAAATGACATTCAAGCCATTTGACAGTATGTCAAACAGATGAGATGCATAAATTCATATGCAGTTTTTAATTCCAGCACAGCCATCTATACCAACAATATTTACCATGGTGCAAACAAATATTTATTTGGAGATAATAAGGCTTTGTTTGTATTAATATAATTTAGTTGAGATAAATAACTGATTTATTAAGCTGTAACAAATAATATTAATGAGTACAAAATATTTATTTCTCCCAAATAAATGACTAAAAATTTTGTTACTAAATCAGTTTATTAGTCCGTACTAAATCCTTCTATCAGTGCAGCTTAACCGGCCAAGACCGTTGGGCTGATTGATTTCTCTATTTACAAAAACAATACATTGATTGATTAAAATAGAGAAATTGACGCGAAAAAGTTGACCATAGTTTTTATTTTTGATACAATCAATTCTTGTCTATAAATAGTTGAACGTTGGCCGGTTAACCGGTTGAACGTCCGGCCGACTTGGCCGATTAACCGGTCAGGCCATCGGCTAATTAATCAGTGTAACCGTCTTGGCCGGTTAAGCTGGTTAAACCATATATCCCTAGTTAACATTAGTGCGGCTAACACATTTGACGCGTGGAGCTATCGCGATCCGGCACTTAGCTTTCGCGAGTTTTGATCTAAAACAAATTGTAAATACAAACGATTTTCGTATTTCCAGCGGGCCTGCCGGACGAAGATAGGAGGTCCTTGGCGGACGGCCAGTACATAACAGATGAGTGTTTGCTGCGCTATGTCCGCCACCTGCAGCGAACGGAATGGCCAGCAAGAGGGTTTCACAGGGGACAATACCATATATTGTCCCCTGCTGTGTGCTCGAATCTGGCCATTCATGCGCGGCCATTGGCGCCAGAAAAGGAGTGGATCTTCTTTTTATACCATGATTCGTGAGTATACCGAGTTATGTCTTCTGACCCGGCGAAAGATTGTAAATTTAGGAAATAACGTCAAGTGACTGCGCGTTATTCGTCGCGCGTTAGTCGTCCATATATAGCGACGAAAAGTAGGCCGTCAACTCGCACGAGTCAGGAATTACTAACCCGCACGGGTTGCATATCGAAGGTACTCTGACGTAACTTCGTAACTCGATTTTTTTGGGTTCCTAGTTGAAATCGGAAGAGTGATGGGATCACGGGCGTATATAAACATACGAAATTTCCAACATAACAATAATGAATCGTTGATAGATCATTCAATTGAAAAAATGAAACCTCGTGTACCTGAATAGTCAGAAAATTTTGATTGCGTAAGCACGTATCTCACATCATTTACTCGCGCGTTCTAGAGTTGGATCGTTACATTATGCAATTAATAAAAGGTATAGCCTTAATTTTGTTCGAAGAATTTAATATTTTCTCACTGCATTTGGATTTATTTGATGGTTGTGTGTAATTAATAATCAATTAAAGTACTCCGTATAGAGTTATTGCCATTTACTGTCTGCCGTCTTGTTTATCTATTGATTAGCGAATTTCAATTGAAATTATTCCTAACCTTATATTATCAATGATATTCGACAGAGGCTACTTTCCCATAGGGAATATAAGCCAGAGGTTCAACAACAATGATATTCGACTGGTTTACGTATGAAAATTGAAATTTTCACGAGAAACTGATCATACCGCCACGTGAAATTTGCCCGCTGGGTGATATTTACAATCTTTCGCCAGCCCCGTCAATCTCGGCTGAGTGCATAACACAACAGAATCCAAATCCAAATCTAATGACAACTCTTTTTCCTAGGTCTATAAATCACTGGAGCTTGGTATTCTCCTACTACAACAAGGAGAAACCACATCGGTGAGTATTATTCGCATAGTCGATGCTGAATGAATTCTCTAACTTTCGAGTTTCACATGAAAATCATGCCGTATAGTGCAGCGCGCCCGTAGAATCCCAAAGCACGTACTCATTATTGTGTTGCTTGCAAGCAAGACTATCCACTTCTTGCTCTTCGTTCGCTCGTTCGTCTGTCCGTCTGTGACACGCGTAGCTCCGAAACGGTGCATATTTTTCGGAAAATCTTTCCGTATTAAATTTACAATTAGTCAGGGGACCTGCAACGGCAACTCTTTTGCCCGGAAGTGAACCGGAAGTGGGTCGAATTTTGGACTGGTACCTAAACAGTATATATTTTGGAATAACAGGATACGCAAGAATATTCCGCGCATAAGAATATGAAAAAAATATCACTTACGGTTGGTCACAAGTCAACCCGATCGAAGTTCCAGTATCCGCTTAGTTGCAAGCAATACAGACATGGTGGCGACAATTTCGTTGAAATGAAATTCCCTGACTTTTCCCTCTAGAAAATGCATTATTCCCTGATTTTTTCACACCAAATCCAAATAATGTTGAGTGGTTTGGTGAGCACGAAATTGTCCAACTTCATTTTTGTGTCATTTTTTTGCCGAATTTATTGAATAAAAGACAACAACTAAAAATGATTTTCATAAAAGAAAGGATTTCATGAAATTCCCTGTCGACCAGTGGGATTCCCTGACTATTCCCTGATTTTTCCCGACTAACGAAATCCCCTGACTATTCCCGGTTTTCCCGGTTTGTCGCCACCATGACAGAAGTGTGAAGGACTAGAGGCCGTTCTCCGACCCAAGCCTATTAGATTTGAATTCGTCGTCGTCCCCCCCCCCCCCCCCTCTCCTCACCCCATCTAAACGAACCGGGAATGATGTTCCCGTTCAAGGTTGAACGATCATGGTTTCAAGGTAAAATCAACAATCTATGAGAATGATCCCAGCACTGAATAAAGTACGATCACTGGTAAAAAGGCAACGGGAAAACAGTCCGGACAATCGAGTGTTCTATTCTCGATGTTCCTCGATGTTCGAAATTATCTGCTTGTTGGATAGGACAATTTCAATAATTATTCTTCTCGAACTGCCGGTGACTCCCACCCTTCCGTGTGTTCCAACAGTCCAAGACCTCGGAGTGGCGATTTTATTCGTAATTTTTTAATCGTCCTTCTGCGGTTATTGCCGTGTTATGTTCATTACTTCAGATCACTGGCTACGACAACGATTTGCATTCGAAACAATTTTACCTTGTTGCCGTCATCTTGCGTCACCCGGAAGAGTGGGTCAGTGACCTTGTGCTGGGATCATTCTCATAGATTGTTGATTTCACCTTGAAACCATGATCGTGAATGTTCCGAGAGATGGTCAGATAACGTGATATACCTTTTCAGAAACAGATTATACTGTTACGATCCACTCCATGGCTCGGTTGCTAACAACAGGAGGATCGACCGTGTGATGACTGATGTCGCAACGGCGATTCGCGTTATCAACCCAGGCGCTGTCGCTGCAGAAAGACTTGTGAGTAGAGAAACGTATTTTTGGTTCATCATATTCTTGGTCATGTTATTATTATTGTGCAATATGTACATAGAATTGGATAATATAACAGGGAGGAGCGACACTCTCATCGCGCAAGGCGCCCACCAGATTACTTGAAAAAGAATCAAGTCCTAGAATTATTAGTTACCGTTCCGGCATATGTCGCAAATTACCAATCATTGAAGAAAAAGTTTGGGCGGACGGCATTGCCCAATTTGTGGGGTATATGTATAGCTATATACGTGGCGTGCGCGAGAGCCATTTGTTTATTGACGAAAATTGTTATTGACAAAATTATCATGTCTTACTGTTCGGCATTTTGTTAATTCATTTAATTATTCACTAAACCTCGAAATAATACAATCGCTAAACATTTCGGTTAGGTATAGGGGGCCGGCCAACCCCGCGCACTTCTATTCAAGGGTGTAGGGTGCAGTGTGTGTTTATCATACATAATTGTTTGCCATTTCATATTATTTAATAATGTTAGGATATAGGTGTAAGATAATCGAAAGAGGAAGAAAAAATGTCTTTAGAATTTTGCTCTCGAAATGATCGTTTAAAAGCTGCAGCTTGCTAAAGTTCGAAAATACAGATGCAGAAATCTAGAAGGTCATAATTAAATACTCATTTGTCTATGCTTGCAGCTATTCCGACAACCCGCTCAGGGCAACGGTTGCGATTCCGGCGTATTTGTGGCGATGTTTTTAAGATGTTTCCCGCACGTGAGTATGACACTAATACTGTTTCTATATCGCATAGTTGCCATAGGATGCAGTCTAGTGCCTTGCATCTTAAGTTCACAATAACACGTCACAATAAGGCATTAGACAACGTATACAATGTACACAAGGTGAAATAAGAGCTAGAATTATCTGTTTCAAGCCTATGCGACTTGGCCTAGTGCCCCTGGGTTAAGAAATTTTTTAAAGCCAAAAGGGCGTATGTGAAAAGAAATTTTTTTTTCGTTTTTTTCATAGATATCTACTTTACTGATAATTTTTTGTTGTCATTTCAGACAACGGCCGAGGGCTATATGGCGAAACAGCTTAGAAAGCGCTACACCGCCGAGGAGGTTCAGCGCGAAGGGCGGCGGTGGATGGCCGAGGCAATCTGCCCGCCGCAATCTGCCCGCCGATAATGGTATGATATGAAGTAGACGATCGTATGGACAATCATAAGAAAACGGGGGGAGGGAGAGCGAGAAAGATGAAGGGCAAAGAAACCGCATCGCGAGATACAATGTTGTTGATAAATTATTGAAAAATACAGCAGAATGTTCTAACCCGCGGTTAAAGATCTCTTGCTTCTCATTTCCCGTTTTCATAACAAATCAGTTCTCATCACTGTAACCACAATGCTTTCAGGATCGCACGGACATATCGGACATATCCATCTGGCGCTGGATGAGTCCGAACCTCAGGCTCCTCAGGCTCCTCAGGCTCCTCAGGCTCGCCGAGAAGACGTGAGGGTGAGTGCACGCATGGGACTGTCAATGTTGAATTTAAGCTCCTTATCTACCACTAAAACGGATGCAACAATAAAATAGCTTGTTCAGAATTTTGCATTATAACCCTATAAATTCAGTCTCTATTAACTGGGCGAAGCGTATCCGAGCGTATCTGCGACACGACCACGCAAAATACGCGAATCGTGTGTTTCGCGAGCCCCTAGGCAATTGCCTAGTTTGCCTATATTGACGGACCGGCCCTGATAGATATATTATATGTTTTGGGTTCACTTTCAGCCACAGCCAAGGAGCTCGCTGCCATGAAAGTGAAACGGGCAGCGGTTTATGAGAAGTTCACCACCTGCCAAGAGGATTTGGGTCAAATTGTTGCCGATTTACCCTCCTTTTTGACACCCTCTCCGTAACTGTTCGTTTAGTAATTTTGTCCCTTGTTTCAAACCATGTCGTCCTAACCCGGCGTGCTATTCACTCATTGTCAGTCCCGCTAAAACAGTTCTGGCGTCAGGGTGAACAGCAGCCTGTGTGTACTTAGAGAAACATTTTCTATATGTTATGTGTTTGTGACTGTGGAAATGGCAAATAAATTAAGTGCGACGGCTGCAGGGAGTCCTTCAAATTCGAAGGGCACGTTTGAATGTGAGTATTGGTATTAATTATTATAAAAAAATTGTCAGGATATATTTCCCTTTTTACCTTAGCTTGATTTTATATTGCTTTTACTTATTTTCTTTTTGTGTGGTATGGAAAAATGACTGCTAACCTTTTATTTTTTATTTTCCAAGCATAATTTCAATATTCAATGAGTTGATTTAATAATACTGAAACTATTCGACACACAATCATTTTTTCCTTATGAAATAAACTTATGTGGTCGTGTCGCAGATACGCTCGGATACGCTTCGCCCAGTTAATAGAAACTGAATTTATAGGGTTATAATGCAAAATTCTGACCAAGCTATTTTATTGTTGCATCCGTTTTAGGATAAGGATAAGGATAAGGATAAGGATCCTTATCTGCCACTAAAACGGATGCAACAATGAAATAGCTTGTTATAACCCTATAAATTCAGTCTCTATTAACTGGGCGAAGCGTATCCGAGCTTATCTGCGACACGACCACGCAAAATACGCGAATCGTGTATTTCGCGAGCCCCTAGGCAATTGCCTAGTTTGCCTATATGGACAAATAGATATATATATTATATGTTTTGGGTTCACTTTCAGACCCATCCAAGGAGGCAGCCGAAATGAAAAAAAAAAGGCTAGCAGTTTATAATAAACTGTTAGCCGCCTGCCAAGCCGCGCCGGGGCAAATTATATACAAACTGCCGGCATACTTCGACGACCTATTTGTAACGTGCGCCGAAGACACCCTGCTGTAATTACGCTGCACCAGGCCTAAGGAGAAACAGAAAGTTGGGCTGTTTCAATCAAAAGAGGTTGGTCCGTTTATAGTTTTCTTTATTTATATGTACATTGATGTTTTTCCTTAGAGTTACTTCGCACGACTGAGTTACACTGCAGCAGTGTGCCTGTATTTATACCTAGCCGATTTCTGGACTCTTCCAGTTTCAGTCCTTTCTGGACTCTTCCAGTTTTGGATCTTTCTGGATTCTTCTAGCATTACTTAGAACTTTCTAGATCCTTCTTTTATTCTAAAGACATTGGTATTGTCTTTTTAACACAGAAGACAACAAAACCAGCAACCAAGCACAATGATGCTCTCCCTATTCCGATTAAAAAATAGTTATATCACGAATGTTTCCGTATGTGATTGCAAACCACAGTGACGAGCGGAAGTACTTTATCTTTATTCCTGTTTCGCTAGCCTTATATATCACCCCGAGTTTACGCTCACATACTATCAATATTCATTCAAAGTCAGGATGTTTCAAGCTCAACAGTGTATTCCGACAAGTAATGAATATTGAGGGGGTGACAAATTCCATTGAAATCACAAGGTCGACGAAACATTAGTAGATATTTTTGGTGGACTGTACAAGCCACGAATAACGGTCAATAGGGCTTCCAAAACAAAATTTTGCAATGACATCGTGAAATTTTTACTAAAAATTCTCAAGAAAGTTCGTAGAATAGAAAATTTTCCAATAATTGTCTATTGAATTTAAATGAAATATTAGGAGGGATATATATATATATCAATTCGAGATGTATGTAAGTGCCTTTACTTAAGAAGATAGTCTGATTTCCGGGTATGGCAACCCCGACAATCTTGAATAATCGGTTATAGCTAACTTTATACGAATTTTGTACTATCTAAAATTTTCAATTGTAGATCATGCTATTCTTGCAGTGAAATATGAACACTTAAACATTATCCTGTACTACAATCTTTTCTGTTTCTTCCTCTTTTCCACGTTCAGGCCGTATTCTGTTTACCCAATCGAATCGCATGCCACAACCATAACGTGGGGTGAAGTCTGAAGGACAATTTGGGAGACTTTCCGAACTGATAACCAACGAACAAAAAGAGATTATAGAAACCATGTACACGGTGAATATGGGGGTTATCGACGACGCAGAAGTCTATAGGAATATCAAGATTTTGGACAAGGTCAAAGTCAAGTGTGAAATATGCGGAAAGACGTATCCAAGAATGGATAAATGCCAGGTATTGTTGAATTCCTTTCCTATTGTCATGATCAACGTTCCGATTTCTAATTAAATATCCGCCCTGCCAATAGGTGCATGTCTGGGGCCACCTCAACATGAAGCCGTACTGTTGCAAGTCGTGTGATTTCGTCACACTTACAGTTAGCAACATTCGATGTCATATAAAAAAACGCCACTTGAAAATCAAGCCGTTCCAATGCAATCTCTGCGACAAGACTTACGGCACTGCTGTGCTCTTGGAGGAGCACATTAATTCCCACACAGGTGCAAAACCTTACACATGCAAACTCTGCGACTTTGCCACTTCAAACAGACAGGTGCTGAGCTACCACAAGACTACCCATAAACCAGTGAAAGTAAGTTTCAGGGGGGAGGAACGTTGCTAAGTTGCGCTGGCGGATTCAAACATTTCTAAATCGTTAAACAAATTATAAGATTTCAAAAATTTCGGATTGTTTCACGTGTTCTGTCATTATATTCATTATCGGTATTTTCAATTTTCTGGACAGAATTTAAAATCTCATTTTTTGACCCCTACCCACTGCTTGAATTATTGAATGAAAGAAAATATTATTATTAGAAGATTAATATTAAAATATTAAAATATTAAAGAATCGCATGCCACAACCATAACGTGGGGTGAAGTCTGAAGGACAATTTGGGAGACTTTCCGAACTGATAACCAACGAACAAAAAGAGATTATAGAAACCATGTACACGGTGAATATGGGGGTTGTCGACGACGCAGAAGTCTATAGGAATATCAAGATTTTGGACAAGGTCAAAGTCAAGTGTGAAATATGCGGAAAGACGTATCCAAGAATGGATAAATGCCAGGTATTGTTGAATTCCTTTCCTATTGTCATGATCAACGTTCCGATTTCTAATTAAATATCCGCCCTGCCAATAGGTGCATGTCTGGGGCCACCTCAACATGAAGCCGTACTGTTGCAAGTCGTGTGATTTCGTCACACTTACAGTTAGCAACATTCGATGTCATATAAGAAAACGCCACTTGAAAATCAAGCCGTTCCAATGCAATCTCTGCGACAAGACTTACGGCACTGCTGTGCTCTTGGAGGAGCACATTAATTCCCACACAGGTGCAAAACCTTACACATGCAAACTCTGCGACTTTGCCACTTCAAACAGACAGGTGCTGAGCTGCCACAAGACTACCCATAAACCATAGAAAGTAAGTCTCAGGGGGGAGGAACGTTGCTAAGTTGCGCTGGCGGATTCAAACATTTCTAAATCGTTAAACAAATTATAAGATTTCAAAAATTTCGGATTGTTTCACGTGTTCTGTCATTATATTCATTATCGGTATTTTCAATTTTCTGGACAGAATTTAAAATCTCATTTTTTGACCCCTACCCACTGCTTGAATTATTGAATGAAAGAAAATATTAATATTAAAAAAAAAGTCTGCAGTTTTTCATCCAAAATGATGTAATCTGTTTGAAATGTAATTTTCATTATAACAAATATTCTTCATAAATCGAATAGGGACCGTGCATCTAAACCTTTACGCCAACTAGTGGCACAAACCTCAAGCTATTGTGATCATTCTGTCAATGCTAACGTATGAGTTATTTTGTTATTAATTAGTATTAAAATATCCTAATACTTTTTCAATAATGTCAACGTCAAGACAAAATTGTTGTATTCGTCGGTGTACTAAGATATGACGTCAAAAATGTGGATGTGATATGAAAGCGAGATTTTACAAATTTTCTGAGTAATGATTTACCGCGCATATATATTTGCATTTACCTCCAAAACTGGTCTTACAGATACATACATATTCCGTTACTGATGTTTCGATTCTTGTCAAGCTGAAAAATAAAATTTTCATACTCATCCCTATTCATTTACATTACTTTTGTGATAATGAAACTAGCGATTTGAACGAGTAAATAGTCATTAAAGAAATTATTCTAAAATTTACACATATATTTTTTTAAATTTTTCACACGTGCAATTTTTAAACATATTCTTTTAATACTTATTTATCAACTAAAAATTCATTTAAAAAATTGTTAAACGTCTGCTACTTTCAGTGTCATTTAATCTTTGAGTTTTTTAATTTTATTACACTAAGTCTTCTGAAAGTAAATTATTTATACATAGCATAAGTTTTACATCATAGACATTTGACACACGTCACACTCGTTTGTGGTACAACTTTTGCGGTAATGACAGTCTCACTTTTACTGCTTTTTTCTATGACACCATACACGTGGTTGGATTTGAATAATTTCTTGCCTTTTCCCGTTATTCTGACCTTGTACAATATTGTTAATTACTGGTTGAAATCCGTATTTTATTATTTTTTCCATTTTTACACATAGGTATTCCGTGTTGTTTCTGTGTTTCAAAGGAATGTTTTGATCACACTATCTTCGGGAATGCAACACTAGGAGCGCTTATTTTAGACGATAGTGCTGCCTCTACATTTCGCGCACGGTCCCTATACCAAAGAGTATCAAACAAGTTGTCCCGAATGCAGGATATGTATACGAGTCATTCATCGGTTGTTCACCAGCGTTAAAGTCGAGGTTGAAAAATGGCTGGTTTGATACCGAAAAGTAGTTTTCGAATTGCAAGTAAGATTTGCATTGAAAAATTAGTGGATAAACATAAAATATTAATCCCCTCTCTTATTAAACTAAACGTATAAAACGTCTCTTTAAAAGCCACGCTCAATATTGTCCATATTACATAACGCGAGACAACATAACCTCTATCCCTTCTTCTATCGCTCTCTCTCTCTCTCTCTTTTATTATTATTAAATTTCCCCGTTCGATTGATTTCGCAGAAAGTCAAACAGTCCGTGCAACAAGCGTCGCAATTTACGTATGCAACTACTCAGATTCTCCGAGAATTCTTAAGAATGATAACCCGGCAGCATTCAAACGCGGAACGGGAGGGCGAAGTTCTTTCAACGGTGTCGTCTGCACTGTTTTTGGCAACACAGGATTCATAGGTCGTTACGTCTGCAATAAACTGGGAAAAACTGGAAGTCAGGTAAAAATGGAGCGAAATAAAAGAAGAGCTAATGATTTAAGATATTTTAAAAAAAAAATTATATCTTTTTTTTCCCTATTTCATTTTCTTCTTCTTTTTCGGTTTCTTTGAATGCAGTTGATTCTCCCTTACCGCGGGGACCACTATGATTCAATGCGTCTCAAACTCTGCGGAGATTTAGGCCAGGTTTTATTCCATCCTTTTCACCTACGCGACGAGGATTCCATCCGAAAATGCATAAAGTATTCAAACGTCGTTGTTAACCTGATCGGTCGAGACTGGGAAACTAAGAACTTCACTTATAACGATGTGAATGTTGACGGACCCAGGAGACTCGCTAGACTCGCTAAAGAAGCTGGAGTCGAACGTTTCATTCATCTCTCAGCTCTGAATGCAAACCTTCAGCCCGAGGTGATTTGGTAATTCTTTATTCACTTGAATTTTATTTCAAACGCATTTTCTATTCAATTTTACAGAGAAAGTATCTTTTTACACATTGTTCACATTTTTATTCATAGATTCTTTCACATTTTACTCAGTCGCCAAAGCATCTGTTAAAAATACAGACGATTTATCTTCAGAAATTGGAAATTCCAACTTTACAAAATCTGTGAATTAGTTCTTCTCCGATAACACATTTATTTACAATTTATCTTATGTTTTATAAGGCAATTCTGAAGAAAGGAGGCTCTCGATTCTTCAAATCTAAGGCGGAAGGAGAAATTGCTGTTAAAGAAGAGTTCCCTGAGGCCACTATCATCAGACCTTCGGATGTATACGGACAAGAAGATCGCTTTTTACGATATTATGTTCATGCATTGAGGAGTGTCGTTAGGTAAAATAATTGATTAAAAAATGAGGTCGTTTTTTGATCAGGTTTAATTCGTTAAAAAAATGAGGTTCCTTACAAGAAGACTAACTTTTCAGATCCATACCCGTGTGGAAGAAGGGAGAATTCGTCGAGAAGCAGCCTGTTGCAGTGTCCGACGTTGCTGCAGGGATAGTAGCGGCGATTAAAGATCCCGATTCCATCGGAAGGACGTATCAATTCGTCGGGTAGGTTTCTGGCATCGAAACATGTCCCAGCATCTACGATATAAACTAAACGAAACCTGAATCTATTCACAGACCGAAACGGTACCTTTTATCCGACCTCTTGGACTGGATGCATGCAGTGATGAGAAAGGACAAGACTTGGGGCTACTCCAGATACGATTTAAGATACGATCCGTTCTTCCAAGCTCGTGTTTACATCAATGAGTTTGTGAGCCCCGGCTATCCTTTCGGCTATTTGCATTGGGAGGGAATGGAAAAGGTCAGAATGGTGTTAACGTCGTGAAGAAATAAAGTCGCATTTACTTTTCCGAAAATCCTTACCCCTGGGAGTTGATAACTGTTTGTGAAATTGTTCCACGATTTTCAGGAACATACCAGCGACAAGTTGCTCAAAAGTTTGCCCACCTTGGAAGACCTTGGAATATCGCCTATTGATATGGAGGACCAAATACCTTGGGAACTAAAGCCGTGGCATGCGTACGCGTACTACGCGGCAGAAGTCGGAGAATTTCCTGAAGCAGGATCCCCGAAAACGATACCGATTCGTTACGCTAAGGAATGAACGATTCAAATTTAGTAACGAGGATATAATACAACTGTAGTATCTATATGAAAATACTTTGATATTTATTTATTAGAACAATTTTTATTGTTAACCGAAGCTTTCCCCGATTCAGGCGAGCTAATTTATCAATCCTTCACGGAGAAGGGGAGGGGGAGAGCCTGCGTTGTAAAATAATCAATGAAACTATTACACCTGTTGAGATTCAATAAAATATTCAATATTAAATAACAGAGGAATAATTTCATCTCATATATCGTTTCTTTTTACAATAAACGTTTTGAGATGATGATAATTGAAATAATTATTCGTCTATAGAATTTTATGTTCACGTAGTTTTATTCAACGAGGTCTAATTAAATCAGATTAACGATTTATATCATTTAGAATACAATTATATTGCACCTTTTTGAAAATTATAAATTTTTCTAGTTCAATTAAAAATACAGCTAATTGGATAAAAATACTGAAACATCTATCGATTTTAGTTTCATTATTCGTTACACGTAGGTATATTTTTATACAAGTTTGACTTGTAGAATGGACGTTACTATTCGTGAATGATGGATGCATTTTATTGAGGTAAATATTTCGTATTTACTTGTCATACAATACACGGATGAAAAATCTCGACGACAAATTAAACCACACGCAGTAACGATAATGAAGTCAATTGGATCAATCATTATAATGAGAATAATTACTCTAAAAGATATTAGTTTGAGCATTTGAATATATATTTTGTCTTTAACACAGACATTTTGCCTGATTATTATTATTATTATTATTATTCTTAAAATTATTAATGATCAAGTTACAGTATTACACGAAAGTTTTTGGCATAAAAATAGCTAACAATGAGTTGCAATAATACTGCGACAGGCTAATACATATAACATATTATTGACTCTATTCTCTTTTTTGACTTTTTCTTTTTTCATAATTTTCTACGATCTTTTTTAAAGATTAATAACTTAATGTAAAATTACGTGAGTTTATTAATCACGAGTTTGAACTTTAATTGACTTATTTTTTTAAACTTATTTATTACTACGTCAAAAGAGAAGATTAAAATGACTAATATATTCATTAACTTATACTACTGATAGTACGTCGTTCACGTGACTAAAATTATTGCACATTGCACAAATAATATGCAAACAGAAAACACATGCTATTTTCACAATTAATCATTATCACTTAGGTTCTCTAAACTTCCACTTATTTTCTTTTAGTAGAGAAAAAAAAATGTATACTTTCTTTGGCACAAAATCAATATCATCACCATACAATATGATACAGGTAAAAGCAGAAACATTTATCCGCGTCTAGATACCTTCCCAGGACTTCTATAAGTACAGCAAACTTCCTATTACATAGAACAAACTCTTGGCTATATTGAGCTTAAAAAATAGTCCATTAATTTGTCTGAAAAGGAGAAAAGATTTAAAAAAATAAGACAAATAATTAAATAAAATATACTATAATTATATATAATATATATATAAATATAATATAAATAAAATAAACTATAATAAAATATATTATTAAAAATATTCAATCATTTGAAAGCATGACTGTGGATGACATTATCTCCAAATGCTTACAAACATTTTTTTCAAGCTCACTATGTGTATCCTTAATTATAGTTAAATCTTTGCCAGTCTCGAATAATTAATGAGATGATTTAATCTTTGTTTTTTTTTTTCGTTTCTCCTTCTTCTTTCTCATTTTTGAGTGATAATAATCTCAGATTAATAAAAGAGTACATACATATAATACTATCACAATAAATTTCATTTACTTTCTGGACATTTGATAAATTCCCCCCTTATTACGTATATCTGCAAGAAATTTGTATACTTTATACGATATGTAACTTAGACATTCGTTTAATTCTTAGAAAATGCAAATGTATCAATATATCGATAGTTCGAATAAGCGGACAACTTTATAGAAGCGTACGAACGTTGTATTATCTGCCTATAAAAAATGATCGTAAACTAGAAATGTGGTGGTAATTTTCAGCGCTACGATTGATATTGAGAATTTCAATTCTCCGCCAGATCCCAAATTATCTTGAACTACTTTCTCATGGCATTTGGCTATTATGTCTGAATCGACGAAGCTCATAGATTTCCCGTTGTACTCAATTGGCGATATGCAATAATTATGCTGCTGGAATTCTACAGTAGAATTATTAGCAAAATCACTTTCCAAAATATTATGTATCTGACAATCGCAAGGGAAGTGATTATTCATAGCGCTGATAGTGTTTACTTCCAACATAGTATCGCCGGCCCTAGGAGCCTCCAAAATATGATTACCATGAAATCTTAAAGTATTAATCTTATGATCGTAAGTTAAGTAAAGCTGTTCTATAACGTCAATTTTATTGTTCAAAATGTTTAGACTATTGACGTTACTGAGGCCAGAAAATGCGTCTTTTTTAATAGCTCCCAGATCACTTTCCTGTATATTAATAACATGGACGTAGCTAAGCCCTCTAAAAGTGAACGGCATCAGACAAGAAAGGTCCATGAAAGTGAGCTTCAGTAAACCGACGTGTTGTAAACCGTTGAAAGAATCTGGTTCAATGATTCTTATACCGGACGGAAGGATTAAATGTTCCACATTAGTCAGCCCAGAAAAGGCTTTGCTCTGTATAGAGTGGAGCGGATTATTGCTCAGTAGTATTAACTTGACGTTCGAAGTACCCGCGAAAGAATATTCCTCTATATACTTTATCTTGTTATTAGCCAACATTAATAATGTGACGTTTTGCAAAGCAGCGAACGAGAATTGCCCTACGAATGCCAGAGGTGTTTCCTGAATTGACAACTCTCTCATTTTGTTCAGTCCTCTGAAGGCGAACGGTTTTATAGAGGATATGTTATTCCCGTCTAAGCTCAGTTTCTTAAGACCACGAAGCCCTGCAAAGGCGTCGCTTTTTATCACCGGAAAATCATTCTTGGTCAAAGAAAGATCCTCGACTGTTGAAGGGAGCTGGAGGGTCGGAATCTCCTCTAATCCTCCTGTATTGCAGAGTACCTGTAAGTTCAGTTTATAGATTTGTTAGATTGACCATGACTAGCCTTTTCTGAATTTTCACGGATTTTTTCAATGACTATTTTCACCTGTGTCGGCGATAGACAAATGCATTCCGCAGGACAGTTTGCGACACTCGACGGTGTCGATTGCTCCTGTTCCAAAGTTGGCGGAAAATTGAGCACCGCCAGAAACAGCAAAAAGCGCATAAGAATCTGGAGGATTATGATAGAAAACTGTGTAAGTAAAGAGTAGAGAATGGCAAGTGGAATGGAAAGCGTTGAATATCAGGATGAATATTTAATGCAGTAGGTCGTATAATCGTGATAAGAGATTTTCAGTAATAATTGAACGTATAAAAAAATAGTTTAATAATACGTAGAAGCATGCGAGGAATATACCTGCGCGCTGCAATCCATTAATTCCGATTTCGTCGATGCCGCGCATGCCGTAACATCGAGGGTTCGAAGTTATAGCGATATGATGTTATATTTGGGAATGAATTACCCTTCGAGAAGGTGTATATAACGCGTCGAGGCGGTATAAGGATTTAGCGAATTTTTGTTGGCTATTGTCGAGACTTTGAATATGAGATACTTAATTTATTGATGAAATTAATTCGCTTTTGTATATCGCCGCGTTTAATGATCTTCAGCCGCGCCTATACAACCCCGGCTGTATGTACTACATCGGTTCTGGGTTTATTTCGCTCTTTACTTGCTGCGACGTCGTTGTGCGCAAACTCATAATTATTCGCCCTTGTGCGTTCATGGGGTGATATATTATCAAATGATACCTGCTTGAATCGGGGAATTAACTTATATTATTGCTATGTACACAATTGATGTATATGTTGGAATTGACGAACGATGTTAGATAGCAATCTGTCAGCATAAGAAGATGCGGATATTTCATATTATTTTTACAATCTCAATCATGTGTTGCTGTCGTTTTGTTCATTTTATAACCCTATAAATTTTTAAACTGTATTTTATTACTTGAGCATCGAGAGAATATCGATATTATAAGATCTAAAAATACTGTCAGGCATATGTATAACGTGTGATATAACACGAGGCTGCAGTATACATGATGCCTTGCTGCAGTATAAGCTGCGGGGATTTGGGGAAATGGCAATAAATTATTTCATCCTATACAATAAACAGTATTTATACGTATTATTTTCCAATCTCTAACCTGTAAGTATAATGGGAATACTGTTAAATATTATACAAAATATACACAGGTATACATTTCTTTGTTTTATTTCTGTAAAATTATTGCATCGTTCATAAATACGAATAACATCGTAATATATATTATGTTGATTGAATAGGCATTGATTTTTTCTCCTCTCCCTTTTTTCCACATCGATTCGCTTTTATAATAATAAATTTAATTGCGCATTATCTGTCTATGTGTAGTACAATATGTATAGATACAGGTTTATGTATGTATGTAAGAAGAAGCGCAGGATGGGTATATCAAGACGCAATAATCATGACCTTTATTGATATAAAATGTATGTATATCGAGCAAATGCGGCTTGTAATATGCTGATGTTCAGCTTAAATAATATTTGAATTTATCGACCGTAGTTTGTTCTAACGTTACCGACTCTGCATCGTGGAGCTGGTATTTACTCTTGGTGGGTATTGCCTACTCCATGTTTTTGCGCATCGGAAAGAACGTCTTGAATCCAACCAATGATTGAACAGAGTTAAATAATCCTGCCAATCAGACGAAAGAACAAGGTGATACCCGGAGTGTTATGTGCGCGTTCAATAATGGTGGTTGTAGAATCGTTGGTAGTATATACGAAAAGTCGAAAAGTTGATTGTATTAAAAATTAAAATCCAAAATGGCAGTGGTGGGCATTTGGAAATGTGTGAAAGGTGTGATATAAATATGCAAAACCTTCAAATACAAGGTTCGTAGTATACAAAATAAGTTCAATTCTTACAACCCGTGAATCGGTGAATCTTATATGATATAAAATACCAACGCGAGAATCTCCATTACCCGTTACCACAATCAAAAAGGAAAAATCTTATTCTAAACCCGATCCGCATTGTAATAACTATATCAAAGAAAGAAGAAAAAAAAAAAAAAGAAATTATCTCATTACCGCATTTGTTTACGATAAAATCACACGCTCTTTAAAAAAAAAATCCCAAATATATTACGAAGAAGAAGAAAAAAAAAAAGAAAAGGAAAAATAATTATAGTGTCGTAGTGTTTCGATTCGCAATAAATAATATAAATAAATCAAACACATAATGTAGCAAGAAAAGGCAGGAAAAAAAAAGCAAAAAGAAACACAATTTCATTTTTTTCTTCTTTTCCTGTAATTTCAGGTGCCCTCAGTTATTAACTCGCAACGATAGCAAGCTAATACCAGGCCTATTCTACACGATATTTAATTAATTGACGAAAAAACATAAAAAAGAAAAAAAAAAAAAAACGAAAGAAAAAAAAATTTTTTAAAAAAAGAAAAGACGAAAAATTAACAGAAATAAAGAAATAGTAAGAGAAAAAAGAAAAAATTACGAAAATAAAAGTAGAAAACCTCCCATGGCTTCCTCCGCTATCGCTGTTCCCTCGGGAGCAGCGACTACTTCGCTTCCAAATTCGGGAGGTAATCTTGCCAGCGAAGAAACGGACGGAGGCGATATGTTCGGTGATAGAAACGGGGACGCTTTAGAAGAAATGACCTGCGGTACGGATGACTCTAGAGATCAAGAATGCACACTTTGCGATAGCAAGTTATGCTCGCCTAGAGTCCTGGGCTGCCTACATGTATTCTGCGAAGCTTGTTTGGACAAGATGTTGATGGACGAAGGAGGAGACTCTAAGATTGGGTCCGTCCTCGTTTGTCCGTTATGTAAACAGGAGACTAGAGTCGGACCGAAGGGAGCCGGTTCTCTGATATGCGATTATGTGCTAACCAACATATTGGACATGTCTGCGATCGAGAATATGGCTGTACTTTGTACGTCGTGTAAAACGAAGGAAAGCGCGGTTGCCAGATGCTCGGATTGCGCCAATTTCCTTTGCCCAAATTGTAATACTGCTCATCAGTTTATGAGGTGCTTTGAAAGCCACAAGGTCATCGCTTTCGAAGAACTCAAACAGTCCAACGAAGCTATACCTATCCACAAACCAATATTCTGCGAGTCTCATCCTGCTGAAAATATGAAATTTTATTGCTACTCGTGCCAGGTAATCAATTTCTTTATCATTTACAGAAAACTTTTTTTTCAAGCTGTATATTGACCTTCGCGATTCCCATTTTATGTTCGAAACGATCAAACTGCAGAAAATCCAGGCTTGAAGATCAATAACGCAACCTCTCCCCTTTAGTTGATTAAACCTCATTCCAATTCATGATATCATCAAGATTGTTACCATTATTTTTATTATTTGATAAAAACGTGGTCTAAAACATATCTAGCGTACCTTGTTTTCCTTATTTTTCTCTGAATATCTTATCAGGATGAATAAACTACCTAGAAAATAAAAATGGCCCTGAATTTATGCAGAGTTTAGTTAGGTCTTTCCTTATTTTCAATTTCTTATTCTTATCTCTGATCCCCCGTCTCTCAATGAGTTGAGATTTATCTCAGCCTCGATTACTGTGTTTTGTGTATTTGTTGATTTCCAGAATGAGACAGATAACGAATGAAAACAAAATTTCATTACAAAAGACATTGTATGTAATTGAATACACTTATCAGTTTCATATTATTTATGACCTAAACTTCAATACATGTATTATAAAATTGATATTCTCTAATCTCTGTAGACAATGTAGCATTAAGACTACAGGCTCTGATCCCAACATTCCCTGCTGTTTTTAATACGTTGAATTTTTACAAACTTATTCATGGCTTTTAGCTAAATTATATAATTTCTTTTTCTGATTTAATAGAATGCCTGTAATAGAAAACTCTACAGCCTCTTTAGAAACGAAAGTTCTTTTTGTAGAAAAGTAGAATACTTTTCATCAATATATGAAATGCTCAGTTTTTTTGTTTTTTTTCTTGTCGCGAGAGACAAAAATGAATAAATTTTGACTTCTAGGAGCCGATATGTAACGAGTGCTTGCTGGTCGAGCACAAGGCTCCTGAGCATCAGTACGAACGAATAACAGATGCAGAGCCACGCCAGAAAGAGGAACTTCGTAACTTGATGACTGAAAGCAAATCGAGAATTGCAGAATGCGATCAGGCCTCGTCTCAGTTGGACAACGCGCTCAGTGAGCTGCAAGCTCAGCACGACCAGGCCAAAGATTTGATTAACGAGACTTTTCAAAGTTACAAAGCAGTCCTTGAAAAATGCCGTGATAACGCTCTAGACAATCTTGAAAAGCTACATTCCGAACGTGAGCTCAAAATAATGGATACTTTCCACAGGTAAAGACCCGGAGCTTATCTCTAGGGAACAGTTCAACTTCAAGACTCGATCGCTCAAGATCCATGCTCGATAATCATTTTTTATTCAATGTTTTCACAGCGTTGAGAAAACCGTCGAAAAAATAGAAGACGCACGCCGTTTTACCTCCAGACTATTAGAACACGGGGATGCCGTTGAGATTTTAGCACTTCGACGAGTAGTCGGTTCACAGCTACTGAGCCTAATCAAAAGTACACCAAAGCCAAACGTCACTTTCTCCATCGAATTCCAAACGGACTTTATTCACTTTGAGAAGACTGTTAAGGTCAGTTAATTCGGCAATTACTTGTAGGAAATTTTCTGTCAAATATTTATTGCCGCCAAAAACATTCATCTGATTTTTTCCACTTTTCAAAAATGATTTTTGCTTATTTATCTTTTGCTTATTTATTTTCCATTCAAACATTTTACTTGAAAAACTTGAGAGAAATTTTGTAGGGAATCAAAAGTTTGTCTTAGCAAATTACTTTTTCTTCTTAGCTGAGTACTTCTTCAATAATGATCCTAAAAGTTCTTTTTCGAGTTGTAATATGCTCTTGAGAAAAAAGTTTACAACATAATCTAACGTTCTTGTGTCTTTTTAATCTTAGGAATCATTTGGTAAATTTCGCACCGAAAGCACGCCGACATCAAAAGCTCAGGAGAAGAGTATGGTGTCTGTCCAACAGATATCCCACAACTCAATGGGCTGTCCGAGTTCAATAACAACAAGTTCCCCAATATCGCTTCCCGCCTCAATGCAGTCGTCCTTTGAAGGTGAACCCTCGTTCGTTATCCCCCCGACATCCAGTCCTCAAAATGTCCCGCCTCCACCACCTCCCGTTTCTCTACCCCCAGGTCCAATTCACGGTTTTACCAGTATCCAGGAGTACAATCTTCAACAACTGGCCAGTTTAGCTGAAAAGGCTGAAATGGCTGGCGATAACGGCGGCGTAGGCCCCAGCTCAAATCCAAGCCCTACTCCGTCCTTTACACTGGCTGAATTGTTCGCTGGGGATCTTAGCTCGAGTAGTCATGCCATTAACAATCTACAGGCTCTGGCTAAGCTTGGAAACACGCTCGGTAATCAAGGTGTGAAAACATGACGTTTATCTTGAATTACAAATCATTTATAATCTTGGATCTAGATATCAGACAAAAACCATTTCAATGAATAAAGAAATCACATCTTTTTTTCTTTTTCATTCACTTCGCACAGATCTGAGTAACGCAGCTCTTAACGGAGGTGGTAGTCTAGTTTTGGGCCGCGGACAGTCTCCTGGTTTAGTCGACAATCCTAGTCTAGGATCTTTGACTGCAAACAGTATTTTAAACGGAGGATTTCAGTCTCTGTCTTCATCAACGTCGCCGATACTCTCGCAGGCAACGGGTAAGCAGATTGATACAAGTTCGGTAATTGAATACATAAATGGTCATAATCTGGTGTAGATCTATTTCATCTATTTCGGATCCGTATGCCGGCTAGAATATTCAAATAAAGGGATAAACCTTCTTTCAAATGAAACCCCTCCCCAATTTTGCCAAACTTGCATTTCAGATGATCTCATAGGAGACACAATGCACAACATCCCTGTAGTCGTTGGTGGCACAGTGGGTAGTGTGGGCGGTAATGGTAGTGGGAATTATGCTCACCCACGATCCAGCAACCCGAAGCTTACCCCTATGCAGATAAGATGTAAATTCGGTCAGCTAGGGCCGAGCAAAGGTCAATTCAATTCTCCCCATGGGTTTTGCCTGGGGACCGACGAGGACATAATAGTTGCTGACACAAACAACCACAGAATTCAGGTACTTAAATTTGAGGCAAAAATCAATGAAAATACCGAATACCTAATCTTGGTTCTTGGGGCTTTAAAGGTTTTCGAGAAGACTGGTACCTTCAAATTTCAATTCGGTATACCCGGCAAGGAGGAAGGCCAGCTATGGTATCCCAGAAAAGTAGCCGTTATGAGAAACAGCGGAAAGTTTGTAGTCTGCGATCGGGGCAACGAGCGTTCCCGGATGCAAATATTCACCAAAAATGGTCACTTTATCAAAAAAATAGCCATTCGTTATATCGACATTGTCGCTGGCCTCGCAGTCACAAGCCAGGGTCATATCGTGGCAGTGGACAGCGTCTCACCTACCGTTTTCGTCATCAGTGACACTGGAGATCTTCTCCGGTGGTTTGACTGCAGCGATTATATGAGAGAACCTAGCGATATTGCTATTAGTGGTGAGTTTTTCCTCCCACCTTGGACTGTTTTGAAAGTAAAAAAACTGAAACTGATCGGAGATGGTATTTTTTAAAGGCAAGGAATACTTCGTCTGTGACTTCAAGGGACACTGCGTTGTTGTTTTCAACGAAGACGGTCAATTCCTGCGCCGTATTGGCTGTGAGAATATAACGAACTTTCCAAACGGAATAGACATCAGCGATGCCGGAGATGTGTTGATCGGTGACTCGCACGGGAATCGTTTTCACGTCGCTGTATTCTCCAGGGACGGCTCTCTGATCTCTGAATTTGAGTGCCCGTACGTTAAGGTAAGATAATTGATCTTGTTTCATTGTTTATTAAGGAAATTTGAATGGGAGGTAAATTTGAAGAGGAATAAGAGAAATAAATTGGCGAATGAATGACCGTGTTTCAGGTCTCGCGTTGTTGCGGACTGAAAATAACGTCCGAAGGATACATAGTGACATTGGCTAAAAACAACCACCACGTACTCGTCCTGAACACATTATACATATTATGAGGCGTGGTAAGAAGAAAACTAATAACTTAGCTTCCTCCTGCAAGCGGAACCTTTTGGAACTGCTTTGCTTGCAACGAAAGACACGAGACATGGCATGCCAGCCCAAGGCAATTACATAGCCAAGTTGACTTTCGGGCCTATCAAAGCAATAGTTAAATGCAGCAGCATGCAGCTTTAATAGTTATTATAAAGAAAACAACACACGATTGAATGATATGCGTCAGATTTTTTTCAATCAAATTAAAAACACAATCCCATGCAGAAATATTGATAAAACCGAAAATAGAGGGAAAGTTAATTATTAGATGAAACACATACACACATCTCTGACCAAACAGTATAAAAAAAATTTCAAAAAAAAAAAAAAAAATAGAAACTAGCCACCGAATGAAACGAAAAAATACAAAAATACAAAAAATACAAACAGAAAAAAAAAAAAAAATAGAAAATTGGGTAAAACCGTTGAATTAAGAGAGCTAAGAAGTTGTTTCAAGCATAAGTGGTATTGTTGTTCGAGGCAGAAAAGCAATTATTATGGCCTTCAGTATTTTAGGTACATTCTCGTTAATCAAACTAATCTAGTCTGGGGCGAAAGACTAAGGTCGATCCTACCCGCTGATATCCGATCACTTTTAGCGAAGAAGAGTTGTTACTCTGACTTGCGATGGTTGTTGAATTGATTCGGCGCGATATAAGGAAACTAGCGTCGGGCTTTTAGAGATGTAACGTTTATTTGTCGTAAAACGTATTTTGAGATGAATGGAGTAGGACCGTTTTTTTTTTTTTTCATTTTTTTTTATATATATATATACATACATACGACTCCTGAAAATCTTTCTCTTCGTTATATGATCAATTAAAATGTTGCATGCTGCGAGAGGTAGCTGTTAGGTACTTCCTGCTCTTTACCCTTCATATCGTATTTAAAGAAAAGAAAAAGAAAAAAAAAAGAATAATAATATAAAGAAAGATAATGAAACTGAGAGAAGCGTACACGTTATATTACTACAGCAGTCACCCAAACCAAGTGAACGCTATGTTCCTAAACTATTTCTGCTTGTTTCATTTATTAAAGTATAGATGAATAAAAAAAAAAATAAAAATAAAAAAAAGCAAAGAAAACAAAAAGAAATGAAAATAAATATAACGGCATGTTGAAAATCAAACATTTAGCTAAACGTTTAATTAAACGCAAAACTTACAAAGCACTACTATACTATACGAACGTAAAACGAAATGATAAATAATATAAGAATTGCCATTTTAAAATTCAAAGTTGTTTTTAGCTCCGATATTCGCGTTGTTAAATTAAAATAAAATAAAATAAAATAAAATAAAATAAAATAAAAAGTTAAATAAAATAAAATAAAGTAAAATAAAGTTAAATTAAATTAGACGAGACACGTAATGGTTACAATATTTACTCAGGATGCTTTATTATGGTCCATCGTATAAATATATTATATACGAGAGTGTGAATTATTGGTTCGTGGTGCTAGTGTCCAATATCCATACCTTGTAAATGTATTTGTTATGAAATTGCAAAAAAAAAAGAAGAAAAAAAAAAAAAAAAACAGAGTTACTCATCTCTTTCATTTTACAATGGAGAGAAGTAATCGGAATAGTTCAATATATAAAATTCTTAGGTGAATATTAAAACTAGTATCAATAGGGGGACGATACTTTATCTTATGTAAAATAGCGTACAGTTTGCTAAACAACTTCTATTTATGTAAATACTATAACGACACGATTCATGAAAAAACTGATAATCCATACGAGAAAAGAAAAAAGACAGAAGGGGTGGGAAAGAAAGAGAATAAAACAAGAAAAGAAATGAAAATAATGGAAAATAAAGAATAATAATAATAAAATACACACAAAAACACATACCTATATAGAAACACACATATTTTTTAGGGTTGTTTACATAACCAGCCTTAAGATTTGATTGAACTAAAAATATTGCAAAGTACACAAGCTAAAAGGAAAAAAAAGAAAAAGAAAAAAAAAAAAAAACATGCATCGTCAGGTAAATTTGGCAGTTCTTCGTTACTGTGTTACCTTATTAATAATTATACAAAAAGAAAAAACGAAAAAAAAAAAAAAAAATAGGATGAATACATTTTTCTCTTGCCATACCAAATGCTAGGGGGTAGCACAGCCGCGTATTAATAGTTTATATTCAAAACAGCTTTACTAGTTTTTATCTCTTACACACATATTGATTGTGAGTACATACATGATTCATCATCAAGCGCAGAGTAACTGAATTTTAGTATTATAAATAACGAAATTTGTTTTTTTTTTTTTATTTTTATTTTATTATTATGATTATTAATAACATGAATTAATTAACAATCGAAGCAGTGTCATATACGTGTAGGGAGAGTTAGTTGAAATAGAGAAAAAGATAGTAGACCGGTTGTAATTTTTTGCGTAAATCGTCAGCGTATTTCTGAAAAAGAAAAAAAAGAAAAAAAAAAAAACTTTAGTTGCGTTGGATTGCGTTTATTGTTGCGTTTAGTTGATTTAAGAAGCCTATTTATAACTTGAGGTGAAAGAAAACCAAAACCAAAACCAGTCACATCCACCAATCGTCTGGTAATATGGTTAATTTTCTTTTCTTTTATTTTTCTTTTCATTTTCTTTTATTTTATTTTATTTACTATAGGGTGTTTAATTTTTAATATTACGTGATTGAAAAAAAGAAAAAAGAAACAAAAACAAAAACAAAAAAAAAAGAAAGAAATAATTAATCCTGAAAATATAAATAAATAGTCATGGTTTAGCAGAGTTATATAAAATAATGCCTGTGATAATAGTATCGTCAGGATAAGTTGTGTCCTTAAGAGTCTCTGATGTTGTTGCTAGGTAAATATAATTAGAGATGTACTGAAAAAACTAGTGAACGCTGGTGTGTTCGCCTCGTGGAGGTGTGTTCACATATAAAATGCACAACGACACCGACGCGGCACCACCAACTGCCTCTATATTACGGTACACTATAAAGAAAAAGAAAAAAAAGAAAAAAAAGAAAAAAAAAAAAACGAAAAACGAAAAAGTAAAAGGAAAAAGATTTAAAAGAGAGAGAGAGAGAGAGGAAAGGAAAAAAAATGAAAAAAAAAAATAATAATAATAATATATAGGTATATAACGAAAACGAAAACGAAAAAGAAAAAGGGAAAAAAAAAAAAGAAATATGATAATTCAAGATAAAAGAGGAATATGTTGCAAATTTTTTTTGCCATTCATATTATAAAACTCATAGGCGTGTGACGATAATGGATAAACGACCATTAGCGGTGGGAGAAAAGAAAAAGAAGAAAAAGTAAAAAAAAAAAAAAAAAAGGGGGGGTCTTTTACCTCACAAAATTATAATATTACGCTCACCTTATATATACTTGAATATTTTAGTATAGATTTACTCTATTTACATATTTTTATCTGTGGAAGACTACTTGGCTAATTTTAGGCCACTGTTGAAATTCACCCCTTATTTGCCTTGATGTTTGAATTACAATAATAATAATAATAATATTTAAAAATGAGGATTAATTGTTACGTAAATGGTAATTGTGATAGATTTTTTGATGATTTTTACAATCTCAAAAGTCTTATTATCCTAATATGTATAGAGTTATATAGAGTCACTCTCTACGTAATAGATATACTCTGCTTACACTGTTAAACTAATATTAAAATTTGACCTTACTAAACATATTAACAGTTTGACCACTGTCGATATAATACACAATTATCATATTTCGGGCTTAGAAGAGAAAAAAAAAATTAATGAAAGAAAAAAGAATAGAAAATCGGGTCAACCAATGGCCAATATTTATTATTATCATTAAAAACCACAAACAGCTACAAATCACACATCTATTACCTTTGCTTACTTTCAGTGATTCACACACATACTTATTAATATCTAAACAATTCAATTCAATTCAATAGTCAAATAGTAATTAAATAGTAGGGGTAAATAATCTACAGGCACCATTTTCAAACCTTCCGATAATTCCAATCTATATTTATCATTTATTTCTTTGTTTTGTATGTTTTTGTTTTGTATTATTTTTTTTTTTTTTGTTTTTATTTTTCCAACTTCTTATAGTAGTATACAGAGAAATTTATCTTGCAACATTAATCAACGATACATATATATAGGCAAATTCTAAAATTAAACAATTCCCTAGACAAGCTGGCACCAGGGAGTTGTAGAATTTCAGAATTTTCTTTTCACGTTAGACAACTCAGTGACCGCGATAGCAGGGAGAATTAATTCATTTTATAAAACTGCTATTCTTCAAGCGTTAACGATCTGATTATTCTTATCGATATAATAAACGGAATATTATTATTGAATATATATATAAAATATAAAGATGAGCCTATACGAAGATAGTTGCTCCATAATAATAATAATAAGAAGAAGAAGAAGGCAAAGACGCAAGTTCCTCATTTATAATATCGCAATGTTTTTTTTTATTTTATTTTATTTTTTTTTTATTATTATTGAATATATTCCTTTATGATATTTCCTGAATTATTTGACAAACATCAAACAGCAGGCACTCGCATACATAATAATATTAATGGTAGGACTAGTAACGATTCAATATATAAGCGACTACTTCAAGCCTACGGTTAATATCATAGTCTTCCTAGAATCCTAATACAATATTCATGACTTTGCTATAGTTGTTAGGGCATGGCCAATTATTGAAGTAAAGTGAAAAAAATGAATATGTGAAAACACTCGGCTGGTCACAAATGACTGGAACTAATGGGGCGGCAGGGAATTTGTTAAAATTCCTCAACGTTGATGTTGACTATTATAAAAAAAAAATATAAGAAAAACAAAGCCCCCTATTCTAACTGCTCTATGCCTTTTTAGCAAACATGGCTTATACATTATTTGGGAGAATCTTTTTTTTTTTTTTCTTTCTTCAAGAAGAATTGAACTTATATTTATACAAAAAAAAAGTTTATGAACACAAAAAAGAAAGAAAGAAAGAAAGAAAAACATAGAAAAATTAAGAAAAGAAAAACAATTCGATAGTTCGTCATATTATACATAAATATGTATTCTTCATTATTTTTGTAACGATATTTTTATTCCTTATAGTCATTCGTATATTATACACATTGTATTTAATATGATTAATTATTATTATTATTTTTTTTTATCTTTACGTCAAGCATTATGTGTTCTATTGGCTGTTTACGACGCGCTGTTAAAAACTTAACAGCGTACTTATTTCAATACATATTATATAGGTATGCTAGAAGGGTCGCCTCTCTACCAAATTTTCTGCTTGAGGCAAATTACATTACGATTTATATGTAGGCCTGATATTTTGCTTTATTACATTTTATTTACGTGACTATTAATATTGTTAGAATTTAACTACTTCCACAAATTTGTATTTATATTATTTATACTATTATTAACTATTATTACTATTATTATTATTATTATTATCATCGTCATTCGTTTCAATTATTTTATGTTCTATAGGTATATATATATATATTTGTGGTTGCGTTGATTGAGAGAAAAAGAGAAAACAAAAAAATGCTGAAAAAAAAAAAAAACAAAGATGAAAAGAAGCGAAAAAAAAAAACACATTAATTACTACATATTTATTTTACGTTCGTTGCGATCCGGTTTTCTACCGTTAACTGAAGTTTATTATTTAGACAAATTATTCTTTTATTTTACTCTATTTTATTATTACTATTATTATTATTAATATTACGATGATGATTTTTGTTGTTTTTTTTTCTTCTTTCAAATACTCAAAAAAAAAAAAAAAAAAATATTAAAAAAATGAGATGCTACAAAGCCACAGAGTTATTTTGGCTTGTAACATTACTTCATATTATACATACAAATAATACGTTAGTTTGCATAGTATTTAGAGATAAAAAAAAAAAAAAAAAAAAAACTAAGATATCTATATTATACTTTGCATCTTTTATCAACTGCATTCCACAAACACATCATATACAAAATACTAAATCTTTATTTCACGCAAAAGGAAAGAAAAAAAAAAAATGATAATAATAAGTATACACACACCACACATACAAACATATATATATATATAGCCGAAAGAGTCAGCAAATACTGATAAAATTAAGTACTGCTTTTCCGTAGCTTCATGAAACATCGTTTCACCATCCCGAGACTTTGTTCATTTCTTTCTTCTATACTTTTACTAGATAATTTCTCGCTTACTTATTTCTTTACTCCTTTTTTTTTGCTGTTTTTTTCCCCTTCCCCTTTTTAGTTGTTTTATCAATTTCTTTTTTCCTCGGTCTTTCTCTTTTACCCTCTTTTTCCCTTTTCTATAGTTCGCTCGCTCGCTCTTTTTATCTAATATAAAAGTAATTAAATTCTTTATAGTGCCAAACGAGAATACTATTTATATATATACACATAAGTATTGCTTATGATTTATTTTTATTATTTAGACTTTTGAATTTTGTGCCGTGTGAAAGAGTATCGAGGTAATTAGAGTAAGGAAAAATGATGAGAAGAAAAAAAAAGAAAAAAAAAAAAAAGAAATTACGATTAAATCCTTGATTAGTCAGTTAAAGTACAAATATTTAATGTATTCTATTGTTAGATAATAAGTAATGAGAGTTGCATCAGGCGTAATATGAGTGTTACTTTGTTCCATTCCTCAATAGCACTAGCTTTATTTATTTGCATTAGTTACTTGTTGTAATACTTAAAAGCAAAGTAAGGAAAAAAAAATTGCAGGCTGAGAGAGGGTAAAAAAAAATAAATAAAAAAATAAATAAAATAAATAAATAGATAAGAAAAAGGTCATGCAATCGCCCTGTAGATTAAAATAATATAATCGATTTCTTTTTTATACCTAATTATTATACATCCCCTTTAAAATGGAGGAGGTACACTTTGTTTACATATCAAATTGACCACCAAAAAAAAAAAAAACGACACAGTTGCATTCCATTGGTGTGCTTAATTGGGTCTATCAGGGTTCGACGATATGCATACCTTTAAAAAAAAAGATTCCGTGATCTCTGTGTGTTCCCACTGATAATTTGTATATTGTGATTTTTAAAACAAAACAAATAATATAATATTTGGCAAATTATAAGCTGATTATTGAGAAAGAAAGAAAGAAAAAAAAAAAAGAAGAAGAAATTAATGGTATATAATATATCAGTAATATCTGTGCTGTTAAATATTTCCAAAGATTAAAATTATTTCTTTATACTGTTATATAGTATTTTTTTTTTTCCTTTTTTTTTTTCTTTTACCTGTTACGTATCTCTAATTGATAAACTTTACGTTATAGTACACAGTGCCATCCATTTTTCTATCATCCTTATTATCTCTATTTCTCTGTCACTTGGAATTTAAGCGTAACATTTGCGATAACACATTCGCATACTATACGTATCTTGTATACCCACGTATAATAACCGACAGTGTTAGAGCGTAACGTAAATTACTATCAAAAAGAGGCACGTAATTAAGTAGCGTCAATGCAAAAAATTTTATTCGAAATATAAACAATCTAATAAAAAAAAAAAGTTTTATTAACTTGACATATACTACTATACTATTACTTACTATCACTACTATTACTACTACTACTACTACTACTACTACTACTACTACTACTACTACTATTACTATTACTACAATTATTAATACTACTATTTTGTGCTGTCTAGTATTGCCGCTACTTGCATAAATTTCATTTTTGTGACTTAAAAATTGATACAAAAAAGAGAGAGAAAGAGAGAGAAAAAATAATCATAATAACAGTGATAGAAAATCTTTCGATTAGGTACACTCGTTTGTAAGCCATGTTTTCCTAGAAGAACTTCCATTGGTAAAAACAAGGAAAAAAAAAAGAAAAAAAAAACGAAAAAAAATGATTTTCTTATTTTAGTGACGACTAAAAACTAACTAAATATTTCATAAATCGTTAAATATCGAAAGAATAATAAATTTTCACTGAAAACGATTCTCAAAACTATCAAAAATGAATAACTATCCCGGTATAATACAGATCGTCAAGTTATCAAACTAATGAAAAACAAAAACCCGTATGAGAATAGTACAATTGATGAAAATAATAAAGAAGAAGAAAAAGAAGAAGACGAATGAAGGAAGAAGATAAATGAATAAACAAACAAACAAATAAATAAATAGTTAAATAAAGAGGTAAATTGTAATGCAATATCGAAAGCGTATATATGAATATATTTTTTATATGCTAATGGGATGTCGAGGAACATGGTCTCAGGTCTATGATGTTAAAACGTATTATTCGAAAGCTTGTTAAGACCATATTATACAGACGGTCGCGGTCTAAGGCTGTCTATAAACATCTGATCCCATAAACTACTCAGCCTTCATACTGAATACCTTGTCACTAAAGAAAAGAAAGAAAAAGAAAAAAAAAAAATTTAATAATAATGATAATCATTTAATTTTCGAAAAGTATTTTATTTTATTTCGATTAAATAATATATATTATATGTTTTAAGTCGGTTACTCTTACTTTTTATTTTACACAATATATATAGGAGATACGCTATAGTTTCTTGTTCTTTCGGTTTACATCATTATTATTATTATTACTATTATTACTATTATTATTATTACAATTATCATTATTAATATTATTATAAATTTATGTTTTTTTTTTCCCTTTTTTTTTTTTATTCTTCCAAAGTTTGTTAAGGCTAGTCCGTAATTATCTGAAACAGGGGTCTCGTTTATTGTTTTGAGGCAAATCAGCTTTTTTCTACCTTGTACCTACAAAATTTTAGTTTCATTTTTATATGAAATATTAAAATTTATTGTATTATAATACGTATACACATCTATATACACTTTTACAAAAAAAAAAACAAAAAAAAAAAAATTACAATTAAATACAATTAAATAGATAAAATTAAAATAAGGAAAAATAAATATAATATTTTAATCTACAATACCGTATTATTACATAAAGTAAAGGTATAAATGAAAAATTAAAGTTATTATAAAACAAAGAAAAGAAAAAGGAAAAAAAAAAAGAAAGAAAAAAATCAATATAAATATGGAACATTTGCTACTTGTATATAATATGGTCAAATGTATTGTAAACATTTTATTTTATTTTTTTCTTCTTTTTGAAAATATTTTAATATAGGTATGGGGAAAAATGTGTTAGCCTTAAAGAAAAACCATTTCTTTGTGTTGACAGTAATATGTTGTACCCGTTTTTTCATCATATCAACTCGATTAGACATTTAACTGCCAATTTATACAAAAGAAAAAAAAAACTATTCCTATATTAATATATTGTCAAATTATAATGTTGTATCAACTACGCAGTTCTATATAACTATGTAGGGACATACATTTTTGTGTGTGTGTGTGCAGATAGGCTGCAATGCAATAATAAATATTGTGATGCTCACAAAAAGCACATAACACAATTTACAAAGAAAATAAAAATAAAAAACGAAAAAAAAAAATAATAAAAATGAAAACGAAAAAAAATTGTAATGTTTAACATTTCATGTGATTTTCGAAACTGTTATATTTTTTATTTCCTGCCAATTGTTTAATTTGTAACGTTGTTCTTTGTTCATTTTCAATAAAGTATAAGCAAACCAAATATGTAGCTTATTCTCGATTTATTTTCATCCATAGATCTAAGATTGTTATTTCAAACCTAACATACATATATGTATAAGTATAAGGAACCGAAAGGAAACTAATAATCTAAGTCATCGATACTTTGGCTTTATTTTATTTAACAATAAAACACACTTGACGAGGCATATACATAATAAATAATTCAGATTCAACAACTTTTACATTTAGCTTATACTTTAAAATAAGTAAAATGAAATTTCCAATAGATATTACCACTCGCAGTTTGCCCATTAGTTCTAAAACAACGATCAATACTAAATACTAACCAGATTACAGATAACATAAATAGATAAGTAATTTTCAATATGTTCTTTTCATTCTGCTGTAAATGCAAATTTATGTAAAAAAAAAAAAGAGTATAACAATAATAATGATAATAAATAAAATGGGAAGAGCCAAGAAATACTCTCTTCATAAAATAATCGTAGAAGAAAAATATTTTTTAAACTGATTATATCATGGGACATTTAAAATCTTATATCATTATTATTCATTTTGAATCTGACTGTAACTCCAAGACATGTTCTATCGGCTTTGGCCTTCCATCCTCTCCGATACGACAAGGCTGCACGATTCCTTCCCTGAGAAAATAAACGAGTAATTTGAGTCTTACTTCAAGCAACAATTCATTCATTCACGTAACATAACATCATAATAATCAATTGATTCATGCCTCGTCAGTTTATCCATTAGTTGAGCAAGCTGTAAAGCCTCGAACTCTTTCCGTTCCTCTGTCATTCCTTCCATAGGATTTGGCTTTGGACTTTCGTAACAGCCAGTTATTGGATTTATTCTATGAACAGAATGAACATATCAGGTAATCAAGGGACTAGGAAGTCCTTCGGAAGGTCAATCACTGCCAGATTTTAATCGAGCTACACTTACTGCTCCCTATATTTTATATATTCGTCAGTGTCGCTGTCTTCCGACTCAGATGAATAATTAGTATCCGATTGACGACCGCCGAGAAGTCCTTTGTTGGCAAACATTCCTGCCGCATTTCCGTACCCAGTGTATTTCACCATCCTACCAACTAGCGAAAATAAAAGATAAGTTGGTTTCAGAAAATTTTTGTCCATTTCTCTAAAGCACTTAAAGCCTGTTTTCAATTACCATTTTCTTTGCAGAGTATAAAAATGAGCTCGGCAACCAAGTCTCTCAGGCCTGTATGTGGGCTAGTTAACTGCTTACACATCTTGGCTCTAATAGTAGTTCCCTCTTCGGGTCGTTTCATCACATCTTTCAAAGGCGGAAGTATCTGAAAACCAAAAACAAACAAATATGAATTGCTGAGTCTCAGAAGGCAAGATTTAAATTCCATCAATGTTTCCCCTTCCAACAAAAAGGGTGAATCGAAACCCTCATCGCTTCTAGCAATTTATCCCAACAATCCTATACCTGTAATCGAATGTATTTGCGAGCGAGTCTCTGGGCCTTTGAAATTCGGATCAAAACGGTTAATATTGGTGATATATTCTCCGCCAGATCGGTATCGGAGTCTAATCTTTTGTCCAAAAATTTGAGTAGCATAGAAACCGCCCTTGTGTCTATCTTTCTTGCTGATTCATCCGCGTCGACATCCAGAGCCGGAATTAATGCGGCGTAGGAATCTTGCGGGACTACTGTTAACAAGTTAACGATGTGCCTGAAATATGATATAAACAATAATTATCATCAAAAATGATCGTTTGCATTGGATTATCGCAGCAACTTACGATTTTAGTTCTTCCTGACTCGCAACACTCTCTTGAATTAGTAGCTCGAACAAAATGGACACTAAATGCTTGTACTTTTCATGCTCTCCATCTTCCTCTTCGGATTTTATGTACAAATTGAACAAGACCTTTAAGACTTCACAGGAAATATCAGCCTCCTCGTTCTAAGATACAAAAAAATCCCCCAAACGATTAATTGCAGTTAGACAGTCAAAAATTAGCGATACTTCTAATGAAATTTGAGTGTTGATGAAAATATTCCTCCTATACCTTCAGGACGGATTCAGATTGATTATCTTGTTGCTTTGCTACATCGGCGAGTATTTCAGTCAGATATAAGTCGCCTTTGAGCTCAGTTTTGACGATATTTCTACTATTCGTGGACAGAGCAGTTATGAGGAAAAGAAGCCTGATGTGAAAGAGTCTCTCCTCATGAGTGAGTAGATTTCTGTGTTTGCTTATCCGTTGAACAGTCTGCGAGAGACAGGGTGTCTGTATGAGTAAACTTCTGGCCTGCTGACTGTGATATATTAAATTGCAGAGTAATTTCAGAGCTTCGATTCTACCTGGGGAAGGAAAATGGTGAAGAATATTAATTCCTGATAGAAAATTGGTCGCAAATAGACGCTGAGTATTTTTATAATTTGATTATATATATTCAACAGAGCGATACTCACTTGAGGAATGAAAATCAACATTTTCAAGATCCGTTTCTTTCTCCAGGAGAGAAAATTTCAATAATATTGTTATTCTCTCATCTGTGATCAGTTCATTGACGTCAGTTTTGTCTCGACTGTAAAGAAAATAATGAAATCTTAACAATTCTAGAAAATAGCTGAAATTGGCTTGTATTCAAACCTGAGTATTCGAAGAACTCCGAGGGACGCTGTGTGTGCAGATTTCAAATCTTCATTATTTAATATACTGAATAATTCGGTCCAGATTTTAGTGCGCGAGCTATTTTCATTCAGTTCATCAAAACTGGATCTTTTTCCATGCTGCAATCGGAGTTATGAAAATTACAATAATAAGGTAAATCAACAAATTAGGAAATTTGATTTATTATCATATAGGTACGTAGAATTAAATGTCAGTGAAAGGAATAAATTTAAATTTAATGAGACGGGTGTGCAAGGAAGTATTTATTTACAGCCACGCCTCAAAAAGTAAACAAAGATAAATAATTATAATAATTTAGTTCAATTACCTCCGTAATAAATTTCTTCAGGTTATTAGTTATTTCTTCTGTATTTCCACCAAAAGTTTCAAACTTTATCACTTCCATGTTAAAAGATAATAAATGAGTTTGAATCTTCTTTGGAATAACGTAGATTTATCTGTCGGGTGATTGTTAGAAAAATTGTAAATAAAACGAAAAATTATAATTGTTTGGGCTTTCAATCATTTAAAACTCTTCGCTGTGGATTTATTCAGTTAATTTTCGGCTCAAGGAACACTCGCGATTAGCTGTCAAAATTATTATTATGTTTATTTATTCTGCTACTTAACCTCCAATTTCTAAAAGTATAAATTGAATGATATCGGTTCTGATGACACTGCAGCGAACGAAAGCATCGAAAATTCTATTGGCAGATTCCAATCAGAGATTTATCGTGATTGGTGGGATCTATTAGATGAGTTAAATGCCGCGAGAGATGGCATACCGGGTGCCAAATGGTATTGCCATCTCGCGGTCGAATGGACGTACCATTTTTGCAGCAAAATTGATGCACCTTGCCATATGCAACCCGTCTGCCATTTGTGTGATTTCTGATCTGATATTGCATGTAATAAGACGCGCGTGATTTCTGGTCATTTCGATTCGCCCGATTGAAAAAACCACAAGATATGAACATAAATACTCCGGAAAACGCTGGTATGAACATATGTTATATTGAATGCATGAAGATTGGAAAATTCGGATAAATCTCGTAATATTAATATTAAAGGCTCATATTTTAATAGGCGTCTCATTGCACCTTACTCCAACTATTGAATGTGTGACTTTGATAAAAAATAGTTGATTTTTGTTTCAAACCACCCTAATGAATACACTATTTTCGGTTACTCGATATATTTATGCGCGTCCTGTTACGTATCACTCATAACGCTATTCTTGTGCATTATTCTCATGAGTCATGCCGATATACAATATTCTTCTTATCTGCACTTCCGAAAATACGGTCATTTCATTTGTTCGTTTATCGTTGTCTAAATTACTGAGTCAGGCTTTTTTCGATAGGAGCCATAGATTTGTTAAGACTCATTAGACCGAAAGCATTCTAGTGCTACGATAAATATAGAATATCACGAATTTCGGTGATCCTATACATCCTGCCATGAAACTAATCGCGAAAATTATCTTCGTCATTTTCTCTCGTTTTGCATCGTTTCTAGGTATTTGCCTTCTCGATAAGGCCTTCGTTTATTTGACCTATAATACATAATTACTGAAACACTGATTGGCCTTTCACGATCGTAAGGAGACGCCTTCCGCCCCCGAAACAAACTAGGCTTCCTATATAAGACAGCGCGGAAACACCAATTGCTAGTTTTCAAGTTCAGTCCAGTTCAGATCTACATATTGCATTGAGAGATACTTGACTGTGAATTCTCGTCTCATCAGTGAAGCTATAAAGCAATACCGAACCGCAGTTATGCTTCGTTTCATCGTGATCGTTAACGTTCTTTTGGCGGCTGTGCTGGCTGACCCAGTGCCAACGTGCCAGATTCAGGATGAGTTCACCATGTGCTACTTGGAAGGAACTCTAACGGATGTAACGCAACAGGGAGACAATATTGACCTGGATATCCGTAACTTAGGTTTGGTATCAATAAAGCCCGGGGCCTTCAAGAATCTTTCGATAGAAAATCTACTGCTAAACGCTGGAAATGAAATATCAATTCTGCAACCCGCAGCTTTCGCTGGACTGCGGAGGTTAATCAAACTTGTTCTTGAGAACAATTATGTTCAGCTGATCCCGAATTTATTCCAAGAATTACATCAGCTGAAGTATTTGGATATATCTTCAAACAAGATCAACCGCATACCGGATGGGACCTTCAACGAGTTATCGGAATTAGAAAGCCTAAACCTGGGGGAAAATGATATTACTGCAATATATGAGAATACATTTTCTGGACTTTCGCAGTTATCTACTCTTTTGCTACAATCCAACAAAATAACTATCCTTACGTCTCGGTATTTTGCGAACCTTGGGAAACTGAAACGTCTTCATTTGGAGAACAACAATATAACGGAAATATATCTCAACGCCTTCGAAGGTTTAAGTGAGCTCGAGGAATTACATATCGATAGGAACTGCCTAACATCAGTACCAGGAGAGACATTCAAAGGATTGTCTGAACTGCAAGTTCTTTATCTTGTTAACAATAAGATATCTACAATCGATGTTGGTGCTTTTATCGGACTAGGCAGTTTGAAACAGTTATTCCTATATGGTAACATGATTTCTGATATTAAACTCGGTTTATTCGAAGAACTCTCATCGTTGGAATATCTTGACCTGTCTTATAATAATATCGACAATTTACCAAATGGGACTTTCGACGGGCTGTCGAAATTGCAATGGTTAGACCTGACGGTAAATAATTTACACGCAATATGTCCGAATACATTTTCAGGACTTTCTCACTTGTCCGAACTCTGGCTAGAATTCAATAAAATAACCAGTCTTGCGTCTCAATCATTTAAAAATCTTGGAGAGTTAAAAAATCTTTATTTGATGAACAATAATATAACGGAAATGGATGCCAATGCTTTCGAAGGCTTGGGTAAGCTGAAACAATTACGCATCGATAGCAACGGCCTCACATCTGTAGGACGAGAGACATTTAAGGGATTGTCTAAACTGCAGAGTCTCTATCTTAATGATAACAAGATTTTGACAATCGATATTGGTGCTTTTATCGGACTAACTGATTTGGAATACCTATTCCTTGGAACTAATGAAATTTCTGACATCAAAAACGGCATATTAGATGGACTTCAGTCGTTGCAACAGCTTGACTTGTCTCGTAACAAGATCGAATATTTATCAAATGGAACTTTCAACGGGCTGTCGGAATTGCAAAGCTTAGACCTAGAGGAAAATAATCTAACTGCAATAAATCTGGATACGTTTTCAGGACTGTCGCAATTGACTGGACTACGGCTAGGATTCAATAAAATAGCTAGTCTTGCTTCTCAGTCTTTCGCAACAGTTCCGAATTTACTGTACCTTTACTTGAACGACAACAATATAGGGGGACTGAATTCTAACGTTTTCGAAGGCTTGGGCAAGCTTCAACTATTAAACATTCTCAGAAATCATCTAACATCACTGACAGGGGGAATTTTCAGAGGATTGTCCGAACTTGAGCAGCTACGTCTTGGTGACAATAAGATTACCACAATCCATGCAGGTAGTTTTATCGGACTGAGTGTTTTGCGCGAGTTAAACATCGAGGATAACAAAATTTTTGACATCGAAGTCGGTGCATTTGAAGGACTCTCGTCGTTGCAAGAACTTGACCTGGCTAATAACAAGATCAGCCACGTACCAGATGGGACTTTCATCGGATTATCTCATTTAACAAGCTTAAAGCTTAATGAAAATGAAGTTTCCACAATAAATCAGACGACATTTTCTGGACTTCCAGATTTAACAAAATTAGATTTACATAAGAATAAAATCTCCAGCATTGCATCTGAGTCTTTTGCGAATTCGAGCAACTTGTATTTTCTCGACTTAGATTTCAACAATATGACGGAAATAGCGCCCGGAACTTTCAAAGGGTTGCGGAATCTTGAATATTTACACATTGCCAACAACAATCTTGTATTAGTTTCGCGCGAAGCATTTAGGGAATTGCAGAAACTGAAAGTATTACGACTTGCAGATAATAAAATCGGCACCTTACCAACCGGCTTATTTACTGGACTTTCCGAATTGGCATCTCTATATCTAAATAATAATATGTTGACCGCAATTGATAGAGCTGACCTGCAGTTGGCAGCTTCCACCACAGTCTTCCTGGTCGAGTCATAATTTCTACTTTTTTGCCACTCTTGTATTTCGTGCTGATGTATTCAAGAAGTGAATTCAATGTTACAGAATCTTAGAAGGCATACATTTCTCGGACTGTGTAATAAATATTTAATCATTGAGATGTGACTATTTCTTCTACCTAATTGTATCATTCTATTACGCAGTTTGTCTTCTGTTTTTTCTATTGCGAAATAGCGACTTCAGTTGATTATTATAAATTAGGGCACATACTTTCCGGCGTACAAATTCGACTCTACTTGGTCCAATATCATATAATAAAGGACATTCGAAACAATGACCCATTGAAATGAGGTAAGACCCAGAAGTAAGCACACCGTGAGGCAACCGATTTGGAGACGCTGCCTTCCGCGACGTTGAAAAATACGGGAGAAGATAAAAGTATAGGTTCGTGGATAACATGGAAGTGTAGGGGAATGACAATGGAAGTCTTAGCTTAGAACTAAGAGACTGGATTGAACAGCTACGGAAAAAAGCCTGAAATAAAAACGAGATAGACCTAAAAAAATCGCTAGAATCCAAAACTTGAAGTGCAAGGTAGGAGTAAGTGGCTGTCAATATTTATGAGATTTCTGATTTCATTGTCTATTATTTAATCCAAAGGCTGTGGCAGCTGGAAAACTCGGGATTGACTAATAGATTGCATAATGTGGAATCAAAAAAAAAAAAAAAGGAAAAGGAAAAGTGCGTTATTCCATTTTACTCATTTATTCAGAAAACATAGTCGAAAGTGAACAATTATTCAAATACACGAGAAGGTTATAGTTTACTGGCAAAACACGTCCGTTGTACAGTGTAGGCATAGCGCGAATTGCAGTGGAGTGTCGAAATTAGTTTTTTCGATGTATGTACTTGATGCGAGACTGTATCGAATCTCTTTGAATTACATAGTATATTATTGTATGTATGTCTTCAGGAAGCGAATAAAAGAACTAGATCACTTGTGATATACGTATTTATTTTTAAGAAATAATTATTAATCCTTCGTAAGTTTGACAGTAACCAACATTGCATTGATGCTGCAACAATGACTTACATAATCTAGCAGAAATTATAGTTACTGAAAAAACAATATATCTACGAACCCAGACTAAATTGAATGATCGTAATCAATTACAGTAGAACCTGTCAACTGAACAGCACGTCGATCAATTTGAGTCAAAGTGTTATTACCAAAATACAGTTCCTTCATTTGCGAAAGTCCAGCGAATAAACCGTTTGCCAAAGTGTCGATTTTGTTATTAGACAATTCAATGCGTTTCAACGACGAAAGTCCTTCGAATGCACTAGCTCTATCACCAAATACTGAGACACTCGACTGGATCGTGACGATCTGATTATCGTTAAGATACAGGTACTTTAGTTGCGACAAGCCCTTCAACATGTTGAGTGTTATTTCCGTTAAATTATTGAAGCTCAAATCAATAGTGTCCAATTCTCTAAGGCTTGAAAATGACCCAGATTCAACACTGGCTATCTCATTTTTCCGTAGGAATAGATATTCCAGGTGTGGAAGTCCGTGAAATGTGGTCCGATTTATCGCGGAAATAGTATTATTGTCCAGGTACAAGGCGGTCAATTCCCGTATCCCATCGAAAGAGCCATATCGTATATGGTGGATCTTGTTATTATTCAATCTCAGAATGTCCAGCCGTATCAGCTTTCCAATTGAATCAGAGAATTGAAAATCAGAAATCTCGTTGTTGTTAAGATTCAGGTCCTGCAAGGCACTCAGGCCAATAAAAGCGTTTGAGTGGATCGTGAGAATCTTATTATGCTCGAGTACCAGGCATTTCAGTTTCGGTAATTCTCTGAAAGTGTTGGGTTCTATTTTCGTTAAAAAGTTCGAGCTGAAGTCAACTTTCTCGAGGTCTTCAAAGTTCGCGAACGACTCAGATGCGATACTGGCTATTTTATTTTCCCGTACGTATAATTCTTTCAGGTTTGAAAGTCCGTGAAATGTGGTCTGATTTATCGTAGATATGGTATTGTTGTCCAGGTACAAGGTGGTCAATTCGGGTAGTCCGTTCCAAGTCCCATCTGGTATATGGATGATTCCATTACCAGACAAATCCAGTTGCTTTAATTGAGATAATTTTCGAAATAAGTTAGGAATCAGCTCAACAACGTTGTTCATAAGATCGAGGTGGATCAACCCTTGCAGTCCAGAAAACGATCCAGTTTGTAAAGTCGAAATTTGGTTCCCAGGACCCAGGTATAAATATTGGATATTAAGATTTTTGAAAGCACCAGGTTTAATGGACACCAAATTTTTGTGGTCGCTGTATAAGAACTCGTTCGGTATTAGTTGCGTGACATTACTTAAAATACGGTCAGTATGACACACGAGAAATCTTACTTCATCGTCACATATTGGTGTCGGGTTTAGATCTGTCTGTGCCAGCACAGCAGCTAATATCAAGTTAATAATCACTGTGAATCGAATCATGGTCAACTCCGTTATGTGCTCGTTTGCTTTGCTACCCCAACTATTGCGGATAGAGATGTCAGTTGAACTTTGGCACTATGTCGTAATGGGTAGAAAAGTAGAAGTCGTGTTGGTAATTGGAAGGTCTCGACCTCGTATGCGCGCTGACTTCTTTAATCTCGGATCCTGATATTGCAAAAACAAGTAAGATAAAGAACGACAGATACAGCACAAGGGAATTGAGAAATCATTATGCGGACTTGGGAAGAGGCTCGGAGATTAGATTGGCGAATGTAGTTGATCATAAAAAAAAAATGAATGGTACGAGGATCCAATTGTGAGTCAAGAATCATAGTTTCAAAAATAGCAAAATAATAAAACGTAGAAAATATTTTCTGATTGGACGAAGCTTGCAGATTATTTTCCGAGTCATGCACTTACAATTAGTTCTTCAAAAATAATACCAAAATACTATGTTTAATGTCTAATGTGGTTTGACGATGACCATTCGTCTAAATTAGGCCTTATTATAATATAGAAAACGGCAACGATGGAGAAATTAAGTGGGAGCATAGTTCGTTCGCAAATTCTGATAATGAAAATATTTATTTCAAATTTAAAAATATGTTTGATGCATGGCTATAATATTTCACTATTTAAAAATCGTATGTTCAAATATTTTTCACTTTCATCGATTGATGAAGCCATTATGATATCATGACAATTGAAGAATATTGATACGTCCATGTGTCCAGTATGTGCATTGTTATTCTGTAACACAAGAATCAACCATAGCCGAACTTGACAACTGAACATCAGCTTTATCGATTTCAGTCAAAGTGTTACTAGCCGAATACATCTGAATTTCAAAAGCCCGGCAAATTGACCAGTTGGTGAACTGTGAATCTTGTTAATGAAGAAATACAATTAGTTTTCCATCTTTTTGCTATATATATATTTATTTAGAATCGCTATCAAAAGAATGTCTTATACAGACTTATACAATTATTATTTTTACAATTATAAGTGAAGTTGCAAATTTAACCTGAAAACAAAACAATTATTAAATTCTTACAATTACCCCCGTAGATTAACCTGTGAATTATTATTTAGAAATACTTGGTTCATTGCTTAGTTAGCCCTATGAATATAAGTGTATCATTGATCATAGATGGCATAGATACCTACGTTGTACTAATCAAATTTTCAAACTTGCAAATATTTGATTCTTTATAATTACCCTTACTTTGTAAATAAGTAAACCAATACCTACTATTCATTATTTCGAATTTGAACCGCCAGCCATCGGTTACGTATTGGTATATTTAATACTGCAACCGACCACTGCAAGGTAAATGGTGCTGGATACAGTCCTAATCCAAAGTACGGCAGATACGCTTCTATAAGTTTTATAATCTAGGGATATGCCGACCTCTGCAAACACCGATTGGCTCCCCACCAACGTAAGAACACGCGTTCCACACCCGAAACAAACCAGGCTTCCAGTTTTTGGATTCAGTTCAGTCTGAAACTATTCTATTGAGAAATATCAGTTGTGAACTCTCGCTCGAACAGTGAAGCTATAGAGGAATACTGGACTATAGTCATGCTTCGTTTCATGGCGATCGTTAACGTTCCTTTGCCTATTGTGCTGGCTGACCCAGAGCCAACATGCCTGATTCAGAATGGGTTCACCGTGCGTCACTTGGAAGGGATTCTAACGGATGTAACGCAACAGGGAGACAATATTGACCTGGATATCCGTAACTTAGGTTTGGTGTCAATAAAGCCCGGGGCCTTCAAGAATCTTTCGATAGAAAATCTACTGCTAAACGCTGGAAATGAAATATCAATTCTGCAACCCGAAGCTTTCGCTGGACTGCGGAAGTTAATCAAACTTGTTCTTGAGAACAATTATGTTCAGCTGATCCCGAATTTATTCCAAGAATTACATCAGCTGAAGTATTTGGTAATATCTTCAAACGAGATCAACCGCATACCGGATGGGACCTTCAACGAGTTATCGAAATTAGAAAGCCTAAGCCTGGAGGATAATGATATTACTGCAATATATGAGAACACATTTTCTGGACTCTCGCAGTTATCTACTCTTTCGCTACAATCCAACAATATAACTATCCTCACTTCTCGGTCTTTTGCGAACCTTGGGAAACTGAAACGTCTTCATTTGGAGGACAACAATATAAGGGAAATATGTCCCAACGCCTTCGAAGGTTTAAGTGAGCTCGAAGAATTACACATCGATAGCAACTGCCTAACATCAGTACCGGGAGAGACATTCAAAGGATTGTCTAAACTGCAAGTTCTTTATCTTGTTAAAAATAAGATATCTACAATCCATGTTGATGCTTTTATCGGACTAGGCAGTTTGAAACAGTTATTCCTCCGTGGTAACATGATTCCTGATATTAAACTCGGTTTATTCGAAGAACTCTCATCGTTGGAATATCTTGACCTGTCTCGTAATAAAATCGACAATTTACCAAATGGGACTTTCGACGGGCTGTCAAAATTGCAACGATTAGACCTGACAGTAAATAATTTACACGCAATATTTCCGAATACATTTTCAGGACTTTCTCACTTGTCCGAACTCTGGCTAGGATGGAATGAAATAGCCAGTCTTGCGTCCCAATCTTTTGAAAACCTTGGAGAATTAGAAAATCTTTATTTGATGAACAATAATATAACGGAAATGGATGCCAATGCTTTCGATGGCTCGGGTAAGCTGAAACAATTACGCATCGATAGCAACGGCCTCACATCTGTAGGACGAGAGACATTTAAGGGATTGTCTAAACTGCAGAGTCTCTATCTTAATGATAACAAGATTTTGACAATCGATATTGGTGCTTTTATCGGACTAACTGATTTGGAATACCTATTCCTTGGAAGTAATGAAATTTCTGACGTCAAAATCGGCATATTCGATGGACTTCAGTCGTTGCAACAGCTTGACTTGACTCGTAACAAGATCGAATATTTATCAAATGGAACTTTCAACGGGCTGTCGGAATTGCAAAGCTTAGACCTAGATGAAAATAATCTAACTGCAATATATCTGGATACGTTTTCAGGACTGTCGCAATTGACTGGACTACGGCTAGGATTCAATAAAATAGCTAGTCTTGCTTCTCAGTCTTTCGCAACACTTCCGAATTTACTGTACCTTTACTTGAACGACAACAATATAGGGGAACTAAATTCTAACGTTTTCGAAGGCTTGGGCAAGCTTCAACTATTAAACCTTCTTAGAAATCATCTAACATCACTGGCAGGGGGAATTTTCAGAGGATTGTCCGAACTTGAGCAGATACGTCTTGGTGACAATAAGATTACCACAATCCATGCAGGTAGTTTTATCGGACTGAGTGTTTTGCGCGAGTTAAACATCGAGGATAACAAAATTTTTGACATCGAAGTCGGTGCATTTGAAGGACTCTCGTCGTTGCAAGAACTTGACCTGGCTAAGAACAAGATCAGTCACATACCAGATGGAACTTTCATCGGATTGTCTCATTTAACAAGCTTAAAGCTCAGTGAAAATGAAGTTTCCACAATAAATCAGACCACATTTTCTGGACTTCCAGATTTAAGAAAATTAGATTTACTTCAGAATAAAATCTCCAGCATTGCATCTGAGTCTTTTGCGAATTCGAGCAACTTGTATTTTCTTGACTTGGATTTCAACAATATGACGGAAATAGCGCCCGAAACTTTCAAAGGGTTGCGGAATCTTGCATATTTACACATTGCCAACAACAATCTCGTATCAGTTTCGCGCGAAGCATTCAGGGAATTGCAGAAGCTGAAAGTATTGGGACTTGCACATAATGGAATTCGCACCTTACCAACTGGCTTATTCACTGGACTTTCCGAATTGGAATTTCTACATCTAAATAATAACATGTTGACCGAAATTGATAGAGCTGACCTGCAGTTGGCAGCTTCCACCACAGTTTTCCTAGTCGAGTCATAATTTCTACTTTTTTGCCACTATTGTATTTCGTGCTGATGTATTCAAGAATGGAATTCAATGTTACAGAATCTTAGGAGCCATATATTTCTCGAACTGTGTAATAAATATTCAATCAAATGAGATATTGTGACTATTTCTTTTACCTAATTGTATCATTCTATTACGCAGTTTGTCTTTTTTTTTTTCTATTGCAAAATAGCGACTTTAGTTGATTATTATAAATCAGGGCACATACTTTCCGGCGTACAAATTCGACTCTACTTGGTCCAATATCATATAATAAAGGACATTCGAAACAATGACCCATGGAAATGAGGTAAGGCCTAGAAGAAAGCACACTGCGAGGCAACCGATTTGGAGACGCTGCCTGCCGCGACGTTGGAAAATACAGGAGAAGATAAAGGTAGGGTCGTAGATAACATGGAAGTGTAGGGGAATGGCAATGAAAGTCTTAGTTTAGAACCAAGAGACTGGATTGAACAGCTACGGAAAAAAACCTGAAATAAAAACGAGATAGACCTAAAAAAATCGTCAGAATCCAAAGCTTGAAGTGCAAGGCAGGAGTAAGTGGCCGTCAATATTTATGAGATTTCTGATTTCTCAATTGAGTCAAAGTGTTATTACCAAAATACAGTTCCTTCATTTGCAAAAGTCCAGCGAATAAACCGTTTGCCAAAGTGTCGATTTTGTTATTAGACAATTCAATGCGTTTCAACGACGAAAGTCCTTCGAATGCACTAGCTCTATCACCAAATACTGAGTCAATCGACTGGATCGTGACGATCTGATTATAGTTAAGATACAGGTACTTTAGTTGCGACAAGCCCTTAAACATATTTAGTGTTATTTCCGTTAAGGGGTCTACCCTAATTGCAATTTTCAAAAAATCGATTTTTTTTTATTCCATTTTTCGAAAGTATAAATATTTGAAAGTATCATATTAAATTTTCATAAAGATCCGCGCAGTCTAAGTGTACTTTTGAGGGACTTTTACTTGGTTACCCGAGCGCGCTAATAGTGACCGTTCTACCGTCTACCTGCCTTTGTTTACGTGAGCAGCTGAAACCTTTCGTGTATATACTATCCCTACTCAAATCTATTCATTCGTGACCCATTATTTTTCGAAAGATACCTGTATATTTGAATTTCAAGCAAGTAGCAACCTATATTAAAAAAAAATTTGATCGCGTTTTTCTCGAAACGACATTTTTGTACGACTTGTTGAAAAAATCTCGGAAACTACTGCATCAATCCTTACCAAATTTTTACCACATATTCTTTATGATGATAGCTATGTCGCATATCATACGATTTTTGAAATTTTGAGTTTAACTTGGTTTAAAAAAAAAAAAAAAACTGATGAAAAAAAGGTGATTTTTCGTTACTTTTCGAAATATGGCCGCCATTTTGCCAATTTTGAAAAAATCAAAAATCGTATGATATGCGACATAGTCATTACCTTACTGAATCTAAATCCTTTTTTTTTTTGTTTCTGATAATCCACTCCGGAGATTTCATCAACAGGGCGCACTCATCTTTTTTTTGGATATTTTTTTGGCCTCCATTTCTATACGAATGGTACGAGGATCCAATTGTAAGGCAAGAACCATAGTTTCAAAAGTTGAAAAATAGAAAAACGCAGAAGATATTTTCTGATTGGACGAAGCTTGCAGATTACTTTCCGAGTCATGCACTTACAATTAGTTCTTCAAAAATAATACCAAAATACTATGTTTAATGTCTAATGTGGTTTGATGATGACCATTCGTCTAAATTAAGCCTTATTAAAATATAGAAAACGACAACATAATGGAGAAATTAAGTAGGAGCATAGTTCGTTTGGAAATTCTGATAATGCAAATATTTATTTCAAATTTAAAAAAATGTTTTAAAGCATGGCCACATTCCACTATTTAAAAATCGTATCTTCAAATATTTTTCACTTCCATCGATTGATGAGCCATTGGGATGTCATGGCAATTGAAGAATAATGATACGTCCATGTGTCCAGTATGTGTATTGTTATTCTATAACACCAGAATCAACCATAGCCGAACTTGACAACTGAACATCAGCTTTATGGATTTTAGTCAAAGTGTTACTAGCCGAATACATCTGAATTTCAAAAGCCCGGCAAATTGACCAGTTGGTGAACTGTGAATCTTGTTAATGAAGAAATACAATTAGTTTTCCATCTTTTTGCTATATAATATTTATTTAGAATCGTTATCAAAAGAATGTCTTATACAGACTTATACAATTATTATTTTTACAATTATAAGTGAAGTTGCAAATTTAACCTGAAAACAAAACAATTATTACATTCTTAAAATTACCCCCTTAGATTAACCTGTGAATTATGATTCAGAAATACTTAGTTCATTGCTTAGTTAGCCCTATGAATAGTGTATCATCGATCAAAGATGGCATAAATACCTACGTTGTATTAATCAAATTTTCAAAGTTGCGAATATTTGATTCTCTATAATTACCCTTACTTTGTGAATAAGTAAACCAATACCTACTATTCATTATTTTGAATTTGAACCGCCAGCCATCGGTTACGTATTGGTATATTTAATACTGCAACCGACCACTGCAAGGTAAATGGTGCTGGATACAGTCCTAATTCAAAGTACGGCAGATACGCTTCTATAAGTTTTATAATCTAGGGGTATGCCGACCCCTGCAAACACCGATTGGCTCCCCACCAACGTAGGAACACGCGTTCCCACACCCGAAACAAACCAGGCTTCCAGTTTTTGGATTCAGTTCAGTCTGAAACTATTCTATTGAGAAATATCAGTTGTGAACTCTCGCTCGAACAGTGAAGCTATAGAGGAATACCGGACTATAGTCATGCTTCGTTTCATGGCGATCGTTAACGTTCCTTTGCCTATTGTGCTGGCTGACCTGGAGCCAACGTGCCTGATTCAGGATGGGTTCACCGTGCGCCACTTGGAAGGAATTCTAACGGATGTAACGCAACAAGGAGAAAATCTCGAGCTGAATATCGAAAACTTAGATTTGGTATCAATAAAGCCCGGGGCCTTCAAGAATCTTTCGATAGAAGATCTATTGCTGTGCGTTGGAAATAAAATATCAACTCTACAAACCGAAGCTTTTGCTGGACTGCGGAGCTTGACTAAACTCGATCTTGAGAATAACTGTGTTCAGCTGATTCCGAATTTATTTCAAGAATTACATCAGCTAAAGGAATTAAAGATGTCGTCAAACAAGATCAACGATATACCGGACGGGGCGTTCAACGGGTTATGCAAATTGGAAAGCTTAGATCTTCGGGAAAATAATATTACTGCGATACATCAGAACACATTCTCTGGACTTCCGCAGTTGACTACTCTTTTGCTGCAAGCCAATAAAATAGCTAGCTTTGCGCCTCAGTCTTTTGCAACACTTCCAAATTTGTTGTACCTTCATTTGGAAGATAATAATATAACGAAAATAGATGCCAACGCTTTCGAAGGTTTGAATGAGCTCAGAATATTATACATTCAAGGCAACGGCCTCGCATCAATAGCACGAGACGCATTCAAAGGATTGTCTAAACTGCAGGATCTATATCTCAACGTCAACAAGATGTCCACAATCCATACGAGTGCTTTTGCAGGACTTAGTGATTTGAAACTGCTAGTCCTTGAAAGGAATGAAATTTCCGACATCAAAATCGGCGCATTCGACGGACTCTCGTCACTGCTATATCTTGAGCTGTCTGATAACAAGATCGACGACTTACCAAATGGGGCTTTTAATGGGCTGTTGAAATTGCAGAGCTTGGAGGTGGAAAAAAACAATTTGTCTGCAATAAATCGGGACATGTTTTCTGGATTATCGCAGTTGATTGATCTGCGGCTAGGATCCAATAAAATAGCTAGTCTTGCGTCTCAGCCTTTTCAAAACCTTGAAAGATTGGAAAACCTGTTTTTGGAGAACAACAATATAATGGAAATAGACGCCAACGCTTTCGAAGGCTTGAGTAAGCTCAAAATATTAAACATTTCTAGCAACGGCCTGACATCGTTAGCACGAGAGGCATTCAGAGGATTGTCTGAACTGCATGAGCTACGTCTCAATGACAACGAGATTTCCACAATTCATATCGGTGCTTTTATCGGACTGAGTGATTTGGAAGAGCTAGTCCTTCAACGTAACAAGATCTACCATTTACCAAATGGAACTTTCAACGGGCTGTCGAAATTGCGAATCTTGTACCTAGAGGAAAATAATTTGACTGCAATACACCGGGATACGTTTTCAGGACTGGGGGAGTTGACTGAACTGGAGCTAGGATTCAATAAAATAGCTAATCTTGCGTCTCAGTCTTTCGCAACAGTTCCGAATTTACTGTACCTTTACTTGAACGACAACAATATAGGGGAACTAAATTCTAACGTTTTCGAAGGCTTGGGCAAGCTTAAACTATTAAACCTTCTTAGAAATGATCTAACATCACTGACAGGGGGAATTTTCAGAGGATTGTCCGAACTTGAGCAGCTGCGTCTTGGTGACAATAAGATTACCACAATCCATGCAGGTAGTTTTATCGGACTGAGTGTTTTGCGCGAGTTAAACATCGGGGATAACAAAATTTTTGACATCAAAGTCGGTGCATTTGAAGGACTCTCGTCGTTGCAAGAACTTGACCTGGCTAAGAACAAGATCAGCCACATACCAGATGGGACTTTCATCGGTTTATCTCATTTGACACTCTTGAAGCTTAATGAAAATGAAGTTTCTACAATAAATCAGACGACATTTTCTGGACTTCCAGATTTAACAAAATTAGATTTACATAAGAATAAAATCTCCAGCATTGCATCTGAGTCTTTTGCGAATTCGAGCAACTTGTATTTTCTTGACTTGGATTTCAACAATATGACGGAAATAGCGCCCGGAACTTTCAAAGGGTTACGGAATCTTGAATATTTACACATTGCTAACAACAATCTCGTATCAGTTTCGCGCGAAGCATTTAGGGAATTGCAGAAACTGAAAGTATTGGGACTTGCAGATAATAAAATTGGCACCTTACCAACTGGCTTATTCACTGGACTTTCCGAACTGGCATCTCTATATCTAAATAATAATATGTTGACCGCAATTGATAGAGCTGACCTGCAGTTGGCAGCTTCCACCACAGTTTTCCTAATCGAGTCATAATTTCTACTTTTTTGCCACTATTGTGGTTCGTGCTGATGTATTCAAGAATGGATTTTAATGTTACAGAATCTTAGAAGGCATATATTTCTCGAACTGTGTAATAAATATTTAATCATTGAGATGTGACTATTTCTTCTACCTAATTGTATCATTCTATTACGCAGTTTGTTTGCTCTTTCTTCTATTGCGAAATAGCGACTTTAGTTGATTATTATAAAGTAGTACATACTTTCCGGCGTACAAATTCGACTCTACTTCGTCGAATATCATATAATAAAGGACATTCGAAACAATGACCCATCGAAATAAGGTAAGACCCAGAAGTAAGCACACCGTGAGGCAACCGATTTGGAGACGCTGCCTTCCGCGACGTTGGAAAATACGGGAGAAGATAAAAGTAGGGTCGTAGATAACATGTAAGTGTAGGGGAATGGAAGTCTTAGTTTAGAACCTCGTTTAGAACTAAGAGACTGGATTGAACAGCTACGGAAAAAAGCCTGAAGTAAAAACGAGATGGACCTGAAAAAATCGCCAGAATCTAAAACTTGAAGTGCAAGGTAGGAGTAAGTGGCTGTCAATATTTATAAGATTTCTGATTTCATTGTCTACTATTTATTCCAAAAGCTGTGGCAGCTGGAAAGCTCGGGATTGATTAATAGATTGCGTAATGTGAAATCAAAAAAAAAAAAAAAAAAGGAAAAGGAAAAGTGCGTTATTCTATTTTACTCATTTATTCAGAAAACATGGTCGAAAGTGAACAATTATTCAAATACATTATAGAAGGTTATAGTTAGTAAAACACGTCCGTTGTACAATATAGGCATTAGGCATAGCGCGAATTGCAGTGAAGTGTCGAAATTATTTTTTTCGATGTAATTATGTACTTGATAGGACTAGACTGTATCGGATCTCTTTGAGTTAGATAGTATATTATTGTATGTATGTCTTTAGGAAGCACATAAAAGAACTTGATCACTTGCGATATACGTATTTATTTTTAAGAAATAATTATCAATTCTTCGTAAGTTTAACAGTAACCAACATTGCATTGATGCTGCAACAATGAATTACATAATCTAGCAAGAATTAGTTACTGAAAAATGAATATATCTACAAATCCAGACTAAAATGAGTAATCGAAATCAATTACAGTAGAACCTGTCAACTGAACAGCACGTCGATCAATTTGAGTCAAAGTGTTATTACCAAAATACAGTTCCTTCATTTGCGAAAGTCCAGCGAATAAACCGTTTGCCAAAGTGTCGATTTTGTTATTAGACAATTCAATGCGTTCCAACGACGAGAGTCCTTCGAATGCACTAGCTCTATCACCAAATACTGTGTCACTCGACTGGATCGTGACGATCTGATTATAGTTAAGATACAGGTACTTTAGTCGCGACAAGTCCTTAAACATATTTAGTGTTATTTCCGTTAAATTATTGAAGCTCAAATCAATAGTGTCCAATTCCCTAAGGCTTGAAAATGACCCAGATTCAACACTAGCTATTTTATTTTTTTCTAGGTATAGATATTCCAGGTGTGGAAGTCCCTGAAATGTGGTCCGATTTATCGCGGAAATAGTATTGTTGTCCAGGTACAAGGCGGTCAATTCCCGTATCCCGTCGAAAGAGCCGTATCGTATATGGTGAATCTTGTTATTATTCAATCTGAGAATTTCCAGCCGCAATAGCTTTCCAATTGAATCAGAGAATTGGAAATCAGAAATCTCGTTGTCATTAAGATTTAGGTCCTCCAAGGCACTCAGGCCAATAAAAGCGTTTGAGTGGATCGTGAGAATCTTGTTATGCTCGAGTACCAGGTATTTCAGTTTTGGTAATCCTCTGAAAGTGTTGGGTTCTATTTTCGTTAAACAGTTCGAGCTGAGGTCAACTTTTTCCAGGTCTTCAAAGTTTGCGAACGACTCAGCTGCGATACTAGCTATTTTATTTTCCCGTACGAATAAATATTTCAGTTTTGAAAGTTCGTGAAATGTGGTCTGGTTTATCATAGAGATGGTATTGTTGTCCAGGTACAAGGTAGTCAATTCGGGTAGCCCGTTCCAAGTCCCATCTGGTATATGGATGATTCCATTACCAGACAAATCCAGTTGCTGTAATTGAGATAATTTTCGGAATAAGTTAGGAATCAGCTCAACAACGTTGTTCATAAGATTGAGGTGGATCAATCCCTGCAGTCCAGAAAACGATCCAGTTTCTAAAGTTGAAATTCGGTTCCCAGGACCCAGGTATAAATATTGGATATTAAGATTTTTGAAAGCACCAGGTTTAATGGACACCAAATTTTTGTGGTCGCTGTATAAGAACTCGTTCGGTATTAGTTGCGTGACATTAGTTAAAATACGGTCAGTATGGCACACGAGAAATCTAACGTGGTCATCACATATTGGTGGCGGGTTTAGATCTGTCTGTGCCAGCACAGCAGCTAATATCAAGTTAATAATCACTGTGAATCGAATCATGGTCAACTCCGTTATGTGCTCGCTTACTTTGCTACCCCGACTATTTTGGATAGAGATATCAGTTGAACTTTGGCACTATGTCGTAATGGGTAGAAAAGTAGGAGTTGTGGTAATTGAAAGGTTTCGACACTCGTATGTGCACTTACTTCTTTAATCTTGGATCCTGATATTGCAAAAACAAGTAAGATAAAGAACGACAGATACAGCACAAGGGAATTGAGAAATCATTATGCGGACTTTGGAAGAGGCTCGGAGATTAGATTGGCGAATGTAGTTGATCATCAAAAAAAATGAATGGTACGAGGATCCAATTGTGAGTCAAGAACCATAGTTTCAAAAATAGCAAAATAGAAAAACGTAGAAGATATTTTCTGATTGGACGAAGCTTGCAGATTATTTTCCGAGTCATGCACTTACAATCAGTTCTTCAAAAATAATACCAAAATACTATGTTTAGTGTCCAATGTGGTTTAACGATGACCATCCGTCTAAATTAGGCCTTATTATATTATAGAAAACGACAACGACGGAGAAATTAGGTGGGAGCACAGTTCGTTTGGAAATTCTGATAATGAAAATATTTATTTAAATTCCAAAAAATGTTTTTAAGCATAACCATATTTCACTATTCAAAAATAGTATGTTAAAATATTTTTCACTTCCATTGATTGATGAACCATTATGGAAGTGTAGGGGAATGACAATGGAAGTCTTAGCTTAGAACTAAGAAACTGAATTGAACAGCTACGGAAAAAAGCCTGAAATAAAAACGCGATAGACCTAAGAAAATCGCCAGAATCAAAAAAAAAGGCAAATCACGTTATTACACTTACTTAATTTATTCAGAAAACGTATAGTCGAAAGTGAACAATCATTCAAAACTTGACGCGAGACTCAATCGAGTCTCTCGAGATTAGGTAGTAGGTATATTATCGTATGAATGAAATCAAAGACAAGTGAGAAGTTGTGATATGCATAATTATTTTCAAGAAAAAATTATGAATTTTACATAAGTTTTACAATAATAATATTACTGATTCCATACTGTATCAATAAACTCCAAAATCTACCAATAATCAATTGCTTCGAAAGACAACATATCTATGGACCGAGTCTAAAATGGTTGTGTGCGAGTCCAATCAATGACAGTAGAACTCGCCAGCTCAACAACACGTCGATTAACTTGAGTCAACGTGTTATTAGCCAAATATATTTTCTTCAATTTGGAAAGTCTCGCGAATAAACCACTTCCTAAAGTCTCAATTTTATTGTTAGACAATTGAAGGCGTTTCAACGACGAGAGTCCTTGGAATGCACTAGCTCTATCATCAAATACTAAGCGACTCGTCTGGATCGTGACAATCTCATTATCGTTAAGATACAGGTACTTTAGTTCCGACATGTCGTCAAACATGTTAAGCGTTATTTCCGTTAATTTGTTGAAGCTCAAATCAAGAGTTTCCAAATCGAAAAGGTCTGCAAACGAGCTAGGCGCGACACTGGCTATTTCATTTTTCCGTAGGTATAAATATTCCAGATTCGGAAGTCCGTGAAACGTGGTCCGATTTATCGCGGAAATAGCATTGTTGTCCAGGTCCAAGGTAGTCAACGCGCGTATCCCCTCGAAAGAGCCATATCGTATATGGCGGATCTTGTTATGATTCAAACTCAGAGTGTCCAGCCGCAATAGCTCTCCAATTGATTCAGAGAATTGGAAATCAGTGATCTCGTTGTTGTCAAGGTTCAGTTCCTTCAAGGCACTCAGGTCAATAAAAGCGTTTGAGTGAATCGTGGCAATCTTATTATGAGAAAGTTTCAGGTACTTCAGTTTTGGCAATCCTTTAAAAGTGTCGGGTTTTAATTCCGTTAAAAAATTCCAACTCAAGTCGACTTCGACTAGTTTCGGAAGGTTTGCGAAAGACTCAGGTTCAACACTGGCTATTTCATTTCTTCGCAGGGATAAAATTTTCAGCCTTGAAAGTCCGTGAAATGTGGTCCGATTTATCGTAGATATAGTATTGTTGTCCAGGTACAATTTCTTCAATACACGCAACCCGTTCAAAGTCCCATCTGGTATATGGTCGATTTCATTATCAGGCAAATTCAATAATTCTAATCGAGACAATCCTCGGAATAAGTCGGGAATTAGCTCAACGCTGTTATTCTTGAGATCGAGGTCGGTCAATCTCCGCAGTCCAGAAAACGCTCCAGTCTCCAAAGTCGAAATTTGGTTCCCAGGTCCCAGGTGTAAATGTTTAATCGTAAGATTCTCAAAGGCACCAGGTTTGATTGACACCAAATTCTTTTGGTTCAGAAACAGGAATTCGTTCTTCTCTCGTTGCGTCACATTAGTTAAAACACCGTCGTTATAACACACGAGAAATCCAAATTCATCATCGCATGTTGATACCGGAATTAGATCTGTCTGGGCCAGCACAGCGGCCAAAATCAAGTTAACAATCACTGTGAACCGAAACATGGTCAACTCCGTTATGTGCTCGCTGGCTTTGCTACCCCAACTATTATGCATGAAGATATCAGTTGGACTTTGGCCACTAAGTCGTAATGGGTGGAAAAAAAGATGTGATTTGGCTAGAAACAAGCAAACTCAACCTCAGCACGCGAGTCACTATTTCAATGGAAAATATTGAAGTGAAATCGCCGAGTTTGTGAAAAGACAGAAACTGCAGTGAGTGAAAAAACGCAAAGAAAAGAAAAAAAAGATTCTGTATAGTTTGAGGAACTTGTAAAATGAATATTGAGAAATAATAATGAGAATCACTCGAATGTTCGCTTACGCCTTTAACCTCTGACCCTGATATTGGCAAAAAATGTAAGATAAAGAACGACAGATACAGCAGAAGGGGATTGAGAAATTATTATGAGGACTTTGGAAGAGATTCGGAAAATAGATTGACGAATGTATAGTTGATAGCCGAATAAATATTTTCTGAAAATATTTTTCAAAGTTGGTATATTATCTTCCAAGAGAAAACGAAAGACTAGACGAACAGATCGTGAGCGCAGCTCATTGTAAAGTTTCGAAATGACAATATTCGTTCTACGTCATGATATTTGGGGCATAATTACGTATAATTAGGGTGTTTTACACGTTTTTTCGAGTATGTCTATAACAGTTTCAACTCATGCGAATGAACTCCGTAATCTGGCAGTTATTTTTGGAGATTGACACTGTCGGAATGAGATATAGATAAGAAACGAAGACGAAATAAATTCAACAAGATAATTTGTAGAGAAACATATATTACACATAGTTAATAATATCAAACTGCGATAGATTGTATTTAGAGAACATTTTCAGCGATTTGAAATATCCATGTGAGTTCCGTTATACGTAGGTATACCTACGTTATTCTTCGTCTACATTTTGTGATTATCGCTAATTTTATATTTGCTATCACTCATCAGGACGAAAACATCCCAATTCTATCATAAATATAGAAAGGCATGACTCTCGATAATCCTTCCTATCTTGGCGTGAAACTAATCGCAAACATTTCCTCCTCATTTTCAGTACTCCTCTTGTTTTGGGTCGTATCTAGGTATTTGCCTTCTCGATAAGGCCGACGCTGAGCTCCCTACTTTATTTGAAGTACAATACATAATTACTGAAGCACCGATTGGCCCCCCACCAACGTAAGAACACGCGTTCCACCCCCGAAACAAACTAGACTTCCTATATCAGACAGTGCGAGAACACAAATTGTCAGTTTCTGGATTCAGTCTAGTCTGGAACTATTCAACTTAGAAATATCAATTGCGAACTGTCACCGCGAAAGTGTAGCTAGTATAGAGAGCAATACCGAGCTGCAGTCATGCTTCGTTTCGTGGTGATTGTCGAAGTTCTTTTGGCTGTTGTGTTGGCTAACCCTGCAGAGCCAACGTGCCAGATTCAGGGTGAATTCACCGTGTGCTACTCGGACGGGATTTTGACGGATGTAACGCAAGAAGGAGACAATATTCAGCTGAATATCCATAACTTAGGTTTGGCATCCATCAAGCCTGGGGCCTTCAAAAATCTTTCGATAGAAAATCTATTCTTACCCATTGGGAATCAGATATCAACTCTACAACCCGAAGCCTTTGCTGGACTGCGGAGGTTGACTAAACTCTATCTTGACGAGAACTGTGTTCAGTTGATTCCGAATTTATTCCGAGAATTACATCAGCTGAAGTATTTGGGAATGTCTTCGAACAAGATCATCCGTATACCGGATGGGAGCTTCAACGGGTTATCGAAATTGGAAAGCTTGAACCTGGAGGAAAATGATGTTACTGCGATATATGAGAATACATTTTCTGGACTTTCGCAGTTATCTACTCTCTCGCTGCAATCCAACAAAATAGCTATCCTCACGTCTCGCTCTTTCGCGAACATTGGGAAACTGATACGTCTTCATTTGCAGAAGAACAATATAACGGAAATAAATCTCAACGTCTTCGAAGGCTTAGGTAAACTCGGACAATTACGCATCGATGGTAACCGCCTAACAACAGTAGCGCGAGAGACGTTCAGAGCATTGTCTGAACTTCAGGATCTACGCCTCAATGACAACAAGATTACCACGATCCATACAGGCGCTTTTATCGGACTGAGTAGCTTGGTGAAGCTATCTCTTCAACATAACCAAATTTCTGATATCAGATTTGGCTCATTCGAAGAACTTTCCTCGCTGCAATATCTCGATCTGTCTTATAACAACATCAGCCATTTACCAAATGGGATTTTCAACGAGTTGTCGAAATTGCGAAGCTTAAACATAGGGGAAAACAACTTAACGGCGATACATTTCGACACGTTTTCAGGATTGTCACAGCTGGTTGAACTGCGGCTAGTATCCAATAAAATAGCCAGTCTTGCGCCTCAGTCTTTCGCAACTCTTCCAAATTTGGTGCACCTCTATTTGGACGACAATAATATGAGGGAACTAAATTCCAACGTTTTCGAAGGTTTGGGCAAGCTTCAAGTTTTACGCCTTTCTAGAAATTATCTAACATCACTGACAGGAGGGACTTTCGGAGGATTGTCCAAACTTGAGCATCTCAATCTCGACGACAATAAGATTACCACGATCCATGCAAGTGCCTTCAACGGACTGAGTTTTTTGCGCGGGTTATACATCAAAAATAATAACATTTCTGATATCGAAGTCGGTGCATTCGAAGGACTCTCGTCGTTGCAAGAATTCGCGCTGACTTCCAACAGGATCAATCACATACCAGATGGGACTTTCATGGGGCTATCTAACTTGCAACAATTGCACCTTGATTATAATGAAATTTCCGTAATAAATCAGACCACATTTTCCGGACTTTCAGATTTATCAAATTTATATTTACATCATAATAAAATATCCGGCATTGCATCTGCGTCTTTCGCTAGTTCGAGCAACTTGTATTTTCTTAACTTAGATTCGAATAATATGACGGAAATAACAGCTGAAACTTTCAAAGGGTTGCCGAATCTTGAACATTTACACATTGCTAACAACAATCTCGTATCAATTTCGCGCGAGGCATTCAGAGAATTGCGGAAGTTGAAAACATTGGGACTTGAAGATAATAAAATTTGCACTTTACCAACTGGCTTATTCACCGGACTTTTCGAATTGGAACTTCTACATCTAGCTAATAACATGCTGACCGAAATTGATAGAGCTGATCTGCAGTTGGCAGCTTCCACTATAGTCTCTTTATCTGATCCATAATTCCTACTTTTTTGCCACTCTCCTGTTTCATGCTGACAAATTCGCAAATATAATATAATAAAAAATGTACGAAAAATGTATTCCTTGACTGTCTAATAAACATACAATTTTCTGAATGTGATTGTTTCTTTTTCTACTTAATTTATGATTATAGTTTTTTTTTTTTCTTTGTCGCAAAATTACTAACTATAGCTAATATTATCAAGATTAATCAGAGCACTGAATAAGATTTACAGATTAACAGTATGCCTCGAAAAATGATATGATTGAAAAATTAGATTTATTAATATAACGTCATCGTAAAGACTGACATGAATATTGAATACCAGGTCTCTACTTTAGGTTTGCTTGTTGACAATGGTATATGTACTGAGTTTCGATCGTTTGTATCATAAACATGGGTCAACAAGGATTCGATGTTTCATTACAAAGTCCTCGTGTACTGAAACAACTTCGAAAAACATTCAAACATTTAGTCTGTTGAACTCAGGACCGAAGGACGTCGCATCGCCAATATTTAGACAGACAATGACGTGCTTCTGAGCTTGAAAATATTTTGGTTTCCAGTAATGAGTAGAGATAATGCATCACGATTCGCATTATCATCAAGAACATTCGTCATTCTGTCCGAATGCTTATGAATCAGCCCCTTGTTCGGGCAACACCGTAAAATTTTACGACACTTTGAACAACGTAAAATCGGTATGATTTACAAAATAAATACGAATTTACGAGGTACATATTTGAGGGGAAAAATGGCGTGGGAGGGATGGTTGCATTTTTCGTGTGTGAAATCCGTTTATTTTATCATTCTGCATAGATTGTATATATATATATACTTATAGATATTTATTAGCATAAAATAAAAAGGTTGATAAACAAGTGACACAAAATCGTAAAAATTGACAAAACGAAATATCTGCGTGGCTAATGTGTTCCAGGAGATCCTGTGTACAAGAAATTGACTGTAGTGAATCTTGACAATTGAACATCAGTTCGATTAATCGCATCCAAATTGTTTTTGGCTAAATACAAATTATGCAATTGCGTAAGACCGGCGAAAAGACCAGTTGGCAAAGTGTGAATCCTGTTATTAGACAAGTAAATGTGTTGCACCGGCGAAAACTCCAGTCCTTCGAAAGCACTAGGACTCACATCAGAAATTTCATTATTGCTAAGGTCCAGTTCTCGCAGGCTGCTAAGACCAATAAAAGTTCTTGGATGAATCGTGGAAATTTTATTAAAGTTAAGATGCAGGGAACCCAGTTTCGGCATTCCTGTGAAAGTATTGGGTCTTATTTCCCTCAAATGGTTGTAGTTCAAGTCAAGGATCGCGAGTTCCTCAAGCGTTGCAAAAGACTCAGATTCAACGCTAGATATCTTATTATTATCCAGGTACAAATATTTCAGCTTCCGAAGTCCGCGAAACGTGGTTCGATTTATGACTAAAATTTCGTTATGGCACAGGTACAGCCGTTCCAATCCGGCCAGCCCTGTGAAGACACCATCGCGTATGTGGCCGATCTTGTTATGAGACAAGCTCAGACTCCTCAGCTCCAACAGCTCCCCGATTAAATTTGAGAAAAAGATATCAGAAATCTCGTTATAGTCGAGGTTTATCACCAGCGAAGTACCTGCGCCGATAAAGGCGCTCGAATTAATCGTGGTAATCTTATTTCGAAGGAGGTTCAAGCTCGTCAGCTTCGTTAATCCTCTGAAAGTGTTGGGTCTTATTTCCGTTATGAGATTGGAGTCCAATGTGAGTTCCCGCAATCCGTCGAGGTTTGCAAAAGAGTCGGATTCCAGGGTAGCGATCTGGTTATTATCCAGATATAATTCCCTCAGCTTTTGAAGCCCGTTAAATGCGGTCTGATTTATCATGGAAATATTGTTGTAGCTTAAAACGAAGGACTTCAATTCGGGCACGCCTCTGAAGGCCCCATCTCGTATGTGTTTAACCTTGTTATTAGATAACGTTAGACTCCGCAGCCCCGACGCCTTTCCAATCGAATCAGAGAAAAATACGTCAGAAATTTCGTTGGAGTCAAGATCCAGTTGAAACGAGCTTCCCACGCCGATGAAAGCACTCGGATCAATAGCGGTGATCTTGTTCTGAAGAAGGTTCAATTTAATCAGCTGTGGCAATCCCCTAAAAGTGTTGGGTCCGATTTCCGTTATGCTATTCGAGCCTAATGAGAGATCCCGCAATTCACTGAGATTTGCGAAAGAGTCAGACGCCAAACTGGCGATTCTATTATTGTCTAAGTGTAGATATTGCAGCTTCGGAAGTCCGCGAAATGTGGTCCGATTTATAGCGGTGATATGGTTATCCGCGAGCCACAAAGTCTGCAATTTAGACAACCCGTTAAAAGTCCCATCCGGTATATGGCTGATGGAGTTATTCGACAGGCTCAATTTATCCAGATGCGGTAGTCTCCGGAACAAGTTGGGGATCAGGACGACAGCGTTGTGGCTAAGATAGAGTTCGGTCAATCTCCGCAGGCCAGAAAATGATCTGGGTCTTAAATTTGAAATTTGGTTTCCAGGACCCAGGAATAGCTCTTGGATCGTAAGAGATTGGAAGGCCCCGGGTTTGATCGATACTAAATTCAAGCCCGAGATGATGAGGCGCTTGGACTGTCTTCGCTGCGTCACGGCAGTCAAATCTCCTCGGTTGTAACACACCTCGAAGTTATCCTGAGATTTGCACGTTTGTTCCAAGGACGGCTCTGTATGGGCCAGAACCACCAAAACAACAGCCAAAAATAAATTGGCAATCACCGCGAGACGAAACATGACTTACTCCGCACTTTAACTCTCTTACTCTAACTCTTGTGCTCATTTGATTCCTTATCCTCACTATATTCGTAGAGTATTACGCAGATAAAGATATCGTTTGAACTTTAGCTGCTGTTTCCTAATCAGTAAGAAGAGAAGATGTACTTTTGCGAGAAACGTCGCTAGATAAGTGTATAATTTAGGCGAAGCATATCGGGTGTTTCCCCGATCCATTCGAGTATTTTAACCACAAGTTTCCGTAATTCGAATCGTGTTGGATTGAGAAAACAATCGAAAGAATAAATCCATGCTTTAAGATTCTGCTGTGAATAACTCGAAGCTGAGCTCTACGTTGATGTGCAAGTGGCTGTTAATGAGCAACTCTTTGGTTCTGGATCCGTAGATCCGACTATTCATAAGTCTCACCCTTTGTATCGGAGGAATAATTCGAATCGAGCCGTCGCGTTTCTATGTTAGTTTATATAAAATCGAGTGCGTGTACTTACGCAATGAATGTGAGGCGATACTCGCAGATTAAATGGAGTGTCTGAAATGTTCATTTACATCTGAAACCTTCGCCCCGATATGTGAGTAAAAATACGTAGGATAAAGAACGAAAAATACAGCAAGAAATAGCGGACAATAATTCCGTGGACTTTGGAAGAGAATCTGAGATCACATTGACGCAAGATGTTGGTCATTTTAAATGTGTAATCTCCCTTCGTGAGAACTACGCTCAGCCTGTGGATATTATTCGACGAATGCACTTGGCGATGAATCTATTATTATATTCGAGACTTTATTCAGAAGCAACGTTTCAGGGTTATAAATAAAACTCGTCTGTACGATTCCAATTTTATTTATTTATTCAGGAGCAGCTTTTAGAGCTATACCAATATAGCGATGCCTCAAAAATAACAATGACACAATAAAATTATAAACATTGACATTTCACGTCGTATCTTTGAATATAATACATAGATATGATATTAATATTCTATCTTATAATTGCTTTATTTATCCTGCAGGGTTTACACAATCTTCACCCAATTCGATAAGACATGGGAAAATGAATTATTGAATAATAATTAAAAGACTTTGGATTTAATATAGCCAAGTGAGAATAATATTAATAAACAACACAGCTTACTGCTTAATTAACTTCATGGCGATAATAACGATGCATAACATATTGTCATTTGCCCAAATTTGTAGGAAAAATTCGAAGTCTATTCAGAATGGAAATCGACAGAATCATTATGCGAGCATGAAAGTGGTATGAACGAAATTATCGTAGGGCTACAAAAACCACCAACTTGCTCTTTGAACGAAATTAACTTCGGTAGAATTTGGCAACATAACATCAGTCCGGTTCAATTCAGTCATAGTATTATTAGCCAAGTATAGATAATCTATCGAGGAAAGTCCGTCAAAGAGATTAGAAGGTAAAGCGAGAATTTTGTTATATGACAAGTCGATTATTTCTACGATCGAGAGTCCTTCGAATGCGCCAGGTTGGACATCGGAAATTTCGTTATACGCAAGGCTTATCAGCCGCAGATTGCTCAGATTGATAAATACATTTGATGGAACCGTGGTGATCCTGTTATGATTAAGATAGAGGGAATCCAGCTTCGGTAATCCTGTGAAAACATCGGGGTCTATTTCGGTTAAACCAGTGAAGTCCAAGTTAAGAGTCCGCAATTCTACGAGGCAAGTGAAAGACCCAGGTGCAATGCTGGCTATTTCATTGTGATTCAGGGATAAACTTTTGAGGTTTGGAAGTCCGTTAAATGCTGTCCGACGTATGACGGATATATTGTTATTTTCTAGGTACAAATAACGCAGTTCAGAAAGCCTGCTGAATACACCATCTCGTATCTGGCTGATCTTGTTATCAGACAACTGTAAAATCGCAAGGTGTAATTGCTCCCCGATTGAATGGGGGAAAAAGAAGTCAGTAATCTCGTTGTTTTCAAGAGCTAGTGCCATCGAAGTACCCGCGCCGATAAAAGCACTCGGGTCGATCGTGGTAATTTTATTCTTAAAGAGTTCTAGTCTCTTCAGTGCTCGCAACCCTCTGAATACTCCTGGCATTATTTCCGTCAGATTATTCGAGCCCAATTTAAGATGCCGCAATTTGTCAAGGTTCGCAAAAGACTCGGATGCAATGGCAGCTATTTTATTGCTACCCAGTTCCAATTCTTCAAGCTTAGCGAGGCCGTGGAACGTGGTCTGGTTTATCGCGGAAATCTCATTGTCGGTTAGGGACAAGAACTTCAATTCAGATAGCGTGCTGAAACACTGATCTGGTAGGCTATCGATTTTGTTATTACTTAATTTCAGAGTCTCCAGCCTCGACAGGTTTCGGAATAAATTATCTTGGATCGTAGTAATTCTGTTATGATCAAGACGGAGGTCTTCCAGTTCCAGCAATTGTTCGAAAGTATTGAACTTTATTTCCCTTATATCGTTGTGATTCAAGTCGAGAAGCTTCAATTTACCAAGATTCGCAAAAGCCTCGGATGCAACGCTGCCTATTTTATTATACTGAAGGTATAACGTCTCCAACTTCCGAAGTCCGTTGAATGTAGCAGAATTTATTGCAGGAATATTGTTATCGTCTAATTTCAAGATTTCCAGCTTCGACAACCCATTGAAAGTCCCGTCTGGTATTTCGTTGATCGTGTTATTAAACAAGTACAACTCAATCAGCTGAGGAAGTTCTCGAAATAAGTTAGGCCTCAGCTGAACAACGTTGTCTGGAAGATAGAGATACTTCAATCTCTCCAATCCAAAAAATGATCCAGGTGTTAAAGTCGAAATTCGGTTTCCTTTACCCAGTTGCAAGTATTCGATCGGAATATTTTTGAAAGCTGCAGGTCTGATTGATACCAAATTCAAGTTGTCGATGAACAGGTCCCCGTGATCACTTCGTACCTTCTCATCCCATATCTCAGTGACATTCGTCAATACTCCTTGAACGTGACACACCACGTATGTATACTGATCCCTGCAGGTTGGCTCAGTTTGGGCCAGAACAACGGCCAAAATCAAGTTGGCGATCAACGCGAAACGAAACATGACCACGACTCAGTGCTCCAAAAACTCTAACTCTTGTGTCCGCTGACTTCGCTGAACTAACTCTTTACACGTACATGCATCGCACGGATAAAAGATATCGTTTGAACTTTGACCACTATCTCATACTCGGTTCAAAATACAATCACTTTCGCAGAAAAATAATTATTTAGGTGGAACATATTACTGGGGGATTCACTCGAGGAATATATTCTCGTTATCACTTTCTGGTAATTCCGATGATGATTCGACAGTGAAATAATCGTAAACGAACAAGTTATTCAGTCTTTACGTTTATAATTTATTGACATTCGGGTAGTTTTTATTTTTATTTTTTTGTTTTTTCTACCAAGAATCGATGAGGTCTATATGGACCAGCACACCAGCCAAAAACAAGTTAGCAATCACCGCAAAACGAATATGCACCGCGCAAATTGAGATATAATTTGAACTTTATCCGGTGATGGATAAGGTGGGGATGATTTATACACATTTTTTTAATGGAAAATAACGGTAGACATATAGTGATAAAAAAGTTCCATTGTAGAGACACTAATATTTGTGGATAATTTCCAATCGGCTTTAACAGCTATCCACGATTGTCGTTACGTTGGAAATGTTAATTAGTTCAATTTTTCCTCTCCTAAATCCAGCCATGTCTTCGCTTCGATAATTAGAGACTTTCATACGATGCAGCTAGTGCATCTAGTAATCAAACCAGACGGTAACGGAACTTGCCAATTGAATATTGGTCCGGTTAACTTCGGTCAAAGTATTATTAGCCATGTAAAGAGACTCCAACTCGCCAAGTCCAGCGAATAATCCAAGAGCCAATGTGTGAATTTTATTGTTAGACAAGTTAAGATGCGCTACTGCCGAGAGTCCTTCGAATGCACCGGCTTGAAGCTCAGTAATCTCGTTGTCGCTGAGGTCCAGCACTTCCAAATGACTTAGACCAACGAAAGCGTTAGATTGAATCAGGGCAATCTTATTACTATTAAGATACAACTGCCTCAGTTCCGACAATCCTCGGAATGCTTCTTGCGGTAGGGAAGTCAGACTGTTATGATCGATGTATAAATCTTCAAGATGAGTCAAACCTTCGAAAGTGTTGGCACTTATTTCCGTAATATCGTTAAAGTCCAACTGGAGAGTGCGCAATTTTCCAAGATTCTCAAACGCCCCGGACGCGATGCTAGCTATTCTGTTATCGTGTAGCATCAGAAACGACAGTTTTTCAAGTCCATGAAATGTGGTTTTGTTGATCATGGAAATATCGTTATCTTCGAGGAACAGGTTCTTCAATTCAGACAGCCTGGCGAAAGTCCCGTCTGGTATTTCGTCGATGAGATTATTGGCCAAGTACAAGTATTGCAGCTGAGTTACCTCTCGGAATAAATTTGGAACCAGCTTGACAAAGTTGTTGTTAAGAATCAGGCTGGTCAATTTTGGCAAGCCAGTAAACGACCCGGATTCCAAAGTCGAAATTTGGTTGCCAAGCATGAACGATATGTCCGTGATCGTAAGATTTCTGAAGGCCCCAGGTCGTATCGATACCAAATTCAAGTATTCTACGTCTAGGATATTGTAATGTGTTATTTGTTCCGTTAACTCCTCCTTTTCCTGAGTTACTTCGGTTAAAATACCTCCGGTGTGACACACCTTGTAACCATATCGAATCTTGCACGTTAACTCTGCATCGGCTAGCACAACAGCCAAAAATATATTGGCAATCACCGTGTAACGAAACATGACTTACTCTCTTGTACTTTCTTCTCTTACTACTGAAACTATTCATATTCAGAGCTGCATAAATGGGAATATCATTTGAACTTTCGCCTCTGTTCCGCTTCAACGTAAGGAGATAAGCATAGGTCTCGTGAAGTACGTGTACATCCAGTGTTTTTAGCTTTAGTATGATTTCTTTAGAGGAAAATCGTTAATGATTTCAGTAATGGTCGGTCATTCAAAGATCATGCTCCACATTTTACATTTATATCATATCACATTATAGACCGTTCAGCTGCGACAGTTTTTCAGTCGAATTAGACAGGATGAAATCAGAAATCCCGTTGTTATGAAAGTCTATGTGACACCAAGAATCCACATCAATAAAAGCGTTTAAAGGGATCTGGTAATGTTATTTCGAGAAAGATTCAATTCTCCAAGTTTTGGCGTCTTAATTCTGTTATACGTATATTATTGGATTCCAATCTGAGTCCATTGAAAGTCCTATCTGGTAGTGTGGGATAAAAATGTGGGGTGGGAAACTTTACAAAAGAATCCCACATCCAAGCATTATAATAAATTCCACAAATTTATCACACAATTTCAAGTCGATTGTCTAAAAGAGTTTTTAATTAACGAATAATCCCCTTTCTTTGTAGCGTTGATTAACTTCTATTTAAAGCTATCTTCGTCGATTGAGGCTGTTGAAATGGAGAAGATAAGGATAAAGGGCAAAATACATCGAACACCAGTCACGACGGACTAAACCAATATTATTCAAGCATCAGAAATTAAATTATACATTTTTTGTCAACATTCTGAAAAAAAAAACTATGGCATATAACTATGGATACATCCTTTATCTTCAATTCTAGACCAAAACCGATAAAATCGCATGAATAACTACTGAATAAAATTCAATTGAGCGAAAGCTCTGAACAGAGTATTACGGCAAACCAAAGAGACCGCGCTTTCTGACTAGAAAACGTTTTTATCGGCGGGTAAAAAATTGCGCCAGATGTCGCTACGTTCGACATTCAATTATTCCGAGTGTTTTGACATTAGCACGTGGTAGTTAAGAGGTTAGTTGCGATTCGCAACCAGTTTAACCCGTAGCGTATTTCTGTTTATTTGATAATTCAAAGTGTCAAGAGGATTCCCATAATCCAATCTCTTTCACAATGAACGATATTTCTCCCCCTTTCTCTTCGCAGATTAATTCCCCCACGGAATTAAACGATTCTCCAATTAACGGCGAAAACGATTCCATAGAATCCGACAAAACTCACGAATGTACGCACCCAGGATGCGGCGCAGCTTTTTCAAAACTCTCCAAACTCACTATTCACCGCAGGCAGCATACAGGTGAAGTACGTCGCTCTATATTTACTCGACTCTCTTTAGCGAACATTATTTTACAACAAAAACAGTTCGGGACCGTTCTACTACTTCTTCGGTAAAAACTATTCAAAAAACTACCATAACAATGTGAATTTTCTTTACAGAGACCCTTCAAGTGCGACTATGAGGGTTGTGATAAATCCTACACGAATACATCCCATTTAAAGAGACATTGTCAGTCACACGATGTAGTGAAGCAGTCGCTTAAGTAAGGCTCACTGTGCCTTGGAACTCGATTTGTCATTTTTTTATTACTCTTATTTTTTCAGATGCCCAAAATGTTCTCAAGTGATTAGTAACCGACAGAATTTGAAGAAGCATTTCGAGCGAGCCCACACTGAGAATAGCTCGTTTTATTGCAAGGAATGTTGTATGAAATTTCGTAAAGAGTTGAAGTTCAAGGAGCATCAGGCAACACACAAAGGCGTTGCTTTGTACAAGTGTGAGATATGCGATAAACAATTTTCGACGCTTAGGACCTTCAAGAAACACAAAACATCTCATGATGGGAAGAAAGAGTATCGATGCGAGGCTAAGAACTGCACAGAAGTCTTTCAGAAATGGTCTCTTCTCTGTAAACATAGAAACAGCAAGCACACATGCGGTCAGAATGAAGTATAAAATTATTTTCAAATCTGTTATGCACGCAAGAGGAAAAATGATCGATTTTCGTATTCTTATTTCATTTCAGAATATAAATGCAAGGACTGTGACAAGGTCTTTATGAATAAAACTCAGCTGAAATCCCACTCGTTTGTCCACACGGATGATAGATCGATTTTACCATGCCCTTACGAAAAATGTCCACGTTTTTACTTCTTCAAACGCAATCTCGACCACCATATTCGCGCCAATCACCTGGGCAAGAACTTCCACTGCGATATATGCGACATTAGACTTTCGAGCAAGCAGAAGATCGCCGAGCATATGAACAAGATTCATTTGGCTAAGAAGAAGAAAAAGAAGAAGAAGAAGAAGCCACTCAGCGAGTCTGAACAAAAGAAACGAGCCGATGCTGGAATGGCTAAGAAAAGTATGCTTAGTAAATTGGTCGGAATATGTCTGCCCAGAGAAATTGAGAAGGATATTTTGAATCGAAAGACTAGAATTTCATCCGACGTCGAAAATTCGGTTGGAATTTCGGATGAAATTGTTGAAAACTCTGCAGAAACGGAAGACGTTGATCTAGAATTGACGAACGGGTGTAACGAAAAAGTAACGAATGATATTACAGACGATGAATCTGTTGCCCAACCAGACGAGAATCAAGTAGTTGATGGATCTTCTGATCAGATTGATAAGCGACAAGTTGAAAACTGTGATATTAATTCGTTGAATGCGGTTTAGTAATCTTAAGTAAACTCTGAACAGCTAGAAATGAATTGTAGATAATTATTTACAATTCAAAATCCGTCGATATTTCTTGTGTGATGAACAATTGCGTGAGAATAAATTATTATTCGTTCATTGTGAAGTATTTTTTATTCCTCCAAACTTCATTAATAAATGCTTGCATACAAAAACGGTACATAAAACGTAAAGTATTTGTAAATATAGGGTATTATGAAATTGAATTCGCGCGCCGCAGCCTATGGCAGATGAAAATTTTCTATTGGTCTATTCCCTAATGTTTGACAAATGTCGTCGTGTGTCGGATTCATCTGCTCCGTCCTGCAGTCGTCAACCTTAAAGTGAAAAATCGTGGATATAATCAACGGTATCAGCCAGGAAACTTGAGCACCTTGAGCGAATAATTTCAAGGTGACATACATATAAGTAAATAAGGTAATAGGAATATAACCTCAAAACCCTATTAAGTTATTGAAAACATCGTGATTTTAAATCATTTTTATACTATTAGATACATAGTTTGACATCATACACAGAATGAATAAACTACTTCATATTTCGGTTAACAATGTCATTCGTTATCACATGAAAGCCAGTAATATAAATATTGTCAATAAAATATCTAAATTCATTTCAACAGAAGCGTTGAATCGTAATAACGTCATGGCTGCTGGTGCTGTTAATATTAAATCGTTAAGCGAAGATAAAATAAACGAGTTTTTCAACTCGTTTGACACAGTTCTGACGGATTGTGATGGTAGGTTTATATGCAGAAAGTATAACTATTCATTGATATTTCGTCTGATAAAAACGAAAAATTTATAATGACGTCTAATTCATTATTTGAATTAGAGATGAAAAATGAAAAAAAAAAAAATCTTCCGTGGATAAAATTCACGAATTTTCGATATTCCTAGGTGTACTATGGGTGGAAATGGCGCCTCTGGCAAACTCCGCGGAAGTAATGAACAAGTTTCGTGAGATGGGAAATCAAGTATTTTACATAACTAATAACAGCACAAAAACTCGAGAGGAGTTCAAAGCCAAATGCGACAAGCTCAATTTCCAAGCCACGAAAAATGATATTTTATGTACCTCTTATCTAGCTGCTTGCTACCTGCAAGATTTGGGATTCAAAAAAAAAGTATACATCATCGGAACTGAAGGTGGAAATATTATACCCGAAATAATCTTTCAAACACTTAAATGTATTATTTTTATGGTTTTTAACATTCTTGAATCAATTTTTTCAAACTTATACCCACAAAGCATCTTTTTTCATTTTCAAAACAATTTCCAAGCATTTAATACAATGGAAACTCGAGATAGTCGATTTTGTCAACAAGCAATTATGTCTATTGATATAAGACCCAATTATTGAAAGCCTCCGAGCTATAGATTCCATGGAAATTCTACACAATCTTATTTTCATACAGAAATCTATCGAACAGACAAGTTTCTAGTTTGAAAACACGCTGAATATTTCCAAAGAAACGAGGAATTGAATTACTTTCCACCTGTTTCCACAAGGTAGTCTTCTACCTAGAAATAACCATCTGAAAACCTAAATCCATCGATGTTTGCTCTATCTTCATTAATTTCTTCAATTTTTATGATTCTTGATTAAATGTCCCAAAATTTATAGCCAGAAAGCCTTTTCTCAGTTTAAACAGAAGTTCTGAGTATGAATCCGAAACCTGAAAGGCCTGTGGGCTACCCAGAAATTCTAGAAAATGATATTTTCGTATAAAAATGTCAAAAGCAGACAACTTTGGAGTTAAAAAACGCTCCTAAACATGTCATAAACATCTCTCTAAACCTTTGATAAATTTCGAGATGAAAGATAAAGCAAATCGGTATTTACTCTGACAGGAATAAGCAAGGAGTTAGAGCAAGTGGGGATTGATCATTGCGGAGTTGGTCCTGACCCTGTGATCAAAGATGTGCCCTACAAAGTATTTGAGAAAGACCCTGAAGTAGGGGCAGTAATTGTTGGCTTTGACGAGCATTTCAGTTACCCAAAGATTCTGAAAGCCGCTTCCTATTTGAATGACAAAAGTATACACTTTATCGGGACTAACACAGACGAGAGGTTTCATCTGGACGGAGATATCGTCATACCGGGTATAAATTCAAACTCCAGATCAAACAATTTCAACATCTTTCTCAGCCTCGTTATAGAATAACTAGAATCACTTATCTACGAGTTGAAATTCCCGAGATTCAATAGTTAGTAACACCGTGTTGAAATTTTGGGGCAAAAACAGTTACTTCTTTCCCTAGGTACGGGAAGCCTGGTCAGATGCATCGAGACATCTGCAGAGAGGAAAGCCGTGATAGTAGGAAAGCCAGAGACGTATATCGCCGATGCGATTACTAAACGCTACAAGATTGACCCTAAGCGAACCCTGATGATCGGGGATCGTTGCAACACTGATATTTTACTGGGAACTAGATGCGGTTTTAAAACTCTTTTGGTATTATCGGGGGTAACAAATCTGGGCGAAGTTGACGCCTGGAAAGAGTCGGACTCTCAGGAGGATAGAGACTTGGTTCCAGATTATTATATAGATAAGCTTGGCGATTTACTACCGTATTTAGAAAAATTCAAACCTAGTACAGTTGCTTAAGTTTAGTCAATAGACCTGCACAAATTTCATTCTATTATTCAATTTCATTTATAAAGAAAATTAGAATACACTGTGTGTAATCTTTTTCACATATGTTTACAACAAATCTCATCACTTTGTTCCATTTGTAATAACAATGTGTAGCAAAGAATTCGTACGTTTGTACAATACGAACAACAACTACCTGTAATTAATTGAATAAATCACATTATCAATGCGCAAAAAATTCCTTCAACAAAGTTACATTAAACAGCAAAAGATGCTGTAAAGTATTCCTATTTATAGATTATTTTTCTCACGCTATGAGGCAAATATAAATAAACATTATCTAACATCTCTGCTCGATGGATCAATTCTACAAGATTGTCCCAAGTTTTGGTTAAATTAATTTCTAAAATAATGTGTTTCTTGAATGGTGAAATATGGTCTTTTACATAACAAAGGATACTTCTCACTGAATTTCACATTTTCATGGTATGATAAATCATTCAGAGAATATAACTTAATTTAATTACACTGTAGCTTGAATCACATGTTCTCCTGATGCTTCTGTCAACCAACGTGCATAAGATATGATAAACTCAAAGCATCGACCAATCGGAGAGATCTAAGAATAGATAAATTGTGATATTCGCTTATTGTAAGGTCTGTATTTGTGTAGGAAGGAAAATTACGTAATCAGTGCCACGTGGCAATCAGTATGATTCATTTGGTCAGGTTTACGCAACAGTAGAGTTCAGACTTTGTTCCTTGATCATTTAATTGCCTCGAGCTGATAAGTCTTTCTTTTAATTATTACTAGACCTGAATACGAGTTGCCGTTAGGAGACCGATAGAAAATGTCCGCGATAAATCTACAGTCACTGTCCAGAGAAGAACTGATCAATTTTATCAACTCGTTTGAGACGGTATTGTCAGACTGCGATGGTGATTATGATTAGATAAAGATTTTTTCTTCTTCCATTTTAAACTCGCACAGTAATTCCCATTCAGATATGGTAATATTTGTTTCATAAATTGCAGGAGTTTTGTGGTTGGAAGCCGAAGCGATTCAAGGATCCCCAGAGGTAGTTAAAAGGCTGAAAAATATCGGGAAGAGATTCTTCTACGTTACTAACAACAACACCAAAACTAGGACTGAGTTTGTTGAAAAATGTACTAAACTGAACTATGACGCTAAACTGGTAATTGCAAGGAAACCAAAGTCTCTTGGAACTATTTTAAACTCAAATATGACTCAAAATTCATTAGGCTTTCGTTATTCACAGGAAGAGGTGATGTGCACTTCGTACTTAGCAGCAGAATATCTAAGAGAGAAAAAATTCAATAAAAAAGTATACATCGTTGGTACCAGTGGCATAGCAAAAGAGCTAGAGGCTGTAGGAATTCAACATATTGGATTAGGGGTAAATAAGACGATTATTCAACTTCAATTAATACTGCGACTAGAGAAAAACACTCCTATAAACATTTAACACTCTAACAATTAGCTAATCATTCCATTTTATGTTAATTCTACAGCCAGATCCTCCCGTCGATGACTCTCTACAATTGATAATAGACTTTAAGCCAGATCCTGAAGTTGGAGCAGTCGTAGTAGGCTTCGACGACCAAATAAGCTACCCGAAAATAGTTAAGGCAGCAACATACGTACAAGATCCTAACGTACATTTCATAGGAACAAATTGCGACAATCAGAGACCCTCGCCAAACTCTAATATATCTCCAGGTGAGATACATCCTCAGAAAGCCTGGATTTTCTCACCACATTAAAGTTTCTTGTTTCTCTTATTCATTGAGATTTAATGTTTCAGGATCGGGATGCATGCTTAGAGTGATAGAGGCAGCAGCTAACAGGAAAGCTGTATTACTTGGAAAACCAGAGCCGTATATAAGCCGAGCACTTATTTCAAAGTACGGCTTGAATCCATCAAAAACTTTGATGATCGGTGATAAGTAAGTATAGCGTGGAACCTGATCTCTTTTCAGCTATGATAAAAGATCAATAAATTATGATAATTTTGTTAATTTCTTTTCAGAGGCGATACTGATATCTTATTGGGAAAGAATTGCGGCTTTAAGACATTGCTCGTTCTCTCTGGCGTTACATCTACCAAAGATATTGAGACATGGAAAAATTCTGACGAAAAAACAGACAGAGATTTGGTACCTGATTACTATACCAAACAGTTGTCAGATCTACTACCTGCGCTATCTAACTTTTAAACAAATATAATCTTACGTAGAAAATTCTGTCTCCATAAAGGATTAAATAAAATCGTCAATTAAATTAGATTTATTAAATGATTAGTCTGATTGGTGAACTAGTTCAGGGTATGATTTTAGTTTGAACCTCTCGTTTAAACCATCAGTTATCCTTCAAGGAACTTTCAGAGTTTACTAAGAGATTCCGACAATCACGATGACTAGGTAGCACACTCATTTTCTTACACAATCTTAAGCTAGAAAGATAAAGGCAACCTGTGACGTCATCACGAATCATTATCAAGCGGGTAATCAACATTTAGCCGCAGAAAAGCTTCCTCCAATGGTACTTGACTTAGATACGTTGTTAGGTATTTTATACTACTCCTGCTGTTAGATAGTAGGTTTAATAGATGCAGTGAGCTTTGAAGCTGAATGTTTCGTTCTTAACTGATTTTCTAAACTTTTCCTTATCTACTTACTAACACAAGAATTATTATTAAAAAATTGTCACAAGATCGAGTGACCCGATTAGACTGAAAAAAAAATGGCTGGAGTAAATTTAAATACTCTAGAGCGAAGCGAGGTTGAAAAGTTCCTAGAAGGCATCGATACAATTATTTCCGACTGTGACGGTAAGTCTATATATTTTAAAACCAGAGTAAAGAAAAGAAAACGCCACGATGTTCTTTTTAACTTCTATTGAATTTCAGGAGTCGTGTGGCTAGTCGATAAAGCTATAAAAGGCGTGCCAGAGACAGTTAAGAAGCTTAAAGAAAATGGGAAACGATTTTTCTACGTGACAAACAACCCGCTCAGTACACGTCAGGAGTTTTCTTCTAAACTTCAAGCCCAGGGATACGAAGCAAATCTCGAAGATGTCCTGGGCACGGCGTACCTCGTCGCAAGTTATCTAAAAGGTATTAACTTCAATAAGAAAGTATATCTCGCCGGAAACACTGCTATTGGTCATGAATTGGATTTGGCTGGGATTCCCTACATAGGAGGGGGTGTGAGTAAAATAATGCTTCTTCACTCGAACTTACAAAATCTTAGCCATCTCTGCTCTCTCCCAAGTAACAAGAACTCTGCTGTTTTTAGCCCGACCCTATGAGTCCAGATCTGAAAACTGTCGTCCTGAGTTTTGTACCGGAAAAAGACATAGGGGCAGTGGTAGTCAGTCTTGACGAACATATCAGCTATGCAAAGATCATGAAAGCCGCAACTTATTTGTACAATCAGGATGTACTTTTCATCGCTACAAGCATGGACAATCAGGTTCCAATACCTAGAGGAAAGATTCCAGGGCCTGGGGCGATTGTTAAATGCGTGGAAGCCTGCTCAGGGAGGAAACCCATAGTTTTGGGAAAACCTGCGCCGTATATGAAGCAAGCGATTATCGAAAACTTTGATATTGTTCCAGAAAGAACTTTATTTGTTGGCGATAGGTGAGTAGTATTTTTCATCCAAGTCCTGGGGACTTTTTTAGGATTATCTTTAATGCTTCGAATCCGTTCTGCTCCAAATATTGTCGAATTGTATAGATCATTGATTTCTGTTTTATCATTTACAGCCTTCACACAGATATATTAATGGGCAAGCGTTCCGGAATGAAAACGCTGCTGGTATTATCTGGCGTAACAAAAGAGGAGGATATAAAAGTTTTGAAAGAATCAACAGCTGAGGATATGAAGGAATTAATTCCTGATTTCTACACAGATTCCTTAGCCGATATACATTCGTTTTTATGATGTGAAATTCTCGGTTTCTATTTTCATGTATTTGAAAGTATAAATTGACGCGATCAGATCTAGAAAACTCACAGGATTTTTTAAGGAGTCATTCTGGTTTACAACTTTGAAGAAAAAAATCGTAATAATCATTTTCTTCTTTCCCCCCATTTTCTGAAAGAATAGACTGTTGTTAAAACTTTGAATACGTTTTTCTCGAAACGCATCTTTTTAAACTGCACCAGTAATATGAAGTAAAGTTCTCAGCCGAGCGCTTTGACATTTTTATAACATGTTCTACACATGACTGGCTCTCTTTGGAATTACGATCAACCTATGACGATGGTAATTACCAATAAAATGACCTCTTAAATTGACAAAAAGTATTCAGGATCGTATTTGAAACTTAGAATAACTTTATTATTTAAGCCATTTACAATTATACAATTTGACTATAGGTATAACGAGATTGAAATAATTCAGGGAATAATTGATAGTACATAACAGATGTTAGTTTCTGAGTTCTTTTTTTTCTTTGGTATGTTTATTTACGAACGTAAAAATGATCGAATTAATAAAGTAATTGAAAACGCACGTTTTATTCATTCATTTTATAATTTGAAAAATTGTATTTACATGTAATCACAAATTAAGTTGAATATTGGTCGGCTATAATATTTCTAATAGACGGAATTTATTTACTATCTAAAATTTTCAAAATTCAACGTATCAAGTTCGATGAAACTCTGACGAGTTACGAACAACTAGCATGTTTTCTTCTCATTGAATTATCTCACAATAAAGAAGAATATTTCCATACGATAAGTTTTCTTGAACTAAAAATTGACTAGATTGTAAATAAGGAACCCTGTTTCAAGTACTCTGTACAAAAACGCGGCCTAATCTCTCTTTCTCCATATTCATATTTCGCCATATTTTCACGCCGGTGAATTCGCGTTGTATTAAGCGATCCTTTCGCTTCTCGAGAGGTAAGCCCACCAATAAAAAACGTTTATTGCCAAAAATAGCAGGGGAAATACGACCCGGCTAGCCCTGTCGATTTTTGAAACCGAGTTATACCTCGGCGCTCTTTTCCGACGTCTTCGAGTCGATATCCTGCGAGGTGGTGTCGGCAGAGGTGGCGGCGGACTGCACGGTAGGCAAGTTAGCTGCCACTGTCCACTCGAGCGACTCCTCATTTCTGGGAAGGGTATTTCCGACAAAGGTATCACTTCTATTATCCTCTCGCCGTTTACAGGACAATGCCTGCACCCTCGATTACGCGAGTTTGATGTATTCGACGATTTTCTACGCTCCTGAAAACATTTTGCCGTCAAAATAAGGACGAGTCGATTTCCTCGTATGTCTCATGGTCGGTAAACGGCGATCAGGCTAACCGCTTACAGGCATTGACTACTGACTATGTCCCGCAAATACAGGGACTTACTACTCCCTCAGTCTGCCGAACAAGGGAATTTACTACTCGCCGCAGTCTGACTAGTACGAGAACTGACTACTCTTCTCGCAGTCCGCCGAGTGCGAGAATTGACTACTCTTCGTAGTCTGGCGAGTAGGAGAATTGACTACTTAATTCTCGCTGCGCGGAGAACTGAAGTCTAGCATGATTCGGTCAATTTCGGGATTAAGATTAAGTGAAAATAATTGATTTGCGCGCATAATGAATTTCTCTTGACTCTCATTAATCTGACCGATTCGTTTTAATTTAAGCTTTCTGTCGGTAATTCATTTTTGATTAATAAACGCGATGAATTTATCGATTTATGAATAGTCTAATATGTTTTCATTATTCTAAAATTCATGTCAATCTTTAATGTAGGGTGATTTTTAAAACTATAGAGAAAACACGACGTATATTCATGATAAAAGACAGAAAATGATAACAAACCGTATGTCGCTGGCTGTTTTTTGTCCATTGATCGTCTTTATCGCTATCCGTATCGCTGTCCATGTCGCTGAAATCGGAGCTGAAATAACACTCTCCCGATCCGTACTTGGTGAAGTAGTGAACCACGGCGAATTGTATTATAGTTGCGAAGATAAAGGCGAATGACAAGAAGACGAAGAAATCCAATGCCGTTGGGTACGGGACTTTTGGGAGATCTGTGCGAGCTTCCAACCCCAAGAAAGTCATAGTCAAGACTGTTGTTATACCTGCAGAATGAATCTCAAATAATTGTGAATCAAAAGAATCGCGTAGATCGGTGATAAGCAACGAAAAAAGCACACGCAAAATGGTTTTACATAATAATATATACTCGATCTCGCTAAGATCCTGAATTGCAAGTTTATCCTTCTTTTTCCTTGTTCCCAGTCCCTCGAATGAACGAGAATCTCTCTCTCGAGGGCAATTGAGGACTACGGTAGTCTTTGTTGTCCAATTATGATAAATGGCAGGATTGAACGTAGCATTCAGGTCGGCAAGAGGTCCGTTTACTTTAACTGACTGCAATAAGTCTCGCCTCGACGAGACGAGGCTGAGCGAAGTGGGTAATCGTCGGAAGAAAGAGGCGGACGTTATAATTATTGTCCCAAAGGTGAGATTTTTCATCGGAGCAAAGTATACCTATTCGAGTTCCGGAACTCGGCAGAAGAGTAATAAAATTACCAAAGAAAAAACTGATGCTGCCTTAGAAAATGGAAATGCACCCGAGCTTCGTTTTCACATATTATCTGGAAAATTTATTTGGAAGTGAATAAATATCGTTTAAACTTACCGAGGGAGACTCGATCGGCCGTTGCCTCACGATTAAGCCAAAAAGAAACCCAAGACAAAACAACGAGTAGAACGCAGGGGCCGTAAACTTGGATTAGAAAATTTCCCATGTGTCTTTGGAGGTGGAATGATACCAAGAGCATCGAGTATTCTCCTGGAAGAAAAATATATATCGAGTAAATTTAAGGCCGACTTGAGGGTTGCGCGATTCGTTATTTTACAAAATAAATACGAATTGGATTACATGAATTCAAATTTCTTGGATTTGATTAAGGGGTTACATGGGTTTCGTCGGGTGAAAAAAGGCCTATTTTCGATCATTTTTTTTCTATATAAAAAATTATTTATTCAATTCAAACTTTTTTCTGTCTTATAGATACACATTCAAAGAAAAATTTCTGAGATTTTCAAAAAAAAAAAATTAAAACTCCGCCATTGTGACGTCATTTCCGGTGACCCTTCGAAAAAAAGGTGCGTCCGCGTTGTCAGCATAACTCCTGACAGGATCATCTAAAATGAAAAAACAAAAATACGTGTTTTAGTTAAGACCATAAACTCGTGCTTGAACGAAGGAAAGAAAAAAAAAGTAAAAATTGGAATTTTGGCAGACATTTTTCCAAAAAAATGAAAATTTCGGTCAAATTTGCTTGACATTTTTTTTTTTTTAAATAGTTGTAATTGAAAAAAAAAAAAATCCTTCGTTCAAGCACGAGTTTATGGTCTTAACTAAAACACGTATTTTTGTTTTTTCATTTTAGATGATCCTGTCAGGAGTTATGCTGACAACGCGGACGCATCTCCTTTCCGAGGGATATGACGTCACAATAGCCGAGTTTTTAATATTTTTTTTCCAAAATTTCAGAAATTCTTTGTCAATAGTGTATCTTTGTAACAATAAGAAGTTTGAATAAAATATTTCATTTTTTATATGAAAAAAAAATTGTTGAAAATAGGTCGTTTTTTTCCCCGAGGAAACCCATGTAACCCCTTAAATATAATGATAAAAAATCACGAGTACCTGTATACTCTCTTAGATTCTAAAATAAAAAATAAAAAAATACGAAATTCTACGCCGCACGAATTGCTTTTTATATATTCGAGAAAAGAGACGATCGTCGAAATCTTTTCCGGTTACAAAGTTTTCCCTTTCAAATTGACGTGCTCTAGTTCACCGTCGAATCTTATACGTACCCTTGTAGACTCAACTCCCCAGTGCATTTCTGGCGGATTTAGATACACACACCACGTGTCTTGCGACTAGATACATCGAAAAAGTCAACTGACTCAATTACCTGCTCAGAGTTGCTCTGACTCTGCGCTTTCCCCTATACCTACTCACGAGCCGGATATTAGATCCTAGACAACTTATTTACCCTATATATAGGACCCGCAGGTCTTCTCTGCTCTAAATGTTATCTTTGCATGTGTATCGTTCTGGAAAAAATGTCATTATCAAAACGTTTCAATACTTTTTCCCTTTTATTTATACGCAGCAAATAAATCTGTCTCATTCACGTCCAAATACTCCACGAATTTCTCAGAAAGTAAATAGCCGATGTTTTAAGAGCCAAAACTAAAAGGCAGGAGTATCAATTTTCGTTTCTCTATATAGTTTCCAATATTTGTCTTGCGTATATAAACCATGGCTTTTCTTTTTCTTTTTTTTTTTCATCGAATTTCGGGAAAGTTTTTCTCGCTCATCGTCTTTCCTTTCAATTCCGAACAATCAGTTCGACAAAAGAAGAGTAAAATCTGAAGTATTCCTCAGGATTTTTCATTACGAGATAATTTTTCTCGACGAGATGAAAAATCTCGATTAAGTATAAACGGAAAAAGGAATCAGCAGAATTTCGAGTGCCATTAATATACAAGTGCTTTGTATACGAAAATTCTAGACCCGATATCTTTGAATGATCATCGATTGCTTACTGTGCGAGAGCGAAGGTGCTATCGAATGATTTGCTGTTGGATTAGCCACCAAATCAAACTGGGACAGTTTCATATCTTCGGCAATAGCTACTTGTCGAGCGTTGTTCCATTTGTAGATGACATCTCGGCTTGTGTAACCAACTGTGAATTAGGCAAGGACGAATTATTGTTTGCCTCGTTATAATTAAGGGAGAAATTTGATTAGGATATTCAGTTATCGCTTCGCTGTACGTAATTCGGTGTGTAAATCCTGTACCTATATTGGTATCAAAGTAGAAATGCGATGCCAGGAAGTGCGCAGGGCTAATCAGCTCGTAACCGGAAACTCAGAGTCCTTTGGGAAAGATTCCGTATGGATTCCGTATAGGAAATTGTGAGATAATAATTCGCGATAAAAAAATTAGAATTCTTGAAAAATTACGCCACCTTTTTGCAGCAAACATTCCCTCAAAGTTAATGACCTGTCTATAAAATTACCTGGAATTATCTAGAGGCAGAACTGTGTAGGTTTTGGACAAAATTGAATTGCATCTGTCAGGGTATTTGGGTTTAAAAGACCTCATAATCGTAGCTGTAGGATAGTACGAGGGTGGAAATCCGCGGGGTGGAATTATGTATGTAAATTTTTTGCCTACAATTTTCACTTGAATCTAATTTACCCTAAAGCTAAATAAAACGTAAAGTGAAGCGTACCGCTTCTGATTGAGAGAAAATTCTTCAGCGTTTTAGAAGAAATGATTGCCAGGTTTTTCAACCCCGGAAATAAACCAGCTAGCTAGAGCGCTGGAAATAATCTACCAAAAAAATTGTTCCATTCAAACTTACAGCTGCCAAATCTCAAAGGACATCTTTGCGTGTCCATCGGGAAGTCCTCGAGGTTCATTGGACAGCCGGCCTTTATCGTCAACCTGAAAATAACGAAATTAAAAAGAAAAGCAGCCGTAATGCGCGAATAAAGATTTCGGTAATCGTCGCAAGCACACTTGAATTTTTCCCCACTTTATGCGCAAGTTTTTGTGAGCTACGAGAGCCTCGTTAACTGCCATTCTCCAGCAAAAGCTCCCAGCAGAGAAACTTCCAGATTGCATAGCAGCGAAGATGGAATGACGAAAATGTGCTCATCGCGAATCTAGTGCAGTCTGCCACTTTAGCGAGGTCGAATTCTGGTGTTAGTTATTGAGTGAGTTTGGAGTCCGGGTAAATGCATTCTGCGGATGCAGGCTACTGATCTGTTTGATTCACCTTGAGTGGTTTGTCAGCGATTAACAGACGTATGTCTCTGCGCCAGTATTTCCCTCAAGCTTGTTAGTTATCGAACTAACTGCACACACACACATCTTCAACGTGAAGTACAGCCGATAGTTCTGCTCTTAGAGATTATAGGTCTATGGATATGAACGTTGATTGCAGTTTTTTTTTTCACGTCGATATTAAATTGGGGAAATCGGTATTCTCGTATGACAGGCCTCTGAAATTTGACTATCCGAAAAAAACTTGGAGAATTTTTCCCCCAACTCGGGGTTATCATCGCCAAGATGATGTGCCATTTTCGTTTATTGCGCGTCTGAAATTTCCATGTGATCGCGATAGCTATCAAATAAGTCGAAGCAATTTCCTCCATCGTGTAAGAAGGTTAAAACGAGGCAGGAGGCAGGGCCTTGAGATTGAGATTGACATACCGAAAGAAGAGTAAGAGAGAGAGAGAGAGAGAGAGGTAGAGGTAGAAAAAAAATTTCGCTAAATTTCTTGTTAAATTTACGAGAACTAAACCAGCTTCGTCTCCCCTCAGCTTCCCGTTAAAAAAATAAAATAAACTACCTATTTGCAAAATTTTTATAACCTGTTGTATAAATTCACCCGGATGCCAGATACAAACTATACACACTATCCTCACGCGAAATTTCTTCACCTCGAGTTCTTTGATCAAGAATCTTTGCCGTTTTAATTGCTTTGTTGATTAACATCCTGGTGCAGCATGGCAGACTTTGAACTTTTCTCTAACTTTGTTGGGTCTGATTATTCGGTATGGGAAGGGAATTCAAGGGGCTAATAATGTATAAGCTAGTCGTCGCAATTTGCGCTTTCATAATTCAATTGTAAAATAGTTTCTGCACGCACCAGTCATCGGTCAATTTAATGGGACTGTTTCAGCAATAATATCGACCCATTTAATCCAGAGGGATGAGCCCTCCGTCATCCTGACTCCTGAAATCACCAGTGATTTTCTCCCAAGTTTTTTCACCCCTCTTCTACCCTCTGTTTTATAGCTCGCGTGTTGTGTGATTGGCGAGAATTTTGAAAAGGCTATAAAAGACGTGAAATATCGTGGGAATTTCCTCGGTCAAAAATCTCGCGGTACACTATATACGGTAGTTCGGTGCCCCGTCTAAATCTCCATATTTTTTCCCCCCGTGGATGGTTCGAAAAAATTTTATAAACAGCTGTCTGTAAACAAATACGTGGGCAAATATTTTATTTCGAGAATTTCAAACTGCCGGAAATCGGAGGGGAGATGTATTCCCCAATTTTTCAAGCTCCCGCGTCTCGTCCTCGTCCTCTTTTTCTTCCTATTCCCAAACACATCCACTTCCGTGTAGCAAGGCAATTTTCAACTTTTCATATTTATTCAACACCCGGACTGAGTCTGATTGCAGTAAAACCGTTCAATATTTTTTCACCGATTTTGTCACGGTCCTCCGTAACTCCGGAAGTGGAAATTATTTGCACGCGAATACGGAGAGGGAGAGAGGGAACGTCAGCTGCTCCGGGATCGAAGAGAATCCCGTTTAAAGATCAGCTCACTGACACACTGACGTCGAGCCAACCCCAAAGGGGTGAAACTCGGAGCTCTATGAGCTCGCGGAATGTTCCGCAAGCTCGTCAAAGCTCTTCCGCGGCATTAGTCTAGCTAGATTTGAATCCGGGTATTAATCGAAGATCATTGTTTCCGGTGTTGTTGGCATATCGCAGGGTGGATAAGTTTACTTTATTATACATGTATAGCGTATAATATTGATATTCAAGAATCGCCACGATTTTCGGTATATATTACCAGCCCTCGGCATCCTCGGGGCTTTCAACCGTCAGGATGATCTTTGACAGATGATAGGGACGTTCCGGGAGAGTATCCTTCGGGAAATGAGTCAGATTTCAGAAGATTTTTGGTAGTAGGATAGGAAACCGGCCGTTTGCCGTCTACTTGACTTATTGGTATAAATATATTATTAAATTTCTCTAGAGATAAATTTACAACATTTACAAATTTACAGAGAGATTGTAACTTAGAGGGCTCAATTATTTACCGAAGTCTCCACTGCCCAAATTGCGGTTCTTTTAATAAACGTGTTATCTGATATCCTGATCGTTTGTGAAAAAATCCAATCGATTATAAGAGCTAGGGGAGCTTAGATTAATGATGGATTAGCTCGGCTCCTCTGGTATAACAACTTTGATCTTTATTTATAAGAAAACGACAGACTCGTTAAAAGCAATTCGTTATCAGATCGGTAAAATACAAAATAAAAGATTCGTCATTGAAAATATATTATACTCAAAAATTTCGTTTTATTTTTCCCTTCTGTTATTCAAAAGAGGAGAAAACAAATCAACCCTCGGTGAAGAGAAAAAAAAATTCTAAAAAAATTGCCACCCTCATAAAAGTACCCTTAAAATTATTCATTCATGTGTTCCGGGGAGTGAGATAATTTTTATAATTGCGAGTGTACTAATTATATTTTTTTGAATGAAGAAAAGCGATTTTCATCTCCAGTATATCGAACTAGAATTCAAATTGAATAACATCGAGTTTAACCCTGTGAATCATCTATTTCGAGAATCTGAATGGGTTGTATGATTCAACAGTACTTTCCCGGTGTTAGAGAGTCTCAATTTGATTGAAAGGTATTTGATTGATAGGTAAACTATGCACATAGAAATTCGTTGGCGTAAAAAAAAGGAGAAAAAAAAAGGTAGAAAAAAATGAGAAAGAAAAAAATCAAAGAAGACGAAAAATGAGACGAGCTGCAGGCTTTCGGAGATATTGACAAAATAATATACTCGCTTTCAATAAGGTCGTATTGATTGGATAAAATTGGAGTAATTTAATCCGCGAGACGCGGAGCTGGTGTTCCGCCCACTCTGTTAATTAGTCGCACCCGTGTGCTCCGAAAGAAATGGTTAATTAAAATAAAAAACCATTTATCACCATCATCGCGAGAAGTGCGCGGTTCATATAATAATTTTACGTCACCAAAAAATTCCAGATTACACAATTTTTCGTCCTTAAATTTTACACTCTATTTTTCATTATTCTTCTTTCCAGTTATCTTTTCTTTTCTTTACTTCAGGCGTTGAATTTCGCAGCGAAAAAAATTCTGACTTTGAGAAATTGCTCATAGCGAGTAGAATAATGATTTTCCCTAGGGAGTGAAATATATATAACATCGCCTCAAATAAATGGGTGTTATATAATTAAATTAACGAAATTATTTCAATTACCAGGGAGACCCGAAAAGTGTAGAATCTGAATTCCGAAAATTGACTGAATTTCTAAATCTCCTCTCTCTCGCTCCCTTTTTTTTTTTCATCAACCTTGAATATGGCCTTGGCGGTATTCACGTCGTGGATAAAAATCGAAGGTATTGAAGTCGACGTCGGTCGGATCACGTCTGGAAGTTGTTTGCTTAGCACGTTATTAGTAGACTCTGACCTAGCTCTCTGCACAGTAGCCTAAGCGCAGGCACGGGGGCTATTTTCCCCTCAGTTCTTCTTCTTCTTCTTCTTCTTCTTCTTCTTCTTCTTCTTCTTCTTGGAGGGCAATAAATCTCTGTATTTCTTACCGCGGAATCTAGCGAGGTACCTAAATACATAGAATAATCTATTTTCCAGATTCTGGGTGGCATAAAACGCAGCTATTCCATTCCCAGCCCCCTTCACACTCCCTCTCTCTCTTTTTTACTCGCGATTTTTAAGACGCGATAAATCCGGGTCCTCGGCTCGCTCTTTTACCTCGGTAAAAATTCTCTTTATATATCTTCGAAAGTTCGAATTCCAACTTCGGTTTCTAGCTGCAGTCAGTTTCTCGGATGTAATGACTTTTAGATTACCAAACTACTTTGTCGCTCGTTAAATGACGCCTGATTTCCTCAACTTTATCTTTACTATCCTAGCCAAGGGAGAAAAACCCCACCCCCGTATCTCGTTTATCTCTACACAGGCGATGCTACGGGGGTAAGTACCTAAATCGATAATAACCCTTTCAGTACATAGCTCTTCGCCTCATTACTCCCGAGGGTAATACACTGAGAAATTTGACACCCCGTTTGATCCCTTACATCGTTACTTTCGCCCCTCATTAAAGCTAATTGCTTGATCCACACTCCGACACTTCGATTTGATACGATTCAAAATTCAACGTTTACTACTCGCATACTAAACTCGAAATTTCATTTGGTTCATCGAACGCCTTATTGAACATTTTTCTAAATTGGAACATTTTTTTTTTATAGTTTTAGTTGGTTTTTATAGAAATTTAGGAAACTGAAAGTCTTCGAGGATACATATGTCTGATGAAGACAGATTTTCAGCCAGGATATTATTATATATCTTTACGAGTCGAGTTCAGAATTGGATTATAGAAAGAGCCAATTAGCATATCCGCGTAATTTCGTCTAATATATTATATTTCATGTATTAATCTTGAGCTTTAGGATAATCCCACTAAGTGAGCGAGTCAGTGGTAAATTAATTTACGAAAATGTGCGTTGGGAGTGATTATCACAGGTGAAAACTTGATTAAAACTTACCTAGAACTGTATAGTACTCTTCCGTCCTGATAAAGTCTGACGAATTTATTCGGGCTCGTTATTGTGTGGAGATAACTTTGTTTGCCGTTGTAAAAGTAGGTATCGGGCTTCCAAATTCTGGCCAGCATCGATATACTCAACGCCAGAGTCTCCTTTCCACCCTTAAAAGCTAAGCGTCTGTCGATCCATGATTGACGGAAGTAACAGTCCATCGAGTAAGTCTATAGAAACATGTGATACAGCATGTTAAACACAGAGGTATACAAAGGACAAGGGATCATCCCTGGGATGTAAGTATTCCTTTTCTATTTTCTCCCATCATTTTAAACCCAAAATAATTCCTTTGAATCACCATATCAACTTCGGAAATTGGACCCATGCTCCGCACCATGATGTCGACCTCAACCGTGGCTGGAGGTCCGCCAAAATCTGGTCGTACGCTGTTGTCGTATCCGCGAAGCAGATTGTCTAACAGTTCGGAAATGTTGCCATGGTTGTTGCTCTGTGTACGTTGAAGTTTAATTGATGGTCTCGAGCCAGCAACAGCTCTGAGAGAATGAAAAGCTTCAAAGAATAAAATTCGACCCGCCCTAGTACTGCGAAATTAACAGCTGTATGAAATTTAGGCAATACGATTTTGCGCCCCTATGAAATAAACACTCGTAAAAATTGAATTGACAAATATCTATATATGACAAGGGCGCTGGATTCGGGTGGAAAAAATGTCAGGAATTTTATGAACGAGTTACTTCAGCTGCATTACACTCCAAGTACGAATTCGGTGAATCGTATGGCCTGGTTGCTCATCATTCGAATTTTCTGGCATCGAAGGCGATCTCTATACCTATTATACGTATATCGTACCTTTCAGATATTAAAGAACTGATAAATTATTCGTCCATCGATGCTCTCTGCTAATCGATTTCACCGTCGTTTTAAATGTTTCATTGAATCTTGTGTTATATTGCCCCGGTGGCACAGAATGGGGTTGTTTTTATTGAAGGGAATCTAGTTCAGAGTCGAGCGAATCGAATATCGAGCGTTGAACACGCGTTCAAGAGCTTTCCGATGGCCCCTCTCTCATCCTCGGAATTTAAGGGGTTGTACACATACGTCGATCGGGGGAATGGGTGGAAAAATTGCACGAGTTTATACACCCACTCGAGGCGGAGGGGATTTTAAATCCTGAAAAACCGCCGAAGGATTCTTATAGTTTTTTTAAAAACTCATTTAAATCGGGGGATGTTAAATTATTTAAACAAAATTCAAAACGCTCTGCTTTACCCCTTGCCAACAATTTCTTTCATCAAAGCCTTCAAGATCCGAACCCCAGCGTTGCGGGATCCTGACCTAGTGCCCTTTCATCTTCTATTTCACTTCCGTTTTGGAAGAGATTCAAATCTCGTCTCGTTTTATTTCGTTTAAATAATTCAACGTCGACTTCTTCTCGCTATATTTTCACTCGGCGTGGATTTTTCTACTCTAATTATTCCGGAATCAGATTAAACGATTTTCTGGGTTGACTCGTGTTCGAGAGATCCTCTTCGTCGAAGTCTGTACCAGCGGGTAGGGAAAATCGTAAGAGATATTCGCACGTGGGGAAACAAAGCGCGTCGCCCTGAGCGGCGACACCACATCCAGGCGTAATCTTAAAGGCCAAAAATTTGAGCACCGTTTAAAGTAAAAAGCGGGGTGAATCCGAGAGCAGACTGCAATCCCCTCGGCCCGATTTGTTTGCGATAAATTTATCACCAAGCGGCTAACGACCCGTTTGTTAAACGTTTGTTAATTAGTTATTATTGTATCGTATAATCGAGTTTTGAACTTTGATTGAATACTCACAGGAACGAGGCGTAGGACGTTATGAGGTTTGCGATTGCAAGTAAAACAAATTTCTTCATGATTTTAGATTCCACTTAGTCATCTCCCCGAGTCAGACATTTTTTTCTACTTCCTTTTCCTATTCTCTTATTTCGGCCAACGGTTCCTGTAACATATAAAATCGAAAGAAGCGTCTTAAAAATTTGGAGAAAATTACTTTCTGCATTTCCAAGCTACCTACAATCCGAGGCCTAAAATTGTATTAGATCTTGTATGGGTGAAGTTAAATTGGATTAATTCGATTTCGCCGGTCTTATCAACCCTCGAAACGAAGATGACGTTTAAATCGAATTCGCAGAGAGCGAGTATTGGCTCGCCGGAATAGAGAGACCAGGAATAAAAAATGTGTTTTTTTTTTTCTTTTTATTTTTTTTTATCCCAGTTTTAAACAAAGCGATTCATTTACGATGTCGATGACAATCAGTCGCTGCATTCGGTGTAAACATAAAGTAAAAATATTTACGTTGTAATCAGCGACAGTGATTCGATAATATAATGACAATTGATGATAGTAGTACATCGCAGAGCCAGCAGAGAATTGCTAGCCGCACGCTCCATTTGTCAAAGCCTGATTCCCACGGGATAGAATCAACAGACGGGGAAGTCCACCGCGTCGGTTTATATTCTAGTGTAAATAAATCGCTTGTTTTTGAAAACAGATTTGAACAAAAGCGAGAGAAATAGAAAAGAGAAATGAAAGCTGTTAAGTCCTCTAATTCGTACGGCTTCGATCCAGGCGGCTGTGATAGTGACAAATAATCTATTTGACAGATGAAGAAACCCCGGGCAACGGTTGGATAACAGACGTTCATATTCTCCGAAATTTATAAAGGAGCTGTAAAATGTTTTGATTAAATTCTACGCTTTTGTCAAAATTACGTGATACAATATCTAATTCCTGGAGACTCCGAGATCCGGAGTTGAATTACTTCCGAAACCACATTCAGCTAACGAAGTAAATATTGTTATTCACCCAGGCCACGATTTGTAATTATTATCGTAGGACCGAAGAGCAGAGATGCATAGAAATTAGAAATTATACAAAATTCAAAAATCTAGTCCAGTCTTAACCCCGGGTCCGCATAATTTCTCGGATCAGTTTCAGAGGCGGTCGATTAGATATGCTGTGTCTTTAATCATCCCCTATAACGACTTTTATCGCACATAATACGATCGTATAGAAATGGGTCGGGCTTCGAATCCTCGCCTCATGGCCCGTGTCCTAGAAGTCGTAAAGCATCTCGGCGAAGGCAAAGGATCCTCGGCAAAACAGGTCCTGGAGGTTTTGAGACAGGGAGACAAGCCGACGACGAGAAATCTCGCGATGCAGGTGACTGATTGCTGTCTAATTTCACATCGCACTGAAATTTACTAACAATAAGTCAACAGCTTCGATAATCTCGGAGATGGGGGTCTCTAACTCCCTTAAAGTTAAAGTCGATGAATAAAATGTGACTTTTTTTTCGCGAGGGTATAATTTTCGACCAGTTAATTGGACTCGGAATTATTTGACAGGTTCAACGAGCCTTGAAAAACGCCGTTACAGCTGGTCTCCTTCAGCTACGTAGTGGTCGATACAAAATGTTAATTTCTCTGCAAAATGCTTTGAAGAATCGGGGCGGTGGTTTAAGTAACGGGAATAAAACGGGCGTCAGCAGTCCGGGGAGGAAGAGGAAAGCGGATGTCGAAGACGTGGAGGATTCGGGGAGTTTGGAAGCCGCTGAAACCGGGCCGAAAAGCAGGTAAAAAGCGTGCAATTAATACCAGAACATAATAATCGGTTGAACGAAATCTTCGAGGAGATACACGGCGCGGAAGTTTAATATTAATTCTTGCAGATGTTCCCACTGCAAAAAGCACAAGCGAAGGGCGAGCAGACGCAGGCGAAAGCGAAGTTCGAAGAGGCGTAGGCGTTCCGCGAAACATACGAGCGAAAGAAGGTCTCGAAAGCTCCGACGTCGAGGCGAAGAAGAAGTTTCCAACCGGCGAGATCGCAGGCGAAAAATGGCAGCTCCTGGCGCCAGGAATCAAGGCGAAGTACCAAACGGCCAGAGATCTGAAAGGCCGGGTAAAACGGACCCAGAAACTAACGAGGACGACGAAACTAAGGAGTCTGGGAAGCGCAGGGATCGGTCAGAGTCGTCTTCGGGTTCCGAGGGCGAAGAGGAGGGTCCGAATACGACGAAAGCAAATCTGAGTAGCGGAGGTAAAGATCGAGCTTTTGTTTCTTGGCGAAAATAGTCGATTACCCTTTTCGCTTTTGGTATTCTTCTTGGTCTTCTTCGTTTCTTTGATCTCCCCTTTTTTTCTGATTGGTGTATGAAAGGGCGTAAACCGGACTCGTCCGTTCGTCGAAGTGCTTCTAAGCCGAGGAGAAGTTCGAGGAAACGAAACGATAACATGACAGAAAACGATTCCGAAGAAGCCGGGATGGAATGCTGCGACGAGGAGGAACACCGGGGTCAAGAACTTGCCGAAGAGGATGCCAAAGCTTGCGAGCAGAATGGCGGAAGTGGTACAAGTATTTAGGAAAGAGATTAGCCGACGAGGAGAAGATTAGACCGTGGAAAAGAAAAGCAGGAAAATAAAACAGCAGGATATAATACAGATTTCCGGAAGCGAACAAAGGGCGGAGAGTCCTGGAATCTACTAATTATTGAACCCCTCACGATCCCCGCTAATTGGGAATTAGTCTCTCCCGGAAGTGGGAAGCCCTCGAAAAGATTTTTGAATATTTTCATAATATTTTTATTTGCGGTTATTCAAGAGGTGTAACCTTCCTTGATTCTGTATCGTCTCATTTTGTATAATCCGTTACATTGTTTCTTTTTTTTTTTGTTCTACAAATTTACGTGTACGAGAAAAAAATATATATTATACATCCGTACGTGACAAATCGAAATTTATATCCCCCCGTCCTTAATTTTGAAGGTACAATGAAAAAGCGACGTCCAGATGCAGTTTTAGACTTTTAATTTCATCATAATTCCGGGATACCTGCAGTGCTAATCCATTTGTCTCCCTCATGCATGATATATCCACACGTACGAGTTTTTAAACCGAGCCACTGAAAGGCGTTCAGTAAATTTTTTTTTTTTTTTTTTTTCTGCTGAGCTTAAGCGTTTTATAACTCGAGGTATTTTCTCTGTCTTTTATTCCCTCGTTCCATCCTCATCCCCATCACCATTCTCATTCTCCTTTTCTCACTGTAGGTATATTAACGAGAGAACGGTACGTGTCAAGTGCGAAAGCTTTGCGGTTATTTTAGGAGTTAGGAAATTAGCTGAAAACTCTACACACATCTACTATGTAAACCGCACATACTTTACACCTGGAGTATTTGTACATAGAATGGATCAGGTTTTATTTTTTATTTATTTATCTTTTATTTTTTGTTAGGTAAAAAAGTAAGATGAGAGAAGACGACGATCTGTGAAATAATAAGACCTCTTCATTAAAGACTTCATCAGATCTCGTCGTTTACCTCTTTCTTGGAATTCTACGGCAGGATGAATCGCGGTGTGTTTATTATACTGTGTAAAAAATTGTCCTGGAAAGTCTGGTTCTCTCAAAACCGAAAAAAAAAGGGGGGGAAAAAGGGTGAGGACGCTAAGTAAAAATTCGTCATACCGCGGGACACTGACACAGAGCTATAACATGAAAGCAGTTTTAATTCCACGCATCTTTTATACGATTTTTTATTACATTTTCTCTATCTTCTTTTTTTTTCCGTCATATACCTAATATACTACTTTAAATCGCAAATATTCCATCGCGAAAATTCCTGCGAGATAGAATTGTCTTTCGTGCTGGATATATTGAAACAACATGACATGTAAGGGACATATGTAACATATGCACGCTCCTTTGTGAATGAAGATTAACCCTCTTATTGTCTCTTGAAGAGAAGAAAATTTTTTTTTGAAAACGATGAAAAAAACATTGTTTTCATTCAAAATTTTTTCATACGAGATATCGGCCGCGGATTTTTATAAGAATCCAGAGGCGAGGTTTCGTTGATAGTTATACCTACCATGAATCGGTGGACCAGGATAGTTAATTAAACTTGTTCCGTATATTCTGAAGAGGATTATCGAGGAAGAGTAGCGGCTAACTCGATAGTTGTGAGTTGATTACATTTCCACTTCCGTCTAATCTCATGAACATTTATGACTCTACAATGGCCAGGGTATACGTGTGAATCAAAAGGATCGTGAAGTATCGTATATTTTTACCGCTAGGAAAATTCTCGATCGAAAGTTATCATCGCAAGCTCGAATATAGTCGCAAAAACGTATTTCTGTTCGTTTTTGTTTTTTCCTTCTCGTCGGTCATTTCGAGAACAATTTCCAGTTAACTATATCCACCAAAGAGATGAGAGTCGAAGACGAGGTAAAAGTTCTCCAAAAAGCACTCCCTTAAAACTACAGAACTCGATTCTACCCCTACGGCATTTGACAGCGTGATAAATAGCTTTAAACTCTTCTAAGATGAAAGAGAAATTTTTCATACCCGTTGAATTTAAATCCATATTGCGCAGGTATTTTTCGACAATTTTCAAGCTTCTGAACTCTATGCTAGTAGCTTAATTTCAAGTCTAGATTAAATCGATCAAAGAACCTGCCCCACTTTAGTCGCCTTTTTCTTTCTTACGATTTGACAAAACCGCAGATAAGACAACTTTTACCCCCAATTATTTTCTCATCAATGGGCCACGATCCCTCTCTTTCTCTTTTTCTCTCTCCCTCTCTCCCTCTTTCTCTCTCTCTCTCTCTTCTTCTTCTAAAAATAAATCGACTCTTGCTTTTTCGTTCTCCATTCACCGGGACGAACTACACGGGGTGTGGGTTTTTTTTTTTACTTTTTTTACTTGTGTAAAAAATTTCTGTACAAACCCGCAAACGCTTTGCGAGTATAAAAACAGTCCAATTCCATCTAAATAGACTATTCGTTATAGATGTTCTCTAATTTTTTTCTTTTCACAATTGAGAAAAATTATCTTTTCAAAATTTCGACAAAAATTATCTACATTTTTTCAAGGGTTGTAAAACCGATTTTCACGCATTTATATCGCTTAAACTGGCCACCCGGTATACGACGGAGATCAGATGTAAGATCTTAAGAAACGGTCTTGTGTTTGATTGTCCGTTTGTTATCGGCAGACAGTCGTAATCATCCCCATATTTTAGGTTGACGCCGAAAAGCAATTTCATCCCTACACAGCTGTAGCTGTTGGATTTTCTTTCATTCCTTATTTTTCTTACCGATGATTTTCGCCGAGGAAAAATTTTTCTTCGCATTAATTTGGGTTTTGTATCTACACAGAAATTGAGGATTTCACATCTCGGTTGAATTTGAAAAGCGAAGAAATTTCTTAATAATAATAATAATAAGGAAATGATCGAGTGCCTGAAAAATGTTGAAAGAAAATAATAATCAAATTGTTTCATCAAATTTTCGGTATATCCCACCCTCGACAGTAATTTCTGACGAGAATAATCCGATTTGATTTTTTTTTTTTCCCCCCACTGTTTTTTTCTGATAACTTAATACGAAGTTGATGTAAACAGCTTTGATCTTATTTAATTCTTCTTCTTCTTTTTTTTTTGAAATTATTATTTATTTATTTTTTTCACAAAGTTTTATTACACGCACTTTGAAAATCTCCCTTTCCTACGTTATACACCTTAATATAACGTTGCTAAAACTTTATTATATTTAAATCCACTCAACTCCCCCAGCTGATACGTTCTAAAGATTATCATCAACGGCGGGATGAAAAACATCGTTGAACAAGGAGATAAAAATTGAATAAACAGACACCCGCACGTTTAAATCACGTTTTAAAATGAGGCTGCCGATTATTGCCGAAAGTATTTTCGTGTCGTTTTCATCTGAGACTATCAAGTTTCCTCTTTATTTCAATATAACTTGTCTCAATACAATTATACTCGTCCATAGTGTCATTATCTTCACTCTGTATAAATTAAAGCTCGTTTTTTCAATCAACTCTTATCTGAAGAAATAAAGAGAAAGAAAGAAGTAAAATGGAAAAAAAGGGTTTCCAAAATAACAAAAAACCTATTTCGTAAAAAATATTACAAAGCACAGATTTTTCTTACCCGTTCAGCGAACGTCGATGCACTAATGATTAATTATTCGTCACCATGATGATAATTAGCTTTTGTAATTTGAAAATATTATCATTTTCGATACACTTGAATTTTTCCTCGACGATTCTATCGATGGAAATAAATAATTAGTCAATTATAACCGCGTGGAGAAACGATCCCGGTTAATTTTGTTGATTAATTTTCAACTGGGTATAATGTACGTCGGCTTGAAATACAAATCAATAATAAATTGGGAATCACTGTATTAAACCGCGTCAAATATCCATATCACAATTTCTCCGGCAGAGTGAAGCCTCGGATTTCAAGTGTCTCCAGTTTCCTCCGCGTCTGCGAGTCCTGCGAAGTCGCGAAAAGCACGTGGCCGCGCCACGACGCGCACTGACGCTCGGTGTCGGACAGCTGTTGAGGATGCGGGGGCGTCGCCGTTTCCCTTCTACAAACTCCTCCGATTCCCGTTCAGAAACTCGTTTTTCAAAAGGGAGATACATGTACGGGGAAAAAATGCGTCGTGAAAAAATCCCGAATTACAAAATCGGCGGAATTCGTTTTCGAAAAAATGAATATACGATTCGCTGATCTATCAATTTTCACGAATAATTTCAAGGATTCTCGATCAGGATAATTCTGAAAAAAGGAGCTAACAGGTAGGAAGAGCTAAGCGACACGTGGTAGGTACGACGCAGGTGTAATCCCGGGGAAATGGCAAGCGGAATAAGAAGAAGAAGAAGAAGATCCTTAAGAACATATACAGTTACGGAATCTTTTATGGATTATGATAAGAAATCTTCTTTCACACAGCTAGGCCTATACGAATCGAGTTTTTATTTATTCGACGAAAGCGCCTTCCTTTCGGCGTCTCATAACTCCTTTCCTCTTTTAGCCTCTTCGTAATTGACATTCGGATCAATTTCCAATCAATTTTATTCTCTCGGATCTTCTCGCTGTTCTCAGATCCCCGCACGAGCTCTTCCGTATATTTTCATCCCTCCGTATATGTGTATGATCGTACTAGCAATTCACCGAATTACTAAACACTTTATAAACCCTCTGCTCTGCACTCAGGCTAACTATTAAATTCCCTACTGCAACGGCGGCAGTACCCATCTACTTTCGGAAGTTCCTCGGTTCCCAAAACACTCAAACTAGTCCTCCACCTCAGCAGTGTAACGTTTAAACTACACCCTTTCAATTACCTGTTCGAAACTAGCGACTAGCTGATCGTATCACGCTGATCATTAATTACTACGTGTTTACTGTAGCCAGCTACAGCAGTCGAATTTGTCGCGAAATGCGACTCGTCGCATCATAGTATAAACACAGAAACTTGGCAAAATTTAAGTTGCGAACAATTTATTTTACCTGTACGAGATAAATGACAAGGGTGAAAGATAACATACTTTTGTTCTGTGAAAAATTCATCTAGATTATATCGTAGCGTATTGAATAATAATTTTTAATTAAATCTTTTACCCCCCCGCGAGTATTTTTCTGAATAGAATATCGCTGATTTATAAGATCTTCTTTTTTTATTGTCCCGAAGTGAACCGCACAATAGAGATGGACGGAAGCATCGAGGTTCGAATAATCTGCTGATTAAATTCTTATTTCTTTCCCTCAAATCTTTGAATAATTAAAATTTCACCCTGTCTATTAATCGATGATTGATACTCGGTATTTTACCAAACTTCAATTATTTCAGGCTCTTTAAATTACCTACGTTAACTTACGCTACGTATATAGTATTAACCAGACAAACTCGACCCGCGACAAACTTCGCCAAACGTTACAATCACAATTCAGTTTATAGCTTTCCCCTAACTTTGGGCAAACACTAAATTTCCATATCGCTATACGCGCGTTTAAATCGAAATGTGAATTTAATTAGCAAAAAATTGATACACTGTATTCTGTATCCACGCTGTTTTTGATTATCAGAATATATCCTAAGATTCTGAAATAAGCGAAAAATTGAGAATAAAAAAAAAAAACTCCAAATACAATTAAAGTTTTTTCATTAATCCCGTGTCCTTAGTTTTGTCAAAATCATACGTATATCTCTCGTTCCTGAAGATATCCTAGAATGTAGGTTATTGGGCTTGCAAGAAAGCGGTCGTGAATATCGCTGATGATGCCATCTTGAAGTACCTCTCTGGCTCCTCGTTCAACCCTCACCCCTTTTTTTCCTCCCTAAAGCTCTCATTTCATCTTCCTCATTCTCTCTCTCTCTCTCTCTGTCTTCATCTATTGTGTACGTGTAAACGTCAGTCTCTCCTGATTTCTTACTTTCTTTCTCTTTCTCTCTTTCTCTCTCTACCTGTGTTCGCTTTAATCAAAAGTTACAATTCCGGATAACGTCTAATCCGAATCTCGAGTCTTGCCAGACGTTCTAATCACGAATCGAATACTCTTAATGCGGAAGAATTACTACTAGGAAGAAAAAAAAAAAAACGGAGGAAATTTGTGACAAAAAGGTTCTTCTGCATATGCGACTACGCGGCTTATTCAATATCGCTGCGATTCATCATCCCGGTGGCAAACATCGCCGATGCAGTTATAATAATTCTGGCAAGTCTGTTATTTCCGTTTTATGGCACTCGAGTGCCTCGGACACATTTATAGCCACGTTATTCTTGTACTTTTCTGAACGATATTCACTCCCTCACACCCTGAAAAAAAAAAAAAAAAAAAAAAAAATACATCTTTCAGGCCATCGATTGCAGTCCGGCTTTTCAACGTGAATCGATCTCGTGGCCATTTCGATGAAGCTTAGAAGTATTCCTGAAAGTAATTGCCGTCGGGTTTACACTCTGAATGACCAAAAATGTTGGAGTTTTTTTTTATTTTTTTATTTTTTAGAATTTTCTGAATACTGAGACTCGGGTAGAAGGCAATTTCAATCTAGGTAGCTACGAGGATCCTTCGTCTGTCTGACTCTGAAATTTCTCATTTCTGTAGATGTAATCACGCGCCTCCCTTATTGTTAGCGACGGTTATCATCCGTAGTATACATAGAGACGAAGGATTTACTAACCGCGAACGAATCCACTGCACAGTCAACATTCTGTAGGATTTGATAATCTTGGTACGAGTCTGGTGCTTGCGAGCAGAGATTACGCGATACCGTATGTAGGTGGGTATAGGGGCTGGTGCCATTCGTGAGGCTAAATAAACTCCGGTAGCAATTCGCGTTGGATATAGAAGCTAGTCATTAGCGATCGTGTATACATAAATACATACATAATTACACCGTAGCGATACGCAGTGGAAAGCTCGCGTTTTCAGAAACGTCGACGCATAAGTAGCTATATATATATATATCTCACCGTTATAGAACGAGCTTGCGTATATTATTCATATCACAAAATGTCTATAATAGTACCTATGATCCGTACACATAGGCATAAAGATGCGTAGATTTTTTATCTCCGCGGTAAAAAATCTGAAATTGTATAAAAAAAGGAAAGAAAATAAAATAAAAAGAACGAATTTGGTTCACCATTATTTGTGTCTAAACTGTGTATACAGATATAAAGTGTTTCCAGTTCTCTGAGGCTTGAGTATAATTCCCTATTTTTTCTTTTTTCTTTCTTTTTTTTTTTAACCTTTTTTACATTTCCTCTTACTTTTTCAAGACAGGATTCCCGCACCTTGATCGCTTCGTCTCGCGACTCAAACTCAAAGTGTCGACAGATTTAAACTGATGTTACCTTTTAGCCGCGAGGGATATACGCGGCATAGACGAAATATGATAAAATAAGACGAATAAAAGGCAGCGGAGAGTAAACCGCAACAAAAAAAAAGAAAAGAAAAGAAAAATAAGATGAAGAAAAAAAGCTTAGAGGAAAGAGGAAAAATTGTGATAATGTGAAATTTGCTTTGCAAGTCGCTTTAAAGAACCTACAGTACTTTTCGCCACCGTTTTTGTTTTTCTACAGGCGACGTTGAAAATTGCAGATTTTTTTTTTTTTCGATAAATATACGAAATAGCAAGACAGTACCAAAAATAAAAGAAAAAAAATAAAAAAAAAGGGTCGAGATTTGCAAAAATCTTTTGAAATCGTTGACTATAATTTTTTCCTTATGTGTGGATCGTTTTTTTTTTTTTTTTTATCTAAAATCTCGAAATAGTATATATAAAAGATGAAAGTTTGTCAGAAATCCGTTGCCACACCTTGTACATAAATACATACAAGCCTACATGTATAATACATAGGCTATATATGTATGTAGGCTGCCGGGTCACCCTCGCTGTATATGTATATGTATGAACATACATACATATATATCTGTTTGCATTACCATCTCATCCGCAAAGAGATTGGCATTGTTGTCCAAGTCGATAGGGGATTCCCCTGGCAGTAGAAACGTAGGAAGAAACTTTTCGAATACTTTCATAGAAACCGGAAACCGTTGATTCAAGTCCCAAAGTACCGGTGGCAAAGCACCGAGATATATTCAAAATTAATACCGAATTTATATCCGTCTGTTAAAAACTGATATAAAAATTTTCAATTATACGTAGAATTCACTTTCTTTCATTTTCTTCTTTTCTGCATTTTTCTTTTTCTTCCCTGGTTCTTTGATTCTCGATGCCCCGCAGGCACTCCGTTTTTCTAAACTCTCGCTTCCATTGAAGACTTATCAATTTTTTTTTCCTTTCTTCCACATACAAGTAGGTACATACAATCTCAAAAAAACTCTGACCCACGGTTAGTTTTTGCCAAGGGAAGTTTTGCGGACGACAATGTTAACACGTGTCATATGAAGTGTACGTTATTTCAGATAACTCCCTTATCCCATGCTCAATCTTTGGCACATTCACGTGTTCCTTCGAGTCTCAATCCTCGCACCTATCCTATAATCACTGTGGCAGATATCAATATTATTTTTTTGTTATTTGGCCATAGAATTTCGCTCACAATCGGTAGAAAAAAAAAGCGCTCCCGTTTCAAGAGATACGCTATTCAACCCTTCTCACACCCTCATTTGCGCCCTGATCACAACGGACATGATAAAAATTTGAAAGCTCAATTTTGTTTCCAAAATTTCTCTACACGAGGTTTATGGGAAATCTGATTTATCCCTGTAATGGTACAATCAGTCGGCTTCACTCAAATCACTTCTCATCCTGTAGGGTCCAATCATGGAATTAATCCCACCTAAATTCGAACGAGGATACCTACTCTGCTTGGCCGCATGGCAAGATCTAAATTCCAATGAAATCTTCACTGTACATGTCAGGATGTATAGGAGCATCGGACTCAGCAGGGATTAGTTTGATATGCAATACATAATGCATCGATTGGATTATAATATGTAAGACTGAATGGGAAAGGATTTTTTTTTCTCGAAATTATAGATTTTCATTTCTCTCCTTTATTTTATCTACCAGGGACCATAGTTCATAGATAAATATGACCAACAGAAATAATGATGATCCTGACATAGTTGAAGAGGTTTACGATCACGGGGTCGCTTTGTAACCGCAAATCCATTATTGGAAAAAGTTTAAAGCTTGGAATATACATTTTTGTAGGTTCTTCGATTCCGCGGGGTACCTTGTCTCCCGATAGACGTATGCCGGTCGTAATTTTCGTCTCTGATGATCTTAAAATGTAGACAGAATTTCGACCCGAAATTCCGAGACCTGCAGGCTGGAGTTTTGACCGATTGAAATTCTCCATTTATTCAAAACGATTTCGAATAATTACAGGAAGGGTAATCAGGACTTTCGAATTTCTGAACCTAGATTCAACCCCGAATTTATACCCGAAAGATTATAAAGGAAATTTAATTTTTCAATTCGCTTATCTTCCTGGATAATAAAGACTAGTTTAAGGGCGGTAAAGATGAATATACATGCAGAAGGAAACTGCATTCTGAAGCCTGCAGCGGGTCAGAGGATTCCACGGGCTAGAAATCCTGATTTGAGGTAAAATACGTGAGGAGAATGACGAGCTGGGCATAATCTTGTCGCGTATGAAACGTAGGTATGTAGGGGATGAATAAATTCTTGTGTAAAATGAAGCAGCGTAGAAATGTTCAATTCCTGTAATAATGTTTATTTTCTTTTTTGTTTAGTTATCTCTCTTCGCATTTTCAATTCCAATATACGCACGTATGTATATCTACGGTACGCACACATGTACAGATGCTGATAGTGATTATCCTTCACGTTGATTTGATCGAGAGGGAGTTGAGTTACGAAAGATAAAATCGAGGAGATGAAATTTGTGAAAATTATTGCATGCCAATTATATTATGCCGGGCGCGGTCTATTGTGCGGAATTAATTGAAATTAATTGATTTCACGTCAATCTTACACCTCGGTTGGTAAATCCAATATACTATACGTCATGTCCTTTCCCACGATTCGATAATGAAAATAACAACGTTATTCCGTTTGTTAAATCATCAAGATTCCCTGCCAACATATTTTCACTATTTTCTTAACTTTAATTTTCACGAATAATTATACAAACTGATGAATTGATCATCGAGACGTAATTTATTCCTTACATAAACTGCGGGGAGATACTTTCACGGATAATAATTTTCAACGATTTCGATAAACAAAGTAAATTTATTTACTCATCTGTACCTTCGCTGTTAGATGTTCACTCAATCTTCAACAGGAAGTCTTTTATGTCGAAGAATTTTCATGGAAAAACGTAAAAAGCTGAGATAAATATACTCCTCGTTTATCGGAGGCTCTACTATTTGCTATCTGTCGCTCTGGGCTCTGCTAAAACCGGCAAATATTTTCCCGAGATATTCGTTCGGTGTTCTCTAAAACGCATCAAAAATTTGGCGAGCTACCAGGAAGATCTTACGTTTGACGTTGCCCATTTTTCGATGAAAATTTATCGCGCATGACCTCGTTAAAATGCTTATTTCGTGACGGAGACTGAAACAGGTCTTCGACGTGTGTTCACTCTCGAAATCGCTGTGTGAAATAAAAATAATCTAAACGTGGGAGAAAGAAAATACGAAAAGCTTTTAGCGAGAAGAATCTTTCAAGAAGTTTCGTTTAGGCAATGTGGTGTGTGTATATGAGGAAGTATTCGTCTCCGTTGATCATAAAGTATAATTTCAAAGATCCCGTTAATTCTCGGACTTTCCGATACATTTAGAAAAATCTTTGGAAGGGTTTGAGGCGGCCTCAGACCCCTTGGTCGAAACTTATCTCCCTTTTAAGAAGCGGAGTCTGCCTGAAGACTTTAATTCGCGTTGGGGAGGAAATTTTAATAAAAATCTACTGCAGGTGCGTGGAAAATACTGCTCGATGTATTATAAGGAGGCCGAACAAGTTTCGGGAGTCAAAATTCATTATCGTTTTTCCTGCTCGTTCTTTATCCCACACTTATAATACTCGATATATACACACGCCCATCGCCCCGCGTCAGGTTTGGGCGAAAAATTTTTTTTAATCAGGGTAAATCTGATCGGAGTTTTCGAGCGGAATTATACCCACGGCGTGGAGTGAACTCAATCTAAAAGCAAAGAAGGGTAAAAGCTAGAAAGCGTTTTAGGATTCAAATGGAAATCCATTCCAGGCATAACTTCACTAATTTATATGCCTACGTACGATGCGATTTGAAAACCGTTGGATTTAATTATCCCGAAGTAGGTACGAACAGTTCGGTGTTTCATCCCCGATTAAAGAAAGCTTTTATTGTTTCCGTTCATCGCATACTTCTCGGACCAGAATCCTCCGCTTGTTGAATGTAAACGAATTTTGTTATCTCAAGAGCTTCGAGCTTTTCGAAAGAGCAAACTCAAGCCCTTTCGTGCAGCGAAATTTTGCAGATTATCAGACAAGAATTGAAGATAGAGAGAAAAAATGAGAAATGAACTCCGGAGCGTGGGGCAGTAGGGAAAACTACCACCGAATGAGTAATTGATTTCTTTAAGTGGGCTTGTTGACGAGTTTAAAAATCCGTTCTATACAACAGTGTCCTGGAAGTGAAATTGACATGGTATATATTACGAGAATTAATAGCGACGGATAACCCGGGATTCAATTCCTTAAGGGAAAATTCAATTATCGGTTTAAAGTAAGTCGAGCCTTTCCCACCCCTGAAGCAAAACAAATTTTAAAGATTTTCTAGCACTCAGTATCTGAATGAGTAAAACCTCAGAGATGAAACGTATGTCAAATCTTTATTCGATAAACGACAGCTCTATGCATATGTATAATGTATATGCGTGTCGTTGCTAATCCTACAGTTTTTTATTCTTATCTCTTAAATTCTGTGTTAAAACTTTATTCTCAGGAATAAATCTCACCCGTTTATGCCTTAGAATTAATATCATTTTTATATCTAATTGCGTGAGAATCTGTCGCATATCAATAAACGATCATAAGAAATTGACTGCAGGATAAATCCTAGTAAAATATATAATGTTCAAAATTACTAAGCCAATGATATTTTCGTTGGACTGTCAAGAAGCGCAAATATTGTAAAAGTCATGCTCTCTTATCAGCTGAGACTAAACGACCGTACTTCTAATCTAATCATGCGACGGTTTTATGAAAGAGGCTTGAACTATCAGTCAGTTTGGTCGCCTTTCATACCCTGAGAAACATGGATCGTTGGGAAGGAAAAGTTGCCGTTGTGACCGGAGCTAGTGCTGGAATCGGTGCTTCAATTTCCGAGGAACTCGTCAAGGCGGGTGTTCTGGTAGTTGGACTAGCCAGGCGTCTCGAAAGGCTAGAACAATTATCGACAAGCTTGAAAGAAGCGAAGGGTAAGTTTTACCCGAGGCAGTGCGACATCAGGAAGGAAGAAGACATCCTTAACGCCTTTAAATGGGTGAACGCTGAATTGGGAGGCGTCGACATCCTCGTGAACAACGCCGGTGTCATTGCGTTGAGCAGACTCATAGGTGAGCGAATCGGAAGAAAAGTGCGATTATTCATTTTTATTCACGTTCATTTCTATCTCAGACGACGATATCGAATCCTTCCGAAAAATTCTCGACGTCAATGTCTTGGCGACGGCCATAACTATTCGGGAGGCTGTAGCTTCGATGAAAAGTCGTGACGTTGACGGTTACATCATCAACATTAACAGGTGATTTTATAACGAAGTAATCTTTACGATCACAATTAGATAAACTAATTTCACATGACTTGTATGACCGTTGTTTCTTGTGTTGCGTAGTGTTGCTGGACATTTCTTGCCCCCTACTATCCTCCAATTGAGCATCTATTCGCCTAGTAAATTTGCCCTTACTGCCCTGACCGAAACCGTGCGAAAGGAACTCGCAGCCGAGGGCAACAACAAGATCAAAATAACGGTAAAGTTCGAATCTTTGACATGAATTTGGTTGAGAAGGACGTCGCTAAGATCTTCTCCGATAACTCAATTTCTTTTATAGAGCATTAGTCCGGGTGGTGTTCGCACGGAGATCGCTCAGGCTGCAGGATACACTCCAGGTAGCAACGACGTCTTTAAAGACATGCCGATCTTGGATCCAAAGGACATTGCCGACGCCGTTCTCTACGTATTAGGAACTCGAAGCAAGGTTCAGGTCTGTAAAGAATTTTTTGAAAATCCATAATTTTATTGGCAGATACATAGCCGCACGATTTGATACTGTATATCTACTTTGAAGAACTTGATACTCAGATATATTTATCTCAGGTTGAATTTCATTCCCCAAAAAACAAAAAAATAATTACAATAATTTGGAATAAAAATCGTCTCCGATATTCTAACGTCGTTTTTATATTTTTTTCTGTTTTTTTTCGAATTTAGGTGACGGAGTTGACGATTCGTCCCGCTGGTGAAATCTATTAAGCTGCTGATATTTGCCGCAGAATTATCGATGCGATCAGCACAATCGTTTATTGTACATAATTGTACCGCAATTATATTATGAAATAATAAATTTCTGAATCGTCGCGAGTTTTTTCATTATCTAATTCCTTGGAAATAAAATGTAATATAAAACAGAAGTAGCATGCGAGAAGATCGACTGAAGATTCTAGTTTATCACCGATGCTTCGGGTCATAACGAGATCTTTGAATTCTTTATAAACAATATCATATCATAATTGACCGAAAAAGTCATCTATGTAAGTATATTCTAAACATTATTACTAAATCCATGAATTTGCGTTAAAAAATTCGGGGAGTCAATTTCTTAGAATCACTGACAAACTTGGATCATTATGGACGTATCTCAAAATTCCGAAATCGTCTCGAATAAATTCGAAATTTCGAACGAATTTTAACGTTTGGGGACTCCACATCTGACGTCCTGGTTAAAAAAAAAGTCCGATATATCGGAAATTCAATTTTTATCAGACAAAAAATAAGACCGATGAGTGCCAAGATCAGTCGACTCCAATATACAAGCTATGTGTGGGTACATACTTCTGATAATATACACTTAACAAATCTATAGGAATAACGGAGTTGACGATTCGTCGAATGCAAGAGTCGCGGTTCGAACTCAGTTCGAAATAATGCAATGATTTTCTAATCTGAAGATCCCTACCATTTATCAATATTCGGTTTGATCTACAAATTCTTACTGTACATGGAGATTCGTTTGATTACTATTATCGTAGGTGTTACGCATAATGCATCACACATAGCGAACCGAGTATGGAACATTTCATTTTTATTTTTTTTATTATCCCAAATTTGAACGCCCGTTTTGGGTCAATGTCGAACTGTCACTGCGTAATATTGGACCATAATTAGATGTACAGAATAATTAGTCGAAAAATGCGAATAAATAAGGCTATTGCGTATTCAGTGAGATTATCTTATCACAGCTGTCAACGCTAGTCTATAAAATTCGGTAATGATTGGTGGGTTTTCATTTCATTCAGCTCTAAGACACAGTCAAAGATGAATCGTTGGGAAGGAAAAGTTGCTATGGTGACAGGAGCGAGTGCTGGAATCGGCGCTGCGATTGCCGAGGAACTCGTCCAGGCGGGTCTTTTGGTCGTCGGACTAGCCAGGCGTTTGGAAAAGCTGGAGGAATTATCCGCAAGCTTGAAGAAAGCCAAGGGGAAGCTTCATGTCAGGCAGTGTGACGTCGCGAACGAGAAAGACCTTCTTGATGCCTTCGAATGGGTGAACGCGGAATTGGGAGGCGCCGATATCCTCGTGAACAACGCTGGAGTCGTAACAACGAGCAAGTTCATAGGTATCTGATCTTTTTCACGAATCAATGCAACATCCTTATACCAGTCTATATACCGGATTTTTTTAGACGACAAAGGCGAATCCTACCGCCGAATTCTGAACGTAAATGTCTTGGCAACGGCGATAGCTATTCGAGAGGCGGTGGCATCATTGAAGAGCCGTAACGTCCCTGGCCACATCATCAACGTAAACAGGTCCGATTTTACTGAAAAAAATTGTCATTTCGTGACTATAGAATGTGTGTAGAATTGTACTGATCCCGGCTTTTCTCGTTGTACTCATAGCATCCTCGGACACTTTGTACCAGATCCGAATACCTGTGCGGTGAGCTTGTACTCGCCCAGTAAACACGCAGTTACTGCGCTGACAGAAACCGTGCGAAAGGAGCTCGCTACGGATATTAACAACAAGATCAAAATAACGGTTAGTATCGAGTTCTTCGCGCGAAATTTCGTCGACGCAAGATCCAGGAAGATTATACGACCGAGGTTTTTCTTGAAATTCATATTCCAGAGCCTCAGTCCAGGGCTGGTCAGAACAGAAATCTTCGACGCAGGAGGTGGTTCTGGTGACAATTACTACGGAGTAATGCCGCTGCTCAACGTTAAGGATATCGCTGATAGCGTTCTCTATATTCTAGGGACTCCACACAATGTCCAGGTCTTTAACAAATTCTCAAGTCTCTTCTATGCACACGATCAATTTCTCTGATCTACAACTCGCTCATGAAATGCCACTAAATTTGATCTGATTCCACGACCATCATTTTCAAAACGTTGATCTCAAGTTCCATTTTTGCAGTCACAAATCCAGTCATCTCCGATATGCCAGCGTCTTTTAATCGTAAAAATTTTATCAATCTAGGTAACGGAGCTGACCATTCGTCCCATCAACGAGATCCTCTAATAGGCAGATCATTGATTTCATCACGACGAGCAATTTCGCAGTTGCACTGTGATTGTTGTGAAAATGGTTCATAATAAAATAATATACTGAAAAGCTTTTCTGAGTTTTTTCATTGTCAAACAAACAGATAAGTTACTTATCATTAGCTGTGATATATTTGGAAGATGAAGATTTATTTATAGGAACGTCAAAAGCATAGACCTTACAAGTATTCCTGCGACATATCGTACGAATTTGACGAGAAACTAAATATTATAGTCAAGATATTATAGTGGGCGATCTGACTTAATATTATAAGTGAGGACAATGACAGTTCAAAATATATAATAGCCACAATTATTGTAAATATTTTTTAATTGACAAAATATTATTCTTGAAAGCTAATCCAAGTTTCTTAATTATTGTCACCCTTACCGAACCGGCGTAGTATACGCGTAACTTATTGTCAGACGTGAATTATTTGAGAAGATAAATCATTAATAGAAGACCGAAAAATAGACATTAATTAACGGCTAGATTAGATACTGTACACCGAGCGAAGTTGATTCGACGATCATCCAGGGCGATGATAGATAAATTATGACAGGGTCACGATGTAGGAATAAGATCGGAGAATTCATGAGTGTAAATTAGAGATATTTATGGAGTTATCTGATAGAGTGAGATGAAATACTGCTAAATAAATAACATGATCGAAATATTGTTTTAAATTGTTCCGGGATCAAAGCTTGATCATAATTATTGAACCATCCAACGACATACATATCTCTGATTTTGTATTCGATAATTCTACCGGCAAGATATATTGTGCAAAATGTTATCGAGAAAATGTTTCTTCACGTTTATATTTCCGTGTCAATTTTTAATGCAATATCGAAATCCTTGTACCATTATCTGATAAGAGAACCGACCATTATCTATCGATGTAGCATATAATTTGTATTTTTTTCTATCTAACAGCTGCGTTTAAAATCTAATGGTGATTATCCGATGCCCTCTACGATCTCACGACCACAAGCTTTATTTTACCGCGTGATCAAGGATCAAATATTAAAATAAGAATCTGAATTAATTACAGGCTAATTTTTTCACTTATTTGAAGCCGTTGTGGGGCATGTCTCGATCCAAATTCGTTCAGACCCGCAAGTGATGAATAGCTTAATGAATATATCACCTATATTGCAATGATGCAAATCGCTTAATGACCAATTAATTACAATATCAATAACGAGTTTTCACCAGCTAATATATCTGCACTATCTAACTTTTGATACTGATCAACAGGTTGAAGATCGACTCATTGATTTTTCATATCGACGTCTGTGTCCACGCGATATTGCACCATAAGGTGCAAGGTGTCCATGGATCGTCGAGAGGCGTGATTTCGTAAATCTGATATGATGACACATTATGGTAATCTTATCGTGGTTTGCAATCCTCGACTATTTAACCGCATAATAACCGGTGAGTTTCATCAGTAGTATTCAGTAAGCAGTCAAACATGGATCGTTGGGAAGGAAAGGTCGCCATCGTGACGGGAGCTAGTGCTGGAATCGGCGCTGCGATTACCAAGGAACTCGTCCAGGCGGGTCTCGTGGTCGTCGGACTAGCCAGGCGTTTGGAAAAGCTGGAGGAATTATCCGCAAGCTTGAAGAAAGCCAAGGGGAAGCTTCATGCCAGGAAGTGTGACATCGCGAACGAGAAGGACCTCCTTGATGCCTTTAAATGGGTCAACACTCAATTGGGAGGCCCCGATATCCTCGTGAACAACGCTGGTGTCCTAAAAGTGACGAGATTTCTAGGTACGTGATCTCTTTCGCGAATCGATTCAACATCCTTACAGTCTGTCTACCGAATTTTTTCAGACGACACAAACGAATCCTACCGCCAAATTTTGAACGTAAATGTCCTGGCGACGGCGATAGCTATTCGAGAGGCGGTCACTTCGATGAAGAGCCGTCAAATTGCTGGTCACATCATCAACATAAATAGGTGCGATTTTACTGCGAAATAACTGTCATTTCGGGACTGCAAGGAGATTCATAGAATTGTACTGATCCCGGCTTTTCTCATTGCATGTAGCACCTTTGGGCATATTATACCGAATCCGGATATCTGTGCGGCGAGCATTTACACGTCTACTAAACACGCGATTACTGCGCTGACAGAAACCGTGCGAACGGAACTCGCCACGGATCCTAAAAACAAGATTAAAATAACGGTGAGTGTCGAGTCCTTTGTGCAAAATCAGAAGATCCAGGGAGATTATATGACTGAGGATTTTCTTGACATTTGTATTCCAGAGTCTCAGTCCGGGAGCGGTGAGGACAGAAATCATGGACTCAGGAGGTCACTCTGGTGACGATTTCTACGCAGCAGTTCCGCCGATCGAGGCTAAGTACATTGCCGATAGCGTTCTGTTCGTGTTAGGGACTCCAGAGAATGTCCAGGTCTCTAACAAATTCTCAAGTCTTTTCTATGCACACGATCAATTTCTCTGATCCACAACTCGCTCATGAAATGCCACTAAATTTGATCTCATTCCATGACCATCATTTTCAAAACGTTTATCTCAATTTCCATTTTCGCAGTCACAAATCCAGTCATCCCCGATATGCCAGCGTCTTTTAATCGTCAAAATTTTATCAATCTAGGTAACGGAGCTGACCATTCGTCCCATCAACGAGATCATCTAACAAGCAGATCATTGATTTCATCATTGCGAGCAATTCTGCTGTTGCATCATGGTTATTGTAAAAATGGTTCATAATAAAATAATATACTGAAAAGGTATTCTGAGTTTCTTCATTGTCACCCAAACCGATAAGTTACTTATCATTAGCCGTGATATATTTGGAAGATAAAGATTTATTTATAGGAACCTCAAAAGCATAGACCTTACAAGTATTCCTGCGACATATCGTACGAATTTGACGAGAAGGTAAATATTATAGTCACGGTATTATAGCAGGTGATCTGACCTAATATTATAAGTGAGGACAATGACAGATCAAATATAATAGCTTCAGACCGCTGCAACAAGATTGGAGATTTCGTGATAACTGATAGAACTCAATTTTCCGAGTTAAGGATAAATTCATTTCATTCGTCTGAGGATCCAGGCTCAGTTTTTACCCGATTCACACGCCAGTCTATACTCGATTATGAGACTGACAGAAATAATGAGGGAAGAAAAAAATGAAAATAATTAATTACAAGCTACATACATACGTTATATTAATAACATGTATTAAAGCTATATAATTATATTAGGCAGCAATATAACTGTTCGGAAGACACCGAGTTTTCGATAGCTGATATATCTACACTATCTCATTTTCGATGAACTGATATTCATCAACAGGATGAAGATCGGCTCATAGATTTTGGATATTGACGTCTGTGACCACGCGATATTTCGCCATAAGGTGCAAGATGTCCATGGATTATCGAGAGGCGCAATTTTGTCAATCTGATACGGATATACTATGATAATCTTATCGTGATTCGCAATGCAAGACTATATAACCGAACATTAACCGGCGAGTCTTATCATTAGTATTCAATAAACAGAGTAAAACATGGATCGTTGGGAAGGAAAGGTCGCAATCGTAACTGGAGCGAGTGCTGGAATCGGTGCTGCAATTGCCGAGGAACTCGTAAAGGCGGGTCTCGTCGTCGTCGGCTTAGCCAGACGTATAGAGAAGCTGGATCAATTATCCGCAAGCTTGAATAAAGCCAAGGGAAAGCTTCATACGAGAAAGTGTGATGTCGCAAAGGAAAAGGACCTTCTCGATGCCTTCGATTGGGTAACAGCTGAATTCGGCGGCGTAGACATCCTCGTGAATAACGCTGGTGTGATTGCACAAAGTCACATAATAGGTAAGCTCACAGAAGAACAGGTGTCATTTCCATTCTCCCGAATCACTTCACCACTCGTTTTTTTTTTTTTTCAGACGATGAAATCGAGTCTTTCCGTAAAATTCTAGACGTTAATGTATTGGCGACGACTATAGGCATTCGAACGGCGGTCACTTCGATGAAGAGCCGTGGCATTGCTGGTCACATAATTAACATAAACAGGTGATTTTGTAACGGAAGATCCGTCATAGAGAAATCTAGAGAAATTAAATGATCTGTGATGAGAATTGTGCTAATTGTCGCTTCTCTTGTTGAATAGTATCCATGGGCATGCTGTGCCAAATCCAAATCAGGTTCAAGCTAGCTTATACTCGGCTAGTAAACATGCTATTTCTGCGCTGACGGAAACGGTGCGAAAAGAGCTTGCCATGGACGTGAAGAATAAGATCAAAATAACGGTGAGGCTCGGGTGAATTCATTTGGATGAGGAATTTCTTCAATTTATGTAATGACATTTTTTCAGAGCATCAGTCCGGGCGCTGTAAAAACAGAAATCATTGAAGCAGCAGGTGTGCCTGGCGGCGTAGAACTTTTCGACGGTATGCCGCACCTTGACTCCAAGGATATTGCTGACGGCGTTCTTTACGTTTTGGGTACTCCGCACAAGGTCCAGGTCAGTATTTACATTTTTTTTCGCAAACAAAAAAAAAGAAAAAAAAAAAATTTGTTGAATAAAGAAAAACAGTTGACTCCGATATTTTCGAACGTCTTTTGTTCATAGAATTTCTTTTATTTCTAGGTGACGGAGTTGACGATTCGTCCTATCGGCGAGGTCATCTAATGAGCAAATCTGAGCCCGAGTGTCATTGGTTTTTATTAAGAAGCTCAGCTCTGAAATTGTAACACAATTATTGTAAAGAATGTATAATATAAAAAATCATGGCCTTCGAAGGTATTTTGAGGTTTTTTACTGTCACCCAATCCGAAACCACGTAGTCCATGGCCCATCTTTAGACACTGTAGTGAAGAAGGTGAGAAACATATTAGTCATTGAAAGAAGTATCGAAAGTGTCGACAACAAAGTTTCCTTCTTTATTTCCAAAAAAGTTTTGGAAATCCCCCAAAAGCACCTAATCACTATCTACCACATTATCGACGACGTTCAAGCACCACCATAATTATTATCAAACTACAATATCAGACATCAAATATAGTATTATGATACGATATTTGAAGAGCCATAAGCGAATGAGGTCGTAAGAAGATAACACCGGTCAACAGGAATTTTGAGTCTGGGTTCAAAATGTCAAATTTCGATTTCTGCCCCGTAACTAATAAAAGACAAAGTAGTTTTACTAGATAAAGTTTGCTTCTGCAGCCAGGTTAATCCTATAAGAAATTTTGAGAAAATTTATGATCTACGATTTTCACCTGATAAAAAAATTAAAAAAATCTTTTTGTAAATTCTGTCGATTAACTTGAATCATTAAATTAATTAACGGAACAAAAAAAAGTTTGAAAATGATGCCTTTTTCTTCTCGTTATCATTCCTCCCGAGAATTTAAAAGCAAACTTTGAAAGGGGTGTAGACATTTTTTCGTTGACAAGTAGAAAAGTCATGAAGTAAATCTAGCCACGAAATTTTCTTTCGTTGATTCGTGTAATATACGAACTTTGTCAATTTTATTAATTTCAAGTTAAATTCATTTCAAGCAAAACTTGATTGAATAAAAATTTAACGCTGAGATACTAATTGAAAAAATATATGTCCAAGTTCAATTTATAATTAGTTTGTCAAGAATGTTTCATCGTTGTTGATATTCTGTTGATTATATGTACCTACTATGCGTCCACTCACCACTGATAGGTGCGGTAAACGCAATAATCCGATTAAATGACTTTATTTTTATATGATAAAAAAATTCAGAAAGAATCATTCTTCTGCTACAGCTAAATAAATTTCTTTCAATATCTTTCATCACTATTGCTCAACAGAGCTAAGAAGTCCGAAGTGCGCACACTTGACCCGAATGAGTTTACAAATGGTAAGATATACTTACGGATAGTCGAATTTCTCAGATTTATCGAGAAGGCAATAATCAGCAAATGTATCACTGAATCGCTGTGATAACCTTATCGTCCTTTTAAAAGCGTAATTATTTTTAAGCTGATGATAACTGGCAAACTTATTCATTCGTCTTCAAGACAGTGTCAAACATGGATCGTTGGGAAGGAAAGGTCGCAATCGTGACTGGAGCGAGTGCTGGAATCGGTGCTGCAATTGCCGAGGAACTCGTCAAGGCAGGTCTTGTCGTCGTCGGTTTAGCCAGGCGTTTGGAGAAGCTGGATCAATTATCCGCAAGCTGGAATAAAGCCAAGGGAAAGTTTCATGCGAGGAAATGCGACGTCGCGAAGGAAGAGGACCTCCTTGATACCTTCAAATGGGTAATCGGCGAATTCGGAGGCGTCGACATCCTCGTTAACAACGCCGGTGTCGCCAGCAACAGAAAACTCATAGGTGAACGATCCGGGGAATAAAGTCGGATTTTTATTCTTCAAAAATGTTCACCAATCTCTTTGCATTTCAGAGGACGATACCGACATCTTCCGCAGCATGTTGGACGTGAATGTCTTGGCAATTGCCATAGGCATTCGGGAGGCTGTGGCGTCAATGAAGAGCCGCGACGCTCCTGGTCACATAATCAACATAAACAGGTGATTCCAAACTTGAGTATGATGTACGAAATTGATTTGCGTTCATCCAGACCTCCGGAAAATTTCAAATCGTATTTCTATTCTATTACACCGAGAATAATTTCTGTTGGCCAATAGCGTTCTCGGACATTACTACCCCAACATGCCTGTACCATGCAGCTTGTACACTGCGAGTAAATTCGCCGTAACTGCGGTGACGGAAACCGCGCGCAGAGAGCTTGCAGCCGAGGGTAACGATAAGATTAAACTTACGGTAAGGGTTTGAATTTTCTGAGCAAATTCCGCATGGGTAAAAATTTTATTTCAATGAATGTCGAGGAGGATACTAATACGTTTATGGTGATGCTTGTAGAGCATCAGTCCGGGCATTGTCAAAACGGAAATAGCAGAAATATCGGGTTACACTACGGAGTTTTATAAGGTCAACCCTTACATCGACCCCAAGGATATTGCCGACGCCGTTCTCTACGTTTTAGGAACTCCGCGTAAGGTCCAGGTGAGCAGCTGATTCATAATATTCTTTCTATGTACTCGATTGAGTTGTCTGGTCTAGAACGATGAGGAAGATGAAGAGTGTACTCGTATGTTCAAACTTCTTTTAATTGTGAATATTTTTTCAATCGAGGTTACGGAGTTGACGATTCGTCCTGTTGGGGAGACCGTCTAAACGACAGAGGCGAGTTGAGTGGACACATCGTAAATTTCACGAAGAATATCAACTCCGTCGTTGTTCGACAATTACTGTAACTTTTCGTTGTATGAATATAACATAACATTTTTTAAAGCTATCATGAGTCAATATTTTATTGTTGCCTTGACTGTATAAGGTCGAAGCTAGCAACTCGAATATGAGATAGCAACATCAGCAATAGGAATCTATTTGTAGAAACCAAAAAGCAGGGCGCACAAATGCGATTGGAACAGGGTGATATAATTAATTAGTCAAAATCTTAGTAATATCTTGCAGATACCAAAAATTGCTGCGAAAAATATGAAGTTAAGGCGAGCGGGTCCGTGCCTAAAGATCGTACTGATCCCTGAGATCGTAAATATTCTCTATGTGGATCCAATGGATCATAGCAAAATATAGTGAAGCAGCTAGAGCAATATAATAATTTTAACCTTAAGTCCAAGAGTATTGTAAGTAGTGAAATTATCATGCAATCGTAATATTAATCTGTCCTAAGCCACGTGAAGGCGTCCTCGAAGGGAGATTATCTACAGGTGTATGCAACCTTGTACAATGAACTGCCACTGCGTAATATTGCACCATAATTAGGTGTAGAGAATGATTTGTAGAAAGATGCGAATCGATAAATCTATCGTGAAATCAGTGGGTTTATCTTATCACAGCTTTCAACGCTAGTCTTTTAAAATCGGTAATGATTGGTGGGTTTTCATTTCATTCAGCTCTGAGACACAGTCAAACATGAATCGTTGGGAAGGAAAAGTTGCTATCGTGACGGGAGCGAGTGCAGGAATCGGCGCTGCGATCGCCGAGGAACTCGTCCAGGCGGGTCTTTTGGTCGTCGGACTAGCCAGGCGTTTGGAAAAGCTGGAGGAATTATCCGCAAGCTTGAAGAAAGCCAAGGGGAAGCTTTATGTCAGGCAGTGTGACGTCGCGAACGAGAAGGACCTTCTTGATGCCTTCGAATGGGTGAACGCGGAATTGGGAGGCGCCGATATCCTCGTGAACAACGCTGGAGTCCTAACAATGAGCAAGCTCATAGGTATCTGATCTTTTTCGCGAATCAATGCAACATCCTTATACCAGTCTATATACCGAATTTTTTCAGACGACAAAAGCGAATCCTACCGCCGAATTCTGAACGTAAATGTCTTGGCAACGGCGATAGCTATTCGAGAGGCGGTGGCATCATTGAAGAGCCGTAACGTCCCTGGTCACATCATCAACGTAAACAGGTCCGATTTTACTGAAAAAAGCTGTCATTTCGTGACTACAGAATGTGTGTAGAATTGTACTGATTCCGTCTTTTCTCATTGTATAGCATCCTCGGGCACTTGGTACCAGATCCGAATACCTGTGCGTTGAGCTTGTACACGTCTAGTAAACACGCAGTTACTGCGCTAACAGAAACCGTGCGAAAGGAGCTCGCTACGGATATTAACAACAAGATCAAAATAACGGTGAGTATCGAGTTCTTCGCGCAAAATTTCTTCGACGTAAGATCCAGGAAGATTATACGCCCGAGGTTTTTCTTGACATTCATATTCCAGAGCCTCAGTCCGGGGACGGTCAGAACAGAAATCATCGACGCAGGAGGTGACTCTGGTGACGATTACTACGTAGCAATTCCGCCGCTCGACGTTAAGGATATCGCTGATAGCGTTCTCTATATTCTAGGGACTCCACACAATGTCCAGGTCTCTAACAAATTCACAAGTCTCTTCTATGCACACGATCAATTTCTCTGATCCACAACTCGCTCATGAAATGCCACTAAATTTGATCTCATTCCATGACCATCATTTTCAAAACATTTATCTCAAGTTCCATCTTTGCAGTCACAAATCCAATCATCCCCGATATGCCAGCGTCTTTCAATCGTCAAAATTTTATCAATCCAGGTAACGGAGCTGATCATTCGTCCCATCAACGAGGCTATCTAACAGGCAGATCATTGATTTCATCATTGCGAGCAATTTCGCTGTTGCATTATGGTTATTGTAAAAATGGTTCATAATAAAAAAATGTACTTAAAAGCTATTCTGAGTTTCTTCATTGTCACCCAAACCGATAAGTTACTTATCATCAGCCGTGATATATTTGGAAGATAAAGATTTATTTATAGGAACCCAAAAGCATAGACCTTACAAGTATTCCTGCGACATAGCGTACGAATTTGACGAGAAGGTAAATATTATAGTCACGGTATTATAGCGGGCGATCTGACCTAATATTATAAGTGAGGACAATGAAAGATCAAATATAATAGCTTCAGACTGCTGCAACAAGATTGGAGATTTCGTGATAACTGATAGAACTCATTTATCCGAGTTAAGGATAAATTCATTTCATTCGTCTGAGGATCCAGGCCCAGTTTTTTACTCGATTCACACGCTAGTCTATACTCGATTACGAGACTGACAGAAATAATGAGAGCAGAATAAAACCAAATTAATTAGTTATAAGATAGATAGGTCAGATTAGTATCACGTATCAAAGCTATACATAATCACAGACATTAATAAAACACATCATCACAACACGATATTATGTACATTATGAATAACTGAATTATGCGGATTAGTCAAAATAAGGTTATGATACTGCGATTATAATATTACACCATAATGCTGTAGTATAACAGCATGCTATCAAGCTAAAAGATTGATGCGTTAGTTCATTCGTCTTAAATATACGGCTGAACATGGATCAGTGGGAAGGAAAAGTGGCCATCGTGACTGGAGCGAGTGATGGAATCGGTGCCGCAATTGCCGAGGAACTCGTCAAGGCTGGCGTCTTGGTCGTCGGATTGGCTAGGCGTTTCGAAAGGATGGAAAAATTATCAGCAGCCCTTGGGGAAGCCAAGGGTAAGTTTTACCCGAGGCAGTGTGACCTCAGGAAGGAAGAAGACCTCCTCAATGCGTTCAAATGGGTGAACGATGAATTCGGAGGCGTCGACATCCTCGTGAGCAACGCTGGTGCCAGTACATACCGCAGAATAATAGGTAAGCAATCCAGGAAGCACACACCAATCATTTTTCTCGGATGAAATGCACGACTCTCGAAATTTATTTCAGACGATGATATCGACTCCTTCCGCAAGATTTTGGAGGTAAATATTTTAGCGACTGCCATATCTGTTCGTGAGGCTGTGGCCTCGATGAAGAGCCGTGATGTCCCCGGCTACATCGTCATCATGAATAGGTAATTTCCCAACTATAAAGAAGTCGAAATTCATCGCATAAAAATGTTCAAAAGTCAGGGATGTGTGCTTATTGCTTTCTACTGCTGAACAGCTTACTAGGACATCAACTGACTCTGAGCGGAAATTTTACACGCAGCTTGTACCCGCCTAGTAAGTTTGCTCTCTCGGCACTGACAGAATCCGTGCGAAAGGAGCTTGCAGCCGAGACCAACAATAAGATAAGGATAACGGTTTGGATTTTTCACTCATTTATGGAAACGTTCTTCGACAAATTTCTTCGGCACAGTTTCGAGGAGGGCATCCTAGCTTTACGTTCATTTATTACATCTTTACAGAGTATCAGTCCAGGAGTTGTCAGAACAGGAATCGCCGAGGCGGCAGGTGGCTCTTCGAAAACATACGACGAAGTGCCGTGCCTCGAAGCCAAAGACATCGCTGATGCCGTTCTCTACGTTCTTGGAACTGTATCCAAAGTTCAGGTCTGCAGGAAATCAGTTATCACTCATTTCTATCAGAAATTCCACCGGGAATATTTCATTCGCCAGATAAATTGAAAAAAAAGCATCTTGCTACTTCGAATGCACTTCAATCCTAAGTCTCAATTTTTATCATTTTATGAACATAGGTGACGGAGCTGACGATTCGTTCCATTGACGAAAATTTCTAACCACCAGGAGCAAAAAATGATCAACTACTCTACCAAACTTTGAACAATCACCAACTGACAAACAAAGCAATATACTCTAGTTTGATTTGTATATTAGAATCTGTACATCGGAAGTTAAAATTTGATTTCGTTGTGAATAAATTCGGAATTTCTATCTAATCGTCTTTTAATCGTGAACCCTGTTTCTTTTGACATTCGATAAATATATCATGGTTCTTCGCCGAGCCTAGAACATTGAAATAACATTTTTGAAGGCTATACCACTTCGAGTTTTGTCATTTTTCTCATGACTGTAGCGCAGAATGATGGGACTCGTTGTTGCGCGTTAAGAAATATGTTGAAAGTTATTAAGCCATATCATATTCCTTCACATAATATCTATTGCCATATCGTTAGTGCGATAAATGAATCCTTTGATTGCTCGTCAAGTTAGAAAAGTAATAACTCTGCCGACTACTGAATTCACGATAACTGCCATCTTATCACTAAAGTCATAAGTCTCCGATAACAAACTCGGTAAGAGGGTCTTCCAGTTCGAGAATCGTCTGTAGTAAGAATGACCGCGATAACGGTGCTGTTCATATGAAGTCGTTTGGCATTCCCTCGACAAAATTGATACCCTAGTCATCGGACTCAACAAAAATTAAGAAAAGAACAGCAGAATCGACTGACGGTCTTCAGAAAATTCATATGGAAGGTAAAAACGGTGCGATACGACTTCACAGATCTTATTGCGTTATATTTACGTTGGTTTCGCAAATACGCTGATAAGCTCAGAGTCAACCTTCGTCCTCCTTTCGTTTTAGACAATCTTTCTGATAATTTACTATCATTTGATTATGGACTTGGAAGATAGACTGTGTCACCGTTGAATTAGCTAGACTACTCAGTATCTTTTAAAACACGTATGAACATGGATCGTTGGGAAGGAAAAATCGCCATCGTAACTGGAGCGAGTGATGGAATCGGTGCCGCAATTGCCGAGGAACTCGTCAAGGCTGGCGTCTCTGTCGTCGGATTGGCTAGGCGTTTCGAAAGGATGGAAAAATTATCAGCAGCCCTTGGGGAAGCCAAGGGTAAGTTTTACGCGAGGCAGTGTGACCTCAGGAATGAAGAAGACCTCCTCAATGCGTTCAAATGGGTGAACGATGAATTCGGAGGCGTCGACATCCTCGTGAGCAACGCTGGTGTCAGTAAATACAGCAGAATCATAGGTAGGCAATCCAGAAAGCACACGCCGATCATTTTTCTCGGATGAAATGCACGACTCTTGAAATTTATTTCAGACGACGATATCGACTCCTTCCGCAACATTTTAGACGTAAATGTCTTGGCGACTGCCATATGCATTCGGGAAGCTGTGGCGTCGATGAAGAGCCGCGACGTTCCTGGTTATATTATCGTGATTAACAGGTAATTCGTGAACTGCGAAAAGTGCTTTTGAGAAAATTACAGTTCGCCTTTGTAACGAGAGAGAAATTCATGTCTGTGAGATGTTATGAAGTCAAGGGTGTGTATGTACTCATCATGCTGGTTTCGATTTTTGAACAGTATTTTTGGACATCAATTGAGCAATTTAGAACGCAGCTTGTACCCGTCTAGTAAGTTTGCTATTACGGCATTGACAGAATCCGTGCGAAAGGAGCTGGCAGCCGAGACCAACAATAAGATAAGGATAACGGTTTGGATTTTTCAATTATTTATCGAAACGTTTTTCGACAAATTTCACTGGCACAGTTTCGAGGAGGGCATCCTAGCTTTTCGTTTATTTATTACATCTTTACAGAGTATCAGTCCAGGAGTTGTCAGAACAGGAATTGCCGAGGTGGCAGGTGGCTCTTCGAAAAGGTACGATGAAATGCCGTGCCTTGAAGCCAAGGATATCGCTGACGCGGCTCTCTACGTTCTTGGAACTGCATCAAAAGTTCAGGTCTGCATTAAACCGATTGTAACTAATTTCTATCTCACGTCCCACCAAGAATGTTTAGTGTGTTAGATAAATTTCGCTCAAAGAATCTTCAATTTTTCAATTACCTCTTAATTCTGACCTTTTTTTTTTAATTTCATGTACATACAGGTGACAGAGTTGACGATTCGTCCTGTTGGCGAAACTCTCTAGCCAGCAGAGATTTAAAAATAATCGATCGTATTAAAACTCCGAATTTTATATAGTTGAATGAAAAATTATTGATACTCGATTTGTAACAAGACAATAATATACTCTCACATCACACAGTACTATGTGACACTTCATTGTCGTCCTAATCTCTCCTCCTCTCCATCCGCTGAGTCTATTTAATTCAAAAATTATATAAAATGAGTGAAATTTCGATGACAATAACTATATAAGGTATTTAATCAAGGCAGGCCATCCAGCTGAAGGGAATATGACCCCATCTGCCATTTAACTCAATTACCATCAGCTATGTGATTTTTATCTTCACTTGTGCTGCATCCATCGCCTGTTATACATAATCAGTAATTAATAATCGCTCGTCATTACGAGTTCAGGTCCAAAACTTCTTCATTCGATTGGCTGTACCTAATCTCGTGGTATCGTTGGTCTAACCGTATCTTAGTTGACCTTATCTACTTTTTTCTTACTCTCGTATCTTCGTGTATATTCAAATGGTCGACATCCAATTAAGACAGAAATAATGAGATTATCTAATCATGCTTTCGACCTCCCGTGTATCGAGCCTAAAATCGTTGAGTTTATTCAGTCGTTTTAAATACACAGACTAAGCATGAATCGTTGGGAAGGAAAAGTGGCCATCGTAACTGGAGCAAGTGACGGAATCGGTGCCGCGATTGCCGAGGAACTCGTCAAGGCTGGCGTCTTGGTAGTCGGATTGGCTAGGCGTTTCGAAAGGATGGAAAAATTATCAGCAGCCCTTGGGGGAGCCAAAGGTAAGTTTTACGCGAGGCAGTGTGACCTCAGGAATGAAGAAGACCTCCTCAATGCGTTCAAATGGGTGAACGATGAATTCGGAGGCGTCGATATCCTCGTGAGCAACGCTGGTGTCACCAAATACAGCAGAATCATAGGTAAGCAATCCAGGAAGCACACACCGATCATTTGTCTTGGATGAAATGCGCGACTCTCGAAATTTATTTTAGACGACTATATCGACTCCTTCCGCAAGATTTTGGACGTAAATGTCTTGGCGACTGCCATATGCATTCGGGAAGCTGTGGCGTCGATGAAGAGCCGTGACGTTCCTGGATATATTATCGTGATTAACAGGTAATTCGTGAACTGCGAAAGGTGATTTTGAAAAATTACAGTTCGTCTTTGTAATGAGAGAGAAATTCATGTCTGCGAGATATTATGAAGACAAGGGTGTGTACGTACTCATCATGCTGGTTTCGATTTTTGAACAGTATTTTTGGACATCAATTGAGCAATTTTACATGCAGCTTGTACCCGTCTAGTAAGTTTGCTATTACAGCACTGACAGAATCCGTGCGAAAGGAACTTGCAGCCGAGACCAACAATAAGATAAAGATAACGGTTTGGATTTTTCAATTATTCATGGAAACGTTCTTCGACAAATTTCATTGGCACAGTTTCGAGGAGGGCAGCCTAGATTTTCGTTTATTTATTACACCTTTACAGAGTATCAGTCCAGGAGTTGTCAGAACAGGAATTGCCGAGGCGGGAGGTTTCTCTTCGAAAATTTACGACGAAATGCCGTGCCTTGAAGCCAAGGATATCGCTGACGCGGCTCTCTACGTTCTTGGAACTGCATCCAAAGTTCAGGTCTGCAGCATTAAACCGATTGTAACTAATTTTTAATATCAAGTCCCACCGAGAATGTTTAGTGTGTTAGATAAATTTCGCTCAAAAATTCTTTAATTTTTCAATTACCTCTAAATTCTGATCTTTTTTTTCAATTTCATGTACATACAGGTGACAGAGTTGACGATTCGTCCTGTTGGCGAAACTCTCTAGCCAGCAGAGATTTAAAAATAATCGATCGTATTAAAACTCCGAATTTTATATAGTTGAATGAAAAATTATTGATACTCGATATGTAACAAGACAATAATATACTCTCACATCACACAGTACTATGTGATACTTCATTGTCGTCCTAATCTCTCCTCCTCTCCATCCGCTGAGTCTATTTCATTCAAAAATTATATAAAATGAGTGAAATTTCGACGACAATAACTATATAAGGTATTTAATCAAGGCAGGCCATCCAGCTGAAGGGAACATGACCCCATCTGCCATCTAACTCAATTACCATCAGCTATGTGATTTTTATCTACACTTGTGTTGCATCCATCGCCTGTTATACATAAACAGTAATTAGTAATCGCTCGTCATTGCGAGTTTAGGTCCAACACACTTTTTCATTCGATTGGCTGTACCTAATCTCGTGGTATCATTGGTCTAACCGTATCTTAGTTGACCTTATCTACTTTTTTTCTTACTCTCGTATCTTCGTGTATATTCAAATGGTCGACATACAATTAATACAGAAATAATGAGATTATCTAATCATGCTTTCGACCTCTCGTGTATCGAGCCTAAAATCGTTGAGTTTATTCAGTCGTTTTAAATACACAGAGTAAGCATGAATCGTTGGGAAGGAAAAGTCGCCATCGTAACTGGAGCAAGTGGCGGAATCGGTGCTGCGATTGCCGAGGAACTTGTAAAGGCGGGTGTTTTGGTCGTCGGATTAGCTAGGCGTTTAGAAAGGCTGGAAAAATTATCGACAAGCTTAAAAGAAGCCAAGGGAAAGCTTTATGCCAGGCAGTGTGACGTCAGGAAGGAACAGGACCTCCTCAATGCCTTCAAATGGGTAAAGACCGAATTGGGAGGCGTCGATATCCTCGTGAACAACGCCGGCGTCCTTACAATCAGCAAAATCATAGGTGATTATTTCTCGATTCACTTCAACATCCTTTTCGTTCTTCGACTCAATTCTTCCAGACGACAATATCGACTCCTTCCGCAAAATTTTGGAAGTTAATGTTCTGGCCATGGCCATATGCATTCGGGAGGCTGTGGCCTCGATGAAGAGCCGCGACGTTGCTGGTCACATCATCAACGTAAACAGGTGATTTCCAAAAAAAGGTCCGACTATCCAGATGTGTATAACTTTACCGATTCTGGATTTTCTTACTGTGTAGTATACTCGGGCATGCAATACCTAATCCGAGTCAAGTTGTGGTCAGCTTGTACACGTCTAGTAAATACGCGGTTACTGCAATGACGGAAACGGTGCGAAAGGAGCTCGCCACTGATGTTAACAATAAGATTAAAATAACGGTGAGATTCGAGCTTCTAGAACGACTTCGAGGGGGATCAAGGAGCTTGACTTTTACTCAAATTTCATATTTTTAGAGCCTCAGTCCGGGAACGGTGAGAACCGAAATGTTCGAAGCGTCAGGATCTTCTGAAGGACCGGAATACTACAGAGTAACTCCGCACCTTGAATCCAAGGACGTTGCCGAAGCCGTCCTCTATGTTTTAGGGACTCCGCACAAGGTTCAGGTCTGCAAATAATTCCCAACTGCTTCCTGTAGCTATTTATACGCTTTTGATTCGCAAACCTTGTTTCGAACTTTTTGTCAATCTAGGTAACGGAGTTGACGATTCGTCCTATAGGCGAGACTTACTGACCGCTAGAGTAGAATGAAAAAATCGACCAGAGAGAACACCTTACTACGAAAAATATTGTGATTATCAATTGTGTCAAGATAATATCTTTCAAGAATATTTCGAGTTATCCTATTCTTTTTTTTTTTTTTTTTTTCTTCCCTCCGATGTACAAAATTTGTAAAATTAAATCAATATTTCACACGATCCTCTAGTCATCTTCAACTCTTCTCCATGGTACTGTTTCTACCCTATCCGAAAATCAGCATCAGAACTTTATATCTAACTTTAGCTAAGCCGGCTAAAAATTAGGTGTCATCACCTGTCCGTTATCACGAAACACATTAAGGCTTATTTTTCTGACGTGAGCCGAGAGCCTGATAAAAATCTACGTCAAAACATACATTTCTTGCAGTGTTAACGATGATTTGCCGAAATTTTCTTATCAGTTGTTGTGATACTGTAATTATGTAATTAGTTACAGCATTTGACGCGAGTCTATTTAAGCCAAACGATGTGTGTTGAGTATTTTCATTCGTCCGTAATACCCGAACAATCATGGATCAGTGGGAAGGAAAGGTCGCCATAGTGACGGGAGCTAGTGGTGGAATCGGTGCTGCAGTTGCCGAAGAACTCGTCAAGGCGGGTGTCATAGTCGTCGGACTAGCCAGACGCTTGGAGAAGCTGGAGAAATTGGCAGAAGGCTTAAAAGCAGCCAAGGGAAAGTTTTATGCAAGGGAGTGTGACGTAGGGAAGGAAAAGGACCTTCTCGATACCTTCAAATGGGTGAAGACCGAATTGGGAGGCGTCGATATCCTCGTTAACAATGCTGGTGTTGGTAAAAACAGGAAGATCATAGGTGAGTGACTCGGGAAGCAAGTGGCAATAGTTTATTTGCTAAGGAATTCACCTCTCCTTTAAAATTATCTCTGGTTTATTTCAGACGACGATACCGACTCTTTCCGCAACATTTTGGACGTAAATGTCCTGGCGACTGCCATATGCATTCGGGAGGCTGTGGCCTCGATGAAGAGCCGCGACACTGCTGGTTACCTCATCAACATTAACAGGTGATCCTTCTGTTCAGCTTCTCCCAATGATAAATTCCGAGAATTCTGAACAATGACAAACGTGAGCTTGGTTTTTATTGTTCAACAGTGTTTTTGGCCACGATTTACCCCCTGCTTCCGTACCAGTCAGTTTATACGCGTCCAGTAAATGGGCGATTACTGCCCTGACCGAAACCGTGCGAAGGGAGCTTGCAGCCGAGGGGAACAATCGGATCAAAATAACGGTGAGGATTTGAACTTTTCGGACACAATTATATGAATAAGAGAGAGTGCTGCTAAGCTTGCATCAAATCCTCTTATATTTACAGAGCCTCAGTCCAGGCCTTGTCGAAACCGAAATCATGGAGTCGTCAGGTTACGGTGATGCCATTTATGAAGTGACCCCGTACCTTGTTCCCAAGGATATCGCCGACGCTATTCTCTACGTTTTGGGAACCCCGCCTAAGGTCCAGGTGAGGAAGAAACTTGTCATTTCTTTCGTTGCATTACTAAATATGGAATACGTTTATTGAATTTGATTAAAACGACGGAGCATGATCCTTTTTTCTAACACTTTATCAATCTAGATAACGGAGCTGACCATTCGTCCAAGCGGTGAAGCCTGATTGCTTCCGATCTGAGCCAGAGAATCATCTATTTGATCAAAACGATCAATTTCACATTTGTACGATGACTGTATCGTGAATATTATTAATAAAATACAATAAATTGTCTTTAACTTGATGCAATTCAAGTCTGGGAGCTGATAATCGAAGTCCTCGAATTCAATGAATACTTTCACAACGAAAAGTTCAATATTTCCGATCGAGAACTCGAAAAAGTCTCGAATACATACAATTTTGATCATTTATCTGAATAATGAAAATTGGGATCGCCGGTTCTACGGAAAACGCCGCACATATTACAGTATCAACGATGCGATGTAAAAATGCGAGAATATATTCGCGGCTCAGATACGTTGGGTGTCTTATCATGTGCTCGAAATGCTGATCTCTTGAACCCATAAACATTCGGCAAACTCACGCACTCGTATTTAATACACGGACAAACATGGATCGTTGGGAAGGAAAGGTGGCCGTCGTAACTGGCGCGAGTGCTGGTATCGGTACTGCAATTGTCGAGGAACTTGTCAAGGCGGGTCTCTTGGTCGTTGGACTTGCCAGACGTTTGGAGAGGCTAGAAAAATTATCGGCAAGCTTGAAGGAAGCCAAGGGGAAGCTTTATGCCAGGCAATGTGACGTCGCGAAGGAAGAGGACCTCCTTAATGCCTTCAAATGGATAACTACCGAATTGGGTGGCGTCGATATCCTTGTCAACAATGCTGGGGTTCTTGCAATGAAGAAAATTATAGGTGAATAACCCGGCAAACAAGTATCGATTGCTATTTTCTTTCAGGATACTCACTACTCTCTCATATATCTCCTTTTCAGACGACGATACCATATCTTATCGCAATATTCTGGACGTGAACGTCTTGGCAACGGCCATATCTATCCGAGAGGCGGTGGCCTCAATGAAGAGCCGTGACGTTGCTGGTTACATAATAAATATAAACAGGTAGTCTTTCGAATGAGGGAAACATTAATTTCTATATCTGTGTACTGATCGCGATTTTTCTTGCAACGTAGCATTAATGGTCATTATCTTCCCTCTGGGGGTATACCCGTCAGCTTGTATACGCCTAGTAAATTCGCTGTTACTGCTCTGACGGAAACCGTGCGAAAGGAGCTTGCGTCTGAAGCCAAGAACAAAATTAAAATAACGGTATGGTATTCGGGTTTGTTGAATGTAAATTTATTTCACAAACTTTATCCATGTAACGGAACCGTGAAGGACATAACCCGGTTTCTGATTATGATAATGTGATTTATTTACAGAGTATCAGTCCAGGAATTGTCAGAACAGAGATCTTCCATGTGTCGAATATGCCCGATGCTGACAACTTCTTTGAAGTAGTTCCATACCTTGAGGCAAAAGATATTGCGGACGCTGTCCTCTTCGTTTTGGGAACTCGACATGAGGTCCAGGTCCGGAAATAATCTCCAACTTGCTTCTATTTGCAAATAAATATCTGCGATTTATAATTCGCTAATAAAACTATCACTGAATCTAAAACAATTATATCTACACTTTCAAGTTGAGATCGAATAGCAATATGAATAATGACAGCTCGAAATTCTATCAATATGTTCTAGGTGACTGAGTTGACGATTCGTCCGCTTAACGAAACCTTTTAATCCGCAGAAGCTTATTGGACTTTCACGAACTCAATAAAATGATCAATCTGCAAATAAAAGTTATGCGAAATGATTTCATTATTTTCCCTATCGTGACAGCACAGCTTGAATAATAATCGTCCTTGAAATTCAATAATTGAATTTTTATATCCGGTGTAAAGCAATAGAAAATTATATATTTATGTATATTGAATAAAAAGATGTCAGATGTCGGCTGAATTTTTCATGACTTCAATGACTGTTCAAACAAAATTGTGACACTTATCCCGATCTTTAAATTGTTTGACTGTCAAACTTCCGAACGATAATCCTCAGTTTCCTTACGTCTGATGGCTGCACTCTTGTCAAAATTAGGAAATCGAAAATGCGAATCAAAGAATCACGAATGCCCATATTGCTAAATAAATGCATTTCTGAACGGGTTAAAAGCATCTATATCATAGATATGCTGGCATGATTTATTATCAAGATAAACTAGATTCATTATCAAGATTTTTCAGATAAACAGCGCCGAATATGGTGCTGGAGATAAATATATTGCAGTGTTAACGATGATTTGTAGTCATTCGAAAATAATCACCTCTTGGACTTAAATACTGTAATTATCTTATCGTGGCTTTTAGCGCTCAACTATTTAATCTGTCGAAAATTGGTAAATCTGGACACTCGTATCCAAGACACGAACAAACATGGATCGTTGGGAAGGAAAAGTCGCCGTTGTAACCGGAGCTAGCGCTGGAATCGGTGCTGCAATTGCCGAGGAACTCGTCAAGGCGGGTATCTTGGTCGTTGGACTGGCCAGGCGTTTGGAAAGGCTGGAAAAATTATCGGCAAGCTTGAAAGAAGCGAAGGGGAAACTCTATGCCAGGCAATGTGACGTCAGGAAGGAAGAGGACCTCCTCAATGCCTTCAAATGGGTGAAGACCGAATTGGGAGGCGTCGATATCCTTGTGAACAACGCTGGTGTCAGTAAAAATTCTAAGATTATAGGTGAGTGACCGGGGAAACAAATGGCGATTACTTTTTCCGGCGGGATTTGCCAATCCTTTCGATCCACTGAATTTTTTCAGACGACGATACCGACTCCTTCCGCAATATTCTGGACGTTAACGTTTTGGCAATGAGCATTGCGATTCGAGAGGCTGTCGCCTCGATGAAAAGCCGTGACGTTGCTGGTTGCATAATCAATATAAACAGGTATTTCAAATGATCAAAGCATCATTTTCTAGATCTGTGTAACGATCGTAACTTCTCTCGTAACATAGCATTGTTGGACATCGACAACCCTCCGGGTTCGTGTCTATGAGCTTGTATGTGGCTAGTAAATTCGCTGTTACTGCTCTGACGGAGTCCGTGCGAAAGGAGCTTGCATCTGAGGCTAACAACAAAATTAAAATAACGGTAGTATTCGGGTTCTCCTTTATACCTAAAATTCAAAAAATTTTATCCACACACAGCTACGAAGCACATAATCAAGCTTCTGATCTTGAATGTGATTCATTTTCAGAGCATTAGCCCTGGAGTTGTCGAAACGGAAATTTTCCAAACATCAAACTTACCCATTACTCCTGAAATCATAAAAACAATCCCACATCTCGACTCGAAGGACATTGCGGAAGCTGTTTCCTACGTTTTGGGAACTCGACACGAAGTCCAGGTCCGTGAATAATCTCTGATTCATAATCAGCTTACAAAATTTGGCTGAATCTGAAGCGATTCTTCTATTCTCGAGTTGAATTCGAAAGACCGTGAGAATTAATGGCTCAAATATTTCTGTTGATAGTGAGTATTTTCTTTAACATGTTACAGGTGACCGAGTTGTCAATTATGCCGCTTAACCAAACCTACTAATCGGCTCGGCTGTAACTAGTCGGAGTTCCATTAAGCCGACTAAAAGGACCATTTCCATACTTTAACAAGAAATTATTCATACCTACTTGTATTGTAATAAAACGATATACTATTGTAAAGTATTGCGAGTCGAAAATTGTAGAAACTATACCTATGCACACGTATATAAAAATAAACATTTCTAACTATTGAATATAGAAATTTTTCTGAGCATCATAGAACTCGACTTTTTAATTTCCCTTCAATATACGTAAATGCTTACATTCGGTTACCATCGACCAATGAAACGAGTAAAAGTTGTGAAATCTTGGAGAGAACGTTATATCTAATCACAGAGAGGTCAAAGGTCGATGTATAAATATATCATAATTACGTAAGCAGCATCGTTAAGTAATGCGATATATTTTCGACAGTTAACGCGATATTCGTCAGAGTGACTCCGCAAGGCCAAAAGAGACATGGATCGTTGGGTAGGAAAAGTTGCCGTCGTAACCGGCGCAAGTACAGGGATCGGTGCTGGGATCGCCGATTCCTTAACCAAGGAAGGTTTGTTGGTCGTTGGATTAGCCAGGCGTTTGGATAAGCTCGAAGAATTATCGGCAAGTCTCAAAGGAGCGAAAGGGAAGCTGTATCCGCGGCAATGTGACGTCAGCAAAGAAGATGATCTACTCAATGCCTTCGAATGGGTGAAAAGTGAATTTGGGGGAGTCGACATCCTCGTGAACAACGCCGGCGTTTATAGTAACAAGCCAATCATCGGTAAGTGATTCCAGAAGGTAATAGCTGTGATGAATTTCGAGGGGATTTCATCCCCATTAGTCATAACTCTCTACGTTTATCAGAGGAAGAAATCGAGGGCTTTAGAAACATGCTGAATGTGAACGTCTTGGCGACGGCCATATGTGTTAAACAGGCCGTAGCTTCGATGCGAAGCCGTAACGTTGCTGGTCATGTTATAATGATAAACAGGTAATTAATGAACGGGAAAGAGGATTTTTCACTTTTTTTTTTTAGTAATCAAGAATGAATAGAGCAGAAAGATTTTAAGAATATATTTATTTTATCGAATCGTACAGCGTTGATGGACATTGGCTCCCACCTAACGAAAATGCCAGTTTGTACGCGCCCAGTAAATTCAGCATCACTGCCATGACCGAGACTCTGAGACAGGAGCTGGTAGCTGCAGGAACCAGGATAAAAATCACGGTGAGAAGACTCAATCTTCATCGATCAAGAATCGTCATTAACCTTTTCCGATTTTTTTTTCCCCAAAATTATTTGGTATTTTTCCGCAGAGCGTAAGTCCAGGATACGTGGTATCGGACATAATGAGAGCCTCGGGCATCGCTAACCACGAGACATTCTTCGACTCTATTCCACATCTTCAGCCGAAAGATATCGCCAATGCGGTTCTCTACATTCTGGGTACTCCTGAAGATGTTCAGGTAAACGATCTTGGTCGGAGTGACACCTCACGCGTTTGTCGCTCTCGGAAAATTTTCGCGTATTTGTATTAGACTGGGCATTCTGATATCTGTTAATATTTCTTATTCGCAGGTGACTGAGCTAACGATTCGCCCCGTTGGTGAAACACATTAGGCAAAAGTGACTCCGGGACGTGCCGATCTAACGGGAATTAAAAAACTTCATGTATACTTGTTGCACGCATTCCAAATATACTTTACCTGGCATATATCCCCTTCATTTAATCACTTCATTTCCTGTTTTCATTCTTTCAAATATATATCTTATCTACCAAGGCCGATAAGCTTCGTTACTGCACTAATTACCAAGCGATACAAATAGAAAGCAGCAATGCTCTAGCTACTCGAAAAATGCCCTGCGGTGAAGCTGTACTGAAAATAATTCAAAAATATATCTGGACTAGTTTTTTCTTTCCCTAACATAATTCCCAATCAACGAATCAAATTAATTTCCAAATTTACATACATACATTTGTAAATTTTGTGATCTAAGAACGAGAATTTTCTTCCCCCCACATATTTACAATCCGTTTTTTTGAGACTTTGCTTTTAATATCGACTCGGCTCTTTATCGTGTGGGTCCATGCCCTCGTTACGCTACTGATCATAACGTAATAGATCACGATGAGAGCATCCGACGTTGAATAGTATCTTTCGAGCCACGAATAACGAGAGTCATGGATCGTTGGGTGGGAAAAGTTGGCATCGTAACCGGTGCGAGTACAGGAATCGGTGCCGGAATTGCCGAGTCCTTAGCCAAGGAAGGCATGTTGGTGATTGGATTAGCCAGACGTTTAGATAAGCTGAAAGAATTATCGGCAAGTCTCGAGGAAGCGAAAGGAAAATTGTACCCAAGGCAGTGCGACGTGACTGTAGAGGATGACTTACTGAATGCCTTCGACTGGGTGAAAACCGAATTTGGAGGAGTCGACGTCCTCGTGAACAACGCCGGAGTCTATAGTGGCACGGCGATCATAGGCAAGTGATTAGCAATTCGTTTCGACCAGTTTCGCCCCCCGTTAATCATTCCTAATCACCACTCATCCTCAGACGAAGACACGAAAAATTTTCGGAAGATTCTCGACGTAAATGTATTGGCCACAGCCATAGCCATCAAAGCGGGAGTGGATTCGATGAGGAGACGCGGAATAGCGGGTCATATTATTAATATAAACAGGTAATGAAATTGAGAAATAAACGAATATTGAAGGAAATAGTAGGGTCGAGTTCGAGGCGATTGCTGAATATTTGTGAACGCCGAATCCTCCCCGAAAAATTGAACATAATTTCGATTCGCACCTCCTTCAAGCTTCAATAATTTTCTATCATTTCTCTGCAGCATAAACGGACACTGGATACCCCATGATGAAAATTCCAGCTTGTATACAGCGAGCAAATTCGCCATAACTGCTATGACCGAGACTGTGAGGAAGGAGCTCTCAGCCGCGGGAACTAGAATTAAAATTACGGTACGATGCCCGTTTTCTAAGCCTAAGCAAGCAATTCGAAATTTCTTAGCAAATAAGATAATTGCAAGGTTGATATTAGGAATAGAGTTTCCGATCAATTGAGTCTGCTGTTTAGAGCGTGAGTCCAGGAAACGTTGAGACAGATATCCTGAACGCTGCTGGTGCCGCAAACGCTGATGACTATTTCAGATCGGTTCCACATCTTCAGCCTAAAGATATCGCTGACGCAGTTCTCTACATTCTAGGTACTCCGGAGAATGTTCAGGTGAAAAATCTGCATCAGATAACATGTTCCTCGCTGTCGTTTATAGTTCTGAAAATTCTTTGCTGATTTGAATCTCAGAGCCTCGTTGAATTTTACGCCGATATCACATTCACCTATCGTCCACAGGTGACTGAATTGACGATCCGTCCTGTCGGTGAGAATATTTAGGTATGGCTGTCACGATTATGGGCAAAAAAAGCTTTTTTTACGTAATAAAATGATGGCTGCTACTGCACAGAAAATCTTTACAAGATGTGACGACAGGTCATCTGCGCTGTGGAATATTACAGTCGAATACAGAAGCTGGAAAGTGCGATTTGAACGATAAGTTGAACTTCCTGGACTTAACCTATGTAATAAATCTGTCTAATAAAAGAGCCGACAAAAGGGCGGTCCTCTTCCTTATTTTGGATTTGAAATTAATAATATACATAAAATTCGAAATGTGAAATAAAAATGCAAACACGTAGTGTAATAGAACAAAGCCTGGCATGGGATGAACAACACTTTCCCTGCAATTAAATCTTCTAACACTTTTCCTAGCAATTAAATCTTCATCATTGACCTCCGAGTTCTTATCCATGAACCTTAAGTATCGATATATCACGAAGAGCGCCATTGGCTACTGCAGGCAACTTACTCATCAAGATTAGGAGTACGTGTGTATAAATCCCGTTCAGCAGTCACGGCAGTCAGTTGGTGAGCAGAGTCCGTGAAGTGAAGGCAAGATAAGTGTTCTAGCAATCATAATGGATCGTTGGGTCGGAAAAGTCGCGTTGGTTACGGGAGCCAGCGCTGGTATCGGTGCTGCAACGGTCGAGGCTTTGGTCCAGGAAGGTCTTCAGGTCGTCGGAGTGGCAAGGCGAGTGGATAAAATCAAGGAAATTGCGGAAAAATTGAAAAACGCGAAAGGAAAGCTCTATGCGAGGCAATGCGACGTATCCAAGGAGGAAGACATCCTCGCGGTCTTCGAATGGATAAAGGAAAACCTGGGTGGCGTCGACGTCCTCGTTAATAACGCCGGGTTGTTGCACGCTGCGAGCCTTAGTGGTAAGTGAAAATTCAAACTGGGCGAAATTCCGCATTTCTTTCTTCAAACTTGAATGTCTTGCGACTATTTGAAGAAACAAGAATAAAAATAAGTGGGTTAGGAATTTAACTATTTCTCGCTTTGAATGGTACATAGGTACAGCTAATCTACCGATGTGAAGGCCACCGGAAATTTTCAATTGCTGTTCATACAGTGGGTTCTATATTTAACTATACGAAATTATATAATAGACGTACGGTATGATGGTCAAGGTAGCGATACAATACGATGAGCTGTAAACACGGCGTAACAATAGCCAGCGTTCAAGTGATTTTGTGGAATCATCAACAATCCTGTTATGTTCGCAATAATTATTCTGTTTTATCGTTAGTCGACAAATGTATGGATAAGCAAGAGTAATTTTTCTGGAAAAGCATTCTCGCTTATCTTATCGCAATTTCAACGCAAAGAATTTTCAACTACTCGTTATAATAAACTCTCCGTCTCATTCACAGACGGAGATACGGAAGGGTTTCGCCGTGTACTCGACGTGAACGTCTTGGCTGTTGCTTTGCACACGAGAGAAGCTGTGAGGTCCATGAAGGCGCGTCAAGTCGACGGTCACATCTTCAACGTCAACAGGTTCGTTGACGTACCTCTAAATTTATTCACGTGACGATCTTTGTCGTGCAAATGCTGAGATGGTACGCAGGATACGATATCAGTTAAGTGTCGTTTGAATATTTCAGTAACTTAGTCCTGAATTTTTTCGCAGCGTTTTGGGTCACTACATCTTCAACCCGAGTGACCAGTACAGTTTGTATCCGAGCAGCAAGTTCGCAGTGACCGCAATGACGGAGGTAACGAGGAAGGAGTTAATCAAAGCGAACACGAAGATAAAAATCACGGTGAGTGGGATTGAAATACATCTTCAAAAAGTGATAAGCACTTTGCAGGCTGTAGTCCAAAAGTATACATCGTGAGAATAGTCAATAACGAGATGCACCGTCGATTACAGAGCATCAGCCCTGGACTCGTTGAAACAGAAATAATCTCAGCTGTTGCAAGCGAAGCAATTGCGGAACAGCTCTACAAAGCCTATCCGGCATTGAATCCGGAGGATGTGGCAAACGCCATCATCTATGCCTTGGGCACTCCGCCGCATGTTCAGGTAACGAAAATAACTTTGGGAATCTCGTCTTAGTTCCATCACGTTCTTTCACAACTACTTTATTTTTCACTACACGATGTAATTTATCTTGCAGGTCTGTGAGCTGATAATACGCCCGGTTGGAGAACTGATTGCTTGAATGAAACCATGGCATGACCTGATTCAACATTTGCTCGAATCATTGACCTCGCATCACAGCTGAGTTCATCGCAACTCACACTTCGTACAGTTGGTCGTACTTTATAATTCATAGATTATTTATATAGTTGGATTTGCTAAGTGTTTATACTAATGCCTCACCATATGCTGGATCTTATATGAATAAAGGCTATCTACCTATGACACGAAATATTTTTAAATCAAATAGATTTGTATGTATTCCTGTGCCCATCAAATAGATTTGTTTGTATTCCTGTGCCCATTCCATCCTTCAGCTAACTTTCTCCTTTCTACTGGTCTGCTCGAGGTAGTCTATCTCGTGCATAATGAACACATGTTAACGAGGCTTTTGAATCGAGCGAAAAATGGTATTCTCATTGGTATGTATCAATAATTTATAACGAAAATAGCGAAAATTTTGTAGAGGAAACAATGTGAAATTTTTATCCCTTTAGGTTCAAAACATTCTTGCAAGTATCAAAGTCATCGTATATTTTCCTCATGGCTGAAAAAAACCTAGATTGGAATACGGAGTCAAGTGTCTCACGTATAGCGAACAAACAAACTCCCACATATATACATATATGATTACTGGATGTTGCCCGCGCTGTAATTATACTTTACTGTACATCAGTCTTTTTGAATAAAATTAATCCTGAAAAAGTGTTTCTAAGGTTGGAAATAGAATCAGTAATTTATCGCATTGAAATATGCGGTTTTGATACAAACATTTGGTGTTGCAAGAACACATGATATTTGTCTAATCATTTACCGCATATGATTAAAAGTTGCATAACAGAATCCGCGACTGGCTGTAAAAACACAGTTTGATGTACATTACCGTAATTACATACCTTAATGCATAGTGTCGTATGATTCTTTAGATCCTTGAAATAACGCCTGACAAAAAACCGTATTATTTTCAAACCACACTGAGCCTGTACAGGATCAAAAAAAAAAATGCTTCAATTCCTTCAGGTTCGGAATATGCTTATAAGTTTTCAGTTCTTCAACGCCATTTCCAATAGCTGAAGAATCAAGTGCAGTGCCGTAAAGCAAATTGCTCCATATCCGGATTTGAAGCTCTATTCGCATTGAAGAAGCCGACAGTTGAATATACTGAACAATAGACTGTTGCATTCTCACTTTCACGCAAACCATTTTTCCTGCTGATCCTAACACCTTCCTTGGCAACAAACCTGCGATATTTCACACTCAATTATTTTATCATTGACTTCCGAGTGTTTGCCTACAAATACTAAGCTCCGATCTATGATAAAGTGTTTCACTGGCTACTGTTGACTCACTTATCAAGAAGTGCCTGTATATAAATCCAGTCTAGCACTCATTGCAGTCAGTTGGTGAGCAGAGTCCGTGAAGTGAAGGCAAGATAAGTGTTCTAGCAATCATAATGGATCGTTGGGTCGGTAAAGTCGCGTTGGTTACGGGAGCCAGCGCTGGTATCGGTGCTGCAACGGTCGAGGCTCTGGTCCAGGAAGGTCTTCAGGTCGTCGGAGTGGCAAGGCGAGTGGATAAAATCAAGGAAATTGCGGAAAAATTGAAAAACGCGAAAGGAAAGCTCTATGCGAGGCAATGCGATGTCACCAAGGAGGAAGACATCCTCGCGGTCTTCGAATGGATAAAGGAAAACCTGGGTGGCGTCGATGTCCTCGTTAATAATGCCGGGTTAGCGCATACCGCGAGCCTTAGTGGTGAGTGGGATTCAAAACTTGCAGATATAAGAAAAAAGCTTCAAGGATTTGTTCTTCAGACTCGAATTAATCTTTTGTCTACGATATCCTGAATTTTTATTGGAAGGATTTTATAGCAGCCTGAATAATCTTTTCGAATGACTTCTCAGTGCTTTACGGAAAAGTGAAGAAATTTTTGCTGTCGAAATATTAGTTCTTATCTCATCGTAATTTCCGCATCGGAAGTTTCTAGCGACTCATATTAGCTTTTAAAAATTTTTGGGCTCATTTACAGACGGAGATACGGAAGGGTTTCGCCGTATACTCGACGTCAACGTCTTGGCTGTTGCTTTGCACACGAGAGAAGCTGTGAGGTCCATGAAGGCGCGTCAAGTTGACGGCCACATCTTCAACGTCAACAGGTTCGTTGACGTACCTCTAAATGTATTCACGTGACGATCTTTGCCGTGTAAATGCTGAGATGGTACGCAGGATACGATATCAGTTACGTGTCGTTTGAATATTTCAGTAACTTAGTCCTGAATTTTTTCGCAGCGTTTTGGGTCACTACCTCTTCACCCCGAGTGACCAGTACAGTTTGTACCCGAGCAGCAAGTTCGCAGTGACCGCAATGACGGAGGTAACGAGGAAGGAGTTGATCAAAGCGAACACGAAGATAAAAATCACGGTGAGTGGGAGTGAAATACATCTTCAAAAAGTGATAAGCACTTTGCAGGCTGTAGTCCAAAAGTATACATCGTAAGAATAGTCAATAACGCGATGCACCGTCGATTACAGAGCATCAGTCCGGGACTCGTTAAAACAGAAATAATCTCAGCTGTTGCAAGCGAAGCAATTGCGGAACAGCTCTACAAAGCCTATCCGTCATTGAATTCGGAGGATGTGGCAAACGCCATCATCTATGCCTTGGGCACTCCGCCGCATGTTCAGGTAACGAAAATAGCTTTGGGAATTTCGTCTTAATTCCATCTCGTCTTTTCACCACTATTTTATTTTTCGCTACACGATGTAATTTATCTTGCAGGTCTGTGAGCTGATAATACGCCCAGTTGGAGAACTGATGGCTTGAATGAAACCATGGCATGACCTGATTCAACATTTGCTCGAAGCCCTGACCTCGGATCACAGCTGAGTTCATTCCGCACAGTTTGTCCTATCTTACAATTCATCGATCGTTCATATGTAGTTGAAGTTGCTGAGTGTGTATACTTATACCTCATCGTATGCAGGACCTTATACGAATAAAGACTATCTCACCCATGACACAAAATGAGTTTAGATCAAACCTATTCCTATGCATTTCTGTGCCCATTATATCCTTCAGCTGACTTTCTCCTTTCTCCTGTCCTGTCCGAAGTAGTTTACCTCGTGCATAATTATACTTCACTGCGCATGAATGCTTTTAAATAAAATTAACCCTAAACAGGTTTTGCTAGGGTCGGAAATAGAATCAGTAATTGCATTGAAGTACATTTGTACTTTACTTGTACATTTGTATATTCTACTGAAAAAATAATTCACGGAAAATTCGAGCGCCTGCAGGTGATAGCTCTTTGAAAATAGCAGTCGCTTGTATTTCCACTCATACCACTCTTTTGAATTAAAAATCGCAGTTTCTGGATAGGAAATCTTCCCGGATGCAGAGATGATAGATTGCTTTTGTCGACATGATATTCAAATGTTAATGGCAATTTCGAATTTCTGTAGGTATATTCAATTATTTTACCATCGACTTCCGAGTATTTGCTCACAAATCACAAGTCCCGATCATAAAGTGTTCCATTGGCTGCTGGTGACTTACTTATCAAGATCCGAAGTACCTGTATATAAGTCCAGTCTAGCAGAGTCATTGCAGTCAATTGGTGAGCAGAGTCTGTGAAGTAAAGGCAAGATAAGTATTTTAGCAATTGGAATGGATCGATGGGTCGGAAAAGTCGCGTTGGTTACGGGAGCCAGCGCTGGTATCGGTGCTGGAATTGCCGAGGCTCTAGTCCAGGAAGGTCTTCAGGTTGTCGGAGTAGCGAGGCGAGTGAATAAGATCGAGGAAATTGCGGAAAAATTGAAAGACGCCAAAGGAAAGCTCTATGCGAGGCAATGCGACGTCACCAAGGAGGAAGACATCCTCGCGGTCTTCGAATGGATAAAGGATAACCTGGGTGGCGTAGATGTTCTTGTTAATAATGCCGGGTTGGGGCATCCCACGAGCCTCAGTGGTAAGTGGAATCCAAAACTCGCAAATATGAGGCAAAAAAAAGCTTCAATGCTTTGTTCGTTAAACTCATCAGCTCTTCAAAATTTCTGGTCTCGTTTGCAGACGGAGATACGGAAGGGTTTCGCCGTGTACTCGACGTGAACGTCTTGGCTGTTGCTTTGCACACGAGAGAAGCTGTGAGGTCCATGAAGGCGCGTCAAGTTGACGGTCACATCTTCAATATCAACAGGTTCGTTGACGTGCCTCTAAATGTATTCACGTGGCGATCTTTGCCGTGTAAATGCTGAGATGGTACGCAGGATACGATATCAGTTACGTGTCGTTTGAATATTCCAGTAACTTAGTCCTGAATTTTTTTCGCAGCATTTTGGGTCACTACATCTTCACCCCGACTGACCAGTACAGTTTGTATCCGAGCAGCAAGTTCGCAGTGACCGCAATGACGGAGGTAACGAGGAAGGAGTTAATCAAAGCGAACACGAAGATAAAAATCACGGTGAGTGGGAATGAAATACGTTTTCAAAAAGTGATAAGCACTTTGCAGGCTGTAGTCCAAAAGTATACATCGTGAGAATAGTCAATAACGCGATGCACCGTCGGTTACAGAGCATCAGTCCGGGACTCGTTAAGAGCGAATCTATTTCGGAACAGCTGGTCAAAGCCTATCCGTCATTGAATCCGGAGGATGTTGCAAACGCCATCATCTATGCCTTAGGCACTCCACCGCATGTTCAGGTAAGGAAAACGACTTTGGAGTTTCCGTCTTAATTCCATCTCGTTTTTTCACCACTATTTTATTTTTCACTACACGATGTAATCTGTCTTGCAGGTCTGTGAGCTGATAATACGCCCGGTTGGAGAACTGATTGTTTGAATGAATCAAGTGACATGACCTGATTCGACATTTGCTCAAAACATTGACCTTGCATTACATCTGAGTTCATTAATCGCTACGCAAGTGCCATACAGTTTTCATTTTTCAAAATTTAGAGATTGTTTGTATAATTGAATTTGACTAGTGGTTATACTAAAGCCCCGCCTCATGCAGGGCCTTATACGAATAAAGACTATCCATCTATGACAAAAAACGTTTTCAAGTCTCGTATGCAAGCATATCTATATACCTTTCTGTACTCGTTCGATTCTCTAACCAACTTCTACCCAAGTGGTATTTCATTTCGAGACTGCGATAAGTTCGTCTATCAGCTGATCTTTTCAGATAGTGAATTCTTATCGAGTTTCTGCCTTGAATCGATAAACTTATGAGTCGCCAGGACATATGATACTTGGGCAATTATGTCATGATAAAATAACACCTACAGCAATTTCGTGAAAAGGTCTCAGGTAATCTTCACGTATTGCTGAATCATGATGAGTGTGGAATCCTAACGAATGAACACTTCCTGTTTATCTTGCAATCTCACAAGAAAATGTGCTTCAGTTAAGTGTAGAAATATGTATTCTGAGGACGTAGCAGCTTCCTCAATTTTCCCTATCTACTCAAAAAATGGTCGAAGTGTCAAAGAAGTCTTTCCCAAATCATACAGAAGATGATCTATTCCTTTGTATTATCTATGGTATAATTGAAAGAGTATCAAGTCAATTCAAATAAATTTTTATTCGTACGTAATTATGACATTATAACACGTTACTAGCTTTCATCAAAATTGCCCCTGGTACCTTGACCCAATTGTGGTACTTAAAATCCCACGCCTGGGTGCGTACGATCACAATTGGGACTTTCTGTCGATTCGGTGTCGACCCCTTCGAACTTCCTGTAAGGTTTCAGCCGAATAATTCGCTAATAATTTCATTAGTGATCACAATTTTAGCAGCTTTTAATCGAAACTAAGACCGGGATCAGTTTACTCGTTAGAAATAAAAATTTGCACAGTTTATTGATACAGCTGTCCATATAATGAGTGCCGAATTTAGGCACTCGGTAAATAATCTTTCGTGTGACGAGGACACATGTTATTTATAGGACTGACCATGACATGGCAAAATATCGTTATTAGCAATTTCGCATACTAACGATAAGTGGCCACGCGTCATCTCCAGATACTTACAACTCACAAGTAATGATGAGTTGGCAGCATCAACTCCGACGACGTACAGATCATATTGCACACAGAATACGAAGTTGAAGTTTTTTTTTTGCAGTTTTCTTGCAGAATAATGATCATTTTATTCGACCTTTGTCATTGACAGGTACAACTTCCGACTAAGTGATATAATTCATCGACTAAATATCATTGCATTGAGTTGACTTACTATTCGCAACATAGTTGAAATGACGCATGATAATTTCGCGCAGCCTTCGCTCAACTGCAAGTCATGATGAGTGTAGAATTTTAATGAATCGACAATTCGGAATATCAGTGTCTCTAATTTTACACGTGGAACTAATCACCAAGCGAAGGTTCAAGTCGAGGATAGTGGCTCAGCTTCTCATCGTAAAATATGCTTCCATCGTTATCGAAGCATGGTTCAAACAATCTATCAGCCTGAATCCTGTATGAAGACTCATGAGCCAAATTCTCTTGTCTCACAATAGAAGTAAAGAAACTTAGAAACTCCTGAAACCTTCCGAGTTGGAGTTCAGATTTGCTGTTCATAATTTTCTAGTATTCGAAAAATCCTTACAAACCAAATGCCACTTGGTGCTACTCGAACACCTGTTATCCTAATAATTCTTCTCATTTTCGAATGCTTAGTGAAGCAATTCAGGGATGACCATTCAGTTGAAAAATATTCCCTAAAATTCTGTAATAATCTTATTTGTCTCACTATATTTTTATCTACATTGAGGTCTACTTTTATTACATTCTAATTTTTTTCTGACGCATAGTCAAAGCATCAAGTTAGTGAGAAAAGTTTGCGGATTGCGAACGAAGAGTCTCGTAGTAAAACAATAGTTATAATAGTTACAACACGTGTACTAGCCACCAGAAAACTTGCCCCTGATGTCCCGACCCGATTAAGAAACTTCAAACTCCATGCCTAGATTTGTAAGATCAGCATTGAGTCTTTCTATCGCTTCGACGCCGGAATTCCTTGGAAGCCTCTGTGAAATTCCAGTGAAACAATTTGCTATAGTTTCACTGGTGATCACATTTTAAGCAGCTTCTTGATATTCCAACTAATCTAATAATTCATTTCGATCTAATATATATGTCTGTTGAGGGAAGCCTTGTACTAGAGCGGCGGGTGGGAAGAAGATGATTAAGTAGATAGTTTTTCATTCCAATTGGAAATGAAATGCTTTTGTCTGATTGGAGAATAAAAAAAAACTCGGAATTCTAATTGTAAGTGACAAATCTCGATAGTCTTGTATCACCGAATTATCACTTTTTAAGAATCGCAGTCAGGTGATGAGTAATTTAGTAACTTACTTCTTCAAACGAAGAATTTTCACCCAAATTTTCATCGCAGATTATACTTTATTGGTTGGATATGTCGAAATGTTCAAAACGGGCTTTTATAATTTTATACAATTGCGTTTTTTTTTTATTATTATGTGCCCGACAGATAATTACACCAAATCTACTTTCCATATTGTAGTATGATTAATTATGCATAAATATTATATTATTACAAACAACTATATTCATCTTATGCGCTACTTTTACTATAATTTTCAACATACATGCTCAGTATTTGGATTAGTGAGCTTCAGATCTGACCAGTTCCTACTGATTCTGGCATCAGCGGATATCCAGTGTTCGATTACCTGATTGTATTGTATCAAAGGGTCGCTTCAAATCATGATGTTCACGTTCACAATTACCATCTGTGATGATATCTATGGTGATACCTTACCGGTTCTGTAGTCGATTCGATATTCAATTCCGTAGTGGTATCGGTAATCGATTCTGTAGTGGTATCGGTATTAGAATCCGTAGTGGTAGTATCGGTATTAGGATCCGTAGTGGTAGTATCGGTATTAGGATCCGCAGTGGTAGTATCGGTACTAGAATCCGTAGTGGTAGTATCGGTATTAGAATCCGTAGTAGTAGTATCGGTATTAGAATCCGTAGTGGTAGTATCGGTATTAGGATCCGCAGTGGTAGTATCGGTACTAGAATCCGTAGTGGTAGTATCGGTATTAGAATCCGTAGTAGTAGTATCGGTATTAGGATCCGTAGTGGTAGTATCGGTACTAGAATCCGTAGTGGTAGTATCGATATTAGAATCCGTAGTGGTAGTATCGGTATTAGGATCCGCAGTGGTAGTATCGGTACTAGAATCCGTAGTGGTAGTATCGATATTAGAATCCGTAGTAGTAGTATCGGTATTAGAATCCGTAGTGGTAGTATCGATATTAGAATCCGTAGTGGTAGTATCGGTATTAGGATCCGCAGTGGTAGTATCGGTACTAGAATCCGTAGTGGTAGTATCGGTATTAGAATCCGTAGTAGTAGTATCGGTATTAGGATCCGCAGTGGTAGTATCGGTACTAGAATCCGTAGTGGTAGTATCGATATTAGAATCCGTAGTGGTAGTATCGGTATTAGGATCCGCAGTGGTAGTATCGGTACTAGAATCCGTAGTGGTAGTATCGGTATTAGGATCCGCAGTGGTAGTATCGGTACTAGAATCCGTAGTGGTAGTATCGGTATTAGGATCCGCAGTGGTAGTATCGGTACTAGAATCCGTAGTGGTAGTATCGATATTAGAATCCGTAGTGGTAGTATCGGTATTAGGATCCGCAGTGGTAGTATCGGTACTAGAATCCGTAGTGGTAGTATCGGTATTAGAATCCGTAGTAGTAGTATCGGTATTAGGATCCGCAGTGGTAGTATCGGTACTAGAATCCGTAGTGGTAGTATCGATATTAGAATCCGTAGTGGTAGTATCGGTATTAGGATCCGCAGTGGTAGTATCGGTACTAGAATCCGTAGTGGTAGTATCGGTATTAGAATCCGTAGTAGTAGTATCGGTATTTGAATCCGTCGTGGTAGTATCGGTATTAGGATCCGTAGTGGTAGTATCGGTATTAGGATCCGTAGTGGTAGTATCGGTATTAGAATCCGTAGTAGTAGTATCGGTATTTGAATCCGTCGTGGTAGTATCGGTATTAGGATCCGTAGTGGTAGTATCGGTACTAGAATCCGTAGTGGTAGTATCGGTATTTGAATCCGTCGTGGTAGTATCGGTATTAGGATCCGTAGTGGTAGTATCGGTATTTGAATCCGTCGTGGTAGTATCGGTATTAGGATCCGTAGTGGTAGTATCGGTACTAGAATCCGTAGTGGTAGTATCGGTATTTGAATCCGTCGTGGTAGTATCGGTATTAGGATCCGTCGTGGTAGTATCGGTATTAGGATCCGTCGTGGTAGTATCGGTATTAGAATCCGTAGTGGTAGTATCGGTATTAGGATCCGTCGTGGTAGTATCGGTATTAGGATCCGTCGTGGTAGTATCGGTATTAGGATCCGTCGTGGTAGTATCGGTATTAGGATCCGTCGTGGTAGTATCGGTATTAGGATCCGTCGTGGTAGTATCGGTATTAGGATCCGTCGTGGTAGTATCGGTATTAGGATCCGTCGTGGTAGTATCGGTATTAGGATCCGTCGTGGTAGTATCGGTATTAGGATCCGTCGTGGTAGTATCGGTATTAGGATCCGTCGTGGTAGTATCGGTATTAGGATCCGTCGTGGTAGTATCGGTATTAGGATCCGTCGTGGTAGTATCGGTATTAGGATCCGTCGTGGTAGTATCGGTATTAGGATCCGTCGTGGTAGTATCGGTATTTGAATCCGTCGTGGTAGTATCGGTATTAGGATCCGTCGTGGTAGTATCGGTATTAGGATCCGTCGTGGTAGTATCGGTATTAGGATCCGTCGTGGTAGTATCGGTATTAGGATCCGTCGTGGTAGTATCGGTATTAGGATCCGTAGTGGTAGTATCGGTATTAGGATCCGTCGTGGTAGTATCGGTATTAGGATCCGTCGTGGTAGTATCGGTATTAGGATCCGTAGTGGTAGTATCGGTATTAGGATCCGTCGTGGTAGTATCGGTATTAGGATCCGTCGTGGTAGTATCGGTATTAGGATCCGTCGTGGTAGTATCGGTATCAGGATCCGTCGTGGTAGTATCGGTATTAGGATCCGTCGTGGTAGTATCGGTATTAGGATCCGTCGTGGTAGTATCGGTATTAGGATCCGTCGTGGTAGTATCGGTATTAGGATCCGTCGTGGTAGTATCGGTATTAGGATCCGTAGTGGTAGTATCGGTATTAGGATCCGTCGTGGTAGTATCGGTATTAGGATCCGTAGTGGTAGTATCGGTATTAGGATCCGTCGTGGTAGTATCGGTACTAGAATCCGTAGTGGTAGTATCGGTATTTGAATCCGTCGTGGTAGTATCGGTATTAGGATCCGTCGTGGTAGTATCGGTATTAGGATCCGTCGTGGTAGTATCGGTATTAGGATCCGTAGTGGTGGTATCGGTATTCGGTTCTGTAGTGACCTGCGATTCAGGATCTGTAGTAGAATTTGTACCCGGCTTATCATGTGGATGCATCCCCCATATTTTGTATTTGAATTCTTTCAAAGCAGAAAGAAACGCTCCATTTGAAAACGCTGAGTCTGTATCCTGTAATCAAATAAAACATCACTCTATATGAACTCCATAGAGTTTGACTGATCAAGGGTAGGTATAGCTGGAGAAGAAATTATTACTCCCTTAAGGATGATTATTTCAAGTGTATGGTATCCCAATTAGTATTTACTACGAACAAAATGAGTATCATTATAACCCCAGGAAATCGGTGAAGAAAACATTACGACTATTCATCTAATTTGAACTGCGTAAAAACGTCTTGGACACATAATTTGATCATTTTTTTACCTATAATGTTGTATTCGATTCATAACCATACCAATTCAATTGCAAATTAAGTTTTATACTTACATTGGTAGTATTGGAAGTAGAACTGCTATATCCGATAAACTTATGAATGTGTTCGATAAAAGCGAATGGTACCGCGTGCGTCAGAGCGATGATCGCAAAGAATACGATGAGTTTGCCTGTCATCTTGATGACTATCTGCTTGCTTTCGAGAAACCGCGATCGGCTTTTATAGTGGCAAAAATGGGCAAACTGTATTTGTACAATTGTTGAATGAGGGCCAAATTCGGAACCACGAATAAGTAAAGTAGGCTCTAGACCCAAGATAGCTCCTAAACATATAGATAATTAAAAAATGAAATTGGGGTAAATAATCATGCGATAGCAAATTTGACTTAGTCAAGAACACTGATGCGAGGTTAAAGAAGTATGTGGAGAATATTCACTCGATGTTATAGCATTGAAGAATGAAAACGCACCCAATTTAGTGGATCTTATATCAGCCGAAGACTAATTTCCGATTCAATAACGGTTATAGCTAATGGTAAGTTCATTTACCTGACTTATACGGAATTCAAGAAATGAATTATACATCTTAATCTTATAAGTGGTGCAATAAATGAAATAACTGCATTCATTTTATCGAAACTTTTATTTATCATGTTCATCACAAATGTTAGGCGACAATATGATTCAACAATATATGAAGGATTCTACGCCAAGTGGGCCACCTACGTTTTTCGATGTCTCCAAAAATTCAGAACTTATTCGAGTATCTCATCTGACATGCGATAAAATTTAGTGATCTATTTCAGATTCATTGCTTGCGCACATTCGCAGATGAGGGAATACATGTTCCTTGATGAATTGAGATCGGTAGAAAAAACGTTCCATTACAAAAATTTCTTGGTCTTTCCTCACCTTTTCGTTGGAATTATTTTTGAATTTTTCCCGCCACATTTAACCGCATCTAAACATATTTAATCGAAATAAACACAGGAATATGTATTTTCATCAATTCGGACATTACAGCGTCATATTTGTTCCACGCTAAGCACGTAATTAGGCTTCTCAGAAAAAAATTGAAAGGAAAAAAAATTTGGAAATGGTGCTAATTGGTGGGCCTTTCGTATACAAGTGCGAGGAAAAAGCAATTGAACCATGTCGATAATCCCATACCTTCCACTCTATGAAAGTGTCCGTTTTGGGTGTAGGGAAATATGTTTCTGAAAATTGCTGTTCCCCAACTACCATAACTCCAAACTTAAACTAGAGAGAATCGACTGTAATTTTCTGCAACCGAATTACCGCCTCTCAAGAATTATATTAGATATCACGTGGTGAGTAATTGTAGTGGCTCGTCCCTTCAAACGATGACTTTTTCCCTGCATTATCATCGGTGATTATACTTCATTGGTTGGATATGTTCAAATGATCTAAACACTTTCATTTAATTGCATAAAATTGATGGTTTTTTTTATTGTTATAGGTACAAGATATAATTATTATCAAGGGACAGGTTGCAATATTCTTGCATTATTGATGAGTGCATAAATATTATTATTATAGGCAACTATATTTATCTTATTCACTATCGTTACTATAATCATCAACATGCATGCTAAGTATTCTGATTGGCGAGCTTCGGATCTGACCAGCTCCTATAACGATCTTGGTGTCAGCGGATATCCAGTGTTCGATTGCTTGATCGTACCGCGTCAAAGGGTCGTTTCGAATCTTTATATTCACGTTGACAATTATCATTTGTCATATTTACCTTTAGCGCCAACTAGAATCGGTATTTTTTCGAATGGGTTCAAGATAACAAGTAACTTTTCTACTGAAGATTCACCTAATCCGGTAATCTGTAATTACATAAAAAATGAAGCTGTGTAAACTGTGTTGATCGGATTTACAATTGAAGAGTTTTATTTAACACGACTAGGTATGGCTAGTGAAAAATGATTATTCATTAAGGGTGATTCGCTCGAGTGCTTGACATCGCAATTAGTATAATCCAAACAAAACAAGTATAATGACAGTGATGGTAAACAAAAAATCAAGTTAAAATCTTAAGAAATTAACAGATAGTAGACGTGCAAACTATTCGTCTAGCTTAACTCCCGAAAAGTGCTTCGGTCATATATTTTAATAATCTTTTCAATATTTTAATACACAGTTTTGAATTTTTCACCAATTCAATTACAAATCAAGTATTATACTTACTTGCTTGCTGCCACGATAGCTGGTATACTTGCTGCCACCATAGCTGGAAAGCTCGCTGCCACCATTGCTGGAATCCTTGCTACCGCCATAACCGGAATGCTTGTTGCCACCATAGATGGAGAGCAGGCTGTCACCATTGCTGGAATCCTTGCTGCTACCATAATTGGAATGCTTGTTGCCACTATAGCTGGAGAGCTCGCTGCCACCATTGCTGGAATCCTTGCTGCCACCATAGTTGGAATGCTTATTGCCACCATAGCTGGAGAGCTCACTGCCACCATTGTTGGAATCCTTGCTGCCACCATAGCTGGAATGCTTGTTGCTACCAAAGCTAGAAAACTCGCTGCCACCATTGCTGTAATCCTTGCTGCCACCATAACTGGAATGCTTGTTGCTACCAAAGTTGGAAAGCTCGCTGCCACCATTGTTGGAATCCTTGCTGCCACCATAGCTGGAATGCTCGCTACCACGGTAGCTGGAATGCTCGCTGCCACGATAGCTCGAATGCTCATTGCTCCCATAGCTGGAGTGCTCGCTGCCACCATAGCTAGAAACGTGACTTCCAGGTAGCTTGCGAAAGATGTCGAAATTAGCTGACGGTGCGGCCTGCGCCAGAGCGATGATTGCAAGAAATACGATGAGTTTGCCTGACATCTTGATGACTATCTGCTTGCTTTCGAGAAATAGCGATCGGCTTTTATACTGGCAAAAATGGGCAAAATGTATTTGTACAATTGTTAAATGAGAGCCAAGTTCAGGACCAAGAATAAATGGAGTAGGTCTAGGCCTAAGATAGCTCCTCATCTCGCTCCGCATCGTACAAATAATTGCAATGCAAAATGAAATTAGGGTAAATAATCGTGCAATGGCAAATTTGACTTAGTCTTCGAGAACACTAATACGAGGTTGGAGAAATGTATGCAAAATATTCATTCGATGTTATAACATTGAAGAATTGAAAACGCACCAAATCGAGCAGACCTCATATCGGCCGAAGATTAACAATAAGTTCTCATTCAACGACGCTTATAGCTTATGGTAAGTTCGTTTACCTGAATTGTACCTGATCCAAGAGATAAACTATACGTTTTCATATATGCGGTACAAGTGAAATAGCTGCATTCATTTTATCGAATCTATTATGCGTCAGGTTTATCATATCGCGTTACTAAAGCCAAAAGGGCGTATCTCAAAAGATATCTAAAATCTAAGTAGATATCTATGAAAATAACGAAAAATTTTTTTTTTCTAGCTACGCCCTTTTGGCTTTAAGAAATTTTTTAAAGCCAAAAGGGCGTACGTGAACAAAATCTTTTTTACGTTTTTTTCATAGATATCTACTTTTTGATGATTCCCAAGTTGAGTGGAGAATTTTTTTTTTTTTTTTGATACGCCCTTTTGGTTCTAGTAACGCGATATGTTAGACGACAATATTATTCATCAACCAATATGGATTTTGAAAAACTACATTAGGATGGCCCAAAAAACAACTATTTTTTTTTTCGACCTCCCGTGAAAATATGTTGATTTTACATGTTTTCAAGAACTCACTCCGAAAATCAGTGCAATTAAAAAATTTCACAAGTTCGCTCAAGAATTTTTAAATTCTTACAAATATGTAGTAAAAAAGAAAAAAAAAAAACGATTTATTTTATTTTTTACTTTTTATTTTCCCTACTATACCATTACTTACTACTACGTTAAGAATAATGAATCCTCTGAAAATTACAGATCAATATGTGCATTTTTAGAACTCACTCAAAATTTTTATGAACTTTCAAGGTGATGTACTTATGGTGATAATTATTATAATTTCAGAGCTAGAAGTGTGAAATTTCAGAAATTGAGTATGTCTAAGCCCTATCTCAATCTTTCGTCTTTCTATTTTCATCGATTTCTTTTTTTTTTTTTTGCGTCAGTTGAAGTATACTGCAGCTGGTAATAATTATCTCCATGCTTTTTCTTCGTGTTTCTCGTTCCATTTCCAAACGGAGTTCTTTTCTTTTTCAATTCTTGAGCAACTTCTAAAAATGCATCGGTATACGGAGCTGTAACTCCCACGGGGTTCATAATTCATAAAGTAGAAAGTAATGACGTAATGATAGAGAAAAAATTATAGTTCATCTCTGCAAACTTACAGTATCCACTATTACTACAGTTTAATCTACTGAAAATTTCAGCTACATCGTAATACTATGGTCTCGATAAAACTTTGTCCCATTGGAAAAAATCTTTTCGAAATTCTTAGTAGTGATAAATCTCAATATAGTTTCCTCCAACCGAATTATCGTACTTTGAAAACTGAAAATTAAATAACACGTGGCGAGTAATTAAAGTGGCTCATCCTTTCAAACGATGACTTTTTCCCTTCCATTGTCATCGGTAATTATACTTCATTAGTTGAATGTGTTCAAATGATCGTAATTAACACTTTCATTTAATTATATACAATTATGTTTTTCTTTTTTATTATTATCATAGGTACAAGATATAATTATGATCAAGGGGCAGGCTGCAATATTCTTGCATTATTGATGAGTGTATATATAAATAAATATTATTATTATAGGCAACTATATTTATCTTATCCACTATTGTTACTATAATTATCAATATGCATGCTAAGTATTCTGATTAGCGAGCTTCGGATCTGGCCAGCTCCTATAGTAATCTTGCTGTCAGCGGATATCCAGTGTTCGATTGCTTGATCGTACCGTGGTCAAGGGGTTGTTTCGAATCATTATATTCACGTTGGCAATTATCATTTGGCACTTTAACGTTTACCCATACCGGGTAGTCCTGAGATTGGTGGGATCATACCAGTAAGCTTATCGATTGGCAATCCACTTATTCCGCCACTCTGTAATCAGATAAAAAGTGAAACTGTGTGAACTGCATCGATCGGATTTATTATCGAAGAGTTTCAATCAACAAGGGTAGGGCATGTATAACTTGCGTATAGCTAGTGAAAAAATTATTATCGCGTTGAGGATAGTTCGCTCGAATACATGATACGGCAATTAGTATAATTCAAACAAAACGAGCGTAACGACATTGATGGTGAACAAAAAATGAAGTTAAAACCTTAGAGAATTAGCGAAGAAGACATATTAAAGTGCTTCGGTCAGATATTTTGATAATCTTTACAATTAGTTGTAGCAATGAGTAAATGATCTTCAATTTTTAATCAATTCAATTACAAATCAAATATTTTGCTAACCTGACCGCTGCCACCAGAGCCGGAACCCAGACCAGGTATAGTGCTCATCACGGCGTCGAAAATAGCTGCCGGTGCGGCCTGCGCCAGAGCGATGATCGCAAGGAATACGATGAGTTTGCCTGACATCTTGATGACTATCTGCTTGCTTTCGAAAAACAGCGATCGGCTTTTATAGTGGCAAAAATGGGTAAACTGTATTTGTACAATTGTTAAATGAGGGCCAAGTTCGGAACGATAAATAAGTAAAGTAGTTCAGGGCTTACGATACTTCTACACCATACAAATAATTGAAAAATAAAATTAGGGTACATACATAATCCTGCAATAACGAATTAGTTTTCGAGAACACCAATGCAATATGTAGAAAATATTCATTCGATGTTACCCCATTTAAGAATTAAAAACAAGGATATGTTCATGTGATCGAAATTAACACTTTCATGTAATTGTATACAATTATGGTTTTTATTTTATTGTCATAGGTACAAGATATAATTATTATCAATGGACAGGTTGCAATGTTCTTGCATTATCGATGAGTGCATAAATATTATTATTATAGGCAACTATATTTATCTTATTCACTATATCGTTACTATAATTATCAACATGCATGCTAAGTATTCTGATTGGCGAGCTTCGGATCTGACCAGCTCCTATAACGATCTTGGTGTCAGCGGATATCCAGTGTTCGATTGCTTGATCGTACCGCGTCAAGGGGCTGTTTCGAATCTTTATATTCACGTTGACAATTATCATTTGTCATCTTTACCTTTATCGCCACCTAGACCCGGTATTTTGCTGAATGGGTTCCAGAGAACAAGTAACTTATCTATTGGAGATTCACCTGATCCGGTATTCTGTAATTACATAAAAAATGAAGCTGTATAAACTGTATTGATCCGATTTACAATTGAAGAGTTTTATTTAACAAGACTAGGTATAGATAGTGAAAAATGATTATTTCATTAAGGGTGATTCGTTCGTGTGCTTGACATCGCAATTAGTATAGTCCAAACAAAACGAGCATAATGACATTGATTGTGAAGAAAACTAAAAAAAAAACTAGTTGAACTGCCTATAGAAATGTTTCAGTCACATATTCTTCCAATTAGCAGTTTTCAGTTTTTCACTAATTCAATTACTAATCGAGTATTATACTTACTTGATCGCTGGTACCGCCGTTTTCGTCGCTGCCCTGACCGCCGCTCTGGTCACCGCCGTGGCCACCGCCGTTACCGCCGCCCAGGTTTAATCCCGTATTTTCTAATATGTTTTCAAGCTTTTTCTCAATGGATCCCACTATAAAACCTGGTGCCACCTGTGCCAGAGCGACGATCCCGAGGAATACGATAAGTTTGACGAACATCTTGATGAAAATCTGATTCCTTTTGAGAAAGAGCGATCGGCTTATATACTAACCGAAATCGGCAATCTGTGTTTCTACAGTTGTTAAATGAGGGCAAATAATCTCGAATAAGTAGAGTATGCGCTGCACTCGTATACGAGTCTCTCAACGCACAAATAATTACAGGGTAAAATCATGATAAACAATCGTGCAATAACAAGTTGGACACAATTGTTAAGAACACTCATTCGAGGTTGGAGCAATATGAGGATAATATTCATTGGATGTTATGACGCTGAAGAATCAAAACATATATCCAATCGAGCGTATCTCGTATTGGTAAAATACTAATTAATAATGCCAATCAAGTCCTTCATTAGGAAGGTTGTTAGTTATCGGATTGGTGAAGTATTGGAATACGGTGAAAAATTGTCACCGCGTTTTTCGGTTCAATAATCAATTTGTTTATAATTTTTCTTTACGTGAATCGCCTGCTATTGCGATCACACATTGACCCACTTTTCAAGAAACAGACGATGTATTTGACCTCAATTTATAGACGCACAAATTTGTCGACTGCAATGACACAGCTGTTAAAGTATTATCACCTATAGCTGCAAAGATCCGATACCCGAAATACGTAGTTTGTTGAAAATCAACAAAATTCAATCACAGAAATGACTAGAGCGACGCTTCGCTATTAAATTAATTATGAATACGATAACGAGAAGAAAAAAATCAAAAAAAAATAATAAAAAAACGGTCAATATTCGTCCTAACGTTTTTTAGATATATTGTACGGAATTTCTTATACGAAACAGCGTTTCTTCAATGCAACCGATGATATTGTTGATCAAATTATATCTTGCTTTTCGGATCTTCAGCTTTTAGAATTTCAAACCTCCGGTGGTTTTGGTTTCAAAGTTTTCGATTGGTAGGTTTTTGGGAAGACACCATTTTTCAAAACTGTGAGCCGGTACAATATTTAAAATCAGAATTTCTACCATTCGAGCTTTGAGAATTTGAAACTTCAATCCCGGCTCAAAAAATTCAAAAACATGTTCGAAACGATAGTTTGTATTCGGCACAGGCGAGCATACTATGAAATAGTAAATAATATAGACTTGAGAAGAGTTATCTAACCCGGGAAAAGACGCGTCTCAACTTCACAAGGAAAATCTGATCCGTCCAACCCGATTTCGCTTTACTTTTATCGAAGTGATTTCGTTTCAGAGTCTCCTGCGACTTGCAGCTACAGAAATCCACATTTTTTTTCTTCTTTTTCTATCTCGCTTCTCTACTTCATTTTCTTTTTTTTTTTTTCATTTACACAGACATATATTGTGAATAAAATCACTACGTCATTAAATGAATGATGATAAAAACTTATATGTCATATGACGTTTCCTGCACATGGAATAACGTCGAGAATGCAATATACTGAAAGGAACCGAAATTGAGTCTGATGGAAATTCCGCACGAGCGAACATCGCCTCTTTATTTCTGCCCTAATCTTCCGTGAAGTAATTATATCGTCAGGCAATTTGACGGACGGTAGATATATAAGTATAATAACTGAGCGAAGCGATATCTACACCCACATAGAATGAAAGAATTATATTGAGACGAGACTCTTTTGGATTGCTTCGAACAATTAGATTTTAACGAACCGCGGGAGGCTCTTGTCTCCTTGCAGCAGCAGCCGGAAGTTAATTTATTCCATGTTTATTTCATCGGGCGATGAAACGAGATCGTTGACTATTAGATAGAGGAGATTTACCTCCTTTTAATGAATTTATTAAAACTCTTACAGCCCCGGGTGTAGCGGCGACGAAAATGCATGAATAATGAAGATCGCAAGGTCTTATAATTCTTGTCAGAATTGATGAAATCGAAGATTCGAGGCTGGGATGGTAGAAGGTGTGATTTTCTTCTTCGAGGGGATTTTATTTGCTTGAATAAAACGAAGGGATAAGACAGAATAGGGGTATGCCTACAAGCGGCTGAAATATTACAGTATCCACAACTTCCCGCGGGGATTTCCTCTAACGATTGTTTTATACTATTAAAAAAATCCACGGATGACCAATGAAGCGAATCTTTTCAGAGACAATACTCATAGCTAGCTATAGTCTACAGATAAGCTAACCTTGTGCGTTTTCTGTTCACGAATCGCGAGGTATAAGTTTCAAAGAATAAAAAGATCGCTAAAATATTTATGCCGGACGTAGATATTCGCCATCCTCCAGATGTTTCGCCCGCATTTATTTGCATGCTTTTCAAATTCAAAAAAAAGTTTCTGCAATAATCTAGTGAATTAATTTCTTTCATCTGTACTTTTTCGCTCCCGACAAGCTTCTCTGCAAGAATAGGAAATGAAAGGTTAAAGAAAAAATACAGAAACTTCATATTATTTATTCATTAAATTCTCACGCTATTTAGCCACTGGCACTAGGAAAGTCTATTAATTTATAGATCGGACTTGGATTTCAATTTACTGGAAGAAACTTCATGGATTTCCCTTCAAAAAGTAAAAGGAATTTCGAGATTCAGAAATTCATCTCATCTCATTAATGCGATCAATTTTTTGCCATCGACGACATCTCGAGAACGAATGAACGGATTTCATTCTTCTTTACATCAATCGATGCATTTTTTCATAACTTAGAACTGATCAAAGTTTGAAACTGATCGGTCGAGGAGTCTCCGAGTTATTCGAAAAAGAAATTTTCTAAGATAAGATTTCAATTTACGATAATTATAGAACTGGTCGACGGATCTCAACGAGTTTGGTCTCAATCGATCGGGCTTGCTCCAGCTTAGATCTGATTGAATATCGGAATGAATCGATTCGGTATTTTCTGTATTAAAACGAAGATCGCCTTTCCCATCGTTAAAAAAATGTCTTTTTTTCATTCAATCAAAATTTCTAGAAAATATTCGATCGCTTAAAGCTTATGAACGATGATATATCATATCACCGAAATCGGTACACGTCTGATACATCGCACACGATGCATGTTCACTAACCGCTCAGTTTATATCCCCGACGTGTCGTAACCCTGGAAACCAAAGTAATGAATTTTAATTAAGACTTACCCCTGATATTTGGTAGCATCAGAGCTCTCGTAATGCAGAAATAACACACGGTAAAAATCGAAGAAACATTTACCTGCATTCCAGAAAAAAAACAAAAAAAATACTCAACAAGGATCTGCTTCCTTTTATTTATGCATTTTTCTTTCTTTTTTTTTCTTTGATGACAATGCATATTTCTCCAATGAATCTGAGCTAGTAATCGGTGACGCGTATCTGGATGACAGATCTAAATATATCGAATCCATTGAAGGTCTTATAATCTTTAGCTAATACTTCATAAAACTCGATTGTCGATGAGAAAAAAATATAGCTTTGTTCTTCGAGTTTTTAAGAACACTTTCCGTCCACTCTTAATTAATATATAGATTTACAAATAATTTCTATATGTATGTATAGTACCTGTATATCTGACCTAAATCAATTGAAACGGATCTTTTATTCGACTGTTAACTTTTTTTTTTTACCTATAGATTTTTTACCCCAGAAACTTATGTCATTAATTCTTCAACACGATTAATTACCGTTTATCAATTTACCAATTTGAAACAAAATATTTCGATAACCGATCGTTTTTACTTGAAAATAATTTACCGGCAAATTTTCATCCGATTATAAATCGTTTTAATTGCAATATAAATCCGCGGTCAGGACAATGCGAAATACGACGTCAATCTTGTCCGAGATTTGATTGAAAACTAAACATTTATGCATACAGAAGGACAAATCCTTTGATATTTCCATTTCGTATCGATTCAACACTGCACCGAATAAACAGAGCAGATATTCGATGCTATCTAAGTATATCCATTATACCCATAACTCTTTACGCTTGACTGATTAGTCGATGCTACGATTTGTAAGTCCGTAACCACTGGTCCATTCAAGGTTTTATTACTGCAGCTTCTACTCCTACTAATTGCCAATTAGACACTGTTGAATACCGTATTATCCAGCGACTAGAAACATTCACTCACTTCAGCTAATCTGATACAAATTACGTGCAGGCAGATTAAAAATAATTCTCAAGTCAAATTTGACAAATGATAAACTGAAACTCGTATCTTTGACTCTTCAAGTCACTCGTCATTTTTCCTGTTCTCACGCGATACTCGGACCCTAGGAAAAAGGAAACAAAGTCTGTGAAAGAGATATCCTTTATACGCCCCCACTCGAGGTCGTTTCTAGAGCAATTGACCAGTCGACGAGAAGGTTGTGGCTTAGGTAACTTCGGAAATTGTAGGACCTGACAGTCGCTTGCGGACAATCGGTGACTTGGAAGAAGGACCCGCGGGACTGGTTCACAATCACCTTACATTTCTCGTGAGTATTTTCTCGCCCTTTTTTCCTCACTCGGTAATTATCGCTCTTGGGGGATACCTGGGGTCGTTAGGGTCAAACGAGGTTTACTTTTTCTCGAGTATCCCACCTTCTACTTCATTTTATTTTTTGTTCAAACAAATCTCGACGAACTTTCTTTGCCTTTAATCTCTCCAAACTTTTTCCATATTTCATTATCATTCCTCGCACTTGGCTGCAGCTAGTTGATAATTTAACGAGCATATGCTGACACAATTTGTCGCGCAGAGTTCATTGACTTTATTCAATAATTTTCACAATTTATTGGCCCATATTGGCTGTCGTACTGCGGGGCGACGAGTAGTCGTTCAGTTTCATGTTCTTATATTATTCCATCTCGAGTATTTTTCGATTTCATAAATTCTCACGAGCGACCCTCTTACGTAAACGAGGCATGCTTCTGCATTCTAAATACGCATAAGTTATCGTATTCCTATGGATATATCGTCGCGTGTTCAATCGTGTAGATAAAAAATTCAAGATAAATAAACGGTCCGTGTCCGGGCAAATGGGATATCAAAATTGCCCGCAGTCATACGATAAACAGCTGAATTCCTCAGCAGGAATTAGACGCTTTAGGTTATTTATTTTATTTTCCGTAAGCCGGGTAATACCTGCTCTCTCCTGACCGTTCGATACCTATTTTCTTCTCGATTGGCCTTCTTTGTGCCGATCCTCTTTAATTAACTTTCCCAAGTATCGAAAAGTCCAAGAAACTCAGAACAACTCCGAGCATTATAGTCCGCACAATGAAAGTGAGAGTAAAAAGGCGCCGCTCAACCGCTAATTAAAATCCGGATTCCTGTTTCCCAGCTTAACGCTCGACTATTCATTTGATCTTGGAAAGTAGTGGAATCGATTATAACGACACAGTTGCGATTGGACCGCCTTTTTCAATTTTAGAAATCGATTCCTCGCCGATTTACAAAAATTAAAACGATCATGACCTGAATAAGTCATTTCTGAAAATCTGTTAGTGATTAAAAGTGATAATCGAGACGACAGGTGATGATTTTTTGATCAACGATTCATATCTTCTATTAAGACTGTGAATAATTGTCTAACGAGTGAAGCTGTGGCGAAAAAAACGTCCGCGGAATACCGGTGGTGAATATCAGTGTAACTTTTTATCTTCATCTCGTTCGTACACCGTATAGATCGCCGATTATCTTCGCCGTTTTTACATCACTGTGGCCAGGCACGTTTTCTTCATCTTCTTTGCAAGGCATCGACCTTCCGTTACTGAGAAAATTTCATCTAACGTATAGACACCAATTTCATCCGATCTTTGTAGCATTGAAATGTACCGTAATCCCATACATTCTTCTTGAAAATATTCGATTCTATGGCACTTACTGCGTCCTGTTATTCTCGATCATCTCATGGCCAACTTCTCATTTTTTTTTCCATCGAACGAGTTCATATTTGTTGACGATAAACGGCTAGTCATTCGAACCGCTTCGTTTCGTAGCTAGTATATTCAAATTGATATTTGTTATTACAATATCAAGAACCAATTACGGTGTCGGTTAATTAAGGCCTTTGTAATCATATCTGGAATAACTATTTCCTAGTCTTTCGAAGGCACCGATTGAAAGAGAGATCTAAAGAGAAGTACACGGGCAAAATTGTGATCGTTTCGTCAAGGACGAATCGATTCCTTGCTCAATCATTCGAGTCTATCCCATCGAGCGAACCTGTTCACCATATCGAGAACCTGTAAGGTTCTGTAAAGGTAATTTATCATAGAATCTAGAATCAGATCAGAACTCGGGCCTTCATACTTCGCAATTCCTATAACGATATAACATTCGAGCTAATTCACCGATCAGCTTCCGCAATCGAATCTAGGAAGCAAAAACGGTTCCTGTTTATAAAAAACTCGTTTAAATTCCAGATCGCATCGAGATGGGTGCCTCGTGGTTATGGCTAGCCACGATCTTGGCCTTATTTTCATTTTTGAAAGCAAGCCCCAGCGGGATGTCGCACATGACGAGGAATCGAAGATCGGAGACGTTGAATGGGCAGCAAAAACCTCACATCATAATTATTCTAGCCGACGATATGGTAGATGAATATACAAAGAAAGATGAAAAATGAAAAATCGTATGGCTTTATAATTCATTAATTTTTCATCAGGGATGGAATGACGTAAGTTTCCACGGCTCGAATCAGATCCCAACACCGAACATCGACGCTTTAGCCTACAACGGTGTGATACTGAACAGCCATTACGTACCTGCGCTCTGTACACCAAGCAGATCCGCTTTAATGACCGGAAAATATCCCATTCATCTTGGAATGCAGCATTCGGTTATCTTCGAACCAGAACCTCGCGGATTGCCACTGAAGGAGAAACTGCTACCAGAGGTACAGGATTCCAGTGTCTAATCCCTAAGCCACATGAATCAAAAATTGTAACGCTTCATTAGGTCATCTTCCGCATACTCATTGCCAGTCCACAAAAATGTCCTAATTACTCTTCAAGTTTACCTCCTCTGCTATAGTATCTCAGAGACGCGGGATACAAGACCCACGCGATCGGCAAATGGCATTTGGGATATCACAGGGCGGATTACACCCCAACACGTCGCGGTTTTGACTCGCATTTCGGGTATTGGAACGGTCTCCAGGATTATTACAGCCACGAAGTTCAGGCCACGGTAATTTTCCTCGTCATTTTCATCATTCCAATTTTACAGAATTAATTATTGCCCCTTGGTCTCATTTCTGTAGCGTCGTACCTTCAGGGGATTCGACATGCGGAGGAACATGTCTGTCGCTTGGGACACCGCTGGAAAGTATTCAACCGATCTTTTCACCGAAGAAGCTGTGAAGCTCATCGAAACCCACAACCCTGAAAACCCCATGTTTATGTACCTCGCACACCTTGCCCCACACACAGGCAACGAAGACGCACCTTTCCAGGCGCCCGATGAAGAGATCGCAAAGTTCACCCACATCGCAGATCCCGAAAGGAGAATCTACGCCGGTGAGTCGCTAACTCCGTTTCCAAATTCCTAGAAATTTTACTAGAAGCTATAGAATCTGAACCTTCATCCAGCCATGGTGTCCAAACTTGACCAGAGCGTAGGTGACGTGATGTCAGCCCTCAGGCGAAGAGGGATGCTGGAGAACAGCATAGTCCTCTTCATGTCTGACAACGGTGCTCCAACAATGGGTATCCACAGCAACCGGGGAAGCAATTACCCAATGCGTGGGGTACGTGGGAAACGTGAATCATGATTCATTTTGGATTTGGGCAATCGATTTTTCGTTTCAGATCAAAGAGAGTCCCTGGGAAGGCGGGGTTCGTGGAGTAGCGGCGATATGGAGTCCGTTGATCGAAGAAACGAACAGAGTCTCTAATCAGCTCATGTACATGTCTGACTGGTTGCCCACCCTCTATGCGGCTGCTGGTGAGAGTGTTTCCTTTTATTTCAGTAAACTCGTATCGTAAGCCTTTCGAATCGAACATTAATGGCGTTTTTTAATCAAGGAATGGACACTGAGGACCTCGGGAAAATCGACGGTATCAACATGTGGTCAGCATTGCGTAGCGACAAGTCAAGTCCACGTTCCGAAATAGTGGTGAACATCGATGACATAGATAATTACGCAGCTATTCGAAGAGGCGATTTCAAGTACATCATTGGCACAACAAGATCTGGTGACGGATGGTACGGAGAGACGGGAAGACCTGACGTTAATGTCAACGGTGAAACGTTGGCATTTTACGACCCGGAAGTCGTGCTGAAGAGTAAAGCTGGAGTAGCATTGGCCGGGGTGATAACAGCCAGACAAGTTAAAGAGGTGATAAAGATGAGAGAAGGGGAGCTAGACGGGGGCAAAATGACCACCAGAATGCTCACTCCCGTTCAGATCCAATCCATGAGGACTAAGGCTGTGCTGAATTGCAACGTGAGGGAAGAAGACAAGGTAATCAAACCCGTGGCTCAAGATCTTCCGTGTATTTACGCACCACGATTTTTACAGGTCGCCTGCAACCCGCTGGAATCGCCGTGTCTGTTCAACATCAAAGAGGATCCTTGCGAATTGGTAAACCTCGCCAAGACGCGACCTCTGATCTTAGCCACACTCGAGGAAGCCCTTATGAGATATAGACTCACGGCTATTCCGGCCAGCAATGTTGACGTGGACCCGAGAGCTGATCCTGCCAGATGGAATGGCACGTGGGTGAATTGGAACGAAATTTCACCGATGAAATTTACGATGAACGATTCCGAGAGGCCCAGGAGAATTTCCGGACCGGCTATCGCAGTAATAGCAGCCTTACTCGCTCTGACAACGGTCGCGTTGATTGCACTGTTCACTATCAAGTTTAGAAAGAACACACCGGCCACAACACACCCGGAACATGGTACCTTCCATAAACTTTCAGAAGGACGCGGAGACCCCGACGATTCCGTAATGGCGGAGCCAGCGGCCGAGATTCCGCAAAAATCAAGGAGCATACAAAGCTTCAAAGAACTCGCTTCTCTGAAAGATCTTGCCAGGAATATCGACTGACGGGAGGGGCAGAGGTGTGCGAGATACGGTCCGGTCATGACCAGCGTAATAATTACGTACGTTCGCAGCGGGGCCGCGAGACGTTGATCTCCGTTCCCTTTCTTAATTCCGAGTCGAAATTTCGATGATAATTAAGTCTGGGAACGGAGAAGAAGCAATTATCGTAAGAGGAACATCGGGTTCTTCAAGAACTCATCTCGCACTACCTCAGTCCTCGGGAGAGCATCACCTTGGTATAACGGTTCTATATCATCAGTGACTGCGCCTGTTTCAAACCCGCGTTGAAAAGGGAAAGGCAAATTACTGAATTGACTGTATCTAATCGTCGAGAAGTCGGGCTTGCCCGGCAAGTCTTCGCCACTTCTCAAAGGTCAATCCCTTTCCCGCACTATCCTCGTATTTTATGCATTTGTAAATACCACGTATACATAGAGTCGTAAGAAAACGTGTAACGAATAACGGTTCGATTTTGAAGCGAATAAATTTCATCACCGTTATAAACACCCGAATTTTTTCACTCTCTCTTCTTATATCTATAGGTTGGTATCAATTTTGCAAATTGACTGTAAAGTAGGTATTTTATTATAACAATCATAACACGTACAATAAAGAGAAAAAAAGATGGGCTAACTTGTACAAACTTCGTACTTTACGTATTAACACGTTCAACATGCATATGTTGAGTTTCCAGGCTTATCAGACATCCCCGCAGCTGAGGATACACGTTATTCGATTGAACAAATATAGCGAGACTCCATTCCTAAACGTGAAGCTGCTACAGTTATCTATAAAACTAATTACGAAATGGCACAATAAATATTGTCAATAAAACTAATTCAGGGTCTTTTAATATCGATATAACGCCCAAAGCGTAAAAGACTAATCAATCCTGCGTGCATTTTTCCAACATGGTAGCCAACTGTCGCATTTGTCTATCTAACGGGGTGATATTCTCCTCCGAAGAAGACATAACGCCGAATAATTCACCGATTTGTAATTCGGTTTTAACCTTACGACTCCTATGCGGCAATTGGCTTAAGTCAATTCTGTACAAAGTAGCAACTGCCTTTTGAAACGTGACTAAACCATGCGAGAGTCCATCTTGCGGGGATACGGACCAAAGAAAATCATTTATGTAATGCAAATCGGTGACTAATCGTCGGGGACGAGATCTTATGATTACGTATAGAAGCAGAGGTATCAAATCGCCCGTCGACGGAGACTGGGGAAACGGCCGCTCCTCGTTATCCTTATCCCCGCAGTTCTCTTCAGTCTTCGTCTCCACCTCTGCCAAGGCTCCTTTAACCTCGGCTACAATAAGGTCCAGAGTGCTTCTCAAGCAAAGCAGCTTCTCCAGCGGTCCTTCCCGCGCGTCTAAAGTAGCAAGCTCGACAATCGCTGCTGGCAAAGATATGGCCAAGGATTCATCGGCTCCCAATTGATCCGGAGTTACCCCGGCGTCGACGAGCTGGAGCATTTTTTTATTCGCTGTTAAATCTTCCTGGTCCAATTCCGTGCTGAGGAAGGAGTATATCTTCTCGTGCAAACAGTGCATTATGAAGACTTCCAGTGCCGTGGTGAGCAGCCTTTGGAATCTCGCGTCTCGCTGCAAGTGGAGGGAATGCTTCCGCATCATTATTGCCCAGTAATGACGAGTCAGATCTTTCAGCGTCGAACTGAGCTCTTGGGAGTTGCTGAAATTCCGCAGTTCAATCTTGCCCAACTTTGAACCGAGCTTTTCCAGCGGGGCTTTCACTCGGTCAGATAACTGGTCCAGGAAATTCGACGCCCTGTGAATAGAGATGGGTTTAGGTAAGTTTAGGCGAATTTAGGTGAGTTAAGGATCATTCCTTATCCCGCAATTTCAATTCCGCTGGGACTTACTCCTTCCAAGAAGTGATGTTGAGATCCAGGTTTATCTCGTCGTCCGGTAAATCGAGTGGCGAATTGTATTCAGGAAGTAACGGCCTGTCGAGGACTAGTATTAAGTACATTTGAAATTCCTTGTTGTATCCCCTTTCAACAGACAAGACCCTGGTTCTATGGCGGCATTTGTTATCCGAAGATTCTTTATCCTCGTTATTATTTATCAGCTCTAAAGTCATGCCGTTCAATTTATACAGCGAAGAATTTCCCCCCCTGTTAGATGTGAAATGTTCGTGTAATTCCGGGTGGGGTTTCAGTATGTGATCCTCTGAAGCAAAACAAAGCAGCAAACATTATCATTATTGGATTAGATATAATAGAACACGATAAGTTTATCTCGGGAAATAATTAACGATTAAGAAACAGGGATAATAGAGACAGAGAGTTAATATTCCTGATATTCGTATAATTAAATTACCAACGAATTTGTCCGTTATTAGTAAACCGCGTAACGAGTCGGCGCAGGGTACGCATATAGTCCAACACTTCGATAGCGCGAATTCATATTTTTTTCTGTATTCGTTCTGCAAATAATTATGTATTGTTAAACGAAATAATTAATAGATTAATATCAGAGAGAGAGAGAGGGAGTATTAATCGATTAGATGGATTAGAACAAACTTATCGTATCTCTTACCCTTAAATAATGGTAAAATGGGTTGTAAACTATTTCGTCAGGATCCATGGCTTGTCATGTAGATGCAGTGAGCGTTACAAGCGTAGTTCGATTATTGTTTTAGATCGGATAAACACTTTGACCATTATCATTCGTGGACGGAAACACTACCGAGTGATTAACGACGTGAGGATATTTCAATTCTGACGACTCTCCGACCAGATCATAATTAGATAACTCATACTGTATCCCGATAAGACCAAGCCGTTTACCTTGGCTGTTTACGTTACGTTCTACTATCACGTGCTCGGTTTTATACTTTCGTTTTCGGTGGCGCCACTTATCAATTGAGAATTGTGATTTCAACCCCGACTTGTGCTGCCCTCGAACCAGGTGCCTGTCGGAACTAGGAATACGTTCGAGTGGTAACCAGTAGACGTGAACTTTCGTAGTTGAATGAAAGTGTGTAGGGAAATACGAGAGACTGAATAAGGGTAATTGGGACGAAAGATTGACCGCATCTCAATAACGTAATGATCGTTTCATTCATTTACCGGGTAGAGTATGAAAGTCTTGTAATTAGGCTCGTAATTAAATAAATTAATTTACTATACCAGATATATGATCGAATATTGGGGTTAGGAGATTAAATAACTATAAAATCGTTAGGGAGATCTTTATTACAGGTATATTATATAGAGAAACATTTCTTCAAAATTTATACAATTTCTCTCGGTACAGATGATAATAAATAACAGTTCGACTTTGTGAAATAGAAATTGTATAGAATATACGAGTCATAATAATTCTGTCGATGAAAATCTAGTTTCGTCGATAGTTTGATCATCTCCGATCGATACCCTGCATAAATTATAAATGCATCATTTGATTATGGCGCCTGATAAGCCATAGAGCAGACGACTGTATCGAGGCTAATTCGCGGTGTAGTTCGTGCAATACAAACTACGCCCCCCCTCCCTCGCTCCCTCCTACGTGAACTTTTTAGCAAGGGATGCAACAGGTCCGCGTTTGCTCTCTTTACGTGAATCAGAATTACAGATAGATCTAATTTATCTCTAAACAAGTGTCACGGGCGTGATGTGAATTTGTGTAATTCGTGTGTCGATAAAAACTGAGTGAATTCGCGGGGATATCCGATTGTTTAGCCATTGTATATCGGTTGCGATGTTTGCCGGGGGCGAAGGTGAATTTTTGTTTGTCTTATCGCGGTCGGAAGTTCTGTTGCTTGTCTCGTTCGCACAAGTGTTAAAATAGCAACAAAAAAAAAGTCCCTGTGCTGCGTATCTGTGAACTAGCGGAATCTGCGAGAAATAAAAATGTCATTTTTGTAGAGATGAAAAACGTTAGGGCAGTTTGTTTACGAGACTCGCGGCAAGCTTGACGAACGCATAAACGCCTCCCCCCGGCCCCCATTGGTCGTAGGATTTTCGAACGAGTCGATGACGGTTGACGATCGTTGTATTAGTGTTTTGACTACAGTGACAGTGGCGAAGATTCGTTACAGGTAATATTATCGAAGTATGAATGAAGTGAGGTTTTCTTTTGATTAAAATCTAACCCCTGTGTAATTTACACATATAATATCGTCGAATAAGCGTGACTCGGTTACAGTGACAGTGCAAATAATCGCATTATAGGCGCTGTGAAAATATAAACGAAGTGAAGTGATTCTAAATCGAACCCTCCGTGTATTCTATGGAAAACACATATAATATCATCGAAGTGTGGAGTGAGAGTGAAGTGTTTTATAAAATCTATCCGAAGTATGGAATGCATACATATAAAACATAGCATATTCGCAGTGCAGTGACTAGTGTATTTCTTCAGCTCTCACCGCCGAAGGATTATTATCGGATACGCATTCATCATTCCCGTCTACCCGGAGACACAGAGAGGTGAGTTTCGCAAGTGATATAGAATTCCTCGGTTCATCATTAGCTCCAGAAGATAGGGAGACTGTCTCTTCCTTCTTCGCCTCTCTATTTCCCTGTCGCGTAACGTAGTGTTGGTAGCATTTTCGATTTCACATTTTTTTGAATTTCACATTTCTTAGGCGAATAATTGACCAAATCCCGGACCCCAAATTTTCGTCAAAATCCGTGTTTCCATATCAAACTAGGCTATAGGCTTTCTTTCCGCTCGCATGCTTTTATCATCGTCGGGAATTAGCTCGGGCTCAATTACTGTTACCACTCGATCGTGGTTTTATTTCCTCGGGGCACCTGCTGCGGGAACAACGCAATTGTGCGACCCTTGCGTATGTTCAATTGCCTGCAATCAGGCGCTCGGTCATATTGCGATAATTTAAGACTTCTGATTGAAGTTTTTGCCGCATTTACGCATCGCGGATCATAGTAGTTTTTGAATGCTTAATTCTGTTATCACTTTATGTCGGTTTATAATAATACATTAAAGGCGTATTATTTATTTTACCGTTAAATCAATGCGAGTGGATGATTATAGCATTTTCATAATCTTTTTATTATTAAGAATAATCAAAGGTACAAATTACACGATCCATTATCTATTCGTCTTGTATATCTTGTCACATATTATATACAAAACATTATTTCTTACGTTTATATTAGGATTATTTTCAATTCATAATATAATATATTATATTATGATAATTATAAGATACATACAAAGATCAACAAAACATAAATTCTTCCCCTATATATATATATATATGTATATTATAGTATTGAGATATTCTAAATATTTTCTAAAATGATACCTATAATAGTTGACGGAATTTAAACTGCGATATAATATATATATTTACCCATAAGAAAAAGAAATGACAAAGAAAAAATATTCGATCAACGATTTAGTAAAAAATTATTTATATATGTATATATATATATGCTTTCTATAATAAGGTACGTACACAAGTGTTTCTGATATTTCTGTCTGATATTTAGAATCTCAATTATGGGATCGGGTTGAAGTTCGGAATTTGAAAACCTGCGGACGGTAAAAATTTCGCATTTCTCCGAAAGTTTCATAGCTGATTGAATAAATTTTTTCATTCCACAATGCCAAGCACGGAAATACGGAAATTTCAGCGTTCGGTATTTTTGAATTTCGGAACTTCAACTCAGCCCCTCTAAATTCAATATATATACTCCGCTATATGATCGACTCTGTGACACTTGGAATAATTTTGTCTGATTAAAAAATCGCTAATTAATAGTTATTGCGGAATAGTGAGAGATAAAAAGACCACAAAACTGCGCCTTTCACAGTATTTCGATAAATTAATGAAAATCAGAATCGGATGATAAATATGGAACCTTCATTCAGTTACTGTATACAATGATATATAATAATCGTAAATAGAAAATCAAAGATTCGGTCATGAACAGTTTCTCATTATCAATCTAATAATAAACCCGAAAAAATCTGACTCAGCGCTCAAAAGCACCGCTTCTAGGTGATTAAATGATTTGAATGTATTGTACTATCCGTATTGTATGTACACGTATGCCAACGCACACGTATACGACTTATAACCTAAATATACGTACGATTTGAATTATTTTTATCATATATGTTTGGTCAAGCCCAATTTTAACATGCTGGGACTTTTGAACGAGATGAATTTACGCCGAAAACATAATTTCATGGCTAAAACTTGTCTAATTTTCTTCCTTCATTTCCGCAAGCTTCTCATTCCGTTTCTCAATTAATCTCCGTTGATTTACTCGCATAAGGAGACGATTTCGGGGCTGGTTCATCGTCCTCGTCCTCATCGCCCTCCTCTTCTTCTTCCTGCTCAGTCTTTTCAAGCTCTTGTCTCATCTGAGCTATCTTCTGCGTCTCCACGGCGCGTAGTCTATGAATTCAATCGAATGCATGCACGTATTAGATTCTTCCAACGTCGTTTACCGCGATGGAAACTAACGGGGGAATAAAAATCGTCATAACTCACCTCTCGAGTGCCTCTTCCTCGTCTCGTTCGGCTTTCCACTTCTGGAATAGTCGGTAGGCGATACAGACTATCACCAAGAGCAATGGTATTATCACGACAAATATTATGCCTGCAGTTATACCGGCTTGTCTCGAACTGTACTCTTGCTGACCTGTTGCACGTGATCAATATATAATGTCAGAATTAGTTAACATAAATTTTGAACAACTGTAGATAGCGTTATGAAAATTCAAACACATCATATGTACATCGTGTAGATTAGAGTGTCTCAAAAAAAGCGACTATTTTTTTGTTTTTTTCAAAGAACATTAAAAAATCGTCAGAGTATCTCTAGAATAACATGGAAAAAAACAGTTTTTTTTTTTAGAATTTTCTAGCTCACAAACCAATCAACGGATTTTTATGCGCCATAAAGATTTTCGAAGGGAATTGAACGCTCTACAAAAAATGTCTCTTATCATTTTTCGATTAAACGACGAGTTCAAAAGTTAACTTTTGAAAATTGAGGTAAAAAGTAAAAAAAGTTAACCTTTGAACTCGCCGTTTCATCGAAAAATGATAAGAGACATTTTTTGTAGAGCGTTCAATTTCCTACGAAAATCTTTAGGGCGCGTAAAAATCCGTTGATTGGTTTGTGAGATAGAAAATTCTAAAAAAAAAAATATTCGGTTTTTTTGAGACACTCTAGTGTACATCGTTCCCGTGTTCTTTTATACGGTGCAAAATGTAGTTATCCGACTCCCCGTAATCAGTTTCTTCCGATATCTCGAGAGAACTGATTATATCCTTATCATTTATTCTTCTCCAGATGCTTGTATGGTTTCAATATAGCGACAATATAGATTCGTTGAAAAGTAGAGTTTGGAAATGACGATGGTATGGAATAGGCGTAGATTTTCGTGCAGTACCGAGAGTTCAGAATGGCTTTATGATCGATGAATGTTTAATCTTGACAAGTCGTTTGCACCCTGTAATTCCTTGATTGATGTAATTCTTATCGCGAGTTGTGTCATTATTTTTATACGGTGGTTTTCGTGCGGTTTATATATAGTTTAAGAATATCTATTGGGATGTGTGTTCGGATGGTTTTTGAGAAATGGAAATTTCACGTACTAGACTCATTTCGAAATTTCCATTCCACTGTGATCTAGATAGTTTACAAGAATTCATCTACTTTTCACAATGATTAACGAAAAAATTCACGATATATTTTTAGAATATTTGTGGAATAGAAATTTCCTGGCAGTATATAAAATTGTAAATTATTTTTATTACAACATATTTAATTTACAGTATATAATACTTTCGATATGATACAATCATAATTCCTATCTAATAATTAAATTATCAATTATAAAATATAAACTACTTTATCCGCTTTTCTCATAATCTTCTGGACAAGATATACAGAAATGTATCTATGTGTGTATACTACGCAGGCATGTATAATGAAATTGTATAAAAAAGATTGATGGATCTTAGTAAAAAGACGCAAAGAAAAAAAACAAGAAATTCAAAAGACAAAAATCTTTCCTCGTATAGAAGAAATAATACTAATTAATAAATACCAGATTTCTATTCCACAAGCAACAATTGATAGCGCCTAATGAAATACAATTATATTCCTGTCGAACGAAAAGAAAGAAAGAAAAAAAGGAATAGCCTTTCGAGTTAAAAGGTCTCTATGACTTTTTCCAGGATTTATGATCATAACGCATTCTCATACGTCGCTCTCTTTGCTCGGACTCCCAGCCTTTCTGACCGGTTCGGCGTAAATCGCAGTGCTATTTCTAACGTCAGGATCGTCCTCAAGACTCCAGACCTTGTTCTCGAATTCTGTGTACGGTTTATCAGGTAGCGGTTCGTTAGTGCGATAGACCTTGTCGTAGGTCCTTCGTTTCCTAGTGCCTGTCGAATCCGTGCCAGATTCACTGATCGGAGATATGGCCCTCTCTCCCAGCTTCAAAGGCGTGCTTTGGCGCGAAAGAGGCGAATCATTGTCTAGTCCGTATCCACGTTCAGAGAATCGCCACGACCTGGCCGAACTGTCTGACGACGAGTTTCTTCTTATACAAACTAATATCACCGCACCAACGATTATCGCCGGGACTAGTACCGCCAATATTATCCCAATGATAGTCCAAGCTGTTCGCTGAGTGTACTCGATGTGACCTAATGCATATCGCATACAGGGATCAAATTCAAACTCAAAACATACGAATAGACGACCCTGTCACGACTAATTTCACCCTAAACACGTGATAACCACATTTTGCACACCTGACGTATAAAGTTTTCGGACGGTTAGTAAAACGGAAAATAAATTGTTGAAAAAGTTCATTGACGAATTATTGTGAAAGAATTGTTTTTTTGATAAAGAATAGCGAATACTTACGAAGACATTCCGTGTATCCGTGCTCCGGTAGGTCCCAAGTACCGTCTGCCAAACAGGTACGACGTTGGTCCCCGATTAGTATGAAATTCTGATTGCATTCGAAGGTCACTTTGTTCCCCGGTATGAAAAGGAAGTTACTCTTCCTTCCGAATCGCGGTGTTTCCAATATTCCACAAGTTATTGCTGCGAGATGAAAGGAGCGAGAGTATAAAACTCTATTCGTAGATTTTAGAAATCTAAAAGATACTCACTGCGTCTGCTATTCACTGCCTTTATCTGCGTCACAGTGTCGTAATAATTCTTGGTAAAATGCGCCTGATCTCTGTTCAGGGTCATTCCGTAATCGTAACGGCACTGGTAAGTCTCGCCGCACAAAGCGCTGGCCATTTTCATGTCTGGTGTTCTGCAAATGAGATTGTAGATCGTAAAAAGGAACCGAACTATATGGGATCAGTTTTTTCCGCATTTCATAAACCGAAGCTCCTCACCTGTTGTTAGCCGTCAAAAATTCTTCCGGAGTTCTCCGGTACTCGGGAACGAATGTAAGATTTGCATAGTAGCTAGCAGTCCTGCCGAATTCTCTGGTGAACAAGGCCGCTCCTTTGAGCGGGTTTTCCCGATCCTCGAGGATCCAATTGAGGGCAAAATCCCTGTGAACAGCTTCGAAGTTGTTCAAGTTCGTAACGGCCGCCATAGTCCCGTCAGGGTTCGTGAAATCGTCGGTTATATCGTAGCTCCAGTTGCCCAATAGTCCTCTCGTCTTATTCTGCGGGATAAGGAATCGTCGTTGTGAATTTCGTTCGTAAAAAAGGACGATAACTACGCACCATGTATGTCCAAGGCAGGTAGACCCTGGCCGTCATAAATTCTTGGTTAGCGATAACCTCGACTCCAGCCCCAGTTTGGAACATGATAACGACTTCGCTCTGGTTCAATATGTAGCTGGGGGTGTAAACCGTGACGCCAGAAAAGTGCTGGAACTTCAGCGACGACCTGTCGAAATAGACTCGCTTTCCATCCGCGAATACGTCCATGTGATAACGCCACCTCGCGTGCTTTGGTCGCATCCTGACTTCTATAGTCGCGGAATTGTTGCCTCTCGCTGATACGAGAAAGAACAGCATTTAGACTCCAGACGCGGAAAGGAACGGATTTCTTTCGATTTCGAATCTTACCTGCGACGGAAGTCAGCTGGGTGGCTAAAACCTCCCCGTGAACGTTGGGCGACATCTGTTCGAATCTTCCCTGGACGTCGAGCTTGTCTCGCACGCTGTCCACCCGGACCAACACGAACTCTCCCTTCCCGTTGAACGTGTACTCCAAGTCGTCGAATGTCACGAAATGGGGATCTCCGAAGACGGTGGCCACCGACGGAGCTTGATAAGCGACGCAGTCCTGGGAAGGCCTTCTCTCGAATCTGAACGTCTCGCAGCCAACTGCTTGCTCCTCTTGCCACAGACAGCACAAATACATGGGAACTTTGTCGTGGAACCAGTGCGACAGGGTTGGAACTTTGTTAGCCTCGTTCCACGGCAGGAAACCCAAATTGTGAGACCTGCCCGGCCGGGAGCCCCACTGCTGATCGTAGGTCAACATTACGTAGCCGTTTTTGTCGTAGCAGCATTGCTGCTCCGATCCGTCCAAGCTGTGGAAGAAAATCGTTAGTGAAGATCCGCCGATTCGGATTTACAGGAATCGCGGAATTTCAAGCCTCCCACTTACTTTGGAGCCCCGGTTTTAACGCAGTGCATCGCACCCCTGTGATAGAAGCATTCAGGGTTCGAGTCCTTGTCGCAATCAAAGTCCGGCATGAAACGACCCTTGTCGTTCAACGCGTGCTCGAGGGTGCAAGGACACAGGGCTACTTCAGCCGCGAAATTCTTCAAGTATCTGTCGTTCATTATCCAATTATCGCACATTCTTTGCGGCCATCTAGTCCCCCAGATTCTTTCCCATTGTGGTCCGAAGTACCAGCCTAGAGGGATCGGTCTGCTCCAGAGTACCCTGGCAAGAAATCATCAAAGGATTCAGCATTTCTTGTAGAAATGATGCGAAAATGGATGAAAATTATCAATCCCCACGCATATTATACTCACGGAGAAATCTGCAGTCCGGAATACTGAGTCGGGTTGGTCAGGTTTATCCTTATGAAGCCGAAGTGCATGTCGTTGAACAGCGGATTCTCTCTGTTCCGGTAATTCGATGGGATGATAGTGTACGAGCCTGTGTTCGTGGTTCCTTCCTCCAATATATCGATGTACAAGAGTTCGGGACGAATGGTGGTCTCCCTGTACCCCCAGAGCGAAATTTGCAACGCAGCGTTCAAGTTGCTGGTTAAATTGTACTGGTTCCAAGTTATGTGGATTTCCGCCGGATCTCGTTCGTGAACGGCGTTAGTGGAGAAGAATATTTTCTCTTGAGCCGTGGCCGGAGTTTCTGACGATCAGAAATTTTCAGCGGTAATACGAACTGTAAATCAATGTCTCAAAGATTTTGAGCTTCAGATCCCTTACCAACGAAGTATTTTCCCTTCCAGTTAAACCTCCCGTTTCCAATGGCTACTTCAAACCGAACGTATCCTTCCGCTTGCATCGATGGCTGAATACAGATCGCTCTGTTCGTGTCGATCACGGTGCCGATAACTTGCTCCATGTCGAATATGCACTTGACTTTATCATTGGGTTCGAAACAGGGGCCAGTTATGTTAACCACTGTCCCTCCGAGCATGTTTCCACTCTCGGGGGCGAAGACAAGAGGCAAATGCGTCCCGGCTGTAAAAATGGTATCGTTAGGGCGGATCTAGCGGATTAATTCTGAGACACTTGCCGATATCCTTGTTGCAATTTCCCAACATTATCCTCTCGTCTATCCTGAATATATGCCTCCCGGGAAAACCGTTCGCCCAACCTCTCGCGGTTAGATCACGGAGTGTAGACATTTGCGAATAGGGTTGATACTCGTAGCTCTGGGTACCGTTGCCGGCGTTGAAGCCAACCTTTGGAAGACAATGATTATTTTTTTACCTGACATATTCGAGTCAGGATAATTAATCAAGGCGAGAAGAACTCACGAAGGCAGGAACTCCCCCGTCACCTCGAGCAGTATCGCCGCCAGCCTCGGTGTGACTGTTCCAGTTCAGTTCGAGATAGTTGAACATTGCGTAGGTGAATACTTCGTCGGTAGCCAAGACCATTTGGAAAGTGTTGGTGTGGTAGAGCGAGTTGTCGATTCCACCAGCGAAGGACATGTTCTTCCAGGTTATTATTACCGCGTGTTTTGGGTCGAAAGTTTCGGAGCCTACGACCCCTTGGCGAATGTCCCATTTCACTCTTTCCCGCACTTCGACGCCGAACTGGTCAGTTCGCTTTTGCAAGTCTCTTTCTTGTCTGGAGAAAAATATTGCGAGAGGGAATATTATGAGTGCGGTGAAAAATTTTTAGGAACTTGACCTTTCGTGAAATTCGTTATACCTGAAATAGACGCCAGGCTCTCTTTGATCGGCGTCCGTTGGTCGCACCATTCCTATCCTACATTTGCTGAAGAAAATCCCTATGAAACTCGGGTCGTTCTTTGTCGGCCAATCTTTTACAGGGAAGACTAATGGGTACGTGTAGTGTTCGGGTGGGTCGCTGAACTCGAGAAAACCGTTCATGGAAACCTGAAATAGAACGGAGACTGCGTGTCTTATCCGACAAATATTTCTAGATCTAATTTGGAAATTTCTCTGCATTTAGAAGAAAGAGAGAATTTTCTTTTTTCTTCGGGAAAGGAAGAGGGCTGGAAGTCATCGATGATGGCAGTTTATTGCGGAGTACACTTCATATTATATGCGTAGGACTCACCTGTGTGTAATTGAATCTAAATCCAAAGAACGGTAACTGGAAGTTGAAATTCTTGTGAATTCGACTTGTCGATGCGTGTATGTCCGGTTGGTAATCGCCCCTGTTCTGGTCTCCACCCTTGTCGAAGTACCAGTACATAAATTGCGATCTAATAGCCGCAAGTCTGGTTTCTGTGATAACGTAATTAGCGACACCGCCTGAGGCAGGCGCGTATCTGTAAGCCTCTGGATCGTCGGAATCTGCGTTCAATTGACGAAAAAAAGAACAGAGTCTGAGTTTTTGAGTCCATCGATTCGTCGTTATTAAGTAGGAGATCTTGAGAATCATTCAATATTTTCTTGTCAGAATCGCGACGTTTTTTTCCCCAAAACATTGAAACTAGCAATGATCACTCCTTTCTTATAATACGTAAGAAATTTCAGTTCGTGAAAGAAAAGAAGATAAAATAGAATTTAAAACAGTATAATACAGACGCTGTACACGGTGTAACTTTGGGCGGAGTAAATTGACCCATTTTTCTTTCCAAGATAAAGGTATAGAAGAATTCTTATTATTATTATTATTTTTTTGGTTGTGGACCGCGATGCTGATGAACCGTGAAACTACCTTATCCAGACACTTAGATCTTTAGTTTTTGAATAATTTCGACAATACATTCGCATCGCGAAGTTCCCTTTATATTATCGGCAGTGGTATAGAATTGTCTTGAAATAAAAATAATTATACATTTTTCAATTCATATCTGATAAAACATTTTCGATATTGATATGAAAGAAAGGTGGCAATAATCGTATGGAATAATTAGCCAATTTCATTTCCGACAATAATTAGCATCGCTTCAATCATATGCGTAGCTTTTTATATTCTCAGAAATTGAATGTACTTTGAAATGACGAATTCGCGAGATAATAGAAAATCGTAATCCCTTAGCTACTACGATTAATTTTCATGAAAAAAAAAAAAAGGTAGAGAAGCGAGGTGTGTTGCAAATAATGAATCATAGTGGATCCATGTCAGTGAGTGAGTAACTGATAAGCACGATAAGATATGATAAAAAATCGGAACTGACGCGCGATCAAATTCAAGACTAGACTATTTTCGTCAGAAATTAATTATGCTACGGAGACTGAAATAAGGAACTTGACACTTTGTTAATTAGTGAAGAAACGAGGGCTTCTCCAAGATCGAAAACATCCAATTTTATAATCATGCCTCTATATAATACGAATTATGAACGCATATGCGGAACAAAGCGAAAATATTTCGAGCCTGTTCTCAACTTCTTTGAAAAAATATGCAACGTATACAGCTACTAGGCGTCGCGGCGCAAATTCAACACGCATAACGGAATTTTTTCTCTATACGAAACGATTCCGAAATTAGATGAAAATGAACCTTATGAAATTCGATCTGTGAAGATTAAGTGTGAAAGACGGTCACGCCCAATGATAAGAAATCAATTGCTCACCATAGCTGATGTATTTTCCACTTTTCGAACCTTCATTACCGGTAAAACTGCCCCTTGCGATCGTGATTTCGGGCTCCAAGTCTTCGGGCCTGACCTCGCCATCCACGTCCGTATTTCCGTCGGTGACTTCCGGCCCCCCGATCTTCTCCCTGTTTCCTTCAGTCCCTAAGGCTTCTCCGCTGTCCGGTCCGTCCGGAACGGAGGGGAGCTGACCACCGTTTAAATCCGCTAACTCGGAGGGCGCGAGCGACCCTTCGGTGTACTTAGACGGACTTTCGGGGACGAGGGCGTCTCCGTTTCCCTTGGGAGGCTGGGGTTCCAAATTAAACGCACTTTCGAATGTCTCGTCGTCACTTTGGCCGAGCGAAATACCGACGGTGAAATATGCGAGGAAAACTAGGCCCAGAACCGTACGCGTAGTCACGATCAACCCCATCTTAATTCGGGGATCCGCAGCTGCGGCAGAATGATAACTAATTACAAACTCGTACAGAAAACAACTGAGTCGTGGTTCAAGCGACGAATAACGATAACTAGTACTACTGATATCACGGTGATAACAACTCTGTTTTTTTTATCTTTATAGATGTGGACGATGTGTATTCGTGTATCCATACCTATCTACCTATACGCGGGTTCTTGATTCGTTAACCCGGTCTTTACGACTCCGAGATTCTGAGTTAAAAAACCAGATTAGTCCCTTGCGAAGTATAGTCTTTGAATATATATATCTGAGAAAGAAAAGGGCGGTTCTTTGATAACGAGTTAGAGTTGTCTGCGTATACGGATACGTGCATCACCTGTGTCGTATGAATTCAAGAATACCATCAGGATTACTCATTGAGTAATTCTGATAGTTTCCTGCGAATGAATGTACGCTTCGTTGTTTTAGACCTACTCGTTTTTTTCTTCTTTATTATTGTCATTATTATTTAATTCTGAGAAACTTACGTTAGAATTTGCAACTGGAAGATATACGAGGAAGATTATACTTTGATGATGTATGTTGTTTAAAAATCGCAGAAATTTCTTGAGTTTAATCATATCTTTAGATTACTGTACATATATAACCGATTTTGAACGAATGAAAAGAAGAGAAAAAAACCATCCCCGCTCGTTATCGAGAGAATGAAATTCATTGAAAATAATTTCTTATATTTTTTTTTTTTTTACAACTCTAATTCTGGGAGCAGTTATAATTGTTGATGTATGTACCTACCTGCCTTATCTTTCCACGCGCTGTAAGGGATTTGGGTCACAAATGTTAAATGTAACTATCTGAAATTTATGCCTCGTCGACACAGGGAAGATAGAAAAAAAAAATGAAGAAAAATTTACGAAAAACTGCAGCGACAGCAATTATAACAGAGATCTCACGAATCACGTGATCTTAATCGATCTTTTTCTTTCTTCTCTACCGTTGGTCAGAATAAACAATTTCTCATTAATTTTTGGCGAAATATTTATTCACCTTAAAAAAAAAAAAAAAAATGACAAGAAAGCAAAGAGAGAGAGAGAGAGAGAGAGAAAATTTATTTGCTTTATGGCAAGTGCGTAACGGGAGTAACAGAAGACTTTACACTATCGATTTATTGATAAGAAGATAAAGTCAGCCTCGAGCAAGTAAAACTGTGACACAGCTCTAAATACGGCGATTATCTACAACCGGCGCAAAACATGTACATACTAGGTACACGTGTGTAATGGATATCGCTAGGAGCTTCTATACAGACTAATTACTGCATAAAATGATTCGATTCAGTGACACATACTTGATGGATAAAATGCGTGTTATAGCTTCTTCAGTAATCGTTGATCCAACGTAATTACATACGCGGAGGACGGTGCTGTAGCTTCTTTACTGCATAGATGTATAGGCTGAATAGGAATTATCAATATATAAACTTGTCTAAAAGCACGTCTTTGGTTATCAACTAATTACGAAATATATATACATATATTATCCACGGTTTTGTAAAGCCTCAAAATACATAGAATTTGGAATTTTCAATCGCAGATGAACGAAAGAAAGTTGTAAAATCATTGCAATTGTCGATAAATGATGATCGGTGAGAGGATACTCCTTAGTTTCGATACACTGCATATTGAACATCGTTTTATGAATGAATATAATCAGCCGATGTTTGAAAAACAAAATTATTTATTCCCATCGATCTTACAATATACGATATTAATGAACTCCTCGTCGATTCACTTCCAATTGGATATTATCACTTGTATATTGCACTGGCCATTAGCAAGTACAAAATACACGTACGTACATCCGGTCAGGTTCAATGTGTAAATATATATAATCTCTGGATACGTTAAATTTAGGGATTTGATAATACCGACCATCGAGTGTTTGTTTAAACAATTGGCTGTGCACCGACGTGTACATGTGCCTAATTTCGAAAAAACTAAGGCCGAGAGAGAATAGACGGAGAAAATACAACTAATATGTATTGCGACCCGCGAAATCTACCGAAAGAAAGAAAGAAGGAAAAATGCGATATTACGTAAAGAAAAGACTGACTGAATTTTCACAATTTTACAGATGTAAAAGATATCACTTAATCTCTGCGTCAGAAATAGGAATTTCAACGTTTATACATCCTCGAAGTGTTGAAAATTAATAATAATCCTTCGCTCACTCGTTCAGTTTCGTATGTACAATTTTCTATTCGCTATTCATTAGTTTTTGAACAAATGTAAACTTCTTGCCTCTGACCATACCGAAAAAACTATAATATATCACACTGTTCTCTAAACTGTATAAGTACGCCTATTACAATACGATAGAGTGAGAAACCGATCATATTAATATATATTCTTGTGAAATAATCTCACGGTGAAAACAAGCCAGTCTTTTTTTCTTATAATCACGAAACAACCAACTAACATATCAATTAGTTTAAAAAAAATTGGATAAAATATATAATTTCTTACACGAATGACCTACATGTCTTTTCATATTATTCAATAATCGCATGTACAAAGAATGAAGCATGTGCAATGTGCATGTGAATGAGTGAGGCGCTGTACATAGTTTTTTGTTTTTCTTTTACGATAATAATCTGTCTTTAATATTATTGTTATTCTTTATTTGAAAAAGAATTTCCTTTTTTTTCTAACAAAACTGTGTGTGTGTGTGTTAACAATGTTTAAATTTCGCCAAACCGTACCTAAAATCATTTATCAAATTCCTTTTCGTATTTTAGTTCCATTTTATGACATACGAAGACACTTCAAGGGTCAAATAATGAAATCTGTATCGTAATTTGGGTGTAAAAATTCTGTGTATACGACGTTGAAAGTTTTCCAGCTGGTTATTGCGTAGCGTTTTTATCATAGTCCAATGCCGCAGAGATCACAGTATCTCTACTCTGCGATTAATCGTCGCTCTTACTCCCTCGTCTATTTCACCATTCTCATCAAATAATCTGATTAACCATCTGCAACTGAGACGAGGATTTTTCTCTCATCGGCTATTAGGAAGAGGAGGAATTGTCTCCGTTGCTGTCCAGGTAGCCGCCTGAACCATTCACTACAAATGATGTCCCAAGTCCGTATAGATGACCGCAATATTTAGCGTCGTCGATATTGTCTTCGAAAAACATCTGGAAGTTGAAAGAAAAAAAAAACATGAAATAATGACTCTATTCCAGTTCCGGCAAGCTTTGTCAAACTCTTGGAAAATCTATAAACTCGAAATACCTCTCGCATTTTAAAAAAGACCATCCCGGTTAGGAGCGAATCTGATCCGGCCTGATGCTGCGGTCCAACACGTTGCAGTTCCAGCTGCTCGGCTACCTCTTGCAATCCGCCTTTCAGATTCTTGCAGGATTTCATGAGATACTGTAAGATTATACGGAGATATTTTAGTTTCAAGAGAGTTTGCAGTTTTCATCGTTGGAGATTGCAGGAAATTGTTTTTAAATATGAATGGATATATTTAACAGATAGAATCAAGAGGCTTACCTTGACGTCGTAAACCGTGGGGAAATATATCCTGAGTAGTTCAAAGAATTCACTTTCTTCCTGCGGCAGGTTTTGGTCTGTTAATAATTTCAGTAAATATCCAAAATCGTATCCTGAGTGAAAAGACAGCCATTTAATATCATCGACAAGAACTATTCCCGAGGTCATCAGGAGTTCGGCAAAATCTAGAGGGTCGATACCCTCCTCTTCGTGTTTCTTGAATTGTATACCGCTGTTCTGCAGCATGTCTATACTGTCTTGCGCGTACATATCTTCCCTGAAGACAAAAACTGACGTGAATAAATATGAAGAGAACGAGTAAAGAAAAAACAAAAATAAAATGAAATAAAACTCGGGATTAAAAATTATCTCAAAGAAAAAAAAGAGACTAACTGCAGGTTGAATTTAAAGTTGAATTGCCACGTTGTGTAGCTACCGCCAGGAGTGTTTCCAGATTCGTCAAGAAACGTTAAACCGAGTTGTATAATTCTCAGCAGATCAACGTTACATCTTAACAATTGATACTGGTAATCAGCGCTCGTCCTAAATTCCCCTGTTGTACGAAAAATATTTGAATAAATTTCTCTCTCTCTCTCCTTCTTAGGATTTTCCGAATCCTAATAAAAAAAAATTGCTAGCAATCGAAGAGGAGAAATTAATGGTACCTATGGGCCTGGCAACAACGCCAGGAAATTCCGTATCCATTGCGACGTATTGAAATTGTTGCACAACTTGGCGAATGGTACGGAATTCTTCTTCCAAGTTGTGCCCCCAAACATCCCGGATTCCACATTCTTCATTACTGGGCATAGCCCCTCCCTTCAGCAGCCCTACAGTTTTAGCACCACCTTTATTACCGCGTTTGCTCAATAAATTCAACATTTCGATGGATAAAGTTGAATGAATTAATACCTCCGACCGTTTTCAACTGAAATACGAAACTAAAGTTTACGAATCCGATATCGAATTATGCGAAAAGAAAGAGAAGGTGAGAAAAGAAAAGGGAAACAAAAAAAAAATGAAAGAAAAAGATCTCTACGGATTTTTTTTAAAGAAGCGTTTATATCTCGACAACCGTTTTTTATTTTTGGTTTTACGATTCAGTAGAAATTTCTGTGGCTCTTACTCATCGATGTGACGAACCGTGTTCTTTTCGTCAAATGAAAGAGAATCTTTTAAATGAAATTTGGGAGGGGTAGCGGTTTGAAATTTCATTGCTTCATGGCTCGACAACTGTTGAACAAATTCCAGCAAAATTGAACTGTATAATTGCGTTTCACCATGTCTTGTATACTTGGTCACACAATTTTTTAGCTAATCTATTCATTACCAGTTGCCGATGGCATAAGGTTGAATTTTGTTCGCCCGATTGTTGATGATTTAATACCAAAACTCCTTCCCAGATCACAGTTCCACTCTCCTCATATCACTGAAATGGAAAGAAGAAAAAACGAGAATAAGAATGAGAAAAAGGGGGAAGAATAACAACGATAATTAACCTAAAAGCTGGAATCTAACCAGAGCGAAAAAATCGCTAAAAAGAATTCGGTCGGGTTTGCGCAATATGATTTCATTCCGATGACACGTTTGCTAAATTCTGTTTGTACAAGGTGTAGGTGAAGGTATGGCACGCATTCTGTCGTCTGTCGCAATCCCGTGTTTTTATTACTCGCGCGGAAACAAGGGGTTAAACCTAACCTCTCAAACTTGGGCTATGCGTCCCGTGATCGAGGAAAGAGATCTTTGCCTCATCTCGTCAGGATATTTTTTTTAATCGGAATTATCAGCTTCTTTAAAACATTGAGGAAATTACTGTGATTTAGATCTTTTGAGGTTCGAGGCTAGGCTAGTTTGGAAATTGTTACGCAGATGAGACTGCGTTCGATGCTTGGTCTATTTTTTTTTTGGTTACCTTATCATGAGAAGGAGGGTGCAGTAGAGTCCGTATTTTGTTATTACGTTTCGTAACGAATCGTTGGAAAATTTTATTTATTGCCTTTATTATTAATCCATCAATTTCCCGGTGACAGGAAGAAATTGGAACAGGTTATACAGCACAGTTATTCTTTTTTCTCTCTTTTTTTTCTTTTTCTTTTTTCGTCTCATTCAACCATGAACCTACGGAATCTCGGAAACACGGACCATGCGGAATCTAGACTCACGACTTCGGACCGTTAAGCGTCTTATTAGAAGGGAAATCCCCACTATTGACTAGCTATATGCAGACGCGGACGATCCCCGATGGTTCGTGCTCTGCAGATAAGCGAAATTACCGCGTCGGTAAGATATTTGAAATAGTTATTTCAACTTCGAACTATTGAACCCCGATATTATATACAGAAATGCGATTTTCGTTGATATCAAAGTTTTATCAACCGATATTCGTCATCGTATGTTCAATTATATTAATTATTTGGATCCTGTTTGATGATTAATTGTATTAAAAAATAATAAATAAAATTCTATTACCCGTGAATCATTGCGTGTTATCTCTGTCGTAATAATAATCATTATTGAAGAAGAATCGATGAGTCGAGAGAAAAAAAAAAAAAAAAACCATTGAAGTTTCTTCGAACAGGCGTGGCTAAATTGTTATAATAATCGTCGATACATACATTCGTAGAGTATGTATGAGCGATGCATTCCTACAGCTACGTCGAAAATATAGAGAGAGAAAAGATCGAAAATCTTGTTGTATGGATAAATACGTAGATGATTCGTATGAATCAATAGATTTTTAACGAGCAGTTAAATTAGGCGGTAATTTATGCGCCGTGGCTGTCGACAGTCAACCATTGCTCATTTTCCTCCATACATAAGTAGGTGCGGTATACGTTTACATACGTGTATTTACATCTAGCTATAATACCGTTTCTTTCAAATATCTACATTACGTTATTATCGGTCCTTTATGGTCTTAAACACACGCGAAGTAATTATCGTCGGCTTAAAAAACGCGACAGGATATTTTAATCGACTCGCTCAGAGCGTGTGGTGATATGTTACACCTGCGTGTGACTGAATTCGAAAAAGCGTTAAATCATTCATCAAATCCGCACACGAGATATATATCGACCTGCAGATTCATAGTAGATAAATCGTTGAAATATTTCGTGGTGAAAAATATGTCTTGAAGAAAAGGAGAAGAAAAATTAAAGAATTCAATTCCCAAAATCTCACGAGTTCTTTTATACAGCGAATTTTACAACAGAGATACTCGATCCAAATAATGACAGATCATTGTTGTACAAAAGACTATAGAAGTCCGGAAGAAAGACGGTCCCGATTATGGGTCTACAAGTTTGAAAAATGGACGAAATTCGCGCGACAAAAGCATATCGACGGTGTAATTAATTACATTTTTATTACGACACTGCGACAGAGGCTGATTCAAATCCTGTTAATGGATTTAATATCAGACGCCTATACAATGCCTGGCTATAATTATGAAAATAGTATAAAAACAGAAGGTCGTATAATTCTTTTTCTATGCCGCAATTTGCTAGCGAAATAATCTCAACCCGTAGATAATTCGAAATAGAGAATTTTTCATCTTAAAAATGAAAATTTATACGTTTTTACTTTTACAAATGCACAGAAAGCCGTATAATCTGGCCCGCGACTTTCCTGGCGAATTTTCAATTTTCAATTTCAACCCATTATTAACCATATTTCTAAATTTTTCTCGCTTTTCTTCTCCTCTTCTTTTGATTCGAAAAATATCAAACGGTCGTACATAATGACGTTTAGGAACGTATGCCATTAGACACGCGATACATCTGCATAACATGTCCCACTGGAGCGTCGATAATAATTTTTCCATCGGTATTTCCAGCGCGTATATATCCCTGTGTATAATGTCAGGTGAGAAAATAACGTAAAAGCTACTTATACTCGTCACACGGGGCGGCGTTGAACAATTATAACGCCGTGGCTCGTTGTCATAGAGCGATAAATCACTGTTAAAACGATCCTATGGAATAGTGAGACTCTCTCGGGGCTCGGGGGAGGCTGGTCAAGCGATAAACGCGTGTTAACAGGAGATTAATTTGCGTAACGTGTTTGGGGAGCCCGTTTGAAAGGCAGCGGATGTGGGCGCGCAATAGAAACACCCGAAGTCTCATTTGCCTTTCAATACTCCTTTCTTATTGTACCTTGCGAGCCATTGTTGTACTTTACCTATCATCGTAGTCGTGTCCTGTCTCTGCCCCTGCTTCTGCCTTTGCCTTTGCTTTTGCTTTTGCTTTTGCTTTTGCTCCCGCTTCTGCGTGGGTGGCAACGCATAAGTCGCGTTTGTCTCATCTGCGTACATAAGTATACCTATACTTACATTATTTTCTTCTTCTTCTTCTTCTTCTGCTTCTTCTCCTTCTTATTGTACGACATGCATTATTCTTTTGCTCGCGCGAGGACGCGACTACGACTCCGAGCCTCACTTTCATTTTAGAAACATAATTTCAGGCTTTATATGTATATATATATATCTTTGAAATGAGGTAGACTCCAATCTTAGAAAATTATTTGAAAGGAAATTTATGCCACGATTTAATAAAAGAATTCATTCATTCATTTCTTCTATTTTTACTTTTTTTTATTTTTCAATTTCTTTTTTTTTTTATCTCAACTATAGATTCATTATCCGACCATTTTTGTACATCCGATAAATTCCGAGGAAATAATATAAATTGCAGCTACATATGTACATATATAATATATTGGTTGAGGTATCTTTAAATCTCGAATAAAATAATATGAAAAGAAATAAAAAGTGTTAATAAAAATGATAATATATGTATATAATGAGATTAAAAGTATCCCGGACTGGCGATACAAGAGCGATTCACGTTTATAAAATGACGTGACATGCGGTTCGCTCCTCAACTGCTCAAGATATTATATACCCGTAGGCAATCGTTCGCGTGCGAACCGAATAGTTACAGGTATGTATGTATGTATGTAGGATATATATATATGCCTCAGATTTCGATGCGAAAGTATAATTTTCTGCACTGTACAGATAAATTATTCCATTTCACGGAATAACACACGCGGATATGATGTGAATAAAAACTTGAGAAATAAATAATAAAACGTGAAAAATAATAGAAAAAAAAGCAAGAAAAAAAGAAGAAGAACGTGTAAAAACTATACCTGAGCTTCACAAATAAGATAATGATACGCCGAAGGGATTTATTATATATACTGTAAGAAAAATTTCACAATCCATGTATCAGGTATTATACCTATAATATTCCTGCGATTCGAGTTGAATTAAAACGATTAAATTTTTTTCTTTTCCACTCTTTTTATGAAAAAATAAAAAATTAACAATTCTACCTCGATATCTATCTAGATACGTATGTACGTAGCTATGTTATGCGAGGTTTTGTACTGATGAGTTTTGCGTTCGTATACCGGAACGTAATATGAACTACGCTACTTTTTCATAATGGATAAATTTTAATCAATCTTTGCCGGATCAGAGTATAGGACTTGTGGTATAGAAACACACAGACATACCTATGATACATTACACATGTATGAACGTAGGTATATATCTCGATCGTTAATAGGTGTAAAGAAACAGTTAGTGTAATTTCTCACGCAAGCGTGGATATTCAACCGCAACGATCTACTATACGATGGATGAGTGGCAGAGCGTGAGTTTTGAGTAAACGTCTATTGTTATAGTATGAGAAAATGTTAATCAACTTTCTACACCATCCTATACTAGCTACGCCTTCTTCCTCATCTATTTCCACTCATCTCTCGCTACTTCTTATATCCTTATTCCTTAACACCCCAGTCTACAGACCTAGTTCACAGTTTTTGAAAAGCGTACCTACATCGCCCTCCAAAAAGCAATATATAGTCAAAGTTTGAAAATTCTATCAATAATCTTTTTTCTTTTTTTATCGTTCTCTATGAGAATAAAAGAATTTTTCTTTTCACATATGTTTAGATAAATTCTTGTATAGTTTTGAAATCGTCTCAAACGAATTGTGAATTTCTACTGCAGTCTATGTAGAAAATTGCAGGGATGCAACTATGTAGATATGTTGTTTGAAGTTTGGTGGAACCGCAGAGTAATAGCCCGTATAATATGGGTCTAAAATAAAGGTGGGCAACTAGTGCAACGGCGAGGTTTTGCCCCGCACGATATACGTTTGTACCGCTTAAGCTAATGAGGTACAGATGGTGATGTTATTGTAAGGTGGTTCAAGAGCCGCACACACGCCTGTCTCCTATGTAACCATCAGTGGTTAATTCCCCCGAAGAAAGAACAAGGAAAGGGAAGATGGGATAAGGGAAGGGTAAGAAAGGCAGAGTTTTGATTTTATCTTCACCAGCCGGTGCTACTGCAAGATTCTTATCGTGCAATATGGCGCAGTTCTTAGCACAAGTAAATATGTAAATATATAGTGGCAAGCCGAGAAAAGCCTCGGCTTGGTTCACTTTTCGGCAGCGCAGATGCGCGCTGGCTGGTGCACCTCTCGGTTAAATACATACGATGCATACCTACATAATTATACTCACACATGCCTGTCGGGCAGAATTCCCATACTCACCTATACGCGTATACCCATATCGCTAAGTTGGCGGAGGCGGTAACCCGGTAATATAAAGTCTGGCTGCAGGTTCAGGTAGATACGGAGATTTAGCGCACGCGTCAGATTTAATTGAACGGATGAACGGGCTGCCGATCAACCCCTGAGCCGCCCTTTTTTTCTCTTCGATACTTTTTCTCGTTCTAAATCGCTTACGCGCGGATTAGCCGTGCTTCGCTATTTTCTTATGCCTGCTGTATACTTTCGAGAGGACCGTGTAAGTATCTCTTAACTCCGAGCCACGCGGTCATTAGGATTTAACGATCATTATTTCATGTATGTTTAAGATTGAGATTTTTAAACTTGATTTTCAAAACATTTGGTCTCGATGGGATTAATACAGCCCGAATTATCGAAGACTGAATGACTACACGCGTGAATTTCGAGTTTCAGATTTTCGGGGAAATGCCATATCTCAAAAGTGCGAGTCGGTGATATTCGAATTTTGAATCTCAGACCGACTTTAGGTGTTTTTACGTATAAGTACCGAAAAAAAGAGAGAGAGAGAGAAATTTCAATCTTAATTTTCCGCTTCCTTAAGCCTCATGAGATGAGAGAAGGGCTGCAGTCCGGGTTCTCCCTTCTTCATTTCTGACATCGTATATCGACCGGATCCCCCTGCGATAGAAAATATACTTTTTTTCTGTTTTTCGTTTCTTTTTTCCCGTCTATTATTCACCCCCAAATCAAGTTGACATCAAGACGAATTAGCGTCTTCACTAACTCGCCGTGTAAGACTCGCCATGGACTGCAAGATTATAACCCTGACCCGTATCGAATTTCTACTGTTTATAGTGCACCAGCCTATACAGTAGCTCTTGCGTCGATGCACGTGTTACGGGGTTAGGTTCGATTTTTTTCTATCTTTCCTTTTTTTTTTTTTCTTACTTTTTATTCACATTTTCCCTCATTCTTGTATTTCTTTTTTTTTTCTCTCTTTCTTTCTTTTACTTTATATCTTATACCTAATACTAAATTTACTCCTTCGCATATTACGGTGCGGCTTGGTGCACCCGATATGTTTCTCAACGGTTATAATAACTCCTTGACGTAACATTGCACGGGATCTGAGGGGTATCATTTGGTATCTACCTTCGAAACCCTTTACCTTTTAAATTTATTTGCCCCCGTAGCCTACTGCAGCTTTAACTGCACTCCTGCACCCGGTGCAGCAAAACCGACGCGGCTGCTGCTGATGCCCTTTAAGGCTGACATATTGCACCAGAGTTTATCATCGTAATTCTATGTCTACCGCGCCTCAGGCTCCGCACATAAAGCATCTTAAGAACCCTTTGTTTATCATTTAAAACGCCATGGGATATTCGGGACTGCGGTTTGAGTTCCGAATCCGAAAACTTCTAAAAAAATCCCCAATTTTAATACATTATATTATTCGCTCGAAGTTTTTTGAAAGGATATTTTATTTTTACCGAATTTTTCTTCATAGTCGATTGAAAAAAATTGGAATTAAGCTAAAACACCGAAATTCGTTCAATAATTAATAGAATCGAAATTTAAACTAATTAATTTCTCAGTTAATCAATCTAGTCGTTTTTGCAAATCGATTGAATTTCATCGCGTTTCGTTTTTCATTATCGTAATAAACTACAATAGCCCGCAAGGTTGAACGTCGACTTATCGAAGCCATAGAGATGCAATTACCTCGTCGGTCCAGTCTCGAACGGGTTTGATGTGTCGAGATAAGCCGCGTGAAAGGTTCAGCATCAGCATCAGCATCGGCATAAGCATCGGCGCATATATATAGCATTCGAGTAATCTGGTCTGCGCATACATACGTCTGACTACCAACGGTATATATTACTTAAAAAGAGAGTGGTCTCTGCCTGATTTGAGCAGGTGCGTTCACACCAAAGGGTGCAGAAGTTACACATCTTATCTTTAACACGCGTGTTATTCAACGCTACATGAGTAGGTATATCCCGTGGAGAGTTGCGGCGGTGTTTAATCAAACAGATCTTAAAAACTGTCATTTCGGAACGAATTAATAATCTCGAGAATGACAAAGTAGGCGATTAAATTCTCTCCCTTAATTTTCATCGCCTGATTATGCGATGATGAAGAAAGAAGAAAAGGTTTTCTTTTCGCGAGTCAAAGGTGATTTTTTATGTTATTAAAAAAGGATGAAAAGTTATAGGTACCTATATTCGGCATAAAAGAATCCTATATAATTTTACATCTCGTTTCTTTGAATGGTAAAAAAATGTAAATAAATCAGTACGTATATAATCAGCAAGAATATGTACCTACATTTCGCAGGGTATTATATTAGGTATAGTATAATCAGCCAAATAACAACCTATGACAAAGGTTCTAAATTTCTAGTACTACAATTTTCAAATACCGTATGGTTAGCTGGGTTGCATATGATCAGGCTGTTTACGTGACATAAAGCGATAGAGTTTTTAATTTTTCCTGTATTTCTACTTATACAACTTGCTTTGGGTTGTTCTACAGCGGTCGTAAAACCAAGCATACTGCAATTCGTCCATGATAGTATATATATATATATATATATATACAAGTACTTCGAAATTATAGACGTCATTCGATATTCGTGGTTCTTTGAATCGTTCGAGTATGTATAAAAAAATTATAATAATAATAATAATAATAATAATAATAGGATAATAATGAACAGTGAAATTTCGCATATCATAATAATTATACGGGGTCTAATTAATGGTCGCGATAATCTCGAGATCTTAGCGACCCTCTGCAGCAACGATTGAACTTGTAATTTCTCTTTGCTAAGTAAGTTTTAATCAATGGTCTCATAAGCCTGTACTATACAGGCGGGGTAAATCTACCTTGTAATTAATCCCAACTCACTTATATACTTATATTTATATTAATATTATTTATTTTTCTTTAATCCCTTAAATTTTTATACTCGTAGGTATAGATACAGTTTTTTTTTTTTTGTTTTGCTGTTTAACTTCAAAGATAATTCCTTCTTTACCTATACTCTCTATTTAATTATACACCACTGCCTATATACATAAATATGTTCATATACCAAAACGGCGGGCAAAATTTGTTTCTTTGTCTTCGTAATTAAGTAGCTTCATAAAATCCGAAAGTTCAATTTATACTCAGCGGACGGGCGGCGGCCAAAGTGCAGGGAGTTCCGGTTTGAAAATAAAATTGATGGAAATTTGTTTCTTTTTCTTCAAAGATCATTTTTTTATATATATATATATCAATTTTCAGCCACCCTGCCCCATGAGCTCCCATATATCTATATGTATAATATACATATAGCTCTATACATATATAATGTATCTCAATGAATGAATATACATATATATGCGTTATAATATAAGCTACCTTATTGATTTCCTTCTCACGGTTTCTCTCCGGTTAAAGTGCGGAAAAAAGAGCGAGAGAGAGAGAAAGAGGGAGAGAGAAAAAATGACGAAAAAAAAGAAATGAAAAAAAAAAAAAAATTGAAAGAAGTTATGAAAATAAGGTGAAGCCGGAAGGGGGCGTTCGATATGAGCATGCGACGGTGGACACGCAACACGCGCTCTAATTTTAGATCGTGTCACTCTGACGCCAGCTGGTACTCCTCCCCGTCTATTACCATCCCCGCGGCTGGCTGACTGCATGGCTAGCTCTTATTCGCTCCTCGTTTATCATACTATTTCACTCTTCGTATATATGTGCTTCTATAACATCCACTATCTACCAACCCCACGTATACATACGTATATATATATCTAGTCGCGTAATTCGCGAAGACGCGTCGTATTTTTCGTATACATATATATATATACATAAATGAAGAGAGAGAAGAGATATAGATGAGAAAAGAAAAGGAGAAAAGAGAAGAGAAGAGAGTAATTATAATTTCATATCAGCAATTGATGTCAGGTAGATTATACGGGTATGGGATAGACGCATGTACGTTGATATATGTATAGTATATCAGTAGATGAAGAAAGGAAGCCGCGATCATTGGACCTTCACTTCCTCTCATTGTTGAAATCAGATTCTTTTTTCTTCTTCTGCTTTCTTTATTGTCTTCAAGTCTTGAACGGCGCGTTTAAATCGCGGCATAAACTATACCCCATATACATATCTGATTAGCTGCGTTTATTATACACAAAGTCCGCAGATTACTTACCGCGATAATAAATTTAGCAACAGTATCTACTGTGTAATTTAACACAGACTGTTATACTGCTCGCTATACTCCATACCTATGCCACCGTTTAACAGTTATACGTATATCGTCTAACTCGAGCGTCTAATCTCATTAATATTTATAATACCGTGTAAATTCGCTGTACGAAAATTATTGAAAAATCAAGAAACTGGAAAGCTGAAAACAAAAATGAATAAAATAAAATACGCCAGGACTTGTCAGGACCCGGCCAATTTTCAATCTCAATTCTATATTTTCTAGGCTTTTTGCGTAAACTCTTTTTTCTTAATTTTGATTCAAAAATGACAAACGGCCGTGTAATGCCGATTCTACGACCTTATGCCACTAGACACGCGATCTTATTCCGGCAAAGGTCAGAATATACCGACTGACGATGTGAACGCTTTTTGATTATACTCGATTGCTGCGGTTTTTGGTTTCGGCAAGGCCGCAACTCCGGGACCACACTCTAGTAAATAACAATTATCTCGAGTATAATGACATTAATCGATGATACACCTCTCAAGGTATGTATAGAAATATTTTTACCACTAGGCATGGGACCGCATCGCTTTGGTGCTTTTTCATTCTTTCCTCAATTCTCGCTTTTCTCCCTTTTGTCCGATGTCCATGCCGTTTTTGACCAACTGCAATATAGCACGCCGCGGTGCGTGTGGATGCAGGTCCTTGCATTCTGCCCGCGTGAGAAAGCGAGGTGGATTGCGGTTCTTTCGATTCACCATAAAGAAACGGTAAAACACCATCGCAGGTAGTGCGTCTTAGCCATGCAATACCCGGGCGGAGAACGGGGGGAGTAATTCGAAACGATAATTCGTCGGTCCGCGGAAAATATGTGAATCATCGGAAAGTGACTTCTTCTCTTCCTTAGGCAATGAGAATAATAAAAATAAAATCCGGAACTTAATGAAAGATCGTAGGAAAAAGATAGGGATTCCAATTTGTAGCGAAATTGTTAGTCTCCGTCGAAATTGCGCGCGCCGAAAACAACCGGACGATAATAACGCGTGTTTGACAAACACATAGGTACGTTGCATACAGCGATTGCCCAAGTTTGCTTTCAGAACTTTGGTCAAGGTAGTTCGACTCGTGGGGTGTAATTTCCAGATTACAGGTCACGTAATTATAGGAAATGTTAAATCTGAACGGAAACGGTCTGCCCGAAACCCGGGTTTGAACAATCCTATAAAAGCATATTATGATCACCGATTTGAACGGAGAGAATTACTCGCATGTATCCGATACTCATTGTCTGTTGCGAGTACATATATCCGTATATATGTCCGTGTATTCTGTACCTATTGAGGTACCGCGAAACTTTGATATACAGGTACGAAATGAACCAGGTGTGTAGGTATACCCGAGTGCAGGCTAATTGTAAAGCGTGAAAATGTAATTATATGTTTAAAAAGGAAGGCATAATTCTTAGGTAATCGACGCGATTACTTGGAGAACTTCGCTTCGGGAAGAGGAACAACAGCGCGAGCAGGATGTTGGCAAGACTTTCTTCTTTCTTATTATTCTACTTCTTCTTCTTATTCTTACGCTTCTATATGTGTATACAATGAACGAAACTAAAGCCCGTAATTTACCACTTCGTAAGAAACCGCTGCGCGCTGCTCGCGTCGCATTGTGCCAGGTGAACCTGCCGTAGGCCGATTTACTATCGAACTTTTATACATGCCTACGTAGGTCACACGAGACTCCCAAGCCTCGGAAATGGAATAATATTGGACTCAGGGGGCAGAGAATAACCCGAAATCATTCAGAAGGCTTTAATTGCAGGTAGCTCGAAAAGTATCGGTCGACTGTCGCGCGGAGGTGTTGATTTCCGAGGGTCAGTCCGTCGCCCAATTCGAGTGCATCGAAGCTGCAGAATCCAGAATCTAGAATCTGGAATCTATAGTCCGAAATTCTATGGGTCCGTATAATAAAGTAGCAGGAGTTTAGGGTGGCCGAGTGGTTCTAATTTCACGGAATTATTGAGAATCTTCTTATTTCTGTTTCCTCTTCACGAAGTGGACTAATCGTTTAGCTCGAGGAATACGAATGTGCGATTATAATAGAAAGAACTGAACGCCGAGTGTGACAATGAATTGTTATATGGAACATTGAACATCAAGACTGCTCGCCGCTCTAAAAAGACACTCTTTCCGAGCACCAAGTTAACCATGAAGTATTCTATTGAGTAAATTATTCAAGCTAGCGATCCCGGGAGGCAGGATGAACGAGGTGAGAATGTCCAATAGGAATTCTACGTTTCCCCTGAAACCGAGACCTAGACGTAAGAATTTTTCTTTTCCTCTTCTTTTTTAAAGCCTAATAATATACAAACTTCAAGCAGGATTTTTGGGCGATAGAAACTTTTGGAAATTTACTGTTCTGAACTCGGAGGTTTGTGAAAAAATTCGGAGTCTTGTGACGGTTCAGAAGTTTGGGAATTTGGAACTTCGGATTTAGCCCCGGGAAGAATACTTTGGCGAAATATTAATTGGCCATAAATATCGAGGATAAAGAAATTCTGCGATCCGGTGTAGAGATTATACAGTCTGTCTGTTCGTCTCCGACTGAAGCGTGTCAGGAACACGAGACATAAAATGCAAAACGGAAGTTGTAGCAGGGTATATACAGTTAACGTCCTGCGAGCGTGCGATCTCGTAGTTTTATAAACGATCCGTAATAGTTTGACGAATAAAAGAGAAAAGAGAAGAGAGAAAAATAGAGGAGAAAAAAACTTGATGGTATCCTGTCGCGGGTATATAGTATTCGATTTTATACCATCTATAGGGAAATTATCGACGGTCAGTTAGGTCAAGAAAAGGCATAAAATCGGATTAGATTTCACCGATTAGAATTTAGAATAGGATCTCTGTATACCTGTACGTATAACGAAGGGCGGAGAAAATTCATCAGTAGTTCAGTAGCTGTGGTTACAGTTGAATGGAATGGAAGAATGAAAGGAAAAGAGGATGAAAATTATTGTACAATTTCGGGAATATAGTTTCCCAAATATATTCCGCAGGGCATATAATAGATAATGGACTCAGAATTCCGCTGGCATAGCTGCGGTTCGAAGAAAAGTATATAGAACGATACAGAAGCTGAAGGGAAGGTGAAAGAAGAAGAAGAAGAAAGAAGAAAAAAAGAAAAAGAAATAAAGAGAGAAGAAAAAAAAAAAATGGAAAGAAATTATTATACCTCCATATAAAATATCAACTCACCGTGTTAATGATCGCGTAGTCTCATTTTCTTTCTCATCGCATGGCATAAAGTAGCTGGTGGTGGTGGCATGGCGATGGTGGTCCACCAGCAGCCAGGTCCTTTCATCTCTCTCGTATTGTTTCCTTGTGAGTGGAATTTTGCCGGGTATAGCTGTAGGTACGAAACCGGCTACTGGAACGAAATCTTGACGAAAACATGATCACCCAACGAACCAGATATAACAACTATGCCTTTTGGGCAGGTAGACGTAATGGGATGCTGCATTATATGCGCATGCTGCACAGAAGCACACCCACATGGATACAGGATACATAATGTTTTGATATTCACTGGTACATGCGATATACGTATACATATATGTATAATAACGTGTACATAAATAATATAGAGGGTATTGCGCCCCATGGAAGCGGGACATTCGTTTATAAGTCCGAGCTTCCGAGTTTTCGGAAATTTGAAACTCCGGTGTTCTTCGTTTCAAAGTTTTCCAAATTGGCTGACACGTAGATTTTCGCGAGAATTCCATTTCTAAAAATTGTCAATCGGTCATATTGAAATTCGGAATTTTTTTCCATCCGGGAGTTTCGAAATTTCGAACTCAACTTCGTGTTGAATTTGAGAAAAATCGATCTATGGGCTTGCGAACGGTATAATACGTAAAATTACGTTTCGAAAAAGCGTTTTAATATTGATTTCTGAATCAAGATGAAATTTCTTTAATTGTTACTCGTCGGGGCAACGACCTTTTTTCGCCAAATCTATAATGTGGGAGGCATAGCATTTCGAAATTTCATCGCTATCCCTATAGCTCTTTAACCGTGGGACAGATTTCAGGCAAATTACAGATGAAATCGCGTTTTTTCAATTCTTTCCCGAACGATAAACTCTGCCCACTTTACCGGGACACTATATATTATATAGTGAGAATAAAACGATTCCATACCGTGCTACCTGAGCATTCTTTTAATCTACAAGAAGAAAAAAAGAAGATAAAGTAAGCGAAACAAAAAAGCAGAAAGTATAAAAAAAAAAAAACACAATCGCACCAATCATCCGTTTCTAAAGATCTTTACGCGTTAAACGCCCGTTACAGAATTCTGAACATCATGTTTCTCCCAAAAGCTATATATATATACCCTATACGTTACCATTAGGCGATTCATTGCTGTGCGGTCAGAGCCAGAAGCCCGAAAAATATATACAGGTATATCCTCCTATCCTTGTGTATTGTACCCTTACACACGTAGCCCTCACGTATACCTAACATATTATTCTTCCTCTTCGATGTATTGCGTACCTATATTACCGAAGGGTATCAAAGCTGGGTTCACTCCGCCCTCGAGCTTAGGCAGTAGGCTCCTTCCTCACTAAATGGACGTAAAGTGAATAATTCAGTGCTAACGAGGGTAGGAAGATGCCAATGACGTGGCATCTTGACACGATGCACTTCCTCCTATATACATGTATATGCTACCTGTTATATGTGTCTATACATCCACAATACCCTACCTATTTAAACCGACCTGAATTAACCCCGTGACATTTATGGTGTGGATAGGGTAAAGCTTGGAATACAACAATTAATACCCGATTTAAGTTTAAGTTCAGCGTTTTTTTTTTTCTTTTCTTTTATGTCTATACGGTCGATGTCATCGATAGATTAAAGGCTTGAGGAAATTAGAATAGATGTAAAATGATTGATTTTTAATGAAATTAGATCAACTTTCACTAATTTAAATTCTAATCGGGTTCAGTCTTCACCTGCGCGCAATAAACAAAACGCAATAGACTGAATATAGCCTGTCCAAGATCGTCGCGTTGTACAAGCGGTAGAAGAGGCCACTGGTCAAAGCGGGCACAGCTAGCTCAGCTGAAAATTGATACAATTTTTTATTCATTCGATTTTTCCAAAAAAAAAATCTCTTTTCCGAAGAAAAAAATGTTTCTAAAGGGAATTAGAAAACTGAATATTATGATATCAATTTCCAACTGATCGCGAGTCGCCTACTTTGTCCAGCGGTCTCCCCTGCGGTATACGTATTGCCGGAAGTAACATCGTAGGGTGTATTCTTCGCGTGGATATGTGCCTATTACCCAATTTGAGTAATATATAGTATGCCAAGGTCCGTGTATCATTCGACGAAATTTCATCACGCGGTTAGACCGCGAAATTTCGATGAATATGTATAGCACGTATTGATATACCTGCACTTAAATTTTCTGCTGACAAGGCATGTATAAACACATACACATGTACCTACCCGCCTAATGTGTTCTTTTAGATTTCGGCACGATATACAATGAATATAACACACCTTTGCATACATAGGTATCATGTCCGCCTAACCGAGCCCGCGAGCTAAAACGAAAAAACGTTTTTACCTCATTTCTACGGTTTAACCCATACGGCAGTTGCATCCTCGATTCTATATACAGGGTGTTTCGGATTGAGAACGCCATATTTTCAGGAAAGATTACTCGCGGAATTTCGAGACCAAATTTCCTTTACCAAAAATTCGTAGGACGAATAGTTTCCGAGATAATGTCTCCGATCTGGAGAGAGACTAGGCTGACCGCGTGAGCGGAACGTGAGCGGCGCCCAGTCTGTGTGATCCGTACGCTCGCGCTGCGATCAGTGAACGAAGATCTTCCGTATCTCGTAAAGTATTAGTCCCACGATTTTTTGGTAAAGACAATTTCGTCTCGTATTTTTACGGGGAATATTCCTGGCTCGGTCTGAATCACCCTGTATACACTTTACTCCTTTATTATCACGTTGCAAGAGTGAAAGAGTGAAGCTACAATGGAGGGGCGACGCGAGCTCACTTAATCTCACACACATCGGGGCTTAAATTGTACGAGCGGTATAGTAACTCATGAATTAAGTCAAACCGATGCAAGAATCCCGGCACCACGCTGCCCGGCATGAGCCCACCTGTTTTGTCCACCAGTTCGCCTTTCCTTAACTCAGTTTGTTCGTCCGTCTGCTCGGATGCGCCCCAGTTGGCACAGGTGTTCCTTCTCCCTCGCCTTTTGCCCGATCGCGTATCTCTACCTCATCGACTCTTTGACTCTTCTTATTTCTCTCCGACGTTTAGTCCTACGCATTCGAAGCGCACGGCGCATCCATACACAGAGACTAGACGTACACAGTGACGCGACCACCCCGGTTAACCAAAGTCCGTACCTTTCTTTTTCCCGAGCCATAACTGCGCCAGAATACGAGCAGATAGATGGACGGACGAAATATGTGGAGAAATATGGACAAGAGTTAAAAAGCACACGCATCTGTCCAACGTCTTATCCACAGGCGTTATTAAAAAGGCCATAAGAAGTCGCCACGGATATTAGCTGACCGAATAGACTACCGTAAGGGTTGGACTCGTTGTTCCGTTGCCTTTTCTTTCTGCTATGCCTTTACCTCGGCGAAGGTATGAGGTATGAGGTATAACGTCGCTGTCGCAGGTATATGTATACAGGTACGAGAAATACGTACACATATGAGACAGACGAGACCCGTAGCATTTATTATGCGTATCCAAAGGGTTGTAGTCCGATAGATTCTATGATAAGTGGGCAGACTCCTAGCTTATAACTATAACTAAATTCATATGCATGAGACTTTATTATATAGAATTAGGTATGCGCACAGGTGGTTGCGGCTCTGCAACCTTATAGATTATGTGTATGTATGTATTTATACGTACACCCCCCTGCCTCCCCCCCTGCCCCGCTCAACTTACTAGCTTATATACCTAAGCGCTAGAAATTTGAACGAAGAAAAGGAAAAATATTTGTTCACTTAACAGAAAATGTTTAAAGCGTCAATCATAGAGACTGTGACTTGAAAGTTTTCAAGGTGGGAAATTGGATGATTGGATGAAGATGGAATTGATGAAAAAAAGTTTGATGATAATTAGTAAGGGCCGAAAATTACCCTTCGGACATTTATTAGTATTGAAATATTAAGCTGCTGGTGCAAGGCATGGGAGGAAAGAGTAAGAAAAAGGTAAGAAATTGCTTTTAACGACTGTCGTCATTGACTGTTGACGTTTTGAATATGGAACCCTTCCGGTCTTGCCGACTGTAACGTAACGTCTGCTACTTGTATGATTATAACCTCGAGAGATACGTGGAGAAAAAAGAAGGGCAAAGAAAGGAAAAGAAAAGAAAAGAAAAGAAAAGAAAAGAAAAGTGAAGTAAAAGTTGACGCAGTCAACCCTCTCACGCTCATCGCTCGGACACACTGCAACTTCCCAATTCTCTTTTTTTTCGTCCTTTTTTCATTCAATCGTTTCTATACTCACCTGTCTAGCTGACCAGTAGCCAGACTCGCCACGGGTATAATGAATCGATCATTCGGTCAGATTTCGTGTTATAGGTATGTACATACGTGTTGCTAGTACCTGTATACTTTTCTGAAATTATTCCGATATGATATTATGAAGTAAGAATCGTTATACCGGATGACAAAATAAAGGGAACAAAAATTGCGTACACCTTCGTTTGACCTACATGTTATATTGTATGTCCAAGGCAAATTTGCGGTCTACGGGGTCCCGCAATAATATATAATATAACTACCTGCAGCAGGTTGAAATCGGACATAAAATAAATAGAAAAAGAGGTAAAAGGCTCCACGATTTTTGCGCGGGTATAATTTCAGCACGATTTTCATTCCTATGGATGCTTGATTGAAATTAGAATAATATAATATTGTACTAATTATATTAGATCGATTGAATAGAACAAAAAAAAAAAAAATTGATTTAGAAATAGCAAAAGAGACAAAAAAAAAAAGAAAGAAAGGTCAATCGAAAGTATACAGACAGCAATAAAATAAAGATGTAGGTATATAAAGTTAACTGAGCGTAGCGCGATTACAAGATATATTATTTTATATCTACCCAGAACGATCCGTGACTTAAACATTTATGCATATATATGTATATGGTATACAGTATGCGCACCTCTCTCGCCGGAAATAACGACAAAGAAATGAATTTTCTTCTTTACTTTTTTTTCTTTCTTCTTCTTCTTCTTCACTGACGTATGTAGATACATAATAACGTATGATGTGTCGTCGGGACGATGCTTTTGAGCGGATACTGCATGTGATGGCAAAAGTAATGACGAAGGATGGAAGGGTTAAGGAAGTTCATAGGAGTCGTCCGATATAAATATATATAAGTACATATTTATACGAAAACATATTATAGGCTCTGAGGGAATTGCAAGTAAAAAGAAAAAAAGGAAGGAATTTATTTTTCATTTATTTTTCGTAGAACAATAAATAACAGCTGCTGTTATAACATATACGTATATTTATTAATGAAATAAAATGAAAAATTGACTGACATACCTCGAGAAGCTAATGTCCTCTTATACCCGTAATATACTCACGCGATTATGCGGCTAATAAAAATAATTTACTTATATATTATGAATATTTTCATAATTTTTTAGGTAGGTATTGAAAATATATACTTTTCAGTATACAGTTGATTGTGCAGTTGGAGGCTGTAGCTATTACAAGTATAGATATATAATGGCATGAGAGATCGAAAGCGCCATTATAACTACACGGCCAAAAGTTTAATACTTTTCGAATCGAAAGATCGTACAATTATTTTTCTATACATACGTATTCAAGCGAAAAATCTAATTATCTGTAAAATTTGTTCAACCTTTATGACACTCAACCGCGAAATGTACCTAATACCTGTGGTGATCTATTTTTTCCGCTTATTTCCTTCTCAATTTCTCTGCTTTAATTTAAGAATAGGGAAAGTCTGACAGCTGAGTGTATCGCGGTATGTATACAGAAAATTGAATTAGTATTAACGTACAGACCTATAGAGCTGTATATTGGATTTACAGCCCGAAGGTAATTAAACTTTACTATGAATCATCTGTCAACTTTTTATTCCCCCCTCTGATATAAACTACGAGCTTTTGATGTACGAAAATTCGTTGTTTGGTTTATACAGTAATCGTTATAAGTGATCGAAATTGAAACTTGAAAGGGTATCAATTCTGTGAATGGTTTTGACGACGTCAAAAGTACTAGACAGTATCAGCCAATATATCAGAACGCATTGTCGGATCTGTTATGATAGCCTTACAATATTTAATTTAATCTGTCAGCTCTAACTGCATCGCGTCAAATTCATTATCGCGGCAGTTATGATTCAACCGCATATCCTAATCCAACCTATCAAAGTGTATTCAATACTATCGCGTGTCGAAGGAAACCTAATATGAGACAGAAATTAACAAGAAAATTAACAATCATAGAATATTGCTGATAATTGAACGGCTGATATTTTCGCAAATTAAATTATACCGCAATTTATGTATACATGCAATAATACAGCAGATGCATCTTATTGCAGATGCAGTCTTATTATTGCAAAAAAAATGCGAAATGCTGGATCTATTTATAGAACATAACTATATAGGTAAAAAAATATTTCTCATATTCAGGTATTGCAAATAAAATAAACTTACATACATGTGTCTGACTTCTGATAACGCTTTTAAGTATCGTTGAAAATTATCATTTAGTTTACTTGATAAATATTAACCATTTGATGGTATAAAATTCGAATTATTTTCTCGGGCGTATCGCCGCGTCGACTCGTTTAATATACCCGTTCTCAAAATATACAATCGCTCGAGAATTGGCGAAAATTTTCTAACCGCAAATTAAAAAAAAAAAATGGTCAACATTTCGTAAGAAATAATAAAAATTCGTATTACAATCCCGCTAATTTCCCTTTGCATATTCCGTAATCTGTGATATAATAATTAGCGAAAATAAAAAATCAAACTCCGCACATCGTATACGTGTAATAAAATTAAATACTCGTATAGATCGCAGAGTCGTCCATTGCGTGCGGAGGTAATCGTTCGTATTGCATACAAAATGGCTGGGTTATAGCATATAATGGCGCCAGTCAGAAAATCACCGACGTACAGATAATGAATAGGCAATGGAGCAAATGAATCAGGTGAAAAAAAAAAAAAAATGAGAAATAGAAACAAAAACGCGTTACCTTTACAAGTAAGAATTTCATAACCCCGACGTGATGTGAGGGGGAGGGGAGGGGATAGTCGAATTATTCTTTATCGCCATCTCGCGGATGTATACCTAGACGGGGTTCAGGATTATATTAACCCGCAGACACGTTCAAGTGTTTAATTAACACATGTAGGAGTTGGTATACAGATACGTATACTTGCGGTGTGATTAGAGCAGACCACATCGAAAAGGCGAGGAGTTTGATTTGTATCGGTATAAGGATATTATATGGCATAGTGTGGTTTATATACCTCCGTAGAGGTACTTCTGTAATACCTTTAACCAGGTAAAAATATCGCGTTATCTTTAGGCATTCGTGGGCGTGCGTGCCTCGGGGCTTTTTGACCAATAGAAATCTACCGTTCCCCACCTCAACGGACCTCACTTCCTACTCGGGACTTCCTCCGCCAGGTAGGTATACCTGCACGGTGAATATGTATGTTTCTAACCTCGGTCGAGTGGCCTACGCGTTGTCATTAGCCCCAGGTATGGGTAGACGGGATGTATTCATGTGTGTGCCGATATATGCATACGTTTTATACACAATGTATACAATAAGATTGAGATATTATAGGTACATGGTTTATTTTTTCATTTAAAAAACAAAAAATGAAAAAATAAAAACATTTTTTTCTGTCTGTATGTTTATTTATTTATTTTTTATTTTATTTTTTTCTATCTGTAATTCAACGAAATTTGAATAATGTTGGTGAGATAATATTGAGTCGAAATTATGGAGTCATATATTGAATTTGAGTATTGAAAAGATTTGAGAAACGTTGAAGTCATTGCAGGAAGATTGAAATTCCGAAATTACGGAGTATATAGACAGGTAAAAACAGCCGAAGTTCAGACTTCCAGACGCCAAAAGATCCGGAAATTTCGTTCTACGTTCTCAGAATATGGAGACAAAGAATAGTTCATTCTCCATATAATCGAGACTTAATTTACGAAATTTAAAACTCTTCGTGTCAAAGTTTTATAAATCGGTTATCTAGACTATGGGAAAAATATGATTATTCTAAAAACCGTGTATAGCGTATCGGTGCAGATATTGAAATTCGTAATTTTCACTAAACTCCGAGACTTTTGAAATTCGTAACTTCAACCTGCGGTTCCATAAAACGGTAAAAATCCTACAAACTATTTACTATTAGTGAAATCTCGTTATATTATCTTTGAAGTCGAAATAAGAGACGCTCGATTTTGATTTAGCCAGTTAGAAAAATCAATCAATTTCTCCACACACATATGTATACATATATGTAGATATAAATATAAAATAATGCTTTCCGAAGGGTGAAGACAGCGAGCCCCCTGCCTACCTGTCGTATATCAACACCGAACCAATACACCGTATCCACATATATGGGTATACATAATACCATATACCTACCCATCACGTCTCGACACTTATGTATAAAGGTTCGTTATATATGCGGTTCTGCTACCGTTTGTGCTACCGTTCAAGCTACCGTGTATTCTATAGATAGACATACACCCATATGGAGGTAGAAGGATATAAGTTGAACCGCAAAAACAAAAGACGTAAAGTTTCGAGTGATCCGAATCGTGAATGAGTGTGCGAGGTTCGAGTATATTTATTCTTCGAACTATTAACAAACTCCCTTGTGTCATAAAAATCATGCAGGATGATTGTATATAGTTTCCCTCAAAGTTCTAAATTCCGCTTCTAAAGTCTAAACCGACAAAAGGCATTCAAGCTCCTGCAGTTCGCAAAAGTATCACTCAGACATATTATCATCCCCGCTGCATGTAAGCAGCGTAACAGTACCTGGGCAGGTAGGCAGGTATATTAACCTGTAATATCAAGGTGTATAGGTAAAGTCATTGCGAGACGCCCACGCACTCTGAGAATCAATAGACCAATGGCTACCGACGCGCGTGCGCATTCTTGCGTGACGACGGACCGCGGGTCGTCCTTTTCTCCCACGCGGTATTCCACGCATATATCTATCTACCTGTACATAGGTGGGTACACACGTCAAGTATACGTATATAGACATAAGTACGAGAACTCGTGTGTGCATTCAACGTTCAATCCATACGCAGCGTTCACCCGTGTTCATGACCCGCCACAGTACGTTTATATATACCTTTTGTATATATGTGGATGTTGCGTATGTATTAGGGTATGTTAATGGTCATCGTTAGCTCAGAGGCCCCCCGCGTCGTGGATGTATATATGTATGTATAGAAGTAATAGTACGGTGAGAACCGACTCGTACCTACCCATGCTGGAGTGAGCACCAATTTAGCTGATTCATTCGCTTGGCGCATGATTTATCATCCGCGCACCATTTTCTATCCACCTGCTTCTTCGCGTATCTTTGAGGGTATATCTAGATTTTGTATGGTCGTGGGTGTGCAATGTGTGTCTTATGTATATCAAAAACACCTCGTATATGTACGATATACATATACCTACCTATCCTATAAAGAAGAAACTCACGCTTCGTGAGAATCCGACTTGCGATATAATAGGCGATTCGTGTCGCAAAGGATATTCAAATATGCGGGAATAGCGAATATAGGGATTCGTCATTTCGGGGAATAATTAATATTCTTTTGCGCCACTTTTCGAGTGAAAATCTGTCGGAATGAAGCTCAATGAATCACAAGTACGTCTTACGATTGAAATAACACGGGAAAGACCTGAGTCTGTATAGTTTTTAATTGGGATTACTCAGCCGGGTTTTATCTAGTGAAATTTCGCAGATCGTCGTATGACAGAAACTTGAATTCTCTATAAGAAATGTCCTCAGAAGCAAGTCTGTAATCTCAAAGCTATACGAGTTACAAGCCAATTATGATAGTCATACTTTTGAACGCTAGTCACGGCTAAGCTAAAGACTTTATGACAATAATTCCGAGGACACTTTTTGCGGGTAATTCAATTCCCGATGAAACACTAACCGTGCTAAATTTTTCTATCGCAAAACCCCGTTGAGTAATGGTAATTTACAGAAAAAAATCGCCTCATGAAATGCGTTTTACAACGCCAACCTTTCGCAAGGGAATTATATTCTTCTCTACCTTATTCTGAGGGATACAGCTCCCACATATTGCTTCGAAATTCATTAAATCCTTATACGTACTAATTATTGGGCAGAAATTTCAGCGATGTATAATTCGTATTTTTATGCTTTTTCGACGAATACGTAGGTATGGGTATATGTAACGGCTATATAATTGTCGTTTGAAGTAAAAATTCCATCGGTATATAGGTATGTATTGGCACGTAAATTATATACCACATACCTACACCGATATTTGCAAAAGCCGCGAGTATATATCGCGACCCCCGCCGCTTTTCTACGCATAATTCTAGCCACGGTTCTGTATATCTACATATCTGTATACTACCTATATACCTACCTTCGCAGGTTCGCCCGCCGCGTTGGTGCCCGACTGTGATTATTGACGCGATAGCAAAGCTAATTTGTATAATTTGTATAATTAACCCTTGAAATGCAAGATTCAGAGCTCGGCTCTTAAGTCTCTCTCGACGTTTTATTGAGGTCAAGAGAGAAATCGTCGAGGGTGATATATCAGAGGCGAGTCTAAGGGTGCCAATGGCTTTGTTATTATCACGGGAATCCGCGAGCCTACCCTACAGCTACGCTTCGTGATCAGAATTAGACCGGTTATTCGAATCATATTATATTCCCGCGAACTGAATTCAAGAAAGAATAAACGATTATCTCCGAGACAGAACTACGTATACCACGTATTATATAGGTATATTAATAACGAGAAATAAGTCATAGCTAACTGGCTGCGGCTGGTTAAGTCGGCTAAAGCGAGATACGCCAGCGATTCCGCAATGTCATTTAATGAATAACACGCGAGCATTTGCACCGGGTAATTTTCATCACGCGCAGAGTGCACTTGAGGCTTTAACTGCGGCGGTTTTCTCGGATTGTGAAACTTGAATAATAATATACATAGGTATAATGTGCTTTCGGAATAAGGTAGGCAGTATAATGCGCTACGGCACTTATGCCGCCTGTGCATATAACATCATTTTTATTCACTTTAAACTACGCAGCTATATAGGCACGTCGTAGAATCAAGTCTCCTCAATTATATCCTCCACTCCTTCTTATACCATCAATAAGAATTCACCGCGTATACGTACTATAAATATATGGTAGAAATTAACTCCACGCTTTCATACTTCCACTCGGCACTTATACCAATATATCGTAGATGTGGGTATACGTACCTACAGCGCACTAAACTGTGAAAGAACTTCTCCAGCGAACAGAAGCCGAATGATTATTCCTGAACCAATCGCATGCCTTTAAAACTGATTTTGAAAAATTGCCTCATGGGATTCGCAGCGTATTTCATTGCCGGAAATCAGTCGATTTGATTTTTATGGTCTTCTAGACATGCTGGATCACGGTTTGCATCAGACCAACTAATTTTGGCGCCAAAAGAGTTCCAGGCTGTACCGCTATACCTATGAAGACCTCGACTGTGATTAGGTATAGGTATATAGTTACTTCAGACACGATATATGAAAATTTGCTAATACATCTTGTGTCGTATGAAAAGAACTTTTAATGTGACACAATTAATTGGTTCATCTACTGCCGCAGAGTTCAGGTTATTAGTTCCACTCTACTGAAACCAAAAGAATTATCATTGAGTTCGTGTAAGTATATTGGGCTTTTTCAACTGTATAAATATGTGTATTACAAACATCTTGTAGGTATACAATACGTATTTATCCATGGTTAGCTGTCATAATTATTGTACAGGTGCCTTATGCCACGTCTTACCCACTGCAGAGATAAAACCGTTGCAAAAATATACATTCGAAGCTGATCGAGTGATAATATACGTATATTGAGGTGAAAAACTATCATAGACCGAGACGCAAAGTCAGGTTATCCCCTGCTGACGATAAGCGGAGCAATTACCCCAGAATCACAATCATGAAATAACAATAGCTGACCTCCGCCCATACGATATCACACGCAGGTAGGTGTATACGTTGAAGGTATACACAAAAGGAAGAAGTGAATAGGTAATCCTGGTTGTAACGTATCGCAAAAACGAGCTGGCTGCACGCGATATACAATACACTCCGGCATGTCGTTAGATCAACAAAACTAGATATCGCGGATAGGGTAGCCACAGAGATGAAAAATCCCGATGAATTATGAAACCATAGTCGAAAGACCGGCGGCGTAGAGCAGGTCTATCAATTTTCGTACATCTCGCAGAGTAATTTACGGCCCGTACACCCATACCCCGGAATATCTCTCCGTGATGAAAAAAGGGAAGAGTGTACCTCCCGGCATATCGGGAAGGGGCAAAGGTCGCGTGGCAATGCGTTACCAATTGTTAAACCCGAAGATGGTGACCCTAGACCGAAGCCAAAGTCACGAAGGTGTGTAACCAGGCACGAATGGGCGCCATGACGTTATCCAATTGGTCGATTGGCCGGTAATGGTGGGTGGGCGGGGGGCGTAGCGAGGCTCGACTGTACGATGCGCAATGGGGGTTGCGCGCCGGTGGTTTTTAACCTCATGCGGAGTGGTGTACACCTCGCTCTAGCCTCTAACTGAGCCGCGCTGCCTTCCTTCCTTTCTTTCTGTCTCTAATTCTCTCTTTCTCTTCCCCACCCCGCGGGGGATTCCCCCGTAAAACGCGAGTGGTTCTGGTCGCTGGTGTGCGCTCCTGCGCCCCACTGCGCATCAAGCCCGACCTCGCGGGCAAGCTCCGGCGCGGTAGCGGTTCGAATGCCTTAAATCTTGATCTCACCTTTAGAATGAGCACCGGGAGCAGGAGCAGCGCCGGCACCAGCAACAGCACCACCACCACAACCAGCAGGTGGGGGAAAGGTAGTCTGGGCGCGCTTCGAGCTTCGAAACGGAAGCCAATCTGCTCGAATCCGGCGCAGTGCGAGCAGCGGTTCATAGATATACTATACACTGTAGATAACAAACATACCCAAAGTCCTCGGAGACAGGGTGCCCCGGGTTTCGTTACAATTCGTCCACGTCATCCTGATAATATTCAAAAACCATAGCAATTTTCTAACACCACGACAACAATTCTCAACTGTACAAATCCTACCACTGCGATGGGATGCTGTATCCCCGGATCCTTAGTCGGACATTAAATCCATCCTAATCGCGATAATTATCGTCGTTGCAATAATTGCCAGTGTGTGCCCGTACATGTGTGTCAGTGTGTGTGTGTGTGTGCGCGCGTGGCTGCGCGAGTACATGAAGAGATGAGAGCGTAATGATCATCACCGGCGATACAAGCTGCACTGTGATGAGCTACTATTAGCGGATTGACATTCAAGGAGTGCGATACCTGGTCGTGATTTACGCAAGTACCTAGTCAGTGTGTATTAAGTGAGAGACAATTTATGTGAACGGAGATCATATATGGAAGAAGAAGGAGTATTCTCTGCTGCTGCAGACTTCTGAAGACAAAGGAGAATAACGCGTCCACTGCACTATACAGCCGCGAAAAGAATCTGAGAGAAGTTTATTCGGCGAGTGATGATGATCGGTGGAAACGTCGCTACGCCCACCGGCAATACTAAACCTGGATCAACAAACGACAATATGGTTGTCGTAGAGACTGTCATCAACAACACCACTGGTACCACAAACCCCAGTTCTGGGTTCTCCTCACTGTCTTCTATCAACACTAGCATAAAACTGGGGGCCAAGTCCAACCCGACGAACAACAACACCGTCAAATGTTGCGGCGATGAGGGAATACCTACTCCGAGCAATGGCGTCACCGTTAATCGTCCATGGGAGCCTCCCTCTCCTCCGCACCCTTCGCACCCCCCGCAACAACCGCCGACGGCGCATCATCAGATCAACGTGATACCGCCATCGGTTTTACTCGATGGTTAGTCTCAATTAATTATCGTTAATTCATATCAATTGGCTAGTTTCAATTATCGAGGTGTCGGAGAGGATCGGGATCGTGGACCGAATGAGGAGGCAGAACCGATTCCGGAACATCTTCTCGGTCGCTTTGTTCATACGTCAAACGCACGTATTGATGAAGGACTGCGTCCGGGAGTCAAGGACCGTGACGAGGGTCGTTTACCATCATCCTTGTGACAAAGAGTACGAGACCTATAAGCGCCTGTGGATTTCTGAACAGCCAAGTCGAACGCTTCCAAGTTTTTGTTCCAATTCATTCGGCTCGGAGTTTTATGTAGAGCCGTTAATTCAATGTCCCGAGTGAACCTTGATCCGCTTCCGTGTTGCGTATCAAGTATGGGTAGAGGTTATCAATTTTCTCGTTTGGTATAACAAGGTGGGGAAAAAAAAGTCCTTCCCTAACCGCGAGCGTCTTCGGACCTTCGGGCCTTCGGGGTCTGCAGCTCACCTATCTACTACTCCTCCTCTCCGAGGAGGATGCATACCTCCTTTTTTAACCGTTCCAGAAAATCTCGATTCCTAAAGGACATTGTCCGCGGCGTCTCATCCCGTTTCTCATTGTTAAGCGGTCAGGAACATGGGTTCAACCATCGGCCACACGTCACCATGTTACGCTTACATGGAACAGAAATCTTTTTGGTTCGCACGTATATAGGCTCCTATATACGGACACCTTAGCTACCAACGAGATCAGTTACCGTGACGCAACAGGGCTTCTTCTTCCTCTTCTTCTTACATCGTCGATATTCCCTCTGCAGCATATCAGCTGCAGAAATCTGTCGTCAATTAATCCCAATAAATCTCGAGTCGTTTTTCCCGCCGAAATCTTGACCTTGATCTTCGGTCCGTCGAGTCCGAAGTGATATTCTAAAATATGAATAAGGCAAGGCAGCATTCCAGCGATCAGTAACGGTGGAGATTGCAATGGCGGAGGTCTTTTGCGCTGCACTAACACAACGAAGAGGTTTTCACTTCGCGTTAGCGCAGCAACAACCCGCGCCTCAGCTCCGGGCCTTTGCTATGTTCCTTTCGACGCCTTAAGGCGTGAGATGAATTGTTCTGCCACTGTTTCTCCTCTCCGAGTCACGTCTTTGTGCTCGTTGTACTACGTCGACGATATGTTTAACAGATCTGCGTACTGCGGTCGCTTTAAGCATACGGAGACGGACCAGCGAGTAGATATTTTAACTGATGGAGACGAGTATGCACGTGCTTTGTATAACATGGTTAACGACAAAGGTTCATACACAACAAACTACTGTCTAGTTTAAACAACTCTGCGTACATACTTATAAGGATACCGACAATTAACGGCACAGAGAAAGGAGCAGCTAGCCAGAGCTTTGACGGAAAGACGTTAACTCGGAGACTCCAAGTGTCAAAACTACCTCGGACATTATTTATGGCCGTAGGTTAATTTCCAACTTGTCATTCCTCGGGATGATTGTCCGAGCAACAAACTGGCGGATAAATTATAGAACGACGGTAATCGACGCGTCAAATATCGTGGAGTATAGGCTGTTCAAAATGATGCCGAATAATCACACAGGTGTGACGATCCCCGACTCTCAATTGCATGGTTAGATCATTGATCAAAGATTACGGATCTGACGATTCATGTTTCTACACCTGCGCAATCAAGGGGCAAAACCCCGTCTCTATATGGAGACGTGGGGACACGAACCATACACGAATATGTGGACGCGGAATCCCTTTTTCATTGCCACGATTTCGATTGTTATTTACTCGCGGATTGGAAGCCGTCGGCGATTGAGGATCGGGGATTTCAAGAAAGTAGGAAATTAATTGGTCAAAGGACTTAACGATACAGGACCGAAGAGAATCCCATTAAAAGCGATTTCCCTCGGGAGTTCTTATTTCGTCCCCTGTACATGTAGATGGGTTATAAATATATATCCTCGGCTATCCGTTTGTCCGTCAGTTTAGTGAACGCAACGTAGGTAGTTTTTCCACAGACGTGTATAATCTCCGAATAGTAGCAATAGTAGCTGGTATATGGAAACGCAGTATCTCTCTTTGGCTCGAAACCGGTCCCGCCACTGTATAACTTCTTCGTCCTTTAGGTACGAAACCGACCACATTTATTTTCTTGGCGCCTTCGCCGAGGTCTCGTTCAGAACTTTCCGACGATAGCTCACTTGTCTCATTAGCTATCCCAGGCATATAAGAGGCATTGCCACTTCTCCGACGAACATCTTCTTCTTCTTCTTCTTCTTCTTCTTCGTCTTCTTCTTGTTCTTCGATGTAACAAGAAACGCTACAGCAACAGGAGGATAGAAACGGATACCGAGGCTAACAATCTCGAGCGTATAACATCGTTTTAATTCCTCACATATATATAATACCAGTCCCTTAATTGTCTTCAATTTTAATCAAAGATTAAAGAAAAGTGTATATCAGCGATAGAGTTATACGCTTGTAAAGTTATCATCGCGATACTTATCCCGATGGGGATGGGGGGGACTCGTTTTTAATCCCCATACGACGACCAGATGCGTTAACGATTAATGAATAATAAATTAGTCACGGTATGCGCGGGTATCATCGCCGTTTAGAAGAATAAAAGATAAGGCGAGATCCTTGCCGCGATATAAACAAGGGCAGGGTAATAGTAGGGGAGATTCCAGATCGCTGCAGGCTGCAGTTTGAACAGCGCCGACGAACCTGCGAACACATGTTTCGTATTAAGACGGAGAGAGCTTCTCTTCCGTCTTGTTCCACTCGAGTCAAACACTATAATTTAATAATACTTAAATGCGAGGCTATCTAGCGATGTGGTTGACAGTTGTGTATCACGTATCGAACAGTATCAGTGCCTTAATGCATGTACGTGAACGAATTTTCGTTTTTTCCATTTTTTTTTTTTTTTTTTTCTTTTCATTCAGAGTATGAGAAAATGAATTTGGAAAATTGTTGATAATTATATTGTATACAACCGGTCGCTCGCCTATCTGTCATGGCGTGAAACACACCTAAGTGGGTGGTGATCTGAAAAGCAATTTTACGCGGTCAATAATTACACGCGGATTAAAATCTATGAAAGTTATACGCTGTCAAGTGTCAGTTGGATAATTAGATACAGGGGTTTTACGTATGGAAGTAATTCAACGAGCGCTAGATAGTCGCCTCTAATCGTTGTAATTCTCTTATTGTATTCCATTCAGAATCAGAGGCAGAGCAAAAAGCGGAAATGCTTCAGCTTCGCAGCAACTGCCTCGGGGTGTATTAAAAGTGAAGTAGCTGCAGCTAGCTGCTCCAAGGATCGGATTTTAAACTCTCAAGAAATTCTCTTCTTCTTCGCGTATTATACCTACCCGGATTTAATTTTATCGTCCCTAAGTCCCTAAGGCTTATCGAGTCGTAAATCGCTGGCTTTAACAATCGGAAATCGTAACGTTTGAAAAATGTCAGTTGTGGCGTCCGTAGCCCTTGGCAACGTAATTACACCTAACTACCTAGCGAATCGTAGCATTGCAGGAATCGAGGATAGACTAGTCGCCGATTCCAGAATCAAGCATTACGTCCTACACCTTCTCGAATATAACGAAAATTTCATCGATTCCATTAGATAATTCGAGAAATAAGAAGAGAAAGATATATCCAGGCGAAAATCATAGAAACTGGCTAATTTAGTCAGAGATTTATTCGACGCACACGGGAGAAGGAGACTATTTAAAATTGTATGGACAAAAGATTATTAAACTTTACTATCTGTCGATATATACGCGTGAATGTATGTAATTATATTCAACGTTAGAAGTATAGTATAGGTATCGATGAGAAACCGTAGATCGTATTTGTATTATATATATCTGTGCAATCTATAGGAATTTACTTATAAATTCCTCGTCCCATATATATATAATGTATATAAAAAGTGTTACATAACCGTGTGTAATACATACCTACTTACGTTGGTAAAAGGCATACAGAAACGCTACACACACACAGATAATGAAAGCTATTGCACCCAGTGGCAGTATAAGGTACGAAACAGAATGAAGTATTATCTTTGAAATTCTCAGTCTTCGCTTTTCATTCAATTCTCGGTTATGCTGACTGAGTTGAATGTTTATCTCAGCCTCCTTTGTCAGCCCATTGCAAGGAAGGTTAATGAATGCAGCGAACAAATTACCTTCTGCAACTTATAATGCGGCGTCGAACCGCGTTTCTATTGCCGTTTTAATTACACTCGAAGATCGGATAGATTAGCGATCTGCATGCACAAATTCGAGCTCTTCTTCACTCTGTGCATGCTGATCATTCGGCCACAAATAGACACGAGACGAGACGTAAAAACATGATTTTTCTCCCTTTTCCCCCATCGTCACGCTTCTGTTATATCCAGACTCGGACTTGTGAAAGGATAAGGTTGTCGCTCTATCGATTACAGGACATTGTTCCACAGGAATCCCAGGGCTTATGGCTCTCGAGGTAGATATCTATTTTTCAGGGTTATAAGAATCGCCAAGTATGAAATCATCAGTCGCATAACCCTGCTCGATAATACGGGGTTGTATCCAACCCTTCAATTACCTTTACTGAACAGTACCACCGGTATAATACACACTTAATACTTTTTAGCGCTGCGAGGAACATCCAGCTATTCCTTTAGCTCGATAAAACGATCCGACTATAAAAAATATAAGGGAGCAATAATCCCTCTCTAGCTTGGTCAAAAATCGTCAAAATTCATCCCTTTTCTTCGTGTAATTTTCAGGCGTAGGAATCGGCTGCGGCGGATCGGCCGCACCAAGTCCTTTCGCAAATAGCAGCGGTGTGAATCAGAGCGGTGTGACATCGCGGCAAAGACTTTTGGAGTTGTCACACGGCTTGGGAGCCCTTCGTCACTACAATGATTTAGCAAACCACGTGCTCTCCCTGAACCAGCAAGGAGCCGTGGTTACGAAGCTTTTGGGTAAGTCATAGACTCGCTTACGATTCGTTGATTAACTTAAGAAAACTTTCAGCCTCGTTTTTTGGAGTGTATAATATCACGTCTAAAAATAATCGAATTCTGCCAAGTGACATGAATAAAGTACTGTATACGTGATGGATGAGACATTATACGAATTCTTACAGCTCGAGGTATTTAATGTCTAATTACGCATATGTACAAACAGAGCACGATATCTTCCTATACAGATTGACGTGCGGCTTAAACCTCTCGCGTATAAGGTATATTATATTCGCGTTAATTATATACTCACATATACGCGTGTCGTCTGAATATATTCGATATATATCTTTGATGCCAGATCGCCTGGTGCAGCGTTGATCATCTCTTGACGATTTATCATACAGGATGTATATTCTATACGCTATTATCTTTTGCTGTGTGATAAAGCAGTAGGAAATTTTCTCGCGTATAGGTATAGAAACCAATCCGTGAATTTTTCTGCCTATAACTATATTCGCGGTAATTTATTGCCAAAGATAAATAGGAATCGATTACAGACACCTGGGGCATACCTGATGAGATATGGGGAGAAGACGCGTGCGGGAATAACGTAACACGGTATGGGTATAGATAAGTTATCGGAATATCTCTGCATCCATGGTTAAGGCTCATAATATTGCTAAATTAATGTTCCTTGACGGGCTCGGGTATATATATCTGGTAAATGAGTCGTTCTATCGATAGATTTACAGCCGCTGATCGAACATGACTTTTACTGATAGCTTTGTAATAAAATTGAAAATATATACGTATTGGTATAGGCGGGATGATCGTCGAGGTCTCGCTTGTATATTTCAGACTCGTATTGTAACCGTGTGAAAAATTAAGAAAATAGAAAAGAAACGTGAATAAATATCAATTACGTTCGATGATGAAAATAAAGACTGATTTTTCAGCACCGAAGAAAAGTCGATTAAGAAATTGTGTATAGCGATACGTATGTATATCATGGGCATAGAAACGTCGTAAAACGTATAATGGGGAAAAAATTCGTTCATCATTAGCGCTTTGTTTATAATTAATATATATAAGCACAGGTGCATTTTTTGCGAAAGAAAAAAAAGAAAAGGAGAAAATTAATCAGACGAACTTAGTCAGGTGTGTCAAACATCGTTGTAGCTATTTTCTTTGTAAATGTCTGCGGTGAAACAATTATATATATATACTTATATGATATGTATATAAGTAGATGTGTGTATAACCATATCCGTTTAATTAATACGCTCGCTTGATCGTATATAATACAATTTAATCTTATAAGAAGTATCTGCAGCAGCTGGGGGTTCTGCAATTTTTTTTTATTCAATTTAATTTTAATATCATTTCTTTTTTTATTTCTCATATAATTAATAATTATTATTGTTATTATTGTGGTTAGATAATTATCAAAATCTTATATTATATTATATTAATATATGTGTACAGGGGGATTTTGAGTTCATACATAATATCCTGGTGCGTGTGATATGTTATAAGGTTAAAGGCGTCGGTGAACAAGGGGATTAATACAGAGTATTACAAAGCGTGTGTTTTCTAAAGACAGGTAAGTAAAATAAGTGCAAGGTATATGCCATATTGCCGAGTTCGAAGCCTGTAGAGCAATTCCTTGGTTCTCGCTCCTCGTTAACTTTACGAGCCAGCTCGTAAAAATACCGTACCAGTCTACCCTCGGCTCCTCCTTGCAGTAATGTCTTCATTTCCAAAAAAAAACAAAAAAAAAAAAACAAAAAAAAACGAAAAAAGAAAGGAATACAAAAAAAAAAAGTTACAAAGGTGAATATAATGCTCCGTAATCACTGGCAAATCCGTAATCGATCCATTCTTTGGAATCTAATTAATCCTGTGAGGATTTGCAAAAATCATTGACTAAGCTTTTTTTTTCTTTTTCTTCTCTACTTTTTGTCTTCTTTTTGCTTATGCTTCCTTTTCTCTTCTTCTTCAATTCACAGATTCACTTCATTCGCTTCGAACTGAATTTTTCAGAAAATTCTAAATTGAGGGTGAAATTTATCGGTACAATTATGGTTGCACTTAATTTCGTGAAAAGTAAATAAAGGTCAAGTGCGATCTTCTCTCTGTGATTCCTGCCCCCATTCAGTTCGAGTATATTCTGTTACTCTTTAACCAATTCGCGTTTATATACGCGTGTCTGGATGTCCTGCATGTGTTGATGCGTATATGTGTATATCGCTAGAGGTAATAAATCGTGATGCTGATGCAAACAAGGGACTGAGTTTACAAGACGGAGGCGAGAAAAGGCTGGGATTATACATGTAGCGAATCTTCGCTCTGGCTCCGGGCTGCTTAACTTCTCTCTTCTTCTTCTTCTTCTTCTTCTTCTTAGCGAGCACAAAGATATCATTGAGTGTAGTGTAAAAGGGGTAAAAAAAAAAAAAAAACGGAAAAACGAAAAAACGAAAAAATGGAAAAACGTAAAAAAACAAAAAAAAAACAAAAAGAAGGGTTTATATAGAAGGACTGACATGGTCACAAACGTAAAAGGAATAACTTTTTTTCCTTCCAAGATTCCGCGCGAGCTAGCTGGGACCTTGACTGCAAAAGTGGTCCGCGGAATTAAGATCTTTAAAAGCCATACCTGTACCTTGTATACCTGAAAATATACACACATGTCTCTCCGGCAAGGTGTGTGCAGTGTCTGTGTTGAAAAATACAATTATACAAGGTATAAAAGCGTGCGAATATCATATTAGTGAATAATATAAAATATATCCATATATATAGGTAAAAATAATAAAAATAATTCTCCATTTTTTATTTTTTTATTTTTTTTTATTTCATATTTTTTTATTCACTTATTAAACGCTATTAAACGTCTTGCCAATTTATTCTATAATACTAGAGTTAATAAGTGATACTATTCGGATCTCGATTTACCAACCAGATTATCGTTCGGTTTATCTTTTTTACTGCACAACGCGTTTTACCGCCTTTTCTATGGTTAGTTTATATATCCTTGCTCAGCCAATAGACTCGCACTAAAGATAACCCTACAAGGTTGCCTGGCTGCAAGCACGGACAAAGTACCTACCTACTCCACTAGGTGTAAGTATTCGTATACACATGTATAATATGTACATACTTCGATGCACCTACGTTATAAAATCGCCTGCGAAAATATTCTTCGGTGGAAGAAAAAAACAAAAAAAAAAACAAAAAATTAATGAAACAACTCGTTTCAAATTTCAAATAATCGATTTATAGAAATACGACATGATAGAGATGAACGAACTACAGTTTCTAATTGAAAAAATATCATTAAATCGTCCCGGTGCAGATGCAGACGTATATACGACGCATATGTAATATCGTAATCTATATACTCTTATATACACGCAGGTCTGTGTTTTACCATGGTATTAAAAAGCGAACTGCCTCGTGATATTAAATGCTGTATAGAATAGCTCTTATGTTTAAAAGGCGATAATAGTAATCGGATTAGAAATGTTAATCTCGAATATAAAAGTCTGACGGTAAATTAAATAACGTTCTGTGTAATATTATATTAATTGTTAATAACGTGCGTGTGTATATATACCTACGTAAATACGCGAGAGACGCACGTATACCCTACATACGTAAGTAATATAAGACAACCAATTCGTACGCAATAGGAGCGTTAAAACTCTTCAAAAAGTAATGAGAGGATTTTACGAACACTCGCGAATTTACTCGCGAGCATAAACTGGATGTTATTTACGAGCTCCTGCAGTTAAGGTTTAACTGCGGCACAGGTTAACTCGCTTATATACTTGGTTAAGAAGTAAATTCTGCAGTACGCTTTCACGCTGATCCTGAATTGCAGTCGTATTCAGAATACCGCGCCCCTGCATGCATACACTGTATCCGCACTGCTGTACGTCATATCATGAGATTTTCGTTCCTCAATAATTATTATCATACACTGCATACGATATTGGATATACTTACCTAAGTATAAATACGAATTAATAAGAGTCTTCAGCTATTCAAACACCGAATAATATAATACAACCATAACAATCCTCAAGCCACGTATATAATTTCATTCTTTGCAAAGATGCGATCGCTGTGGGCAGGCAGGCTACCGACGAAGTAACAATTCATAGGAATATAGAAGAACGCGGACTTACTGCCCGGTTCGGAGATAATATACTGTTGCATCGGCGCCCTCGACCCTTTTCTACTTTTTATAAATACCTTTTCTTCAACTCATATTTTCTCTCACATTTCTTTGACTGGCATATTACACGGATATTGGTAAGCGTTTTGAGGCTAATGTGTATGGGTGTAAATTCCAAAGTTGCGTTATATACGCCCGCGCCCCGGTCGCGGGACCGGCGACGCCACACACGGCTATGCGACACATCCGTTGAACGCTTCGACCAATAATAAGCGATTCTAGTTTCCATATGAAAAGCGAACGGCTGAAAGCGCACCAGTTTACACACTTGGCACAGTATAGACACTTAACGGTGTTCAAGCTTCCCCCTTACACATTCAAAGTATAGGTTCCGTGACACTAGACAGTGGAAAACATCACTATAACTATATACTTTACTCGTATATGAAGGCAAGTCCAACGTCGACTGGTGTTTTTTATTTTATTTTTATGTTTATTTATTTTTCAAATATAATTACATACATTTATACATGTACGATATATTATATTACATACATAGTATGATTTTAACCGTCACATATGCAGTTCTTTATATGTACAGATGTATGATTATCGTTTTGATTTCCGGCTATCAAACTTCTATTCGATGTAGAATATCGAAGCCGCGGGTTGAAGTTACGAATTTTTAAACATCCACGGGGTAAAAATTCTGAATACGTTTAAGACGATAGGTATCCAATTTTTAGAAACTTTGAAATCCAGAATATTGTAATTCCGGAAGATCGGAACGCGGAGAGCTCTGAACTCCGAAACTCCAGAACCCCCAAAAGCTTCAAGTCCGAAAATTTCGGTCTACTCCTCGAGATGTGAAGACAAAAAATAATTCATTCTGATCGAGACTCGACTCTATTCACGGAAATCCATTTTATCTACTTTGAATACACGCGTGAATTTCAAATTCTCGAGGTTTGGCTTCCGGAATTCCGGGGTTCTTCGTTTCAAAGTTTCTTAAATGTTAGGAATAGGAAAGGAATATTCTAATTTTTATCCTATTTTATAGATCTTTTTTTATTTGTTATTATTTCTTTTTTAATGCATACATACACACACATAATTATATGCTATACATCTTCGATAACGAGAGCGTAAACTATCCAACACCATGCCAGTATTACAGCTGTATGGTATAGGTACATAGAAGTTCTCTTGAGTTCCACTGTATATATTATGTAGGGTATATTACGATACTTTAGCACCAAGGCAACTATTTACGACTCTCCTTAGTACCGTAGAAACAAGAGGCGCTCCCGGTAACGACTGTTGGCGTCAGTCGAAGAAAAACAAATAAAAAAAATTTGAAAAAAAAAAAAAAAATGGAAAAAAAAGAGAGAGAGAGAAAAAAAAAACTCACCAACTTATTTACGTATTTTTGAATAAATATTTATTGCGACTTGATTTTTAAATAACAGTTCTCAACCAGGTATATACGTATATATATATAATCGATCTGAATAAGAAACGATTTTCAAAATTTATTGTTCAAATTCCTTCTAATCGTATGTATACCTACGTGTATTTTTCGCATACATTTACTCACGTGCGATAATGTACGGCTGTAATCAAGTTTGCAGTAGCATAGAAGCTTAAAACGATGCACGGGTTTGAGCTTGTTTGATCTAAGCCTGGAGCTGTGTATAGCGCATCGTGCCTAAGCAGAGTGGAGTTGAAGTGAAGAACTGTGACACGAGTAATCGATGTGAACGCGCCCTCGGCGAAGAAGAAGCCATATATAATCGGTGTAGGCGTATAATGTAAACATGTCATTTGCCTTCGGTTAAGTAAGATCGTGACTTTATTTAGGCTTTATCGTCGTCAGTCTTCTTGACACCTCGACCGCGTCGTGTCGTAGACTAGATTCCGATCACCGATCACTATTCCGTTTCCATCTCCCTTTACCTCATTTCTTATACATATTCCAATAACTCACGGCGCCCCCCGATCGCCATAAACTATCGCCTAAATTTCCATTTGATATGACACCCTGTTACCCGGGTATAAGTTCGCGCCTGAGAGAGAGAGAGAGAGAGACACGAATCCGGTATATCTTATACCGGAAAGAAGCGTTTACCGGAACGTCATTAGGCTAAACTGGCTGCGTTTGCCGGGGAAAAGACGTAGCTGCATAGGTAGGTAGGTAGGTATGTGAAACGTGGTGAGATCGTACAGGGGATACGGTAGTATCTTATACCGCGTTAAATTCATTCCTAAGTTTTCAACCGGTGAGTAAAGAAAGGGACGAGATAGCGTTACTTCCGGTACAGGAACACGTAAGGGTCTTATAATAAGACCCCGACGAAAGATGTATTAGATACCAAACTACATAATACTTAAATTATTTTTACGATCGCATCGAGGGGGTAGGTTTATAAGGTACTTACACACGCGATCTTTTTTCTCAAATCACTGGGAGTAGCATACATATATATACACTATTCGAATAAATGTTTATCATTGATTCAGATTTTATTCACCTTATGTTAATTATACTCGTATTTTCAGATACATCACGTATATAAAGTATAAAGATTCATATCACATGCCTATGTATACTTTATATATTGTATATACATACGATAATATAATAACAGTAATGATATGCGCAGCGAGGCGCAGCCATAGCCGCGCAATTATCGGTTGTTATAGAAAATTATTATTTAAGAATAACAATAATAAGAACGTTTTGGCCCAGGCGAAAGCCGCGGTGATCGCGTGTTATCCCACGGGTGAACGTGAACCACGGCGTGCGTGAGTAAACGGCTCGGTTCGCGGTCCTCCGCTGCTCCTGCTGCTGCTGCTGCTGCAACAGTCGACTTCTTCTTCTTCTCTATAGACTATATATTTCTGGGATAGGTATTATGCCGAAGATATATGTAAATATATATATATATACGCATACATATCTGTATCTTTGGGTAACCAAAACACATACGTGCGTGTCTCCTCTCGGTGCCGATGGTAGCTTAATGGTTTGGGTTAGGTTAACTTAAGTTGGGTATCCAAATGCCTCGAGGAAATTCCAGATCCCCTTCTCCAACTTCACCCTTACATATGTATCTCTACGCGTCATTATTTGTTTGCTTTCATTCTGTATAGAAAGAAGTATTTTTTTAGTTTTTTTTTTTGGGAATATGTTATTCGTATTCAATCAAAGCATCGACCATGTAAATATTATTTAATTATAGAAAAGAACAAAAATATGGATGAATGAAAAAAATTTTCTCCTTCTTCTTTTTCTCCTTATTTTTAGTTCCTTCAACGGTATAATGATAAGAGATAGTGACAGATGGTCCGTCAGGCAGTTAGTCTAAAAGAATGTAATTCGAGGTTCTAATACTACGCTATTTCGTATAATCGTTTGATATGTAGTCTATATGTTTAAAACTACGAACCAAACTAATTGAATAAGGCGACTGACTGCTGCAGAGCCAACACCGCAATTAAATGTAATCCAATTTTCACAGGCTATTGACTTTATTTCACAACATCGCTATTAACAGGTGCCGTTATACGTTATACGCTGGGGATATGGTTGAGCAATTAATTTAACGCTTATATATTACTCTACATACACGCGTACATCCATATTCCGATACACCAATCTCCGAAGTGACCGTACAAAGTCAGTTGTGATTCCGAATTCGTTCGAGATGATTTCGTATTTTCGGAAACCTCGAAGCTCAGGACAATTCGATAATTTCCATCTCTTTTTCAGGATGGGAGAATTTCAAGTTCTTCGTTTCGAATTTTTTCAAATCTGCTATATGCAGACTTTCGGGGATATAATACCCGACCCCGAAATAGTCCGGGAAAGAATTTCAATATACAGTAATCGATACACCTTAATTGTTGATTATTCTTTACGGATAAAAACTATACTATGAAACTGGAATAATTACGGGGAAAGACTGGTGTTTGAAAAGTAGATAGGATCCGATGGTTTAATTACCTTCGACGTGTAATTGTAGATGTAGCGAAATTTGACCAATTAATACGGAAAGCGCCAATTACTATACGGGTATACAGCGGATACCCACCCACCCGAGGGTTTACGTTCTCTCGCCGCGTCAACCGGCTTCCTAATTAACAATTTATTATAAGGCCTATAGGACGTAGCGAGTCGGTGTATACAGTAGCGATTAAGGCCAGCAGCGTTAAACATTTCGTTCCTATATATAAGCTATAAATAATAATTTATCGATTTTTAAATTGGCACCGATACATGCTCGTATCTTTCAGCAGCTATACCCGCCTTATACCCTTCTCCCATCTCTTATTAACACACATGGGTACATACGAACCTTCTGCCTATGTGCATTGCGGGAAGAAATTACCCCAGTCTATATTATGCGATGCAGGGTGTATAAGTATAGATTCCAGGCGAATATAGGCGCATATAGTCCACCCTAGAAACGCAGCCCCATGGATACCTCGAAATAGAAACTTGACGTAGTCGTTGCGATTTTGTTACAGGAACCCTGAGACCCCCCGGTCTCATAGGCGGGAGTAAACCGAAAGTCGCGACCCCAGCAGTGGTGGCAAAAATCGAACAGTACAAACGGGAAAACCCGACGATATTCGCGTGGGAAATACGGGAGCGGCTGATATCAGAAGGTAAGGAATAAACATATCAGTGATTATGAGCCGCGGAGGAAATTCAGCGGGTAAAATAGTTCAAGGACGATATTAAAGGCCGAAAATGAACGTCGGATTCCAGGAGTATGCAGCAACGCGACAGCGCCGTCTGTCAGCAGCATAAATCGCATCCTGCGAAATCGCGCGGCCGAAAGAGCTGCCGCCGAATTTGCGCGGGCTGCTGGTTACGGATTGTACGCTGCCGGGCCTCACCATTACTTCAACTCGCCACATCATCATCCCCACCATATACCCGGCTGGGGTGGCGCTCACCCTTGGGTCTTACCGCCCCTACCTACGGGGGGATCGGTGCTGCTACCTCCCGCGCCAAGTCCTGGCGGCGGTTCCAGCGGGAGTCCTGATCACGCACTTCACGGCTCGGATCCAATGACTCGAGGATATTTAGGTATTTTATTCTCGATTATTATGTGCATTGCATTTCCTCTGAAGGAAAAGAAGAAGGGGACGAAGGAGAGAAATTGTGAAAGGCTTGGGAGGAAAAGGGATGGGGAACAAAGACGTAAAAGACCCTTCTATTCCGATTTCTTCACATAACTTATCAGCGTCCATCGAGTTAGTCATTATACGTACGGTGTCGAGTTTCGGCGCTGTAGGCTTCCTCTAGAAATCTGATAGAAATTTTTCTTGAATCACTGAGCCAGTTATACCGGCCTCTTCGCGTTATATTAGGCAGTCGTGGATACGTCGAGGTGTGACGCGGCGATACGTACACATTTTCTCAAATATGTATGTCGAGTTGGACCGGTTTCCGGGGAATTAGTATCGGGCATTATTCGACGAGCGTAACCAAAAGAGGCACAGTAGTTCCTGAACATGTTGAACCCTGCGATTAATAAACTAAAAATTTGGAATAAGAATGGATAAACTCGATCTGTTAGATGGCGACAACGATGACGGAAGCTTGGACGGATCAGAACAGCCAAAGTTTAGACGAAACCGGACTACCTTCAGTCCCGAACAACTCGAAGAACTGGAAAAGGAGTTCGAACGATCGCACTACCCTTGTGTCTCGACGCGCGAACGACTTGCGTCCAAAACATCCCTCAGCGAAGCTCGAGTACAGGTAAGAATATTCGGAAAGAATTTTTTCTTCCCGGTTTGTTATAGAGTCGATTATTCTCGTGGCCAGGGTTAGTCTGAAAGGATAGATCTGACTTACGCGACGGTTCAAAATCCGCGGTGAACGATCTATGCACTGAACTCTATATACTAACTGGAAGGCGCATCAGACACAGAAAACATAGCGAGCTCTGAGACGCCTGATAAGCTGCCATTTTAAGTAGGAATTTCGCAGAGCCAATCAGATGCAGGCATTACCAGACAGATGATTTTGAATTTGATTACGCATGGAACGACCGTGCATGAAACAACATAGGAACAACAAACAAAATGCTATGGGATTACGCAAGTATGATTGGTCGCCTCAAATTCCTACTTAAGATGGCAGACTACCACACGCTTCACGTCAATCGCCCGATGCGCCTTCCAGTTATATAGAGTTCAGTGGATCTATGCAGTGTAATTGTTTTGGAGAAGTTCTTATAGAGTGAAAAAAAAAAGAAAAAAAAAATCAGGGAAAGAAAGATCAGTCTTAGGCGGAAAAAAAAAAAAAAAAAAAAACTAGATATTTGGCCTGATTAAATTATTCTAACTACCCTTGTGACTCTTAGGTTTGGTTTTCCAACAGACGAGCAAAATGGCGGCGTCACCAGCGCATGAACCTACTAAAACGTTCACCGCCACCACCTCACCCAGTATCGGGAAGTGGTTTAGATACGAACCGTACAGGGGCATCCTTAACTGGTATAACCTCAGGAACCCCTGCCGGGGGTATGGGTGGGGAGCATAGTGCCTTTCGCGCCGTTCACGGCGCCACTGTGCCAACCACCCAGAGATTCGTTGAATCGATTATAGGTGGCAGCGGGAATGGGAATGGGAATGGGAACGGGAATGGGAATGGGAATGGGAATGGGAATGGTAGCAACAACAGTGGCGCCGGTTCTCAACCTGAAAGAAAGCCGAGTGCATTTCGTATGATAAGTCAGTTAGTAGGTGATAATTCGTCGCCGGTACCAACGGCGACTGGAGCGGCGCATATATTCGGGGTATCTTCTCTAACGGAGGGTTCGAATCCCTCGAGAATATACGGTTCGATTAGAACGCCAACGCCGCAGGGTCGTAGCGTAGAGAACGAGGTTTTAGACTCAGACGAAGAGATCGACGTCCAGGATTCGGACCAGGACGCTCCTTCGCCTATTGCTTGGAGGGAACCCTGGCCGGACCAGCAACCCCTCGAACTGACAAAACACGATCGTTGAAGAGTCTTTAATATAGTTTTATACTCGTGAATGCACTGATAATTATATGTATTCCTCTTCAATCAATCTCACAACTTTTTGTCTATAATTCATTATTATTACTATCATTATCGTTATACTATACAGTTATTTCAATCGTATGATTTTTTTTTTTTTTGTTTTTTTTTTCTTTCTTTCATCATTATCATTATTATTAACATTATTATTATTACTGATTGTATCGTAAGATTATTATTATTATGATTATTATTATTATTATTATTATAGAAATTGTGAATAAAGTATAATAACAAATATCTATATATTGTATATCATTAAATGTACATGTGTTTGCTCCATAGGTGCGCCGCGGGCTGTTTTATAGATATTAAAATTCTATAATTCTATTATTGTATTACGCGATGAGTATGTAAATTACATTATCATCATCGATCATCATTATTATTATAACTACAATTAAATCATTTTTATTGTAATAATGTTGTTTTTATTATTATTATTATTATTATTATTATTATATAGCGTCAAGTATTTTTCTCTTTTTTTTTTTTACATAATTCAGTGTTTGATGAAAATATACACTCTGCTATACATATTATATATAATATAATTATATAATTATTATATATATATATAAGGATCTATACATATACATATATATATATATATACTATATACTAGGTATATAAAATTGTATACTATTATTGTATTTATTTGTTAGGGTGCTGTTGGCGAGACAAAAACAAAGAAAAAAAAAAAAAAAAACGAAAAACGAAATAGAAGAAAAAAAGACATTAACAAAAAAAAAAAAAAGAAAAAAAAAAAAACACTGTATATCAGAACTAGTCCTGGGGGCGATGTTTTTTTACCTATGAGGTAATGAACTTGCGAAAGTTTTAAAGAAAATAAAATAAAAAAAAATAAAAATAACAACAAGATATTATAATTAATCAATGAATCATATCAATCAATCAATTAACAATCAAACGATTTCTAATACATCTATATATTTATATGTATATATTTATGTGCATAAGAAAAATTTTTACTTTTCCAATTTTTTTTTTTTTTTTTTCATCTTTGTTAAATTATTATACACATGTATTAATATATACAGTTTTCTTGATAGTCAAGGTACGTATATATATATATATATTGTATAATTATTGGGAACGTTTTATGAGGATATATTTGAAATTGGAAGACTTGCAGACATGTGTGTGTCGCGGTATGCCAATAGAACAAAACGTTTGATAACGAGTTACGACTAGGTTGCAGCACACCAGGTAAGCGGGTAAGTTACGTAAGCGATTTTTTTTTTTTTTTTTTTTTTTAATTCCCAAATAGGATTTTACAAAACCGTTATCTAAACAATTAAAATGATATACCGCACCGGTTAGGCGATATATTAGATATATAGGTACCTAGACAGAGACGAAACTATGCGGATTCTTTTATGGAAACGTTTTGTCTTATATTTTATTTCATTTTATTTCATTTCATTTCATTTCATTTCAATTCAATTCGTGGCACTTCGTAAATTGAACTAATTGCGGTTTCTACTGTTTTAGTAATTGTAAAAACCGTTTTCATATACATATACAGAAAGTTTTATCGGTTACGTGACCGACAGACGTATTTAAAAATAGATTTTGATCAACAGAATCTTAACCATATAATATACAAGTTTAAAATATGCCTAGAAAACGTATTTAAAATAAAAACCCAACATCTTTGTATAATTAATCGATTATTATTATTTATTAAAAAAATCCAAAAATCAAGATATCACAGTACATCTTCCGTATATAAAAAATTATTTATCATTCATTTCCAGCTGCTAGATATAAGTAATATGTATATATTATTTTTATATATTATCTATCTGAATTATGGTCCTTGATATAATTGCGTACCTATTATTAAAGCAAGCCGTTAGTACTATTAAAGCGATTGACTCGTGCTAACCGATTGTCGAGATCACAAACAAGAAAGGAATAGGAGAGAAAAAAGAAATTGAAGAAGAAGAAGAAGAGATATAAAGTTTTTTTTTTTTCTTTCTTTCTTTCTTTCTTCCTTTTTTCTGTCAAATAAAACCACAGGAGCGAAAAAGTACGGTAGACAGGTACAGCGATACTCGATCGAGAAGTTAAATCCGTCGAACGAGGCAGAACTCATTTGGCGGGACTAATTCGCTCGTTACTTATATATTCTCTCTGTTTTATTATATATATATAGCTTTCGAAGGATGAAAAAGACCCTCGGTTTTTCTCAACCGTATCATGATCTATGCACAAAGATTATCGAACAATCAATAAATATCAGTTCGTATACGTATCGTATATATATACACTTACCCACACACGCACGTATTACCTTCAACCATTCATACGTACCATATAGGTACCTACATACATATACAGAATCGATATTGGGAAATGCTCTCGAAGATCGTTAAACTTAAAAAGTATAAAAAAAAAAGGATTCACGTCACGTATACACATCCACATATATACACGAATATTATACCTACCTGTGATTAAAAAAAAAAAAAAAAGAAAGAGGGGGCGGGAGGGGGAGAGAAAAATATACGTGCTTATAAAACAGGCTTCTCTAAAACAAAACTCACAGAGAGCGTTTCGTTTCGAAGAAGAGCAAATCGGGCATATCGGTAGTAATGACCAAACTTGCCAGAGGCACATTAGGACAGAACCCTGCGGGCTGCTTGCTGCTGCGGTTACTGGTACCTGGTGCAACTGTGTTGAGTTATGCTCGTGTGCAACCTTTCGAAGAGAAGCCCGAATTCCGTTACGTTTTTGCATGTATAATATTATACGCGATATCGAGAGAAATAATGGACACAGAAATAGAGGGATAACGAAAGGAAGAAAGTAAGGAAGAAATAGAGGCGCGAGAACTGAGAACGTAACAATTACTATCTGAGGGCGATCGGCGTGGAAAGATTAACGATCTGACCGCCGCGGCCTTCCACGTCGACCGTTTCACCACCGATTGCTCAGGAGATCCAACGGGGCACATTAAAGTCATCCTACTTCTTTCTCAATGAGATATTGCCCTCGTACTTGTATGTACACTTCGAGCCGAGGATTCCGACCTCTTTAACCTTAGCTACCTTCTTTCAAAGCCAGTCTCGACGATCGGCAATGTGGTTATAAAAATGGTCAATTTGATAAAGAAATAGAATCATTTTTGGAAGGAGAGAAACTGGCGTTATATGGAAGATGGTTCTCTCTGGTCGAAGATAAAATAATGAAGTTGTAAGTTCGAACGGGCAAGAGAACGGGGTGCAGAGTCCTGCAGTCGTTAATATAATCTTGTCGACGCGCGGTGCAAACAGGGAGAAAGAAGGGAAGAGAAGAGGAGGAAGGGTTCGGGACGCGTTCGCCTGAGCAGGTAAACTAAATTGAAACGAAATGAGAAGTAGAAGAAGAAGAGGAGGAAGAGGAAGAGAAACAAGAAGAAGAAGAAGAAGAAGAAGCAGTAGTGAAATAAGGAGAAGCAAACGAGTGGGAAAGAGGGAATAAAAGGAAAACTAGAAAGGTATAAAATTAGTGAAGCGTCTCCAAGTGGATATAACGAAGACGACCTGGTGCAGTCAAATCACCGACAAAGTGCCTCCTCGGATGGCTGTCCGTCCCCCGAACTGAGAGATTTCATTTTACGATCTTGGTTGAGCGAACATTTACTAGAGCTCACTGCACCACGCATATACTACATAATATACATATATACAAGCCTATGCCTAGATGCATCATATGCGTTGAGAATAATGCTGAAAAGATGATAAAAACGTATAGAGTGTGATAATTAGCTGCGGATAATATGTTTTCAGATAGTCTTTAATTTCCCAGCTCCCCTTCCCTCTATTAACAGCTCAGTTCTACCTCTATACACAGAGGCAAGAGCTGCGATGGCAATAATCTACTGATCGTGAATTAGTGCCGTCTTTGACTGCGCCAGGAGAAAGGAGTGCCCGATGATTTCTCACCCAATTAGAGTCGGTCGGGCTATAAACTTCTCTTTCGATAAGATAGGGTCCTCCTCCCTTGTCCCATCTCGTAACGCGTCTATGGTTAACGCCTCAGCCTCCGTCGTTTCGTTTTCTGTTCTCCCCAGGTAGGTAGGTGTGTGTATATACACAAGGAATCGTAGGCGTGTTGCGTGTACACGTATACGAGTCCGGAAGTGGTTTTTAGTCACCTAGACACACACCCAGGGGGTTTATAACACCTGAGCATCGGAATGGGACTAATTAGTCCGTCTCACCTCTTCTCGAATCTCCGGAATAATTTTATTATCAATGAATTGAAACGGCGGGGGGAGGATTCGAGAGTAGCTGGAGCGGAGGGATCCTGGTCAAGCCGGTGCTCCAAGAATTTGGATAATTACGGAGGATCGAGGGAATTAACGAACCTCCAAATTATATTGTTCGTTCGTTACCCGCGCCGAGGCATTTGCGAAGAGGACATGTGTCCAAATAAATAAATATATATATATACGAGTATAATACATGGATAGATATATGTATGTATATATCCCGTATACAGATATCTGAACGCGTTGTCCAAACAAGTTCTCCTGAACTCATCTTCCTTTTGGCGCCCGGAGCTCACCTTACGTCCAATTAGAAACCAATTAATTTGCATTCCACACTTGTATATAATCGAGATTATAATTGAACGTTTAACCATTTCATTTGAATAAGTTAACTATGTATACAATATACCCATCTACCAGGCATATATTTTAGTGATTTATTTCATCTCTCGGATCTTACCTAATACATTTTTTCATTCGAATTCCATAACGAACCAGTTTGTATCTGCTTCGAGGAATTATTTAATATGCAACAGTGCCGGAATGTACAGAAAAGCTCAGTGACTCGATAAACGCGGATTCTTATTCTTTCTTTGGATTAGTTTTCAGTTTTCATTTTTCTATACATACGTGAGAATTATATGCGCGGAAAAGAGAATCGAGGGAATCGTTCCGGCCTACGATCTTGGACGTAATTATAAAGGAAAAGGAAAAAAGAAACTCAATCTGAAAGATGAAGAAGTATAGGAGAATTTGAAGGGAGGAGGATCGGAATCAGGTCAAGCTCGTATAACTCCGGGATATTGCTACCTGCATCAAGAGCAGCGGTCAAGAGTAGTTGCCGGGTGTGAGAACAGATTAATAGCGTAATTAATTTTATTTGGTGTAGCTAACGAAGCTCCCATATACCGTCTTGGGTTGCGTGCAGTAAGTAGTCGATGCGGACGAAGAGATTCGAAAACCGATAAAAGATATCTACTCCACAGATTCACCCTTTTATTGTCTCCCTTTGAAAAATTGAAACAATGCAATCGACGACAGCTACAGGTACGACATGAATGTATTATAATCACTCATTTCTTGTTGAGAAATATGTATGTACATTAATTTGTTGTAATATCAACGTTTGTTCAACCTGACTGGCTATACGATCTACGTTCGTACTTACCTGCCTAGAAGGCCGACATACACATACAAGCGATTATATTTGGTAGAAGAAATCTGTCGGCAAGAGAGAAGAGATCCTCTTAAGATCTTACTCCCACGTTTACACGTCGACTGCACTCGACTGATGTCTTATTCAATTTTTTAACCTTTTTACCTGCCTCGACAAGCCCGACCGTTTGTCTTGACACTACAGCGATAGTCGAGACTCGGAGAGCTGAGTCGAGAGTGCCTACAGAAGACTGTAACAGTCGTGAAACTTCTTCTTCTTCTTCTTCTTCTTCTTCATCGTTCAACGGCGACCATTCCGAATCCTTAGTTTTGGCTTATTTCATTATTGATGAATGGCTGAACCCTCATAGCCTCGCAATCTCCCGCATATCTTCACGTATTCATCATCGCAAGCCTCTTCGCCGTATCGTATGGAGAGAAGAACATCTTCCCACCCCGGGGACACGATTAGCCCAAAAAACCACTCGGCAGATAATCCTTGAATTTTTCTCTCGTTCCTTTTGCAGCCAACAAATCTCGGCGTGGGCCATTCAAAAGAAAGAAAACAAAAAATAGAGTTTCTGCGCGAAATCTCTCAGCTGGAACGACCGAGTTTGGTTCTAAATGATTCACCGTGTCTTCAAAGATGACTATCTTCGAGTCACATACCCTTTCCAGTATGAAAATAAACCTATGCCAAGGTATACACGTAGGTATATTCTAACAGTAGGTATATGTATACGCCGGCGATATAGATAAGTATATATCTACCTACTGTAAGCGGTCCCCCGTGGTGAAACCCCGGTTTAAAGTAAGGGAACTGGACCCGAAGTGGAGAGTAATGACGCAGAAGCTACTTCGTGAGTCGAAATGAGCGTGGAAGCAGGCCTCTTGGCTCTTCGAACAACCCGTACCGGTGTGGTGTCGAGGTGATGTACAGCGACAGTGTCGATAGTGATACAAGCGCTACTAAGACCCATCCCCGAGTCACATCTTCGCGGTAACCACGTCTTATAGTGGTAGAGCTAAAACGCTGGCTTATATACTTTTCTGGAAGCAAGGGAATGCCCACATGGACGGAGACTCAAATTGCCTCTGCATATGCACACGCGTGCATACACGGACGGAGGCCGTCCCCTCCGTCAACGTGTTGGTATATATTCTACTATAAAACGACTCGGGTGTCAGCGGGACCCTTACTGAGGCCGCCGATCGACGAGGACTACTATCTGAGACCTGAGCACTAACTTATTATCGAGAACCGCCATTAGCATGTTTATAGAACTGACTGGGGACATGCATACCTGCAGTGCGTTGCTTTGAAGGGTTCAATAGTCCCGATGGGATCGGATCTGTAAGGGAAGCGACCTAAAGACCGAAAAGGGGACTCGGCCCTCGCCACGATCTCAATGAGCTAGTTTGGGGAATATTTACGATCAATTATATCGTGCCTTGAGCTTTTGTCCAGGGCCGTCTTCGGGCTACCGGCGCCTAACCCCCTGCACAGCCTCCACTCGTCATAACGGAGCAACGACATGTATATGAGCCACCTGCGTACCTCGACCTGTTAAACTGGAAGTTTGAAAGCATCTCGATCATCCTTTCACGCGCGGTTCGAGTGTTTGTTATTCCCTGGGGAATGGATAACCGCGAGTGAGACGCGGGAGGCTTTGTTGCCATTCGGAAATACAAGATCCGAAGACCTGACCGCAATCGGACGATTTTAAACGGCGAAAATCGACACCGCAAAAACTACAATGCTCGCTCGTCGGCGGGTAGACATACGGAGGAAGGAAGGAAGGAAAAAAGGGAGAGAACGGTATATGCAAGGAGCGATACTCGATAGTTGAACATTGTATATAGACGTGTTTATGGGTTGTAGGTATACCCACATGCGTGACCCGTGTAACGCGAGACTAAACGAGTTGTAGAAAAAAAAAGTCGGACGATTTTGTCTCGACGATCTTAGGGCTCAGTGGGCACATAAAGTGGCCAGAAATAATTAATTAATTAGATACTATAAAACGGGGCGTTCGTCTCTCTTCGCAAACCTCGCGTCGAAAGGCTTTAAACCATTTCAAACTGCTACGGCTGCTGCTGCTGCAGATCTCGACGACTGATTATACTCCGATATTACCAATTAGACGTGGGCTCTTGAATTTTGCCACAGGTTTTCGTGAAAGAGAACCAGTTTACTCACTTTTCCGCACAGAGAATCTATTCTATATAGTTTATACTCCCGACTATACGAGAATTGAAATTATTTTTATGTATCGCCACCGCACATGCCACTTCTTTCTTCCTTTCTTTCCTCCTTTCTTTCTCAGTTCGTCGCTTAGCTTGGACCACCCCGGTTGTAAAGATGCTTACATAATCGAGCCACGGTCTTTCCATAAACGTTCCGGCTTTACGCCTAGAGCTGTTATAACGCCACCGTGTCAAGTCGGCCTTTATACGCGTATGGGTTAAAGGCATGATATATCCCGCTGCCAAATGTAACATAGGTAGATATTAAGCGTAGTGGTAAAGCGTCATGCATTATTCCTACCACGGATAATGTAAATGAGAGTGATCGGCTCCTCGTTCTCTACATAGTCGGGCTACATATACGACACGTTTTAAATATATTCGAGGTAATAACACTACGTCAATGTAGGAGATGATGCGATCCGTCGAAACTTGAGTCCTGATTGATCACCCTCCACACCCTTCGCAGCCTTCGGGATTCGCAGATAAATCTATCGAGATGATCGCTTCCGGAATCCCCAAGGGGTTCGCGCGTGCGGGACATCCGGTGTGTTATATATAACGCGCTCTTACATGTCGCTCAGTCACATCTATGGCACAGATAAGAGGCCATTACGCGTTTGAAATTTGAAAAATGAAACCGGGTGATCTGAAAGCGGAATTGAGGAGGTTCTAGCTTCGTCGCGTCTGGGTTTATATTCGAGTAAGTATAATCGGTGTAAATTTTATCGGCGAAATTTAATTACCGCATCATTAAGTTAGTAGCGTAAAGTCGTAGTTTGTTTGGATCGTTATAGCAGGTTGTTCGATACGGAGATGGACAGGTAGAAAGAGAGAGATAGAGAGAGAGAGTGAAAACGTTGAGTTACGCACGAGTAAACGCGGATAGGTATAAGATTTGTTAGACGGTTTAAAGAAAGGAAAAAAACCACGAAGGAGGTGGACGATTAGTTAATTCCGAAGAGCTAGCTCGCACGGTTGTACCGGTTGAAAGTAGTCGATGAGTGTAATCGGTTCACACGTATAAGAGATCCCGATGATTGATTCCCCGTCCATTTCTTTTCTATTTTCTTCTTCTTTTTTTCTTATGTCTACTGATATTTAAAATTTTACGTCATTTTTTGTCTAGTCCGACCTGCAGTACCGCACTCCTCTTCTTCTTCTTCTTCTTCCAGGTAGTCGACAGCTAGCTACTTGTTGTGACAAACGCCTTTGCTAACAAGCTTCCAGAGTAGACTATACAGTCTATTAACTCCTTCATTATAGCTACGCAGGTATAAAGGGGAATAATTCTAATTCTCACTAGGTATCACTATTGGTATCATATTATCATTATCATGATTATTTTATTCGAAGATGGTGAAGGACATGAGAAAATCTTGTGTACAACGAGAAGGACAAGAATAATGAGAGATGATAGCATAGAAGCTGCTTTTGCTTTCGGTTTGCTTCAGCTTTAGCCGTTGGTGTTTGTTGCTTTTGGTTTCGGTATGGCGTTGCATGAACCAACTACCATCGTAGCCTGGAGACTTGAAGAGGCATCAACCTTCGATACCAGTTCGCTCTTAGTTTGAGCGAGAGTTGTGGAGTCACCGAGTACCCATTATCCGGCCGCCAAGTGGGTTTATTAGGAACACAGCGGGGGTGGCCCCGGCTACCATCGACACCAACCTAGACACCGTAGAACGGAAGAATCGGTCAGGCTTGTTAGTTACCATTTCGTTGTCCTTGTTTTTTCTATTATTATTATTATTATTATCATCATTATTGTTATGGGCAATAATTAATGACGAACGGTCAAAACTGCACACTCTGACTGGCTCTATCTTTTCTATTCGTGTTTACTCGCATACACTTCTATCCGGGGCCCGGTGGAAGTTCCGAATTCGTTTGAGACGATTTCCAATTTTCACAAACGTTGAATTATAGAACATTGAAATTCGGAAAGTGTGGACCCTCGAAAACCCAGAAGTCTGATAATTTTGGTCTATTCCGCTATGCAATCGACATGAACGAATCCACGCGTGAATTTCAACTTTCGGAGGTTTGGCCTCTCGGGTCTTTAGCTTTTGGAATTTTCAACCTACGGTGTTCTTCGTTTCAAAGCTTTTTAAATCAGCTATATAGACTGTGGGAGAAGAACCTTTTTTAAATACTGTGAATTTGGTAATATTTAAATTCGGAATCTTCAAGGTTCGGGATTTTTAAAATTCGGAACTTGAGCCCGGCTCCTTTTCTGCGTATCCATCATCGATGAGTTTGGTGTAGGTATGTGTATAGATGAGGTTGACGAAGAACCGACTACCACCTCCTCCTCCTTCTTCTTCTTCTTCTTCTTCTTCTTCTTCTTCTGATCCTTCCTCTCCTTTTTCTCTTCCTTCTTCGTGGCAGTCTCGAAAAGTTATCGCTTTGGACTGGTTCAAGCGTGGATGCTCATTGTTATAGCCGGTAGAAGAAGCAGGCATTGTTCGCTCTCGAATCCCGCAGTCAAACCCCCGCTGAGGAACTTATTTGCCGCGATCCTCCTCCATGATTTTTACTCTAATTTGTTGCGACAGGGATGGAGCACACGCGATCCGCATTCCTTCGTCTTCCCTCGCCATCCCATGCCATGCCATGCCTTGGTTCTCTTCGTTTTCTGCCTCTCTTCATCTCTCCCTCTCCTCTCCTCTATTTACCTCACCCCCTAAAAGTCACGAAGCATCGAATAAGAGAGTCGTTTTTTAAAATAACACGCCCGAGGCACACAATGCTCCTATGATTTCGGTAGCGGTGTTTTTTGTGCGCACAATAAGCCTGCCATGGTTAACTTTGATCGATGGTTAAACTTAGCTGAGTAAGCCTCCATTTAATTAATTCTTTAATTACTTTCTGGATCAATCATTTGATTCGAGATCTCTGATACGGATATGCCATACAGTAGCTGTTGATTAGATGTGGTCCCGAGGATCTTTTAACGGACCTTCAAAAATATCATCATTCTGATATCGAGTATAGGTATCAACGCTATGCACATACAACATATGTATACATATACCTATGCATACTATCTCACAATTAATACACCTACCGCTACACATATTCAAAGATCATCGTGCATATCTCAACTTGAGTTGAATAATTCCAACAGAATACACAAAATATATATGCATTGCCTTGTGTAGTGAAGAAACACTAAAATCCAGGAGCTGACAGGTCGGATTTATGAAGCTATTACAATACCACCCTTTCTAATTTATTTATTTTTCCATATATACCCGTCTTATTAACGATTGTAAATCATCCAGCATCGATTCCGAAGTTGTGAATAATGAGAAGAAGGACATGATGAAAAAAGGGTTAATTCGATAAGTTGTAATTCCCAGGTGCACTCTGTACGAGACATTGGTGTGACAGGTCAAGGATAATACTTGAAATCGTATGTGTATATCCTCTGGCTTATATATACCCCGGAGAACTGCGGGATAGAAGCTCTCGGGTCTCTGTGGTAACGCAATAATTATTATAATAGTTTTTGAGAGGCAGACACGCCACGTTCTGGTATCATTTATGGTCAGAAGGTCGGTTTTGTGACGTCTCCTCCGGTTATACAGCACTTTGACTCCAACAACAGCAGCGGGAACGCTAATTCACAAACGCGATGTATAATATCAAAGTCTGCATGCGTGAAAGAGGTAAGCGTCACTTGCGGGATCAAGATCGGGACGGACATCTCTCACATATCTCTCGAATACGCTATACATATATATTCAATGTTATAATACACATACGCACATGTATAACAAAAAGAGATATGTATCTGAAACCAGAAGCCAGGAGCCAGGAGCCAGAGACCAGAAGCTGCTGAAGGGATCAGCATATTGGCTGACGGTAAGATATACTGAATAAGAATTAATATATGAAAGAATTTTTCAGAACAATCTCCACTCGTATATATGTAGTATGCGCGTAGATATAGGTATACAAGGTATATTATATTCATATTTAAACTCTAATACTATGATGCGGTAGATACATCTCACGCGTATATACCTATACGGATACTTTTGCGAGCTCGCGTGCCACCGATGATGGTCCGACTCCGGTTTTCCACTGCCAATTTATTGCACGCGAGAAATATGCAGCTAGCTACTGGAATTGCTTATGGTAGACTACCTCTCGGCCAGTCATTCAGTGTTTTCATTTCCTTTTTTTTTTATAAATTCTTTATCTTCACATGCCTCGCAACGATTCGCACATATATCTCGAAGAAGAAATTCGAATCCTTGAAGAAAACAAAGATAATAATTTTCCGCAAACGTTTACCACGAATCGCAAATCGGTTCCAATTGCTTCGCGCAATTCCTGTATCATACTTTTAAAAAATAGTCGAACATGCTCACGTCTCATCGCATCCGTGTCAGTATTGTAAGGTAAACTCGTACGCATTCAGATGTACGGAGGTATAATACACTTATTACTCTAACGGAATGCATTCACAGATATATACGACTGCGTGTGAGTCTCATGTACAAAACAAGTAAGCTACGTCCAGTTTGTCACAAAACGAGTGCAGTATACTTATTATACCTACGCTTGTAATTGTATATCTCATTTAATAAGTCTTCATGTCTATTTGTAGGTACATACATATGAGGTGTATTACGGCCAAGTCTACCACTAATCTTCATTCCTCTTTCATGTATTGCATGACGGATGGTACATGCATCAATGCGCGTATATATTGCGATTCTCCGATTATCTCGACGAATTAAGACAGAATATGAATTTTCAGATACGTGGACCGTGAAAAATTGGCGAAAAAAGAGAACCGCTTTTGGTATTAAAATCGATTTTAATTAGAGCTACTTTATCCGAGCAGAATATAGATATTAAAAATTTTATTCAACGCTGTACGTATCTGTAGATATTTGATGTTTGAACAGGTGATACGTGCTCAATTTTTTGACGATTGAAAAAGAGATGTGTACGGTTTGCAGTTCGGTGATCGTGAATTCATAAATTTCACCTTGACATGTCAGACTCGTACACGTCCATTCCGACGATGATTTATGGCCAATATCCGAAGACGCTGCAACGTACGTCAAAAGAATTCGGACATAATATTTGCGGCTTTACAGCAACGGGCCTTTTCTTTAGTCGAGGGTAAAAATTCGAAGGACCCTGCAGGCTGATTGAAAATCGAATTAAACCTATGCGGCAGACGAACTGAATCGCCGATGCGAAAATTGGCGATCGTTTTATTGAATGTATAATAAAAACTGACCGCTGCAGGCTGCGTGAGTGTAAATCGAACAAATTTACGCATAGTAGAATCTCGCTCGCCGAGGGCATGAACGAAAGTAATAAGCGAAACGAGAATAAGTATGATGCAGGAGGTGGAAAAAGCGTGTTTTAAAATATAAACCACACATCCTCCATATGCGTATGATACTTAAATGTCTTATAATCGTGTATAGTAAAAAAAGCGGAGCACCTTAAAACACCGTGCAGCTATATAACCGTGGAGTGCAAGAGGTATGGTGGTGAAGACCACGAGCACCGGCACAGGTGGAGTTTTGCCCTGATTTTTCTTGGCCAGCTGTACCTTTCCTGCACCTGTAGGTACCTTCCGCAGCCCAGGCTGCACAAGGCGCATGCCACGGGCTAAATGATAACTCTTTAATGCGTTACGGTTACATAATTAACCCACCGGTCATCCTTCATCCTTCTTCTCCCGGTGGTTGGCGCATGCACCGCGATATCAAGATTAGTATCTATAGGAATATGAAAAAGATATATCGCTTCATGCTATGGCAGCGATCTAACGCCAGTCATGTTAATAAACTTTTTACTCATTACTCGATTTGCATAATATACTTAAGTATATGAAGAGAAAGGAGAGAAGGGGAAAAAAAAAACAAGAAGAAAGGGTTCAAGCGTACAAAGTGATGAACTGTTCATGGGAATCATTGTCGAAGGAAATCAGTTTGTATACCTGTATAACGAATGGTATTGATACAGAATTCGTCTGAGCGTATAAACCAAACGAAACTGTTGCCACTTAGTAAATCCAATTAGTATAATTGGCGTTGAAACGTTTTTATTATCTAATGTTTTATTTCATTTTCTTATTTTTTTTTTTTTTTTTTTTCGTATAAATTGAATAGAATAGAATCGTGGTAGTCGTCCACGGCGACACGAAACCGATAGAATTGGATGAAGCATGAGTTTAATGAGATGTTAACTGCAGCGGTGAGAATTCCTGTGGTTTATATAGGGTTGGTTGAGAATGGCGTTAAGGCTGTTTCAGGGGTTTATAATTTCTGGGAAACGGCCCGAGTCACTCAGTCAGTCGCGCCTTTGAATAATCCGAAAATTAAGCTCGCCTGAATTGTAAGTGCCGTAAAGATGGACCGATTATAGTCTCGAAGAGTGCAGCAGCGCAGTAGTAGGCAGTGGTGGAGGACTCGGCGATCCCTTAATTGGATTTACTGTATGGAAGCTGTTGGTCAGATAACGAGAATAAGACAGAACCGTATTTTTTACTTTATAATATGGCTAGTTGCCGTAAAGTGGATCGACGTCATCGCTATATTTTTACAGTAGGCACGTATATGTTTGTGTAGCCTCGGTATAATAGGAGCATACTAATTTCAATACAGTCTCCAAGGTGAGCAGCGAGATGTACTTTTTCACGTGTCTTAATCCATCAAATTAGATCTTTTGAAGGAGTTGAAAAACGAGATTCAATTTTCGGCTCATAATTCGGGACTGTGATCTTCGTGGTCAAAGGATCTAAATAGGGATTAAAAAAACGCTCCTTTATACGCGTCGTTCAATTTTGTGGTATTAATAATCGTACAGAGTGGATAGATACGCTTTTTGAAACGGACTCCTGTCAAATAACAGAGCGCAAGACCACAAACGAGATAATAAGCATTTGCTATGCCTAACTGGGCATATTCCTGTATTTTTCTCTCATCTGTGAGTTCGTGTGTAAAAAATTAATGAACAAAATCGGTTTGGAAGTTTTTTTCCAGTCTTGTACGAAATGTATGTACTTTTGTATTATGAGATGATGAATAAATTAATTGAAAGTAAAACTTGTTGATTTCATATACGATTACTGGAGAGCACCTGTTTACTTGCTTTCTAATTACCTCAGAATCGGCTCGATTAATTGATCGTTTAATAATACACGTATCTGCACCGAGTCCGCGTTTCGCTTCATCGCAGTCAAACAGCGTGCGGAAATCAGGACCTCGGTTGAATAACATATAATATATTCATAATGTAAATATATAATTCGTACATACATGTACATAAATATATACATATATATACAATATGTGGTTATTTTTCCTCTCTTGATAAATTTTTCACGATTAACTCCTCGTCCCCGTGAAAGTTGTTCCGTGTAATGTAAACATCAGCTTTAACGAAGATGACCCAATTCGTGTATAATCACGACAGACATATAATTATTCCATTAAAATATACCGATCTCCAATTTATTGATATTCACTTTCAATACTGTACAGTAAATTGAAACAAATAGGAATCCATTTCTGAACTTTTCCTTTCAATCATCTTCGATCAATATGAACCGGGAATAATCAGAAGAATTAATTGAGACGCAATGTTTTTCCAATTTACTGTAATTCGGAATTTGAAATAAATTGACTTTAGAAATCTTTCATGTTCATTACAATTCACAATAAAAACTTGCATCTAATTAACTGCACCTATAGTGAAATATAATTACTAGGGTGATTCGCAAAATCCTCTATTTTCTTTTTCGAGATCACATATTCAACAGTTGCAGTAAGGTAGAATAAGATGCCTGTTGGAATGTACGAGCCCTTGATATCAACATTTAGCGTTTTATCATCCGAATATTCCATTTCCCATGCATTCGGCATGACGAAAATTTTGTTTGTCACTTCTGAATTTTATAACTCGCCAACAGGTAAACATATACAGGAATACCCAAGGCATATTTTTCTGGGGAATCGAACGCTCTACAATAAAGACCCACAGTCTGCATATGATAAATCTACCCGTTCAGAAGTTATTCAACATCGAAATTGGATTCATATAAAATTATACGCTTGAAACATTATACTTGACATTCTGTGGAACATACCTTCGTATGTTCAGTATATGTATGCATTATCGCTGCAACGATTAGTTTAAAGTATAATAATAAATTTACTACAACCTGATTATAGTTGTAGTTGATCTCCGAACTTGAGAAATGCGAAATATATAGTTTTCAGTGATGTGAGTACAGATTATACGTATTACGATACTATCTACAATTGTTAGAATGAAACAGCCATGTATTAAAATTGTTTATTCAATAATCATGTATTATTATAGTAAATTGGCGTATTCTTCATTAAATAACCTTTAAGATCGTGAATAATCATTTGTTCAATCATTTTTCCCTGTCTTTTCCCTGCCTATAAGTCGAAAATTGTGGAAATTGCATGCTTTCATGAGTTTAAACTCATAATATCGGCGCACGGGGTGACAAATGCTATCGCCATCTCGCGGTCAAAGGGGTGAACTATTTTTGCAGCAAACTCAATGCGCCTTACTGTATGCAACTTGCATGCCATTCGTGTGATTGATAATTTCAAATTGCCTGCAATCAGGCGCGTGTGTTTTTGTCGTCGATTAGCGAAATACGCTAATATGCATTAATGAACATACAGAGGCGTACATGAAGACGCGTATGCATATACATATGGATCCTTTCTCCCGCCAAAATTTTCAGCACACCTCCTCGGGCCAGATGTTCTCCTGATATACCTGATCTCCAGGTTATGTGTATTGATTCATTCATGCATACCTCTCTCTATACCTCTCCATACCTATGATTAATTATTACTAGCATTTTTCGGAGTAAGAAGGATTTTAACTCGCAAAATTTCTGAGCCTGGTATCAGGAGAACAACTGACCCGAGGAGGTGTGCCGAAATAGGCTATGTGTATTGATTCATTCATGCATACCTCTCTCTATACCTCTCCATACCTCTCTATACCTATAATTAACTTATACTAGCGATTTTAGGAGTTAGGAGGATTTTAACTCGCAAAATTTCTGCTCCTGGTATCAGGAGAACATCTGACCCGAGGAGGTGTGCTGAAATTTTTGGCGGGAAAGAGGATCTGTATATGCATATGTCTCTTCATGCACACGCTTGTATGTTAAGTTATGTTAGCGTTTTCCACTAATCCACGAGAAAGCACATGCGCCTGATTGCTGGCAATTTGAAATAATGAAGCGCACGAAAGGCATGCAAGTTGCATACGGCAAGGCGCATCGAGGCTTGCATCGAAAATAGTTCGCCTCTTTGACCGCGAGATGGCGATAGCATTTGTCACCCCGTGCGCCAATTTTATGAATTCAAGCTGATGAAAATATGCAATTTTCACAATTTTAGAGTTATGGACAAGGAAGGAACAGGGGAAAATAATTCAACAATTGATTATTTACGTTCTGAAGGGATATTTAATGAAGAATGCGCCAATATACTATAATAATACATGATTATTGAATAAACAATTTTAATACATTGCTATTTCATTCAAACAATTGTAGATAGTATCGTAATACGTATTAATATGTTACTCACATTATTGAAACACATGGGAAATGGAAAATTCGGATGAGGAACTTCTAAATATTGATATAAAGGGCTTATATTTTAACAGGCATCTTATTTCACCTTACTACAACTATTGAATGTGTAATTTTAAAGAAGCAAACATAGTCGATTTTTTGAATCACCCTAATAATTATAATATACTCTCTAAATTATTTGCGTAAATGATAATTCAAATTATAATTAACGGTAATTGCTAACAAGTTTTCAATTCTTTACCCTGCATGACCTGCTGTCGGAAAATAACCAACACGTTATTCGCTATTGGTACAAACGACGTCGATATCTCATGCAGCTGGCGATATACAACGAGTTCGTACCAACAGCTGACGTCGTAGATTCATAATATTCATTAGGCGATTGATTTTAATTACATAAATTGAACAAACTTTGCGTTTTAATATAAGACATAGGCTAAAACAAAGTTTTTCCAGAGTTTATCCAATTAAGTTGTTATTTTTGATTCAGTTTCTCTGTTCAAAAAGTATCTCGTATATGAACTATGACAATCAATTCAATTATAAGCAATTGAATGAACCTAATGATACAAGGTTCTGATATTTATTCTAAAACATTGCCAATTTGAATACGAATGAATGTCTAATAATGAAAATAAATAAGGTGGATCAGCATCGGTAGTAAATTTATTCTGTAGATTCTAAAATCGCTAGTGTATAAAAATAAAATGGGAGAATAATTCAAATATTGGTAAAGCTAAAGTTCCTTGCGGAACAGCCCTGCACTGTCCCTACTTCTACCGTCGAAGTGGCACTAGACGATATCGATGCCTCTTGGCTCTTGGCTCTGGGGTCTTCCCCGAGTCCCTCACTCCAGCCCAGACCTCTCACGCATATATCCACTTCCGCCACCACTTCTGGTGGGCTAGTATAGTATCCTGCAGCTCTGGCAAAGTAGGTATCTAGATAGAAACTTCCGATATTCATTTTATCTGGATAATAATAATGAGGAAAAATAATAATCATAATAATAAACAGGTTCTTTTATTAGAGGAGAAGAATCTTTGACCCGAAAGATTATATTTTTTCCTTCCTTTCACCCATGTATATACCTTATGTATAATGTACGGGGTTTTATATACCCGGAATTTAACACTCGCGGAGAGTTCTTCGTTTCCAGTCCTTCATAAAAATGTATGTATATTACAATCTTGTATATTCTATATATACATTTGATATAGTCATAATACAGAGCTGTTCAAAGATGGAATCTAATCAAGCTAGCGCACCGAGCCACAAGATTAAATATTTTGCCCGAGGGTATTTCTGCGGGAAGGGAGTTTGCAGACACGTATACTTTGGTATGATGCTACATGCAGCCTTCGCTTCGTATTTTTATGCATGTAAAAGCGGGAGACTAAACGAAACCGGATATCTATATGTGTGACCAACTAAATTCTACTCGCTGCAGGATATTTACTCTAATTCCTTTTCCTTAGATTTTTACTATACAGACTTATAAGAGAAATTTCGAAAAGCATAAAAAGGCCACGTTTCCATCATCTGGTCATTCGAATCCATACGCAGAATGAGATCTGAATTCCTCGCATGGCTCGTGGCCGTTAGGCCTTATTTCAATAATTTAGTTTACAATCTGATAACTCTGGTCTTCCTGCGGAGAAACTGAAATAATAACGAGAATGTTATAACGTTTCAACCCTGACACGGGTTCAAATCAAGAATTAAATTAGCTGACCACGTACCTTTTTCCTTTCGTTTCCCTTATTTCGTATAAATTTCAACCACGATTATCATTCTTTTACATCAAGTGAACTCGATCCAATCAGTCAGAGTGACGAAAAACGAATGTCAACACTTATCGAATTAAGAGAGACAAAATCAAACTCAGTTTAACGCAGAATTAATCATTTTTCGTGGAAAGAGAATTGACTTTGTGAATAAAGAAAAGAAAAAGAAAAGCTTATAGAAATCATCTGTTGCCGAGTGATGTCCCGTTTCGAGAACGATCATCTAAGCTTGAGGCATTGAACGTCGGAAATGTGCGTCTCCCGCTGTAGCTTTTCCGATGAGAAGAAATGATTGAGTAGCTATAAAGGCGACCCAAGGTAGGGCGAGCCAGGGCAGGGAGTAGGGTGTCGAAAGACGGATCGAGATTTATCCGAACTGATTGGAGAAAAGGAATAAAAGTAAAGAGAGAGTATAAAAAGGTAAAATAAAAAATAAAATAAAAAACGAAAATTGAACGAAACGATAGCACATAGATACATAGGAATAGGGCAATAAAATAATCGTTATGTCTCATACCATCTAGAAGATATGTTATTTATTGATATTTAATGGTTTATGTGTGTATATAATAATAGATGCAAACTTTCTATCAAAAAGTTTTCTGTCGCGATAAGTATACGTGTATATAGTTTAATTATTAATTATAACGACTAGGCTTGTCATATAACATATTCAGATATTTTTTTTTTTTCTAAGCAAACAATGAATTGGCTAAGAAAATTCATGCGGTTGTAAATAAGGCAGGTAGGTAGGCAGGTATATATGGAAGCTTTGGTATGCACCAGGATCAGCAAGAAATGATCGGTAATATTTCATTGAAGAATTATTGAGTCCCAATTGTTCTCGAAGGCGGCATAACTGATCCCATCTAATCCACGGCTTCATTTACCCCTGTGAAAAAGGAGAAATTAAAAAAAAATAGAAACATTATGCAGATTAATTAAATAATTAATTTATTATTATCATTATTATTATCATATATTCACAGTTTAGATTGGGTTCCGGAATTAGGGTTGTACAATATGTGCTTTGGAAGACTTTGAACGTTGCGAATAACGATTAACACACGTAACAATGGTCGAACTTTAATTACATTCTACTAATTGAAGTTTGAATCATCTCCCCGGCCCCGGAAACCCTCCCTTCCCCCGCCACCTCTGCCTCCACAAAATTCGTCTATCTCCAAATTTCCATAGCCTAGACATCTAGGTACTACTTCCTGCCTTTGATGGATCAAAACGTGTCTAATCTCACGAGTGGGGTTGAAGAGAGGGTAGTGTATTTAGTCAAGAGTTAAATCCCATAATTGCAAGTAAGGTGGATTAAGAGTTTACGAAGCTCTTGCGGAATCACAATAATGTCGCTTTCTGCGAACTTTTTGTTTAATATAACAAAAATTTGCAAACGAAAATTCTATGATAGAATAAAAAGAAAAAAAAAAAGGGAACTAGAATGAATACCAACGAACGCCTTTTCGTACGTGAACTCCTAATAATTTCCCTCTAGGAAGTCAATAAATTACAAGCGAAGGCTATTCTTTAGCGCACGATGCCCCATACAACCCTGACCTGTTTCGGATTATTTGTATTTATACTTCTTCCTGCACGGGATGAACAATCCCTCTTGTAATAATCATCGAGGGTTTCTAATACTTAGTCGATTATCAATTTTCCACTCATATTCACGGTGTAATTTATCAATCATGACGATCTCAGCTCGGCGATTGAACAGTTTTACCATTTTTCTGGCGAATAATAAAGCATGGAGATTCGAGGATTTTTATGAAAATTTCAGACACGTGAAATAGGGAAGAGAATATATATGGGATTCTAAAAAATGATATCGGGAGTAGAGGGATAGGCGGGCTGCGGCAGGTAGGTATAAGGTATAATAACAAAATCATCACGGAATCAAATTGCTTGGCACGATATCATGGTTTGTATAGGTAGAAGCATGAAATCCTGCCGGGGTAAAGATGAACGCCGACGCCACACGCCACTCTACTCTACTCTGCGCTACCCTTATACGAACGTATGTATGTAGGTAGGTACTATACGAATAAGAGGAGGAGGAGGAGGAGGAGGAGGAGGATGAGTAGAGGTAGTAGAGGTCACTGAAACGAAATCGATACGTTTATATTTGTTCTATCCCCCCAGCATCATCGAACAATCCTGAGAGCAATTGTAAGCGATGGACAGAGCGAACCCTCTTCAACCCTTGAACCGCGACTGTTAACTGTTTCGTACATAAAACGACTATATCTATACCTATAGCTACGGTGTATTCAGTGACGAAATTAAACACGAGATGAGAGGATACGCGTCATTCACTATAATTAGAATTTCGACGGAAAATTTTCTATCCAACCTTTCATTTATACTTTTTCTTCTTTTTTCCTTTCCTCTTGAAATCATCGTTAAAATTTTTTTATAGTATATCAATGATCGAAGAAATACACGAATGAACTTTACCATTCCTAAGTACTTATAAATATTATGTATAGTCGCATGTTATATGGAATTGAGTTCATGAATAGACACGTTGATGTACTCCTCGATATCTATACCCACTGTGAAAAGCACTCGTCAGTTGCCCACAGTCGATGGTTTTGATGGATACAAGTTTGAATCAAACCTAGCGCACACCATATTCTGTATACCGTAATTAATTGGTAATATTCCAAATTGAGATTATCGGGAAAACATTTGAACGTCACGGAGCTACTCGTGTGTGCATAAAAGTTTTAATCGTACTAATGTATGCCTGTATACTGCAAGGTTAAACATTTGCGAATAGCAATTTCTCGGATATGTACCTACATACATCGGGTCAAGCGATTTTCAAATCTTACATTTTTCGCGAAACAAAAAAGTTGGACACACGCATAAGTTCTTCACTTTCTCCGTCGAATAACTTTTCGCAAAGTCGAGCAAATTCAACAAAAAGTAGAAGAGAAAAAAAGAGAAGAAAAATTTCTACAGAAATAGCTTGAATAATTCATAGATCCGGTATTGAATTCGGTAGAGATTGGCCGAGAGCTTTAGCCAAGAGTTGGTAAGAACGTGTTTTTAAAGAAGTATTAATATCTCGGAAAACGTTTAGAAGATTTAGATGAAATTTCCCGGTATCCTACTTACAAATGCAACGTACCTTTTCAACAAATGTAATAAACGATTTTCAAATCTTACGTGTGACTCGAGGGGCAGCAGTTCGAAACCTCATTGCTACCCGGCTCGTTTTAGTTTTTCCGTAATTATTGAAGTTAGGAGAAATAAATTGAAATAAAAAAACTATTGCAGTTCGAATGAAAAATTCATAAACCAATTTCAACCCTTACCTGCAGCGACTATTCAAGTAACTTTCTGCACCGTCCATTACCGATTACTCTGTAACCGTTCGGACAGTGATGATCTCGCAAATTGTTATTCCCACGTCGTTTCGGTACCCATACAGGTTTCGCGGCGACGGTGTAAATCATAGCGAATAAAATAATAAAGAGGTAGAGAGTCCCCGCACGTAATATTTTCATTTTTCAAAGTAAATGTATTAATCTATGGCCGGGAAAGAGCGAGGTGTAAAAACGATCCTTGCAACCAACTTGCGTAAAGTTTACAGACGGTATGTATCACCCGCGACTCGTATCCCATATATATACCTACAAGTTAGACGCTTACCATCGGAATTAGTCATTAGCTTAAATGTGGTTTTCCATCCGTCCTTTGCTAGCGAGTTTATCTACCCAAGTGACGGTTCTGCGGTTTATCCCATATCCGCAGTAACCTAGACCTGGTTATCCGCTCGCTCATAATTTCCGCGAAAGTCGCGTTTATATCCAAACAAACGATACGTGTACATAAATCGCGTCATACTGCTTGTCTACATGTACGCAAAATTCGCGAGATTAGATATCCTCTTAACCCGCGTGGTCTCGGCAGTGTAACGACGTTCCTAACGTACAGTCACGTACGAATTTCGTATTCATTGAAACTTGTTAATTCCACGGATCAACCGAACGCGTCAATCACCCAGAAATATACAATTTCTAAAAATTGTGCTGCACAGTCAATTAGGAGTACATCGTAAAGACTTTAATTACTCGTTAGAGTTCCTAGCACGCGATTATCTCTCGATCTTCGAAAATACGGACGATCATTGACTAGAATCTACTGACCTCATAGATTTTTCGACATCTTCCTCCAACGGCTCGGGTTCCTGCCGCACAACGCAGTGGGAATACAATCAAAGCTCCTCCTTTAACTTCGTTCGGTTTTTTAGTCGATTCGAATAGCACAAATTCTTGTTCTACAACTTCGTTGGATGGTCGAGGCCTCGCCGTTGCCAAACCGACGGATATTATTAACGCTAAAATAATCGTCGCTACGAACGTGATCGGCGAGTTGACTCTCATTGCGCGTTTTAATAAAGCGTTTATCGGGCCACACCGGGTCGTACTGATAAATTAAAATCACAGAGACCGAGGCCCCCCTTCCAATGTCCACTAATACGCGTCGTGATCCGCGTCTCTATATCGTTAACGATAAATTAACGATTAATGATTATATCGGAGATATGCGTTGAACGAGAAGAAAAATAAAGAAGAAAAAAGAAAAAATGAAGAATAACGAACCGCGACACTCTTTCTCAATTTTTATTATTATTATATCAATATCGAACTAATCAGTATCTCTATTATTGACTCCTGTATTTTTATCGGATGTGTAAAGTGTCAATATATGACCTGTAGAGTTTATTTAAAACTTGAAGCTCGTTGTAAACTAAATATATCACGTACATTTACAGCATTGGCAAATAAGTATAGGTAGTACCCTCGTTTAACTGCAGCAGAGGTTAAAGGGAGAAGTGAATGTTGTTCTTTCGAAATTCAAACTCCAACTGAACTTAATTGGTACTTGTATAATTATTAAAGTTCCTACTGCCGCCAGGGAGTCAGTCATGGATCGAGTCACGGCAGACTGCGAAGCTTTATGCGATCGCACAGATACGGTACATGAATATATACATAGGTGTACATGTGTGCGCCCGTATGTAGCATATTATGAAGAAAAAAAAATTCCCCCGCTTCTGATAGACATTAATATTGGACCCTATATAACTCGGATTATATCTAATCAGAGTTCAACGGCGTTCGTCTCTGCGCCAACCTCGTCCAAGTGATAGTACGCGTTTTATTTATTCACGTAGTTACGGCTACGGCATAGAACCTATCGGACATTTAACGTCACAGTGTTTGACAGTCTGGTTAGACTGGAACGACGTGTTTTAAATCGTCTTGCGCGGCCTCGCGCAGGAAGAAGCTGCAAATTATTTATACGCAAAGTTTGAAGAATTTTCGACCTTCTCATGGCTTGTACTAAGAATATAGATATACGAGTATAACAAGCTTGGACTTCGAGTACTATTTACAAAGGTCAAAGGTCGTTTCATATCTCCGAGGAGTAGGAGGCGGAGGATAAGGAAAAGAAGAAGAGATCGACGTCAGAAAATGTACTCTGTGTGAATAGCGAATTTTTCAATTCTTCAATTCACTCCGGAGACTTGCTAATCGAATAGACGTTGGATACTCACACGAACAACCTGCACCGACCATGTCTATCGAGTCTCCTTCCGTCTGGGCAGGGTTTGAATGAATCTTTCGTATAAACCGCAAATATGTACGAGGTCGTTACATTTTTCGCCATATCCGTTGCTCTCTTGACCTGATCTGTAGACTCTTCGTTTGGATGATGGATCATTTTTTCCAATACACTTCTGAACGACCATCCCGTACTCGTCGTTGTTAATAATAACAGTAATAACAACAAGGATATCACTAGCCTCTGACACTTCATCTGGACGATCGTTCAAGGTTTGACAATAAACTGAACCGACATTTGAACAGTAATGATTATTATACAGCTTCCATAATTATTATAGCTTATTCAAGTAGTACTTTTATCGCAATTTATTGCCAGTATATGTACGCTATGCGTATAGGTATACGTGTTTTCATATCTCTTATCTCTGTACGACGTAATTTTTTACACGATATACATACACATGTATATACCTTGCGTTCATTACGATGGTTGACTAACGGACAACAATGAGCTGCACCTTGTTTCAATTGACTATTTTCTGCAATAGTTGATACAGGTTCTTGTCTTTTTCTTTCTCTGTTTTTTTTTTTTTTCTCTTCCATTCTTATCCTTTTTCTTCAACTTCTATTTCTCTAATTCCAGATTAATTTATATCTCAATGCCGCAATCCACTCGTACGACCGTTTCCTCCGGATATATGATAACGTTCTGCGAGGTTACAGCGCATATAATTAATTACATTATTTCTATGTTACATAGATTAGCTAAACGCCTCCTGGTTTTGCCTGTCCGGATATTCATCTCATTGACAAATTATCAACGTCAACAAGTATATTGAATTAAAATTGACGTAATAGACGTAAATTTATTGTTATTATTACATATTTACGTATAAAAATACACATACAAATTTATGTTACATATAAATAATGCGATATACGACTACACGACTTAGGTCAGATTAGAAAACTCATACGATGAACAATAAGTAAGAAACTTATATTAATTCATTTATTCTTTAACGATGAACAGAATATATTACACATCCGCAAAATTTTCTGATGGTGAGCCATAGTGCGACGATGAAGTGGTTGAAAGTTTGAATGCGAAAACTGTGTGTGTGGATTTCTGTTGAATGTGGAGTATTATACGTAGAACAGAGAAGAGGGCTTGATATCTGGGAGATCCTACGAAACATAGGGGGATAAAAACGTAATTAATTTCATTCCGCATCGAATCAATCGAAGCGAATAATAAAAAATAATAATAACGGTATATACTATACAGGATATAATAGCCTTCGTTAAAATTTTATTCTCCATTCATACTGAGTGTCGAAACTATCGCGTGTGTAAATTTATATTCTAGGATTTGATTGAATGAAAGAAACGAAATGTACCTTTGATGAAATGAAAGTGGAGAATACCTGGATACGCGAATACCTCAGAGAGTATATGTACATGAAAAACCGAAAATAGAACGGAGAAAAAATCGTATATATATGTATAAAAATATTGACGTTTTAGGTAAACACGGTTCGCTACTCACAATTAGTAATTCGAGCCAGCCTTCGGCTTTCAATACTAACAAGTGGACTAGCCTCGATAAAAAAAAAGGGGGAAAAAAAAGATAGGATCGCACGAACCTTATTATCTCTCGAACCAACCGAGACAAGAGGTAGGTAGGTATAGGTAGGTATAGATCTAGCAAACCTCCAAAGAAGTTACTTACGAATTGACCGAATCGTTTGACCCTTCGCCTACACTGCCTCCCGAGATCCCAAATATATTTACAAGAAGAGAAAGGAACGAGAAAGAGAAAGGAAAAGGAAGAAAAAATGTAAATGTATGTGTGCAGGTACCTACTCTTCAATTTGTAAAACGCCATAGGAATAAGGTTGCAAATATATGTACATTACGTGGATTTGGAAATAAAGACGATTATTTTTTTATAGAGATATCAGTTTTTCTCATTTCAACGAACCCAATCCTAGTATCCGGGAAATGGGTGGAAAAAAGGATGCAAAATCTGTCCGACAAATTCCGAAGTTATTAAACACTGAAGGAATACATGCTTAAATTCAAAGAATCAGCCTCTCAGATCTTTAGCTTTCGGAATTTTGAATCTCGGATATTTTTCGTTTCAAAGTTTTGATATTAAAATTCTGAATTCCATGCAGCCATCGCCATATAAATTGCGGATTAGCAATAAACACTCTATTGAAAAAAATAACCGTCCACATTTGTCAAAGGCATATCAAGTCGATTCAAAAAAGGGTAATGAACTCTCCACGTAAAAACACGGTGATAAAAATAAAAAAATAAAATAAAACAGAAAAAAGAGGTGTAAAAAAAAAAGTCGCACACTCACGTAAACCCTATAAAAGGTCGGTGGGGATTTATCGTGGGTATTATCGGTTAAAGGCGACGAAGTAGGCGTGGAATAAACTTACGTTCAACCCATGTTGAGACGACATCTATTCCCAACCATAATGTGCGAGGTTGGACATCTATTAGGTACTCGAATCAAATGGCGAAAGTTTGGGTCTACAGTGTCCACGGGGTTCGTCGTTGTTTCTGTTGTTTTTCTGTCAGTATAGGAGGTCGGAAAATGAAAGACCTTCTTAATGTCGTCTCCAATTTTGTTCATCGTCCTCCCTATGCCGGAGAAAAAGTTTTCAACTAATTCGAGATCTGCGGGTTTCCCATCCGCCACGGATACCAAATGGAGTAAAACCGTCAACGCAAGAAGATGGAACGAAACGAGACAAAATATTCCGCACCACTGCATGATAATCTTCACTTTTTGCAATTATACTCAGCTGTTAACTTGGCGTGAATGAGCAAATAATTCCACTCACTTAGTTATTTAAACTATCCATCAATCGCAATCGCATATATATCCGAAATGTCAAAGTTTATCGTTTATCGATTAATAACACCCTGGAGAGTCAGATCCTGCCAATAATCTAATGAGAACAGTAGGTCACTGCATTTGATTTCCTCGAATTATATTAACTTTATCAAAAGTTTATTCACACGTCGCGAGGATAAGGAACGAACGATACGTATATACATAAGAATTGACTAAAATTCTGAGATTTAAAAATTTGGGTCAATGTGTGGAATATTTTTGACACAGTATCTATTCCCTTATCATTTTATCTCTCGCGTTATCGCTGGCTTGAATAATATTTACCGTTTATAGAAATCTTGACGTTTAGATCTGCGAAAATTCGAGACTTTATTTCCAGATTCAAGGAATCAATAATTCTTCAAGAACAAAATTCAGGGTCCAAAAATCATAAAGACGTGAATTCGACGTGCCAGGATACAGTTTCCGCCTTCCTGGCTCTTGGACCTCGATAATATTAATAGTTGAATCGATTTCCTATGCAGCTGGCTATTGAACGTTAATTTAAATTGACCGGGCCACTTTTCCCGCGGATAAGAAAATAAATATTTCAACTTTATTTCAACTTCTTCCTCCGCTCTTTAACGGCACTCAGTTCTTCCGGTCCGATTCCTCTGCAGGGAATAGCCATGTATTTACAATGCAATACTTATTGCAGGAAAAGAAACTAGCGGAGTTTATTATCAGCTGCAAAATTCTACGCTATATAGGTAGCAGCGTTCGCGCTATCAAGCCAGAAAACGCAAATTAGTTTCCAATAATTCAATTAGCTATGAAACACTGGAAGAAAAACAAGTCCGTGGCTGGTTATATCGGTACGATGAGAAATGTTGGAAATTAAACGCGAACGAACAGGTCTTAGTTCTTCTCAGATTCATCAGGAGACCGTAGATCCCAGAATCACATGTATAAAATGAAAGCAAGTCTCCTGATGTAATATAAAACTTCATTAATTGGTATTCCGAGCTCAGTATTTGCTTATTTAGAGTCAAGTCGTAGCTGCATTAGTCTCGGCCTGGTTAATCATTCGCGGTAAATTCGAGGCCAGAATCTCCGAGATAAAATTATTTCTCAAGAAATCTAAGCGACGCTTTATAAGGCCTCGAGCACATTTAACTATGTGGTTAGAATTCCTTATTATTTCGCCTCATTCTTATCAACGCCAGTTGATAAACCGTTCGAGAGAAAAATACCGCACTTTATAAATATTTGCAATCTGTGAGGAACTATTTGTCGAAGTGCTAATCCCGATCTCTGGCAGTAGAATCGAGCTTTTTCATTCTCTACGCATCAACCAATCGTCAGAATTCTAAGCGTGACCGAAACAGCAGCAACGAAGAGCACCGAGCAGAAGTTGATGACGGAGATTTGCGATGCCATTTTATTTATTTTTTAACTTCAACGTTTCAACTTCACAGAGCGAAATTTTACACGTTTTGACAAAACATGTCGAATCATACTGGACTAACCGCGTCATCAACGATTCTATTGCTTCGTTAACCGATACTCGGTGATAAAATTCGCAACACACTAGAGTAGCGAATGAAAATGTACATTTCCGGTAGCAAATGGGCCAGATATTTTCCCTGCGAATTATCAAGCGGTAGAATTTGAATTATTCCCATTTACATGACGCAGGTAATTTGTAGATATTTTTGAGGAAAGTAGAAGGCATTTATTCGTGTCGTAACACCCTGTAGATTAATTATATTTATGCATATGGCCGTCCAGACATGAAGACTGAAGGCTGACGTTTAGATGAAAATTTTTAATGGCCATAAAACAAAGAACTATAACGAAGTTATCATATCGTAACGATTTCTAATAAAAATGTCAGCCCGTTAGAAATTAATGGCTGGTTTTATATCTGAATATGTACTGGAATTCAGACGTCTAGGACGAGTTGATTTCAGTGGCAACTAGATTCAATCATGACCAAAGCCGAACAATCTTGCCGCCTTATACCAACAGCTACATAGCATATATATATTCAAATATATTTTTCCAATTTCTATCTACAACCGCGACGATACATGTATCTATCTACATTTGCCATTTCAGATCGAATGGTTGGAAATACGTTATTTCTTTCTTCGGGGTCAGCGGCAGCAGCAGGTTGAGGAATAGTATCTGATATGGTATCGGAATAAGATTAGATTATATGCAGAGACATTTTTTTCCCCGTTTCTTTATTTTCATATTTTCATATTTAATGTATATTTCATTATTTATTATCCCCGAACGTCTGTGTCGTCCGAATATCCATACTGCGTCTATACGTCCGTTGGCGAAGAGCTTTATCGTCTTCGGGCCGGTGTAGGTAACATCGGCCTACTTGAATATCGCTAACGTACCAAAACATCGTGAAAGCTGACGGAGATAACGGCCAGGTCCGGGATATGCTTCTTCGCGACCCGGATGGCAAGAAATAAAGAAGGGTGGAAAAAATGAGAAAGAAAAGCTAGGAGGAAAAAAGACTAAGACTCTAAACGTGCGGTCGGCAGACGCTGATGCAGAGGCAGCGAAATTACGATAAAATAGGAGAAAAAAAGAAATACCAAAAGAAGGAAAGGAGGAAAGAAGCGGTAAGAAAATCACAGGAGACTGTGAGGAATAAGAAAATAATTAAACGACGATGTACACGCGAATTAGAGACGGTATTAAATAATATCAGTACCGATTTTTCCGCCAGGTATAAAGAGGACGACATAACGAGGGAGTTAATCAATGCGTGATCAGTATATTGCCTGGAGAAAGGAATGATGAAAATGTTAATAAAGGATGGAAAGAAAAAAAGAGAGAAAGAAGAAAAAAAAAAGGAAACTTTGGATCTTGGAATTAGAGTTTGTCTTTTAAGTGACTCCTTTGAAAGTAACAAATTCATGGCATGCCTTGCTAGTAATTAGGTTAATTTCAATTAAACACAGCGTGCCTTGCATCGTGGGATTGAATATTGAAATTTTCAACTCATCCGCGTTAGATCTTTGATAATTATTATTCATCGCGTCATATGATTCGGGGATGTATGGGGTTGGGTCAGGGCGAGAATGGGTGGGGGTCAGTAATATCTGACCATTCGTATGTATTATATACCCACCTACCATCTGCGGGTAAAACTATATCCACGTATATAGATAAATATATATGATATCGATTACGTAGAAAATTTCAACCTGCAGCACGCAGATAGTAATCGTTCATTTGGACCTGGGAAATATAGAGGATTAAAAGTAATGGAGAAAAAATGAAAATAAAAAAAAAAAAAAAAAAATATCCTAAAAGATTAATTATCCTCATCTCCACCGGTTGATGTTATCCCCGCGCGTACCTATACTACGCAGCAGGTTAGGTATATTATTTATTCTATACATATATATATATATAGTCTATATAGCTATATATGTGAAAGGAGAGAAGGGGGTGAAGGGTGAGTTACCCCTTGGTGGTGTTATTAATTTGTATCTCTTTTTTTTTTCTTTCCTCCTTTTTCGTCTTCGTTTTTTCTCTTTCTTTCCTTCTTTCTCTGATACTAATTTTTTATCATTATTATTATTATTATCATTATTATTATTATTTTTTTTTTTCTCGAAAAAATAAAGAGGAGCGAAAAAAAACAAAAAGGATGAGAAAAAATTCACTCGTTGAAACGTCCTTCGATAATGGAGCGGTATACGAAGTATATAGGTATACATATATATGCATATATATGTATAATATATAGGTGTACCGTGCAGAGCAGTGGAAAAAAAAAATGGAAGAAAAAAGCTTAATAACTAATCAAAAAAACTGAATAGAAAGAAAATGAAGAGGAAATTCTCTACAGCCTCGACCGACCAACAGACGACCCCCTCTTCACCCACACCATTCAATTTCGACTGACCCAGTTACAAATAATTTCTTCCAACTGGCCGGGTCGCAAATATTTCGATAGAAAATCGAACTAGCCTCGCGAATCTTACACGTTTTATACAGTATATACTTATATATATATATATATATATACTGTACTGTTTGTACATCTATATGTATATTATACATATAGAGATAGGTAGATACTGTATATCTACGATAAAAGTATGGACAGATAAATATAATAAATAAAATGAGGTAAAAGATGAAAAGGAAACCCGAATATTTCTATATGTTTGATAAAAAGGGGTGAAATTTTAATTTTATCATCTCGTTTCAGTTAATTCGGTGTAGAAGAAAAAAAAGAAAAAATTGGAATAGAAAAAATAAAATGAGTAAAGCAAAGAATGAAAGACAAAGGGGAGGAGGGAGGGGGGAAAAAAAGAATTAATCAACGTATGTGCAGCAGCGATGTATTATATACCTCGTCTAGGTGTAGATAGATAGACAACCTAGGTATCTTCTGATGAGTGATAGAACAGCTGCACCGCAACTATCAAATTTAAATATCTTTACCTATATATCTAGTGTAAACTGCAAGTGAGTTTATCGAACGTAGAAGAGAGAGAGAGAGAGAGGGAGACAGAGTGAGGAAGAGGAAAAGAGAGAACGAGAGAGAAAGAGAGTTATAGCTTAATCAACAAATTTCTAATCACCCCACGATCTATATTTTTTAATTAATCAACCCCAGCTATACGAGTATAGCAGCTACCTCGTACCTTGCCTGTTATACACCTTCTGCGAAATTCGATCACGTATTATAAAACGAACGAAGGTGAATAGCGGATATACCTATACCTACATCCTCATACATATTTTAAACAATTTGTAATTAAACAATAATCGATGATATTACATCGCGTACCTACACGTGTGAAATTTTTCGCCTTTAATAAAGATTTTTCATTTCTTTTTATTTCGTGAATATAGTTGATGTTTTTTTTTGCTTTCGAAATTTTTTAATTCCCATCTTTCGTATTTCTCTGATAGATTTTTCATTCGAAATCAACGCGAACGTTTATAAACATACGTTATATTATTGTATGACACGATATAGTGATAATAATAAGTTGTTTTTTTTTTTTTTTTGTTTCCTTTTTTCCGTGAAATCGAATAATTGAAGCTTGGAGAGAGAGAGAGAAAACAAAAAATGAAAAAAGAAAAAAGGAAAAGAAAAGAAAATAAAAAAAAAAAAGGAATGATAATAATAATAAATCCTCGTATTATACTTCTACTACAATGGAATTTTCTTTCAAGATGCGCAGACGGCATATATACGGGGAAGATTTCTCCTGTGCAGAGGCGGCGTACATCGATGAGTCGCGGCTCCGCTAGGTCTGAGTTGCGCGGGCGCAGTCCTCGGTGGTTGTTTCATGGGGTAGTCATCGGCCTGCCGCTACTGCGATTTAACAATATTATTCAAGCAACGCTTAGTGCTGTTTTTCGTATCGACGGAGTCCCCGTTACCCGGGACGGTTCGCCCGCTGGTTATTTCACAAGGTAAATAATAAAGGAATATATATATTTGTGTAAGAAATTATCACTCTTCGACGTACATATATATAATTCCGTTCAAAATTGACCGGATCTTCTCGGCCTGTATCCTTCGCTTATATTGATTTCCAACGAAACTATTTCTACCGAAACTTCACCATATCTCTGTATATGCGTTTCGTACCGCCGCAGAAACGCATCTTAATATACATTTACCCCACGTCTCTTTGCCTACCCTTTTTATTTTTTATGTATATAATAATCGAACAAAATCGACAAAATAGTAAAAAAAAAGAAGTAGAAAAAAACGATAATCAGAAATAAAAATCAACAGTTTTATTCCATTTTTTTTCTTTTCCTTTTCCTTTTTTTTCCTTCCTTCTTCTTCTTCTTCTCGAATTCAAATTGAATTTATATTTTTATTTTGTATGCTTTGTTTTTTTTTTTTTTATTTAATTTATTTATTTGTTTTTCATTTTTCAGCCACGTTTAACGGACGTATATATATTTATACACGGTATATTATTATTGTCAAATCTCTTGAGAAACTAACGAGCGTGTTATACTCCGCGACTCCTTATTATCGCATCGGTGAGCAAAAGCTCGGCAGTTTCACCAGTGGCTGCAATAAAGACGCAACGATAGCAAATATATATATATATAAATATTTTTAATACTTGTAATAATATAATATAGATGATATTTTTTATTTATTTTAATCATTTCCCGACCACCTCCAATTTTCCAAAATTGTTATAATGCCAATGTGTCAATAAATTATTGAACAAATAACCAAAGCGTTGATGTATCATCCCCTGTCGTATATATAAACGATAAAGGGGTTGCGTAATTAGTTCGAGTTCCCATTAAAAGGCGCGAAATATTTATTCACTTTTTTTTTTTTTTTCTTTTCTTTATTCTTGTATTTTTTTATTTTCAGTTTTTTTTTTTTTTTAATCGAGATGAATAAGCTTTTAATGAATTTCTGATAATTATATTTAACGATGATAATAATAATGAATCTATCCAGATATACATATATACCTTTCGGAGTATAGATATTAATAGAAATTTATAATAAAATCCTCAGAGACACAAAGTTGTATCAAGTTTCTCTCTAATTTCATATTTCATTTCATTTCATATTTCATATCATTTTATTTTTATTTCATTTCGTTTTTATCTCTATATTCCCTTTTTTTCTTCTTTTCTTTTTGTTCATATTGATTGCAATGTATAAAAGCTCGAAGGTTATACGTTCTGTTGAAAGGGTTCGTGATTTATTCTTAAGAATAGTTTCAGCATCTATATATCTATTATATATACCTATATATGTGTCTGTGTACCTATATACAATTTTATATACAAGTTTTCATCTACACAGAGACGAAGCTTATTAACTGCATGGATAAGTATATAATATATATATATATATAAGTTTCAAAGAAAGTTTATGAAATGTTCGACGTATTATATCTATGTAGGAAAAAGTCGAACAAGCGACGTTTATTTTCATATTTTTTCATTATTCTTTGCCCTAATTAGTTCAATTACATAGAAAATAGATAAAAGAACAGGGACCTACCTATACCTACGGATAAAATGAAAATAAGAAAATTCTATATTCATAAAGAGAATAATAATAAATCAATGAAATCAGGTTGGAATTTTATTCAACGGTGATACAAATGCAGCCGATGGCGTTGCGGGTAACCTGCATCCACCGCCACGACCGTATACTGCACACCTTCGCCGCAAATTTCCCTTTGTACGAGTAACTACAATGCTCCGTTTTAATGAAGACTTGTTTTCGGCTTAATTTACCTATTCATGAAGAGATAAAAGAATTAGTGCCACCTTGCGAGAGAACAAATTGAGTAATTCCAGTCGACGTAGCTACCCCGTTGCAGCTGTTACCCCTAAACAATTTCGGTCGAATTTACGAATTCGTCTATGCGCGAGAAAAAAAAAAAAAGAAAAAAAAAAGAACTCTGCTTTATTTATACTTTGACAATAAATAGCGGTGTGAAAAAGAAATTTTCTTTCACTCTAACATCGCCCACGCGTCGGTATTATTATTTAACATTGAGGGTCGGGGGAGCTGTTTAAAACGTTGAAAGTAGGTACGAAGAACAGTAATAATTTACATCTATGTATAAACACGACCCTTAATATTATACCGTTTATACTCAATTCTCACGTACATACCATACATGCCTATAGGCGTTACTGAAGAGACTTTCTGAGCTGAGAGAGGTATACAATAAGGCGCAAGGTTTTAGGGGCACAAAAGCGACTCTTTTCACCTTTTGCTTTTTTCCTCTTTCTACGTCCTTTTCCCCCTCTCTTTCTCTTTCTCTATTCTCGCTTCTTTCTCTGTCAGCTGTTACGATGAAAGTAAGAAGAAGAAAAGTCAAAAATTGGCTGGTGTAGAAAAAAAAAAGAGTGAATTCCGGCATTGGCCGCGCCCCTTTTCGCCCGTTCGCACCCCTTCGAAACCCCTTCGCACCCCATCGTGGCACATGACTCGTACCGGAGTTCAGAATTGGCTCGAAAATTGGCAGAATGTAAATTTACCACAGGATCTAGACTGCCTTATATATCATGTGTATAAATATACAACGGTGTATTTCGGCTTTTTACATTTTTTTTTTTTTTTCACTCGTCCTTCTTCTTCGTCTACTTTCCCCGTTTCTCATATCGAATCTGCGAGAGAGAGAGAGAAAAAAGCTGCGAAAATAATAAAGAGAGAGAAAATTGAGAACACCTTATTAGAAATGTCTAAAAACAATTTCACACAACTCGAAGTTGAAAAACGATCCGAACTTCTTTACAGCGGCACGGATTCTTTTTTTTTCTCTTTTTTTTTTTTTTCATACATCAATCTCCTGTGTAGAAACAAGGTGTTTTACGGTTTGGGCAAGAGGCGTTTTTTTAAAACCTTGTGTAACGGGGGATGTAGGTACACTTATATTTCAAAGTTCCGCGACGAGACGAGACGGTGAATACAAAACGACTCGTGTTTATAAACGGGGAAGATTTCCGCGGCTTAATTTACTCTTGTTTTCATTTTTTATTTTATTTTATTTTATTTTTTGTTAAACTATTTCCGCGCTTTTCAGTTTCCTTCATTATTTTCTTTTTCTTTTCTTTCGATTCTCTTTCTCTCCCTTTTCTGATTCCTGTACGATTTAATACCCTCGATCCTCCCTGCATGTATAGTTGAGTATACTTACTCCAAGTCTGCAGGGGTACTGCAACCCAACCCCCAGCCGAAACTTGAAGGCCATAAACAAAACGGGTATTAAAATGGGACACATTTTATAACAATATTTTATACCCTGTACACTGGCGAACTCGCGAGAGGAATTATTACTACCTTTACACCTGGCGTGCAGGGGCGAGAAGTAGCTATACGTAGTCTTCCAAGATCGAGAGTAACATTCGTATACATACTCGGATATATGTATATTTATACATATGAGACTAAAATATTTATTTTTTATTTTTTTATATTTTGATCATTTTTCAAGCGCCTTTTTTTACACAAGTCTTTCCCTTTCCTATCTTACGCGAGACTGGCTCGGTCACAATGCCTTTATTTCGGCTGGTTGATACAGTAGTCGATTTTTATTTGTATTCATGCGATCCCGCGCCTAGTATATAATGCCGGTTGAACAGCTTGATTCTTATCGCTCTTCAATTCACGTATACTTTATCATATAGTCAAGGAAGTACCGTATACATGTGCGCTGAAAATCGAGGGTAATGCAATGGCTGATATCCCCGCGCTACACTGTTATTAACAAAAAGTACATAGAGCTGTAGTATATTTTCTGAGGAATAAAATTTCCCCCTTTTCTAATCCAACGTATAAGAAAATTGACTCGGTTGATCGTTCTAGGCATAATAGAATCACCCTGCGATCATTCCACGCCTCTTCCTTATTTTTTTTCTTTTGTTTTTTTTTTTTTTTTATTATTCCAATATATTTCTCAGATCTTGATTCCGGGGGAGGAAAGTAAATTGTTAATCTAAAAACTGTGTATATAGGTAGATAGGTATAGGTATGTATATTCGTTAGAATCGAATAAGATAATTATTTTATTTTTACATCTCGTCGACCGCATTTTCTGTATATACCTATATATACACTTATATAACGCAGAAATAAGATTCCCTGGATAAACGCGCTAATTCAGAAGATGGAAAATCTGATTTATAAGCAACAAGAATCTGATTAAATTCCCGCCTTTTTACCTCGATGTCTCGAGTGCCCTCACCTCGGTTTATACACGGGTATAGATATACCGAGTTGCCTTTTCTATTCACAAAACGAGAAGAAAGAAAAAGAAAAAAGAAAAAAAAAAAAAAATTGAAAAATGAAACAAACTTTAAATAAATTCTAGATTTGTATATTTTATGGCTTATAAATATTCCGACAGACTCAATAAGACCGGTGGGACATGATTGACAATGAGAAAGCTCAGGATCAGGATTAATCCCGGGGGATTGATGCGGACAATAATAAAAAAAGAAAAGATTATGGAACAATGAGAATCGATAAATTTTTAATTACGATTTAGAGGATAAGAATTGTGACGAAGGAAATTCGTCCGCGTCTTTATTTCAGATTTCGAGCCCTCGAGGGTATGAATTTAGGGAGGATGAACAAAAAACAAGCAAAGAATAAAGGATAGGGAGAGAAAGAAAGATGGAGAGGAGCAAAGGAGAAGAGAGAAAGAAAAAAAAAACGCTGGATTTATACGTGACGATCATTTTCCGGGACAAGAACGTTTAGTTTTCACCTGTTAACGCTTTGTCCCTTAGCTTACGTTTGACGAGTTCGACTAATCTCTTAATACTACCGACTTAGCCCTCGCAGAATTTCTCTCCTCTCTTCCAGCCTTCTCTCTGCTACGGAAATTTGCCGAAAGTTATTTTCCTCTCACTCTCCCCCAGCTCGCTCTCTCCACTCTCTACTCTCTACTCTCTACTCTCTACTCTCGTCTCTCCTTCCAGGTTATATATTGATCTTTAGAGAAGTTGAAATTCCCAGGCTTTTTCCCTGCACTAATTATACATACGTACATACATACCTACATACCCTACAACCTATACTCGACGTTGCCACACAATTTTATGTATACATAAATAAATATAATTCACGGTTGCACATGACTTACCCGCATGTGTATAGCGATGTGTTATACTGCACCCTTGCTTATGTCGTTAGAATGCATCGCGCCTCAAATATAGGAGATATGTGGAGCTAGAGGGAAGTTCCGAGTTCTAAAACCTCCGAAAGGTTAAAATTTCGAATGAATTTCAAGGGATTTGGAATCTTTAGAAACGTTGAAGTTAAGAGCATGAAAATTCGTAAAGGTCGGAGGTCAGACAGCTCAAGACTCCGAAACGCCAGACCCTCGAAAGTCTGAGGATCCGAAAATTTCGGTCTATTTCTGAGGACGCTGAGACAAAAAGTAGTTCGTGCTTTTTCGAAATTATGAACCCCCGGTGTTCTTGGTTTGAAAAATTTTCAAATCTATGTAGACTACCGGGAAAACACCCTTTTTTTGAACCATGAATCGGTTATATTTAAATTGGGAATTTTTGGGTTTAGAATTTCCGAAATACTTGAAGAATAATTAGCGAAAGCAAGAAGAACAGTCTTCGAGCAACGCGACGTGCGTTTCTTGGAGGGTAGTAAAACGCGAGCAAAACTATGCAGGAACTGTAAAATATACCTACTATCGCACTTATTCTGAAAACAGCCACCCAGAGATGGTTAAGTGGTGTCGAGTGCCAGCCCCTCTTTGCATAATACGTCTTTGCACCATCCAATTTCAACTTCTCTTTAAAAAATAGAGGAAAGACGACCGAGAAAGTTGTATCGTTTGCGTAGGGGATAGAATTTTGGGTGTAAGATGTGTGTACACGTATATATATATGAGAAAATAATAAGCGTGTGACTCTTGTTTTTTCCCTTTTCATTTTATTTCTATTTTTTGGTATTTTTCCTGCTATTTTTGCATCCACTTTGCGGGAATACATAACAGGAGAAATCTTGTAAGCCCATTAAATAGAATTTACGGTGATGTTTGTTTGAGTATTTGTTATGGATTCTTAACGCCCCTTTTGAGTGGGATTTGGGCTACTGCTCTCTTTGCGAAACGGGGGATGAATCGTCTCGATACAAGAGGAAAATAAAAGCAATTCAGATCGCGAATTTATTCAGACAAATTCACTTAAGGACTTTGATCACTTTGATATCGTTTTCTCTGAATATATACACACACCTGTATACCTATATACATTCGTACTTGTGGGTCAATGCAGCGGCAACAGGAATCGGGATGAAATATTGAAGAGAATGGAATATAAATAGATTTACTCAATTTATACAAAAATTCACCGTTCCAGTCCCAACTTCCGGAAAGGGGATGAAGAGTTTACGAGATTTCCCTGCGCCATCTTACATCATAATCTCTGAACCTTCGTTCCATAAAAAAAATCTGTAATTACGAAAATTTCAAATCCACGAAAAGAAAAGAAAAGAATAGAAAAGAAAAATTCGACTTTCAATTTTACGACGTTTAAATATAAAACGAGGAAAAATCCCGCTTCAAGTCTTCCTCTTCGTTTTCGCTTCAGCTTTTCCCCGTCTCGCAGACCCTCAGTTTCGCATCGGGTCAAGAGCCGAGAATCGCAAACCGCGTGTTTACTATAATGTGATCATATAAGCCATCCAAGGATTGGGAAATTCCCTGGCCCAGAGCTATACGGGGGATCGTCTCAACTTTAATTGAAGAGAGTGTTATCCCTCGGTGTTAGTATTATTGTTGTTCTTATCGCCATTTCGGTAGCAGTTCCCCGTTCCATTCGGCGCGAAATTTTTTCGAGATTGGACGACGCCCACGTACCTTTACTCCCGTCTAGTAGGGTACGTCTAACTATATATAATTCACACGTTCGTAGGTACATACATACCCGGCATACATAGTCGCATGCATATGCCTATGTTTGGCTGAATAATCCTGCGGTCAGTCGACGTTGAAACAAAAGATAACCGAGGTGATAATTAGGGTAAAAGTTTACCGCAAGTGCGGTTAGTTAGGGGTTGTAACCGTGAGAGACGATATATGTGGAGAAATGTCGTTTAAAATTTCATCCAGCGTTTTCCTCTTGTATAATTTACGATCAGAAATTTTAACGAGTATTAGAAAATGAATGAAATAGAGAAAGCTTGTATATATACTCTAATTGGATACGTCTGATAATATATGGTATATTTTAGGTATATATCTCGGCTAGGTATATGTATATATACAGAAAGCGCCACGAAGGCAATAAAGTTGGAAACGTTATCGTAACTATTATCATTATCGTTATTGTTATTATTATCATTCCCGGCACAGTATCCGGGGTGAAATTTGACGACCATCGTGCATAGAATAGAAGATCTATACATAGGTATATTGAGAATATAGATATAAGCCCCACTGAGCGTATATACGTATGTATACGAATAATAGGGGAATAATTCTATGTCAAGTTTCAGAAAAAGGAATGAGGGTAGGTGGGCATAAATCCCGAAGGTCAAATGGTCATGGAATTCCTTATACACACATAGGTATATACTATATATATATATAAGGGGTAATTCTTCGCCAATTAGAAAATATAACCGAGAGGTAGAAGAATTGGTACGAAATTCGCGATACGGTTATCGAAACAAAAGAGGAAAGCGATAATTGGGGTAAAAGTTAGTCGAGTACGGTTTCGTTCGTTGAGAGAAAAAAAAAAAAAGAAGAAAGAAGAAGAGGAAGAGAGGGAGGAGAAAAAGAAAAAAAAGAGTAAAATTTCTTGAAAACTTTTTTACGATTATACCCCCGCAGCTCGCGCGCCTGCGGAGATCCCTTGTATTTCAGTTTTTGATTTTCCGAATATATTCTATCTCGTGCTGCACCAGTCAACCTCGAGGGAATTTAAATATCAATATACATACAACCACCTACTTACTTACTCCGTACAAAAAGGTTTTCGGGTTCGAATGCTACGGCTTTCGAGTCGAACGCGTATCAAAAGCAAATCATCTCGGCTGAAGAGCTTTTTTCGTTTTTTTTTCTTTCTTTTTATCCATCTGGTCCTGCTGCCAAATTACTGCCAGTTTCGGGGCAAATATTAAAGTAAAAAGGTGCGTTTTTTCGGGGAAAATTTCACGATTGCCGCGACGAAGAAGAAGGAGAACGAGAACGAGAACGAGAGTGATGTTCGACTGCTAACTCATCGAGGCTGGGGAAGGTTTCTGTTTTTTCTTTTTTTTTTTCCTCTCTCTCTCTCTCTTTTCTTTTTTTTTCAACCTACCTACCTACTTTCTGTTTTCTCTCGTCTCGCTTTTTATTTTCAATTCGTTTCTTCAACGTTTGACATACCATCACTCAACCCCTCTTTCCCTTTACTTCCTTTTACTTTCCTTTCCTTTCCTTTCCTTTCCTTTCCTCTTCTCACCGCCCTCTAAATTCACCAGAGATCTCTGCCGTCGACTCTTTCCTTTCCTCGTCGTCTACTCACTTATACCTACATCTGTTTAAATTCTCTTAAAATAACTTTATAAACCTTTGAGTAACGAGAAAATGTAACAAAAAAAAGTCTAAAAAATTCTAAAAAAATTCTAAACCCTATATTTCTTCGCTCTAAGATTACTTTTCTAGTCATCGCGATTTCCAATAACAAATATTCTCCCTTGGTCATGCCTAATACATACATCTTGAATCTGTTTCTCAACCCTCGTACAATAATATAGATACACTGTTTTTATTCATTCACTTATACATATCTAACACCGCATCTAACTCTAAGAATCCCTTATTATTATTCACGTCATGTTTTAGGGCGCAAAAAGTATATCCGGTTCGAGATATATTCAGCTGATCCATCCTCACGGTTATACACAAGCCACGGTACAAGACTATAAATTATCATATCGTTTGAATATTTAACAGTCTCGTTGACACCAACGATGCGTCTTGTTACAAGGTCCGAACGAGTATACATTTTTTTATACGATATCTGAGTCAAGGGTATAAAAATGGACGAAAGTATTTATCCCTTCCTCGCTTCTACGATCTTCTAATAATAATTACTCAGCCGTTTGAAAATTCCTCAAATATACAGGGTGACTTTTACCCGGGGTCTCATCTGGGAGGAGTTTCAACGTGCTGAGACTCCGCCTTCTTCTATTCACACTCGTTCGCTTCGGAATAATAGCAGTGTGATTATAGAGCAGATCTATCCTGATCTCAAAATTTGTTTACACATTTCCAAATTTCCGTCGAAACTCCTCCCAGACGAGACCCCGGAGAAAAGTCACTCTGTATATGCCTAATTCTGTATATTACGAACTATATGTGAGGATAGAATATTCGCGGCTTAAAATTTCCTCGCGGCCTTATCGAGTGGCAAAGCCAAGAACCAAGAGAACCAACAGGCGACGGCAAACCCATCTCACGGTTATTATACCTAGATATAAAGCGCGCAGGTATAGGATATGAGTGTGTAGCTGTAGCGTGCAAAGGCTCGCGTCGATGAACAGGGTATAAAGATATCTATCCCCTTGTTGTTTTACGTGACACTTGAAATGGGTGCGGCGACAATACACGTATCCCTCACGCGGGTAGATGCGGTTGATTCGGGATCAGGGAAGCGGGAAATTCAAACAACCTTGACGATTATTTTTATATCCGGTGAATATAGGTATTCACTATTTTATATACGAATTTCGGAAAATAATGCGAAAGGAGAGGAAAAAATGTGAAAAGATTCGCATACATATATTTAGAAGTTTTAACAATAAGGAAAAGCAACACATATACTCGTGAATTCATGATCATCGGGCGTTATATATATATATCAATGCCAACCCGGTTTTTCGGGGGCTCGGTGAGGTTAAAGAAGATTTGCGATTTCCCGTTGAGTTTCGCGTCCCCTTACAGCTTCGTTTCTTTTCGCGAATCCGTAGCGTTAGCCTTAGAGAAAATACTCGCTCGAGCACAAATCTCCATTAGAGTAGAAGCGCGATCTTTATTGCGCCCGGGTTCGGGCAGTCCGTCTTCGTGTCGGTAGCTATATCCCAACTATACGCTACGCGTCCCGGTCTCCGAGTAAAGGAGTAGACGAGTAGACGAGTAGACGAGTAGACGAGTGTGCCATGTCTCGGGACCGTGATTCGCACCGTTGACCTGCGACCCTCTACCTTATACCTAAACCTAAACCTAAACCTAAACCTGAACCTAAACCTATACACATATACCTGCCAGAGCACACCGCGCGTTTTGCCAACTTGTCAAGATGCGATACGACCCCGGACTGCAATTAACTGTCCGCAAAGTCAGCGTAAATTTGTCCAGTTAATATTATAGTCAGAATACGCATGTATACGGGCTTTATATAATATATATCTGGATATATTGCTATATATACGCCCTTCTCGACTTTGCAGCTTTCATGGCAACGAGTATACACACGTATGTAATCGAGACGAAAATGTGTAGCTAAGTATATGTACAAGATGTAACTATAACGTTAAAAGCTGTAGGAGTAGGTATAGGAGTATAGAAGCGGGGTGGAATCGCCCTGATGCATAAAAGATCGTCGAACGTTTTCTACCCGGGTTAAAATTACGTTACGTCAATCTTTTATGCATCAGATTCGTCCGGCATGCATATAATATCGTGTAATAACAGATCTGAGGTTAAAATAACGAGAAATTCACACAGATTTATCATCATAATTATCAGTTTTATTGTTACAACGCATATGTACGACGTGTAACCTGGAGACTCGAGTAATGATGAAAGAATAAGCGAAAAGCAAGAGCGTGTATACCTGTATAAATAAATGCAATAAAAATCACAGAGTAAACGCATTAACTTCCATATTATGCTTGCGATGAGAAGAGTCAAAGCCGCGTCTTGTATACTTCATCTTCTTCTTATTTTAACTCTATTTTTATTTTGCTTTTTATTTTATTCATCTTCTCTCTTTACCTCGAGGGAATAAAACGCGCTCACGAGCTGCCGCTTCAAACTCAACAACTATACACCACCCGTTCCGTTTACTCGCAACTCTTCATACTCTTATCGCTCTATGCGAATGAGTTTACAGACTTATCCGCACTTATGTGTGCACGGGTGTACATACGCGTGGAAACCAGTCTTATAAATACGGATATACATACGTACATATGTGCGCATCGTATATAAGTATAAATAAGATGATAGTACCGAGATATGAGGGCCGGGGGATCGTGATATGCTCTTACGAAGGTAATCCCAGGTCGGTTCGTTCGTGGATATATATTTGCAGAATCGTCGTCGAGGAGTAGGCTGCAGGTATAACTAATATCCCGATTTCTTGCGTATATACGAGTATATATAATACATATGTCTATATAATATCGAAATAAATCAAAGATAGAAATGGGAAGGGAAAATGAAAAGCGCTTTTTACTCGAGGGTGTAATTCCCCCGGACATACATGTAGATGGGTTATAATATCTGTGTACCAAAGTCGAGTGAATTTACGAGGAAGAGGGTATCCAGGGTCTGAGATCCTGCGGTGACGAAGACCTATATAATGCTATTCCCGTGTTTTATCTCGTCTCCGTATTTCTCTTTATAAAGGTGAAAATAATCGTAGGTAGAGATATAGAGGACGTGGTAAATAAGATGTTGAAAATAAAGACGTAAAGAATACAGGTAATGGGCGGGGCAGGGGGGAAAAATGACGTGACGCAATAAATACACTGGTCACTTCCTTAGCTAAGTTACAGTCACCTCGGGGTGATCTTAAAGTGCCTTTGGGAAATCTGAAAAAGATAACGAGATCGCTATACACCTATACCCTAGACGTTAAACTGCGGGGGTGTGCGCCTATACAGACATGGACATTTACAGACTACGGTGCCTCGCGGGTGTGGAGGATACATGTAGCTGGTATCTAGGTACTAAAACGTCTTTCCAGAAGCGAGCTAATGCTGCAGCAAGAAACTGATGACAAAAGAGCTGGCTGCACTTTCTTTCGAAAAAGGAGGAAAAATTCGATACCCTGGAAGATCTGTGTATAGATGTAACGTATATACGTTATACATTATACATATACGTACAAGGAACCAAACTCGGAAACCATTAGCTTACGATACCCGATGTAAATCGACTATGGAACCCCCTGTATAGATATATGGATTTATATTTATTATTCTTAAGCGAAATCCGCGAAAACAGTTTCGATTCTTTAGCTTCCGACAATGTATCTTAATACGGCAGGGATACGCCTTGATTTTTATTTCATATTCGATAAATTGCTCATTTTTCATCCCCTTGTTTCGTTTCAGAAACAACAAAACGAATGCTGACGACGATGACGATGTCGTTTGCCAATTGACGTCAAAATAGAAAATAAATATGACTCGAATCAGCTCGGTTTTTCTACTAATTTGGGGAGTCTTCCTCCTCGCATTGATAAGAGGTAAGTTGAATTGTATTTAATAATCTCGCGATACGCGATCGTTGAACAATGTTCGAAGGTTTAATATAACGTGGGACGTACGTGTCGTTGGTAAATTAGTAAATTAGTCGGTAGAAAACCCGGTGCATCGTAAATAATCCAATTAATGAACGGAATCGAAAATTATACTGCAGGTAGTACCTACGTACCTACCTGGGCGGTAACAGTATCTGGAAAGTTTTCGAACCGGTTAGAGCTACCTAGACCTATATATTATTGCTAATAAAGTGGAACCCCATTGCAGAAGGGTTTTTGGCGAGCGTAGCCGAGCACTCCGTGCATGTGTATACCTATATAACAGCGTATAACGTAACGCGATAAAAAGCGAATGAAAATTGGGTTATTTTATTATTATGCATGTATAATGTATGAGAGAGGTGAATAAAGAAAGAAATTGAAATCAAAGCGCGAACTTTATATTACCTGAATAACTTTGCGGTCAAATATCATTTTTTCTATCCCCCTCTCTCTCTCTCTCTCCTTTTTGGCTAATGCGTTACAGTCAAATCGGCGATTCTCACGCGAGTTGTAATATTCCCATATAATGTGTATATTATTGCACGTATATTAGCCTAGCCGACGAAATCGGTGTTCTTATAAAGTACAGAATTCATTCAACCACTCTTCGTATCACCTCTGATAACTTATAACGACTCAAAGGACGTCAATTATTTTATTTTTAATCCTGTTTCTTTTTTTTGCAATTGAAAAAAAAATTCAATTTCAGATTTCATGGGACTATCTTGAAGCCATGAAATTTTTTTGATATTTCGATCATTTTTGACCAATTTATAACGTTTCGAAAATGATATTTTGCGTTTTGAGTTCTATTCCGGGGATTCTGGCGGATCGTTAATTCGTTTTCATGGTCTACAGCTTATATGCGTTATTGGAAGACTTTCCGATTTCTTCTGTGTATTCTCGGTGGCGATAAATCGGATTTAAACAATTTCCTAGTCCATTGAATCTCTGAGTGAATTTTCCCATTCAGAAAAGTAACACGGTGATATAATGACGAGTGGATAACCCAACGCCTGCAGCCCAGCTTTCCGGCATTTGAACGATTCGATTCCACGGGGTGGGTGCAGGGGTGTATAGGGTGTGCGGACTATCTAACAAAAGATTTATACGCGCAAGCTCGTCTACCATTCTGTCAATAACAGAAAAATGAATGACTGCATCACGTCGGAAGTTCGAAACGATATAATACACGAATGGTCATATTTAAACCGCGAAACCCCCTTTTCCCTCGAATATATAAAAAAGAAGAAAAAAAAAACAATAAATATACGAGAAAATAATTCAAATTACTTGCATACGATTTAAGAAATAATTCGACTATCCCGTTTTTCATTTTCAGAATCTAAACCCGTCAGCTGGGAGGAGTGGTGGACCTACGACGGTATTTCAGGTAAACTTTAAGCACTATCTAAGCGAAAGTGGAGGCAAATAAAAACGAAGTGAATTGAAAAATGAAATGAAATGAATGATTGTTCTTTTTTATTTTCGAAAAGTTTAAAGCCTTTTTTCCCACGGTCAGGTCCGGCGTTTTGGGGTCTGATAAACCCGGAGTGGTCGCTCTGCAACAAAGGTCGTCGACAATCACCGGTGAACCTTGAACCTAAGCGATTGTTGTTTGACCCAAACCTGAGATCCCTGCATTTGGACAAGCACAGGGTGGGCGGAATCCTTGCTAATACTGGCCACAGCGTAGTCTTCGCGGTCGATAACGACACTCGTCATCCAGTCAACATATCTGGTGGTCCGCTCAGCTACCGTTATCAATTTCACGAGATTCATCTACACTATGGTCTCCACGATGCCACCGGGAGCGAACACACCGTGGATGGATACGCCTTTCCAGCAGAGGTTAGCAAACAGAAAAAGAAAAAAAGAAAAAAAAAAATACACCGTATAACACTAATTGATCCAATTTTCAAAAAAAAAATCTTATCAAACGATCTTCTCACTTTTTTTCATCCTTTCGTCGATCAGCATATGTAAGCGTAGTAAATTCTTTCTTGTCCTTTCTAAGCCTCGGGTCAATTATACAGTCTAGTTACCTTTTCCTGCCCGCTTCGTCGTCATGAATATATAAGTGATTAATATTTATTCTAGTAAGGTAGATAAAAGGCGGCGGCTTAGATAATGCTTGACAAAGTATCACGGCGTTTGGAAGAACGTCCTGCAGGAAGTTCTTAGCAAATTGCAATGGCCCCTCGCTCCTCTTTACTTGCCTTTCGGCCCTTATACTCACGACCGTTCTCGCCATGGTCTCTATATCTCGGTTCTCCGTAAAACTTTTCGGGGGTAGAAACACCTGGGGCTATGGCTGCGTGAATTACTTCGGTTGTGTATATATACACTAGCCATCTAGGTACACGTATAGGTACGAAGGTTGGGTTCGTGATAAATCCAGATAAGATCCCACCCACCCATCCACCGCCCGATACCCCAACCCCAGGCACAATTTTCTGAATGAATTAGGTATTTGGGACACGTAAACTGCCACGGGGTCTGCTGTACAACGATATACATACATATTTATAAACACATACATATATAAGCTAACAGCCGCGACGCGCGTTCCGAAGGGTGCGAGAGACTGTTTCGTGTCAAATAGCATAATGACACTAACCGCGAGCATCGAGATATTCAAGCTCGACTTACACCCTGGGATAGAAATCATAAATCTCTGTGAACGTTCAGGGGCGAAACTCTATCCCAGCATGGGATTAAAATAGAAGAAATTTAATCTAACGTAAAAAAAAACATTTTTAATAACGAGATTTTCCGAAAAAAGAAATGAAAAAGCTTTTTTTCAGACAGTAATATCTTCGAAATTGTTTTTTTTTACTTCTGTCAATTTACAGATACAGATTTTTGGATTCAATTCCCAACTTTACAACAACTTTTCCGATGCGCTTCACAGAGCTCAGGGAATCGTTGCCGTGTCTTTACTGCTACAGGTAAAAAAAAAAAAGTGCTTTTCATACATTTGTTAGAATTTTTATACTGGGTTTTAAGATATTCGAAAAAGCGATAATTTTTCCCGACTATTTAATTGAAATATTTTCCAGTCAATTTCATTTACAATATGATTCGTTTTTCGCAATCACACCTCGCCTTTCATACTCTCCGGCAATTGTTTGCCAAACTATATATCGACATGGAACCGATACTGTGATAATCAAAGCTCCCGGTAAATTCACATTGTTACAATCATTGGCGTGATTTATATACGAAACGGTTATTTTTGAAGCTTAAATTGAATGAATGAAAATTGATTCGTTAGAAATTGTAAAGCAAAAGTATAAAAAAGAAGATATTCAAGCATGCGTACATGAAATTGAACTGGATACGTTTGAAAAGAAAGTAATTCATCATTTCTTACCGTATCGTTAAATATCCTCGTATTATTTTCTATAGTAATAAGTAAAAATCGTCTAATTTTACATCGTATCATATCGTGTGTCAATTATTTTTTTCAGCTTGGCGACTTGTCGAATCCCGAGTTAAGAACATTCACCGAACAATTGGAGAAAATTAAACACGGAGGTAAGAATAATGAGAATAATAACAACAATATAAAGACGGTATCAAGTGTACAAAAGTTTCGCAATTTCATCCCGGGATAAAAAAAAGAAACAAAGAAAGATAAAAAAAACCTTCAATTTATAAAGAAAGAGAAGAGTAATTCGAGTAATATACTCGTTCCAAGAACTGTATTATATACTATGGTGATAAAAACTTGATATCATATTCGACCAATAACATTTATAGGTAGTATAGAAGACGTGTCAAAATCTAGTATAAAGTGAAATAAAGCTGAGGCGGCTATAAGGGTTGATTAATTGCAGGCCAAGCTATGGAAATTAAACGTCTTGGGGTACGAGGGCTTTTGCCAGACACCGAACACTACATGACATACGATGGATCCACCACTATGCCAGCTTGTCACGAAACTACGACTTGGATAATATTAAATAAGCCGATTTACATCACCAAGCAACAGGTGAGCGTTTTTCCTCCCTTGTACGCGTTCATTTCGTGTATATTCTACGCGATGTGTAATATATACGCAAACTATAAATAAAAATCGCACCTTGGAGAGAGATCGACTCCGGATATCGCCGATCTTACATCCGCTATTCCGAGCCCCGCATGTGACGATGACAAACGAATGTAGATGAATTTTCCGAGGCCTGATATGTCCGATTTGTATTTTCTCAGCTACACGCCCTGAGAAAATTGATGCAAGGAGACGCGAGGCACCCCAAGGCACCGTTAGGGAATAATTTCCGACCTCCCCAGCCGCTGCATCACCGTCCTGTACGAACGAACATCGACTTCAACGTCCTAAAGGCAAGAAGTATTTCATTAATGAACCAATTTTCCCCTCATTAACACGTAGGCATATACGCGTATAGCAAAGTGCAGAAATTGCTCTGCCAGATAATTAAATACCACTCACCAACGAGGCGACATGATATTCTCACAATATCTCTTTGTCATTGGTTCAACTAATTTTGCGAAACTTTGACTAATAGATACCTACTCTCGCAGGTATAGAACATTCGTTAATTGAAATTGGCGTTTCGTACTTGCCCTCGTGCTAGCTGAGTGGTGATAATAGCAATAACGATAATAATTATGATAACAATTAGCCGCTTGTAGTTCGTAACTGGTTGATATAATGTAATAAGCATTAGTTACCTCGGGCTAAATTTCGTACTGTTAACATAGATATTCTTAATTGTTCTCTATCTCTCTCTCTTTATCTCTACAGGGAGCCAAAAATTGCCCGACGATGTACAGAGATATTTACTACAAAGGTATGTATCGTGTTATATTGCGTTGAGGGTGTAATATATGGATGTGATACATATTTTCTATATTTACGTATAAAATAATAATTACACGAGAAATATGATTCTTCCACCAATTATCATTCGATGCGTAATATACGTAGTATAGAATAACTTGATATATACCTGTACAGGTTTGTATATGTGTATATTACACTCGAGTGTTTGACGATGAATAAAATATAATAAATTCTTGAATTAATTAGTCAAGTATTGGTATAAAGGAAAAAGAAAAAAAAGAGTATATATGTATATATATATATATACAGAATATAAGAAAGAAAAAGAAAAATGAAAAGGAAAGGAAGAGAAAGGTAAAAAAAAAATTTTTGTCAAATTGGGTTTGTCGGTTGAATAAGTAACGCGCAACACCTCCTCGAGACCCTCCCTAATTAATTAACAGGAATAATAAACGTGAGCGTTGATAATGTTACGCAATATTGATGTTTGTCAAGTAAGAAACTCGCGCGGGTAAATTTTCCAATTATAAAACCCTCTCTCCTCTGATTAACTGCAATTAATAATTATACGTTGTACAGTATATATGTATATGTATATGTATGAATAGACGTATACTCAAATATAATATAAGAAATTCAATTATTTATGAAAAACAGAAAAAATTTATACATGTTTCTATGATATAGCCAACAGTTGGAAGCAGCCCTGAAGAATAGAACATATCTGGACTTCGATGAAGCCGACGTAAAGCTGCTGCAGCGTGGGCGAAGAAATTCAAAAATTAAAGAATTGAATTCTGACGTCAGAGTTAGTAGTCGGTGTTGGATTCGTCGTCGTCGCCGTCGTCGTCGTCGTGATCGTAAATAAATAAATAAATAAATAAATAAATAAATAAATGAATAAATAAATAATTAATTAAATTAAAAGAAAGAAAATTCACATATCAACATGTGTGTGTGACGCAAATCTATACATATATATATAAGAAAAAGAGAAGAAGAATAAAAAAAAAAAGAAACAAAAAGAAAAAAGTTCAATGAAAATGAATAAATAAGAATAAAAATTTTGTTATACTGCAGAAAAGGTTTGCCTCGCACCCCTAATATCTGTGTGGTCAGAAAAAAGAAGAAAAACAGAAAAAGACAAAAAAAAAAAAACAAATATGCTTCGTTATAAATAATAACTAATTTAGACGTGACTTGCCAAGTATGTTTCGAGTAAGATATATGAGAAAGAAAAAGCGAAAAAGAAAAAAAAAAAAAGAAAATGCGGAAAAAAAAATACATTAGCTTAGAGAATGAAATAAGAATATTAAATATCGATAAACTATTTGAATTGAGAAACAAAAAAAAAAAAAAAAAAAAAAAAAAAAACGCTATGACTATCGGGGCCTGTGAGGGTAAGATGCAACTATGTAAAATATATGAATAAAAAAAAGAAAAAACCAAAAACCAAAAAAAAAAAAAAAAAAACGTAATAATGGATGAAAAGTTTATACTCTATTCTTGTAATAAAATTGTGAAAAACGTTCAAAGTCGTGTTTTGTTTTGTGAATTAATTATCTCCTGTAAAACACCGCAGTTTTTCTTGTCAAAGTATGATAGAAAAGCTGGAATTTAATAGTCTTTCGAATAGAAAAAAGAAAAGCCAATCGAGAAATCGAAGATCACAAAATGGACTGGTCTTGGACTTTATTGCGAGCTCGTTCATCCGACAGAATAGACAGCGCTATAGAGTCCTGTAGAAATAAAGAATACGGGAAGTTGGAAAACCTGTCCTAAATTTTTTCCCTACAATTTTACAACGTCCTTAGCTACGTATCCCTGCCGAATGTTAGACTTTTATTTGTGTTTGTTCCCTCCACATCGTTCAATGTTTACCTTTACCCTAATAGCAAACAACGGAATGAAACGCTCCCTAGCTAGCTAGATATAGCTAGATGGCTAGATAGCCGTGACATCCTCGCAGGATATACTTCTGGGTTACAGAGGCTATACTACGAGGGATAAGGGCGGCTATGTGTATGGGGACAGGGCTGTGGCACATCCGCACCATGCCACCTTTCAATGTACACATTGTACGCTACGTGACAAGCTAATGAACTATCCCCTGCCCTATACGCACTAAACAATGACGAGAATAGTATAGACGCGATAATTGAAGTGAAGAAATGCGATGATTTTCAAAATATGCCTAAGGGTAGAAAATTATTATGCGAAACTAGATCTGATATGGACATGTGAAAGTATTCTCATTCATAAATAATAAAGGTAGGTACATAATAACTGATGGCGTGACGTATACTCGTGTGTTTATTAATCAGCGTTAAAAGCTCAAAGGCACGTGCACAGGAACAGAACGATAAGGGATGGTGTATTTCCTCTGTTCGTGTTCTTTGCCTGATACGGATATAATTGTCATTTCCAGTTTTACACCCTAAGTTTGATAACTGAACACCGTCGACTATACACCTGCATCTTTCGACGCTCACATCATTCGATGCATGTATAGAATATAAAAAAATATAAAATATACTAAAGATCGAACAGTATCCTGTTATTTTTAGAACGTGAAATAATGAACAGGGTTTTCGAAAAGATCAGGTGGAAATTTTCCCACGCTTGGCTAATCCTCGCTGGGATAGATAATCTATTGATTTCATATCGGTATGAATGACTGGAATTAATACGATTGAATGATATTCATTAATCCAATATACGTATATGTGTATACTTTGATCGTTGAATAGGTTAACGCGGTTTGATTCTTAATGTGAAACTTTTGATATCGTGATAAAAGTATAGCTGGGTAAAGACGTATACGAATTTATATCCTATGGGCAAAGAAGTCGTTTACAGTTATACCATTTAAGGGATGAAAAAGGGGGGCTGAGACGCGGTGATTACTGCAGAATTAAAGAACTCTTGGCAAAGAAGTGGAAGAGGAAGAAGAAAGAGGAACGAGTACAATAAAACTCTTCCTGAGAACGCGGCAGGGACTCGCAGCTATTGCACAATTAAAAACTTTAGCACTAACTTGCTCACAATCAAAACTGGCAGACTCTGAATTAAAATGAAACTTTAAATTTATGGAAAAGTACAAATGTATATAATATATCCTCGAGAGCTGACGATTCCTTGTATATATATATATTCTTTTTTCTTCTTTCTTTCTTCCAATTTTTCCTCGACGTATATATTATCGACCAGCTTGTCGTTACTTAATCTATATTTTTGATAACGATCATCCTATGCGGGCCGCGTTACGCCATTATAATTATATTACCGACCGTGTTAATAATTAGCCAATTCACCCAGTATAAAGTAGAAGCTTGAAAAAGGCCACCCAATCTACCTTGTTTCCTTAGATTTCACGCGCGTCATTCAAGTCACGACCAAATTATCCGTACCTACCCGCCATACAATTTAATCCCTATCAAAAATGTTCATCTATACGAGTAAGGAATACCAAAGTATTTCCCTCACGCGATCTGTATACTTGAGTGCCCGTACCCAGATTGATATTCATATAGTTGTATAAGGTGCGCTGTATATACAAGCTTGATAAAATAATAGAATAACGATATTGATTTTTATTTTTATTATCAAAATAAAAATCGCAAACCAATATAAGAAGAGGGAGGATTTTTTCGACCAACAATTATATCCGCGTCCTTACAGGGACTAAAGTCTAGACGGGGTTGACGACACGAATAGCACTCGGACCAAGACCACCCTTCCTTATTCTTGCTGTTACAGAGATTCTAAAACTCCCTACGTAGAGGAAAATCTTAACACAATAGAGCGAGATACCCTACTCGTTTCTCTCGACACGCCGCGCCGCGTCGCGTAGCGTCGAGAGAAAATTTCTTGGCTAATTCGAGGCTATATATACTAGGGAAAGTTTTTCGCCGTCATTCTCTCACCTCTGATTAATAGGGGGAGAAAATTCGCGCGAATTAAGAGAAAAGTAAAAAGAAAATTAGAATAACTGCAGGTAGGTACGTTGAAAAAAAACAATCGTTCAATTATTTTCTACACTTTCGATGAAATTCCCATAAAAATCTAAAGGAATAAACAGTCGCATAAATTATTCCGAAAATCTGTTCCCCAGGCGTACCTAAGGCTCGCTCGAACAAGCGACGAACGTATGGTAACGGCTCGAGCGTTTCTACTAGAATCGGGACGCGTCTGACCAGACACGATCCGCAACCACTTAAGTAGTACGAATTGTGCAGTGAGCTCACAGCTAGTCACATGAGTCGATCGCGCTGGGTCCTTTAATGATAAATTCAGTTTTTCGAATGAATCATAGAGTTTACAGAAGAGATTTGACGGGGTAAAAAATGATTTGAAATAATTAGAGACAGTTAAAATCGAGAAATGAAAAAATAGAAAAAGCATCGTTGTAATAAAATCGAAGATATTCCGACATAGGGGTGAATGGGGGGAGACACAGGGGAGAATTGAGTGTCTCGAGGTTAATATATAGGTATATATAGGTATGGTAGATTCATACGCCTATAGATATACTTGGTTATAAGGTACATACAAGTGATGGGAGTCGTGATCGATATGGCTACTGTGGGGGCTTGTAGCTTCGGCTGCGCGGCGAAGGATCGTTTTCAAAGCATTAATCAGAGTTAAATTATTGCGATGGAATCCATTAACTTTGGGCCCGAGGGCGAGGACGAAGTGGGAGAGATTAAATCAAATTATTAATATTATTCGATGAAATTCTGGTTTCCAGGCATAATATAACGCCTGACTAATTTCCTCCTGTACCGTATTACTTCGCCTTCTGAAATTCTTCGTTCCGTTGAGAAAAAAGTAAACGATATACAAGCAAGAGAGAAAGAAAAAAAAAAAACTATATACACAATCATGTAAAATTTAACGTAAAATAAAATTCTTTTAGAAAAAGATGAATAAAAATTCCGAACGATGATGGGTGAAAAGAGGGATATATAAAAGTAGAGGGTTTCATTTATTTTTTTTCAGACCTGGTGAGGACAGAAAAAAAAAGGGCGAACAGCAAAAGGGAAACTCTGAAATTCTGGCGGACAGTGTTTGGTAAACTCTCCATGTAATTCCACAAAATTATGAGTTTTCAAAGTTAATTAGAAATACGGCTGCAGAGAGTCGGAACTCCGGAATTGTAATACAGCCTCATGATAGAAAATATCAGAACTTTTCTAATTGACTGAACAATTAATAAAATTCTCTGAAAGAATTTTCGGGGATTGATTTTTTTCATCTCCTCGTTTAAATAAAACTTTGAACCGAACTTTTCCCGCATGTAAAAAAAAAAAAAAAAGATCCGTTGAAAAAACGAATTGTAACGTAAATTATATATCATATTAGAATGGGGGAAAAAGAAGGAAAAAAACCAGAGACACTTTCCCGCGCTGGTGTTGCAATGGTAATAAAATTTCAAAAGCCCGATTTCTCATTACCGTATAAGAAAATTCTCTCCTTTTATCTCTCATCCGAAAGCTTTGCAGCTCCGGGTCCATCTTCAGCTTCAGGTTCAGCTTGAATCTCATGATCGTCGCGAAGTAGTACCCCTGGTATAACTATACAGTCATAGTACTTTGTCGAGAAAAAAAAAGCTCGCCTGCACCGCCGCGGTTGAGCTTAAGGAAAGAGACACTCGTCGTTCGAGGGGTTGACGGCAGCAGAGGGTATAAGGGGCGAGAAAGAGAGAGCGATGGGGTGGACGAGGGTGAGGGTGAGGGTGAGGGTGAGGACGAGGATGAGGGTAGAGCTAGCGTTGAAACGGCAAAGTCAGCAGGTACGAAGATTCGCGGAATTAGAAACGCAGATAAGTGTTTTAAAATAAAGTTAAAAAGGAAGAAGACGGCAAAGGTCGGTGTCGCGGTAGCCAGCCAGCTATCCAGCCATCCAGCGATCCAGCCAGCCACCCTTCCATCCAGCAAGAGAGAGAGAAAGACAGGATTTCATTGAACGCCCCCAGAATTCGTTGGTGGTGCCCTCTTAGCTGTGCGGCAGAACGGTGTAACGCTGCGTCATCCCCCCGCGACGCGTCGGGTTAAAACGGCGAGAGGAGAGAGAGAGAGGTGACGGGAGAGAGTCTCTCGTAGAGGGGGTAGGGAGAGAGAGAGAGAGAGGGGGAGAGAGAAGAGGAGACAGGGACAGGAGTCCGCGGGACTCACTGCTACTGCCGCGTCGAAACGTCGGAGTGCTAATATCTCTCGGTTAGAAAATATCGTTGAAATATCAATAAATATAATAACAGAAATTACACGCATCTAAACACGTATTTCATAGACACGTAACGTGCGGTAATAATAAATAAAAGTTTATGCACCCGGCCTGGATTAGGGTTGCAGTTTTTGTGGCCTAAGTTCTCTACCGAGTATATATCTAGATACCTGTACCCACTGTACGCGTAGAATTTTCATTTAAACTCTCGTATCACGACCACCTTCCGAAACCACTGTCACAACCATAACCGGGCATGAAAGAACCGCGGTGTGATATATTATGTGCTTTGTAATATCCGAAGGGGTTGACAATCGCCGGTTGTTCGAACGGACACGACGAGACTGGTGACCGCAGGTATACCTAGATGCTGTAAATCGTGAAGTGGAATTGCGTCCTGAGTCGAAGACGCGGTAGAAACTGTATTGGAATTGAAATAAATGGGAATAAAATCTGATTGTTTAATGTGTTTGTCGATCGGAAGAATTCGCTTCGAGACATTCGCCAATTCTGCTTCTAATTCGCGGCTTTTTCGTCCACTGATTCGTTCTCATCGCTGAGCTATATCGTGATAGAGAAATATAGAAATCCAGAAGACGTTAATTGAGAGTAAATTACAAAATTAAAAAAAAAGTAAAAAAAAAAATCGAAGATCCCGGTACGTAAATTCTACGAACATGAGGGACGTTAAATTCAAGAATAATGAAGAAGAAATATTCTCGTCGGAGTGGATATCGTCTTCGGTTAAGAACAACGTGTTAAATGTTTAACAACGGACGTATCTATGTGAATCCCCTCGGCCTGTGGTAAGCAAAACGTGTCATATCGATATAAATCGTCAATAATTATACAGGCATGATGATTAAAATAGGTATAAAATATGTACAGGTATAATATACAGGGAGATATAATACTATCCACATTGCGGTCGAGTGTCAAACTCACCGTTCCGCGCCATGATATGCACGAGCACCGATATTGAGCGGTTTCCTCAGCGAAAGATTCGATATAATATTTGAAAAGCGGCGTGATAGGAGGAAAGAGGAGGAGATTCTCCCCAGCGGCTATACCTCCGTAACAATTTCATATTTTCACTAACCGAATCCTAATCCCTCCCTCATTTTTAGGGGTTATGCCTAATAATAATAAAGATAATAATCATACAAGTACTGCTGCTTCAGTGCGTAGAGTTTGAAAAAGAAAAAAAAAGAAAATAAAGTTGAAAAAAAGAAAAAAAGAAGACGAAGAAAATGAAGAAAGAAAATTAACTACCCCACGCGCCATTTTGAAACCGATTATCGTATTATATGATTACCGTTACGCTGATGGTAGATTTTCAAAATTACTAATAAACTTTACCGGATTTCCTCCCCCCTCCACCCCCCCTCTCCAGCCCCCTGCCCCCTTCATCCTTTCCTTATCCCTAAAATTACTACGAATGAGAATTAGGTGGGTATAATAATTAAGTCTTGAGGGTTTAGAACTCCCGTTTTAATCCGCATATACGAAGGTATACGAGTAGGAAAAGAATAATTCATATTCACTACTGCTCTGGCAGAATTTCGTCGTATTTCCATACGCGAGGAAATTTGAAATCAAATTTGGTACATAGATGTATGGCTACTTAGGATTTTAACTATTATTATATCGTTTGATACATTTGTTTAATTATTAATATTTTTGTTTTTTCTTGTGTTTTTTTTTTTCTTCTTCTTTCACGTACTCCTATCGAATGACGCCTCGTAAAAAGTGCTTTAAAAAGCTCGTTAATTTACGTGAGCCAAGGTAAGTGCCACTAGCGGGAAAGTGGAAGATCCGGTAACGAACTCGTCTGGAACAGCTCCCGTTTAACTGCCAACTAAAGACGGGAAGTAACGAGGTTGAGGTAGAGAGTCAAAAAAGGGTTTTAGCTGTCGAAAATATGCCGTCAAAATATACATGCATATATATATATATATTATATACATCGAAGAATTGTATTTTGTAACAAATATATTATGCATTAATCAATCTCCTGAATATTTCCAAAACAATTAAACGGGTAACAGATGAGAATTGAAGAGAAAGCGGGAGGGCAGCTCGTGTCTTTCAAGATGTCGACCGTTTCGTGACACATTTCCCAACTCCTCCACACACCGAGGCGAAACAGTTGGCAGTCAGCTGTCTTTTATCAAAGACAAGACCCTCGCGCCGCTCCGCTGCTTTCCCATCCAGTACAAGGCACAAGGCACGAGGTATCAGCACCAGCTTGGCTTGTAACAAAACAACGAACCACCAACCCGCAGAACGTAATACATTCCCGGGTGGAATTGTAAAGCAAGCCCATAGTTTGTACGAGTTATGAGCATCGGCGCGGGCGGGGGGGTTGGGGACCAGAGATCGGAGAAGGGGCTAAACAAACGCTGGTTGAAACGGTATCGCGTGGAGACAGAAACGTATAAGCCCTGCACCAGGCTACCCTAAGCTCACGAGACTGGTATAGTGTAGCGTGGTCTAGTGTCTGAGTTAGCACGACGCGTATGCCGGTCGTAGAACGGTATAAGTAAATATCGTTTAACGCATAACGAATTGGTAGTCTTCAAGTCTGGACTATAACGGTGGCTTACCACGCTCTGATTTATGCACACCGATGAGTAAGGAGCGTTCGTACACGCTCTGCACACGCACTCATTGCACAATATTTGTTTAATGTTTACGTCACGCCGCTCTCGACTGCAAAAGCCAATCTCCGCGTATACTGAGATATGATTGATCACTATTCTCGGAAATATGTATATAATAAGTCTAAAATCCTCCTTCCTTGTTGCTATAGACTAATGATTTGTGATCTTCTTTTTCTTCTTCTTCTTCTTCTTCTTGTTCTTCTTTGACGGTAAACTATTAGAGACTAACGATTCGGCCACCTGTCACTACAGCCCTTCGCCTAATCCTCTCGTTTACTCGTTCCGAATTCTAGCTCGGTTATTTCTGGAGCTAAGTTTTCGTCGTTGGTGCAATTTCACGATAGCCTAGTTTCACGAAATATGGTAGAATTTCCAAAGTCTATTTTTATCGATCCAGCTCCGATTAGTGTTCGAAAAATGTCGACTGACGATGTATTTCAGGATCTATATACCAAGAATTGTTCTTACCGTATAATCGGATAATTTCCTGTACCGCAGACAAAATAAAAAAAGATAAACAAAAACGAGAAAGAAGAGAGAAAATTGGACTGTTTGAAGGAATACTAATCCGGTTGAAATACTTAGCTGTATAAAGTTGGATGAAAAATGCGAAACTATAAAAAAAAAAAAAAAGTGGGGGTAGAGGGGAAACAAAAGAATAGGAAGAAAGAAGAAGCCAGGTTATTCTTGCGGGATGAAATAAGCTGAATAAAAGAGCGTGAAAGAAGCGAATAAGGTATCTTACCTACTGGCCAGCAGAAGAGAAAAATGGTTGTTAAAGGCTGGTATATACATACACCGAGCTAGTTCTTCGCCGAGATTTTACCACCTGATAAACCCGATGATATTTCTTACTTAGAGTATAACTAACCCAATTACGAAAGAGTGCAAGCCGGTGGTGAACCGAGAGCGATGACCTACAATGGATAGATATAGGTACGTGTGCAGTATAGATAGAACCGTGCACGGAAGTATAGATCCAACTATTATACCCTGTACCTAGTGATATTTGAAACGTGATAGAAAAAAAAAAAAATTGCATCAGAGGTTCAATGCAGTAAATAATCGTGAATAACTGGTTGAACAATGGCTTTTCATTGAGCAAATATTAGTTTTCATCCGCGCACATATACACACGTGCATATATAGCCAGGTGGAAAAATGGTACATGCACCATTGGTATACCGAAAACGAGTTAAAAATCCTTTAGCAACGTTCTGAACAGCGTTATACCTCGCTTTTTAACAATCGCTTTACCACTGAACTGGCACTAGTATATCTGCCTGTCTGGTTCTCTTTAATTAACTCTTTCCCTCCCTCAAGCTCTCCCTGTGAATAATATAGATTTTATTTTCCCCCAATTTTTCTCCTATAAGCAATTAACTCTTCCCTATGGAATGAATAAGGGGCACACGGTGTTGCGAGTAATGAGTAAACTCTTTCATTTTTGTTGTTGCGTATGTTGTTGTTGTTTTTTTTTTTCCATTTTTTGCCGATTAATTTGAGGCAATTTTAACTGAATTGACGTTAACGTGAGTGCCGTAGTCATAACAGAAGCATAAAGGGAAAGGCAGGCGTGAGGGACGTTTGATGATTAAGTTAGAGCCACCTCTGCCAGTCTCGGCGGAGTGCTGTAGGTAAATTTAAAAGAGGGGATATATTTTATCCTCCCCTGTAGAAACGCTTTGGTTTCGCTCGTCACACCTGTGCATATATAAGCCGTTCAAAGTCAAAGGCTACAGGGACCATGATGTTATTTTAGAAAAAAAATATCCGGGAAAAAAAGAAAGAGAAAAATTCAAATAAGCTCAATTACGTCCCTGGTCTTCAACCGGATGTCAAAGAAAAAGGAGTTTCAAGCCAACCGTGAGACGAGTGGGACGAAATTTCATTTCGGTCTAAGCGAATGAATATACATGGAGATATATAAATTCTCTGCTTCTGTACGTAATGTATTAGGTTGTAAATAATTTTGGTTTTTGGTTCTTTTTTCTTCTTATTTTTTTAAATGAATAATAATAATGACGAATGACGAATGAAATTTTTCGTTTTTTTTTTTTCGCCTCTTTTTCTCTTATCGAATAAATGTACAGAAATTCTTTTACGACAAGTCGTACATTGGATAGGTACAACATACGGCTGCATACGTCGTGTATAAAGATTTTGTCAGTTTCCGAAATGCCTCGACGTGTTTTTTTACATCAACGGGAAATGTACGTCGTTTCCCTATTATGTCACGAGCCGCTGTGAGAGATATATCCGTACGTTTTTACAGGTATAAATAAAAAATGTTATTCCAGAGGCCTTTCGAGACGCTCTCAACCGCGACTGGAGCTTTCAACACTATAACAGTCGTCCCTGACAACGACAACGAAAACGACAACGGCGACGACGGCGATGGGCCTCTTTCGTATGAATTTGTAACAGCTATGCATACGTTGAATGCTATTATACAAGGTGGGGAACGGAACAGGATACATACATCCTGCGATAAATATAATCTGAATAAAAAGGAAAAGAACAGTAGAAGAGTGAGAGAAAGACAGAGAAGAAAAAAGCATAATATAAAATATAACAAGGACAGGACAAAACAAAATTAACAGAGTAATAAATATTAGGAATGAAATTTAACTCAATAAATAAATTTTCACCCCCATACCCTAGCCCGGGTGAACACGCAGGGAAACTTTTCACTATCTCGCATCATACTCGTTATATAATAACCCCAGCGACGGCATGTATGTATGTCTGTACCTATAGATATAAACGGTGGGAATAATTCTTGCTAAGGGATTAGCCAGCTCAGCTTATAGGATCAAAATCGGTTTCAGCCCGCTTCAAAGAAGAAAATTTCATGCTAACATTCCGAAAATAACTAAACTACGGGGTACCGCACCTCGTGCGGTTATCGTTCGAAATGTAACAGGACAATTAAAGATCGTAAAATGAAAGGGGACGGAGATAGGATTTTTGGAATACCAAAAAGCTTAGGATAGGTATCTCTCGCTGTAAACCGCCCGCCTCGTAATCCCATTTACTTAGCAAATTTCTCGATAATTTATTCCTCCACTGGTCTGGTAATGGCTGTAACATACATTTTCCCAGGTATAATATGATAAGTGGGACTTTTCGCTTCTTTTGTCTTCGATAGTTTTTGAAAATTCATTAAATTTCTCCCATCATATGATTCTGTCCTCGAAATCATTCGAGTTTTCTATAAACTGACGAAATAATGTATGCAGAATATAATCAGTAATCACGGTAACAGGTGTTCAGTCCCGCAAGTGCGATAAAAATTGCTCAAACGAAAGGAAATACCAGTAGGTTGAAAGCCTGTAAACGATCCTATATCGCTTTCCTAAAATTGCGTAAAAATAAAATCCCCTCCCCGTGTTATGATATCATGTCTGAATCTCCGCCGGACTCGCTTCTCGGATTTCGCAATCCCGTTAAGACGTTCCCTTAAAGATCGTATAAGGAGGTCGCCCTCGGTTTGTACATTCGTCGTTATCTTAAAAGGTGTACCTAAAAACGCCCAGAGGCTTTATATCCTCCTTCGTTCAAATATCAGATAACATTTAATACTCATGTATATAATATGTATGGTACATACAAAAATAAGTGCGTATACACACATATATGCACATGCATATATCATACATTAACAAGAAACTTATGACAAGATTTTAAGGGTGGGTATATATTTTTTTCTTTTTTGATTTTGTTCTCTCTCTCTCTCTCTCTCTCTGCGTTTTTTCTTTCTACCGTTTGACTTTATGACGTCGAATTATTGTCATACCTCGAAAACGACAGGCGTACGTGTGTCGGTTCTTGCGTTGTAATAACGTGAAAAAAAATCCGCGTCACCCTGCGTGCAAGAGTCAAAAGTGTCGCGAATATCCCCTGGCTATTAATCACTCGAACCGTATACGTTGCGGGAGGTATACGTGTATAGAGATGTATGCAAAGCCAAGTTTATGCATGTGTATGTACGTACATAATAGGAAAGACACGTACATATATGGATACCTACACGTTATACATACCCGAAGCTTTTTGGCCGCATGGGAACCCGACATCGCGTGCAGAGCTCCCATTCTACCATAATGACATTGAACCCTTGGAATAAAAAAAAGAGATGAAAAAAGAAAATCCCTGTTTTGAAAATGCTTCAACAACTTTAACCCCGCGCGCGCTTACCCGATGGGGCAAACTGGAACGGGTGCACCAATTTTCGAGGGACAAATTGAACGGCTGAATCCCTTCACCACGTCGCGTCAAGCGTGTACGAGGAGGTCAGCTAATCGACGAACTCGTCAACTTTGATGGAATATATTTTACCGATCTTATTACACCGAAACTATCGACGCCACGTTGATTAATATCATGTCAATTTCAACGATGCGGAACTCGCTAACGATCTGCTATAATCTGATGTACAGAAAATATCGATTTCATCAATTTTTCGAAAAGATATATGGCGACGTGATTAACTAAATTTGTAAAATTGGGTCAATTTGAGAAATGAGGAAAAGGAATCCACCCGTTGTATCTAGTCATTCTTCATCGTGTCGGAATGGAGTTTGAAAAAATCCGAGTGCCCTTGGCGCGAAGTAGCGGAGGTTGTCAGAGCCGAGTCGCATACTGTTTGTTGTTTTCTCAAGATTGCATAGCAGTAGAATAGAAGTGGAAATGAAATGAAATACGAGTAAGTGAAATAACGCCTCCAGGCCTCCTCCTGGGCTCTTAATGTCCACTCGACATGCGCAATCCTCTTTCACCGGTCTCCGACTCTCAGTCGAAGTAGAACAGAGTAGTATAAGGCGCCGAGTATATGTATGAGACAATGGAGCCCGCGAAAGGCGTATTATAACCGCGGACTAACAATAAGCGAGAAAATAAATTCACAGAAAACACAGCATTACGTGTTCGTATCAACCCTTCCGCGAGCAACTCATAACAGCGTCTACGGATCAACGGAGAAAAGCACGTACCCCGCAATTCCTACGTGCGCCAAGGACGATGCCTTAAGCTCGGAATCGTGACTTCTATTGTTATTATTATTTCACGCAAGTTTAAGCGTTCCTATCCACGAACAATATCGGAGTACATACTCCTGCCCGCACACAGCCGTCACACGTATGTGCGCGTGTGCGGTAGACCGAAAAGTTTAGGCACCCCGTTTCACTGCCTTCCATTTCCGCGGTCTATTATCTCTCTCTCTTTCTCTCTCTCCCTCGGAGCTTTCGTATACCATAGCTTTGGTTTCGCACTCTGAAAGAGCCGGGCGAGCCTCGCGTGTCATTACACGTGAAATTGTCACCGCGGTTTCATCCCCGCGCGCGGATTCCGCGTCATCGTCATTACCCTGGATTTTGCAGCGCCGTGGAAATCCTACTAGTCGTTGCTGCCGTTGCATTTGGTGCGATACACGCCGTGATTAACTCGCGAGTTGAATTTCAACGGAATATACGTAATGGCGACTCCATACGCACGCATACGCGACTCTACCGCGTGAACTAACTCGGCGCGTGCAGAACGCGATGCTCGATTATATTGTTATTGCTATTTCACGCTTCTAAAAGCCGAGACTAATTCGGGACACGCAGCACTTCGCGCCGTCTAGCTTTGATACCAAATCCTAAAATATCGTTTCGCGTGTCGTCTTACAAGCATTAACATCCGCCCTTGTTCTCTCCCCGCAGATTACACCCTCGAGTTTGATACGTCACCTTGGCGACGAGAGGAGCTTTGGTTCCCCTCGAAAAATCGCTATTCCTGATTTCGACGATTCTATATGTATATTGCGGCCGTCAGGCCGAAGGAATCTGTTTACGCCAGTGGAACATGTCGGATGTTAATTGTCTTACGTAATAATCCCTGAGTCGATACGATCTGGAATTATACGTACTGATATGTGCGTGTCGTGAAATTCTATCGATCTTACGAACAGCGCAACGAAAGCTATAATCGTGATCAGCGAGCGTTAAGCACCTGCGGTTGGACGAAATCTGATAGCTGTGTCTATGCATATACGTGTAGATCGTGATTCGCGGTCGAAAATTGAATTACGATATAATACCAACTAAATACCTTAACTAAAGTTCAGAGGGGAACGACGCTGGATGATAAAAGGCGACAGCGTAACATCTAACGGTGCGTTCCTTCTTTCTTTCTTCCATCTCTTCTCCTTCCTTCTTTCTTTCGTTCTTTCTTTCATGGGGATGGATAAAGCCGAGGGGGGCGAGAGGGGGGTGTAAGGGCCAGGGAATAGCCCTCACGTTTTACATGCCTGGAGTATAAGGGAAGTGTCTAATAAAAAAAAGGACGGTATGCTGCACACTTTAGCAAAACGGACGTGACCCTATAAAAAATATGGGGAGAGGGGGGAGAGACTCTGGCTCTGGCTCTGGCTTTGGCTTTGGCTCTTTTCTCCATGGCTAAAGCAGCAGTTGAAAGTTTCTGTGCTAGTGCAGAGACTCGGGCATATCGTGGTGAAATATTGCCACGAATAAAAGTCGGACAACTTAGAGTCGAGGGAATCATCCCCCCGACCTCTTGCTTGCTTGCCTGAACCAGAATTCAACGTAAGTCTTGTCGCAGGGCGGGGGGGGGGGGGGGGGGGGGGGGGGATGAAAAGAGTTGAGTTAAGAGTCAGGATGTATAGTCGAGAGGAATGAACTCGGCTATATGTACGCGAGTAGGTACATATTATAATGTTTGAGACGTAATTGGATGCTGATAATATTACGTACGTAGAAATATAGGTTTTCTTTGTAAGAAGAGAAGATAGAGAAAGGAAAAGAGAGAGAGAGAGAGAGGGGGGGGGGGAGCAAAGTGAAGAACAAAAAGGTAGATTTCGATTAAATTCAATACACAGAACTTATAGTATAGATCGCCTGGAGGTTCGAATAAACGAAATAGAATGCGGGGAAAGAGAGAACGAGTTGATCCGTAACGCAAGTAAAACAAGGGGATCAGATCCGATCGAGATAAAAGCTTTGGTTTCGAAGCGTGAACATTTTTTTTTTTTTTTTTCTTTTTTTTCTATTTTTTTTTTTTTTCATATCCAATGCGCGACAGAGTACAGGACAGAAATAAAGAAAGCAGATGAGAGGATTGAAATTGAAAAGGTTTCACCCAACAATATCGCGTGTGCTTATGTATACCTATTCCGAATTCATATACACCTATATGCTAACAAAACCTAACAACCGTATATATATGTATACCTACACGGACGACAAAAAGCTTCACGAAATAATCACGAACGAGCACGTTACGTTGACAAAATTAAGATACTACGTATACACGATATTCGTATTTATATACTATTTCCAAAATTCAGCGTAGAATCCCCCCCCCGATCAAAGACAAAAATGAAGCAAGAAAAAAAAAAAACGAATAATGACCATTTGAAGATGGAATTATTATTATTATTTTTTTTTTTTACCCAGCAAATTTTTAGACCAAACGCCCTATCTCCATCGCGCAATATTTTGAACATAAGGATCTAAAAGGAACCTTGATAAAAAGCGGGGCGAGTGATGATCATAAACCCTGCGCGTATATCTACATATGTCTTGTGATATGAACAAACATATGTATACAGTGTAACATGTATATGTATATACGCATAGAACGAACGGGAGTAGAGATTCTGTCTTTTTTTTTTTTTTTTGCGTATTTTTAGTACCTTTTCCGCAACGATTTCACTTTTCTTTTTTTTTTTCTCCTCCCTCATGATTTAGGTTCCGTATAACAAGCCGCCGTTAAGACCCTCATACGTTAGCCCACCGGGCTACGTTAAACCTTAAAACATCATCGCGGCTGTTTCCTTCGGGGATAGAGGGAAAAAAAAAAAGAAAAAAAAAAAAAAGCCCCTCATCGTTGGAGAAACTGAAAGATAGAAGTTTGTAGTTGAAAAGTTTAGGGACGGTGTATCTACTATATATCCTTCCTTCCTTCCTTCCTTCCTTCCTGCCTTCCTTCCTTCCTTCCTCCCTTCCTTCCTTCAGCCCTTTCTGTCTTCCTTCGGTTTAAATAAAGTAAATTATAAATGATAAAAAGAGATATGTATACATTATACATACATTTATGTATATATATGTATATAATGAACGACGAAGTTGAAATGGGAACAGCGGGTTAGGACAGCTGCTGTACAGAGCCCAACTAATTACAAGGTTCAAAAAATTTGCGGCTCTTTTAACCCGTAGGGACTCCAAGGTATAAAAACTTTTCTGTTTGTCCCTTCGACCAATTCCCTTAGGAGTGGGTATAAGCCAAGCCCCAAAATCTCAACACCAATTTAAACAAAGTTTGCGCGCGTGACGAGGCTACAAACCGCACTCGTCGAGGCCTTAAACGCAAACGACATGAGTTTCCTGACCAGGATGCATGCGTGGGGTTAGACAAAATTAATCATGATAAACCGTGTAGACGAGTCCTTAAACAGATATTCAGTTTAATTTTCCTCCTGAATTTTTTTATTTTGCAAAAATTACTCAAATCAGAAGAAAAAAATACGAAATTTTAATTGTTACAGTTTCGCAAGACTCGTCCGCCGTCGGGAGGACTGGATGGCCAGGAAGCTGTCGGATAATTATTTGATTTTGAACTTTGGCGAAACTTAACGCGTGTTATGTGCGTGACGCATACACACCCTCTCCGAGGGCGGATACTCCTCGCTCTATTCCTCCTGATAACAAGTTTCACATTGCTTTCATCGGCGGTTGCATTTCCCGACTGGACAGACTGCCCGGCAGTGTGTCGTTGCAAATGGACATCCGGTAAAAAATCAGCCCTCTGTCCGGACGCCGGTTTAACAACCCTCCCAGCGTCGTTGGACCCGGATATGCAGGTCGTTGATTTATCGGGGAATAAAATACTCTCGCTTTACGCGGACATGTTCAATAGAGCCGGACTGTTGAATCTGCAACGCGTGTTCCTCCGCAACGCCGGTATATCAAAAATCGACAAGGACGCGTTCAGAGAGCTGAGAATCCTCGTGGAAGTCGACCTATCCGACAACCACGTCGAGTCACTTCACCCAGACACATTTCTTGGCAACGAGAGACTGAGGATATTGATCCTCAGCGGAAACAAGCTCGTAAAACTCGCGGGACCACAGTTCCCGGCATTGCCTCATCTCAGGATCCTCGAACTACAGCGATGCTCGATCAACGAGATCAGCAACTTATCATTCACCGGCGTTACCGGCCTCGAAACACTCCGATTAGAAACCAACCACCTAGAGTACCTCGAGGCCTTGACTTTCCTGCCGCTGATACACCTCAAGACCTTAAGTCTAGACGGTAATCCATGGAGCTGCGATTGTCGTCTGAGAAAAATGCGGATCTGGCTAACCGCGAACCGCCTCTACTCCGTGCCCCAAAAATGCGAGTCTCCGTCCCGCCTGGAGGGCAGACGCTGGGAGGATGTCAAGCCTCAGGAGTTTGCTTGCAGCCCGGAAGCAGTGGTCACTGCTAACTCGTTCCAGGAGGAGATGAGCGGTAATTTAAGCCTCGCTTGCATGGTGACGGGTGATCCCGAGCCAGATGTATGGTGGCAGTTCAACGGCAGCCCGTTGAACGTCACGCGGGGCGATCAGATATTCGTTAGTGAAGAAATTTACAACGGGTTCCGTAAGTGGAACAACGTGACTTTGTACAACGCGAGCGAAACCGACGCCGGTGAATACAGCTGCGTGGCGAGCAACGTCGGAGGCGTAGCGAAGGACGTCATCAGCATTGTTATACCCAGGGTTTACACTGCTCCTACCTTGTCGCAGACTGATACATGGCTGTTATGGGTCAGCCTTGCCGGAGGTGGGGCTGCAGCTCTTTGTGCATCTCTTCTCGCGGTACTTTTGGCCGTTTGTCTTTGCAGCTCGAGGCAGAAGAGCAAGAGGAAGAAGGTGAAGCTGCAGGGTACGACCAGCTTTGGTGACCAGGAAAAAAAGCTCCTGGATTTATCTCTCACTACCACTACTAACGAGAGAGTCAGCGCGAGGGCGAGTCTAGAGGCTGTGAGTACATTATAGAAATTTACGTTTGACATTCGATGAAAGCATTACGCGTACGTCGAGGCTGGGCTAATTAAGTAACCCTTTTTTTCGAGAGGAATCTTCGAGAATTTATTCATCATTCTCGAGTAATAAAAATTAGCTCTACATATTGATATTGATATTTATTTTTCATTTTCCATTTTAATAACTATTTGGCAAATTTTCTTGTGGCGCTTTTCGATTTTTATATTTCGAGAAATGATCTATATGGAAAAATTCTGCGAGGATTATTCTGCTCGGAATTAAACGCTCTAGAAAAAAGGTATCTTGGTATTTTTCGAGAAATCTAACCGTTTCGAAGTTAGTCAAAAAAACTTTTGAAATATAAAAATCGAAAAGCGGCACAGGAACATTTCAAGAATAAATTTTTAAAGATGCCTTTTGAAAAAAAAAAAAAAAAACCTGTGATTTGTTTTTCTTTGAATAACGTAAAAGTGTTACGCATACTCGACGTATGATATGTATATATGCATTCGTGTATTATTAAACACCAGGAGCGAAAAATGTGATAACAAGCTCGGCAGGGGGTTAATCACTTTCTTGAATTCTGTGCTGTTAGGGTAGACCAGATTCCCCGGAGTCTCTGAAGAATTTTATGGGATTTTATAAATTCTTTAAATCCCTCTCGAATTCCCTTCTGAATTCATTCAGATCTCAGACAGATTCCGGTATCAATTTTTCCAACATCAGGATATTCAACAGACTGCATAATTTCATTCACCTCATTCATTTCCCCATGTCTATTCCCCCGTGTATTGATTCGAATTCCGAAACGATCTTCGAGATTTCTTTGAAATTTCACAAACGTCGCTGGTGCTACTCCCCCATGAATTCACTCGGATTTCACAGACTCCCATGGGACTTCCCGACCGATTCACTTGTTCGGATTTCACAGCTTTTTCTAGAAATTCAACGGAATTGATTGCCTCCCTTCTTTCCCCCTGCCTACGTTCGTTTATCCAGATTTCCCACATTCTGTATATTTAGAGAAATTTTGAAAAAGGTGAAACAAATCTTTGTCAACAGTGCAGTCTCGGTGATCTGGAGCTTGCGGAAAGGAGTTCGTCGCTTTGCGATCCCCCGGTGAACGTGACAATCGAGAGACACTGCAGAGACATCCACAGCCAATTGCCGACAGTATTTCCGCCGCCCCCTGAATTTACAACTAGTATCCTGCCCGCGGGAGTATTTGGGAATATTTTTATTTCCGTTTCCCTCGCTCAGGATGTCGAACGCCGGTACCCAGACCTCTTAGACATTCCGGTGCACGCAAGTATTTCAGACAAGTCATCGGTCCAGGCTCCTCCGATACCGACAACCTCGATATTATCGGGATTCGCGACCCTCCCTAGGAGACCACTACGCGTCTCAGACCTCAGTTCACCCTACGACAATATGGGGCCGAGAGTAACGGCGACCGGAAGTTCAACCTTCTCTCTAACGGATCCGGATCTTCGATTATCACCCCCGCCGCCATCGCTGGTCATACAACCACCGATAGAATTTGTTTCCCTGTAACGATACTCGGCTGAATTTCATCTCTCGATGGAACAAAGGATGGAGAATGAAAATGAAAATGAAGAGGAAGTGGAAGTGGAAATGGAAGTTTGTATATATGCGTGTACGTTATATTATATCCGTTTCATATAATATACGTATATGTATGTATTGTGTATAGAATTAAATATGGGCTGTCCTAATACTTGTTAGATTAAAGAAAGGAAGAAAAGGAAAAAAAAAAGGATAAAGAAGAAAAAAAAAGTTCATTGTAAATATTTCATAATTTCTCGAAGCTGATATATATACTATATATATATTATAATTAGACGAAGGAAAAATGAAAAATAAGAAGAAGAAGAAGAAGAAGAAAATATAGCGAGTATTAAGATTTGGGAAATTATCTTTCATTCATATTCATTTGGAACTGTATCACTAGTTTGTTAAACCATAATAATATATATATATATATTATATGTAAATATTTGTTACTATACATACATCAGTATTTACTATGAACGCTTTGTCAATTAATAAAAAAAATGATTGAATTTTATCTAACAACAATAATTAAAGATATATACGATATAAGACAAGAGTCGAGGGAGATGAAATCATATAATAAGTATATCATACTATGATATTCAGATTTTACAATTTCAGAATAAAATTCAACTTTATCCATTATAGGGTTTATATGTATAGAAAATATAAAAAATCGCCGACGAAGAAGAAGAAGAAGAAGAAGGAGGAGGAGGAGAAGAGAATTCTGTAATTTACACTTTCGAGAGAATTCATTTATTTCGAATATGAAAATATAGGTATATACCTATATAGGAGCTGCAATTTAGGAATAAAATTCATTTTTTATATCATCCATACACTCGTAGAAAAAAAGAAAGAAGAAAAAAAAGGAAATAATAAAAGACAGATTGAAACAAGAATAATGAAAAGGGTAAAATATTGCGAATTTCTGCAATGGATACTTATATATTGAATTCAAGATCAGATTGTTATAGGCTGTATTACAAGTTTAGATAAACATACAAATTAAATATTACATAATATAGGCATACATGTGTGTATGTGTGTGTGTGTGTGTGTGTGTGTGTGTGTGTGTGTGTATAAATATCTATAGGAACAATATTGTCTTAATTGGAACGTTATACAATACAATACGCGCAGATAGATTAAAATATATAATAATTTAGTTGATTTATTTTTATTTTATTTTTTTCTATTTTTTCTCTTTTTAATCGGGATTAAATATTTTCTTTTCTTACTATATAATTATATATATCGTCGAGGATTATATAAATAATAATATAATACACAGCTTATGCATGGCACAACATATTTATATCATCAGGCTAAAATCATAATATTATTAAATACAATATATTTGTGGTGGTTTTTTTTTTTGTATTATTTTTTATTTCTTTCTTTTTTCTTAATTTCATTTTCTTCAATATTACGCGGCAAGTATAAATTCTAAACGCTGAGCTAATAGACACCGTTGTTCAAAGTACTCTGGCCGTCGTCCTGGTCCGATTCGCGATTCAATCTTGGTGTGAAATTGTCCGATTGTTGACCAGGCGTTAAAAATTCTGGAACAAAAGAGAAGAAAAAACAGGAAAACAAAAAAACAAAAAAAAAAACAAAACAGAAATTATATACAATTAGCCGTATGAAACAGATTTTCCAGAGCGGTGATTCTTTGTTTAGTAATTATAAGGGACGGATACACCTACGCGCTCTCCACGTATAAATATACATCTGGATGGTTGAATTTTCCTACTCACGGAGCTAATATATGTTGGCTAATCCTAAATGGTCTTTAATTCATTAAGTTAGCGGCAAACAAGGGATCGGAATCATGGAAGAGTGAAATATTTATTGACCTGGAGTAGGTACGGTAACCGGGCTTCGCCGGTCCCCCCCATGACCAAAACCGTTATCCCAAACCTTGTACCGGGGGAAAACTAATTATTTACTTTTACGAGGCCCAGGTAGTATAATTCGTTTGGCGAAAAAAACGGCAAAGTAAAGTAAAAAATAAAAATAAAATAAAAAAAATAAGGAGTGACCCCGTGGTCTGATTTTGCACAAAGTTATTCTTATTCTCTTTACGTTTTCTCCTTTTCTCTCAGTCTCTTCCTAATTTATTTTCTCACTTTTTTTCTCTCTTCTTCTTCTTCTTTCCTATTTTTTGTTTTTTCTTTTTTTTTCTGTTATATAATATTTCGAAATAAAAAAAAAAAAAACCTCAATCGTCAAAATATTAGAATTCTATTATTGTTTAGTCGTGTGTAGCCCGGGGATATGAAACGTTACTCATTCGTGGGTCGACAGGTTGTAGATGGCCGGGTTTATCTTACTAACATAATTATTATAAGCCTCGATCCTTGGGCCCGTACGTAACGTTAATTAATGGTTGTTGGTTAATTAACGTCACGGTGGAAGAAGACGGTTAAAACTTGATGGAAGATCTTGCGAAATTTGTACCGATCATTAAACACACGTGTTCGCGTGCATAACGAGATGAACTCATACCAGTGTCTACGAGCCTATGATTTTATCGGCAATTTTCGCAACGTCTGAAACATTTTTTCAAAAAAAAAGTACGAAAACATAACGCGCAAGGAATTACCGAAAAATTCACTTCACCTCAATATTTTACAATATTTGGACGAAATCCTACCGCATAGTCCTTCCTAGGTGGTTGTTTTCTCAAAACCTGTCTGACAAAGTGCTAGAAAGAAAAAAAGAAAAGCATCCCCCGAAAAAAAAGCTACCCCAAACCCAAGCAAGCTCCTAGTCCTGACAAATTAATCAGCTACTTTCTACCGCCTATTTTCTTATCTCTGAACTGGGTGGAGAGGTAATAAAAGAAGGATATATTTTTTCGGCCTTTCTATCTCTTGCACAGTTATAGCTGGGCTCGAGGAAAAAGTAGGTATTACAAATAGATATAATTGCGAGACGATAATTAATCCTATGGTTTAATTTTATCATTTTTTTCTTAGTCTGACTAAAAAATCAAACCGAGAAATTCACTCCGATTATTCCGTATTATTCCCGAAAATTGGGTATAGTCTGTAAAATATTTTATTCGTGGTATAAATCGATTTCAAATTTGTTCAAAGAATTTGAATAATTCTTGTTTTATAATTTTAGCAAAAATGATCGTGGGGTAAGTTAATGTAATTGAATGACATTATACAACGTATGGGATGAGAATATCTGACGCAGGTAATTAGAGAACGAAACAATTTCATTTGAGAGTAGGTAATACGAAAGGAAACTGAGAGGCGGACAGAAGGAAAGAACGAAGGAACGAATCCCGGATAATCCAAACCTAAACCATAATTGAACCTTCGCGGAGGACAACGAGCAGCTAGAAATAAGACGGGACGAGCCATCCTCGAGATCTCCGCCTCCAGGGTTCAAGGTTTACACTGTCAGTTAATAAGAGTCTGGCATTCCTCTCCTCCCTCATTCACCCCCGACATTTTTTCCGCATTCTCACACGCCCAAGTCCTATTCTAGACTCTGGGTATACTTTCCCTAGTTATATCCGACTGCGAGGTATAAACGCATGAGAAAAAATTCTACGATTATATTTTCGCTTTCTGCATTAATTAATCCTCGACAAAATTTCGCACAGATATCGACGAGTCGTATTGAATTTTCTCAAAATTCTTCGATATCTCCTCAACCCTTTGTCCGATTCAGATGAAATTTCCTTATCTCGAAGTTTACTGTAAAATCTCGCTTTTCGATAAGAACAAAAATTACCTCGAAGAGGAAGAACCGCCCATTGCTGATCGTCGGCTTGTTGGTCATCCCCACGTCTGTGAAGTCGTCCAAGACGAGGACCGAACCACATGCCGCCGTTGGGAACGGCGTCACCAGTTCGCTTAACTTTGGCTACCTTGACGATCTCGTTGCCGTAAAATGACGGGGAAACATCACGAGAGCGTCCTACACGTGGGTAAGGTATCAGACCCTGTCGCTTTACCTCGGACATATCTAAAACCGGTACTTAATATATTCAGAAGGCTTATGGGCTTATGAAACGTGAATGAATTTAATGGGCATGTCTTTCCCTACGTCGTCGGTTAATTAGAATGAAATAAGCATGTGTGTGGAGGAAATTTCAGGGTGTGTTTCTCCGTCTGTAACTAAAGGCACTTTGATAGGTAGGAATTTAGTTGTCAAACTGTTTAATTACTTCTGAAACGAAAAATGATATCTACACATGCGTGCGATTGGTGTAGGCGAATTACCGCAATTTTCGCCGTGACAGAGTTCGGGGTATTCGCAATTAGACAAAGTTTCTTGGGATGCGATAATAAGGACGAAAATTTCGTGAGATAGACTAACGCGATTTTTTTTTTAAATCTTGTATAACCCATACTTAAATCTGTTTCGATATCTGTTCTCTCCGAACATGAAAAAATCAAGGAATTTATACTCGATTTTATATAAAAAAAATCTTTGAGAAAAAAGAGAGAGAGAGACATTTGGTCAAATATTTATCCTATTTAGACCTAGAAAGATATGGTTTTCCTAGAAAGTTGAGGATTGTAAAATGAATAAAATTGCAAACAGGCACGCGCAGACTTTCGTACTTTGTTAAAAATATTGGAATGATTTATTTGCTCTGAACCTTCGCAACTCCAATTAACGCATTAAAACAGCGCGCTTCAAAGAATCCTTTTCCAGTTTCCCCGAAGGATCAGTCAGTCCCAGAACCCGTGAAATTGTCAAAATTATGAATGAATTCGTACTCCGTTACCGCAGTCCAAAGTTTCGGTACCAATTCCTGGCTCAATTTGTCGGGGCATTAATTTTCTCAATCCTCAATTACTGGGATGATAAAGCTGCCTTACCGCGTCAGCATCTCCCCGCAATTTTTCTCTATTTTCACTTTTTATCACCGCGGACCGCGGCGATACTCAAACTATTCATTTCGCTAGAAAAATGACTTTTAAGATGATTTGAAAAAATATCAAATTCATACAATTCTACTTCCGAACGATGGGCATGGGAAATTTCACTATCTCATTCAATTGCAATTTGAGACTAACGATCTACGTTTTCTTAATTGCAGAATATCGTCTGTAAATTTTCGAAATTTATATATTTGAATTCACAGAACGATTTCGGAAATAACTGGACAGAAAAATCTGAAATGTTTAGGATTTGACATAATTTTTAATGTTTTTTTTTTTCTACGAGGAAACAAACCGATTCTTCATTTTTGACTGCCAAACTACATAATACCCTGAGATGCATGGGTTTGTAAAGTGATGAAAAGTACCGTAAAGAATCGTCATTTCACGTCTTGTTCCGCGACAAATCTTGCGTTACTTAATACCCAGAAACCACGTATAAAAGAGGGTGGAAAAAGTCTCTCACCTTCGGGATTGAAGTCAAGAACGACGTCGTAATCCGTTGAATCCGAACGCCCAACGCGGGGGAATGGCATCAGACCTGAGGCACGATCTATCCTTGTGAATCCTGTCATCCCCAAAGATCGTCCTGGTCGAGGCATCGTCATCATCCGTGGGCCTCGCTTGCTGCCTAATTCCTTCATCTTTAATTCCTCAATATTCTCACCACCTATAATTCAAAGATGATAAAAAAAAAATTAACTCCTGTTAATTACGTCGGCATCGAGGTCACCGTTCGACTGAGATATCCGGATATTAATTTCATTCAGTTTCGGACCTCTTTTCGGACTTGATTTTGAACAGAAATGCGCCAAATAAATATGATGTGAATTTTAAGAGACGAAAAATTGATTATCTATTGATCGGGTGTTGCGAAATGGTCTTGTTTGATTAATTCTAATTTTCGTTTGATTATATGAATATTTTTAATGAAATATTAGTCAAACAACAGACAAAGAATAAAGAGCGGGCTGGTGTTCGGTGGTGAAAAGGCGTCGGTAAGTAAATTGGCGGAGGTACTTGCGAGTTGAAATCATTTCGCGGGTTCCGTTTGGCTTCGTTAATTGCCGTTACATAATAAATGGTGTTTTAATTCTAGGGTAGAATTTCGCCTCGAACGATTCAAAGCTTTTTCTCGAAACTGAATTTAAGTATCTTCCGACGTTCTGTAATCACGTAATTTTAAATAATATGAAAAAAACCGTGAATTGAAAGGGAATAAAATGAGGAAAAAAGAGATTCGAGTACCGACGCCGCTTACGTAAAATACTTTGACGAATTTTTCGTAGCTAGTCCAAAGTCGAGATTTATAAATGCGAAGGAGGTACGTATCTGAAACGATTTCTCAACGGGTACAGCAATCTCGAACAATTTCTCGAATTACTAGACACTGGAGTAAGTCGGATGGTATATTGGCGTCTGCCTTACTGTAGTAATCTCATCAAAATGCTTCAGGGAATTTCAAACCAGTAGGTATACGACTATACGCCTACGATCTGCAGGGAATGACATTACTCTAGTTTATCAGGATTCGAAGTCAACCTCTTCTGGTATTAACCGAATTGTGTTTCCACCTTCTAAGTGCGACCGCGTTCACTCTGGCTTATGCCGAAGCCCCGTAAAGCCCCGAGGAGCTTTCTCAGCAGGAATGTTCACCCCAAATCGTTTTCAAATAACTTAAATCATCATTTAATAGTATACTGAGTCTAGCGTAATCCTATCGACAGTAAATTTTCGCGACAAAAACAAAAAAAAAAAAAACAGACAAAAAAACTTTTCCTTTATTTCCCACATTTATGATTGAAAATTTTTAAAACAAGGAATAAAATTTGACACCGATAATATTCAGACTTACGATTCAAAGAAGTGGTAGCGATTAATAATACCAAAACGGAAGACAGAGTATCTTTCATTTTCGTATGATATGATATTTCGCCGATTATCCAAGAGAAGAGTTAATAAATTTTATTCAGTATCTAATACCGAGAGGGAAATTCTACTTATTTTCTTTTTCTTTATCTTTTCTGTTCTCTTTTTGTATTTCGTATATTTTCTATTTTTTCTATTTGCTCTTTCTCTTCTTCTTCTCTCGCCTTCTGCCGATCAAACTGCTGCGAATCTCGCTACTACGGTGGTACTGGATGCTGTGCCCTGCCACCGGTGAACTTTATACCTGGTGACCCACCCCACGCAGGATCCCACCGTTAGCTGTTGGCGCCCCTAAGCCACCCCCACATAGCGGTTCCAAGCTTCTTCTTAGCACCTCCCCTACTACTCTGAACTAATTAAAAATGAATTTACAAAGCAAAGTCAGATTGTTACGTGCCCGACCATAAAATTGCCTTTGTATTTATACTGCTTTATAAAAGCGAGATAAATTTATTTATTTTCTTAAAAATTATTTCGGTTTTTTTATTTTTTTTATTTTTTACAGTTTCCTTTTTTTTTTTTAAATTTTTTCGCCATACTTCGTGGCTACTACACCTACTGCTTTAATTATTAACATACCGAATGATTTACAACCTGTATAGCCGTCAATTATACAAAATTACCAATAATTATTGGAACTACGTAACGCAGTGTAGTTGAAAAAATTTGACGTACCTAAGCTGCAACTATTGACGTAAATGGAAACAGACCGAGGCTAGGTATTCGTGGAAAATCCCTCAAATTCTGATAACTGTAACTATTCAATTCAAACAGGAAAGTAAAGGAAGGAAAGGGCGTGGATATCTTTAGGTCGTGAAATACGGGGTGCAAAATATTGTTAAAAAAAAAAAACAGAAAAGAAAAGAAAACCGAAAAATAATTTGCCTATTGAAAACTAGGATTTAACGAAAAAGAAGAAAAAAGGCGAGAGGAAGAAAAAGAAGAAGCAAATGTTACGAGGCTAGACGTTTATCTGACCCTAACAAAATTGTTCGCGGCTAATGCAGCACAACAGCAACGACAAAGTAAATTTGGCAAATCCTAGTCGTTCCTTATCGTTATCGCGCAGTGTCTCTTTCTTTTTCACCCTGTTCCAGTACCTTCCTTTAGCAGGAACTTCGGTTACCTCATATCGGTGTTTACGGCTCCCAGTTCTGTGTATCAAATGTATCAGTTGAAAATTATTGTTCCTTCCCGTAACCGCGTCACGTTTTACACGTATAAATTCACCCGCAGATATATTTCTGCCGATTTTAGTAAGCCGATCGAATATTTTATACGTATATTGAATATATACGAGGGAGTAAAATTTGTTGAAACAAAAAAAGAAGAAATTTGCTGTCTAAATATATATCATCAAAATGACGTTTGATTTAATTGGGTTTATAAATAATATATAGGAAATACCTGAGGGCACGTGTTACGATGAATTTAATTAAACTGTTATGGTATCAAGAAACATAAAAGGAATGAAGAAATATATTTAAAAAAAAGTGCAGGGGCTTCTATACGATGAATAAACAAATTTCCGTTTGATCTGTTGCAGAAAATTGTCAACGTCAAAGAAAACGGGACATTATTCGGTGAACTATTGCTTAATTAAAGAGGCGTTAGTATACGTAGGCGTTTTTTAAACGGTACATACAACCGTGTTATCACTCCGTTTATGTCTTTTCCATTTAAATGAACGACCTCAGCGGCCCGGGAGCGTATGTAAATAAAGGCTTCTTAACAAGGCTTTGGTGTATATAGGTATATAATATATATAGGTATACATATAGACATGCATCGCAATTGAATTAACTGCGAATCGCACGTTTTACATACATACATATCTGCGTAGAAAGTATACATGCAAATCCTGATATACTGCCGGATGCAGGTAGAAAAATAAGGTAACCAGTGTAATATGCTTTACTCTACTCTGCAACCATTAGTAAATGGATTAAAACCGCTTGATTTTATTAAAACTACAGAGATACAGAAATTCTTCGTCATTCATTTGCTATAGAGATTTCGAGTTGGAATTGACATCTCTTTTGGTGAAAAATCGTTGAAACATTGAATAATCAATCGAGAGATGATGAATTGATTTTACGTGAGTAAAAATATAATTCCGGATCTTGAAGTAAATAAACAATGTATATTTTGTATTAAACAAAAAGAACGAGACTTCCTCATAGGCTCTATTTTGTTATTAGAAATTGTCAAAGATCTCTACTCCTTGTCATGATAATAGAATAAATGGTATTTGCGTCGCCGGATCAAACGCTGAGATCTACTACTGAAGGCAGACGCTGAGCGGCTGACCAAACACGAACGTTTCTACTGCCGCCAGTGATGCACGTCCGTTTCTACTGCCATGCCGCCAGTGAGGTACAGCCGTTTCTACTGGCGCTAGTACGGCAGCTGTATAACTGCAGGGAAATGCTTGTTCGCTCTATATATTACGATGAATCGATTGATTGTAAAATAGTAGGATTATCGTAGCGCAATAAACTATAAGCTTGAATAAATTTCAACTTTGTCAATCGAGGATGTTTTAATTTATTTATTTTTAATCGCGAATCTATCGTAGGTATTTGGTTTGATTATTTTTTATTTTTTTTTTTTATTTTTTTTTGTTTCTTTTCACAAATATATATTTTTTATACTTCACGTGTTGCATGTTCTTACGATATTACCGATACGCGGGGATTTAACACGAGCGGGGTAATCGGATTAAGCTATTGCAGAATGATATTGTCACGTCTGCAAGTATCGCTCACATACATATAGTACCTACGCGATGCTCGATTACCAATTGGCAAAATTGTCACATATATGCGATGATAAAATAATTTAATATACGCACATCGGGATAGAAAACTAAACTAAAATACTACAACTGTAGCATATAACAGGATACGCACGTTTTTTTAATCACGCTGCTGTTATGTTGTGTAATTCTTTGTATTACGTTTTTTTTTTTTTTTCATTCGTTTTTTTTTGTATTTTTCAGGAAAATCGGAAGTGCCCTACTTTGAGAAAAATCTTATTTTCTGCTTTAAAGTGAAAAATAAACCTATCAAAATTGTCTTGAATAATTTTGTCAATATTTTTTCATGAAATTACAGTAGAAGACGAAAATAATAATGCCCTTACTTTTGTCAATAATATTTTTTTTTCGCTCAGTTTTATGCAATTAAAATTTTCACAGACGAGATTATTCCACAATTCATGTCTAGAGAAATAGAACAGATTGAAATAAAAATCTAAGAAAAATCATCGAGATTATTTTCGATGAATAGTTAATTAAAGATGAAAATAAATCAGCCAAATCAAAAATGATCGAGGAAAAATGTTTGCCACGTTGGCATGTAATTCCCATATGCAAATATGCATAAACGGCCTTTATAATGGTGATAATCAATTATTATGTATTATGTATACGGGTGTACAGTCGACATGACACTAACTCAACGTCACCAGCCCGAGGCCCTAATTGCCTCAGTTAATTGTCACGAGGTACAAGATATGACTTATGGCTGATGAAGAGATCTAGTGCGGGGATTGAAACGAGCAAAGTGTTTTAGAAGGCAGAAGGAAAGTTAAGCCCTGTAACAAATTGTTGCCATTATAATTTCTGTATAAGGGAAATTTTCAATGTCGAATAAGATATCGGTAGAATAAGCGAGGGTGTAACAATTAGTATTATATTCGTTCGCCTTTCTATCGAGGAATTAGATATACCTAATTGTTTTAATATCAAATCTCGAGAATTATACACCTCGACTGATTGATCATTTTATACGTTGATTTTAATCCTAGTTGAACCTCCACAATTATATATAAGTTAAAAAGATTGACTCAGTCTGACAGGACCATATTTTCGGGACGTTTTCACTTCGAAAATTCAAGACTAAAGTTAATTTCCCTGGTGAAAATAATTCTCGGAATTATTATGAATTATTAGTCAAATTGGAGAATTTCTTTAAAACGACGATTATTTTCTGATAAGTTTTTCTTCTCCAGAATCTATGATTTATTTAACGATTATTCACCAAAATCTATCATTTTTCATGAAAAACGACAAATATCTTGAATTTTTTGTGGAAAACTACGCAAATGTTCAAATTTCCTTAAAAATACCTTATAATTCTCATAGGAGTAAAAATCTTCACTAGGGCTACCAAGAATCTGAGGGCCTGATAATTTCCGAGTTTAGACTATAGTTCACAGAATTTCGAGAAAAAGAGGAGAAAATAAGTCTAGAAAATAATTTCGACAATTTTTTAAACATTTTTACAGTTTATTTAGAAAATCCAATTTCAAATGTATAGGCTAAAATCAAATGTTCACATCATACATAATAATCCTTAAAACTATATTTATATCCCGAATAATAAATCCAATTTCAATATTCATTTCATTAAAAACTTGACTCCAAATTTATACAACTCTGCGTTAACAGCTTTAAGATTTTTTATTTCATCTCTAGCGAGCTGCAACTCATTGTGAGAACTGATACCGGCAGAAAATCCGTCATTAAATTCAAAGAATAAATCAGAATTCAAGAGTCCCTCGTTCCCATAACTCGGGTTGACAATCTCAATAACATCGTTCTCATTGTCTCCGGCGATTCTCTGCAAGCTGTGCAATATGAGCTTGCCTTTAATCTCACTGTTGAAAAAATTGTCATGAGCCTTGGTATAAAATGCCGCATGAACAGGCCCCTTGTGTGGAATAGTCCTGACAATTTGCCTGCTAGAAATATGCCAAATATTAACCGACCCATCGGCTGACCCAGAAACTAAAGAACAGCAATCGCTGGAGACGGATAAACAAGTAACGGACTTAGTATGGCCTTTGAAAATCACCGCTTCCTCTTTATGGTCGAGATGGAGCTCTCTGGCCCTGGGAGGAGAGCGTAAATTAAAGAGCCTGATATCCCCGGTAGTAGATCCAACGAACAAATAATTCTCCGTAATATCCATGCAAATGGAAGTTAGAGGAACTCCAAAGACCAGTGTGAGCAGAAGCGAGCCACTGTCTATGTCGTAAATCCTAGCTGTACAATCCAGAGAAGCCGTGACCAGTCTTCCCTGGACCCCAAATTTACCGATGAATAAATCTTTGACCGGTAAAGAATGGTCGGAAAAACTGTACAGGGGCAGCGGCTGTTTTCCAGCATTGCTGAGGGTCTTGCTAACAGCGTTAGACAAAGACCACATGAACACTAAGCCGTCTTCACCCCCGCTGGCAAACATCGATCCGTCTGATGTGAATTTCAGACAAGTTACGGACTGATAGTGCCTTGTGAGTACGGAGAGCAAGCCTCCGGTGCTGGTCTGCCAAATGCATAATTTTTCTCCAATAGCAGCGACGATGTACAATCCATCAGGTGATGAAGACAAAGCTGTGACATTCCCTGGTACAACAAAGCGCAGGTTTTCGACTGGAGTTTGTTTGTTCAATGGCCAGAAGTAGAGACGAGGTTTAGTCGCGTCTGCTGCGAGTAGATAAGAGTCTGATAAAATATTCAGAGTGTTGTGGCCCAGGGTTGAACGGTTTTTATAGGTCGATAGCTGCGTTCCTGTTTGCGGATCCCAGCCTGCTGCGCTCCAGAGCTGACCTGAGCCGTCACTTGTTATGATGATCTCGTTTGATCTGCTCATCGTTGAAGGGCCAGCTTACTTCTGTTTGGATTGAAAGATGCTGTACAATTTTTCAGAAGCTATTTCTACGGGACGAAAACAAAGGAGGGGGCGGGGGGAGATAAAAAATTGAAATTTTTGAGTTTATAAAGGAGTATAAAGAAGACGAATTTTATTTTTATCATATTGATATTCTTTTATTCTTTTTCAAAATAACAAATACTTCGATAATAAGGAGAAAATATATATTTTATATATTCAAAATATATATCAGTTATAACTTCGAGACATGAGGTACAGCCTCATAACCTATCTTATTTTCATTTCGTACTTTGGAAGGTTGAATTTAAATTGATAATTAGAGAATTTAAAGGTTAATACTTGTCTCAGATAGCCGCTCGTTTCGTATATCTAAAACTGGTCGACGATTCGAATGTAATATTCGAATTATCATTAATCTGTTATTATTAATTTCATCGTAAACACCGCGAACACATGGCTACACTACTAGCTGTGATCGACCAGAGTCGCCATCGTCCGGCCTTTTTGGGTATTAGATAACTTCGTGACGTCATGTTCGAGGTATTTCGAAAGCAGAGTTTTCGATCTAGCTGTAACCCAGCAAAACCGCGCCCGACGCTCCGGCATTTCGCATCGTGATATACATGATAAATCGTGAATATTTTTAACATTATTGTCGAAAAATATTCGGATTGAATTAGTGCTGTTAAAACCGTAAATTGTTACTGACAAATAATCGACGAATTTTTTCAACAAATAATAATAACTGAGTCTTTTCATCTAGGGTGAGTACTTTCATCGTAATATGCTTCACCGATACACACCACTGTACAAAATCTCCGTTCGATATCTTCTATCAACATGTAACGGGAGAGTGGCTAATAAAAACCGCAATAACTCGACCCTCGCATGTGTGGAATTCCTCCGTGATTCCACAACTCCATAAATTCAGGTTCTAACAATCGATAGAAAATGCATTTTCTGTATTACGGCTATAATTACATCGATAGCTATAATCAAATATAATTTTGAGGTTCTGGAGCTTCCGCATAAAATTCTAGCCTCAAATTTTTTTGAGAAAATTATTAACTTATTTTCCGAAAAATTCGTGGAAAAAAAAAAATCAAATTGAAACCAGGCTAATCTTCGTCGTATTTTAATATCCAGGTGAAACATGGCTTTGCCGCAAAATTATAAGCAGGTAGCGATGGCCTCGACCAACGTTATCGCGACGAATCGTAAGTAGAATTTATCCGTTTACAAAACTGTTTAATTTCGTGCATGAAAATGTTTATTAACGAATATTGTCCCATTCGACAATCACGTTTCTGAGGATCTTCTTTACATTTTTTTACAAATCAATTGTGACTGCGATTTTTAGGAAAAGGTAAAATAATGTTGCAAAATTCTTCAACAGAACGATTGCGGGCTTCTGGTACCAGCGGGGGATCCAGTACGGCCGTAAGTCGCTGATCTAACGTTTAAGCTTCCAATTTTTGACCGAACGATTAATCTTTAGCAATCTTGAATTTGGTCCTAATTTATTATACAAACGTCTTGATTTTATCTTTAGAAAGATACAACGCCGTTCATTCAAACTCCGCACGGTCATCCCGGATTTACACCTCAGAAAGTTGGCAAGAGCACTCCGGTAAGATTGGGGAGATGAAAAAACTGCTGGTTGATAAAAATGAGCGAGGATGTTGAACGAAATTTTGTTTCAATATTTCAGGCAGACTCCCGTTTACCTAAGCCTCCAAAACCTCCTGAGAAACCATTGATGCCTTACATGAGATACAGCAGAAAGGTTTGGGACCAAGTAAAGGCCCAAAATCCGGAGTTGAAATTGTGGGAAATTGGCAAGATCATTGGACAAATGTGGAGAGACTTACCCGAGGATGAAAAGACCGAATTTATAGAAGAATATGAGGCGGAAAAGGTTCAGTTTTGGGAATAAAGTCGATTTTTGTACTGAAAATCGTCTTCTAAAAGCTCGACTCCTCTCTCCGACTATTAAATGGATATTAAACAATTTTAAATCTGTTTCAGGTCGAATATGAAAAGAGTCTAAAAACTTACCACAATTCTCCGGCATATCTCGCATATATCGCAGCTAAAAATCGTGGAAAATCTGGTAGGTCTTATGTTTCCTGCGTGAAATTCGTTGATAATAAAATATTTCAGTACCTCAGTGCAAGAAGAAGGAAAAAAGAAACTGACATTGATATAAAACTTTCGTACTTTTCATACAGTTTAACAATTTCATTCATTTAATATTTCATTGGTGTTTAAAAGCCGTGAAAATAACTGTTGAATTTCTAATAACTTGAGTCTAATGCAGCGTTGTGTACAGCTCAACAAAGCAGCGATGACCGAGAGACTCATGAACGTTCTTCGGGCGGGAGTAAAAGCCAAGCTGCTCAAGACCGGAGGATAGATATTCAGCCGGCAGAAGATGACGATGGTATTATTAAGTCTTCTGTTCTTCTATGCATTTCTTTTTTTGATACTTTTTTCTACTGACAATTGATTAAATCTCATTTTTAATCTCTTCCAGATCAAGATGACGGCTACTCGGTAAAACACGTCGCGTATTCTAGATACACTCGGAATCATCGACTGATTAACGAGATATTTAGCGACACAGTAGTGCCTGACGTTCGATCAGTTGTTACAACTCAAAGAATGCAAGTCTTACGACGCCAAGTACAATCTTTGACGATGCATCAGGTATAATTTTTATATTTAGTTACGAGTTATTGGGGATAATAATGTAGGAAATCTGAGATAAAAAAACTTGCCCAAATATGATGTATTTTGCAGAAAAAATTGGAAGCAGAGCTTCAGCAGATAGAGGAAAAGTTCGACGCTAAGAAACGAAAGTTCATAGAAGCCAGTGAAGTATTTCAAGAAGAATTGAAGAAAGTAAGTTGATAACTTTTTTTTTTTTTTTTTTTTTACAGAGTGTTAATTCGGCATTATCATACTTTATTTATTCTCTTTTCAGCATTGTAAGCCTGCGGTGGACGAAGATGCATTCAATAAAATGGTAGAAAGACAGTACGAGCTCTTGCGAAGAGACAGACAAAAGGGTACAGAAGAAAGTCGATCCGATGGCCCAGCGTCGAGCGAATCAACTCCGACCTCTACACCAACGCCTACGCCAGCTCCCGTTAACGAAGAGGCTCAACCAGAGGTAATTTAGACCTAGGAGAAGTGGTGGATAAATCATAGAGCTGGAGTGGCTCATTTGAACTTTAAACTAATACGAATTTTGTGTTTCTAAAGATTCCAGAGAACGATACAACGGATAAGAAGAATAGCATGGAGGTGGACAAGCCTGTTGAAACCAAGAAGGAAAGCCTATCACCACCTTACACAGAAACAAAACCTGAACCAATGATCCAAGGGAACAGTCCTACTCAGGCATCCTCACCCGGTACATACCCGGCCGCAGTTAGCCCTGTTCATCAACCCATCGTTACTACACCTGCAATTGTACCTCCGGCTCAACCTTCTACTCCTCCAATCATTCCACCCCCTGCTCCGGTACTACCGCCACCACCACAACAACAGCCACAGCAGCAACAGCAACAACCGCAACAACAACAGCAACAGCCACAACAACAACAGACGCCGCCACCGCCACCGCCGCAAACTCAGCAACAACAGGTACCGCAGCAGCCACAAACGCAACCACAGCAACAGCAGCCGCCACCACAGCAACAACAACAACCCCAGCCTCAAGTTCAGCCTCCACCGCAACCCCAGCCACCGCCACAAACACTGCCACAGCCACCAACAGCACAACAACAACAGCAGCAGCAGCAACAGCAGCAGCAACAGCAACAGCAACAGCAGCAGCAGCAACAGCAGCAGCAGCAGCAGCAGCAACAGCAACAACAACAACAGCAGCAGCAGCAGCAACAACAGCAGCAACAACAGCCTCCCCCACAACCACCTCCTTCGCATACTCCTCATCAACAAAACGTTCATCCAAATCATTCAATGCCTCCTCATCAAAATCATACATTACCTTCGCAAGGAACTCCCCCTCATAGTCAGAATATTCCAGCACAAACAATACCCTCGCAAAATGCAATGCCTCCGAATCCTCATGTGAGTTCTATGATGCCTAGTGGTCAGAGTTACAATCAACAATATCAACCTACAGGAGGTCAACCAGCTCAGAATGTACCTTTGGCACCTAGACCTCCACATCCATCTTATGGTTACTCCCAACAACAGCCGTACCATCAACCTTATCCACAGTATCCGCCTCATCCTTATTATCAATCGTACTCACAATATCCTCCACATTCTATGGGGAGACCGCATTCTCATGGACCTCACAGCCCGCATAGTCCGCATTATCATCCTCAATCACCGCACAATGTTGGAGATGGAAATTCCGGGAGTAATGTTGGATCTGATACCGGACCTCCGTATGCTTCTGCGCCCGGTCATAGCGACAGAGATAGACCTTCTGAAAATCAAACTGATAATCAACCGATTGATTCTAAATCTGGGTCCGGGTAGATTTTTTCTTGTTGAAAACAGTTTGAAATTGACTATTTTAGAGTTGAGTGTAACAGTGGTTACTTTTGGAATTGTTTCTCTGTCGATTTATCGGTATCGTAAAACTTGTCGATTTTTAATAATTAGACAATTTTAATGTTACACCGATCTTTTCTCAACTTTGAATCCATTAATATTGGAATTTCGTAGGCTTAAGTAACAACTGATAAGATAATACAGATATCATTATCATTATTATTATTATTATTATTATTATTATTTGAATATATGGAAGAGGAACAAATACTGCTTTCTAAAGAGGAATAATCCGGATGAGATTTCTCGCTGATTGCTATTTCTAGCTATTCTTTAGTTTAAGAAAACTACATGATATTATAGTGAAAATGGAACATGTAGTGTTCAAAGAAAGTAGAATGTAAAAACTCAATCAACAAGGTGTAAAATGTATTGAGGTAGTATTTGTCGGTGAAATGATCTAAGAAAGAATATTCAACGTAGCTGTAAGATTGTTCTCCCAATATTCATTTCTGGCTATACATTCGCTTCTAGACTAATTTATGATGAATCGAATTTAGGGAAATGGGATAGCAGGTTGATCGATGTAAACTAATAAGTCTTGTCAAATCTTGTTTCTATACTCTGAAAGAAAGGACATTTTTCTTCTACAAAATTAATTTTTTTTCTAACTTGTATTCAGATATTTGTATAAGATAAATATATTAAAGACCCAAAAAATCGAAGAATAACTATCTTTCTTTAGACCGCCGATTGATAATAATCATACCTTTAATTCTATCGTCAAAAGAAAAGAAAAGAATATTGAATATTGATTTTGTTCTGTAAAAAAATTGAACATTTATTTCATCATTTTGAACATATTGCGATCAACTACAAAGTGTAAAGCGAAACCGCACGAGCCAGTATTTGACTCGAAAGACAAGAATCGTGAGTAAAAATGTAATAAATTATACTTATGTGTATCGGTATACCAAGATAATCGATCGATGTAAAATTCATAAAATCGATTGCCACTTTGTTGTAGTAGTAATAGCAGTAGTAGTACTACATTAAATAGGTACTTACAAGTACTTAAATACTAGCATACAAGGTAAAATTAATTTAGCAAAATTTAATAACAGTGTTGTATTAATTGTTTCACAAGAAGAAAAGAAAAGAAGAAAGAAAAAAAAAGTAAATGAAAATACTTATTTTACAGATATTTATTTAAACAATAAATTAACCACTCATTTCACAGCCTTCATTTGCCAAAGTCCGTCGTTCAGATAATGGCAATTCTCAATACCAACACCTTTGTTTATTTTTGCTCTGTAATTGAAAGAAAAACAGATATACAATTATTATTATGACATTATAGGTGCAACAGAAATATTGTCTTGCAACAGGTACGTGACTAAGAATCAACTCACATATCGTCAGTTGATAGCGAGGTCATCCCAACTGCCAGAGCATGTTGTTTACCCTCGGCCATAACTGCCTGAATAATGTAGTTAAGTTGAAATATAAAATCATTATTAAATTCATTAGATTGAAATGAAGGGAGCTGAAATAATTTTGAAAGTTTAGATTCATAAATTCAATCATATCTTGATTCTGCTTCGCATTGATTAAATCTCATTCAAAAAAGGATACAACTACTGTCCCTTTCGGAGCAGTCGTCATTTGAGCACCGGGAGAAGTCAGCCCTGGACACATGATGTTGGCACCGCTAAGAACGAACCGGATTGCTCCTTTGTCGACTTGTTGTACAGGTAGAAAAAACGGATCTGCAAAATGAGAATCACAAGTGTTTACGCTGGTTAGAACTTCGCCTGGAGATTTGAAATCTCTGATTTTATCTAAAAATGAAAAAATGGGTATAAATAAGAAATGGGTATAATTAAAGGAATCCATCTGCTTACACTTATGCAGTAACTTCAACGTCGGCATCCACGGCCCTTCTCGTTGATGAAAAAAAAGCAGCTCTCCGGCGCTGTTCACCATTATTTCTATGTGATCGTGGCTGTAATATCGGAGACATTGGATAAAGTGATGTCAGAATTGAGCGATGCGAGAGTGTTCGAAAAATCGGGTCGAAATGAAATCTTTGAAATTTCATTCAGAACAGGGGTTCATTAATTCTGAGAATTTCTCACCATTTAACAATCCTGAAAGAATCCTTCTTCGGTATTATTTGATCGATGTAAGATTCCAAGTGCGGATAGAGCTCCAAAAGCTTAGACCTGATCCCTTTCTGAACAGACGACTTTAGCTGTTGAACACCTGATATACTGTCCTTTTCATCGAATCTATATTTAAATAAGAAAACAACATGAAATAGAATTCTCCTCTATTAACAGACACGGAGATATCGTCGGTGGTATTTTCTTGCGCTAATTAAACATACTTTTTAAACATCTTTTTTATCTAAAGTTAGGTTAACTTCGGCACGCACTTTTAAAACCACTAAAGACACAATACACACACAACAAGACGACTGGATTTGAGATACCGGGTTTTGATAACCGCAGATTATTTATATCCGCACAATACACGATGGGTTTAGGAACACTCAGGTAGCAGAAGATATCCGCAAATGCATGCCGGGCGAATAAAAAGACCGAGAAGATTATTTTGTGATTTTAAATAGATCCTCAAGTATTTATCAAACGAAAAAATGGCAGATATGTTCACTAGCACTACGACATACGAAGACGTTGCAAAGGGGAAAAGCGGCGGCGAGGCAGAATTGCAAGAATTTTTAATGGTCGAAAAACAGAAAGCTCAATTCAACGCGCAGGTGAGGTTAGGTTAGGTTAGGTTCGTTCAGGGTGATTTCTGCTGAGTTCAGAAGCTAAATTCTACCCTTTATGGATTCAAACAGAGAGAAAAAAGCTATGAATTGTGTAAAATCTATTTGCCACCGTAACCATAGAACTTTTATTCGCAATTATCGACGTCGATTTTAAACCATTGCGTCATTTTTGTTATTTTTTTGTTTCTTTTCAGATACACGAGTTCAACGATTTTTGTTGGGAAAAATGTATGGATAAACCGTCCAGCAAATTAGACAGCAAGACAGAAACTTGCCTGAACAATTGCGTGGATAGATTCATAGACGTTTCCCTTCTGATAACTAACAGATTTGCACAATTGTTGCAGAAGAGCTCGGGCGGAATGTAATAAAAGTATATATAAATTTCGTTATCAATAAAAAGAAGAAATTCAATAATTAAACATCGTCATTAATTCTTACAAAGCAAAATGAACTAGCGCTGCTAAAGATCTGTGTTTGCATAAGAAGAAACGAAGAAAAATCATCTAAAAAAATTCCAATAAAGAAAATAAGTAGAATAGAATAAAAATAAAATAAAATGAAAATTTTGTCCAGTTTTAATTTTAGCCATCAAATTTATTGGGAAAAAAAAATCTTCAGAGGATTTATAATCAACGCTGAATAATAGTGTATTTTAGATACAAATTGATAGATATAGTTGTGTAGTTTATATTATGCTTTATATATACACGAAAATCATTAGTTTAATAATAACTTAGAAAAACTGATTATAATTAACTATATATTTATATTCCCCCTTCCACCGTACAGAAATGTTTTTGACTTGTCACGTCGACCGAAGTAACATAAAAAGATTGACGAATCAGTGAAGAACAGAAATAAACGTTTAAAATTCTGAGAATAACAATTTGAATAGATAATTAAAATTTATTTTCAACAAATCGAATGAAAATTGTTAGTAAAATTATACAAGAACACCCACGGGTTATACGCATGTCGGTCGTTGTGGTAAACACATATTATAAAAGGCATCTTTTTTCCAAAACTCCGGAGTCTTCCATCCACACCAACCCTTGCTGATAATAGTGGTGATATTTTCTACTCCGGTGTAGTGGGGATCGAGAATCAAAAATTTCACATCTCCAGAGCTCTCGTTATAGTCTACTCCCAGTATTGTGTGAGCTAGTACGCCGCCACCTGACAAAAAAAATGATGAAAATTACTGAGACTGATCTCTTCTGACAAGAAAATCTTTCCTCGAGTCAAATTCCTTACCAATCATCACCGGCGTTCCCTGCATTTGGAAATGATAAGCTAAAGAAGAAGCTAGAGTCGGCATTTCTGAACCATTGGAAGCACAAAGTACTTTGATCGTCACACCGAGCAAAGTCTCTAGTACAAATCCTACTTCCGTCGAGCCAATCCATTGCTTACTTCCGATAAAACTGGACTGTTTGTCGCCTATGTCGACCAAACATTTCTGTATTTCTCTGTGGCTTGGTACTGGCTTGTCAGTGTAACCCTGTAATCTAAAAAATCGATTATCAAAACCTAGCGGAATAACAAACGAGCAAAAATGATGAATAAACCAAGGCGAATTACCTGTACCAAGACACGATTGTTTGGAGAGATCGGTAAGCACACCCCCAACCATTGTCATCAAATTGATCTTGCATATAGTGGTAATAGGAGTAGAGACCGTCGACCAGACTCAACTTTCCATCTGTAACTGTAATCAAGTTTTCTGTAGTCAAGTAGACGAAAGAAACTAAAAGAAAAAAGTTTAATCGCTCAACTACCTCCAGAGCTTTGAAGTGCTTCGTGAGGATTTAAAAGAGGCTCGTTGGCTTCTATGTCACTTCGGAATTTCAGGGCGTTCCCTTTTCGGAAGTATGGCCTTGTCGTGTCTAACGCCAGAGCTGAATGTAAGCTTTTCCGATATTGAGCTGAAATGATTTATCAGGAAAAATTGTATCACAGGTCTCTAGCTAAGCTTCGCATTTTTTTTTCAATGTCTGATTGGTATTCTAAATTCTTTGTATAATAATGGATTGAAGAATGTAACAGTGATTAAAAAGATCTGCTAGGAATGAAGAAAATTGAATGGAAATAATCCCATAAAGTCTATTATCCGAATTTCTAACTCACACATTTCAGAGTTTGGAGTACCAGCTGGATAATTGATTGTAAAAAGGTGCCCACATCCTCTTGGTTTGAAATGTATTGGTTCTGGTAATTTCAGAGCCGTACCATCCTTGGCAAGTTGTTTGTTCAGAGATTGTTCTGTCAGCTTTATATTTCTACAAACAGATTCAACTAATACTGCGTAAAGCTGTGCCATTCCTATGTTCAGACTCACGAACGAAAGAGCGTCGATTTTCAGATTGAAGTCAAGGCATTCGAAAGATTCTGAAACGAAACGGAATGAAAAATATTCCACATTTTTTTATTTCTCCTCTCCTTTTCTCTTCTCCAAACTTTTTCATTGCTCACGCTTAATGTGCTGCAGTACAGGAGCGCACTTGATTCCTCCCTCTGACAGTCTGTCCGTGGTGGAAATTATGAACATATCCGCAGGGATTGCGTCCTGTGTTGAAGAAAAAAAAACACAGAAAACCTTCAGTTGGATGGGAAAATGTCGTTTTTATATCAATCAGTTTCTTTTTCTGATTTTTTTTCATTATATCGATCCGAACTTGACGCAAAATCGAGGGAACAAAGACATACAATTATTTCTGGAACCCGCTTGATGCTGCCTTTGTTATTCCCGATACCCTCGTACATCGCACCACTAGGAGTATGCAGAAGTTCGACAGAAGATTCTTTGGGATCGATTTCTCCGCCGAGGAGATAGATGTTATTTCTTGGCAGATAAAATCCTACTTTGCCGGATGCGATCTGAGAAATAAACGAGAGGTGAAAGAAATGCTATGCAGAATTTGATTCATATTGAATTTACATTTTTTCTAGCTTGTTGAAGAGCGTCGACCAGTCCATCCTTCCTGGTGACTATTGGAAAGCTGGCTTCTAGTCTGATGTAGGCAAATTGTTGCCAAATTTCTAGTTCGCTAAGGACTTCTAAATTCCCAGCCTCCTCAAGCTTTTGATGAATATAAAAATAAGACTGAAGTTCAGTACCACCGACGCCGCACTTCAGGAGAAGTGGATTGTCCGTCACGTCTATATCCTGTGGAAGAAAATACGTTTCAGAGAAGTTTATAGCCTCTGTTTATCTCCCAGACAAAATCTGTAGAGAATAAATGTGAGGATGAAAACGATATAATTCTATAAACTCAAAATACATCACCTTAAAAGCGTAAAGAATTGCTTCTTCGCTACGCCCAATGGCGAGTATTCCACAGAGGTCAATTTCTGCAGGTAAATTAAGCTGTAGATCAACATGGCTGGATTCCGCCTCGACTTTACCATTTTCAGAATTTAAGGTGAAGGTTAAAACCATTAAAGTATTTTCGTAAACTACGCCATAGAGTCGTCCGGTGCAAGCGAAGTTGACCTTATTTAATCGCTGTGGGAAAAGAAGTGGCGAATTAATGCGTAACGACGAAATGAAACTATTATATAATATTATTTGGAGAATTATTGTCAGCCCTTTATGAAACGATCGAAAAAATATACTTGAGGATGTCTTTCTTAATCTAAATAACCTAAATAACGAAGGCGGTAATCAGACGTATACATCAAGCGGCATTCTTTTAACTAACCTCGATTACGTTGGACGATATTTTTAACTGCGGTGCCATTATTGCGATGCTTATTGCGATTCACTAAATCCCATATGGATAATCTATCGTTCTGTGTGTCCGCGAACTGTCAAAGTGTCAGGCGCATACGGTATTTGAACAACAGTGAGGTTAGGTTATATTGGGTGAGGTTAGATCAGAGGTTAAGCACTTGACGATTAATTGAATTTCGGCTATGTTCACATGAAATAAAAATGCATTCGAGTCATCGAACCGATTCGTTTCTACATTCACACTTGTTGAAATCACGGTTATTCTGCTTTTTCCATAGACAGCATAGACCGCGGGAATAACGGAGGTGGCCCGTTGGTGAATGCCAGAGCGCAATAGAAAGAGAAAGCTGCATGTGGGCCCGCTCTGTCCTTGGTCGCTCAGCGTTCTTTTAGTAAGAATGAAATAGAAAATAAATGGAGGGGTGGAAGTTCTTATATAAATTAGAAAATTATTATAATAGATTATTATAATGCAAAAATTGGAGTAATACTAATAAATCATGAAAATTAAATAATTGAATTTATTAATTAACAAACATGAATATACACACAAGTACATACTGTCTTGTCATATACTGTAATAGAACGTAAAATATTATCATACTGAAAACAGGACGTAAATAAATATTATATTTCCGTAACATAAAGATATTATTTCATAAGAACTTTATAAGCATATCTTACACGCATATTCTTTTTGGCTTATTTGACTTTAGTGTTTAAATACTTATAAATAATTTGAAAATACCAAAATTATTGTCCCTTAAAAATAATCAGCTTATTATTCTGCATGTGTATTCTTTGGCTTTGATCTTGTAAAGTTAACGCAACTGAGACACATCTACTTAGCACTTGAGCTGCCGAAAATACTCTCATTTTCTCTTTATAGAAATTAACGTGTCTATTATTGATTTTACAAGCCAAATGTAATCTCGCACTTTCTTGTGCTTTCTGTAATTTTTTTATAAATCCCCAATGTATGTACTCTTGTATCCCATTCTCTATGCTGCTTAATGCTCATTTCATGAAAAGTAAGATTGAAAATGAGTGTATTACCTGTTAAGGTTGTAAAATGAAACAAGGGGCGTAGCTTACAAAACTCTTTAATAGAATGAGACTCTCATGGAAGGCGTAAACATATGATATATATATTATATTTCGACATTACCCTCTGCTGACTCTCCCTCGACAATGTCAGATACAGCATTGATAGTTTCTTCCGATATTCCTGGCTTGGACTCTTTTGCACATGTCCAACTGTTAAGCGTTTGAACACAAGGTAGACATTTTAAAAAACTGCGTCTAACAAATTCATACGCAGCCGGAGAGTGGGAGTGAAGAGTACGAGCGAAGGTTTTCAGTTTTTTGGGAAAAGGTGCTGTAGGTTTTTGTTCTATCATACGTGTTACCAGCTGTTTCGTATGCGATGGCAGAACCTATTGAAAAACAATAAAGAAGAACCAAAACGGATACTGTTAGTTATATTGAAATTAGTAAGGTCATCGTAAAGATTCATGCTGAGAAAAAACCGTTATTTCGCGATTTTGGAATTGTCCGACATTCAGTAAACCGTAATTAAACAAAGTTCACTCATATTTCGGAATCTTAGTTCCTTGAAAATCATTTTAAAATTAAAAAAACAACGGTTTTTTCCAATATTATTAGAATCGCACCTCTAAATATTCAGCAACATCAAATTCTTCTCTTTTATTCAAAGTATCTATCACACCAGTCAAATTTTTTATTTTCTTTTGTTTGTAACAGTTTTTATGATGAGCAGCTGCGATTCTAGATCTTTGATAAGCTAAGTATCTTAGAAATCGATTCCAAGCTTCTTCGTTAACAAAGTCTTCTTGACATACATATTCTGTCTTAAAACCAGTCATGAAACGCACTTTTTTCCTTGTTCTGTTGTCATTGAATGAAAGTTTCCTAAAATTATAATTTATATTAGAAATTGTAATGAAAAGAAGAAATTCAATTGTTATTCATAATTAATGCATTTTTATTATTGCTGTGAATGAGAATTACCTTTTCTTACTATTTGACTTACTGCTTGAGGTACTACCATCCAACGTTTTGGAGTTGTCGAAAAGCAGTTCTTGAGTATAAATTTCAATCACGTTTTCAGTACCTAATTGTAAACTAATATCTTTTGACAAATCACTTTCTTGAGAGTCGATAGATGTTATCGAGGAAACTTTATTTATGCACATTTCAACATCTTTATTCAGATGTGACCGTGAAATTGCATCTTCAAGGACATTACTTTCATGAAACTCAAGAGAATTTGTTACAGTGACCTCATCTGTACACATTTCAGTTTCATTTGTGTTGGCTTCTGAACTTATATTTTCTGTTGCATCAGTTACTTCACAATAATTATGATCAATCATTGCAGTCTCTTTTGTTTCATTTTCTCTTGGCAGATTAAGCGACTTTATATTTTCCAGTTTTGGAACAGACGGAACAGCTTCTTTGCGTAGCCGCGTTCTTTGTCTCAATTCATCAGAATAAGAAAATGATTCCGCATCAAAGTGGTCACTGCATATGTATGCAGTTTTACGATTCAGAGTTTTTGATACACTTATAGCATCGAGCCATTTCTGCTGCATTGATTCGTTTTTGGGAAACCTTTCATCACAATAGGAATCAATGTTTACAAGTATGAAATTTGTAGGTTAGGACTATAAACTACAAATACAATACTTACATGTGAAAACTACGGTTGCATATTGGACTTGGTTCCGCCTTACATATGAGGCAGTGTCTTGGCATTTTTGTTTGTATTTTCCTTTATTTTCATACACAAAATCACATTAAATAACATTTGGTAACAACATGGATATAATAAACTCAAGCTCCGCGCATGCGCGGCTAGACGAAGACAGAGCGGTTCCCTCTGCAACTTTCTCTTCCTATTCCGCCATCAACTTCTCAGCCCGGTCACGCGGTCCATACGTCGCATGTCTATGGCTTTTTCAGATAAAATTATAAGCCGAATTTAGAAATGAAATTCATGACACAAAACCATCCGACGTCGTACTATGTTTAATTTATTCTTTATTTAAACTCGTCAAAATGCCCTAATCGCCAATACGATGTATTTACAATGGCTATCCCCACTTCTCTACAATAGCTAGACGTGAAAATTGTATGAGAACTATTATGAAAGCAGGGAATAGCAGAGCTGAAGAAAATCATAAAAGCCTTTTTTCATGTTTCTAAAATTTAACGGGAGTCTGATTTGTATTTTTGTTGCTAAAAAATCGATAAAATAAATGCGAAAATCGTTGGTAACATCCGCCGGGCGGAATCGGAGGGAATATCAAGGTATGAACCAGATGAGTTTAGGAACGAAGCGTGCCGTGATTGGCAGCTGAAAGTCCGTACCTCGGTAACAATTGTTTCGATTGGTGAATTCAAGCAAAGCTTGTAACGTATCGCCAGCTGTTGCCTGTTGGAGTTAAGTTTGTTTAAAATCAAACGGCAAGAGAGAAGTTTGTTGGTGTAACTACTCCAAGCTCCAATTTTTCCTCTGCAATGCTCGGGCGGTTTTGATAACCTAGGGTGGTTTCTTGAAAATCGTGAAAAGTAACAGACGCGCATCAATTGTGTCTGTGAAAATCAACCGACCCAAGAAATACAGAAACCCGTTAATCCTTGTAAATATATAAATAAAATAAATTTCACCGAAAATTAACAAGACCGAAGATATAATGGCCACAATTCGGGTGCACGAGGATCAGGAGAATCGGATTTCCGAGGTTCTACGGGGCAAGGAGAATATCACGATCCAAAATACTGCCCAAGTATTACAACAGAACAAACGGGCGGTTCTAGGAGTCATCAACAACAACAACTGCCTCAGAAACACCAAGCCGGTAATTATATCAACAACAAAAAAAAAATATAAACAACTTTTATTATTTAGGTGTTTTTTTTACGTTTTTTTTTTGGTATTTGTGATTTTCAATAATTTCTCTTTCCCTAAATACTCCAATTTCTTACCGAATTAATCAAATCCGAATAATCGACGCCTCGAATTTATTCACATTTAACAAGCCCCGATTTTTCCGACTAACAAAAACAACAAATAAACTAATCAAAAGACAAAAAACACAAAAAACTGCTTAAGTCGTGTGTATCGATTTTTTGGAATCGGCTAAGCATTGGATGCTTTGGATTCAGTCTTACGAAGCTCTGAGACGAGGCTGATTTTCAATTTTTGTCTACGGCTGAAGTCTTTCGTCCAAATTGTTTCTCGGATAAAAACAAAGTCTTAGACTAGGTGTACATTTTTCTCCGAATATCTTTCACCCAGAATTTCAGCCTCCGTGTATTGTGATGCGTCAAAATAATGGGGGGATAAAGCGGCCTTGAAACCTAACCTCAAAACGTTTTTCTTGTCCTTTTTTTTGGTCACCCAGGAGCTTGGAGGAAAGGATGAAAAGTATCCGAAGTCAAAAACATTCGTGGCCAGCCAGTATGAGACATTCAAGATATACGAGGATAAAAAAGATGAAGTCGGGCCGTTCAGAGTTTACGAAGATAAATTGGAGAAAGAGACTTCGGTGGCGTTGAGAGAATCAAAAGAGCCGAAGGAACCCAAGGGGAAACAACAGGCCGTAGAGATAACGACAAAAGTTGATAGAGAAAAGCCGGTAATCGATGCGATTCCGGCTATTTTACCGTCTCTCAGAGCCGCGTTGCAAGAAATAAATCAGAAAAAACGGGACGAGACTTTTTTCACCCAAGAGAGTCCCATGTCCCTGGAGAAGTCAATCTCTTTCACAGATTCATCGAAGAAAGATATAGCTGCTAAAAGAGAGGCCAGCAAGGCTCTGAGGCTCAATTTCTTCGACGTAGATGAATACAGGGCGGATATTTACAACTATCTTCGTTCTGCCGAGGTTTGTCTAGCAGGAAACTATCTTCGTTGCGCAATTCGGCGGTATTTCATTAACGGGGATGATAATTGTCTTTCTATACTCCCCAGATTCAACACAGGCCCAAACCCGGGTACATGAAGAAGCAGCCGGACATAACATACTCCATGCGATCAATACTCGTTGATTGGTTAGTCGAAGTTGCAGAGGAGTATCGATTACACAGCGAAACATTGTACTTGGCTGTTTCTTACATCGACCGTTTTCTGTCCTACATGAGCGTTGTCAGAGCCAAACTCCAGCTTGTCGGTACAGCGGCAATGTTCATCGCTGCGTAAGTATCTATTTTCGGATTCCAATCTCATTTTTATCGTAAATATCCGTTTCACTGTCGTTAAGGCTCTGAAAACTTATCAAGGGTGACAAAAAGCCAGTTTTTTTCGCTCTCATAAAAGTGGAATTTTTAAATAAGAACGAAATTCTTAATTCGACAGAAAATACGAAGAGATCTACCCCCCCGATGTCGGCGAATTCGTTTATATCACGGACGATACGTACACAAAGAAGCAAGTTCTGAGAATGGAACACCTAATACTTCGCGTATTGTCGTTCGACCTCACCGTACCAACGCCGCTAGCCTTTCTCACAGATTTCTGCATCAGTAACAACCTTTCAGAGAAGATACAGTATTTGGCGATGGTTCGTTTTCCCGTGTGCAAACTTTTTACACTGAATTTCTTTCGTTTTCTATATCAAACGATGAACAAAATGACTTTATGGCTTCTCTAAGAAATGAAAGATTCCATTCAGGAGACAAAGTAGATGAGGAAAAAACGAATAAACGTATTATTTTACATTCCACAGTACTTGTGCGAGCTCTCTATGCTTGAGGCAGATCCGTACCTAGTATTCCTGCCGAGTCATTTAGCCGCGGCAGCTATAGCCTTGGCACGACACACATTAAACGATGAAGTATGGCCCGAAGAGTTGGCCCTCTCTACTGGCTACAGTTTCAAAGAATTGAAAGGATGCATAAGTTGTCTTACAAAAACGTTCAGCAACGCGTGTAACATACAACAGCAAGCGATTCAAGAGAAGTACAAAAGCAGCAAGTTAGTACCAGAACGAAATATAGTCTAAAATAATATTTCTTCAATTGTTATATCATTCGTTACGCTCGCAGTGAATTATTTTCACGAGATCGAATTTCTTTAGATTGAATTATTGAATTTTATAATGAAAATATGTATTTAAATTTACAGGTACGGACATGTAGCTCTTCTCCTACCTCGTAGTACTGATATTTTGAGCAGCGAAGACGACGGGGAGAGTGCCTAGTTTATTTGCGAGAATAAAGGTGAACTGCAGGAAAATCGATATAAGCGGACCAATTTCTAAATAAGAAGAATGCTAATTAACGAACCTCCAGATCAATGAATCCCGATATTAGGAGAGAGTATCTAGGAGGGGATCAGCAGGGCAAGACTGATTGACTGATCTGGGTACAGCGTAAAAGTGAAAATGCATGCATTAATTATCAATTTTAGTCGATTCGCCAGTACGACGCTTTTGTCTACGATTTTATTTATCTATCGTATTAGACAAAATAAATAAATGTACTGAAGTACCTATACACAACATACTTACAGACTCTTATATTATTTAATTTTTTTTTTTTTCTCTTTTTTTTTCTTTTCATTCCATTATTTTTGGTAAATATCGAAATTTTCACAAACTATATCGAGATTTTCATCGTTATATTAACGAGGGTGTATCTGGATAACAATTTCGTTTGCTTGTTTTTTTTTTTTTTTCTCTCTTTTCTCTTCTATATTGAAAATTTCTTAGTATTTTTTTTAATATTAGTTATAAATATATATATACATGTGTGTATATATATATATATATATTTTTTTTTCTCCGACCCCTTTTTTTGAAACAATTTTTTAATTGAATTTTGCCTGAGCTTATTTTTAATGAGAAACAAAAAGGAAAGAAAAACAATAACAATGACAATAACAATGTAATAATAATAATACAAAATTTCTAAATTTTATTCTCGTTGCCAGTGAAGTGTGAAGAGTAATAATAATATTAATATTAATAATCTTTGTAATTTATTACCAATACTTTTACTATTAGATACACATTATATTATTGTGATAACCAGCGTTTCATTTAATTATTATTATTATTATTATAATTTGTTTTTTTTTTTTTTTAATTTTTTTTCCGCGACTCTTTTCTCGAATAGTGAAATAGCCCTCTCCCCCCACCCCCCTGTACCCCACTTTTATTATTCTCGTCTTGTACAGTTATTTATTTACAAATGGTTCTAACCAGATATTTCACCAAATTTCATTATCAAACTACACACATACACACGTAATTATTATACCATATTGTCAACAGGCTTGCATATTATCTATTATCGAAAACATAAATGCATACAATTATTATAACTAAATTTGTTACATAAAATACAAATTGTAAATCTAAGTGATGATTTACTATACAATGGTAAAGACGCTACAAGTCCTTATTGCTGTACTAGAAAAAGTAAAATAAAAAAAATAACAAATAACAAATAACAAATAAAATGAAAAAAAAAAAACAACAACAACAATTCATAGAAACTGCATGCGAAATTGCATATATGTTTAACATTAATATTTTCAGACCAATGTAATAAATTATTATTATTTTATACAATAAAATATATTGCATCCGCATGTATTTCATCATCTTATTTTTCAACTGACGATTATCGTGATTTGCATTTTAAATAACTCAGTTACTAATGTTCATATTTGAAATATCCATCATTTCCTTTCGTAATATTTTGATAATTCAGTAATTTTATTAATGAGAAATAAAAGAAAATTTTAAATCAACCGCCTTTACGACGAATTTTCAAAAGGGCGACACAATCGCGCGATTATTACTTTCCATCGGGTGTCACATCTTATGCTTATGTACTCAATGCTTGTTGTGTTCCACCTCCTGCGATTCATGCTAGATTATTGAACGTTGATAATTCTGTGTCTGACGTTTGACGTTTAACAGAATTACACCCGAAATTCGAAGCTTCAGATTATTTCTAATTAAAACCCAAGTTAATACGTGAGTAAAGCATCTTTTCGTCTCCTATCACCACCAACCCTAAATACACAGTCTTAGTATTTCTTCAAGAATTAAATCTCCCGAGAGAAATCTCCCTATTCGCTAACCGATAGGAAAAGTCGGTCTCAATTTTTCGGTCACTTTTAATTCTCCGCTTTATAAACGTACGACACTATGCAATCTACATAAATATCGTATTTTAATCGCGAAATAATGATCGAGCCTGATTTCATCACTAAAATCGAATTCATCGCTCCAAGAATAACGGAAAAATTTAACCTTACAAATCACATGATAATGTCATAAGAAACATTTTCTTATCCCTTTCAGCTCGACAATATGGACTCATTTTTCAAGGACGAACCCGAGGTCGATCCTGCAGCTGAATTCTTAGCCCGCGAACAGGACCAACTCGCAGGACTAGAGGATGAAATTCCACCCGTTGCTCTTTCTACCGCAGCTGCGCCAGTCGTCGAAGGTGAGAATAAAAGGCACACCTTTAATCTGAAGGATTCGAAATCTTGACCATAAACGATATTCAATAATCACAACCCCTTCGCGTTTGAAAAGTATGAAAATTCTTCAGGATTCATATAATTCCAACAATTGCTGAATTTTATTTTCAATCAATCGGCAATTTTTCTTCTTTTCTTTTTTCAAACCTCGTTTTCCCCGAACTTGAATTTAGCCCCTAGCTTTTTATTTTACCCTCAGAGTTTTATTCTAGATAAAAATTTTAAGCGTCTTTGAAAATATGCTTCAAATACATGAAATTCATTTTCCCAATCGCTACGAGCCTCCGAATAATTTTAATACCGTAATATCCCATAGACGACTTCTCGGCAAACTTTGGAGAGCTGAAAGGTGGACCGGGAGGAGATGCGGACGGAAGTTTTGTGATGATTAATGCAGTAGATCAGCCTCCCGAGGTTTCTGTTCAAGATATACCAGGTAGATCGATGTGTTGAGCCGCATTGGTCATTTGTGGATAAAAATCTGCTAACATTTTCATCGATAAAATAATTTTCCCTGTTTCATTTTATTCAGAAGCACCGCCTGTTGTGCCTGCGGTTTACGAGGAGCCGGAGAAAATCCGAAAATGGAGGGAAGAGCAGAAGACCAGACTAGAAGAAAAGGGTAATTTAGTATTGAGTTACTTGAAGCAGAAACATGCACGAATTTTAATTTTAATTTTAATTTTAACTTCTGGTCAGATTTGGGGAGATTCAATAAAGCCAAGTTTTATATTTGCCTTAATTTAATTGTTGAGAAATTTTAACAGACGAAGAGGAAGAGAAGAAGAAAGACGAGTGGCGAGAGGGGGCGAAAAAGGAACTTGAAGAATGGTACAAGCATCATTCGGAAGCCATAAGCAAGACCAAGGCTACGAATAGGTAACAACTTGCTCAAATCACCCATCACACATCTTTCAAATCCTCGATTTCAAGCTGCCTATGCTTTGCTTATGCGTTATAATTAGCTGATCTATGTACGCAGCGTTATATATGAGTAAATAAGAAATGGTTGTGATTCTTGATCTTGAAATTGAAGCAGTCATTCGAATCCGGCTTTGAATTTCTCATCCAAGTCTCTCAACCGTTTGGAAAAATTATTTCTCTGAAATTTCTACTGTTGCGTAACATACTGATTAGTAGTCTCGATAGTTAGGCGTGCAATCAACATTAACATTAACGCCAAATCATTTTCATCTATCGATCGAAATTTCTTTCATTTCATACTCCGGTTATGCGAGCATTTTTTTTTTTTATTAACTAACGTCCTGAATCCTGGCTTCTCGGGATTTCTTTCCATCAATCAGACACTGATAATATTCTAATATAATCTGTGATAGTATCCTGCTTTTTTTTTAATGCTTCTTAGGGAGTCTGCCAAGTAAGTAAATCGTCATCGTCGTCACGTATCTCCACCCTGCCAACACTTACTCGCTAAGAAGTAATTTCACCACGCATACGCAAAATTAATCGAACACGTATTTTGTCCCAGTCGAGAAAAGATTCCTGTTTCAAAATATTCAACTATGCAGAGACACTTTCAGTCGCGATCCATCACCGCTTTTCACAGAATTCAATTGCTGATAGTTTGTTTGTTTTTTTTTTTTTCGAATTTTTGCAATTATCGCTCTGTTCGGTGTCTAGCAATATATCTGCAATAAGTTTTTCTTACTTTTTTAGCGTCGCAATCTTTCAATATTTTGTGTCACCTCTATGCTCCCTGTTCTTCAATCTTTGTCTTCATCTCTACAATTTTTTTTCTCATATATGTTTTTCAAAAAAACACTAAGTCAAACGAACTCTACAACTATTAACACAAAAAGACATGAACACTTTGAAGCTAATACAATGAGATTTTCTGCTCGTTTTATGAATCGACTTTTCAACACGAATCGTAAACATTTCATTGTATTTTTAATAGAAATGCAGAAAAGCAGTTTGTTGCCGAAGCTGATGAGCCAGAGCCTGGAACGGAGTGGGAACGCATAGCCAAACTGTGCGATTTCAACCCAAAATCATCTCGTACTTCAAAGGATGTATCTAGAATGAGATCAATTATTTTACAACTAAAGCAGACTCCGCCTGCGCCTGTAAATGCCTAATCATAATGAGCTACTGATAATGCTATAGCTGTTATGCTCTGTGCGTTCCATTGTAATCTTGTTAATAATATTGATAATTAAATGAATGTTAGAAGAAAAGGAAATAAGAAATTCTCAAACAAATCATAATAATTAATATAATATAAAAGAAAAAAGAACAATGAGAAAAAGAAAACAAACAAAAAGAGAAAAGGAAAAAAAATAAATAAATATTAAACAAATATGTTTTATTCACGCATAGGTGTAATCGTATTACCAATAAAGTTATCTGATATTAAAACCGAATATTTAAACTCGTTATTATTTTTATTTTTTTGAATAATCATTATATTCTTTAATTGATATAAAATTATATGAAAATACATTGGGCTTTTTTTTTTTTTCTTTATATTTTAATATATACTATATACTATATTATGCTATACGATTCATTGACATGTACGAACAGAACGGAATCCAAATATATGTATATACCTATATCAATCAGAGAAAAAAAAAGATAATACATATTATTATACATTGAAGATAAGATCAACTAATTGGAAAAACACGCACATACTATAATAACTTAAAAATATTATCAACTAATTTCATCATATATCGTATTTTTTTAACTCACTTTTTGTCCTTTTTTTTTTGTCAATAATATAAAAAAAACCGCGTTGACCTATATATAATAAGTATTTAAAATATCTATTTATATGCTTATATTATATTATGAAAATCAGAAAATAATGAATGAGAAAAAAAAGAAAAAGATACGATCCAACATTGATATAAACTCGAACTTTGTATTAAAGTGTGATTAATTAAATTGTCAGTTCATTTTGTTTACTTTAAACTCGGTCAAAGATAATAATCAGGAGAAAGAGAGAAATATAAATAACAAATAATAATTTAAGTCTTTAGTTAAAAACATGCGCAGTTCAATATACTTAAATACCGTGCGCTGAACTCGGTTTACACAAGAATTTTATACGCAAAATCGACTCTTTCCAAGCAGTTAACAAACATAATTAGACCATAGACCAAGGTAGCCATGCATGGTGTAGTTATAAAATGATATTGCTTGCGAAGAATCAAGTCGCAAGCTCCTAGAACCTCAGCGCCTTTAGTTTGCTTCAACTCTTTGATGGAAGGAAACTAACAGACTTGATTGGAGAGACTTGGCTTATGAATTTCTTGTATGAACCAAGCGTCAAAGATTCTTGCATAAGCTGCGGTACTTTGGTACCAATCTTTCGAGCACCGATTTTGTACTTTTGAAAAGTTGAGAAAAAAATCCGTCTGCATCTTGTATTATATCACGCGCTTGAATACTGCTAAAATCATCTTTTATACAGTCAACTTTGTGGAGAGATTTTTTATACTCTTCGCCTCGTTATCTCGCTGTTCGCACATGTCCATCGCGCTTTGATAATATCCGTATTGTTTTTCGAATGAAAATGTTTCAGGAATAAATTTCGTATCCCAAATCCGTCACTCAAAGTCCAGAGTTTTCATACAGTTTAGAGACGGGCTTAAGAGCAGCCTTCTTCTTGGTTCGACCGGAGTATTGAACCTAGAGATGATTCGAGAATTTCAATTATTCGTTTCAAAGTCCAGGCTGGAATTTCTGCCTAGATAATTAGATAAAAAACTACGCGTGGGTGATACTTGATGTATACCTCGAAGATCCATTGTCCGTAATCAGTTGTATCTGATGTCGCCAGCGATAGATATACGGGTAATTCGTCGGGCTCAAATCGACGTACGAAATGGCATGATAAACGGCGTAATCCAACTTCGACACCTTATCTCTGAAAAATAAAATCCATTGGTACCATTCCTGAATCTAATTGAATAACACGAATTGTAAAGTAAGCGGGTAATTTACCCTTGAATAAAAGTCATTTCTCCTTGTTCAGCGGTACACATATCCTCGTCTGAACTGCTGCACATGGAAAGCGGGGATGATGGAGGTGTGAAAAAATCGTACTCCTCATCTGCGATGGAAGAAATAATCAATCATTGACCATATTCGGAAATTTGTTTCAACTCTCGTTATATAGTTACGTAAATGATAATTTCTGATTAGACAAGCGGCTCGTTTTACTCACCACTATCATTCATATCACAGATTATTCGCCTCTGTAGTGAATCTAGAATTAGAACGACAAGGTCGAATATTATAATAGCTAATATCGTTGCAAAATAATTATCTAACTGTTATTCAGCGAGTCTATGACGTCAATGTGTTAGATATCCGAGTACAAATTGATTATCTTATTACAGCCTCACCAGATCCATTAGATTCCTGATTATCAATCGTATCCAATGAAGAAGAACTCAATTGCGTACACAAAGCGTTAACTTCGCAAAGAGTATTCGGGCCTTTCACGTCGATTGTTTGCTCAATTTCCATTGGCTGTAAGGACATCAATAGATTTTTTTTGATTTAATAACTGCACAGGTGGATGAATACGCGACGATTTGATTGTCTCTTACCTCAACCCCCTGCTGTGGGAAAGGGTTGAACCTTTGTTCAAAGAATTTTTCAAGCTTTGACAGACCCTCCTCGGTTGTTAGATCAGCAAAAGTATTCAAGAAAGGCCAGTGTTCTTTCCACGGTACATGATACTCCTTAGCAAGGTCTCTGGAAATGTAATAAATGGGTGAAACAATGGTAGAAACTTATCGCAGCTTTAGATAATCCTGAATGTCAAGAAAAATAGGCAAATATTAGTTACAGATTAACTGTAGCACTGAATTACTGACCTACCGACACGTTCGAGTCCTTTTTCCGTGTCCTGTAGCCGATAGATCGTGTTCGAAGCCGGGCTGTTTGTACTGTATGAATCGTCGAGTGAAATATTCAATCTTTTAGTCGGTGTGTTGCGTATTCTAGGCGGGGTCTTCCACTTTTTTCTAAATTCAACAGCTTGATTTTTACTCATCGGTCCAGCAAACGCAGAAACTTCTACTCTCGGACTGATCGGATCGTAGTTAAATTTCTGCGAGATAAAACTGTGTTTAGTATCAGAGTTAAACAGTCTTATTATTCTCAGCTAAGTTTATATCCCCTGTTAAAATCTCACCAGTGGACTAGTGGGCGAAAAGAGTTCCCCGATCAACGGCTGCGTCGTATTATCTTCCGACCTTAATACCGGGACATAATATTGTTCGTCTAACAGCAGGAGTATTTCTCTTTTCAGTACCTCGTCTTCTTGACATTTTCTGCTGCATATTATCTGCAATTTTCAAATTATAACGTGATAAAGAAAGATGAATGAAGCTCTGGAAGTAGTATGGGATGGCTGTATCGAACTTACATCCGCAGGTATTTGATTATATTTGTTTCTAAGAGTCTTTAAACATTGCGGATACGAAACAAGAACTCGAACCACTTCTTTCAGCCCAAATTTAACAGCAAAATGTAGCGGAGTCTCGTTCAGACCCTTGTCAGGTGTGTTTAGATATAAATCAACCAGGATTAGAGCTCTATTAAGGTAATTGGAACAGTCGTCTTCCCCATCTAATAAACGTACAAAGTCAGGATTTCCCACAGTGCTTAATATCAGTTCGCACATGTCTGCTCTACACGCGACTTTTACTGCTATGTGGAGAGCGTTGTAGCGAGCTCCTTCCTGCGGAAAATGATTCAATTTTAAATCAGAGTATTTAACGAAGGAATTGCTTCTGTTATACTTCAAATTATTTCCTCATCATCAAGAGCTCAGAACGGTATTCTCACTTGAAGAATAGCCGGCGTATCACCGCTGCTGATTAAATATCTTGGATTTTCCCAAACGATTTGTTTAACTTTGTCTAAATCCCTGTTCTCAATGAATTTTCGAAATCTGACAGTATCCTGATGTTTAGGAGCCTTAAAATTGCTGGATTTCTCCTCCACGCTATTAGTTTTGTCATTGATAACGGGCTGCCCTTCGGTAACGGGAGTGAAAGACTGTTCGTTTCCATTCTCAGCGAAGAGTTTAGCCTCTGTATAAGTTTTGAAGCTTTTAAATCTGCCTTTCTTGTACTTCTTCAAGATACTAAAGGCTTTGCTCTTATCAGTATAAACGTGTAGCTGTTCTGAAATATATAAACAGAATATTTTTCATGGTCAAATTATTAATTACACAATGTTTTTTGTCAGATTACGGAAAAAAAAATGGAGTAAAATTAAAAAAAAATAAGCTATAATATAATCTTGACGTAAGAGAAACAACGTCACTGCGTAGCTGCTGTTGGTAAAATCTGTTTTTTTTTTTTTTTTTTTTTACAAGACAACGTTATCGTTAGATAAAACAATTCATAACATTATTTCGACTCATTAGCAAACAAACTTGAATCTTCTTATCTCATGGCTTTAATTAATCTCGCGTTTTACAGTGGCCGAAAGTCAGCGACATGTGTTTGTTTACACTAAGTGTAGGACTAAGTTTGGTGGTAAAAATCGTAGATTTTGAGGTGTTTCATTCAAATATTTACGTGTTTTACTGATTGTGATAATATACCTTTGGATTCGAACCAGTTTGAGTCTTCTTGGGGTACGTAGACTCCGTAATAAACAGTGTCGTAGTTATTGTTGGGGTTAGAATTAACGTGATTCGTATCCATGTCGATTTAAATGTTAAAAAATAATAATGTGCAAAATGTGAGTGAAAAAGGACCGGATCACGGGGTTAATTTACATGGTATGTTTAACTGTGAGTGTGAAATTAAACATGAATTGAAATAAAAGCAGTTGACAATGCGGTTTGAACTGTCAGAAGTAAAACGCCGCCATAGATGTGATGAATATGAATAGTGTAAAAAAAAAGAGAAAGGTCGACCTCGATTATATCGAAAGAAATTAATATGGAAAAGAGAATTGTAGCGGACGGAAAAATTGAAACTGGACAGATCAAATTAGGAAAATTTTCATGAGTTCAGGAACGCGGAAATGGGCGGAGCTTCAACCACACCACATATACTCGACCAATGAAACGGTGTAATAGAGGTTATCTAAAACAGACGTCATTTGTAGCGTGGTGCTATCTCTTCTTTGTTTTTACTGTGCGTATTTCCAATCGTGTGTTTCAGATTAGCGTTTAGTATATCGAAAAACAGCTGTGGTCGCGGAAGTGCTTAGTGATCCCGTCTATCTCAATTATCCGCTGATGTTGGATGTATGTTCTTATAATAATTCCGCATCACTTGACAATAGATAGTATAAACAAACTTTAAAATCATATGATAATACAGATAAACAGTGAATATTTAAACTTATATAAATAAATAAATAAATAAATATAAAAATATTTAAAAACATATATCAAACGAATATAACTCAGCTTGTGTATGTAAAATGAATTTATCATTCGCTGGATGCGGCTTCCTCGGTATATACCACGTCGGTGTTGCGGTTTGTTTCAAAAAATACGCTCCTCATTTACTACTAGATAAAATCAGCGGGGCTTCGGCTGGAGCTATCGCCGCCTGCTGCCTTCTCCTCGATCTTCCACTAGGTAAAACATCAATTATACTATCATCCGTATTCTCCTTAATAATACGAGAAAAAAACAAGAAAAGTATATCATAACCTTCTTTTCTTTTTCTCTTATTCCGAATTCAAAATATTAGATAAACCAGGTTGTTTTGATGCACAAAAGAGCGAAGGAAGTATTCAAATTTTCGAAAAATTGAGATTTCTTCAATCTCGTAGTTCTAAAATTTTCTAATGAAGAATAAGTATTCTCCTGGAGTATGTAGTTCAAATTTTCATGGAAAAGGAAAATACTTTCTTCAAGTATAAATGTAGATTAAAAAAGTCCGAGTGACAAGGAGGAATTTTTCTTATTCATTAATCTGACAATAATCAATTGATAAAAGCCTTGAAATTCACTGCCATCGATATAATTGTCAAGGTCAGTTTATCTTGATTCAAAAACAGCGTATAATGTCACGATTATCGATCACCTATCAGCTTTTGGTATTAAAAAGCTTAAAGAATTGACGTATTTACGATCCTAGTTATGACAAAATTTCTATAATTCACTCTCTCCCTTCCTCTCTCTCTCTCTCCGTTCTCCGATCACTAATTACTCGGACACTTTTTTTCCCCCATTATCACTGGTCGTTAAAAATATTAGATAAAGATATACAATCTACATCAGTTGCAATGTGATTGATCTAGGAGTTGCGTAATATCAAGAGTTTTGTTTATCCTGTTGAGCTATCTTACGGAAAGAAGAAAAAAAAAAAGAACAATAATGATTATAAACCGACATTCTTGAAAATTCCAATCCAAACGATATGATAGAAATATTTCTATTCATTATCTAAACTGACTCAAATACTATGACAGTTTGATCCAGGCCTCGGAAACTAGCTAATAATGATAAAACTACGCAGCTCATAATTACGCTTGGGAGATTAATTTTCTAGTCATTGTAAGCAAGTCATCTGCCTCGTACCAGCAAACACTGCTTCTTTTTTTCTTGTAACTTCCTTAAGTAGACCAATAACAACGTAGTGGTGGATTCCTTGTTGATAATGAGTCATATCAGCCGCAACCTGATTGTTGTTGATGTATTTTTAGTTGTTTATTAACAGCCAATGTCTTCATTGTTCTACTTAATCAATTGGAAATCTGTGTTTCCCAAATCACCGAGGTATCCCAGTTTCAAAACCGGGTCATTGGCCTTGATGGAGTTTTTCCCGACCTCAAATAATCCCACAAGTACATTGCACCAAGATTATGCAACTGATTTCAGCTGTTTGCTTTGTCCAAAGTGTGTTTTTCACGTCCTACTTAAAACCAGGAGCTGTTGATTTGATACACAGAAATGTGGACAAAGCAAGTGGCTCTTCAAAGAGATCAAGACTGCTTATTACTAAGTTTGTTTACACCGTATCATAAGCCAGTAATCTGCGTTTATGAATGCCTCTATTTAAATCCAGGACTGGTTTTACTGAATAAATTTTTTACTCTATGCGCTTGTGAATGTTCTTCCGCAGCTTGTCGAGAGAGATTAATGTCCAAAGTCCAAAGTACGCAGATTTTATTTCTTCATTTATCGTACGTTTACTACGCTAGAGATGAACAACACAGGTGCAGATATCGATGATTAATCATCGTCATCTCAAGATAAATAGCTGATAATTTTCAATTCAAACTAGCATCTTTTGTTAAGAACAAGTCATGACTTGTAACCCGCCTTTTCTTCTTTCTATAATGCATCACGATACATAGATTTAATCCAGACCAAGAGAACTCAATCGTTTAATGTATATTTCCGTATTATCTTTTGAAACAAAGCCTATTTAGCTAAGGAAAACAAGGTCGTGATACGCGAAACAGAGTTCTAAAAACACTCCGTATCTCAAACAAGTTTAATATTTACCATAGATAAAATTTCTTCGCCGCTATTCGTTCTGTTTATTCAACTATCGATGAATGAAATCTCTTCATTCTTTTACTGCGGGCTAAATTGATCCTTTCTTCTCCATTACCCAGGGGAAATCACAAGCAATGTCTTACGAGTTGCCCGCGAAGCCAGACAGAGGACTTTGGGACCGTTCAGCCCGTCTTTCAATGTTCAAGATATTTTATTGGACGGTTTGACTAAGGTAATTATTTACCTCATTTCTATCTTGCCGTGTTGAGTCACCGGACTCACCTTCGACCCAACGCAAACACTGTCGCCTTTTCATTTACAGTTTTTACCTGACGATGCGCATCTGAAAGTAAGCGGAAAACTCCACATATCATTGACCAGAGTATACGATGGAAAAAACGTCATCGTTTCACAGTACAACTCCAAAGATGATCTGCTACAGGTGTGAATCATTATTTGAATACTTGAAAGATCCTGATTAACAATTTTTTTTATCCTGTTTTCGTATAGATGAAAATCCACTCTGCCTTAATGGCCCAATTAATGATATTCATAGATAATAAAAGCGTGTTAAAGACAAGATTTCTAAGAATCCTTTTAACTCACAGGCGCTGCTGGCCAGCTCTTTTATTCCACTTTTCTCCGGTCTCTTGCCGCCAAGGTTCCACGGGATCAGATATATGGATGGTGGTTTCAGCGACAACCTTCCCACTCTTGACGAGAACACAATTACAGTCAGTCCGTTTTGCGGGGAAAGCGATATCTGTCCAAGAGATTTATCTTCCCAGTTATTCCATGTAAGATTTTCATTTATCTATCTCTCTTATCAAATCTCTTTGTTGATTTACCAAATTATTTACAAATTCATTGTATCTATTCCAGGTCAACTTTGCCAACACAAGTATAGAACTTTCCAAACAAAACATATACAGGTTCGCGAGGATACTTTTCCCCCCAAATCCCGAGGTGAGGATAATTGATTCTATATTGTCTTTAATTTAGTCGAAATTAAATCTGGAGTCAATTGTGGTTTATAAAAGTTGAAGAAAGGGAGAAAATTATCGACGATTCTTTATCATAACCGATCATTCAATTCCCAGATACTCTCCAACATGTGTAAGCAAGGATTTGACGACGGGCTGAGATTCCTGCATCGAAACAATCTTCTCAATTGCACACGTTGCTTAGCTGTTCAGTCCACTTTCGTTGTATCAGAAACGATAGACGAAGGTATGGAGTACGATCCTGAATGTCCAGAATGTGAATTGCACAGACAGGTCCGTAACTATTTTCTTCACATTCATATGATGATATGCAAAAGCTTTGTTGTCTTATTAGCAATTATTGATTTAATGATTGATCATCCGCAGGAAGCGTTGGTAGCTAATCTTCCAGAAACAGTGATGACGATATTCCAAGATGCCATAGATTCTGCAAACAAAGGTCTCGTCAATTGGCTATTCAAACATAAAAGCGTGAAGCTTTTATCTCTGCTAAGTCTACCCTACGTGCTACCTGCTGACGTTGTTTACGCAACATTCACCAAGTGAGTATCGCCCGCATAAAACTCCCTTCTATTCTCTATCTGTTAACGCTGCTTGATAACAATTAATCTTCCACTTTCACAATTTCAAGCAATATCAAGCCAAGCGCATATCTATACACGAATACGCTTCGGCTCAAAGTTTATATCACTTGCTTTGAAACAGTCATTGTTTCTCAGAAGCGTAAAGAACGTTTATCGAATACTCATCGCATTGGTGCTTAACGGATTATCTATGCCATTTTGGATTCGGAATGAAATTGATCTGCGAAATCAATCAGCCTTAACACTTCCAACGAAATTATGCTCGATCTTGTCACGATTGGTGATAATGAACCTCGCGGTTCGTTCACTCCTTCGAAAAGTTTCAATAGATTAGAAATCATTCCAAGCTCATCGTACTAACTCTAACAATATGCATGTGGTTGTTCTTGTCAGTCTGGTAGCTAACAGAGTCGAGACTCGAACCTTGGAGTACAAAGTTATTGGAAATGTTCTCCGTATCCCCCAGCAGGCGATAGTTTGTTCTAAACATCTCGCATCCCCTTCACGGTAAGCACAGCACTATCGCTTATCTGTGTCTGCTTACCCGCACTGTCGTTCTGCCATGTATCCGTTTATCTAACGAATTTTTATTTAATAAACGAAAAAAAAATCTTCCTGCTGGGGTGTGTTGTACATTGTTATTCTATAATCTTGAGAATAATTTGAAAAACAGATGTTCATGGTGTCCTCGAGTCTTTCCTCGCTTGCTCACATCCAATTCCATGGTATTTATTGATCTAGGAATCATTCTGTCTCCAGATTTGTTCTAAACGCTCCGAAACTGCGCAGCAACTTGATCGACATGGTGAAATACTTCTTGGAACAAGTTAGCCTCGTATTCCCCCGTGTTAATGTTTACTATCAACCAATGGCACAGACGATTAACTGCCAGGTAGCAATCACCGAATATGGATCAAGTAAGTCGAAGGTTCATTGAAAATTCTCAGAACTTTATCCTCAAGTATCCTTATTCATGGAACTGACTAATTTCCAGATGTTTACGACATCGAAGCAGCGCATCCCGACGAATCATCTTACAGAAAACAGAAGACGAATCTGAATTTGAGGCTCCATTATGACGAACTGTGAGTAAAACTGGATTTTGTTACCGAAAACTTGTGGATAATTAACGGGCGATATTTTTTCCTTATTTATAGACAACCTTGGAAGGATTGCAGACGGATGTCTAACTGCGTGGTGAACATAGCAGATTCAACGACGGTTGACGATACATTTGAGAATATTCTTCAAGTACGAAATCTCTCCTATTGATATGTGAACCGATTAATTTGCAAACACATTCATTCGGTATTCATTGTATGTATTTGAATTTACGTCAACAGGTCACTTCTGACCAAGAAGCAGTTATGGTTTGGTATTATATGGACGAAGACAACAAGGTGCAGGTCACACAAATCTATGACGTAACAGATACGGACAGACACGCCATTCTAAGCCCAGAAGAAACAGAGGCAAATACTAAATTGCAATTTGATGAATGGGACGAGCCCACATGGCTCTCGCAGCACACTTTAGCTGAAGGTATGGTAACGATTAAAATTCAAGTCTTAATTGATCGATAAATTTTCATGATCTAAATTGTTTCTTGTTGATGTTTTTCTAGTTGTAACAGAGTCCCTGTACACAGACGATGATCAGCACAGCTTAGAAGGATTATCCGATATATCGCTAGAGGATGATTTCTTGGACAAAGATGGTTCAAACATATTTTCTGATCCAGAAAGCGAATGGGGAATGGGAAAGAGTTCCGTTTTACAAATAGAACAGACATCTAGCCCGCCTGATAGTAGACCGGAGGTTGACCAGCCTTCGACCTCCAATCTATAATTATACATACCTCGTTAAGTTAATGGATATTAAATTATTGTAGCAGAATGAACAAATTGAGAATTTTTCGTTTCGTTTTTTTTTTTTCTTTTTCTTTTTCTTACGTAGCATCATGAGAATTAAAAGCTTATATTGACAACGTTAATTTATCTCTATTATATTATTTTTTTAATTAGACAAAGTAACAGATTTGACAATTGATGCGTTTTATTAAAGTAAATTATATTTTTGTATACCAAGGTCAATTATTGAACATCAATATTAATTCAAGCTCGAAACTTTCACAACTATCTGCTGTAAGCAATTAGGTGCGATTTAATTCGAGTGATCTAATTCTAAAATGAAAAAAAAATAAAAAAACGGATTCTCATGTGCATTTATTGTTCCTTTGATATATTGAGGAACATAAATTAAAGAATCAAATAGGGAAACGTTTTAATGAATTTAGATGAAAACAAGAAAAAAAAAATGAGCGAGACTGAAGAAGACATGACCCAGACGTGTAAAAACAGATAAACAAATTGATAATTCGATCGGAAAATTCAATGGCTTAGAATAAAATAATTGGACAATTTTAGGGGCTGAATAGCTGTAAATATTTTTTATAAACAATTCGTTCTCTTATAATCGGAACATCAATGAAATTTCCAAAGCTGTTTATAGCTGTATTACTTTGTGAATAATCATGTTCCAAACAAATGTTTGTTACGGATGTATAATATTACCTGTATGGTTATTTAGATTATATTTTATATATCTTGTAAATACCTATTTTTGTCTTTAAATCTCTATTTTTTTTCTTCTTCTTCGTATAGTTAGTATATTTAATAATTTAAACTGCGCTGGTTACTATATATGCATACTTAACGATGCAGTGGGTGTGTAAAATTTGTGATTCGATTGGTCTACATTAGGTATTTTCTTTAAACATTAAGAAACTTAAGTTTAGTACCAGTCTCTAAGTATTAAAAATAGATTTACTATATAAACGATTCTTCATGAGAAAGATTTATTAATATTATGTCTAATCAATGAAACTTGGTTGGAAAAGAAGAAGGAAAAAAAAATAAGAAAAATAAGAAAAAAATGAAAACCAGCACCCACGACGAGGTTGATTAGATGGTAACGTGATACTTTATAGACAGAATACGGACAATCACCTGCTCTTTAGTAGCCGTTGAAGCATAATTTATTTTATTATTACCTAACGTTGTGATCAGACATTTTCTTTCTTCCTACTTATAGATTTTAGACATTGATAATAGAGAAAAGCTAAATCATACATCTATATGTATTATAATAATTTTAGCTAGTGAATGCTGTTATTAGCTATTAAGTGGAAATTAGTTTGACAAATTAATCATTGTCTCTTTTCTTTCCTTCTATTTTTTTTTTTGGTTTTTTTTTCTCTGATCTAAGAAATTATGCTTTTTCGTTAATTTATTTCATATTCAAAACTGTATGGGTATATTTCTACGTATGTATATTAAATTGGTCACTAAAATACCGTAAAAAGATATTATATTATGTAGGGTATGTACTGTTTACTATTTACTATTTACATTCTATTCAAAACTTTGTACTTACTCGTTCGGAGGATGTAAAAATATTATCTATGAATAACAATTTCATGTAATACATTGTTCGGTATATGTTATATCATCCTTATATATTGTATTATAAAGAGAGAAATTTTCTGGAAATATACAGGTTAATAATTGTTCTATAAGAATATGAGTCTGTTGAAATTAATTCATAGAACTACTATGTGAACATCTTTTTATACCAGAGGTATACATAGGTATATCGAAACCCTGTTGATCTTGTAGATTAAGAATTCAATAATTCATCTATTATCAATGTATACTATACTATATAATAAGGAGTATAGATTTATGAAAAATGATTATTTTTTTATGAAGATGAGAAAATTCGATGATTTACATTTAATTAAATAAATAAATGAAAAGGAAGAAAACGATCAATAAAAATGGAATATTTATTACGATTTTTTTTTTTTTTTTATATAAAACAAATCATATATCGTATTGTATATGTATATGTTAATATGTACAATAATCGAAGCCCCCTTTCCTAATCGAATAATTTTGCAAAACATTATGATTTTTCTTATTCAACAATTTTTTTTTTTTTTTGCCTTTTCTCATTTTTATTTTATTTTTATTTTTTTGGTGTATACGCGTTATTGTACATGCACATATTAAATATCTTTCACAACTTGAAATTTGGCTTTGAATAACATAGATAAAAAAAAAAAACTCCGCCTAATCTCTCACCAATGTTAAATACACGAATTTAGAACGTATTATTTACACTGAAATGAAATAAATGAAACTTTTTTTTCTTCCCTTCGTTCTCTTTACCCATTGTGGTATATTGCTCGAATGTTGCATGTAAGTTCATCAATTTATTAGCTTAATTAAAATATAGCATATGTATGTATGTATCTATTCATGTACGTATAATCTGCTTAGCAATTTCATTCGTAAAGGGGACTTTCGTTATTTGAATTAAACGTGTCTTATTTTTATTATTTGAACGTATTCAGAGAGAGTCTTCTCCGGGTGTGGTAGACGTAGTATTTCGCTGTTGTTGCAATTGCGTTCTATTTGGCGAGTTTGATGCTGCAGCAACAGCCGCTTTATGTTGAGCAGCCAAACATTGTTGTAACTGTTGTAGGTGCACTGGTTTAACCAGGGTCCTCTGCAACTGTGTTAAAAACTTTAAGACCAGTTAAATGATCTTCGTTAAAAAAAAAGAAGAAAAGAAAAGTATTTTAATAGAAATATGCATCAGTCGACTCGACAAGCGATACCTGTTGTTGCGACAGACTCGTAGCTTGCGGCATACCAGATCCCGGAGTAGGTCTGGTGTTCAAAGTCTTGGTAAGCAGAGTCTGCTTGTTTCCAGGTACTGATTGAGTCGATGAAGTAGCTTGAGTCGCCATCAGCACTGGCTTGTTAGCTGAAACGATAAAAAAACAGTCAAGATTCGGAATCAATTTTCTATTCGATTCATTTCAAATCCAGAGATATATCTTACCTCCGATTGGCGTTAGCACCTGTTTATTCCCAGAGATAATCAACTGATTAGCTGTTACCGGTTTAGCAACGGTAACTAACTGATTAGGCATAACAGTTTGCTTGGATTGATTCGGCTGTACCTGACGTGCTATTTGATTAAGTCTCTGCCTCTGAGAACCGACAAGCTGTATCGCTTGACCTCCCTTTAATAAAACGGTTTATATATCGACATGTGATAACGACGTTAGTGTTTTAAGGAATGATCGTTGCCTAATGATATGTACCTGCGAAAGTGTGACTGCGTTAGTGTTACGTATAATTTGATGGGACAAGCCTTTTACTCCCGACGGTATTATTTGAGCTAAAAAAAATGAATAAGATATTCTAGTAGTAATTGTCAATCTTCAATCTCGATCTAATCACTGATCAGTTCCTTACCAATCGGTAATGACAAATGAGTATTCGCAGGATTAGCAATTACTACAGTCGGTGTGCTTCCGGATACCGCAGTAGTTACAACAGTCGCAGATACGATCTAAATCATGAACATTACATTACGTTATTAAGCCTAATCTTAATCTCTATCGAGTGATGACGCGGACGATTACGTTTTCTCAACGTCGTAAACTCACGCTTGAAACAGTCGTACAGGTATTCGTAGCAGATGATATCGGGAGAGAGACGATCACCCCTGTTGGAGTAACGGAACCAGTAGCTGCTGATACGTTCAGCGACATAGTTATGGGTTGCGACAAGCCAGGAAAAGACACCTGCAATATTTATACATTAAATTGATAAAAATTTCTACCGAGTCAATTTTATGAAACTGTCAAAGCCAGTCAACCTGAACGTTCTGAAGACCGTTTATCGAATTTGGTAGACTAGTGAGATTAACTCCCTGAAGATTCACGTTCGTGGGAGGCGGACTAGTCATCGGGCTAGAGGGCTGACTGCCTTGACTCGAAGACGCGGTAAGTCGCTCGAGTAACGAGGACGCTGTGTTAATTCCAGGTATCGGATTATCCGCCGAAGGAGTGCCTAAAGCGTGGATATGTATGATTAAAGAGGCTCGGATTAAGCAATAAACCCGCATCTTACCAGCGAGCAAAGCCGACAACCCTGGCATCGAAAGACCCAGAGTAGAACCAGGGTCTGGTACCCTAGCCAATCGTACAGCCTGTTTTCCTGCTAGCTGCCCGGTTAATGCTGAGGTAAAACTTACCCTGACCTGTAAATACATCGAAAATAATGATCGGAGAATGAGGAACTCAAGACAGAGAAGATAATCAATGATTAAGGAGAATTACCTGGCCCGTAGTACTGGGGACAGTTATAACATTTCCATGACTAATCACCCTGGGTGGTATAGTAGCGTTAATTGAGATCCTTCGTGGCTGAGTCTTCTGCTGAGCTAGATTAGCCGGACTGCTATTAAGCAGGCTTAGAATAGCGGTGTTGTTCGACTTTGTACTAGCCTGAACGCTGTTGTTCATTGCCGCAGCAGCTGCGTTAGCTGCAAACAATTAGATTCGAATATTTCTTTGGATTCAGAATGACTGAAAATCCCGAGTACTGGGACTACTATCAACCCCAATTATCGAGCCTAAATATCGGACCTGCAGCTTGCTGCTGAAATTGTTGAGCTGAATTCATCAGGGAAGTGACGAGGGCGCTTATCGCTGGATTCGTCGAGTGTTTCTTGAAAGACGTCTCTCCCTGACTCTGACTCTGACTCGACGTCTCGCCAATACCACTCTGAGAACCAGCTTGCAGTTGAGCTTGCTGATAACGGTTAAAGGAGATGATTAATATTCGAAAGTAATAATTACACAAATGTACAACTAATCGAATCGAGTAATTGATAATCTTGAACTTGAACTTGAGATAAAAAACAGAGCCTCACCAATACTGGAACATTTGTTGTTGATATACTGTTTACACACGGTGCAGGCTTTTGTTGAAATACTAAAATCCCCGAACCATTACAGGGATTGACATCGACTCCTTGCATCGGGGAAGCGTCAACCTGAAGAGTAGCGGTACTGTGTGGCATTCCGTTACTGATCGTTGGTACCGAGCTAGAAGTCGTTGTTTCTATTGCAGGTGGAACGACGGATAGATCTAAGTTCGTTAAATTGGCTTGACCGGAGCTGGTTGCCTCCGTTGCAGTTTTCATCGAAGCTACTTGGCTCGTCAAAGTATTCAACTGTCCTTGGGCCCTGGAGAGTATCTGCGGGACATGAGAAGAACCAGTGATCATATGATTCCGGAAATTGAGAACCTCGAATCATATAGAAGCTGCAAACCTGCTGGGTGTGCTGAGATTGGGCTTGTTGAAGTTGTTGGGCTACGATTTGCGCCGCTTGTGCCTGTGCCTGTAAATATTTTCACATAACATTCGTTGATTGTTATTTATTCGACTGAATAATGAAAAAATTATATCAAAATCGGATAATACGATTGCGATGATACCTGTTGATGAGCACGCTGCATTCCAGGAGTGCAAGTTACACGAGGAGCCTGCCCTGGCACGACGTGTTTTATTCTAACATTCTTTCGACCCTCCTCTGTAAATATCTCTGTAAATTGTTGTATGTAATGATTCGCCTGTGCCCTAGTGCCAAGGCTGAACCTGTTGGGAGAGTTTAAACCAAAGCCTGAGTATAGTTCTTCAAAATCCTTGAATTAGTCTATTCAAAGCAAAATAATCCACTCAATTTATGCAGCACATACCGACAAGCCGAACCGTTCTTTTCTCCCTCTCGATGGTCTCGGTCAACGTAAAGTTCCCCGAGGTATTCAGAATTCGATGGTCTCTGTAGGATCGAGAGTTTTATGTGATATATTCGACCTTGGCCCCTTTCAGTCTCTAATATATATTCTTCTATAAGTTGTGGCAAACAGTCTCGTGTTTCCCGTGGTCGCTCGTACGCCTTTGCATACCTAGTTCAGAAAATCAATGATAAATGATTGCCCGATGAAAAGAAAGCGGCGAAATTTCTCAGCGAGAATAAAAACCTCAAGACATCGATCGGTGTGCTCGGTGGAGGAAGTGGAGGATTAACAAGAGAAGGTGGTGGGCAGGCAGTGGTAGTCGGTATCCCTCTTTTTGTACGTAATTTTTGCATTAAATCTTGTATAGTCAAGCCTTCGGGCTGAGCAAGCTGTTCCAATTTTCTCTTACGATTAACAGTCACCTGAGGAAAATATCACAAGTTAAAAATCATTCGAAATCCTAAATTTCCTGAATGAATTTACCTGAGAAAACTTCTTCGCTTGACGCATCAACTGATGATCCGTTATCAAAGCTTTCGACTGACGAATACGAGTCGATGCTAGACTCGGGGCTGGACTTGGATCAAGGCAGAGAGGGCCCTGTGTCGCTGCCACAAGATGCGATTCCAGGACTAATCTCTCTTCGTGACTCCAGTCCCCGTTACTCGTCAAGGTTGTCACGTCCGAAAGCACGCTCTAAACATTGATTTCAGATAAAATTAAGCCTCGTTAATGTTGCTGATTGAAAAAGTGATTGAAAAAGTGATTTCTTTCTATTCTCTTTCTATTCTCATCATATGTTGTCCGTAAAGTTGTTCACCTGAGTGGTAGGCTTGAGAAGAACATGATGTACGTCGGCCTTAGTGTGAGGAAAGGCTTTGCGGTAATCTCTTACTTCAGCGATAATACATCCGTCGTAAAATAAATGTGAATGACTCCCTTCCAGCTGTTCAGCAAGCATAGCGGGTAGCTGGCCGTTGTCTATCGAGGACAGGAGTTCCCCCTGCTCATATCCCATCAATTGAGTTTCGGACAATAACGTGTTCTTGTCGAATGTATGTCCCGTTTCAGTGCTGGTGTGTGAATAGAAGAGGATTATTTCCCTGTTTGGATAAAGCCACCTCTTGGAATCCCGTCTTTTTTCATTTAGCAATTTTTACCTGTTCCTTATGCCTAATGAGTATCCTTTATTGCCAGCGTAGAGGTTTACGATTAATGTATGAAGCCCTTCCCTTTGCACCAATCGGCCCAAAAGATCGCACTCATTTTCTAGATTGTTCTATTCAACAGTCGTTACATCAGACATAAATAATGCGATACTTTCCAATTGGATTCTGCCCATTATCGAGATAGACTGGAAGGTGATACTTACAAGAACAGAGTCAGGAGTGGCGTGAGGAACCTTGGACAATTCCTCGAAATATAATCTCGTCAATTTGGACTGAATACTGCGCCTAGAGTGATTGCTCAGCTCCTTTTTATTGCCACAAGGTATTTGCTCTATATTTGAATTTATGCAACTCTGAGTTTGACAATCTCTCCAGCATCCAGGCACTTGGTCAATCATGTCCTGTGAATAAGACCAGGTAAATGAATATCGGTAAGAAAAACATTACGTAACGTTTTTTTGTTCCAAGCGATACATGTACAAATATTTAGGGACAACTATTGTCCTATTTAAATTAACGATTCATTGAAAATATTGAAGTTGGAAAGAAAATACGAAACAATTGTTGTTTTTACAATTTTATACCTGAGCTTGACGACAAGCATCTTCCAAACTGGACACTGTGCCAATCATTTTGGCTCTTTAGTTTTATTAACATTCAGTGTCATAGTTCATGTACCGGGGATCCGTTACATTCTGTAAATTGTATAATAAGCTTGATGATTATGATCTGAGCAAGTTCATTTGTTGGCCTAAAATTGCTAATGTATTATATTTTAAGATAATTATCAGAGCTTAGTGACGAAGTCTATAAACAAAAGTCTTGGATCAACAAATTGGAAGCATATCAGAGTTTTATTATAGGAAAAAAAATTTTAAGCAGCTTCTAATCAGATCTAGAAGGATGATTGTCGAAAATTTAAAGCATCGTTTGAAAGGCGTTGAAATTGAAAATAATTGTTTATAGTATTTGTAAAAATTTTGCCAATATTATAAGCATTTGATGAAAACCTGGTATAAAATAGCTAAAAACTTTTTTCTCTCTAATCAAACTTTTGTTGGAAAAATTTTTCCTGATAGGAAGCTTGGAATATTTTTTTTTTAAATTTGGTATTTGAATAATGTAGAGAAAATGACGCTGGGGTGTGTTTAATAATGATACTTGTATATAAAAATTGCCAGATATTCGAGGCCCGTGATTAAGCTGTCTCGTAATTGACAATTATGAAGAAAAAATAAAAAAGGTGAAAGAGAAAGAAAAAAAGAGAGAAAAAAAAAAACAGTGTAAAATAGTAAGTGACCTTAAAACATGTGAGAGTAAAAATAAAGAAGAGAAAGCTTATGAATTAATGAGAGTCTAGATGTTAATGAGAGTTGATATATTCAGGTAAATGATAAATGAATGTTTATGATTGTGTGTTGAGGTTTGATACTGTCTATGTATCGAAATGTCAAAACAAGAGAACACATTGAAAATGAGGTTATGTAAAAAGTGTGTGAAAAAATTAGTTTGACGAATATAGTTAATGTATAAATAAATAATGTTAACATTAATGTAAAATAATTTACCTTGATAATGTATAGGGAGAAAAAGTATCTAATAGTAAACATTGTATACACACAGAAATCTAAAGCCCCTGCAGTTAAAAACTCGCCTATCATAACCTAATACCGAATCAATAAATAATATGATAAAACTTTACAGGCAGTGAGCGGATTTATTAACAAGCTAAACTAACTAAGCGAAATTATTTTCATTTAAATAAATAATAACTACAAACTACAAATGTCATTCTATAGCATAGTGTAACCTATTATACAAACACCACACAGGCACAGACTGGGATATTAACTATATTACAGTAGACTGTAACTACTCGGGTAAATTTTAAAACCCCACCATCTCTTGCCTCGGTCGATAAGTTCGGTATCTCAATATAATAATGTCGGAAAACATCGGTCGGTAATGAAGCGTCTATCCCGATTCTCTGCGTTACCGACGCAGAACTGCAGGGCGAGAAAAAAAACAAAGTAAACTGCTAAAAATTTCGGATGATTTCAGGAAGACTTTGTGACGTAAAATCATCCGATGCTCAAGTGATCGTTGATTGGTCGGAATCCGAGTCGCACCATAGTTTGTAATTTTTGGTTACATACTGCTTAGGTATTTGACAGATACTTTATACCGTGTGAATGGTGTTGATTTTAAATAGAAAGAAAAAAAAAACGTAAACAACAATCTTCTACGAAGTAAATGTGAGAAAATAATTGGCCGATATTTCAATCACACATTATGGCTGATCCGGCCAACAACTGGTCCGGCATAACGCAGGATAATGAATTTCCCAACTTCCCTGCAAATGACAGCTTCAATTTAAACGAAATGACTGGCTTCGATGGTAAGGCTCTGGACCTTTCATCATCCTCGTATAAAAAACCGCTCTAAAGAAAGAAAGCAAAAAAAAAAAAAATGAAAGTACGTAATTTTCTCTGTCCTGAAACGTGGTTAAAAATTTAATTTACAGAATTGTTGACAAACTGCGAAAGCGAGTTGCTCAAAAATGAGAACCTATTCAGCGATGAGACGCTGTTGTCTCAATTGGAAGAACCGATGCCGATGGATGACGACACCTTCGATTTTCTCAGCATTAACAATCGCAGGGATTTCAAAGACCCCACGCTCTTGGGAAACGCCGTTGCCAAAAACGTGACACCCCAGGTTCCACTTCCACAACAAACTCCTCCGCCTACTCAGAGCCGCCTACCTGATCCCCAAGTTCAAGTCCAATCAAGAACTCAGAGAATATCCGTGGCCCAAACTCCGGTCTTTAGCTCTCAGTACACAATCCCTCAGAATGTTAACTTCAATGTACAATCACCAGTCGTCACTCTTGCACCCGTCGCAACACAACAAAGACAACTGCTCTTTCCCGCTAAATTAATCAAGTCTGAATCCGTAGTTTATTCCACCGGATCGCAGGCCGTTACTTCTACTCCTGTTCCGCACCAGATTCATACACTTGTTAACACTGCGAATGGAACTGTACTCGCTACAGGTAATGCGATCATCGTGAATCCGAAGGAATTTTGGTATCTGATTTTTCAAATATTTATTAATGCAAATTATTAAGCAAAAGTTAGAAAGTCAGAGAACGGAGAAAAGCCGATTTATATATCAGGGATCTGATTCCTTCGCTATTTATTAGAGAGAAAATATTTTTAATAAATTTCTTTGATTTTGCGCAGGTATTCCGGTCGTTTTGGATACGGAGAAGGTCCAGATCAACAGAATCAACGCTACATCACATGTCGGAGTACCCAGAGTCAGAGAGGTGAAGCGGAGCGCTCATAACGCGATAGAACGTCGATACAGAACTTCTATCAATGACAAGATCATCGAATTAAAGAATATAATTGTTGGAGTTGAAGCTAAGCTCAACAAGTCGGCTATACTGAGGAAAACTATTGATTATATTAGGTGATACTCTATCAAGTATTCTAAAGTCTCTAAGAGAGGATTAAGTCCACAATTTAAATACCTTTGAAGCTTCATTTTCTTCGAAGAATTTATAGATTCTAGAATCTGAATTTTTCTTAGCCTCAGAGCCAGAAATCAAGCTCATATCTTCAGATTTCAAATAACTAACTGATCCAATGAAATTCAGATTCCTCCAAAACACCAATGCGAAGTTAAAAGCGGAGAACATGGCGTTGAAAATAGCTGACCAAAGAAATCACCGCGGTATAATGGATTGTGGAGAATTAACGCCTCCGCGTTCGGAAGGTAGCGAGCCGTCGCTATCCCCAGCTCCGGCATCCCCGTCTCCGCCATCTCCTGCCTCATTGAAAGACGACACAGAATCTCTGCACAGTCTGCATCATTCCTCTGTTTCAACAACTCGAGGAATGAGAGACCACACTCGTCTAACTCTCTGCGCTTTCCTGTTCGTCGTTTTGGCCTTCAATCCGCTCGGCCTCGTCATGAACAACATGAGGAGATTGAACCTGGATTATTCCGCGGCCAGACTGGACAGTCGAACCATTCTTCAATATCAGGGTACATATCTTTGGGGACTAAAACATACCCTAAGTTTTCATTCCTTATTCGAGATTTTCTCTTCGTTTCAGACCCCTCGGACTTAGACACAAGCTTATGGACGAACATGTTCTTGTGGCTGACAAATATAGTCTTACTAATCTGCGGACTAAGCCGCCTGCTGCTTTACGGCGACCCGATACTCCCTTTCGACGTTAAAGCCACGATAGAACTTCGCCGGTGGCAGCGACAAGCGGAGTTTAATTTGTCTAAACAAAATTACGACCAAGCCTACAGAGACCTGTGCCAATGTCTGAGATGCTTCGGTCGATCTCTGCCCTCTAATCGCATGGAAATATTCTTAGCCACAGCTTGGCAAGTCGTTAGACAAATATTGCACAAGTTATGGCTGGGCAGATGGGTCTCACAAGTTGGTAAATGGTTCAACGATAAATCCGAGAGACAACAGGCGCAAATCTCTTCCCTGCAATTGGCCGTCGTCTATCAACACATGCTGTGTTTAAGACTCTCCCAAGGATCCACAGAAGCAACTCTATTCCTCGCTCTTTCGGCAGTAAATTATGGAGAGGCGGCCGAAGACGCAGTGCCAAAATCTCTGATGGCTGAATTCTACGTGAACGCAGCGCTGTGCTTGAAGCAGTCGCTCTTTCCCTTCGTGCATAAATTCTACCTCAGCAAGGCAAGGGCGCTATTGACTCTGTGCACGGTCCCGGCGAAGCTCAAGTGGATCATGAGCGTGGAAGGCGCCCGTTTTCTGACCTCTCAAAAATGGCAGTACGGGGAACAACTGGACTGCGAATTTACCTCTCAACGCAGCAAAGCAGACCCCCTTTCCTACGCCGCTCGAGCATACAGGGAACATCTGATCAGCCAGAGTCTCAGGCTTCTAACTGGCACTGCTGAGGACAGCCATGCTTCTACAGTCTTACATCTTGCTAGAAGCATCATGTCTTCCGCCGAGGTCGAGCCGTACTTTGTCAGCGACGACAAGCTCGCTGTGACGAGTGAGTTTGGTGGAAATTAGGGAGAAGTATTGGAGAGGAACGGTCGATTTTTCAATCATTTTATTGTTTTCAGAATGCGAAGATGAGGTCGGACTTTGGTGGGGCGCTGTTATATACGTAGCAGCAAGCTGGAGATTGGGCGAGAACGATCAAGCAGCTTGGAGCATCTTGGAGAGCCGTTTTCCTTTCGATAGAAATCGCCAGCAAGTTAATACAGGCGCTGGTAGTAACAGCACGAACCCGCTACCTCACGCTGTACTATTTGCGCTACAAGCGAGATGTTCGACGAGAAGAACTTCCATGAGACTTATAGATCAGGCTGGAATACTGCTAGAGCATTCTATCGCTTATTATCACTGCAAACAGCAGTCTTCGCAGAATACTTTAGTGAGTTTCTTTGGAGTTGGAAGTTTCTTTGCCGATTCAACGCCGTTTAGATTTAGTTTTTCGTCTTATGTGTGCTACAAGTGTGCATTGTAGTTGCATTGCATGATATTTAAAGACTGTGCAATACTTCTACAGTGCAACTCTTGTGGCAGATGAGAGCAACTCTACTTTAGCCAAAACCGAAACCCTGACATTAATACCCAAGTCTGATCGCAACTCAGTCCCATAACTTGATTCTATTCCTTTCAGCTGACTCAACTTTTGGTTTGTGACGGACTGCTGGAGGTTCGTACTACTTTATGGCAAGAAATGGATGGTGAACTAAACAGGCCAGTGTCTGGCCAGACTCTCGCAGGCTTTCAGAGAGACTTGGCGTGCCTGCGTCAGCTTTGCCAGCACATTCCGGTAGTTAAGATATTCTCATTTCTCTGAGAATCTGTTTTTTTTTTTTCTGAAAGGTTTATTGGGGAAAACTGTTAATAATACTCGTTTATTTTTATCTTTCAGTCCGTTTTAACGAGAGTGTTCCTCTACGAAGCAACGGCTCGTTTAATGGCAGGAGCTGCTCCGGTCAGGACTCAAATTCTCCTGGATCGCAGCCTGCGGCATAGAAACTTGAGGCCATCTGTAATATGTGGAAAGGATCGATCGCAGGAACAGGGCAGCGGGGAACGAGAACATGCCGCTGCTTTGTATCTCGCCTGTCGCCATTTACCAACTCTTCTATTAGCCTCGCCTGGTGAACGAGCTGGAATGTTAGCCGAGGCGGCTAAAACCCTGGAAAGAATAGGCGACCAAAAACGACTCCAAGAATGCTACGAGCTCATGAGACAACTTGGCCCAGCGATTTCTGTTAATTAATTAAGCACATGAGAATAAAGAATAATTTTGTGTTGTTAAATTTTTTTTTAATTATACTAATTTAATTTAATACATAGCTTTCCGTAATTCTTACGTATACTATATAGCCTCTTGTACATACACATATAATATCCTTATTGTTTATTGAAAAGAGAAATTTTTTCATCATATTTATTATATTCTAATCCCTCTTTTCAAATCCCTAATGCTGTTTGAATTTTTTGGTACAATATTCCAATTTGTATCTCCCGCGCTTGCGGTACGTCATCAAGATGGCGTCTCTCTACGTATATCTAAAATCGGATTCCGATTGGTTCGTGGGGCTGTCAAATTTTCGTAAACTCAAGATGGTGATCCGTCGCGTTGTTTTCTGATCCAGAAATCTGTGTTTCGAATAAACCAGGCTTGTGTATTTGACTAATTAGTTGTAACTATTTGAATGTTCGTTCTTTACGATGTTAGATTATTTATAAAAATCATTTTTCAATACTAGATTTGAACAAATATACATATAATATTATTAAATAATGGTTCGTAAATGTTGCGCTTGTTTCAAAGGTTGCGGTGCTGGTGAAAAGATAACCTTACACAAGTACGTATTACATTACATTACATTAACAAACTCTGGCTATCTTCTCTATCGGATATTATCACCTGAACAAAAAAATACCGTCGCACATCGTTTGAAATCCTTTATTCGATTCAGATTTCCCAAGGATCCATACGTGAGGAGAAAATGGATTATGGCTATAGAACGGAAAAATTTTGCTCCAAGCAACACCAGTGTTTTATGCAGCCGACATTTCACTCCGGAATGTTTTACCTACGGAAAATCCGGGCAGCAAAAAAGAGTCTTTATCAAACCTAACGCAGTTCCAACACTGTTCCCTCCCATAACGCAGTCCAGGTATGTACAGCCTTTAAAAAGATAGTTGTTCAAAAAAATTCTGAAATAATAAGACTAACTATTGTTTGGGTGTTGAAAAATACAGATAATTAACTTCCAAACTTTGAAAGAAATGAAACATTCAACCCTTTTTAACTTCTAGGAGATCTCTGATGAGATCGAACCTGCCGCCTTTGACAAAAACAGAACGTGCTGACATGGGATTTCAGTTGAGTCAACTCAATGGTCAAGAATATATAAAACAGGAACCAAGAATATACAACAATACACATGCCGGCGAGGAGGCTTGCATGTCTATAGAATCGATGGAAAATGCTGAGGACACTGACTTCCTTAAGGAACAAGGCAGTTCTATCGATTGGGTCGAACATTTTGACCAGAGTAATGACTCGACGATACATATTAAAGAACAGAATGATTCTGTGGATTGGGCTCAACGTTATGATCAAAGTAACGACTCTATGGGACAATTGAAGAGGTGATTAAAGCTGGGAATTAGGGAGACTAATCTTTGCGGATTGATCATTCAGTCTTTTCAAATTTTCGTTTGTTTCTATTTTGCAGAGAATTAAACCCTGAGTCTTGTGCTGAAGAACAGAAAGAATATGATAACAACGAAGAGGTTTACCAGTTTAAATCACGACGAAGAATTCTTAAGAATCTTAATCTGGCATTGAATTGTATAGCGGCTCAACGTAGAGAGCTGAAAATTGTTAAACAGAAGAATAGACTCCTGGAAAAACGATTGAACATACTAAAGGCTTTGCTGACTCATGTTTTGAGCGAGAAAATACTTTCTGATGACAATGACTCCGATTCAGAGTCGGAATCGGAAATTTGGAGCGGGTGATGCGGTATTTTTCATTTACAGACTTCCTGAGCATTGGAAAACTGAGTTTTAATCGTTTGTAAAATTATTCATGTTTATGGGTCCAGGCTACCCCGTTATTTAATTCCTAAATGTTTAAATCTATTACTCATTCTTTCAAAGGCAAGGTTCTTTTATCTCAGTTCATCGTTATTCATTTAACAATATGCCATTTAGTGATTCGGAATGTACATGTTTTGCTTTTTTTCCCCATGTAATATAATTCTAAATTTTTATTCAAAACAGCTGAAGTTTATTTGAGCATTTTAATAAGCTATAAACTAGGCTTTAGAATCGTATTAGGATAGGTTCTAATATTACTATAATATAGTTTTAAAATACATCTATTTTTCCCCTGTATCACATTATAATAGGTTGAAATAAATTTCATCTCATTGTTATTATATAAGAATATTAGACTCGTCTCAAGATCAACTTGTAAAAAATATATAAAAATAAGAATAAAAAACATATATAAATAAACTTGAATGAGGAGGCGTGAGGTAAAACAATGTATACATAAATAATATAACCTGTGTATATATATATATGAATAAATTTTACTTTTATTTTCTTACTGTTAAGATAAATTACAATACAACATCTTATAAATTGTATTTTAAACTGATTCTCTTATTTCATTCGATATCAAATTGATCATTTTCAAATCCAACTACTGCGCGTTTGATCTTCTCATAAATTCGAATTCCAGCGATGAATTTCAACCAATCAGAGAGCTGGATGTAGTACGTCACATCCGCGTGTCGTGTCGTCGCGTATTTACGTCTAGAAAACTTAAAATTAACCCATTTCGTAACATTGGTATTTATAATAGGAATAAATCTTCCGGAATTCTCAGTTTAGGGTTTTAAATTATAAAAAAAGCCACATAACAATCCCGGACAACAATTTTGAACCTGGTAATCGACCATCGTCAAGAAATTCGACACTCAGTTGTTTCGATATATCGAATCTAAGTCATCTCGAAACGCTTGCAGCTTCTCCTTTCTTTGACGGGGACATAAGACGTAAGTTCGTTTCACGATATTCTAGAGTTTCAACCCATATTTACTTTCACTCAGAGCTTATTACCGGATTATTCTAAACGCCAATATCCCAAAAATATATTCACCATTATAATATATCATACGGAACCCGTGCAGGCTTGTAAAACCTGCGTTTTCCCCGAATTCAAACCTTCACCGTCCACTCGCCACGTGCATGAACCAACAAACCACAATCATTATCATTCTTTTAACCTTATTTTTCGCACAATTTCCACCTTTTGCGGCAAAAAATCACTATTTTTTCTCAATTTTTGTGTCTCCTCGCGTGTATTTCTTGAGGTTATGTTTGCTTTTGACTCTCCGTATCAAACGGCGTATCTTGTTCGTCGGAACCCTTTTCCGCTGTTTACCTACTTCGTTCCAAAGCTACGCATTAGGATCATAATTCAATCAAAATAAAAACAAAGAAGTGAAATAAAGAAAAAACTTCAATATTCGCGATATTTATTCTTGAAAAAAACAAATAATTGAATAAATGAGAATTCGCCTTCCCTTATATTCCAGACTGTCAAAATGACCAATTCAAAGGGTTATCGTCGTGGAACTCGGGACTTATTTTCCCGCAAGTTCCGTAAACATGGTACGATTCCATTATCTACGTACATGAAGGTGTACAAAGTTGGGGACATCGTGGACGTGAAGGGTAACGGAGCTGTGCAGAAGGGTATGCCGTACAAAGTTTACCACGGCAAAACTGGCCGTGTATTCAACGTGACTCCTCACGCTCTTGGAGTTATTGTAAACAAGAGAGTGCGCGGACGCATTATCGCCAAGAGAATCAACCTCCGCATTGAACACGTCACCCACTCAAAGTGCCGCGAGGATTTCCTTAAACGAGTTAAGGAAAATGAGAGGCTAAGGAAAGAAGCTAAGGACAAGAACGTACAGGTTCAACTGAGGAGACAACCTGCTCAGCCTTCTGCTGCTCACATCGTCTCTGGCAGAGAAGCACCTATCTTACTTGCTCCAATCCCATACGAATTTATAGCTTAAAAAGTAATAAAGATGTTTATAAGACATTGAATTTACCCGTTTTTTAATCGAAAAACCTGACCAACTTTTTATAATTCAAAATTAAATCAGAGTCAAAAGTTTACAATGGTTCATAAAATATTTTTTTTTATTTATACGTATATGTTCGTTCAAACATTTTGCAACAGAAAAATGGGGAAATATTTGGGGATTTTTGTATAATTGATAAAGCCTGTTTTTCTTTTTTTCTCGTTTTTTTTTCCTATAGCAACATTTTTATTATCAGTCATATATTTTTACATTCGAATAATATTCAATAGTGCCTTTTAACATCATAATTTTAAATATCACTGAAATGATAAAAACGAAGTTATAATCATTGAATGGTTTTAAATAAAAGATCCGTCTTAGCTTTCGTTTACTTTCAGTACCGACTAGTTCTACGTAGTACATAGGTAATTATATTAAAATAAATATACCATGTATCAACATTAATTTACTGATTGCTTTTAATAGTTGCAATAAATACTTGTATTGATTTTTCACGCATCGTATGTATACGTAAGTCTATCTAAGATATTTCGAACTGTTTCTTTCCTTTTTTTCTTTTTTTTTTCCAAAGAAGGGGATCGTGCTTGTTTAGAGTCTAAAAAAACGATATTTGACAACAAATTCCTAAATCTTGACTATGTATGCGTTAACACAAACAGTTTTCCTTAATTTACTATTTCAACATCCACGAATATTCTCATGCATCATAAATCATCACCATAATCACTCATCATGTTAAAATATAAAATTGCTAAACCAGAAGTAAACTCCTAGCTACAATCCCTTGATTGATAGAATAAAATGTAGCCAGTTTCAGAACTCTTTTGAATGTCTGATGTCAATCCATAAAAATCTTCTATCGTTGCTGCGTCTATTTTCTGTGAAAAAAAAAAAGGAAAATGAATTAATTCTTCAATTCTAAAATCATTATGTGATAATAAAAACTCAACTACTTTACAAAATGTAACTTACGTCGACCATATCGTCGTCGAAGAGGAGCCAAAATCCATGGCTTTTAACGATGGAAATATAATGACCTCTGTTAGGACCACTGCCACAATGTATTACGACTGCAACCAGGTCGTACAAACGATCAGGGTTCACAGCATCGTCACTCTGTAAAATACCAAGATATTTGAAAAATGTTATTGAGAGAATTATTGAAAGGGAATAATTAAAATTTGACTTACTGTGTTAAAGAGCCTTAACTCCAAGGGGAAGACTACTCTGTGAGAAACTTTGATGTGTCGATTATACTGTTCTACATATTTGAATCTTTTTAAATGCAAGGCCAATATCATAGGCAGTTTTTTCACCCTCATGCGTTTCTGTGAATTTTGAAAATAACTTTTATTAACTCTTGATTCATTGTCATCGAGTCAGTGTCTTCAGACTTATAGAAGTTTTCAGTACCTGTGCCTCTTGGTAGCTACTGCAATGATCGCATTTGAACTTGTTATCACTGCACAATGTCTCTGTATTAGAAAAACATTTCAGGCAATGTGTGATCGAAGTATTTTGATCGACGTCAACTTGTAGATCAAAAAAGTCTTCATCTTTACTAGAAACAGTTTCGCAATTCAGACAACGAGTTTCAGACGTTAATATCCCCTGAAATATCTCGTGAACCCATGTCGGTTCTGGCGGTGATCCCGCGTCTCCCGATCCACCCTTTCCACCCGCAGGTCTGCTTTGGTTTCTCTCGGCTGTAAATTGATGGAAAAACCGTCGTTACTGTACAATCTTTCATATCATAAACTGAAAACAGCTGAATTCTCCATTGAATCAATGTATACCCACCGAGTATAATCTCGTTGATGTGATTGATGAGAAAATTGAGAAATTCGTGAGCATCTTGTTGCATATAGTTGTCGAATTCCTCTGTAAGTTGAAAGCAAGGAATAAAAAAAGGTTCAAGTTCAGGCGGCTATATTCACCTTTTTCTTTCCTTAATCTAGCGATAAATTTCTTGGGAGCTATCGAGCCGACTTTTTTCTTCTGTGTAGCAATGCTGTAGAAAAGGTCTGCCAAACATGTCAACAAGGTTTCTTTGGTGCGTTTATTTCTTGCTTTATATTCCAGGACCTTTTCTCTGAACGGACGACAGAAGTACAAAGCTTGTAGCACTGAATTACTGTAGCATGTGTTTCCGAACTGTTTTCAAAACGAATGAAACAGTTTAATTCAATTCCTTGGTACATTAATTCAAGCAATTTAAACGACAAGTATTTGTACAAATTGTTGAAAAAATATTCTTCCCAACAGTTAGACTCACATTAACTAATCCGAAGTAATGTTCGTTGGGAGGAAACTGATCAGAGCCAATATCTCTTTCCAATTGTGATATGTTCGCACCCTGAAAAATAGACAAAATTAACGAATATTTCATATTTTCAGATGATTTACACGAATTAATTTTTCAGAGAGAATTATGGGCTGATTTCTTATCAGATAATGACAATAAAACTTGAAACTTTTCCCGATAGCAAGAAATAAAGAAAAAAAAATATATAATCATACTACATAATATTACGTGTGTAAAATAATCTGATTGCAAGTAATTTATCTCGATTGCGATATGTATGTGTTTTGTTGTCATTGAAGTGCTTGGTTGTGCATATTTAACCCTCTCATTTTCCTGCGAGTAAGTAGTTTAATTAAATTATTATTTAGTATCTCTATCGGCGTGGAGGAAAAAGGGGGAAAAAAAAGAACAAACAATAAACTGTTGAAATTAAATTAAATTCACGAATGATAAAATTCGGCGAGGTTATCTCTTGATTTATACGTATGTAAAGATATAAAATAGAAATGTAAACTTACCATTTTATGATTTGATAATCAGAACGGGATGTCGACAAGAGCTAAGCACAGCTTCCGACGTTAGCTTGAACCCCATCGTATTACTATTTTCACGTTAAACAATTAAACGACTGACCGAACCATCGTCAATCATAAACAAAAACGGGATTTTTTAAGTAGTACAAAATTTTTAAACTACACTATACGCGGTTAAGGAATGATCCAGTTTCGTTTACGGAGAGATTAGGAACAACAATTCATCGTACTTGTACTATAATTTTGAAAAATTACTATATCAGTGCGACATTTGTAGTACGAGATAATGTACTCGTCGTTGTACAACACCTACGACACTTGTATGTGATTTAAGGTGTTCATAAAACCATTTCAAAATATGTGACGAATGGAAATCGTGGAATTCGGGAACTTCCGAGTTTCCAATCTCTGCTCTGTGCGCGATTTTATAATTCTATGGTTCGAAGCGTCATTATCTAGCAGACGAAATCCACAAGATTTTTTTTCTCACGCAAAAGAAGGTTAGATCTGTAATCAGCTTGTAGTGTCATTCAAGGTTATTGTTATTTCAATGATTTATTAATTCACAAAAATATGTTATTCAACCTATCTAGTTAAATAATAAAATAAAACATGTTGCGATCAGCCCGCGCATCTTACTTAAAAAATCCCGGAGTTCTAACCCTCCATACAAACGTGAGTATTCAAACTATAATAACAAACATAATATTTCAATCAAATTTACTGCGTATTATTGCGTTTACGAAATGGATTACACAACACGTCCGAACTCCACAGTGTATAAAATGCAAACAAGACAATACTGTCGACAAGACCGAATTGACGGCAAAACTAGCCAACGGTCCAACCCTAGCAGACTTCGTATCCGATACAGTAGCAAGCTATGAAGGAAAACTGAAGTTAGAAAAGGGGGAAAAGACCCGTCTCCGTTTACCGCCCTGGTTGAAAACCGAAATTCCAATGGGTTCTAACTACAGTAAATTAAAATCACAACTGAGAAAATTAAACCTTAGTACAGTCTGCGAAGAGGCCCGATGTCCAAATATAGGAGAATGCTGGGGGGGAGGAGAACACGGAACGGCAACAGCCACCATCATGGTTTGTTCAATATTAGAAAAAAATCGGCGTTGCAAAGCCGCTTCCTGATTTCACCAAAAAATAAACAAATGTAAAATCTTTGTCATTCAGCTAATGGGTGACACCTGCACTCGCGGATGTAGGTTTTGCTCTGTCAAAACTGCCCGCGCCCCGCTGCCACCAAACGCGGATGAGCCAGTAAATACTGCAATCGCAATCGCAGACTGGGGTCTTGACTATGTGGTATTAACGTCAGTGGATCGAGACGGTTAGCTGTGTTTCTAGCTAGCAGTTCTCCTATTCAGCTTCTTTTTTAAGCCGTGTGTAATTTTTTACAGATTTGATAGACGGTGGGGCTAACCATATCGCAGCAACTGTTATAGAGATCAAGAAAAGGTGACCTGGATTAAAAGAGGCTTTAAAAGTGGCTTGAAATTCTTCCTAAGTGATAATCGAACCCTGTTTTCTCTGATTTTATTACAGACGAGGAGATATACTAGTCGAATGTTTAGTACCAGATTTTAGAGGGAATCTTGAATGCGTGGAAAGGATTGTTTCCTCTAAGTTAGACGTCTTTGCACACAATATCGAAACCGTAGAACGTCTTACACCTTTCGTCAGAGACAGGCGAGCCCACTATAGGTAAATTTTACGAATATGATTCACGCTTATGTTTGTGTATTTTACTCAGCGATAAACTTACATTTTCTTTTTCTCTTTCTCTGCGCAATAGACAGTCGCTGAAAGTTTTGGAAGGTGCAAAAAAGAGTAACCCAAACTTGATAACAAAGTCTTCGATAATGTTGGGCCTGGGCGAATTGGAGGAAGAAGTTGAGCAGGCTATGAGAGACCTGAGGACAGCTGGAGTCGACGCAGTCACACTCGGACAGTACATGCAGCCAACTAAGCGGCACTTGAAAGTAATCGAATACGTTACACCCGAGCAATTTAAAAGGTGGGAAATGGTGGGGAGTGAATTGGGATTTTTGTACACTGCGAGTGGGCCATTGGTCAGGTCTTCTTACAAGGCGGGAGAATTCTTCTTGACTAATATCTTGAAGTCACGTCAATCTGAAGAGCTTAAGAAAGACAAAGCTGCGTAGCTGGGCTGAGTAACAATTCTTCGGATCACGATCGAACAGAGAATGTCATTTTATTCTAATCATTTTTATCTTGTTTTTAAGATAAAGTTCTAGGCAATTTAAAGAATAATTATTAATCCACGTGGGTTTGATAGATGTTAACTAACCAGAGTAACTTGTAAATTATTTATCAATAGATTGGCTGATAATTTGGAAACGTATTACTTTATTTCCTAATTAGTATAATAGGTATACCGTTACAAAAACATGTTGAAAATTGATGGTAGTTAATTTAATGCTAATATTTCATACAATTTAATATTCAGGCGATCTGAGGAGCAGCGTCGAGTTATTCAGGAATCTTAAGATTTCAGCATTCTGTGTTTAGCGGAAAGAACTATTCCATTAAAACGTTTCTTAATAGTATTTTTTATTTTAACGGACATAAGAAAGCTTTCACATTGCAACCAGATTCACTCAGTGTCCATAGCAACAGCGGCTTGAGGATCTTGCGGTCCTTCATCAGCCGGAGGTGGCTGAGGGGGCTGGCTGTCCTGATCTGCAGCAGCACCAGGACCTCTTGATCGTTTTTCATCTCCTTCTATTTCAGAAAGATAGACTGCCGTCCTGGTTTCGTCGAGGATTTTAAACGTAATATCCTTTCCCACAATGCCAATCGATACGTTCTGTAAATTCAAGATGTTTAAACGCATTTGTTCATTATTCAGAAGAATATTTACATCAATGATTACACCAAGCGCTTCCCACCTTCACAGTGAGGTCAACTTCGTTCGGTAACGTGTCTCTCAGAGCCCTAAGCCCGTGCTTAACCAGCTCGTCAAGATCGCAGCTCGGAAATTCGTTCAGATGCTTTTCCAGATACGTGCGAGCACTCTGAGAACGAGAGCCTAGAGCCATGGCTTTGCAATTGAAGTAGTTAGCCGACGGACAGGTTTGGAAAATGTGGGGTCCTTGATCCTGCGAAAGGGTTGATCAATATTTTTTAGGGGATTAAATTTGAGACGTTAAAAACATGAAACCAATCGGATTTCTTACATCGTATCCAGCGACGAGTAGTCCGACTCCATACGGACGTCTATCGTACCTCTGGGTACAAGTTTGCATTTTATTACCGAGTGCAGAGATGAGGCGGCTCACAGGCAAGACCGTGTCATGCGAGTACTTGTAGTTTAAACATTCAGTGCGCATGTATCGACTGGAAAAATAAGTGGGTTGAAATTGTTGGTCAAATTTGAGTCGGAGGATCTGAAAGTTAGTTTTTAGATACCTGAGCATTCTAGCATCGGCAGTAAGTCCGGCCAGAGTTATTCCCATGTGATTATCAATGGGAATGATTTTCTCCTGGTAGGCAGAAAGCTCGGAAGAAGCTCTCTTCAGAGCTATCAATACAGCGTGGGTTTTGTTCTTCAATCCGACCGTCGCAGAGCCTTGCTTCACAGCTTCCATCGCATATTCGACCTGGTGTAACCTCCCCTGAGGACTCCATACCGTAACGTCGCTGTCGTATTGATTTCGGAACTGTAGAAAATCGGGGAAAAATTTAAGAGTCAAGTTTTTCGTCCAATTTTGCACATATTTCTTTCAACATTCATTCACACATAACCTATTTTCGGAATACCTAACCTATCAGAAGGGGATAAAATCTAAAAAACTGGGAGATTTCCTCCCATTTATTAAGTTAGAAGTTCGGTTTGATCATTTTAGTTCGTATTTAAATTAGGTGGAGTTTAATGCGGCTTTGAATACGGGAATTTTATAAAACTTGGGCAAATGACGAAGCAAAAAATTTCCAACGTTGAGATTGAAATGAGTTAGTTTCAAGTTTTGGGATGGATGGAATAATACATACCATTTTTACTCTGTGATCGAAACCGTATTTTATATTCTAAGTGCAGAATTCTTTGAGTTAAAACTGCAGACAAATAACCGCAAACTGTACCGTAAACTAAACTGTCATCAAGCGGCCATGAAGACAAGTTACGAGGGTTCTGAGAAGTGATGAAAATCATCCTAAGGTCTCGTTTGCAATTAATAAGCAAACAAACAAGCGCGTAATTCGAATCGAGCGATGGAATCTACGGGCCACAAATTATAGATAATTCACGAAGCTTTTGAAAATAAGCTAATTAATGGAAAGGTAAAAGTGTCGGTTTGAAATTGATGAGGGAAATTCCGCGGGTCGCTGCAGATGGTTTAATTTTAATCAGGATATCCTGGTATGATTTTTGATATCGATTGCGACTCCCATTGCATAAATGTCGCCTTAGCAACCGCATGACTTTCCGATGTTTAACAGCTTTATTTACACCGTGAATTAATAACGCTGATTAATCGACTGATAATTAAAGTGTTTATTGATAATCCGGCTCGTTTATTAACACATCGAATAATTTCTACAAGAGAGATATGGTAATTGAGTTAAAATTAAAATTGACCAAATTATTATTGCACACTATTTCTCCTCCCTTACGTTATACAGCGAAAAAACAAACTTGAAAACAATATTTCCTTGAGTCGTTAAAAACTGAATGAATAAATTCCCAATTTCTATGGTCAAAATTAAAATTTCTGTATCAAATTGTTTTATCATTTTAATCGCTTTTCGTTTTTGAACAACAATATTTAGGTTAAATTTATTTCATTATGTTACATTTCATGATCGATAGCCCTATTTCTTACGATTTGATAAATAATTTCATCGCAGAGTTCGATGTACAAAAAACAGATCAACGGTGGTACTAGAAAGAAGAGTACTCCGAAATTCGAACTGACAGAAGAGCAAAAAGCGGATATCAAGGAGGCGTTTGATCTATTCGATCCCGACGGAACTGGAAAGATAGCCACAAAGGAGTTGAAGGTAGCGATAAGGGCGTTGGGTTTCGAGCCAAAAAAGGAGGAGATAAAGAAGCTCATAGCGGACGTGGATCCGGACGGTTTGGGAAAACTGTCTTTCGAAGAATTCCTAAACCTAATGTCAGTAAAAATGGCTGAAAAAGATTCCAAGGAAGAAATCCTCAAGGCTTTTCGTCTGTTCGACGACGATGATACGGGTAAAATATCTTTCAGAAATTTAAAAAGAGTCGCCAAAGAATTGGGGGAAAATTTAACTGACGAAGAACTACAGGAAATGATTGACGAAGCTGATAGGGACGGGGACGGGGAAATTTCTCAGGAAGAATTCCTACGGATTATGAAAAAGACTTGTCTCTACTGAGTTCAAAGAACGTTCAAACCTTTTTTATTTACTCAATTATTTCATGTTTGAGACTAAAACTGTATGACATGGACGTGAAGAAAGCGTATGGGAAACAGAACGTTCCTAGTCGTCGGCTCAAAGCCAAACACTCTTTCTATCTCTCAGAAAATTATCTAAATTTCTTTATTCTGTATGTTTTTATTAGATAAAGTAAGAAGCTTAAATCTCTCTGTGCATGAAGTAATGGATGTAGAATTTTGGATAAACCTATGCTTAGTATTAAAATAAGAAATCCGAAAACCGAATCAGTATCCGATATCCACACATTGCCATGTTATTGATAACTGCAAGAATTTTTCGAATCTCTTTCATACTGTGAATCTAGGATCAGGAAGTCGGTGATTAGGTAGCAAAAGCACAAATAGTTGATGAAAAAAAGGAATAGTTTATTTTACGATGTTATTATTACAGATACAGTAAAGGTGTTAGCTTTCTCGAGTCGTAGTAGCAGCCTCGATAACTTTTCTAATCTGTTCCGCCCTCTTTTTCGACTTTTTAAGACTTTTGGCCAGTAGTTCCTGAGAGATTGGAATTCCACCTGTTTAAGACAATCGTATAATTATAAATATGAATATTTGGATATATGTATCGTGTATTATGTGAGAAATAACATTAACAATATCATATGATGTGTTCTACTCAATAATAAATTCTTTCTATCAAATATGCATATATTTGTGTACATAATTGAGGAAAAACGCAATTCTGAATTAATTACAACATAGAAAAAAGGCAAACCAGGTTTATAAAGTCCACATAGCTCTTCGCCGTCTATAACTATGCAAAGTTTTCCTTTTGAAAGAGTTTCCTCCTCGTCGGTAGGATCGGCGATAAGAAGTTGGCTAAAAACGAGAATAAGATTATAAATTTTTTCCTGAATCAGAGAAGCACGAGGAGCATTAAATAATTGACTCATACTCATCAAAAATCGCGAACGTAGTAGAAACGGGCAAAGTTTTTAAAGGAAAAGGTTTTCTGTTGGATGTATCCACGACTGTGACTCCAGTTTCAGGATCATGTTGTGCATCGGGCAAAGTTACTGCCGAATAAAAAAGAAGAATGTTCATTTCAAAATCGCAGACTGAAATTGGAACCGAATTTTTCAATTTCAACAATGGATAAAACTCTCACAAGTTTTTAGAGCTGCTATCAACGCCCCGACGCATGCGTCTGTTACAGACCCGTCGTAGTCTATGCAGATTAAATCGCAATAGAGTACCCAGGCCAGTTTATCCTTGCAGATACATAGCTTGGTCAGATCCAGAGTATCTGAATTTGCTAAAATATCATCTATAGTCTTGGAAGCAACTTGAGCCTGCTCACTCGGTGGTCCAGGGCGAAATTTTGGAGAACATAATGGGGATAGCTCAACATTTGGTATAAAATATCCACTGTTTGGAGCGTCGGCTTTCGGGGCTGCTAATTCCTGAAAACAAAATAAAGGAAAGAAGCTTTTGTGGGACGGACAATGGGGGATTTAATTCTTCGAACTTACAGCTTTGATTCCACATACTACGGTGGTACTTCCAATTTTAAATATGGCTGAGCTATCCGCCTGAGTAACAGATCCAATGTTTACGCTAACGGGTCTGAATCGGAGAAATTGACGACCATCTGGTCTTATATCTTGCGCCTATGATATGAGAGTTTATGATTAATTGTTGATAGGTAGTTTGTTAAATTTTAGGGATAGTGTTTTCGTATTTGGAAGAGAACGGGATCGATAATTTGTTTGAATGTTTTTCTTGAATTCGTAAATTGATTAAACTTACGAGATAATCCCTCAGGTATTTCACCGGATGTATAGTCCTTGAATAAAATATAAAAACAGGGTTTAATCGAACCGGTAAGACAATAGAGAGGAATCCAAACAACGTGTGACTTATGATGTTTGTGCTGTAATGCTCTCAAGAGTTTGACAAAAACTGATTGTTTATAGATGATAGAGACATAGATTTTCTTTTTATTAAAATCACAAAGATAATGAATCATACTAACTTATACTGTGAAGCCATTATTTTAACCTATCAAAATCCATCAGTAAATTTATGAAGGTTAGAGTCGATTGAGGTTATAAATTGGAATTACAAAATTCGTATTGTCCCACGTGGGAATTTTCTCTATATAATTTTTATAATCTAGATATTCGAGTAGATATTAATAGGTTTCGGAATACACGGAAAAATACCACGCGGATGCGATCTTATCTCTTTATCGTCCACGTCGAAGACAAATTTCCGGTAAATATTCACGAGTTTGAGAACACCCGGCAAAATAGTCGCAAGTTTTGCACCACACATACGTGGTGCGTGTCGGTTGACTGCAATATCTGATGACGTTGAAGGGACTATCATAACCTGTTGTCAGTCGATGTAAAATAGGTTAAAATAATCCTGTGGAATATAGAATAATATTTAAAAAACCGACTGACTACCCGTGTAAAAAATAGACATGCATTCAGTGTTGACTCGTGGAAATGCCATCCTGGCATATACATTGAGTGTTTCAGCCTGTCTAACATTCTGTTGCTTTCTTTCCACCGTATTTATTGACTACAGAACTCACACAAATTTAAATACAGTTAAAGTGGTTGTGTGAGTACCGATTCCTCGACTTGATATTACATTCTATCACTTTTAAAGGATTCTCAATTTATAATAACGATGTATAACATATCCAACCTTCTTTTCGAATTCCAATCATATACGTTCCTCGTTAGGTTATGATGTCTGAATCTGAATAGCCGCTTCCAGCTGTTATAAAGAAATTAATTCTAACCAAGGAATGACTATTTCAGGAAAAATGTACCAGACTACAGCGCTTCGAGAGAAAAAAATGATCTTGGATTCCTGACGTTCGATCTGCAAACTGATATCCTTTACATATTTCACATATTCTCAGCGAGAACGTTCAATTTGTAAACAATTTTTAATCCAAGCTAGTATATTCGAACTTTTCTTCAGCCTTTGATTTTCCTTAACGCAGCACACATCTCACTCCTCTATTCAACTGGAATGTCAAACAACTGTTCCTCTACTTGACGGCCGAGTATCAAACAGCCAACAATGAGATAAATCAGGTATAACAGGGTTGGAAAAAATGGTTTTCACGCATCGTCTGAACCTCCTATTAATTTATTTTCTCCATCGCAGGTGGTACTATGGGACAAAATAGTATTACGAGGAGATAACGCGGTTCTAGACTTCAAAAATACGAATACAAAATATTACTTTTGGGATGATGGTAACGGGCTTAGGTGAGTCTGAAGCGAAAGCAACAGTACAATATCTGTACTACATTGAGCCCGAGTTTATTAAATAAAGTTCAATTCTTCCAGGGGTAACAAAAACGTGACGTTAACATTGTCCTGGAATATTATACCAAACGCTGGATTACTACCGAGCGTAGCTGCCCATGGATCTCATTCGTTCGCTTTCCCATCAGAGTATACAACTTCTCGTGTGTAAAGTTTGGAATGCGATGTTATTTTAGGCAATTTTTTTATCTCATCTTATGGAGCTATTATTAAAGGAAATGATGTATGTATAGTAGGTATGGGAACGATCTGAGGCGAAGTAATGCGGGGGTTTCGATACCGAGATGAGTAATAAATGAGAAGACGTTCATAAGAAAATTAAACACATTTCTCTGTCGGAAACAAATAAATTTTTGCTAGGTAAAGCGTTGTTTTATGATCAGCGTATTTTTCGTATCAAGAAAGTATAGTCTGAGTGATCTGAGAGAGAAGAATAAGTTAAAAATTCTAAGATAAAACAATAAAATAAATTTTATTGTTTCAATTGAATACATAGATTTGTTTTATATATCTAAAAGGTTACATTAACGATTGCGGGAAAGAAATCATTACGAAAAATATACAATTTCGTTGTTATGTACGTAGATTGAAGAAGGAGGACTATTCGGGATTGATATACTATGAAATTTTCCAAAATTCATGCATCTAAGCTCAACTTATAACGAATTTTCTTCATCGACGAATAGAAAAGATAATTTATACCTCGAATAAATTGTCAAGTTTTAATACATAACGAGATATTTAGCGAATCGATAATTTCTGGTGAGCCAAAAATGTGTGTAAAGTATGCCTTGTTTAAAACAGATCTTGATCAGCCCCTCTCTTCAACATAGATAATCTTTATACCCAATTACATAACTAGCTATAAAGTTTCAGCTAACTGCTATCCTTCTTATTAGTTTTGTCCGATTTATCGGCTTTGGAATCTGACTGAGGTGTGCCTTCCTCCTCATCACCAGTGCTCTCGTCCTCCTCGTCCTCATCATCATCTCCAGAACTCTCACCCTCATCTTCCTCATCGTCATCAGCCTCATCTCCATAACTATGAGCCGCGCCACCTGTAAAAAAGAATCAGAATAGTTTTTCACTAAGAAATCTACGCAGAAGTTTAACGAAAACGAAACACAATCATTAAAAGCAGCTCTACCATAGTAACCGTATCCATCGCCGTCACCCTCTTCGTCAGAGTCGTAAGTTCCAGCTTGATTTTGCCGACCGAATTTATGGCTCCTTGCTGAAAGATGAAGAACACGAATTAGCGAGATTTAAGGTCTGATGAATTCGAAGTTGAGTAAACTTGGTATGTCCACTTACTCGACATACTGAGATCCTTGGTTTGAGACGTTTCGTATCCACATTTTGGGCAAGGAATAGCTTTGTTCTTTTCATACTTGAACCCTTTCCTACGAACGTGATCTTCGCAGTAGCAGGTCTTGCATCTGAGACAAGAATATTGTCCAAGTTTGTTGCACGATTGGCCTGTGAAAAAAATTGTTTTCAAATTTTCCGAGCTGAATTATAAGTCTGAAAAGAACCCGGCTATCAAAATATCCCTTTACATTTGAAGCTCTCCGACTCTAACACTTGACACGAGGCCTGATGCTCGAACTGGTCATCTTCACACAAGAAACAGTCGCAGAAAGAGCATCTGAATATCCTGCCTCCGTGATCCCAGACTCCTCTCTCACATTCTTGACAAACCGCATCCATCAACGGACAAGTGCAAGCATGCGCGGTAAGACATCGTCGACCGTGGCAGACCCAGGCTTCGCAGTGATCGCATATCGCACCCTGTGTATTTTTTCCATGAGATAAAATGAACGGTAAATTGATGTTTCTGCAGTCTTGTTGAACAAAAGATGTAAACGATTTTATGGAATTTTACACACCACCATAGCAAGGCCGGTCGTGAATACTCCAGCGTGGCGAACAACGCAGTCACCAGTCTTCAGCATACATTTAATCTTGCCGCAATGAGCGCATATTGGTAGACGCTGTACGCTTTGACAGAAGTAACAGAAGGCTCGACTCTTCTGCTTTCTGTTACACTTGTCGCATTCCTAGAATAAGATGCAAGCTTTCTAAGACGGAGCTCCGAATATTTTCGGGTGTTTGATAACGGACTGATAACACTCGTACCATAATTGCATTGCAGGGAAATTTGGCGAGATCTATATGACCTTTGGCTGTTCGGATCTCCTTCTGACGCAGCTTTTGCTTTTCGGCTTTTTTCCTCTGACCCGTCTTCTTCTTCGGCATTATTATTATTGTTAATATCGCTGCTACTGCTCACGGTATTTAAAATAGAGAATTTTTTATTATTAGGTACGAAATTGTTTTATGAATATATTCGGCTATTGACCCATTTAAATATCGCGTGATAAAGCAGGTTATGTTTGATCCTGAGTTCGTGATTGGAGTTAAAATTCGGCTGCCATTGGACGCGTTCTAAAAACGATCGTTTGCGCCGCGATGTGACGTCAGCGATCGGACCCAACGTCGCCATCTGTCGTATGATGACGCAACAATATCACCTGTCGAATCTCGTCGTTATATCTGTCGTCACCCATGTGGTAATAGTAGAACGATATGAATGCGGACATACGCGAGTTGCGCAAGTCTATATGACGTGTCGCCATTTTGTTTTGAAAATAATCGTTCAAGTTTCTCATCTAACGTAAATAGCTGTGTTTAGAACAAAAAAAATAAAATAAAATACATTAGATTGAAGTGGTGAGGACGTATACCATATAACATTTTTGTTCCGTGATTTATAGTGGTGATAACGGATTGACAATTAAGCCATTGGTCGTGTTGACAGTTAAAGATCGTAATTGACACCTTCCAGATTGTGGGATTGATTAGCGGGTCTAAAGAATATAATAGATTCTGCTGGGTTTGGCCGTTCCGTTTTCTCTGGCATTCGTTCCTATATATATTATTGATAATACGATACGCGGCCACGAATCGAATAAATAAACGTTTAATTCCGACAGTGATTTGAACATTGCGTGTGAATGATTTTAAACGAAATTTTTACAACGTAATTTATAATAATGGGTGTTGGTCTGGAACCCCTTGAATTTACCGACTGTTTAACAGACAGTCCATATTTTCGTGCTAATCTTCACTCCCATGAACGCGAATTAGACAAAACAAGTCAACAAATAAAACGCCTGATTAAGGAGGTCAAGGATTTGCTTTTAGCTGCTAAAAGTGAGTTTATTCACAGTTTTTGTAATCCGTGACATCGGCTCTAGGGAACGAATTTTCCTGTTTCCGACCCATTTGCAAATTTTTTAGAAACTTACTTCAGCACCAACATTTTCTTCTAATCAATGAAAATGAGACCACAATTACACCAGATTCAACGATTCACACCACGTCATTATACTGCAGTCCATTTTGTCCTGTAATGCAAATTTTTCGCAAACTTATTGCCTGAAAAAAGAAAGTAATTTGAGTACAGGATTATCGAACGAAGCATAGCCCTGGAAATCTTTATCTTTAGGTGTTTACGTAATGTCTATTCGACTTGTGATTTATTTGGAAAGAAAATGATCAAAATTGGCAATATTTTTTCATTTTCATATCCGATTACGTAACGCATAATAAACGGAGCTGAGCTCAATGTTTAGCCAATAATTTGCATACTATGTTTTTCCTCTTATTTTTCCTCAGATTTATCCCGAGCTCAGAGAACATTTTCAAAGACTCTGCAAAACTTCAGTTTCGAATGTATCGGAGAAACGCAGACCGAGGATGAAACCCACATATCTCAAAGCTTGAAGGAATTTGGAAGACTCATTGCGTCGATTGAGGACGAGCGAGATCGCATGGTATGCCGGAGTCGAGTCGAAAATATTTATTTAGAAAGAAACTGAGTCTCCGATTTCAGCCCAATACTAATATTTGCATTTATTTGTCTGTTCATTGTTTGAATTCAGTTCAGTTGAGTTCAGTTGAGTTCATTTTTTGGTAAACAAATTATCGAATTATCTATGATATTATAGTGGAACTGAAACAGTGGGCAAATAATATATTCGGGAAAGAAAAAGAAACTTTGTTTAATTAATTTATCAAAGATTAATCAAGAAGAAGAATATTTCTAATTAATATTTATTTATTTCATAGTGGACGAATTAAGACACGCAAGTATTATTTTTATTTGCATGAAATTTACAAACTACAATTTATTCACCCATATTTTCTATACATACCGTTTATCAAGCTAAGATCAATTTACTTTTGAATATAAATTTCTTAGTGTTTGGTTTCTATCTTTTATCTTTTGTATACATCATACACTACAAAGCCTACAGTTTTTAGCTGTAAGTTCAAAAATCGGTAATATTACGGATACACAGGGCAGTGTTGAGAATTCAATTAAAAAAAAGGAAAATTTACTCACAATCGTTTCGTTTTCTTTTTTTCTTTTGAATTGTTTAATTCCAAGTCAGCAAAAAACTTGCTTCTTTTATTTATTTTTTTTCGCTTCAGATTACACACATAGAAAGAAGTTGAAATAGTTTAGGCAAGAGAGCAATGAAAATTTATCAAAGCTACACATTTACATTCGTTGTAATATTACCGATTTATGAAACAAAAAATTTCAAAGCAATTCATCAGCTTCGTTTAGCAATTTGTGGATATAAATTGTTTATTCTATATTTGTTTCATATTTCACTTATAATCATTCTTTCTTTCTATAACATCAAAAAAATTGTGCAAAAGGGATAATTTTAATACAAAGATACTTGTGATACGCTTAAAAATAATTCAACACTCTAATTCAAATGGAGTAGCATATTTTACAAAGGCAAAAAACAAAATCCTTTTTACAGCACATCCAAAGTTAATAAATGATAAGAATAGTTCTAATCAAACGGACAAACTCTCCATGGGATTTTGTATCGAGTAATTTAATACATTTGGCTAAGCAATAATTCAGAGAGACCAGATTAGCAATGTCGCTATCGAACAGTTTCTCTACTATCACATTCTCTTTTCTAATCCACTATAATTGAAACAGAAACAAGAGTATCTTTGATATTACTATTCAACTTATGCAAAATAATTAGTTACATACCCACACAGAATATCAGAACTGCGATTTATATGCATATTATTTGTACACGACATGCTTGTTATACCCAATATACATATATTGATGATAAACCTTGCGTAGTGTGTTTTCTCAAGAGATTTTCTCAACCTTGCATTCACGTTTTCACTTAGCTATTACATAGTACGTTGTTGGAATAATTACGTCTTTGGAGTGTCATTAATCGTCGATGATATGTAGTTTATTTTCGTTTTTATATTTCCAGCTCGAACGTGCTTACGATCAAATAATACTACCTTTAGAAAGCTTCAGAAAGGAGCACATCGGTGGTGTTAAGGTATTTCGTCTAGTCCCGAAAGTAAATAAGACGCCGCATATTCGCAGAAATAAAGACTTTATTTTCATCTTTTCAGGAAGGGAAGAAAAAGTTTGAAAAACAAACGATCAAATTTTGCCAGAGCCAAGAACGGTACTTGAATCTGTCCACCAAGAAACAGGATAATGTACTTCAGGAGGTAAGCAGCTCATCTTATCCGCGCAAGATTTCGTCGAGGATCCAAGTCTGCTAATTCACTTGAAACTATTTTTCTAATTTTCAGGCGGATGCTACGTTGGATATGGCTGAAAGACACTTTTGCCAAGCCAGTTTGGAGTATGTATTCTTGCTCCAAGAGGTCCAGGAACGAAAGAAATTTGAATTTGTTGAAACAGTGAGTATCTTGGGTTGAAATTTTGGCCGTAGCTCAAATCTAACTGAATTCATTGCTATGTTTACAGCTGTTAGGATTCATGTTCGGTTGGTTGACGTTCTATCATCAAGGTCACGAGGTAGCAAAGGATTTCAAACCTTACATGACAGAGTTGCAGTTGAAGATACAGAAGGTGATAAATGCTTTGTTAATTAACCATTTCATGAGATTTTGTGTTTGATCTTTTTCAAGGCAAAGAACTACACGTTATTTCCTCATATGCACACGTGTTTTTCATAGCCGTTTCTCGTCCGCAATGAACATTCACTATCACAGCAGAATATCCCTACCGCACAAAAACTCTTGCAATTAGAGTCTACTAAAATTCAGAATAGAATTTCATACCTCTAAAGAAGTGACGGCCTAACATCTTTGTCAATAACAAAAATTCTACACACTAGACAATCCCTAATCAACCACAATTTCAATCTCTGAAATCTCAGTTAGAAGATGATTTTGTTTCTAATAAAAGATTACATGGAAGAAGCTGCTCATATTTTCATATATTCATACTCACTGTACTCGTCATAAATTTCTGCATCATATTACACCTTGCCCGAGGAACTGAATGAATTTATTAAACCTAAACTTTTATAAGAAGAAGAGGTGTGCGCCGAAAATGACTAAGAGAATAAATCTGTAGCTTTGATTTAATGAAATCTTTGGGTATTTTAGTGTTTCTATTATCAAAAAGTATAATTTGTATCATGAGAACAAGAAGGAATTGGGAATTTGTCTTTGTCATTTGTCATTGATTAATGATGGCAAATCTGAGACTAGTAGAGGTATTTAGATATTATGTAACAATAGTTTTGCTCTTTGATTTGGTTAATTTGTAACAAGATAACAAAATTGCATGCTATATGGCTTACTAATATCAATGATTTTTTTGTGTGTGTGTCTGTTTTATAAGACAAGGGAGAATTTCCTCGCGACAAGGGATAAAACTGAGTCACTCATGAATAAAATGAAGGAGATGAAAAAGGTAAGATCTAGATAATTCAGTCTATGACATTGAACTTTCTTCTTATTTATCAGTAATATGTTATGTACCTATATGTCTATTCTACAAACGATTTTATAGTCTATAAAAGAAAATCTCTAACAAATTTCTTGTCTTTGGATATTTTAGTCTCCCGCAGAAACTGGCCTCTGCAAGTCAAACTCACGCGAAGGCTATTTATTTCTTATGGAAAAAAGTTAGTTACACTATTAAAATGGAAACAGCTAGTTTTTCACGATCTTAAGAAACAGTATTCCGTACTTTATAAATACCTACCTTCTTTACAGAGGCATTCGGAACGACATGGACAAAACAATATTGCACATATCAGAAAGAGAAGAAGGAGTTCACAATGATACCCTACAATCAACTGACTGGAAAGTTCGTAAGTATTGAAACAAACAGAACGTACAATTCATCGGTTAATCTCGTGCCTATTAACGTCTGAAAAACTTTCGACAGAGTAACCGGGAAACATTGACGTTGGCATCCTGCGTTAGGCGTATGTCAGATTCTATCGAGAAACGATTCTGCTTCGACATAACTGCTGTGGATAAGTGAGTCCCCGATTTACATCGAACAGAGAATAATATCGCGCATATCTGACCCTCTATATTTCCACATTTCAGACCAGGGGTCATCTACACATTCCAAGCCCTTTCCGAACCGGATAGAAAACTCTGGATGGACGCTATGGACGGAAAAGAGCCTGTAAGCTAGTCATTGAAATTCTCCTAGATTAATTTCGTGCCGATAATCTGCAATCATATTTTCAGACGTATGCTCTGCAAGGGCCGTCAGTGATGGTGGAAGAAACTGGTCTGGATGAGACCGGCTTTGCATTCGTATCAAAATGCATAGCAGCTTTGGAAGACAGAGGTGAGAGGAAGGATTCCAGACTTGATTGAATCCGGTTTTCATCCGTTACCATTTTTCCTCTAGGATTGAACGAGCAAGGCCTTTACAGAGTTGTTGGAGTATCTTCCAAAGTTAACAAGCTACTAGCAATGGGGCTTGACAGAAGGAAATTAGACAAGTTTAATTTAGACGACCGGTTCGAATGGGAGAGCAAAACCATTACAAGTGCTCTAAAAACCTATTTACGAACGCTGTCCGAACCCCTGATGACCTTTCGCTATTACCACAGCTTCATAGCAGCTGCGAGTGCGTATAGGTATTTTTTATATCGCCATTTTTAACTTCTGTGTATTTTCCCTTGCTGGAAAATGAGTAGTCTTTGCTTCCGATCCCCCTGATATCATATCATCTCAATTTCAATCATTGAATATCATCTACTTCTGCATTTTCAAATTTTACAAATCATCTCACATAAGCAAAACCGTAAAAATCGTTCACTCATTAATCATATTTTGAAATTTTACAGAACAAGAGAACAAAGAATCACGATTCAACGATGTTCACAAGCTGGTTTACCAGCTTCCAAAACCGAATTTCAACATGCTTCTTCTTCTGATGAATCATCTGAGCAGGTAACAGCGTCGATCAATGCAATTCGCTCAGTTATGAGTTATGAATTTTCATTATATTTGAACTTGTTACAGCGTGGCGAAAAATAGCGATAAGAATTTGATGACTACTGGAAACTTGGCCGTGTGTTTCGGCCCGACTTTGCTCCGGCCGGAAGAGGAGACAGTGGCTTCGATAATGGACATAAAATTCCACAATATAGTGGTCGAAATACTGATCGAAAATTGTCAAAGAATAGGCAGTGGTCCCCCGCAAGAAAACCCTCCCACTACACAGCCGGCCCAAACACAAATTCAAAACCCACTGCAGTCCGATATCAAGGAAATTCACAGTTCAACTGGAAACGGGAGCGCGATATTATCCAGATATTCAACGCACACCGCTGTACCGACAACGCACACCCATGTGAGGACCGATGCTTAATTCTTCTTGATTTAGAGATGTGTTATCAATAAATAACGTTATTCAATTCCGCAGCTGATCGCAAGGTCGTATTACGATGGGCCTATGTCCGTAGCTTCTGGATCTTCTGTAGACGACAGAAAGAACGGAGACTACGAAGAAATCGAGCATAATAATCAGAGGGTGCCACTGTACACCGAGAGTAGAACGGGCCGCGTTAAATTGAGCAATGCAAATTTCATGTATCATTCGACGGATAAAGGTGGGGGATGACGATTTTTTGGGTAAATATTGATCTCGGAATTGGAATGATTCTGAGAAACGTTTATTCGTTCAGTTACAGGAAGTGGGAACACCAGCAGCTCGAGCGAGTCCGTCGCCTCTGATCCTAATCCATTCACGACTGATTTACCTGTGAAACAAAAGCGAGGATCTATGATGGGGGTTCATTATCCTACGTCGTATCAGCAGCGGGGAAATCCACCGCTACCTTTGTGAGTATAAAACGAGGATTTTATTATCACCAGGAATAACTGCAGTATATTTAAACTTGTGATTATTCTCTGAAGGGTAAACGTGTCTCCGGGAAGCGGACGTTCAAGTCCGGGACAAATCGGTGGCATTTGGTAAGTCTTTGGCTCTTTATCTGACTTGGGAATAATTAGAAATTCCACAATTACGACTTGAATACAATTGATTTCTTTGATCGTTTATTTGTGAATATAAAATTGCAATCTAATTTCAGGAGAGTCAGAACTCTGTATGCTTGTATGGCGGAAAACGATGGGGAATTGTCTTTTGAACCGAATCAAATAATCACCAATGGTAAGCTTGAGAGATTGGGTAAATTTCTTTTGTAAAAAACTTTAGAAGACTGTGTATGTATTACTGTGATATGGAATTGATCAATTTCCCAGTGAAAAATTCACTGGAACCAGGGTGGTTGGAGGGAACGTTAAACGGGAAGACAGGGTTGGTGCCGAGAAACTACGTGGAGCAGTTACCGTGAGGATTTATGTTACCAAAGAGTGCCTAATAGTTACTGATAATTCATAGAATAATTATATTTTATCCACATTCCTAAACACACATACACACACACAGACACATACGCATAAAACACACATTCCTTAAATCGCCATAGATAGATAACTTTTAATTATTTATTGCGGAGCAATAATTTCGGAACTGAAGTTTAATTAATCATGATGAGAAATCAAGTTCAAAGTTCAAATAAAAGTTCGAGAATCATTTGGGCAGTCAATTATCTACCTATTTTTTATTAATATATTTATTTAATAGGAGCTGTATAATTATTATCGCTCAAAAGATAAAATATTTACCTTGTAAATAATTCATAAATGAATTACAATATACATATATATGTATAGGATTAATATATTATCATAATTATGTATGTCATATTTATTAATATTTAGGAAAGATGGAGAAAAAACAAAAGAAAACAAAAAAAAAAACAAAGATTCTTTTTTTGGCAATATTATTTGTAAATATTGTATAAGGTAAATAGATACATACTAATGTGTGTATTGTAATATACGTTTCCGCTGTATATGCAAAATCTAGAATTGCACATTATTATTTACTATTATATTATCATTCTCAATATCATAAGTTGTGCCATATCATTGGTTCTTTTCAATTTTGGCCTAAATTTATCTATTTATGTAGCCCAGCGTCTCCAAATTTTTAATTGTGAGTTACGTGCGCTTGCGATCAATAATAATTAGCCACTCAAGTATTCTAGTTCTATAAGGTACTAAAAGCAATGGATTTTAGTTTCGTTTTACGTTATTTGTCACCAATTAGCCAGAATTTTGTATTTCATCAAACTAATATTGATGTGCTGTTGTATTTATTAAATTTAAAACTTAGAAGTGTTACTAGTTGGCGTTACTTCGTTGTCTGCGCATGCATAATTGATTTTCTAAATATGAGTTGAAACTAGCAGCTGGCCTCTTGACATAATATGACGTAGTTGAATTTTTAAATTTATTTATAATTATTGCAACATTTGATATCATATAGTCGATTAAAGTTTAGTGTTAAATTGTATATATATTATATACTAATCAATTAACTTTTAATTAAATAGCACGAGGGGTAAGAAAAATGATAATCGAGGGGTGATTGAATGAACTTACAATTTTATAAATGTAGACCAGCTCGTTTATTAATTAAAACATATCATTGATAGTAGTACATAATTTGTATGTAAAATGCATATACAATATTTGCTCTACGTCAAGTATTGAGCCTTCTGCCCTTATGAAATGATTTTTACTATTCAAAGAATATGATGAATTACGTAATGTTATTGTCTATTTGAGCAGTGAGACAAAACTAATGGGCACTGGTTCAATACTTTCGATATGAAAAGATTTTAAAACGTTATAACGAAATATATAGATTAAACAATAGATAAATCTATCAAGTACATCAGCTTGACAACACGACGAATAAAAGTCTCGACATAATGTAACAGCATCAAGTTTTACAAGATATAAAAGAAGAAGATTAGTATGTGTAAAATTTTTTCGTATCAGTAAATATAATCTATTACTGTATTTTAATATTAGAAATAAGTTTTGCAATATGACAAATTATCTATAGACACAACTATTGAACATGTGATGTATGGTTGTATAAAATTTACTAGCTATTTTATTCTCAATAATCAAGTGGTAGAATTTATTACAAATTTTAGATAGTTAATTACTTTTCTTAAAAAACATTATCGACTTTTGTAATATCACAGTAATTTCGATATCTTTCTCTTGACTTGTGAGCATAATTTTGTAACAGATATATACACTTTCTTGATTATCAGCGATAACGATGGATCTAGTTATTAGCTAGTATCATACTCGATGAAACAGGAGAATGAAGATAAAATCAATTTTTCAAACTATCGTGAAGTCGATCTATAAGATTTACAAATATCTCGATCCGCATAATTCTAGAATATTTTCATCATGCTCAAGATAAGCAGAAATTGAATCTATTCCAAATGTCCAGCTAAAAATCTTTCGCTTATCTCTCCAAAATTTGTCGTAATTACACAATGGTAGCGAAATTTTTTTTTCTCTCAGGAATGTGTGTATCTTACAATTATTAGAATAATAAGAAAATTACTTTACTATCAAATCTACAAAACAGATTGTAATAAATATTTTTCTGCAATGAGATTTTGGCAATATATGAATATACATATAGTAGCAAGCTTCGTTTTTAAGGAGATATTTACATACGTCATGACCTTTGAACAGTCAGCATTTAAATACACAGCCTCTATAAACTGTCCGCAAAGATTAAATAAATATAATATAATAGTCCTATGATAATACTTTGGTTCTGTAACGTTCATTTCAAGTAATATGATCACTGAATCAAGGTAGTTTTTAAAGTAGAAGCTGTCTTTTCATAATTGGGATGAATAAAATTGCATATCGCTGCAATCTTGACATTATTTTCTTTCCTCAACTTCTGTACGTAGATGCGATAAATGGAGTTTCTTCTAATAAAAAGAAACGAGCCATACTTCCCTCTTCGATAACTAGTTTTATACATCAATAATATTACCTAATTAAGTTTCTGTATTAAATTAGTTATTCTTGAACCAACTCTGTTATTTTGAGCTTAGCTGGTCATTGAGTTGCATTAAGTGTAATTCCATAGCCAAATACCCGGCTTTGAGAGAATTCTTTTCAACGCTATTCCACAAAGTGCCCATAAAAAAAACGTAGCACAATATAGCAGTTAGAAAAAGTCTCCCCACATTAAGCCCGATGCTTAACCCAATGGAATTGGTGTGATAATCAAATCCCATTGATAAAACTAGCGGCACAATTAATATACAACTCGCTACCGAGTACCAAATTCTCTCCCTCTTTATAGACTTGAGCGCCAACTTACAGATGGCAAGAGCCTCTTTCAACGATTCCCTCATATCAGTCTCAACGATCTCGTTTTCACCTGAAACATAAATTTGTCAAAACTCCGACTCCAAGGGACGAAAAAATTCCGCCAATAAATTCTACCTCTCTTTAGCTTGAAGCTTGCCATGACAGCTTCATGGTCCGAATAGCTGAAGTCCCTGTCCGGTACTCGTTTAGGAAAAGGGTGTTTGAAGGCAGTGACTTCGACCTGAGAATTAAAAGTCAAGTTTATTAACAGCTCAAGCGAATTGAGGAGAGTCGGTATTCATACCTTGAAGTTCTTCGACCCAAGATACAAGATATGATCTATTCGTTTCCCGTTCGGTTCTTCCTTAGCAAGTTTTTTACTCGTGTAACTGTTATTGGCACACTCGTTGGTCCCTAGATTATTATTACTAGTTGAGCAGGCATCCTCTAAGCCAGCGATGCCACGTATTATTCGATAAGCAATGTCCTGTGGTTCTGTATTCAAATCTCCACCCAGTACAACCGCGTCCGCTCCTCCCATTGTCATTCTGATAAATTGCGCAGTGTCAAAAGCCTGCAGCACTCTGTGCGCCTTGTACTCGTCGTTGTCCCTGTTATATTCAGCGTGCAGCTAAAATTTGGGAAAAATTATGAATAAAAAAATATTAATGATTCAACGGAGATTTGGAAAGGACTCGACTTACGTGTGCCAAGTATACATTAACGCTCATTTTGCCCAGTCTAATTTTGCAGAGACCGACACCCTTGCCACCAAACCAATCACCGTGATGGATTTTATGGACGTAGCCGTTCAACGGCCATTTATGAAACATTACGTCTTGGATAGGAAAGCGAGAGAACATACAGATCCCAGAGCCAACTACACCGCTGGAAGTAGATCAGAGAACAATAGAAAAACAAAAACATGAAAGATTTTTCTTTTCGTTTCTTTCTTCATCTGTTAGTCACAACAATCTGTGTTATTTGTCAGACAATCATGCAGAGACAAAGAACACACTTCTAATTTCTGTGGAATGTTTTTCTAGCCGGACCTGTAAAAGTAGTGAGAGTAAGGCAGCCGCTCTTTGACCCTGGATCTCATCATTTTGAAATCGTTAACGGACCAGATTTCTTGGAGGCAAACAACGTCGTAATCTTCAGCAACGAATTTACTCGCTATTGCTTCCATTCTGATAGATCTGTTTTTTGATATATAAGGAATTCCCCTGGAAATATGTGAATATTTTATTCAGAGAGAGGGAGAGGAATAGAGAATTTTCAAATCCAGTTTGAAATTGAATTTTTATTGTCGGATTATTGAGGCCTGAATTTCTAGACTTGAAAAATTTTCTTACCAGCAATTCAGGGTTAATAAATTCAAGGTTTCTTCTCCGTTTGGTAATAACATCGTTACTTATACGTTCGGTAGGTAGTATAACAGTAAATCACTATTCAACGGATAGATAGATAGATGGATAAATAAATAAATAAATACTGTAAATTAAAAGTTAAACTGCATATGTTAAACACGATTTTTGACACCACCTCACGTTGTTTTTTAGTCATCTGTTATTCGATTGTATTCGATCATCGATAAGACCGGATACGGTTCTTATCGGACGCTTCTTCATCGCGATGAAGGAAGTTCTCACGTCGATGAATGTAAATTTAAGAAATTAATAAAAGAGTTTCAAAGTTTTATTTCAATCGGATAAAGTGATAACATGTGTTTAATGTATATAATTATTGATAAAAACAAAAACAGACTACAGGAAGCGTTCTAAACTAAGTGGGAGAAATTGCCGTACAGTTAGGCAATGGTTATACAATGGGGCGACTATCTAATCATGTTTAATGTCTATGAACGAATGATGCAGTCCGAGCTTACGAGAATGCCCGCATTGGTCGTGTGTGTCGCGCAGACTCGTAGGATGTGTGTAATTTAGCGTTAATTCAAGTCGGCCTATTGGACGTGGTAAACGGTAATAGACAAACCTTTATTACACGCCCGGGAGATTCGGGACTGGTTGATAACTTTAGTGAAAGTTTAAGTACGTTTGAAAAGCCTAAAAGCAGTGAAGTTTTCATGATGGCGATATCCGAGTCACTTTCTTATCCCCGCGCGCCGTTTTCTCTTTAACAATTTCAAGTCTCACCCGAAAACGCAATGGAGCAGCAACAACAACCGAGCGAAATTACCCCCGCGGAAATAGCGCCTGTCCCCGTGAAAACTGAACCCGTAGATGAAAATACTAGCAATGAAGATCCTCAGCCAGTTGTCACCCAGCCAACTTCAAACGACGAATATGTAGAGCCGAGAATCGAATGCACTACCGAAACTAACGACAATGATTTCAGGACATTGTTAACTAAGTGTGTGTTTTGCAACAAAACATTTACTCCTGAGGATAATTCCAAGCTTTTGGAATGTCTACATGCTGCTTGCGCTTCTTGCGTCAATTCAAAACTCAACGATCACGGTGTGGCTGATGTCGAAGTCGTGCGTAAGTATGACATTGCCCTTTATTCACCGTCAGAACATATTTATTATTCTCTAGTTCCTTGCTTTAATATGTGGAAAATGAAACGCTAAGAAAGTTAACAACAATATATTTCATTGTCAAAATGCGGTTTGTAATCATATCAACAACATATTTTTCAACTATGTTATCTGTGCGTCAAAACCATGGTTTTTATCAGCGCTTGATGTAACAAGTTCAAGAATAATTTACTTGCCAAGGAAACATAAGACTTTGTCAAGCCGTATCAAGATATGAACATTTTTTTAAGCAGACTAAACGGCGATGAAACAATCGACAAAAAGTATAAACATTTTAAATCCTCGGAATATTTTTTACATCCAGAACTCTCATCTCCATTTTTTATTCGTCTTTGTCCCCGTTCCCTAATTTTTCCTGATGTCTCAAGGTATATGATTTGAATTCCTTGAAGGTCATTTGTTTTATCAGACTCTTTATGTTTGGCATTATGCACTGAGTAAAGAGTGTTTTTTCTTCTCTACATTTCAGTCGAAAGTAATGTCATCGTATGCCAAATTTGCAACGTTACTTGTCGAGTGGAAAATCTCATAGAGAATAGATTTTTCTTGAAATTAATGGACGACGATAACGCTTGTGGAATCGAAGATATTCCTGAGCTTGTAAAGGAAGCAGAAGAAGAAAAGAAATGTACAAGTTGCCCTGATAATGCTACCGCTACCAGCTGGTGTGTAGATTGCGAGGAATTTATCTGCGAAAATTGTGTTCTGGTAAGAAAAGCACATTGGCTTACTTTTTCCAGTGTTTTCTTTTAATTCTTGGAAAAAGGAGCTTGTCGAATCAATTTCATACAACTTTATCTACAACTCTCTCCCATAAAGATTGGAAAACCAGATTTCAAACTAGATCATTTTTATTTTACTGTGCACTATGTAGATTCTTCTATTTCAATAAGTGGCGCAATATTCTTCTTTGCTGACCACTTGTTTCCCATTGCAACATGTAGACTTGAAAAATGATGTGTCTAATCATTCAGCAGTCACTCCATTTCGCAATCTATTCTTTAAGTTGCGTCCATAAGGAAGAAAGTTCTTTCAACATGAATTGGATATTTTTTCTCTTTTCAAAGGCTCACCAGAGGTTGAAGATAACGAAGGATCACACGATAAAACCAAAAGGAGAACTCGCCAACGAAGTAGAATGTCCAAAAAAGGGAAGCAAAAAAGTGCCTGGATACTTATTCTGCACAGTTCATTCGCACGAACAGCTATCTCTATTTTGTCAGACCTGCGATAGGCTGACATGCAGGGATTGCCAGCTCAGTGATCATCGTGATCACAAGTATAAATTCATTCATGAAATAGCGGCCGAGACACGAATGTCCGTATCGACTCTATTGAAAGAAGTTAGGTGAGGGAAAACGCTTGGAAAATCGCTTCAAACAATTTTGCCTAAAAGTTATCTTATCGTGTTTGAATAATTGTGAATTATTTCCGTCCAGCTACAAGAGAGTTTTATTGAAAAGCGCTATGAAAGTAATCGAAGATCGGCAAACTCTGATATTGGAGAAAAAGAAGAGCTTGGTTCAAGACATCACGCACATGGTTGTACAGTGAGTAAATATACCAATCGAAATTGCGGGCTTGTGAAAAAACACTTGTTTCTACATTCTACATTATCTTTGGCAGATTAACAAACGCAATTAATACAAGAGGCAAGCAGTTAGTGATGCGGTTGAACGAGGTGTGCGATCAGAAGCAAAATACTCTGAATGAGAAAAAGGTGGCTTTGGATCAGCTCTCCAAACTCACAGACCATTGTATTCAGTTCGTTAATCACGCTTTGGACAAAGGATCTGACATGGCGTTGCTCTACAGTAAAAAGTATCACCTCGTTTTGCACATTTCTAAAATCCGCCCTGGAAACATTTCACTAAATTCATTCACCCTTTTACAGATCTGTCATAAACCATTTGCAAAGAATAAAAAGCCGGCGAGCTGATATTCCGAACCCAGAAATACCCGTGAGAATTCACCTGTCGTTGGACAAAGTCCCGGACTTAATAAAAGGTTCGTTTTCAACAGAGAAAAATCGACTGCGGCAGACTATTTCATATCTATTTTCTTCTTTTTCCAGTCGTCTCTTCGATCGGAGCAATAGTCGTAGACGGGAGAGTATATCCGTCAATTTCTCCCAGCTCTGGTCCAGCGCCATTGCCAAATCAGTTTAACGAGCCGAATCCAGACCCAAAATCTCAGCCCCCAAACCACTCTGGTCATTCCGAGGGGTCCACTCTCCCTCCACACGCACCATCTCCCACCCAACATGCAACCGTCCTTCAAAACCCTTTCCAGCAAATGCCTCATCCTCTCTCCCAGCAACAACCAATGCCAAATTACATGCAGCATTACAGCCCGCACAATCATCCCCCTCGCTCTTCACCACAGACACAATTGCAGCCGCCCCGTCAACCCTACTCGTTAAATCCAAACCTGAGGTTACAGCAGCCTTTATTGATGTCCCAAAGACCGGGAAGCTGCCATCAACAAGTAACTTCATCCACCCATCCCCATCAACAATTGCATTTGGATCAGCTGGGCCAAAATCCTAGCCTCCGCGGTCTTCTGGCTCATAATCCTCCGCCTTATAGACCGTCGAATAATCATGTAGCTTATCGCTTTCCTCCAAGTTATCGCTATCCCGCGAACGGACCGCAGCGGACTTTACCTCCAAACTCTTACGCTCAGATAAATACAGCCTTGGGATCTGGCATGAGAATGCAACAATGTAGCCCGACTTCACCGTCTGCACAACATATCAGTTATCCAATTCATCAACAGCCTGCTGCTCGCTGGCATATACCACAGAATTTAAATCCTCGTCCACCTTTTTATCCTACAAAACATTCCGCACCCGCGGTGCCAATGGCTGCTAACGATACTTACAAGATAACGCTGAAAAATCCGGCGGTAGCTAATCAAAAATTTCATCTAAATCCGAATCCAATTTCTGACGGCGTTCAAACACAGTCGCAAAACTCTTCCGTCGGACAAGCGGTAAGCTCGTCCGTGCCAAAAACACCCAGCCCTATACCGGCGAGCGGTAAAAATGACGAGACTGAAAAAAGCTTGGATAAATTTTGTCAGGAATCTGTCAACGACTTGATGCTAACTATCGCCAAACTCGATAGTAACGGAATTGTTGTTATTCCTGAAGCTCAGAGAGGGCAACTGGATTCCACTCAAGTGGATAGTTCCACGGACGAAGGGCTGCATTCTCTTGCGGACAATGCTTCAGGTGATAAAACTAGTCGATGTGAAATCCCTAGGATCTCTTTCCGCAGATTCTAACTTGAACTTTATCGCCCGATAGATACTTCCAAGAATACTACAGCATGTATGACTAAGGACGATCCTAACGAAGACTGGTGTGCAGTCTGCATGGACGGGGGTGACGCTGTATTATGCTGTGACAAATGCCCGAAGGTCTTTCATCTCTATTGTCACATACCAAGCCTTAAAACATTCCCCGAGTAAGTGAATACCGAGTCTACCGATTTGACGGTGATAGTGGCGCCAAAATGACTTCTAGCTTTTGATTTAACGCGTTTTTCTTTTCATAGCGAGAGTGAAACATGGCAATGTATGCTGTGCACCAATGTACTAGACTGTTCAGAAGATCTTCCAGGGGATAAAAGACCCCAAAGTATGAGCGCTAGAGATTTGAGGGTAGCGCAGCGGATTGTGTTGGAACTTTATTGCCAATACGAGCACAGTTTACCCTTCAGAGAAGTTGTTTCGTCAGAGGTGAATTGTGTATAAATTATTCAAACATTTCTGAACTTAATTATTGCGGGAGGATTTATTTCGTTATGATTATATACGCTCTTTGAATAGAACTTCAAAGCATAACTAGTCCTTTCGTGTTATCAGATCGTCGAGTATCATCGTATCATCAAAAAGCCAATGGCTTTGGACGTGATTAGGAATAAATTGAAGCCTGATCATCCGGAGCACTACACAGATCTACGACAAGTTATGTCAGATATCAGATTGATGTTCAAGAACGCGTTTACCTACAATCCGGTGAGTTGAAAATGCCTGGAAGTTTAAAGATTTCAAGATTCTTGGATAGAAATTGTATAATTTTCTATTCAACTATCGATTTATCAGGTGGAATCACAAGTCTATCAGGAGGCTAGAAATCTCGAGGAATTCTTTGAGAAATTATTGCTTAAATGGGCCCCGATATACGCCTATGACGATCCCTTTCTTGCGGCTGAAGGCGAGGAAGAGGAAGAAGTCTTTCCACCTAACAGGAAATATCGGCGTATTATAAGCGATTAGGTGAAAGGTTTTGTCGGGAATGTTATAAAAGCCTTCACTGCAGAGTATATCGTATAAAGTATCCCTATGATCTACTTCTCGATGTACACGTATCGAATTTTAAGTTATTACCGTAGATAATTATGGAAGGAAGAGAATCACGTTCAGTGAAAATGTGACCTATGTGTTTTGTAAATTGTACAAAAAATTGTATGAAATTTAAAAGAGAAATAATCTATATCAGTATAGAGAATCGACTTTATAGGTATAATAGTATGATTTTTATTTTTGAAAAAGACGAAGGTACAATGCTAGAATTTTATCAGTTCATTTATGTCTTTTGGATTGATGCAGCTTTCCAATATGCTCCTTTTTCTTAACAAGTTCAGCATTATTGGTTTCAGTCCGTCTGAGATTTTCTTTAATCCCGCTAATTTTTCACGTACCGAGTATAAACATGTTGAAAGGATCATTGTTACAACCATGGAATAAATTTAATGCCTCCTTTGACATGAATCAGGAAGGCATTCTATAAATATCCGTGGAGTTGCAAGGCCAATTTGTATAATCTATGTGAAATGTTTATAGACGAATTTGAACTGTGGCAAATATGTTAGGAATATTAAAAAATTTTATTCATATTAAGTAAGTATAAAATAATAATAATTGTAACGAAGTCAGCTAAGTTGGGTAGGAACATTCGAATGTGTTGAAAAAAATTTAAACAGCCTAGTTGCTCTGCAAATGGAATCGTATTATATGATAGTGTACTACTTTCATATGGAAAGTTTTTAATACTGTTTGTAAATAAATAATATTTCGATAAATTATGCTAATTAATAGAAATGTTTATGATTAATGAATTTAACAAATTTATTCTTATTTTATGTCAAATTGTTTGAGATAGTCTAAATTTCATATATTTTTTTAACTATTATTTGAAAATTGATAATATTGAGAATCGAAAGATATATATCCCAATCGACGTGTTCAAAACTAACAATTACAAGTACAAACGCATCATGTATACACAAAAGGATTTGTTAAATATCTATAGTTGCTATGAAACATAATATTGTAGTATATATATATATATATATATTTTTTTTTACATATTATCAGACCACAGAGTATTCAACGGTGAATACTGTTCTGCTAAATTATACATAAAGTAACAATAATATTAAAAAGTTTTGAAGTATCAATAGAAGGTAACGATATTTTAACTTTAGATAATAACAAACGCGCTAATAGATATCGGCACTTATTTACCAATTAATTATTATTTAGCAAAACCAGATATTGTAACACACATTGATAGGAGTACATTGTTTTATAGCTACACGTATACATATTCATATTATTTATTAGCTAGTTATTTACTGTCATTAAAATCAATTATAAAAATTCATAAGTATTGTTAGACGTATATTTATTTCTCTATAGATACTTACACGCGGGTTCAAATGAGACATATCGGTGCTCGCAAAACTGTTGGGACATTGCAATGGCTACTAGATTGTTAATATTATCAAATTGTTCGGTATTTTATTATCGATTCGTATTATTCGAAGAAAAGACCTGGATGTTTTTTAGAATTCATAGTTGCATGATAATTATTTGAATAAACAGATGCAGCAACAATCTGTGACAAAACTTTATACTTATGATTGTTCTACAAATACCAATTTCTAATTCTCATTTATAACGCTAACTCAGATTGCTGTGCTTTTTCCTTAGATCTCAGCATTCGACGAAAGCTAATGAAAATTCTAATCACTGTAGTCTCTGAGTATCAGAATTTGTTCAGTGCTTTTCCATAGCGCAAGACTGACAATTATGCCGGGTGACATAATATTCGGCAAAAAGTATAGCAGCTGCGCCGATAGAACCAATTAACAATAAAAGCAGAGCAGGTGCAAATTCCTCAATCGGAACTGAAACAGGTTTTAAACTGTGGCTGGGCGGACAGCGTGGACGTTCATACTGCCAGACATGTTTCAGTCTCTCCGCTATTCCGCTTTCTATGATATGACGCATTCTGTGGAAAAAATTTGTCAGAATCGATTATGTAATTTGATAAGAAAACTTTTGCTTCAAATACTTCATTCTCGTAAAAATTTTCTATCTGACACACGAACCCATAGGTGACCATTTTTTTGAATGGAGAATGCTTGCTGGTCACAGTAGCCACGTGAACTTTACGAAATATCGAGATCTCAGCCAAGTCGCATATTTCATCCTCTGAAAATTCATCCTGAAAAGAATCTTAACGTAGAATAAAATTGTTTCTGGAGCAACTAATGTGTACCAAAAATCTTTGCCTACTGTAATGATTTTGTACGCGGTAGCAACATCAATGTGATAGGCGAAATTTCCTTTCTGCACTTTACGCAGACCTTCACGCACAGTGAAGTATGCGGGATGCGGCCGCCCCTTTCCAGGTCCGATTTTGCGTTTGTAAAGCTCTAAAGAATCCCGATCGGTCGTTGTCTGGAATAGAACGATAAGCTGATTGTTTTATTGGTCGTATCTCAGTGAACTAAAATTCGATTACCGCAAAGTAGTTGTTCGTATAAGCGATATCTTCCATGCCCACTGATAGGTCGCTATCCACAAGGTCTTTTATCGTCCGAATATGACGTGAGGGTTCCGCCAGCAAAGAACCAACTATACTTGCCGAGTAATATTGGAACAGCAAAAGAGCCCATAAAAATAGCGAGAGGAATACTAATCGCCCAGAGTAAAGCTGAGGCCCGACCGACAAGCCTGAATAAAGATATTAAATCTGTTTTTGTTCTGTTAACAAGATTTGTATCTCATATAAGTATTGTAGATGTAAGTTTACCCTGTTGACATAGAGCAGCTGCAGTGATCAGAGCTGTTTCTGATGCTGTATTTGTCTGCAGGGTAGAATTTAGCGGGTCATTTTTATAGCGGATCTCTATTCTTAGTGTAAGCCAAAGTACGATCCAGTTTGTCACTGCCATGATCATTGTCAGCCACCAGACTTGTTCAGTGAATGGTTTTAGGAACCCATTCCGAACTGTGCTTTTCTTCGGATGACGGAATATGAATGCAGCTCTGAAATAAAGTTCGATGAAACTGAGCAACGATCCACTACCCTCTGCTGTTGGGTGGAGCAAATTGGACTCTACCTTGCTACGTAAGTTTGGACTGTAAATTCTGCTGCTTGAACACGTTCGGGCAAAAACTGCAGTGGAGTTCCTCCAATGTCTACAATTCCTGCAGCCATATCACCCAGCATACCGTTGAACGATCCGTTTACCAAGTATCCCCAGCTGTTCGTACGTTGCAAGTTTATTCTGTTTTTGGAGAATGAAAAAGCATGAGTTTATCATAGATTCAAGTTCTTGGCTTGTACTTATCAAGAACTTTACTGTCTGACACCGAAATATTGTTACAAGAGTTATGGTAAATCAATTACGTGAAGTTGTAGTATTCCCTCAAATGCCGTATCAGCGCATAGTGATAGCGATGCATTGTATCAAAGTGACGATTGATGGGTGTTGTTACGTAAGTCTCAAAGTCCGGCGATGGTTCATGCGTGATCTGAGAAAGTACAAGCATTATCTCCGATCAGATCTTGACTTTATTACTCCAAATAGAATCAAATCGATGCCTTGTGGAGTAAGGATAAAAATCTCGAAGCGAAATGGCAAATAAGCGATTGCAAGGGGGCTGTAGTTTCTTTAAATCAATGATTCAACACACTGCAAGTGACACGTTGATACTTAGCCCTGCCAAGTTTCCACGTCGTTGATACTTGTACTGATTCCACAGAAGCTCCAGACCACTGTCCAGATTCCAATATCCCATTAGTGTTATATTCAACGATCCTCCATGTCTGTAGCTCGGGTTCCAAACATCGTACAAGACGTAATCTGATCCATTCTCAAGAGCCACCGTCATTTCGGTGTCAATAGTCAAAGGCAGATCTTTAAGCATCGTTTCAGGAGGCGAGTCGAGGTTGCTCACCAGTAACCAGTGATAAGTTTGATTGTACGGAAGCTGCTGGCTTGAAAACTAACAATGTTTTTGTTCTAGGGTGGTGGTTCTTAGATGTGCAAAATTCATCGCATAAGCCCAAGCATACCTGCTCCAGAACGGAGTAACTACTTGGACATGCCAAGTCGAGGAGTATTCCAAGAGCGTAGTAATTAACAGTTAATATTCTTCTCATGTCCAGGACATCGGATCGTATAGGAATGTATGATAGTTTGAATTTGGAATTCAGTGACTGCCGGTAGAAACTCACTTGTTCTATACAAATGAGTTATAGGTATAAGATTGGAAAACGCGAAAATTCAAGATCATCGTTGAGCAGCTAATGGAAAGTGATATATTGAAGAAGTAGTACAGTTTTTGGATGACTGAGGTGGTTTTTGGAATTCAGGGTGGATGTTAGCAATAAAGTAATTTATCCTACCGTGGCTGTCCCAACAAGCAAATACTGTCATCTGGTGGATTGATTTATCTTTAAAAAACACCATTGAAAACTTTTGAGTACGATAATTATCAGCAAGAGAAGCGTGAGTTAACATTGTTACTAGAAAGGCTAGGTGCAAAGTAGACATTTTTTCACTCTTTTGATGTCCAACTTTTCATATTCCAAGAGATAATGCTAGAATCTGACTCCTCGAAGATGGAGATCCTGCTCTTTTATGCAAGGCTAAAAGAAGCTGCTTCGATTATAAACCTGATAAGGAATGAGCTTCGTACCCTTATTATTCATACTTCCAAATATCAAGCTGGATTGATTGTTGTATCTAATGTGTAATCTTATTATACATTAGATCATAACTGCAGGGTATATGAGAAATGAGAAGTAAGGAGCTTCTCAAGAATTCTTTAATATGTATTCTATCTATAATCTGATAAAATGTGGGGTAGTCTAAGAGCTGCAATATTTCCTGTCTTGTTTTGCTTCATAATCATAACTGCCTATAGCCTGTAAGACATACATTTTTCTTGATTATTTATTCACCAGATAATCTGACAAGAACCTAGTTCACCGTTGAACTATTGCTCTATACTTATCTCCTTCGTCAACCTGCATATTATCTTAGAAAAATAAAAAAAAATGAGGATGGATATCTTCGATTTGCTTTTATTCTGGTTACATGAGTTATTGAAATATTCTTTATTGGATTGATATAAATCTACTTCTTAATTTGCATTGCTCATTATACCCTTTTAATATATAAAGGGGGGACCCACGAACATATGGTATTCCTACGTCCATGGGGGGACCATTGTATATTTCCGAGTGTCGCCACTGCGGAAATATCCGACAATATATTATTTCCATATATACGGAAAAATGAGTCAATCATTAGTTGATTGTATCTGAATCGATGCTAAAAACGATTAAACATCCAGAATTCATCGACGAATTGGAATACGGCTTATGATTTATGAATGCATGGTGCGTGACACGCCTTACTATAGGCAACGCAATGCACACACATGTGAAGTGTATCTTCTTCTCTCAAAACACGCGGTTACATTTAACCTAAAATTTCTCCATCGCGTGGAATCTGTTCAGAATTTCAAACAAACTATTATTTAGTCAAAACTCTGAAGAATCTGGATAAAAATGGTACGAAAGAAGATAGACAACAGAATTCGTGTTTTAATAGAAAATGGAGTTACTTTGGGGCATAGAACTATGTTCGTTGTTGTCGGGGATAAAGGAAGAGATCAGGTAATACAAAACTTTGAACATATTATTACGTACACGCATTGAACATCTAGCAATGTCATAAAATCATTTCTCAAGTTCTCTATTACTATTATATTACTGAATACTAAATACAAAGAGAAATACTGATTCCGTAATTTTTACGAAAAAATCAACAAAACTAGGTTGTGATACTACATCACATGCTCTCAAAATCGGTGATAAAATCACGACCCTCTGTCCTGTGGTGCTACAAAAAGGAATTAGGCTTCAGCAGTCATCGAAAAAAGCGTATGAAGTCGATCCAGCGAAAGATAAAATCAGGCAAACTAAACGTCAACGAGGATGATCCGTTCGAGTTATTTGTCGTATCGACGAACATTCGTTACTGTTATTACTCCGAGACTCATAAAATATTGGGTAACACTTTCGGCATGTGTGTCTTACAGGTAAACAGAATTTTTCCCTACATTTTAAAAGCAGAACAATCAATCCGTTCCCTCTCATCTTATTACACGTTATTAATTATGGTCAGGACTTTGAAGCCCTCACTCCAAACCTGCTCGCACGAACCATCGAAACGGTCGAAGGAGGTGGGATAATAGTCCTACTTCTACAATCATTGAACTCATTGAAACAGCTTTACACCATGACAATGGATGTTCATCAAAGATTTCGCACGGAAGCTCACCAAGTATATAGAAATTGAGGAATAACAATAGAGATCAAGATTCTCTGATTGTTATTGTAATCGATCATTAATCCATGTCTGTGACACCTTTTAGGACGTCGTTTGCAGATTCAACGAGAGGTTTCTGCTCTCTCTTGCGTCCTGCGACAGATGTCTAGTTGTAGATGATCAGCTAAGAGTGCTCCCGATATCTTCGCACAATTTGAAAATTGAAACTATAGAAAAGCCCGGAGTATCAGAGGAGCAAACTGAGCTTGAACTGCTGAAAGAAAGCCTCAGAGACACTCAGCCTGTCTCGGCGCTTGTTAATTGTTGCAGGACTGTTGATCAGGTGTGTTTATTTTTTATTGGTCAGAAATTTGATTCGACTGTACCAGGAATGACCAGAAACTTTTTCCAGGCAAAGGCGCTGCTCACTTTCATAGAAACCATATCAGAGAAGACTCTGAGATCAACAGTTTCATTGACCGCTGCAAGAGGACGTGGAAAGTCTGCTACCATGGGTCTGGCCGTTGCTGGGGCTATTGCTTTCGGATATTCAAATATCTACATTTCTAGCCCTAGTCCAGAGAACTTGAATACATTCTTCGATTTTGTTTTCAAAGGCAAGTGCCTTCTACAATCTTGAATATTCTGTGCACAGCTCCTAATCGATTAATTTTATTCCCAGGATTCGATGCACTCGATTATCAGGAACATATAGACTATGGATTAGTACAATCGACTAATCCCGAATTCAATAAAGCTACGGTTCGGGTCAACGTTTTCAGAGACCATAGACAAACTATCCAGGTATAGCCGTTCGCGGGTTGTTACTTTTCCCCATATTTGAACTCGCTAATTCCACAATTAATTATCGCAGTATATCCACCCAACCGATGTACACAAACTGAGCCAAGCAGAGTTACTCATCATCGACGAAGCCGCCGCAATTCCGTTGCCATATGTTAAATCGATGCTCGGACCCTACTTGGTGTTTCTAGCTTCGACTATAAATGGGTGAGTTTAATGATCCCGAGAAACGGACTAGGAATTATGTATGTTGATAACAAAGCAACTCTCCATTTCCACAGATACGAAGGTACGGGACGTTCTTTGTCCCTAAAACTACTACAGCAGTTGAGAATGCAAGCAACGGGGTCGAATAAACACGAGAAGAGTTCTCAGACTGCTAAAGATAACCAGCCAGTCGGAAGGCAGCTGCACGAACTTTCCCTCGAAGAGTCTGTCAGATACAAGCCTGGTGACTCGGTCGAGAAGTGGCTCACAGAACTGCTTTGTCTTGACGCAATGGCCAATGCTCCCATTCTATCGGGCTGCCCACCTCCCGACACTTGCCAATTGTATTATATCAACAGGTATTAGTTTCAACTTTGTGGATGGAAGCAGCGTTTTATTTCTCTGCTTTGCATTAGATTTTTTAATCCTTTCATCTTTCAGAGACACCCTATTCTGCTACCACAAGGCTTCGGAAATGTTCTTGCAGAGACTTGTCGCTCTATATGTTGCTTCACATTATAAAGTGAGAGCTAGAATCTACCTTGCTGAATTTTAAACAGGGATCAAGATCTCAATTGTTGTATAATGTGTTACAGAATAGTCCTAACGATCTTCAAATGATGTCAGACGCTCCAGCGCACCATCTTTTCTGCCTTTTAGGACCGGTCGATCCGAACAAAAAGGCTTTACCTGAAATTCTAGTAGTCATTCAGGTTCGTGTTTGATTATTTATTCGCGAATGTTTTATAACTTCTTGAGTATAATCATTGCTATTTTGTCACAGGTATGTTTAGAGGGCAAAGTAAGCAAATCTACAGTAGCAGATGGACTTGGAAGAGGCCGCAGAGCTGCGGGTGATCTGATTCCATGGACTATAGCTCAGCAGTATCAAGATCAGGATTTTCCCACACTCGCAGGAGCTAGAATAGTCCGGATCGCTACACACCCCGACTATCACGGGGTAATACGATCTTTGATGACTGATATTCTTTGGACCGGGGGCTCAATTTGCATATCGGTTCGAATCTAAGTCCGGTTTCTATTTCAGATGGGATATGGGAGCCGGGCGTTAAACCTTCTGAAACAATACTACGAGATGAAGATACCGAATGTAGATGAGAAAGTCGGGCAGGAAGCAGTCACAGAAATTTCTCCGATTCAAGACGAGGAAGTTCGCTTACTAGAAGAAACTATCGGTACAATCCATCGCACATAACAATTGAGAAATTTAAATAAATGAGACTATTCAAGAATTGATATTTTCCACAGAACCTCGCAGCTCTCTACCACCGTTGCTGTTGAAACTGAGCGAGAGAGAGCCTGAGCCTTTAGACTACATCGGAGTATCGTTTGGTCTCACCGAACCGCTTCTCAAATTTTGGAAAAGAGCTAATTTCGTTCCAGTTTATCTACGGTACGATAATTTATACCCGAATAAACAACACATAGAAATCTAATGCTATAATTTGACGAAAATTTAGGCAAACAACGAACGACTTAACGGGAGAACATTCCTGCATTTTATTATGCAAACTGGGAAATGACGAAGACGAAGTTGCCAGTTGGCTAGAAGCGTATTTCAAAGATTTTCGCAGGAGATTTATAAGTCTACTTTCTTTCTCATTTAACTCATTTTCCCCAGCTCTTGCGCTGGGGGTGTTAACGAACAAGACTATACCGGTAGTCCCAACAAGTGAGTCGCTAATGGTTGTGTCTTTAAACACGCAGAGCTAAGGACTCTTCTTACGTCGTAATATTCGCCCAATTCTATTTCAGCTCTTACAAAAGACACATTGGACATATACTTCACAACGTACGACGTCAAGCGGCTTGAGATGTACAGCAATAATATGGCCGACTATCACCTGGTTATGGACTTACTACCGTCTCTATCTAGACTTTACTTCCTGCATATGATGGGCGACGTTCATTTTTCACCAGTTCAATCCGTACGTTTAGTAATACGTTTAAACTTCTACCTTCTGTCTCGTTCATTTTATTCATCGTATCTTTGATTTCAGGCAATTCTACTGGGCCTGGGATTGCAGCATAAAACTGTTGACAAATTGGTAGAAGAGTTGGGTCTCCCGTCTTCGCAGCTCTTGGGTTTGTTCAACCGAGTTATTCGCAGATCTGTCCAGTGCTTGAACAACGTTGCAGAAAGCTTCATAGAGAAGAGGATAATGGTTACTACCGATACTGATAATACTGGGGTGAACTTAGACCCTGCTGGTGGCAAGAGTATGCATGATGAACTCGAGGACGCAGCTAAGGTTCGTTTATTGTTACACATGCGTTATTCGTGTAATTAAAACCGAGAGGAATATTGATTGAAATATTGATTGTTTTTTGCAGGAGCTGAAAGTCAAGCAAAAAACCGAGCTGGACAGATTGAAAAGAGAGAACTTGAGCCAGTATGCTATAAAAGGATCAGAAACAGATTGGGAAAGTGCTCTGTCTGGTAAAAGCAGCAGCAAAAATTTAGTCTCTGTTAAAACTGCGGATAAGAGAATAGCTGGCGACGACATAAAGGATTTTCCGAAGAGCGGTGAGAAGAAGAAGAAGAAACGCTTTTCCAAGTAAAATCGGTAACTATTTTCAAAGATACGAATTTACAGCACATGATGTATTATAGGTATTGACGGAAATTATTTGTTTCGAATAAAATATATTATTACAAGACAAGAATCGTACCATTCATCAGATTATCACAAACTCCTCAGCTAATTGCATTCGAAATAATTATTATCAACGATATACTTGACGCATTGAGAAATCAAATTTCTTTCATGTTGTATAGAGCGGGATAATAGCTTGTTGAGCAGCTGAATCTTGCTCGTCTTTTTCCCTCTGGTATTACGATTATCATTTGAAGTTCTCTGAAAATTCTGTCCGCGTTTCTCGTCATTGTTTTCACTTCTTCTCGACTTTTCGGATTCCTTAGGCTTGTTTCTGCCGTTGTTATTCCTCGATCTAGATCTGTTATTGTTCCGACGATCGTCCTGATTCCGTACCGCTGGAATACTTTCAATACTATCAATACTTCCAATACTATCCACATCTACCTTGATTTTCTTGAAAGGTACTTCCTCCGGCTCATTATCTGTAGAAGAATAATAATATAATGCGACAAGAACGACATAAGCATCACTCGGATTGGATATATAATCGGAAACCCACCTTTGTCTGAATCTGTCCCATAATCTGCTACCAGACTCAGAGAAAAAGTATTAATTTCCTCGGAGCGTGTGGCTTGCTCAGTCTTATCAGGCTGAGAATTTTCATCTGTGATTTTCGCCTCTATCTCATCATCCGAATCCTCGATGAGAGAAGATTCCACATCACTCGTTGCCTCCCGTAAACTCACTGAAAGGTTCAGATCGATTAAATAAGACTTGTAGTTAGTTACCTATGATTAAAATCAGCCATGATTATTTACAAAAGAATTCAAGAACTCACATGTCCCAGCGAAAGCTTGAACCCCTTTATAAAGCTGAGGTTCGTTAGTTTTCACCGATTCAGGTACGGTGAATGTTCGTCTCCGATTCTTACGTTTCGTAGTTCTCTTTGGCTCGTTTTTGGCCTTCTTAGATTCAGTTAGTGATTTTTTTTCCCTAATTACTTCGTACCTTTGTCGTTTCTCCAACGCTTCGGCCTTCAGATGTTCTATGTTAGCTTTTGTGGGATACCTCCTGTAATTACATTTCTGTTTACAAGATAGTAAGTACATGAAATTCTATTCAAGCGCCATAGATGTGACGACAATTTACTTCTTCCGTTCCGTTATCCATTTAGCGATATCATCTGGTGTGGATAAGTTCTTGAGTCTGTGATATAAGCCAGTCGAGTGCTGCATGCTGATGTGTTTTTCCACCAGTTTTGGATGTGCAGAAAAGACGCAGCCATCTATTCCACAGACTCTGTGTTCCCCCATATGTTTCTGGAGGCATTCTTCCGAGGGGAATTCTCTGTCGCATACCTCACAGTAGTACTCCCGTTCCTCTTCAGAACTCTGCTCATTTTCATCTCTCTCATCGTATGCTGACGTGTCATCCGAGTGGAGGGAGGCCTGGAATTTATAACTTGATAATATGATTGAGATAATTTTTTAATTTCACTAAAATTAGGCGTGTAAAGGATTCACTGGTATAGTTCCTGGGAACCACAGCGAGGTGCTGGTACTGGAATATCCTTTCAATCATTTCACAATCGTGCATAGAAAAGATTATGGTAAAAGTAACGAGCGTGGTGTTGGTAGGTTTGATGATGAATCGAGAGAGCGAAACTTTTTGTTCAAAGTAGTAAAGTGGCTGTTTCTTTGTAAGTGAGCTTCTATACCTTGCCGAATTTTGTAATAATATCTACAATTAAGATATTGACATTTAACATTATGCTTACCGTTGAATTACTTATTTAATCCTTGCATTTGCCAGGCTCATGTCATTTACTTTAGACGTTGGAACTCCACAAAGTAGTTCCTCGAGCGTTTAAAAAAATATAATTGTGTTCTTGTATACCAAAACCTAAGGCCTTTGATTCTTTAAATAACAACTACTTCACTTTGAAATGTTTGATAATGTATTTCATTTTTATTTCTGAACCCACGCATGCATCATTACTGAATCTTTATTGATGATACTGAACTATTTGATAATATATTATAAACCATAAAAATTTGATGATTTCTACGTCAATGAAGATTATAATAAGATTAGGTATATAATAAAAAATACGGTGTTCAGGAAACTAGAAAATCTATTCAAAATTATTAAGAGAAAGAATCCAGCTATCCATCTTTCTTATATATATTTTATACAGACCAGGGTTCATGGAAGATGAATTCTATATCAGACTTGGGTAACTTATATAATATGAAAGAAAAAGAAAAAAAATAGAATTTAGCAGTATTCTGTGGTCAGAGAGTTATCAAAGTTATTATTACAGGTGCAAACTGTAAATGAATTGATCAAAGCTTATTGTGCAGCACTTGTTGAATTTATGGATAAAATTCTATCGAAATGAATAACATAGGTAATTACAATTTATAGAAATATTTATTCTTACAATATGAATATTTAATACAAATTTCAATCTTTTTGCGATATTTTCCATACCATTTCTTAATATGTCTGATATAATACTGGGTACAAATATCTAACTCCAATTCAAACAGTTTTTAAACTGCACTGTTGTATGAATTAAATACTATATTTTGTCAGATAAGAAATTAGGTATATGGAATAAATTTACATTTTGACAGTGCTAAAAGCTATCTATAAACAAATACAGCAGGCAATTTATTTGATCAAAGGAAAATACCTGATCCTCTAAACATTTATACAACAAAAAAAGAATATCTTTTACCATTTACAATCAATTACCAAAGAGCTGGTATAGCTTAGAGCACTGTATACTGGCCCCAGCAAAAGTTCGGGAGCATGTGTTAAATAAAAAATAGATTATCCAAAAGGGATCAGCGCAACTTTAAACTGTTACAATATAAATAATCTAGAAGAAATTCTATAAATTTTTCTTCGATTCAGACAGAAATCTGTTATAAGAGAAAAAAAAAAGTACGAAGGTTTTGAACCAAATAATAACTTAGATTCTAAAAAAACAATAGAAATTAGGAACAAAAGTTGGAAAAGCTTAATCGAGCATTTACCCGCTATAGAAAATCCAATTAACACTAATACTTCTGTAAACACAATATCTGAACATGTGTTTTAATCCATCAGACATGTTAACTTGATTAACAAACCGAACTATCTATGTGATAAATTAAACATAGTAAGAAAAAAAGATGAATTAAAGCTTGGAAGAATAGTCAGTCGATTAATCGATTGAACCAATAATGTAATCTTGAAAGATGATAATAATAATAAGGAAAGAAATTTGCCGATGGATTAACTAATTCATTTTCAATGAGAAGGAGGAGTAGCCTAAAGCTTAGGACTGAGCCTTTTCGCTGGAAGGCTCCGTCTCCTCCGCTAGTTCCATTTTCTCTGTTTTCTCAGTCGAATCAACAGTTTTCTGAACACCCTTCGATTCAATTGAATTCTTATCACCTGTTTTTTGACCACCCTGTAACCAAAGCAATCGATCAACTACCGCCGAGCTCTGATAACTCGTTGAAAATTCCAAATCTCTTTAAACTTGAAATCTAAGAAATATTCAATCTCAATAACTTGTCCAAAATCCCGAGGTCCAAAAACCCAAAGTTTTATACTATACTCACACCCATACATACAACAATCTTTTATTATTTTAAATAAGCGTATGAAAAGTTTCTTGCAGGTGTTAAGAAAAATATCAAATAAAATGATCATTAAATTCATCAATATTACCTGTTCAGGATTCTTAGCCAGATACTCGGTCTTGGCGTCTCTAATCATCCTCGTTACTTTGTTTCTCAAATCTTTAAACTCTTCCCATTCCTTAGCATCTTTATTCTTCTTGGCTTTGGCATACAATTTATTTTTCTTTTGTATTTCGCTGCGTATTTCATCCGTCATCCACGGCTTCTTCAGCTCTAATTCCTAAACACAGGAAAAAAAAAAAAAAACGAAAAACAATAAACATTGAAATTCACAAGAACAAGAATAACAACAACAAGACCTTTACTCACCTCAAGTTTACTGACTTTCTTCGAATTATTCATCCCCTTTGATTTCAAATTCATTCCGCAAGGCGGTAGACGAGTTCGCATGTGAGGCAGACCTTGTGGTGGCAGCATTCCTCGAGGCGCAGGTCTCATCGGTGGTCCGCGAGGCCCCATTCCCCTAGGTCCCATCATAGGGCCCATCATCATAGGTGGCATTCCTCTAACCCTGGGTCCGAAAATTGGTAAAGGACCGCCAGGGCCAGCCAAAGGCATGCGTTGTCGCATTGGACCGAACATGTGATTCATTGGATGAGGTGGTAGCCTTGGCGGCATACCGGGAAGCGGCGGACGTCCTCCGAACCGAGGAGGAGGCATGGGACGCATGCCGACCGGAGGCATACGAGGGCCTAGCAGCGGCCCTCTGTTCAATGGACTCATTATTTCCGCGGAATAATAAGAAATGGATCGGGTTTAATCACGGCGAGGTTGTTAACGGTGTGAATTTTGCCGAGAAGAAGCACCGGTTTTCTGTATTTAAGGTTATCTTGTTTTACTCGCGACGCGGCTTCTGTGTGACTGTTTATTCAATGCGAGGCTTGATATCGTGTTTATATCTACTTTCGGACCGTTCGATGATTATTTGTACAACGTATATGCACGAGGGTAAATTAATTTATCGAATATGTAGGTATATGTAGACAAGCGTGGTTAGTTTGCTCGATAAAACGGATAGAGTTCGAAATTTTCGAGGATGAATATTATTTATTCCACGATGTCTGAATATTGTAGAGCGGGAACTCGAAGTATTTTTGAGAACCTTTAAAAGAGTGAAGCAAAGTAGTTGGGCAAATAAAATTAGACACCGCCACGATCGTTGAATATTTTCAAAGCATCTCCGCTCTGTATATCTTCTTTGTCTATGAATGGAATTTGGTTTTTGAGCTAGTTTTATAAAATGTAAAAATCATCTGTCAACTTTGTTTTTGACTTAGCACTCTGGATATTGGAGTAATTAAACCAGAGAAGAACTTTCCAAAAGTTGCGATATTGTAAATAAAGAAAAACCCGGAGATAATACATAATTATTTTTCTCGTTTCTCAAATACTAGTGCGTGAAGTGATTGCGAGAACGGTACATACAACAAACATACCTAACCTAACCTAACGCACCTTAATCTAACCCAGTTCGCTCAATTCCAATCGAATAAACTCTAATTAAATTAATATAATATCGTTACAGATGTCAATAACCTTTCAGCAAATTATGTTAGACGCTGAAAAATTAGTCGGTCGTATTTCAGATCAAGAGAATAACACCGATAATTTAATAACTGAAATACAATCAGTTTGCAGTCAAATTCACAGCATGAAACAGGTTAGTTGTGCAGCGTAACTTCATTCATTTATTATTTATTATTCATTATTCCCGAAGTTATGACAGTGGAAATAAAATGAATGCTTCGAGTCAATCGGTGCGTTTTGCTTATACTGCCAATTTGATTATAGTGAAAATTTCTCTTGTCTTCATTTTCGTAACAAGAATATTTATGCTTGCGTATTTTTTTGTTTCAATTAATATCAGTACCAGGAAGAAGTGGAGATCCTTAATTCAGAGGCTCATCACAGGCCACACTTGCAATTGATAGCCGGAATTCAACAAGAGAATAAATACCTGCGAGAAATTCAAGCAGAAAATAAAGAGCTGAAAAATGCTCTAGAGGATCACCAGAACGCATTGGAGTTGATAATGTCTAAATACAGAGAGCAGACTTCCTCCTTAATACGACGTTGCAAAGTGGATTTTACATCCTTTCATAACTCTAAATACACAGAGGCAAGTATTGTCATTTTGTTTTCGATTTTTCTGCTCATTTATTCTAAACATTTGATCAAATCGAACAGCTTATCACCAGCCAAGCAGAAAAGATAAACGAAATGGCGGCGGTGATGAAAACAGCCGCTGCAATCGATGAAGAAAATGATATTAGGGGAAAAGAGGTTTACTCCAGACTCAAAGAGGAGAATACTGTTTTACGAGAGATCTTAGATATCGCTAACAAGTATGGATCTTTAGACAAGGAGCCACCGCAGGATGACAAAACTGTTCAGACAGAATCTGCATAGAATAATATACGTTTAACAGCGTCTAATATTTGTATCTTTCATGCAATAACAGGAGGAAGATAATCGTATGTAATTATGTTAACGGGTAAAGAATAATTGTAATTAATTATCAATTTTGGAGTTCTTTAAAACTGATAAAATTCATTGTTTCCATTTTATTTTCTTTTCTTCATCTTTTGCATATTGACTCTGTAAAATGATGATTATTTCTAAGTTAGTAGCTACTTTATTTTTATGTACAGTAAATTCGTTGCCGATGTCTTTGATCCACGGTTTTCTATTATTAGTGATCATTCAAAGTTGTAATATATCAATGTAACAATAACTAATACCAGGCACTGCCCCCACAATTTCCAAGATGTAAATCAAATGCAAGATTATTATAATGTTAAGTAAAAACTTTCTATTTATAATTGTAAACAATATAATAAATCATTTATACAATATACGTGGTATAAAAATTCAATTTTTATCATCGTTAATTATATTCATTAAAATTAAATTTTCATCTTTCCAATACATGAAATATCGGATTCAATAGCTACATTTTTTTTTTCTCAATAATTAATTTCATATTTTTTCGATTTATTTTATTTTATTTATTCTCTTCTATTTTTCATTTCTGTTTAGATAACGTCTACTTCATTTTCCCCGAACGCCTGGAATATCGGTACACGAATACTTCCATGTGATTTGGGTTGCGGATTGCAGGCGCAGCGGCACATGTTAATTCACATCTGTTGCAAAAGGTAGATACCTACAATTGATTTTTTTTATCCAACACGACCATTCTGTCAGTTATGTAGGGGACGGTGTCACACGATTCTATAAAGAACTATTTACAAAGGACAATAATCGTAGTTGAAATTTTTCATTGGAAACAATATTATTACTATATTATATTTAAATAACTTTTAATAATATCGTCAAATATCTCGCATAGCGTATATTCGGCGGTCAACGGACTTCAAATTAGAACGTGTATTGCGTCAGTACAGAGATCAACGGGCGACTAAATAGTTATGCAATAAAAATATTACGACAGATTTGAGTAAAAAATTCGTATATCTGTGAAAATATGCAACCGCGATGTAATATGTACATACAATGTACATACATACACTATAATACTATATTTACTTGTGAATGGTATTTCTATTCTATGCCCACGCATATCAGTATACAATACGCAGGATTCATTCTGCTTGGTAAAAAAAAAATTTTTTTTTCAAATTATCATATAAAACCGTACGAAAGTTTGTATAGATGAAGAAATCAAAATATAATCAAGGAATTATACACGATTAACGGTACGATCATTATGGCCGTTTCAGCATATTAATGACTAATGCAGTGGCTTTATAAAAATTAAAATATAAAAACTAATAATAAACTAGATTTATGTATAAAATAATTTGCAAATAATTATACAGTCGAAGGGATGAATAAATATCTGATGAAGGTTGTTTTTTTTTTAATTTTTTTTTTTTTCTAATTGGGAAAAGTAGTAGCATAATGTGAAAGATTTAGGATTTCTTCTTGAATTTAGTGGAATTAGGTTTAATTGGGCGACCGTCAAACACGCACAACTTCCGCAGAACCGAGCCGTGCCTAAAAATGGCCGGGTGCACACAACCGATGCAGTAGTCGATGGTGTGAGTATACATATATGTATGTGTGTATAGCCGTATAATAGCCAAGTTCGTAATAAGACAGAACGACTTTTTTTATTTTTTTATTTTTTATTTGTTTTTTCATTCCTAGCGCGTAGCCACTCCCTGTTTAAAAGTTCCGTACCCCCTTGTTATACTGTACCGTACAAAAGCTGTGCTTAGAACGATATGTGTACCTTGGGTTTCTTTCCTTTTTTCTTCTGTTTTTTACTTTACTTTTTCAAAAGTCAATATGCCTTTTACAGTTATTCATATACTGCAGTATTTCACAGTAATACGAATCGTTAATTTTGTGCGCGGAAAAAGAAAAAAAAAAACTCGTCAAAGAATTAGGCAAAATCGTCAATTCCCAGTAGCAGATCTACACTATATCTATAACCGGCGAAGATTAACGTAGGGAAACCTTGACCGCGTATCTCCACAGTCAATTATAGATAATAGAATATTTAGAGAATTCGCTTGCGATAAAAGAATTTTCCATTTCTAGAAATCGTCGAGATAATAATATAACCGCAATCGGCGACTTGGGTCGCCTGCAATTTCCGCTTTTGTTAGTTGCTGCAGGCAGTAAAGTAATCTAAAAAGAGATATAGCTGTCTTTCGACAGCCGTGCTAGTCCGAGTTGACAAGGGTCCGAGTTTCCGAGTCACAACTATATCTGTATATATACGCACAAATATAAGTATCGTAAAATTCGGACGAGGATAAACTGGGAAATACTGCGAGGGGGGTTGTTTCGCAAATAAAAATACCTTCGGCGTACTAGCGTCTAATCCTTTTTCTAAATCCTTTTAAAAGAACATAAAAAAAAAAAAATGAAAAAAAAAAAATAGCCGAGGATGAAAGAAAAGAGTATAAAATAACCCGTTATACAGGTAGAGAGAGCCGTAGACGGCAGAGGGTTTCGCCGCAATAAGCGGCCCACCATAATATACCAGCGGCCAGTCAGCTATAGTGTGGGAACAGTCAGTCCTGCGCCTAGTAAGGGCGGCGGGTAAAGTTAAACGAGCCCGCTGCTGCTGCTGCTGTCTGGTGCGCGAGAGAGCGCGATATAGCGGGCGCTAGAGACTGCATGCAGCACTAGGCTAGTACGTGGACGCAGAAAGAGAGCGAGAAGGAGATAAATAAATAAAGAGAGAGAATCTCGCGTCCGCATGCATGCGTGGCTTATAGGCGCATAGTTTGAAGTCGTGTAGGTTTGCGGGCGTTCGTATGAGTTTAGGATATAGCTATATAGCGACGACTATAAGCGAGGGGCTGCCTACATTTTTTGGTGTATCTAACAGTCTGCAGGGCCGTCGCAATTTTTTGGAGCCCGTTCTCGACGCGAATAAGATAAATAAACAAATAATGAGAAAGCAATTTGAACCGATCATTTCTCTCCTTCACTTGCGTGATATTATCTATTACACTATATACTTTGATTTACATATTCTTATATTATTTCACTCCTCGGGTTATCTATAGACTATGATTCATCCGGGAGATTTAAAGATCTTATATGCAGACTGCAGCTGCGCGATAGTGTATGTATATACATAACATAATGAAATATTGTGGGAAAAATTGTTTTTCAGATAATATGCGATATAACTCGCGAATTTCAGTTTATGCGCGATCCATTTTATCAACTAAAAATTCATTGTTTTTCTATCAATGTATCCATAGAGATAATATAGCTATAGCGGGCTTCTTTTCTAAATTTCGTTGATTTTAATCCGGCAGCTGTTGAACACCGACGCGTCCCGGAGTTGAAAAGTACGTTGTCATTGATCGAAGGGCCTTGCGCAACCGTGCAATATATCGATTACGTTATAATATTCTGACCTAAAATTCGCGCGATAAGAGCGCGCGGGCCCTAACGCTCACGGACGAATATCAAAGGCGGGATATGTGTGTCGTTATAAAACCGCGTGAATATAAAATGGCGTCGACCTCGTACATATTACAGTCTTATAAACACATGCATACGTATATCTATACACGTACATAATATATAGGTATATAAGAATTAATCGCGCGTGAGTCTTACGAAATGCAGGCCCTTCTTCGCCATACTGATGTATAATGTTATAACGATCGCGATATACATGTATAAACACATATGCGCGCATATAGCATGTATAGATAATACGTTATCCGCATAGACAGTTTACTATATGCAGCGGCAATTAGTCTGAAAGTAGCGGACATATGGTATATTATAGACGAATGTGAATGTATGCGTAGGGTATAATGTAGACACGGTCGCGGTACTTCTTTGTGTAAATTTTGCCAAAGTCTAAAATCGTTATACGCGATAATACGAAGCGTCACCGTCATCGTCGTCGACGATGTTTTTTGAGGTCATCTCGAAATCGGGCACGCCAAGTTGACGCCTACGGGTGTATTGTACTTGTATACATATACGATAATAACCATACGTATACACACATATTCAAATATACGCATTATACGCAATCGCTCCTTCGGCCCTGTACTTTTATTCGCTGGACGGCCCTGGCGATGTATGTATATATGTCAGCTATATGCATGCGAGTATAGGGCGCGGACTTATAGCTGCTGCTAACTTGATCTAGGACCAGCACTGAGCGCGAGCCCTAGACTGGCTAGACGAGGAGGAGGAGAAAGAGGAGGAGGTGGAGGATGAGGATGGGGTGGAGGAGGACGAGGTGGCAAAGTAGAAGTAGAAGGAGAAGTAAAGGAGGAGAATTTTCAGGGCAAGCGCATTTGGTCTATTATGGAGTTCGTCTATCGGGGAGTTAGACGACGCACGGTGCGCTAGGCTACGGCAGTAATGGACAACCCTAGTTGCCAAGGTCGTCCTCCCTCTTTTCTCACTCTTTTTTTTTATGCTCTTATGCGATAGAAGGGTTTTATAGCGGCGTGGCCTTGAGACCAACAATGCCAGCGTGTTTCCTGTGCAGCACCTGTTACTGCGATGTTCTTTATACAAACTTTTGGTACATGCATACATACATTCGTGCATATACCTACCCCGCGTACGATGCACTATTTTTTACCCTTAAAAATCTTACAATAGTTCAACCTCGCTAATATAATTGTTCTGGGTATGTAGAACATACATACCTACATCCTCACCGTCATCATGCGATATACAATACCCGTGTTTATACCTATATGGGTAGCGTACTCCACGAATAAAAAAAAATGTACAAAAAAAAAAAGACAATACAAAAACTTTCCAATTAGGCTTTCACATTGTCCACAATATGCTCAATGACTTGATATTCTTTATAAATTCCGGACGGAGCTTATCTTCCGCTGACGGAAATGAGCCGAACGGAAGTTGTGGATTCGCGAAAAAAAAAAAAAAAATCAGCAAGCGAAAAAAAATACTTCTGAAATCGCGGATAGTGTTTCTGATGTATACGTAGTTTTATAGTTTTTGTCGTGAGATCGGTAGAAAAAATTTGGATAAATCTGCAGCGGCTCTTTTTTTCCGTTTAAATGTCGTATCGATATCTGGTTACCGCTGCAGTGTCTGTATGGGAGAGAGATGGTGTAAGAATTTTCCTCTCGTTCTTAACAATAAGCGTAATCTATTCTGCATTTATATTGTTTGCAAAAGTGGTTGAACCGGGAATACCGTTGCGAATAGAAACCAGTTATGATAGTTCTTCCCGTATAGTAGGTATATATACGTGTATTCAGTATTGTCTGTCCGGAGGTTGGCAAATTGCGAGCGTTCTCACAGTGCAAGTGGCCGGACCGCGCCTCGAGTACGAGTAGGTACTAGTACGAGTTTCAGTTTGAGTTTAGGGTGATCGCCCATAGAACTCGCGCGTATGCGTATATATACAACTTGGTTTGTATTCTATTCCGTCGACGTGGAGTAAATCTACGTGGACCGGGTGATGCAGTTTCAGAAAATCATGCGCATACATGTGGCAACAGTGCTAGGGCTGACATTCCACATGATCAGGACCGGTTTGCGCTTGCCGGCCTTCTAACACGAGTCTAATGCAGATAAACCTCCCTTTCCCCCTTCTCCCTCCCGCACCATAGGGAGGCAAGAGGGCGGCTAGGCTAGGAAAGCTGGGAGGGAAAGAGGGAGGGAGGTTTGTCGCTTATTTTTTATTGCAACCGGCCGACGCTGCTGCTGCTGCTGCTGGTTGGTCTGGCTGGCTGCTTGACTGCTTGGCTGACTATCCATGATCCATCCGCTTGCCTACGATGTCTGCAGCCTGGCTGGGTAGCTGCTACACTACTCCTGGATACTGCTTACGTTAGCTAGACACACCGAATTCTTTGATACCTATACTAACTAGGAAAAAAAGGCGTTTGACTAGCGGCGAAAAATTACAAGCGGGCATATACCTATACATCCACTTGCGTTATTAGTTGCGTGACGTCGTATATAATCATTGTTTAATATCATAATATATCGCGTGATTGTATTATACGATGTTGCGGGATCGATTTGATTTTACCAAAATTATCTAGCTTGGAATTATATATTCTAACGTGTATTGTTATACGGATATGCGAATGGGGTCAGATCTTGGAGAATGAATACAAAGAAGGCGAAGAAGAAGAAGTAGAAGAAGAAGAAGAAGAAGGGGAGATATTAATTCAACGGCTACACTCGCGGGATCAAGATATAGAAAATACGAGCCCGTAGTGTTAAATGATGTTTCGTAATTTGACCTCCGCGCTTCTTCAGCGAAACTTTTGCTGGAATTCTGTGTATTTAGAGTCTTAATAGAGTCGGGCATTAAAAACGTTGTATGATAAATTATTGCGCTTGCTGCAGCAGTAGGGGCTCATTGTGCCGTTTGCACTGCGGCGGATAGTCCGGTTCGATGTTATTCATAGCGCGGTGAGGGTTGGATGTATAAAAGTACGGTGGTATAATAGATGCGAAATCCCTATAGAAATTTGGCTCCTTTTTTTCGGTCCAGATAACGGAATACCTGTCGTTTCTTTGTTGGCGAACACGCACATTACACCAACATACGCGACATATATTCACATATATTTCTATTTCGTATACCTACACGGTGGTGTTGGTGATGCGGTGTTTCGTTTGCCAGGTTATAGTCTGCAGGCGGCATATGCGCTTGCCCAACAACCTTCACACGCCTAAAGCACCGTTATATAATATTGCAGAAGCAGCGAGGCGAATTAGAAAATTCATGGAAAGAATAACAGCTGTTGTTTCACTCCCCACGTCCGGAATACTAAATTCAATAGGACAAATTTACCCAGACTCGTATAAACCCGCACCCAATATAATAATATATAAACGGATCTTTTTAATTCTCATTTAATGTTTTTCCCTAAATGGAGAAGAATTAGGCTTTATACGCGTATACTGCCATAATATATAGCAGTTTCAACTAAAATCATTTCAAAATTCGATCGAAGATTTCAAGTATACGCCGGATCTAATTGCCTGCCTGATTTAAAGATATAAATGTATCGAAATATAGCTCAGAATATAATATTGTAGAAAATGAACAGAGCCGCAAGCTGCCTACTAATATGCGCATTAGCGCAGAAAGAATTGAAATTTTCAACACAGATTTCACAATCACAGGCCGCGTCGCTAATTACACTATCATAACGTGCTCAACTTTCTGCCAGGAAATGCAACCGCATATAAATATATCTTAACATACACGTTATATTGTGGTGTGTAAGTAACGGAATTATTAAAAGTGGCGAAATATTTTTCACTATAACATAATACCGCGTATAAACATATACATATATACATACGTATATAATATTAGATAGTTTGAAAATCGCTTAAAGCTACGTAAACACATGAATTGCTTTGTCCCCTCAAGAAATTATATTTTTTTTTTAAACTAATCGCAGTCTATAATACGAAATATTTTCATTTCGCGTTCATAGACGATTGAAAGGTTGCCTCATATCACGGATAAGACTGTCCCAGACACTGTATAGTCATGGCAAGATACGACATAGGGCAGTAATGTCAAGGGATCAAAGACACTGCGGTAGACACTAGCCGGCGTAGAGGGAGATGAAGTCTCTAGTTTCTATACTACACGATGTGTATGCATGTACCCGTATATATGCATTTAATAATACATACGTATAAACGTAGTGGACATAGACACAACGTGGTACCTATACTCGTTATGTGAAATAACGATCATCGCATAGGATCATGTTATTGTGAATGTTACAGACGAAAAATTTGGCCACCGCTGTAGTGCAGCAATTACGAGCGATATCACAGCGTGTTGTTCCAAACTCTAGTGTCTTATCTATATTGCCAGACGCGACTATTGTGCCGGTTAGTATTCGGCCAAACAATCTCTTACGCGGTATACAATGGAAGATATCGAAGAAATTTGACCGCACACGCGGGAAATCAATAGTCCGAAATATTGTAGCGGACTTCATGTAATAAGTTTTAGGGAAAGTTCAAATCGAATCTATATACCCATACCTACATACTACATACTTAGTATAGTAGATAGAGAAATATAGCTGAACGAAGAGGTATGAATATGTGTAGCCAAATATACCAGACGTGTATATTAATGTACGCATATAATGGTTTCTTAGTAATGTATATAATATATATGTACCTACGCATGTGTAAAAAGACGCCATATAGAGCCAAGAGCAACTGAAAATTGGGAATCGATGTTCTACAATATATTTTACTTGTATATTTACTCTATCGACTGCAGTCTCGCATGTACTACGTACGGGTGTCGCGGTGTTCTGCACTATCTATAGGTATATCATAGACGAAGTAGAGCAGGGAAACTTGTGTTTGCTCATCGCGATAGCACCGTGTGCGTCTCGATTATGCGTATCGTTTCGATGCACGGTGCGATGACGCACAAGTGTGTGTTCGTACCAGCAACGCACATACGTACGTCTCACACGTCTCGCGGCATATACACATCCACACATACATGAGGCTAGACTAAAGATATATATATGCCGTTAAAAAACCAGCTTCGTGTTAAAACTTATAGCCAGACTTGACAGACGTACGAATATTTTTCACTCTATTTGACAAAGTATCGACAATTCCAATTGGAAGATATAATACACTCGAGTGCGTCGCGTCAATCAAACAATTATGTACCTTCTATATATATATAATATATAGATATATAGATATAATATAAGTCATTTATCAAGAGTATAATCATACAAGTGTATAGAGTAAATGCGGATGTAAGATAAAATAAAGGAATATTGAATCCATCCTTTTTCTATTCATTTTTTATCCCCATACTTATAGTCACGTATATAAATGGCAATAGTAGTGCCTAGGTAAAGAATCTCTCGTTGGTTAGAGACGGCGAAGCCCCTGATGGAATAAACACCTTAAGCCCTATTTCTAAAGCACGGAGGGTGTCTGACGGTGGGATATTCTTGCACGTATATAGTTCTATACCTATATATACCTATTTACCGCATTGCAAGGCCATTGACCGCTTTCGCCCTAAATCGATTACGAGCTACCTGCTGACACATTGTCAGTGTCATAATGGAAGGCAAAAAGTGTAACTAGGGCTTAAACGACAAGTGCAAATGTTGCGCGATTCGAATTTGAATTTTCTATTAACGCGCTTATCTATACATATACATTATACATATTCTGACCCGTATAAATATATATGTCCTATGCCGTTCGTGCAAAGTCTACTATTTTAGATATACCAACATATTATGTCGGATACCTATTGCCATATGATATTTGACTAAAAACAGAAAAAGTTCTCGCGCTACACGTACTACAATGTACGCAAATTCCTATAATACTTATAAAAACGAAAGAATAACGCCGCGATTATTCGATGGGATAAAATGTTCCATAGAATTCGGATAGGATAACGAAATGCAGAAAATCGTGAAGACAGAAAGGCTGAATTCATAGAGGGATAAAAACGGCGCGTATAGCAATGAACCTGGGCGTGGTGAGGGCCTATATCCACATCGAGAATACTCTCCTCCGTTTCATATGTGTATGTATAGAGTAAAGTTTATCGAGTTGACTCGCAAGTTGCAACCCCCTCCCTCCGGGTCGGCCCGGGGAGGGCATCACCCTTGTTATACGATGGGCCACGGGCACGAAAGCGGCAGCAAGGCAGGCAGGCTGCACCTTGGGGTTTGGGCTCTAATATAACGTAGACTGTCCCCGCAGGCCCGCGTCTACGCATCGACGATACGAACGGTGGATGTTCGTGGAGTTCGGGGCATACCGCGGCATACCCACCCCTATATTATAGTCGAACGTATAACCGCGACTTATACGACAGTACGACCTGCAGGAGGAACTGACTGACTGACTGACTGCAGACTGGGGACTGCTGTAAGGGAGTTGGGGAGTTGGGGAGTTGGGGAGTCGGGGAATCGGGAGTTGGGTCTAGGACGACGAAGAGGACGGCGACGTCGACCACGACCACGACCACGACCACGAAGTCCTAACTCATTCCACTTTGGTTAATTCCGCTCCGCACCGCGCCACTCGAACTCGAGCCAAACACCATAGGCTGCTGATAGTCATAGGGCACTGGCTAGAGAGAGGGTTCCGTTTTCGTCCAACCTCTTTTCAGAATTCGTGCGGGTGTTTTATAGAGACAGTGCGTGCCGTGCAGCCGAGAGTGCGTGCGTGAAAAAAGTGCGCATGAGTGCGTGAGCCGAGAGCCGTGCCTTCCTCTATCGCATCCTGAACGCAGCAACGCAGGCTTCAGTCTCTAAATGTGGCATTTAAGTGATCGTTGCATTCGCGCTCCCCGATAGCCAAAACTAACTAACAAACATGAACGTATCGCGAATTAACGAGTGATCAATCATACATTATATTCATTGATTATATATTAATTTTCATTATAATTTAGTGTGCATGTCGTAACAGACAGCTATTATATCAAAACTGCATACATTCCGCACTTATTACATCAAGTAAGTCTATTTTCAAATAACATTACGCGCTCAGTATAGCGATAGCACTTATCGCCACGTCCCACTATATATATACATATCTATAAATATTCTTTCGAACAATTTTTCCTCAAATTTTACACCATTCTTTTACTCATTTTCAACGATTATCGCCAAGTCGACCTTATCTTCACTCTATCTGATCGGTTGAAAATTTCGTATTATATTTTGCGGCTACGAGTTTCGCGCGCATTTGAATCCGCGAACTTTGTTTTCTTTGGTTTTTTTTTCATTTTTTTTTTATCTTATGTTTGAATACGGTGACCAATCGCGATTCGGATCCTCCCATCGGGTAATATTCTCTAAATGAAGAAGACTGGAAATGTGCGTATGTGCCAAATATGGCGTATGTAGCATACGCATACGAGTCGTGCGCACGCACTCGCTGCGAAAAGTGCATTGGCCTTTCATTTTACTCCCTCGTCCATGTTTCCGTCGTTGACGTTAATAAAATTCATGGATAATTTTGTCATCGTGAGCAAATAGCAAATTATGTTTTAACATCGTCATTCGTGCTTCATGCTGTATAGGTGCAGTTTCCGTCTCGCCTATACGTTCGAGACCGAATCTTTTATAACGACAGACGACATAACAATGATTAATTACTATGGACGCGGATAATATTATAATTGACGTAATATTTTCTTTAGACTGATATATATGTATATATATAGATATATATATATTATATACGTAACGAATATCATTATGACAGAGCACAGCTACGTTAAATATAATTTACTCGAGTCACGCAAAGAGTTTAAAATCCGCCTGTAGAGATTATGATTCTTATATACCGGAATTATGCATTTGTTCGAAATCGAGTTTATCGTGAATATATTTATAATATGTAGTATATACTAATCGAATAATCAATTAAATTTCTTTTTTGTTTCAAGCCGATTAGACTTGATCGCGTATTGTTAATATGCATAAACGAAAATTGGAGAATAAGATGTTTGTAACACTTTGTCAATAGCTATAAGTCCATTTCATTGCCGCGAGGCTAAAATAAAATAAATACGTTGCTACTATACGTAATAGCGTATATAGTTTCTATCAATACACTTAGGACGGCCGTGTGTAATGATTATTAATATGCACTAGGATTATCATATGAATATAGATAATAATATATTATTGTTTCTCAGTACGTATTGTCACAGGTTTTCATTTTTCACGGTGCAGACTCGAGCTCGAGAAATGCAGGGTATTCTTAAATCGATAATTTCAAATCGATATTTAATTCGTAAACGACTTCCGTTGATTTGAAAACCTTCTAATCTACGAATTACGTAAAACTCTGATAATCACGCCTGCAGAACGAACCATCAGCATTCAAGGCGATTTTATTATATATGACAGTTCGTACGCATGTATGCATTACTTTTCGCGGAAATAGCAGATGAGTTTGAAATTTGCAAGTATAGATATTCATACTAAAAATTGGAGAACATTTTATTTTCGTATATTATATGATCCCATTACGCGTCGCAACAATTCAAACTATGTGATCTTTATTTGCGTATACCTAAATAAATATTTGTTCGGAGTATCTCGATCGGGTATAGATTTAGAAAGAATACTTTATGAATGTAAAATATTCCTCAGAAATCAGAATACCAGAATTAGGAATTCTAAAAAACTCTATTCGCCGCCATTTTAAAAATGCATGACGCATGTATAGGTATTATCTCTGACTCAAATATACGTGTGTTCTTTTCCAACTTTCTTTAAAACGAAATTCTATTATGTACATACACTGTCTCGCGATTAATAATTCAGGCAAACAATATTTAGACTTCAATGTTTTCACATTCGGGTATAGGAAAATTGTTACAAATAAATATAATTATTATATAGTTGCATGTATATATTGAAATATATAGTCGAAAAGATATTTCTAATTCTATGATAAAATATTTGTTTTGAAATCGCTTGTTGGTAAACAATGAACAATAATGATAATCTTGCAAGCTGTATAACGTCATTTAAAGTGAAAACATATATGCAAAGCGTAGTAAAAGATTACCAAATACATAGAGTCCAAGTCAATTGATATAATTCCGCAAATAAATTTTTCAAATCGAAAACTGCATAAATGTGTATTTCCAGGATTAGGAAAAAAATTTGTAATGGGGACTGCATCTCAACAATACTGCCTGCGCTGGAACAATCACAGATCAAACTTGCTGACAGTTTTCGACGAGTTATTACAAAACGAGGCTTTCACCGATGTCACATTAGCAGTGGATGGAGGGGCATCCGTCAAATGTCACAAAATGGTGTTGGCAGCATGCTCCTCGTACTTCCAAACCCTCTTCATAGACCTCCCCTGCAAGCATCCGGTAGTAGTGCTGAAGGATGTCAAATACATCGAGATAAAAGCAATTCTGGAATACATGTACCGCGGGGAGGTGAACGTGGCCCAAGAACAGTTAGGAGGTTTACTAAAAGTGGCCGAAGCTCTCAAAGTAAAAGGTCTGGTAGAGGAGAACGGCTCCCAAGGGAGAAGAGAGGAGGGAGAGACAGCTCCGTCTCCACCAGCGATAACAACCAGCACAACAAGTAGCGCGGCTCATAGCAGTGGGCAAATTTCACCACCTCATTCAACCGGGACACCGTACAGCCTGTATGGTAAATCACCGGTGGAAAGAGGCCAGGGGAGGTTGTCTCTACCGATGTGGGCCATCTCCGGCTTGCCATTAGCCCAGCACCCTTCTTCTGGACATCCACCTCCCCCACACCATGCTCAACATTCTTCAATGTTAGGGGGGTCCTACGACAATGGGTCGGACTCTTCACCTCTGAAGCGTAAAAAGCTGTCCAACATGCTCATGACTCGTGATACACCAATCCTGCGAACGGTACTGGGACAAGGTCATGCGGACAGCTCTCAAGGTGGTGTGCCTTTGTTACAACCAGACAGCCATGAGAGCCACTCGCGTACTCATAGCAACGGTTCAGCAAATGATGTGGACAGACGCAACAGCAACGATCTTTCTCACAGCGAGGCTGTCCACAGCCCTTACACAGACGTCTCGCTTATGGATGAGGATGATAAACCCTCACCGCAGTCTTACGCGGGAGAGACAAACCGAGGTGAGATCATGCGAGGGAGAGGGTTTTCAAACAGGAGCTAAATCTCTGGGAAATGATTGCGTAAACGTTGTTAGCTTTGTGGGGGGGTGGATTGTGAGAATTTTGAAACAGTTTTATACAGCCTTGAGAATATCGGTATGGGCAGATAAGAGTCAGTGATTTGGCAATAGAGCGGGAAGAACAAGGGGGGGGGGGAGTTAATTTCTATAAAGTAAATAGCCTTGGGGTGTGTTTTGGTCGGATGTTTAACTTTAGCATGTCTTTGCAATCGTTTCAGGAATAGTAAATTACGTTCCGACACAAAAGCCAGAATGGAAACGTTACAAACAATACACGAGGGATGACATAATGTCTGCAATAAATGCAGTCAGGGGTGGAATGAGCGCGCTGCAGGCTGCTCGTAAATACGGTGTACCGTCTCGCACTCTTTATGACAAAGTGAAGAAACTGGGCATCACGACATCTCGACCTTTTAAACGCGGTTCGAATGGAAGCGGGGCCTGCTTTCCCTACGGTATAGGGGGGAATGCAAACGGAAGCATTTACAGCGGTGGATTGTCGGAGAGCGAGAATGAGAACAGTAGCGCTGGAATAGGGAATCCTGCCTCTATGCTGGATCCAAATTTTATAGAGAGTAGAGATCCGGCAGAAAGGGAAACTATGATAGAAGTGACACGCTGCAGTCCAAGTCCTGCCGTTCATTCAATGTCCCAACAACAACCGACTACGGAGGACCAAGTTGAAGATCTATCTGTTACTCGTAAGCCCGAGATCCGAGTAATAGTGCCACCGTTAATAATCAAGGAGGAGGAACAGGATACTCCAAATAACTCAAATCGTAACTAACTACTAACGTTTTCGTCGTTATCAATTTTTGTTTCGTTTTGTTACAAAGATAGTTTCAGGGATTAATCGTTAGCTGCATACCAATAGTCATGCGACGCATGTAACCAATGCTATAAGCATTCATATTCACCCATCCGTACTATTTAATATGAATGTTACGAAAAGAAAAGAAAAGATAAGAAAAGAAATGAAATGAAGAAGAAGAAGAACGTGGTAATTATTCCTTGGTAATAGCTTCAATAAGACTGACTATGCGTCGCAATTTCATGAGACTGAACATAATATGCTTGTCCAAAAGTTTAACGAGTACCGAGCCGGTATTAAATAATGATAGAATGAATGAGAGAAAAAGTAAAAAAAAAAAAAAAAAAAAACAGAAATTAATCCTTTATTATCGTGCAGAGCCTCTACGAATTTTTGGACCGGTGACCATATTTACACTTATTTTATATTATTGTGATCCATTTTTATTTGCAATCGATTAACGTAGTAGTATATAGTACTATATAAGGGAAAAGAGAATTCTTAAACAAGCATAGTAGAATTACGTTACGTTATGGTATATCGGGGAGGGGGGGGAAAGATATGATGTATATTATTTTCACATTTTTCAAAATATCCTTGCTTGGCATTAAATGCCAATAGCCTTAGGATGTGAATTATTATATACACTATATACATTGAACAATTTTTTTTTTTTTTTTCGTTGACGACTGAGATACCGCTGTTAATTTGTTATAATAATAAGAATAGATTATCGCTACCGAACATGGCCCTGGGATACAGCTGCAATATTGCTCAAAACATATCTACATATAATATAATAGAACAATCTACCTCATCATTGTACAACGGACACATACGTTGTACTTTAACATAAGACTGATCTACCGAATACACGATACCAACTCGACAATCCTCTTTTACACATGCTAATAACATTATATATTATACATATATATTATATTATAAGTTATAAATACTATATTATTATATTGTAACTAGTATCAATTTTTATTATTATTATTATTATTATTATTATTATTATTATTAATATTATTATTATTATTCTTATTATTATTATCATTATTATTATTATTATTATTATTATTATACACAGTATATCACTGCAGTTGCCTTATCATAGCCGTCCAACGGCTTATGACAAAAGATACATTGTGTGTTTTCATAAAACTTGGCGCGATCACCGAATATTGTGCCGATCAGAGTATAGCAAAGTACTTGCTATTTGGATAAGAAGAAAAAAAAAAGAAAGAAAAAGAGAAAAAAAAAATAATAATGATAAATGCCTTAAGAGAGACTTGTAATGCCATAAAATCGAATACCCTAAATAACTTGCTATGAATATACATACGTATATATACATTATATATTTATATAAATACATATATAGATATAATATGTATTATAAGTAATAAAAAAAAAGAGAAAAAAAAAACAGAGAAAATACGCATATATTATATACGCGCGTAATGAAGAATATAATATGCATATATAGGTCTTTGAAAGTCTGAATTAGTAATTTCAAAAGCCGCAATGTACAATCCATATATATATATATATATATTAATAATAGTAAATTCTGAAATCCATAGCCAAAGTGTTTACAAATCGCAAAACAGTAAACTTTTATACAATGTTTACTTGTTATACATACTGCCTGGAGGATATTATACGTGTATGGCCCTCTGTTTTTTGTTCTTGTTCTTGTTTTTTTTCGGTTTTTAGAATCTTAGTGTTCCAATAGTAATATAGATATATATCAAAGTCGTACAAAAGAAAAAAACAAACAAACTTACAGTCTAATAATAGGTTCTTTTTTTTAAATACGATTATAGGGCATTCCATCGATACATAAATGTGCAAAATAGTTTTTACCGATAAATATTATTATTTTATATTATTCAAGAAAAGAAATATTCTTAAAGTACCTGGATATGTGATTTGTCGTATGTCTCAACAACAACAACAAAAAAAAACTCTACCTCTATACTGTATATTTCTTATTGTATTTGCTTTTCATATTATACATACTAACTTCAGAAAATGACTTAACACAATGTCAGTATAATAATGTGACACTGCAGCAGCAATAGAAGAGAAGGGAAGAAAAACAAATAATCGTTTAATACAACAAAAATAAATAAATAAATATAAATAAATAAATAAATAAATAATAAGTTACTTTGCCAGAAATCGGAGTGACAAATTGTGTCGGTGTTAGCATGTAATAATAATAATTGTAAGATTGCTTTGGAAGGCACGTAAAAGATCGGCCGTAAAAAAGAAGAGAAAAAAAAAAAATTATTTTTCCATGTTATGTTTTTTTTTTTCTTTTTTTTTTTTCTTATTATTATTATAATTTGGACAAATCGATTTGTCATTATTTTTCGACATTAAAATAAACGAGCGCTTTAAGTGTTGATGTGGCCCAGCCATCGCACCTTAATTTGTTTTTATTTTTTATTTTTTATTTTAATTTTTTTTTTAATTTATTTTTTTTTAATTTGTGAATATCGCACATTATCCAAAAGAAAGAAAACCGTAAATGAAAAAGAAAAAAAACAAAGAAAAACATTGTTTTTATGGTTTTATATTCACATACGTTAAGGTTGTATCAGCAATATAGGGTTGGCCACAATATCATAACAAAACTATAAGATGCCTTACGAGAGACACCATATTTACTTAATTTGATTATTAAAGTATAAAAAGAAAAAAAAAAAGTAAATAATTATTATAAGTGAATGATACTGCCTTAACAACAGCTGTTGTATTATTTGTAAGACTGATTTTTTAGACTATGTTAGATATATTACAGCGAAGATATATATATAAGAATATTTGCCACACATGGATCACGAAATATTTCTACCTCATGGATGCGTATTATCAATTATTGTGCAAGTTTGTTATGAAATATATTATCCATATAATTTTATGTTCTTCATTTATTAGTACCGTCAATTTATTTTAACTTCCTTCGATATTAAGCATATTGAGAATAGAATTATTCTTATATTTCTCACGTTTCTAACAGAGGAAGGAATTGAAAATAAGAAGAAGAAGAAAAACAAGCTCTAAATAATAACCAAAGAAGAAATAAAAGTAGTTTCAATTCCAATACCAACAACTTGGGATAAAAATCAGATTCATATTTATTTATATTAACATCTCCAGCTTTGTTATACAAATATGGAATTATTATGTATAAATCATTCTTCTTACCAGAGTAAAAGACAAACCGTAATGCCTTAGTATTTAAAATTCACAATTGGTTATTCCAGAAGTAGTATTAAATAATTCTCTGCAATTAAGTCCTTAATTTTATCACATCGTAGTTTTATTATTTGAACTCTCATTATCCGAAAAATCTCAAGTGTTTAAAAGTTTTCAGTATAGAAAACAATCTACATAATTCTTAAAGGTAAAAAAATTTTTCATTTTGCATGTAAAAATGACCGACTAAGAGACAAGAAATTGATATCCCTCATTTATTTACACTCTTCTCAAATAATTACTACCTATAATATTGTGCATTATTTGTATTCAAACCACAGGTAGAACTAGGAAATAAAAAGCTGTTCTGATCCTGCAGTACACGGACAATATTTTGCGATGAATTAATACTCGTTCCACTTTCTTGTCCCAAACTAGTTACCAATCTCCGAGTAATACTCGCAGATTCTTTAATATCCGAACGAGACCCGAGTTCCCTATCATACCCAGCCTTAGTTTCCCCTTCCCTCTCATTCTTCGCACGACTAATTCTCTCGCTCAACGCATCGCAAATCTCTTTGGAAACGGTGCTGTGAAATACTTTGTTATAAAGCCATAATTTCACCGTAGCCCCTGACCATTCATCGCCAACTACCTGGCTCAAAAAGTCTCTCCACATTTTAGTTATGTTTAAATCAGACTGCGACTGATTCTTCGCCTGTTTATCATCCTTAATAAAATCCCTGAGTCTATCAGAGTCTAGGATTACTAGGACGTGATTTTTTATCGCTGAAATAATACTGTCCGGTATACGCGTTGGCCTATTGCCATGCCTGCCTCGTTCATCTCTGGGATAAGAAACGTTACGGTCTAACTTTTCGCATAGCAATCTGACCTTGTGAGCAGATATAGCGTGAATATGGCAAAAGGCTTGTCTGCAGACGTGTATTTCTTTGCCGTTCTTCAAACGGACGAAATACTTGAAAGTACAGGTACGTTTTTCACTACCTTTAGACCGCCTTCTGGCTATCTCGTGTTTTTTTATAAGTTTGAAAAGGTGAGCGTTCTGCTCGTCGTGACTTTTTAACGAGTAATAATTATTGAAGAGCGATTCTCTCTCCGCGATATTTACTTTGGTATAACATTTTCTACGGCACTTACAATCGGCGCCGATTTTACGAGGTCGAATCAGTTCACCTTTCGTGTTGACGTACTCCTCGCCCGCTATCCGCGAGCGTTTTCGCTTCTCGCGATTCCATTCTGTAAACACGATTGAACTGTGTTTTATTCGAATAATTCGATCCGTTAATGAACCCGTATTTGCAGTCTCTCTAACCTGAAACGTTCCGTTTTCTTCTTATTTTAACCTTTGATTTATCGATTTCGTCGAGCTCCTCATCCTCGGCCTCGTTTATCATAACTTCGTCCGAATCTTCGGTCGCGTCATTCATATTTATTATTCATTTATTTTCATGTTATGTTATGAAATGCTGCCTTTGCGTGGCTACGGATTGTTTGATAACCGGATAACCGCAATAATTATCGCCATTTGTATTTTGTGTACCGTTTCGCGATTACGTAAAGTGACATAGACGGATGACCCGCGGTCGAATATTTCTCCGTGTAATCCAACCGGAAGTGGGAGAGTATTTGCGTAATTTTTCTTCCAACATTCGTATCTAGATTCGGATACTTCTATGCCTCGTAATGGCCGCCGTATATCGTGCGTATGACAGCTGTCAACAGTTTACGAATTTCGAATAAGATAAGATAAGATAAGTGTAAAATGTATTGTTTCGTGTAAACTGGTGTGTAGATTACAATTTCTTCTTACTTTCTGTCGTATTTTAGACAATAATTATCACCGTTTAGGGTGGACTAACTACAATTATTTAAATTCGTGAATACGATGGAATCGATAAAAATTCCAAAGGCAAGTGATACGCACAGAAACGTTCGAAAAATGTTTTACCTTACCCGACAGAATTATATCGATGAATATAAAAATATAAATAACTTGGTTGTCAATAATTTCCAGGTAGAAAATGTTCGGATGATAGATAAATACAGTAATAATCACTGTGTCGGGACTCTCTATCCCACAGCGACGCATCTGATATTCGTCGATCCGAATGGAAAGAAAGAAATTTGGGTGAGAATATTTCACCGTTTTCTAATTCCATTCAATTATTTAATTTTCTCGAGTATCGTGAGGCAGCTGAAAGAAAATTGACCAAAGTTTATAAATAGATTTTATAAAAATTCCTCTTTCTAAGGAACAGATCATTTCACAGATTCTCTACATGCATATTGCCAGCGTAGATAAACAGCCGCTTTCAACAACGGGATCTCCTCTTCAGATCAGATGCAAAAATTTCCTGACTGTTACTTTCGTCATACCAAAAGAACGGGAATGCCACGACACATATCTCACCTTGCTTAAACTATCTTCTCCAGGTTGGATGATTGGAATTAGCAAAAGATATTCAAGACCTGTGATTTTGCCTAAAAGATTTTTAGGAATGTGAAATATTCTCGCTTTTCGATCTACGGTCGATTAAAATGATTGGAAATTATTTTTTCAGCAAGCTTGGAGGAACTTTATTGTTTCAATTACCAAGCAAGCAAAGACAAACTGCCGAGACACGCGGGTTGGAATTTTTTCGACATTCAAAGCGAGTTTCAAAGACTGAGTGTTCCCAATGAGGAATGGTCTCTTTCTTATCTGAACACTAATTACGAGGCAAATTTTTATCTCCATGTTAATGAATCAGAGTACACACCAAGCCGATCGATTAATTAAAATTTGTTAATTTCTTTTTTTTCAGCTTTGCGACACGTATCCTAAATATTTGTACGTACCAAGCACATCGACTAATAATGTTCTCGCTGGAAGTGCTAAGTTCAGAAGTAAAGGTCGATTACCGGTCCTAACTTACCTGCATTCTAACAAGGTTCATACTCCATTATTCACCTCGACCTGAGCATTATTGAAAATCATTTAAGAATAATGAAAAAACAACTAATAATGCTAATTTACAGGCAGCAATATGTAGATGCAGCCAGCCGCTGTCTGGTTTTAATGCACGCTGCCCAGAGGATGAGCAAATGTTGTATAACATACTCCGTACTAATCCGAACTCAAAATATATGTATGTAGTTGACACGAGGCCTCGAGTGAGTAGCTTGATTCCAGCTTCCTAGCAAGTATCCACTCCGGTTTTCTGACCTATGGAAATCATTTTTATTCTACCCGTTTCAAAGGATCATAACGGTTCTGTGATTTCAGATAAACGCAATGGCGAACAGAGCAGCGGGCAAGGGCTATGAGAATGAAAACTTCTACGAAAATATAAAATTCCATTTCTTTGGTATTGAAAATATTCACGTGATGAGGGCGAGCTTGAATAAGCTTATGGATCGTGAGTCTCAGAGCAAAAGTCTGTCTAGAAAATTAAATAATGGATGTAAAAACGGCGATATCTTATCCCTACAGTACAAAAAAGCTCGACAATGAGCGGCTTTCTGAGCGGCTTGGAGAGCAGCGGTTGGTTGAAGCACATAAGATCGGTTCTGGAAACTGCCTGGTTCATAGCCAGGGCTATTTCGAACGGAGTCAGTGTCGTAGTACATTGTAGCGATGGCTGGGACAGAACAGCGCAAGTTTGTTCCCTCGCTGCCTTGATGTTGGATCCGTTTCACAGAACAATACAAGGTTTTCAGGTGACGAACTGCCAAGCATCGCTTCAGACAAAGTTTTCAACATTTCTATTTCTAGGCGCTAATAGAAAAAGACTGGCTCTCTTTTGGGCACAAGTTCAGTGACCGTTGTGGCCACATAAGTAGCGACGGTAAAGAAATCGCGCCAATATTCACGCAGTTCATCGACGCGACTTATCAGCTTTTGAAACAACATCCGTACGCTTTTCAATTCAACGAATACTTTCTGCTGACTCTTCACGATCACATTCACAGTTGCCAGTATGGTACTTTCATTGGAAACTGTGAGAAGGACAGACAAATGCTTAGGTGATTTATTATTCCTCGGATCGAAGAGAATTGAGAAGAAGATTAACCGGAGATTATTAAACGAGTTTAAAACACTTTCCAGACTCTGCGAAAGGACTTATTCTCTCTGGGGATACGTCGCCAATCACATGAATGAATATATCAACCCACTATACTGCTGTAACGGGTATAAAGAGGAGAGTAACAACGTTTTGTGGCCAAAATTGGCCCCGCAAAGTATACTGTAAGTCGCAATAATTTTATACGAAAGATTTTATGTCCGTTACAATGAAACTGAATAATTTATAAAACTTGTAGATTTTGGAAGGGCTTGTACTGCAGATACGAGAACGGTATACACAGTCGAGAGACTTACGACGATTTGCTTTTAACTATACATGATCATACCAGTTCTTTGGAGGATCATGTCAAGCTTCTGTTCAAGGTATGACGATTGATTAATCCACGCGAAAGCACAATGTTAATTTCAGATATAATTCAACCTTGAATTACTCTTTACCTATCAGAGAGTCGGTTCGTTGGGTCAATTATTCACGTCAAATAATGGTCAGAAAAAGGGCGAGGAGACGCAGTACGAACAACTGGACAATAAATTCAGTAAAGAATCTCTGTCTGAAAAAATAATAGGAAATCCTGCCAACGAAGAAGAATTGAGCAAGATTACCATAAGCACAGAGCAGTTGGAAAGAGAATTAAAATCGGTTGCTCTAGATTGGAAATCTTCTCGAAACGTAGAAGAATGTACTTGTTCAACGACGTTCGACACGTTCAACAAAAAGGTAGAGCAATGGTTCCCCTGATGGTATATGATTCACAGATAAATTTTTTCTATTTGTGTTTAATATTAACGTGCGAAATGATTTCAGTATCATTGCTGGTCTTGCGGCGAAGTATTTTGCACACGATGCATGGGAACGCACGACACGTTAGCGGGACAATTGTCACAGCGTGCAGTACCGGTCTGCAAATCTTGTAGCCAGAATCCGTCGAGTACATCGCCGACCAATTCTTAATATTATTATTCTTCATAGAAATTGATCATTCATATCAATAAAACTCCATTTACAATTCATGGAACCTTAGTTTAAATGTTTCATAAATTATGTTAGTAATTATTGCAACTGGAGATTAAATAATTAAATGAACGGCCTCTTTAACGACTGATGGATACATCACATATCTGTTCGAGAAAATAACAAGCTGCGTAAACACAAATAGGAATATTAATATTATATAAGATTCGAGAATGAAAAATTGAGCTACAGTTTGAATAGAACGCTTCTTCAAGTTATTATTATTATTATTGTTATTATTATTATTACGATATACACGGATTACAATTGTATATTTATGAAAGGACAATTATGATTAAACTAGTGACAATTTAATTGAATTTGTATTACTTTCAGGTATGTTATGAGGAAATAAAATTTGTAAATGGAATTTTTAGCCTCTCGTTTTTATTATTACTTGTCGAAACCTGGACCATCTTTTTTTGTCCGATATTTTAGATGTTATTGATTAAGTATTGAACCCCATTCATTGAACCAACGTTTTTTACATTTATAAAGACTATTATAGTTTATTAACAAAAGTGAATTACATAATATTTATAATGGATCCTATATTGCTTTAAATATTATAAAAACTGTTCTTGGATAATACCTAGCCGAAATTATTTCTTCATTATCGGTATGAATGTCTGGAACTTTTTAATTTACTAATACTATTTTCTATACGACGTACTAATCGATGAAATAATTATACTCGTTTCTGTGTTGATACAGCTGCCCGACAATACTATAATTTATACACACATACACACATTTGAAAAGAGTTCTCTCAAGCTTGATAACAGTACACGTACAGTTCTAGCGTTTTAATAATTTCAAGCTATTTCTAAATCCTGGTATGAAACTTGAATACGAAAATATTATGGCTAATAATATTACTATTATTACATACGTCTAGTTACAACAGGCACAACATCGCGATATAAAGTTATCCAAAAACAGTTTAGAGCCTTGTTGGTTTTTTCAGTTTTTCCTTCGCTTTGCTTTGGCTAATTCATACATTTACTATAATTACGAACTAAATAATAAATCCATTACTTGGGATTAAATAAATAAATGTTTCATCAACTGTGGAATAACTTGAAATTAAATTATGATTAGCGAAATAAATTAAACCGACCTCTCATTCTATGCAATATGTATAATTACGTCCATTGGTCTTATTTCATTTTATGTTTTATTCATTTCTACTCAGTACTTACAATAAAAACACATTACGCAACAGGAGACTGTCTTATTGGGTAGAGGATCAGTATTTAGAATACATAGATTAAATATCACTTTCTACAATAAGCAATCTTTCCTTATGCTATCTGACAGCGGTTCTCTGTTAACTGTTTCAACAATTGGCAAAATCAACTCCCAACTAAGTATATGGTCATTGTTCATTCAACTGAGTATTAAATACTGATCGAATATCATGTAAAAAAAAAAGGTCTGCTACATATTTCATGCAGTTTCTTTAACTGCAAAATTCTCCTAGATTCAAGTAAAGTTGAATTGATATTCAAAAGCCTACTTGGTAGTTGATACTTATGGACTATAAAATAATCTGTATTATTCGTGAAATTTAGCAAGTACAGAGAAAATGATTTATTTGACTAGAAAATTAAGCCAACAATGATAAACCGGTGTTGAACTAATTCTTGTCAAAGAAGAAGTTCGGGTTGTTTAATACGGGCAGAAAAGTAGTTTGAATATAAGTAATGAGTTGAAATTGACGTTCGTAAATCAATGATACGAAACATAATATAACAAGAGAATCCAATAATTAATTAAATATTACAATTTATCAATCACTCAAGATCACACAAAACAAGACGATGTGTTATCACACTGGAAAGTAGTGGCGACAGTGGAACAATTCCACAGGCAAACATGAACGGTGCTTTATTTATTGAAATAGGTACTAAAACTCTCAGTTTAATCGCTAAAACATTTAATCTCCAAGGTTTAACGACCACCTCACACTATAGCATTATATTAAAGAGAACAGAGAAATTGTTTGGCAAAATAAATTTGTCAAACATAAATCGCCGCTGTAGAATAGGTGCCTGTTATTTTCAAAAAACCTAAAAACGCAGTTTAACAATGAAAAGTATTCATTTCTTAGTCTTCCTTGAATCATAATATGATACAGTTGTAGTAAATAACCGTAATTTACTAACATATGAAATTATCTGTTGTCAATGATTAATTAATTAATTAACTAATTAATTAATTAACTAATAACAACCACATCAACAATAAATAAATTGTAAAATCTGTGATAGTGAACTTACAGCGGAATGTGAGTACAATATGTTTATCTTCACTTTACTCATTCTTTATTAGGCTTTCTTCGGCGAGGCCCGTCACCACCAGCTAATGGCTTTTCCTACAAGTACAGAAAAGGAATGAAAGATTTTTAAAGAATTCAGAAGGAACAGTGATAAGATCATATTTTGAATCCAAGCTGTTCTATACCTTAACAGGTTCGTCAGCTGTAGTAGCCTCTTCGGCCTCATCTTTTTTCTCCGGCTCTTCAGGTTCAACAACTTCCTTATTTCCTCCGTCAATATCGTCTGGGTTTTCAGCGCTGATATCTTCCTCAGTGACCAAGTTCTCTTCTTCGTTTACTTGCAATGGTTCTTTGTCTTCTGGCTTAGAGTCTTGTTTCTCCTATGATTCAACAGATTAGTTACAATGGTTTCTAAAATCTTCACTAGAATTATCAAGCTTGTGCAAAAGTCCAAATCAATATTCTCAATAATTACCACTGCTAATCAATCGTAATACCTGAGCAGGGATACAGCAGCAGTAAACTAGCAGGAGTACGGGAATGCCAGCAATTAATACATAAATTGCCCACATCCATGGATGATCAACTGTATACGCTGTTAGCTGGCCCCACAAGCTCCACTGTATATAACAACAAAATATTTCTACACTACTCGTCTGGAATATTACATACTCTGGTGCTTCCGATCCTTTTTTGCTAAAGCTATTGGATGAAGTATAATATCTACGTTCAGATTACAGTCTAGACTATGCGTTTGGATTACATTGTAAGCCGGTGGGATCATGATTAGATAAATAGTCGGAACAATGGCTACATATTTACGTAATTTATGCTACGAGGTAATAAATTTGTACCTCGAAGTTACACCTGAATAGGTAAGAAACGTATATAACAATGGGTATAGCGCAGTAAATGAAGTACATAGCCCACCAGCCGGGCTTATAATTCAAATTACGCATCAATTTTCCCCAAAGAGTTACCTAGACATCAATATGCAGCAGAACCACATGACGTGTGAGTTAAAAAGAACTTGAGTGCAAACTCTCGACCATTGAGAGCTTGGAATTCTATTAATACAAAAATGATATAAGATATGAGATAGAAGAAGGGATACTCACGTTCTCTTTCGCGATTCTAGCCTTACGTAACTCAAACGAATCTTCGGCCCATTTTTTGGCAACACTATCGCTGTCAGTGATGATAATATTGTCGAATAGAATATCAGGCGACATGGACCAGAGCTCAAAACCAACTGCAAACTGAAGAAAACCAAAGAGGTAATTTAATCTTAAATAAACAACATTATCTTACTGTTTATAGCACTTACAATCGGAGACATCTTGAAAGGATGTTCGTCATTGAAGTAATCCGGGTTGTGTATCAGCCGAGGCATCCATTTCCCCTTGTAATTAGGATTGTTGATCAAAGGCGGTAGCCACTTTCCCTTGTAACGCGGATTCTGTTTCAACGGCTGTTTCCACGGTCCGCAACCAGGCGCATTTTCGCACAAAGGATTGCTCAGCATCGGGGGTTCCCAATCTCCGTCCATCTCGTTGTCCCAATCTTCAGGCTTGACTGCACTCGGGTCAGGGACCATCGCGGGCTCGTCTTCCAGCCAACCGTCGGGAATGGCTGCTTCCTCGTCGACGATATGAGCCGGTGCATCCTCATCCCAATCCTCAGGTTTTATGGCCAATGGGTCAGGGATCTTTTCTCTCTCGTCCCAATCCCCGGGCCGTTTATCTTCAGGGTCTTCAATCTCCAAGGGGGGATTAACCGGCGGGGTAAAATCGTCCAGCAAAGTTCCTTCGTTTACCAGTTTATTGTCTAGCTTCACTTCAAACGTATTGTCTGGTCTAACTATCAGGGTGTATAAGTGAGCTTGTTTGTCTTTGAAAGCTTCTTCCAGACGCTCCTTTGGCTTCTTGCAATGCTTTTCTTCGATAGAACCATTAAGAGGATTCTGATGACGGAAAATGAAGTGCAGCTGGGAATGAGAAGCGTTAAATTAAATTAATGCTGTTATAGCGTTAATGTTACATGCTAAGAAAAATTAGACTCATGTTTCCATGAGATATCCTCACTTTGTGATCATTTCCACATTTGTCTGGACCAAACATTATTGTGTACGGAGTCTTGTCGTTGAATAATTTCAGATCTTTATGCGCAGGATCCAGAGTCAGTAGTTTCAGATAAGCACCTCCGCATTCCTGACCTTCTTGTAATATAACTTCGTACTGAACTATCAAAGGTTTATCCTTGAAGTGAAAAGGCCTGGACAAAGGGGCTGAAATTGCGGCATGACGAGCTTTGCTTTTTAATACTAATCCCATGTCTCCGTCTTGAGAGTTTCTTATAGATTCTTCCAAGCTCCATATTCCTATAACAAAGACGAATCTCTAGGTGAAGCAAATGTAGGGATAAAAAATTAAATTCGAGGAATCTCTAGACTTTCTGAAGTCCGTTGATGTTCTTTATGAAGAATAACTCTAGATTGTGTTATCCATGAGACTTTTGACATTTAAATTCTAAAATGGATTTTCTTCTTCAAACAAACTGTTCACATAAACTGAAAAAAGAATACTGTCAACTGAAATAATAACGAACCATCATATTTAGCTATGTCCTCGTCGATGTTATCTTTTTTGGCCGCAGAGAAGACCCACTGTTTCTTAAAGTGTTCAGGATCGTCGAAATGCTCAGCTAAATAGGCAAAGCCGTCCGGAGAAGGGCTGCGATAGACGTGAGATGATGTATCGCTTGCATCCTGATCGTGGACGTGATCTTCGTTAGCATTTAGGCCGCCGAACAGGAGAGCGAAAAGTACTACGGTGATGAAAAGTCTATCCATTTGAAATAATATCTGTAAAGCGACGAACAATTGGCTGTAGGATTTAGTTTTTGTGCAAGAAATTCGCGAAATAATATTTTAAATATTCAATGAAGAAGATTATCGATGCAGGTATTCGATGAATAAATGAAAAAGAGAGAGAGCAGAGCTACGCCTACAAAAAAAGATATTCTTTTTTTTTAATGAATTGGGATTATTTATGGGATGAATAATTCAGCATAAGGCCGGAAAGAGTTTGCGTACGTTAATTGAACGGCGTAACGTAAGAGGAAGTAGGATTTTATTAATAAAAAAAAATGAGGCTATCAATGACCGGAGTGAAATTGAATTGTCGGATGAAAACCTAGCCTGTAAATAATCTAATCGTACTAAATAATGTATGTGATGAAGAGTGACACAGCCCCTTACCTTTTCAATAGATTTCAGTCATAAATAGGTAGTTTGAAAACCGGTAAACATAACTTGGTCACAAGCCCAAGTCGACACGTTTTATTCAATTAACTAATAATTATAATCTAATCTATTTACACGTAGCATGTAACATTTGCTTAGATGTGTTCCTGAAATCATCGACAACTACCCACCCGGTCCCCACCCTTCGAGTTCAATTCTCAAGCCGCGTCCTCACTGCGTTTTATACTTCAACTTCTCGCTAACGGAGGGATAGCAGAAGACAGCTCTTTCATTTCAACGCGTGGATTCGGCAGCTGTCAAAATTTAAGGTTATGTTTCCAGGTTTTATCAAGTAGGCTGATTTGTTTGTTATTATCAGACATGTGTTCGTCATATTCTAATATGCGACCTAATTCTAAATCTATAATGTCATCGCGATTTATTTATCACACTACAAACCCCAGAATTCGTCATATATTTCCAGACACTACTTTTATTTCATTTCCTAAAATTATCTAGCTTCAAAATTATATTTGTCTGCTTTAAATAAACGGAGATAATAATTGTCTATCACTGTTCGAAACGTACTTCATAGATGACCTTGGAAAAAGTCGCCGCTAAGCAACCAAAAAAGCTACGCCTCAATAATAAAGTATGCTAGGTCCGGTTACCGTAGCAACGTAATCAGCTGGTTATTCCAAGTTTTATGTAAAGGGATATTTCTATGCTTCTAATCAACTTCTGATTTGTTTACAACCCATACTCCCAGTCATTTTTGTAGATCTGAATCATGGCTAAAACTAGAATAACCACATCGGAGATAACGGTGAAAGACTGTTTCATAGAAATCCAAGGAAAGGCTAGCTTCACATCAGCCCTAACATCCAACAATGTGAATGGTGAAGACGGAGGAAGTCCCACGCTCTCAAGTATCAAAGATACGTCATTCGCGACTAAGAATAGAATTATCGGGAAAAAAAGTTTGAGCGATTCAGAAAGCAGCGAATTCCCAGGGAACCAAAAACCACTAGACAGAGAAAACGACAATGCAACAGCGGATGATGAAGAGAAATCCGACTATGACGCTGAGTCATTTTGTTCGGATGATTCCTGCAGAGGATCAGAAGTGACGAATGTAACGCCTAGGTCTTCGTTGAGCGGTTGTTCATCGCTCCTGCATTCCGCAGGGCTAAAATATGATAAGAGAATAACGGATCTGATGAAGTCTAGAAGAAGCGGGACTCGGCACTCGGACGAAGAGGAGGATGGCCAAGGATTTTCTCTGCTGGAAAGCAGGATGAAGTATTTGAGCGAAGAAGAAGCCCTGATGATAGATAGGAGACAGTTGACGCGCAGCGGAAGGAGGAACATGAGCTTTACGAACGAAGAATTGAGGAAAATAGAAAGAGACAATCAACTTCTACTCAAAAAGATAATGTCCCATCAGAAACCGCAGAACAAATCTGTTAAGCCTGTTTCAGGAGCTCCGAGGACTAGCAGCTCTGCTATTAATAGGAAGAAGCAGCAGAAGAAGATAGAAGAAGACAATATGGTATAGACTTTGTTCAGCTACAGATTTTTAACGATGTTAATGCATTTATTTGACTGTTTCAGATCCTACTTAGAAGAATACAGCAAGCCAAGCCTTGTGCTATGCCTAAAACAACGGCGCCCAATTGCAGACTTGCAGCGATGTAATTTGGGAGATTCTCAACCCTTATAATTAATTCTATGTCTCTTTTGAAGAATCTTTTAAATTTGTAAATAATTATCACACTTGTCGATCTCTAGATAAAAGTAATATTTGTCTATGCATATGGGACTTCTCGTTTTTACAATAAAATCGATATTTCAACTTCAGTAATTCTGTTTGATATCCGACGACATTGATAGGTAGATGATGAATGATAATACATGGGTCTTAATTAAAACTTGTAGAACTTCTTTTATTCGAAAACAAAGATGAGCAGTGGTACAATAGGAAGATTTTACTGTACTTAATTTTTTTATTTTTCGTTTTTCTCGTGAGATCTATTATAATAATGAAAATAATAATTAAATAATAAAGTGTAAACAGTGTACACACATATCTCGGTTGAAATAAAACGTTTTGAATAATAATAATAATTGTACGACTAAAGATAGAGAATGAAAAAAAATACACGAATTATTTGATCTTTTGGTTTCAGACTAAGTCAAATTTGTACGCTACAGTTGAAGGCTATCGTCGTTAGTTCCACTGTTGAATAAGTTTGAATAAAAAAAATATTCATAGGGCTGCTTAAAGACTATTATTTGTTGCGCTGTTAAGAGTATGTAGTAATAATAATAATAATAATAATAATAATAATAGTAGTAGTAATGTAGTAGTGACTATGAAAACATGGAAATTCAAAACAAGAATCCTAAATTAATGAATAAAAATGATAACATTATGTTGTCAAAATAATCTATTTACAGTTAACGCAGTCATCTATCACAGATACATTTGGTGATTTTAGACTTGTAGTAAAAAAAAAAACCAAAAAATTTATCAAACGAATAATAATTAATTAACACTATTTCATTTGGATATACGTAACTTCATCTTCTTCTGTGTTTTCGTAAATAATCAAGCGGTTCTTGCTCATCTTACATATATATTCAACATGTCGTTAATATTTAGTTAGCTAATCTGAATAATAATTGAGTATTGAAAAATGTACGCTCAGTATCAGAGGGTGAGAATCATTGTGCTGATGGAAATACATAAATAGGTACTACATGTACAATCGTATTTTAGAGTATTGCATAAAACAATGTGAAACAGTCCAAGTAATAATTAGAAATCAGCTATTTATCCATCTATTGTACAATATCTATGTATGTATAATGAAAGAATAAAGGAAAAAGAATTTTTTTACGCAAAGAACAAATATCTTCTTGTTTTTTTTTTCTTTTCTTTTTTTGTTGTTTTTTTCTTTCTTTCTTTCTTTCTTTCAGACAAGAAAAATAATTGCTTGTTAAGATATTTTCAGAGCTATACAATAATTATTATTATATCTGATAAAAAAATAATCTGGAGTTTCATGTTTCGCTTGCATACACATAAGATGAGTTGTTTTAAAGAGCTCAATTGTTAATTAATTAAGTTAAGAGATTCAACAGCAGTTTGTCGCGTTCAATTTGTAAATGTTTTATTACCAACACATAGCTAAAGTAATTGTATATAAGAAAAAGAAAAAAAAGAAAGAAAAAAAAAAATATATATAGATATTGTATATCGTATAATCAACTGATAATAGCATCGTCTTCGAATGCGTGTATTTAATTTTTTCACTAGTCTTCGATGATTTTTAAGAAAGAATTAGGTAAAACCTTGTATTATAACAACCTAAGTTATCAATTTGTAATGTACTCTCCTCACCCGATGAAAAAAAAAAAAAAAGAAACAAAAGAGAATTAGAAAAAAAAAAAAGTAATTAAATGAAAGAAACTGAAATAAAATCACTTATAAAATTAATACAATAATTTCCAATTGTCTAAAATAAGAAATTTAGGAATCGAGGGGTACAATTATAACATTACGAATGCATAACTGTAATATAAATTATGTAGAAATGATAATCAGTAAGCATTTACTTTTGAAGATTTGATTTCCAAGGGTCCGTCGATGATGGAGTCCAAATCGTACTCAGAGAACGGAACGGATCGAACCCAGAACGATCCTACAACACGACGAGATGAATTGATACATTATTTCATAAAGTCCCAAAGAAGTAGGCAACTTTTCAACAAAACAAAACATTAAAAAATATACCTGAACCTCCTGTTTAGTTTGCTGCAACGTTGTCGAAGGCTGCAGTGTGTTTGTAGGTGGTGTCGGAGCTCCCCAAGGTGCAGCTGCCCATACACCACCAGTATTGACACCCCAAACTCCGCTTCGTTCTTCCCCAACTGCTGCACGAGTGTAGAGTGGTTCCCAGTTAGTTTCTACAGTCGCCCAGTTATCTGTTGAAAAATTTAACGCGTTTATTTTCAGCTTGAGATACGTTGCCGATCAAAACTACTCCGTATAATTATTAAGAGTCGTAATTTACCCTTCAACGGATCTGATAGATTATTAGCAGTTTTTTCCACAGACTTTGGTCGCTCGACTTGAAAGTTTGACGTATCATCTTGCAATAGATTAATCATAGCACTGCCATCATCCCAAAATGCGCACCCCGGACCTCCCTCAAGACTTTCGAGTTCAACTAATGGTTCGTCGGTTTCCGGTAGCTCGTAAGGTACCAGCTCTGGTTCAAACTGTAAAAGGAAGTTGGATTAAGATACGATAAAGCCAGAATACAACGCTGAACAGAATTATCAGACTAAATAAACAAGAAATATATGACTTACGGGTGTCTCGGCGAAAGTATTGATGAAGAAACTATTTGTGTGGCAATTTGGTGTCTGCATTATGAGAACATCTTGATTAGAAGACTTGTCATTTTCGAAAGATTCTTTTTCGATTACAAATTTAGGATTCAATTTCAGCTCTTTAGCTGTAGATTTTTCTTCGCGTATTTCTACTTGAGGATTTTCAGCTACTTTGATCTGTGCATTAGAGGAACTCGATGTTTCACAAGTTTTCGTCTGAATTTTCGGTGTATTAGAAGCGCTGCCAAAGACGGAAATGCTGTCCTGATTTCTGGCCACAACGTCACTGAACTTGGCTCTGTTTTCACCCCAGCAAGACGGAGGCGGTGGTAGCGGGGGTGGAATTGCAGGTGGGGCAGGTCTGTTCTCATCTCTCTGGGAGGAGCTTCCCCTCAACGCAATGGCTAAAAAGTTGGAAAGGAAAGGTTTCAAGAATTATTGCAAGCTCAATTCTCTCCAGATCTTGATTAACGTACATTTTGCATGAGTCTTGTCTGCAGCCCTACGTTTCTGAGTAGTCTTCTCCTTCCTAGGTTGATTTTTGCTCTGCCGAGGCAATTTAAATGATAAATCCGTATTACATCGGGAAGTGAGATGATGATGTTTAGTATTGGACCGAGTAGTGCTGGTCTTCCATCGATTAGGATTGTCTTGTTTCTCTTTGTCATAATCATCATCGTCGCAATCCCCTTCGTAATTATCTCTATAATCAATCGATGGGACGGCCGGTATTGTCTGCGGTTTAGCCTTTTTCACCGAAGGTTTTCTCTGGATTTTCTCAGGCTTAACATAGGCGCGATCGCAGTCCTGCGAATCAAAAGTTTATCAGTTAAAACCAGGGTCTGTAGTATACCTAAGCAAAGAATTTCCAGTGATAGTTATACCAAAGCATTACCTTGTAAGAGACCGTGTCTTCGTGAACAGAGCTTTCCGTTGTAGTAGATGAGGTCTCCTCCTCAGAAAACTGATTGGCTTTTGTAGAATTCGAAGATTCATATTTCTTATAATGATTACCGGTCTGAGCTTGTGCGCCGCTACTGTTACTCTCCTGTTTTTTTTTCAACTCAGATTTACTTTCTCTCGTGGTACTTGGAATCTGTGTCGTAATTTCGAGTTGCATATCGATATCGGCAACCTTAGTATCTTCTTTAACGTTATTAGTATTATTTACATTGGCATTACTCGTCGATTTACCCTTTTTACTTGTCGTAGGACTTGATTTGGCAAAATTATTTGCTGTGTATTTTTTCTCCGGCATAATTTGCATGTCCGCAGCAGGCGCAGGTTCCGTAACGGCAGGATTTTCGCTCTGCGTTGTTTCCTGAGTGTTATTCTGTCTTTTATTATTCTTCTTTTTGGTTCCCTGACAAGCGGCGTTGTTGCTATTACTATTGCTATTGCTATTGCTATTGCTATTGCTATTGCTGCTTTCCATAGCGGATAAATCCTCCGGTTTTTTCGCCGCTGATATTTCTTTAGTTTCAGTATCCATCTTGAATCGCCTCTCTTCATCCACCGTCCAATCTGGAATTTTGATACCCCGCTGCTGCGTATCTTTCTCCTTAATTTTCTTCACGTTCATAAGCGACCAGTCGGGCAAAATTTCTTCCTTTTTACTAGACCTGTTCCGCTCCTCGCCGGTAATTTTCTCTTTTGTAACAGCGTTGCTTTGCATCGGAGGCGTTGAAGCGTTAGCCAACAATCTAAGATCGAGCGGAGGCTGTATCGGACCTTTAGAAAGATTGACTAACGCTCCTCTAAGGATTCTATCAGCTTCAAGAAACGAAATAGCAAGAATACAAATAAGCAGTATTGTAGAGAGGCTTATAGCCGCCAATTGTACAGGTTTTTCCCACGTAGGTCTAGTTATCACAGCTGCGCAAGCCTCCAATGTATGAGCAGGGACTGTAGTCAGTAAAGAAAGTCTAGCCATGCCGCTTTCGTTGACTCCTTCAACCTGCACAGTGTCCGTACCCAGGCTAGTCAATATAAGTAATTCCCTCTCGATACGCGACAGCGTAAAGTCCGGAGTGAAGGCAATTTCAATTTTCTTTGTAGCATTTGGGTTGAGTTTAAAAGGCGCGCAATTTAGGACTTTGAATCCGAATCCTTCGCAGTATAAACCGCTGATATAAAACCCGTGAATATCTATTGGGAGTTCGCCGGTATTTCTCGCAGTAAACGACCGCTTGACGGTGAGATTCGGCGTAGGACTTCGCCTCAATCTTTCGCCTGAAAAGAATCATCCTTTGTTTCACAAATTTAATTAATGATAGAAAAAAAAATGTTCAACTAACGCTCGCAGTCCTTGAGATGCTTATCAGCCAGCTCAAAAAGCAGCGGCGTAGTAGACCCGGGCTTCCGATTGCCAAACTTGAACTGCGCATGTGCCCCGCGACCAACGAGACGCAAGACTTCCAATATGGTCATATTGTTTCTAAAAGAAAGATAGATTGATTAGAAAGTTCATTTCTGCATCTGATAAGAATTATAGTGCATTAAAAAGCCGAAACTAGACCCACCTAATGTATAAAAGTGCGGATGACGAACTAGCCGAAGAAGGAGTATAAGATATTCGTATAGTTTTAGATTCGTGTGGACTGAGATAAAGAGGGAAAGACTGAGCCGGCACTACGACATTCCAATTTTTTTCGAACCATTCTCTCTCCTCCGGATTATCTTCCAGTTTAAATTCGCTCGGTATCGTAGTCGGACAGTCCGAGCATATTGGCTTGAATCTGTTGACCGAAGGGAACGATGAATAACCGATGATAAAAACTCTGATTCTGACTCATCGAAAGTGTACATACTTGTTAGGCAAGGAGTGATAGAGTCTCATTCCTTGAGGGTAACTCCAATCCAGCACAAGCTGTACTAGCAGCGGACTGGAGCTTGGATTATCGATTTTAATCGTCTTGAACGAGGTGTTGCCCACTTGAGTGAGTGGAAACGTGAGGGAACTCTTGTTCTTCGAGTTCCCAGAGTGGCTCAAAAGACTGGGCCAATAATGCTTTATGTTCAGGCTAAACCTGTGCCCTCTTACTTCAGTCGTATCCAAACGAATGGTGATATTCTCCCACGAGCCGCCCCCGGTGGAATTGAGATACCGAGTGTAGCGAGTGTTCAATAAATTCAAGTCAGAGTCTCTAGTGTGCGAAGGAAGGCTCAGTGTATTTAGCCACTGATTACCAGCTGAAATTTGAAAAACCAAGAGTGTCAGTCGCGATCTTCGATAAATCGGATGATAAATGGGAATTCGATTACCGCTTGTGTTCAGAGACAATCCCAAGTAACAATGCTGCTTGCAGGCTATCGACGAATCGAAAGTTATCGATCCGATGTGATTATCGCCCTTGGATATAACAGGCAAAGCTGTCTCGTCCAACGGGACGTATTTCAGACGATTATCTTTGTGGAAAGGTGCTACGGAAGTGACTTCCATCGGCCTGGCAAACGTCGAATGTACTTTAACTTGGTGGATGCAAACAGCCCCCTGAAAAGTGATCCGGATTTAAAATTTTCACCTTTTACCGAAAGGAATCGTATGACCGAAGTATTACTGACTGGAAAACAGTCCGTGAAGGTGAGTTTCTTCACGGAAATACGCCCGTGAGCTACTCGCATGAAAACGGGTACTGTCAGTCGCTCGTAAGTCGTCCTCACAAAGACTTCTCCTACTATGGTATCCTCCTCGACAGTAGCGGTCTTCACCTTTATTTTAAATACCGCCAGGTATCCGGGCTTTATGCTTTGCTGAAAATCCAAATTCGTTACACGATTTGTAGAAATTTATAGAATTTATAGAATTTATAGAATTTATAGAATTTATTCACATTTCCCATCTGACTGCAAACGCTTATGTTGCGTATTCCCTTGTTGAAAAGATGGGTCGGTCCGCTCTGGCATCCCATGAGCTCGAGAACTGCACCAGGCATGTTTACCCCCCAGCCATGAAGCTCGACATTAATAGGATTGTGATTCTCGAGTGCAAATATCGCCTCGTTTTCCGTGCCGCTACCGACGGTCCCAAAGTTCATTGTGCCCTTGTCATTCTCTTCCTCTCCTGGTATAACTTTTCTCACTTTGCCATCGTAGCTCAGTAAGGGTACTTCGGTCGTGGAAACATTTGAGTGAATCAATATAGATGATTCTAATTTCAAATTCTCAGATTTCTTTTCACTGGACAGAAGCAGCGAAAATATATTCGCCTTTTGTCCCGCTTTCAGAACTTTTGGGACGAAATCTTTTATCTGAAATGACAAAGCAAGGATATCAGCCGAGTTCAATAAACTGTTAAATTTCTACGTGCTAGAATGTCTATAATGTCGTACCGAGAAGAGAGCTTTTGCCTCTGTTGATAGAGAAACATTGGTTATAGCTAGCGGTAGTTTGTACTTATTGACAACCGTGAAGTTCCGAGGCTGTATGGAATAAGGAGCGCAGTAATGTGTTACTGACGCATTCACTTCCAGACCACCCAATAAAACCTCCGCTGTCCAGGGTATGGTAAGTTTTTGACTAGACCCACCAGGCCCAATGCCCTTTATAACTAATTTCCCTTTGAAGTGTTGTAAATCTAATCCCGCCTTCCCTGGTAATGAGAAATCGAAAGAACGTTCAGAAACAGGTCGAACCAAATGATTCTCGTATTTCCTGGCTCTACTTACAATCGTACATCAAAGTTCCAACAGCGATTGGTATCTCTGTATCGCCTGGTATTACGATCGGTTCGAAATTGATTTTCAACGCCTTAGACACAGGCGTGCTTATAATATTCTGAAAGAAAAATACGAGGAGGGATTAAAACGCGTCGAGTATAGGAGAAAGAGAATTTTTCCGAAATAAAACTCACCAGCACTTTGACTGGTTTTTTGGCAGAATTTTTTAGAGTTAAAGGAAAATGGATAGGAGGCTGGAGAGAACCTCCCATGCCGAAATTAATGACTCCAGAACTTCCGCCCCAGTGCAATCCGGCTCCACTGCCAACTTCGACTTCTACTGCGACTACCAACACCTCGGCGCTATTGTTCACTTTGAACCTAGATAGTCGAGAGATTAGAAAGCCGCTAGATTTGAGAAAACGACGAAGAAAGAATGGGAAAAATTGTCCAATCATATTCCATAACCATTACCTAATATAGGCTGTATGATTTTTCTCGGTATATGCATTGAAATGCAATCTAATAACAGGTTTTGTTTGGTAAGGAGGTATTTCCCACAGCTCTCTCGGTCCCTCAGCCTGTCCGGACGGAAGTTCGAGTTGAAATTCCCCTCCGCTGCTGTAGACTTCTACAACCTGTTGAAATTGAATGAAATATTGAAAAGAAAGAAGTTGAGTGTTCGGGGAATCGGGTCTAGCTTCTCCAAGCTTGAATAATTACCTGCATTGGCTCAGGGTGAGGATTATGCATGTATATGAGCGGTGTGAAAGAGGCGTTAAGTGGTAGCTTGATTCCTACCACAGGACGCAGTCGGTACGGACTGCTGACGCTCATTCCTTTGACCTGAATTGGATGAAATTGAATAATTATATGTAGATTTGGTCGAGATGGTCGAGGGAAATTTTTCTCAACTGATTTTCGGTATTACCTGATATTTCAGAGTGCCGTCCGATGTGTGGATGAACAGATGACTGTCTATGTCACCTTCTTCACGACCGAGAAACACGACATTAAACGTTGTGTTGCCGAGGGGTGGAATCACCTTGAAATTAATTGATCTATCAATTTGGAATCAAAGTTGACGGTATTAATTAAAGGTGAATTCAGGTGACAATTTTATACAGATTTTTCTCCACAAAATAATCGAATGAATTAAAAGAACATAGAAAATTCTCTTGTATGTACAGAATAAAATTCTCTGAGAAATTTCACACACAAAATCATTCTAAATTCTATTGAGAATGTTTACTATCGAAAATTCAGTTCCTTTTCCATGAAATACATCCAACGAATGTTTATAATAATAATTGAATGTTTATCAAAAACTCATATCATTGTCAGTTTAATTTGCCAAGATTTTTTTTCTGTTCTCTATAAATGTATGGTAGCAGAAACTCACTTTATCCTGAAAGAAGGAAGAATGAAAGTGCTGCGTATTGCCAGAGATGGATGAGAGATGTATTGTTTTATTACAATCCTTGTTGTACAGGGTCACAGTTTCTTGATGCGGTACACCAAGCTGCCTGAAATATAACAACGATCTCAACGTTAAAAACGATTCTACAGTTTGATAAACAACTGTTTCAATATTTATAATTACCTTTCTTTAAAGTCCAGTAAGTTCGGTTCGAACTGAATGTGTGATAGAGAATCGTGCGGGTTTTCATCCGATGCAGAATCCCTTGGGAAGAAATATGAATTTTATTTATTAATTACTAGCTTATTAAGTCTATTACATAAGAGGGTTGGAAATTGCTTGATAAAAACGGAGTGGGATTATCTTCGGAAACTATCATTTCTTACCTAGTCTCGTCCACCGAACTAGCGAACCCCTGTAAAAAATGAAGAATAATATAAAACAATGATGTTAAACAAGAAATTGAATAACGATAGGAAGAGCAATGATATAATCACCTTATGCATGGATATAGGAATGTTGTCCAAAAGATACTGGACCTCATTGTTGGCTTGCACAAATGCTATGGGAAGTAAATGACAGAAGAATAAAATGATCATGACTATTACAAGACACGAGTATGTTTACATGAAATATTTCCAAGCCTTGCGGAATAAGGTTTAATAAATCTTGAATCAGATATTTCTCTTATCAAGGATATGGTTGTGGTTTATTTGTTATTCAAAAACTCTTGCGGTTTGTATTTTATCAAGAGAGAAGTATGTCTCGACTATGGGATAATGATATTTTTAAAGGAAATAGCGTTACTAAAGTAAGATTTGAATCATTGATATAACTGATAATTTCAAGGTAAGCTATTCCTCTGTTTACGGTATTGTAAACACTATGGTTAACACAGAGGATGTTGAAATGATAATTCTATTTTAAAATAAGTAAGCGAGTTAAATAACCTGATTTTTTTTTATACCGATTAAGCATGATAAATAAAGGTCTAAAAACGCACGTTGATACCTGTACAGAATTGATATATGAGTTTTCACAATGTTGGGAAAGTGGAAATTAGTTATATTTATAGTTATCGTCGTAGTATGCATGCATAATACACAGAGAGAGAATTTCACGGGGGTAAAAAGGGGAAAAAAGCAAAAATAATAAAATAATAACTTACCATTGTTGTGACCGTGTAAAGACGGGTGAATTTTCGACACTAATTCTAAAGTTATTAAAAAAAATAAATTATAGCATACTTTGTTCCAAATCATAATATATAACTCGTGTTATTTCTTATCGTTAAAAGCTATTTCGTCTCTAGCAGAAGTGAATATCTGGTTTCAGCCATTTCTACACTATCGACATTCCTCAATATCGATTCTTCTTATCGCTAAACCATAGACTACGCAAACTGGCATTCGAATCTACAATGAAGTTAGCCTTAGATTGAGAGTTGGTATCTCTGCCGCGCGTCTCAACTGGTCTCGACGCTACGTTCACATCGTTCAATTACTTTTTGTACGACGGTACGCGGACCGGTTCGTCGTTCATTCCTTCGTTCGTCCCTTCGTCTTTTTCCGACAGTCGGCATCATCAAACTATACAGAGGTATGAATTTCAGCAATATTTCTTGGTTTTATTCTTTGTTTATAAAGCCGCGGTATTTTCCATCGCTTAAAATCCAACGTACATTAATTAATCGATCAAATATGCTCATTGATTGATCTTTGATATTCAACATCCGCAGTTAGCCCATGTGCACGCTGCTTTTTTGAGTCGCAGAAGTTCATTTCAAACTTGAGACGGAATTCCCCCCTATATCTTCTGCAATTTAAAGTTTAGCGCAATTATCGTTGTCCCAGGTCCGTCGATACACTTTCGTTCGTATTTTCCAATTATTTTAACTTTCGATTTGTTAATTAAACGTGCTCGCACGCGGGTAGCAACCTTTTGTTCCACTATCTACCGACATGGCTGTTCAAACGTCAGACATGTTGGGAGGGAAAAGCGAAAACTTAGTTTCACTTCATTTCTCATTTTCCATTTCAAAAATTCATTCAAAATTTATTCATTCACATTTCATCTACAGACAATGACCACCGATCCTGAACGTGCCGGTGATGCTAGCGACATGGAATTCGCAGAGGATGAAGACGAGAACCAACCATCTGAACTCACATCACAAATACTTTGCAGGCCTGATCTTTTAGCTGCTTTACAAGACCGCATCCACGCACAAATGTTGGAGGTAATTCAACGTTCCCTATTTTGTTATATTCATTTGATGAATCACTTTTATAAAATCTATTATTTTGTTTAAAAAATTTTTATTCCCAAGTATTTTAAACGATGAAAAAATTTTTCGCAAATGTTTTTTCTCTTCTCACAAAGAAACAAATCTTTTCATATGTCAGGCACTCCCGGTTCCTGTTAAGCGTCGAATTAAGGCGTTGAAAAAAATTCAATTGGTAGCTACTAACATAGAGGCAAAATTTTACGAGGAAGTACACGCGCTCGAGTGTAAATACCACAAACTTTATGTACCTCTTTATGAAAAACGGGGGGAAATAGTATCGGGGATTTATGAACCGACGGAAGAAGAATGCGAGTGGGAAAGCGACGAGGAAGAGCAAGGCCTCAGCAACGAACTGAAGACTAAGGTCAAAATAGAAGATCTACCAGAAAAGAAAGACGAGTATGTTTTCTTATTCATTTTATACAATATCCGAGCCTTTTTAATTTCATTATCGATCATTTCCAATAGTTATGCAAGATGTTTCCGCACCCTCTCATCACTTCCAGAATCACTTTTCTACTACCATTTTAATTGGAATTGATTTTACGATATCTTAAATTTAACATCAAATGTCCTTGGTCAATAGTTGGGAACGATTAATTATCAGATGATTACTAGTTATCTTCCGCGACCTCTGACCCCCTGGTCACGCAATTAATGCGTTATGTCTGCTTCTGCAGAAGTGTACAATATGCAAGAGTATTTTTAATCTCCAATTCCGCTGTAAGTAAAAATAAACGGAAAAACAGCTGTGCAATGTTTGGTTTAGTCCGCAAGAAACAACTTTTTCATTCTTTAATTTTTTCATATTTTTTTCATTTTCTTTTTTTTTTGAGAACAAAAGACTTTTCGTATCCTGTTACAATTTATTTGGTAATCTTCCTCAGGGCTAAAGACGAGAATGTCAAGGGTATTCCTGAGTTTTGGCTAACGATATTCAAGAACGTTGGAATGCTCGCTGAAATGGTACAAGAACACGACGAGCCCATTCTCAAGCACCTCTATGATGTCAAAGTTATATTCCTCGAGTCTAATCCGATGGTGAGCTGGACGAGTGAATATTCAGTTACTTTTGACAATATCTTACGCATCAAGTTTCCCTGCGAGATAATAATTTGAATTTGAAAATTTTTTATTCCCAGGGCTTTGTTCTCGAATTTCATTTTGAGCCTAACGAGTATTTCTCCAACTCCGTTCTCAACAAGGAGTACACGATGAAATGTGCCCCGGAGTTGAATGACCCATTCAGCTTTGAAGGGCCAGAAATCTACAAATGCAAGGTAGACGAATAAACAGTCTTTGAAATATATTCTATATCAATTATGTGGAATCTGTGAAACTTTGAAAATCTTTAAACTAATACTTTGGCAACGATCCCAAACTGATTTCCACTCTTATAAAATTTCAACGAAATTTTTCCTCCAGGGTTGCATAATCGATTGGAAAAAAGGCAAGAACGTGACGGTGAAAACGATCAAGAAGAATCAGAAACATAAATCGCGTGGTTCCGTTCGCACAGTGACGAAAACCGTGCAGAATGATTCGTTCTTCAATTTCTTCAGCCCTCCAATCGGTAAACAATTATCAAATCCCTTGTTGATCAAATTTCATTCGACAAAAATATCGAATATTTAACTGAAATATATATATATATATAAAAAACTTGACTATACACAGTGCCGGACGATTCAGAGGCAGAGATAGACGACGAAACTCAAGCGCTGTTGACCAGCGATTTCGAGATTGGTCACTACATAAGAGAGCGCATAGTCCCCAGAGCAGTTCTGTACTATACAGGCGAGTAGACTTTTGATTGGATAATTATTATTGTCGATTATTATAGGCACTTTAATTAGATACGTGATAATAAATGTTGAAATAATAATATTTTTTTTCGAATGCTTCCCGAAGGAGAGGGACTCGAGGATGAGGAAGATGACTATGAAGAAGAAGACGAAGAAGAAGATGACGACGACGAGGGTGACGAAGAAGAGGAGGATGGACCCCCTAACGCCCCACCAGGTGCGAAACTGGCCCAGGGAGCCAATCCCAATGAGTGCAAACAGCAGTAGGACTATATAATAATAATATGAAATATACTAATAATAGTATCTATGCAACATTATTATAAGCGATCCCAATTAACCGTAATTGAAAAGAAATGAAAAAAAAAAGAACAAAAAATCGACCAATATTCCTTAGATTAAAAAAACCTTGGTTCGGATGAACAAAAAAACAAACAAAAAAAAAAACTGTAAACCATAAATTCCGCTAATCATATCAATCTCTCTCTCCTATTCCAGATCATGCGTAGAAACACTTCAACATACCGGTGAAAAAAAAAAAAAAAAACAAAAGTAATAAAAGAATAATAAGAATAAGAATAAGAATAAGAAAACAAAACTAAAAGAGTTTGAAAAAGCCCTAAATCTGAAGTTGATGGTGGTCATGATGATGTGATGATGATGATGATGATGATTGATGAGTTTATTTGGCGCATTTACATCCTTAAAAGAACTATAATATAACATCTGAAGTGACATGTAACTAGAATATCTAACGTGGTATAAATGACTGTGTTGTATCATCTCAGTTAATTTACTGATCCTCTTTTATAATATCGCTTCGAGGTTTTGTTTCTTTTTTTGTTTTTTTGTTTTTTCATTTTTTTCAAATTATATTGTTACACGTTTATATACCATGAATGCAGGACAGGAAATAATGATTTGAAATAAAACAAAACAAAAAAATTGTTTATTCTTTTTTTCTTTTTGAATACTAAATCTATGTTAGAAAACAAAGATAATTGAAAAATAAAAGAAAGAAAAAAAGAAACATACAAAAAGAAAGAAAACATGAACAAATTTTTGGGTACATACTGTTGAAGAAGCATTTTAATACAAAAATGTAAAAAAGAAAATCTTAAATCGTTAATTCATTTCCTCTTATTCAATCCTTTTTACTATTATTATTATTATTATTATTATTATTATTATTATTATCTATATATGTATCGTTGTTCAACCGTTTCGTTACGATACGATTTTCAATTTATAATAAAACTTTTACCTAACAAATATTCTCTAATTGCTTATATATTTTCTGATTTCAAACTAATTTCGAATGAACTATAATATGTTATACATATGTGTTTCCGGCATTTGTCATAGTTCGTTCATCATTACGATTAGAATAAACAATACGCATCTATGCTTCCTACACTGTAAAGAGATTTCGTGGTTTTTAGCTACGCTTATTCATAGGTCTGCATGTATAGGCTTGGCCAATGGGGGGAATCAATGCCATTTCGGGATAGGTTGGCAATAAAAAGTTTTTTTCTCAAGGGTAAGCTCGGCTTAACTTCGCTGTTGAAGCCCTGGGAGTGATAATTGATAAGAACCGTAACCTAGCTAATAATAGTAGTCTCACATTCGTGCCTCAAGATATATAAAACGCAGTAAAAAAGTTAGTTTAGTTGGCTAGTTAGTGTATTAAATAATAAAAAGGAAAGGAATATATCCGCGCATTTGCGTAGTTTTTGATTTAACCATCTACACAATCTATGGTTAGTGGCCTTGATAGAGGGGACCGATTAATATTCTCTGACAAAAAAAAAGTGTACTTAATTTCTGCAAATATTTAAATAATTTATATTATAACCACTTTTAACTATAAATATCAACGTTTTTAATGGGTTTGAAAATATTATCATCTTATTTAATCACTAAATAATAATAACCCCCCCTCCCGCCCCTCGCTCGAACGGTTAAGATAGAATTCTTTTTAAAACAAATTATTGCTCAAAAAAATTCCCATTAAGCCCCGGTTTTCGCTGTATTAATTGTAACCTTGAATACTGACGGCTATCAACTAACTGTCATACCAATTAAGGGCGTAAATATATTACCGAAGGATACGTAAAGTAAAATAAAGTAAAGAAAGAAGTAATCAAAGTTTTTCTATTCACGATCTGAACGAACCCCCCTCGGCTAGGAATAGGTGGCTTTGGTTAAACTGGATCTAACCTTAAAATGCGAGCAGTAGTGAATGCCGAAGTCATTGGATTATTTTCATTCTACTTATTCTGCTCCGTATTTCACCACGGAGTTGCAACTGGCGGTGCACTAGACTCTGGGAATAATTATCAAACCGGTAATCCCGGGTCTAATTCACCTAAGATAACAGCCTTCACATCCAGCCTTACAGATGGATTGGCACAGGCCGTTGCCCACGAATCCAGTAAGTTGACTTATATTTTCATCCCAAATATTATTCAATTTTTCTCCGTTTATCTCACCCCGGTTACATTATTTTTCATTGACAATTATGTACAACGTAACATGGCCTGGATTCAATCTTTCGAAAAATTATCTAAATCTGACTAATATCCTTTTCATGCTTTCCAATGCCACCTACAAAAAGAGAATTTGTAAGTATGGAAAGGATACTCGTAACCCTTTGACAGTTTTTCAAACTATTTCTCGCTCGCTTCATTCGGTTATTCCTTAGGTACAGAGACTTGTAACGAGGACTTGGCTTGCCTCACAATGGCTTCTCACGACCGATTAGGTCTCGAGGCAATAAAGTCACTCCATAGTCAGTTGGACGATGACGCTAATGGGAATGTGGATCTCTCGGAATCTGACGATGTAAGTATCGCTCAGAGTCAAGTTATTGCTTGCTTTAAAATTGCCTTCATATCTTTATTATTTAATCAGTTCTTGAGAGAGGAACTGCAGTACGAGGCTGGCTATGAGAGAAGACAACGAGCCTTTCATCACAACGATGACATGCATATAAGCGTCAGAGAACTGTGGGAAGCTTGGTTACGCTCCGAGGTATAATGGTTTACCGAACAATGTGGAATTTGTATTCCGACTAAAATTTGGAGCCCCAAAATCAACGAGTTTCTTTGATTTATGCATCTTTTTTCCATATTTTTTAAAGGTACACAACTGGACCATAGAACAGACCTCTGAATGGCTGACAACGAACGTCGACCTCCCCCAATATGTACCAACATTCATTCAGCATCGTGTTACGGGAGCAACTTTGCCGAGGTAATTATTATTCTCCAATTTTTTTCTATTCTGGAGTGAAAAATATTCATATCAAAGTACACGTTGGACTCTACTCCTTTCAGACTCGCTGTTAACAACATGCACTACCTGGGCAATGTCCTTGGAATCAAGGATCCGATTCATAAGCAAAAACTTGCCCTCAAAGCCATGGACGTTGTTCTTTTCGGTCCTCCGAAAGGTAATATCGTAAAATACCTGAGAAAATTGTCAGGCCTATAAAACACGTGGTAAATTGATTCTGATACATGCGATTTGGTTAATAGACACTGGCCACAGCCTCAAGGACCTTATTCTGATCACACTGTTGTTCGGAGCATTGATTGGCTGTTGGTACGCCTATCAGCAAAAGAAAAGCTCTCAAACGCATCTTGCGAGAATGATGAAGGATATGGAAAGCTTGCACAAGGCTGAAGTTGCTCTGGAGGATCTTCAAGTGAGATTAAAGAGGAAGCTTTGAACCCGAAAGCCTTTGTTAACTTTTGACTGATTTTTTCAAATGAAATTACAGCGAGAACTTGAGAGAGCAAGATTGGAGCAGGAAAGCGCTGCTACGGAGAAACAGAATTTGGAAAAACGTTTGCAAGATGAAACTATGGGACTTACTTCGTCCGATTCGAATCTCGAAGTTTCACGCCTCAAGTCAGAAATTGAGGTAATTAATGATCGCTTTTAAATTGAGATTCCCAGCTTTTAGCGAACGCAGTTTTTCCACCTTGACATGATAGGATTTATCAATGAAATAGGTTTAACGTAATTGACGTAGCATCGCTTCATTTCTAGATGCTGAAAATGGAGTTACAACGAGCCGAAGGTGAATTGGAAGACCGTTGTTGGTCTCCACCGAACGGTCTTCAGAATTGGTTACAATTAACCCACGAAATCGAGAACAAGGCGTACACCAAGAAGAAAGTATCAGCCGAAAAACAGCTGCAGCAAGCTCGTGAAGCGGTGAGGGTATTTTTGGATTAGAGAAACTGATTAAAGGTGTGAAGAAAATTGAGGATATTTAGTGAAAGATGAAATGTTGTTTTGATACGAACAGTGTGAAAAGCTGAGGAAGAAGAGATCCAGTTTGGTCGGAGCGTTCGTTTCAACTCATGGTAAATCCATAGATGAAGTGGACAAGAGTATCGTTGAGGCAAGGACTTCCTTGAATGAAGTTACCGTGGAATTACAAGAGCGAGTACATCGCTGGAAACAAATTGAGATTTTGTGCGGATTTAACATCATAAATAACAACGGGTTGGCTTATCTGGAAAATATACTTTATCGACAAGCTCCTAACGGCAGAGGTATTGGATTCAGAGGTATGAATCATTCTCAAATTCTCATTATTTGTCACCCATTTATCCAGAGTCTGAGAACTAAGGGTAATCTAAATCTGAGCTCGAATTTCAGTAATAAATTTTGAAATGACATCGAAGCCTGGATATTAAGTGAATAATATCTTTACAGGACGAATGAGTAGCCAAGACGATTTGGACGACGACGTAAGCTCTGTATACTCACCTTCATTGTCAGGAGCTGCAGGTAAGCTGGATACGGACATCCATGAGCACTCCGATTGACCGATTGGTGCTCGTCTCACTATGACAACACTTTCGTCCCCTCACTTACAAAAACCATTGCTTTATTTTTTTCCCTTGCACGTTGCTTAGATCAAATCTTTATTTACACAGTTTTGGTCCGAAGAGGTGCACAGTTTTATAAATAGAGATCCCCTTATCTCACTATTCCGTTTAATATTTGGATGTTGAATACCCCTCAGTAGATTATTACATGTCTTATTAATTCTCTCTATATTGCTGAATTTATTCCACTTCAAATTTGTGTTTTGTCAGATCTGTACTCTAGTAGCAGATTATGCTCCGATACCTTGAGAGGCAGCCTCTAGCATTGAGCTTCTTTATATTTCTTATGATCAATTATTTGTACATAAATAATACCGCAGTGTTGTCATACAAGATCTGCTTGGGTTCGTGCACTTTTGAAATAACGTAAATGGGACTATATCTCATTATAAAGAAAAGCGTGCTTGATTATATTTATTTTTGTTATTTATAAAGATCTATATTGTTACGCGAAATGAGGAGAATCTCATGATATATGTCCTCCAATCGAGAAATATGTAACAACGATATTGTTTAATGATCTTGAAGCTATATTTACGGATTGTTGGATCTAAAGGGAAAGCCAATTACTTGGCTTCCCATCGTCATGCGTTGATTTATTGGATTGTTTGCTGTTGTTACTTCAAGCAATTTCCGAAATCTACTACCTCGCAAGCACACGCGAGTCTGTTAAAGTCATCAACAAATTAAGAAAGATGACGAGCACTGCATTTGATGATCTAATCAAACTTAGCTGGAGTTTGAATTTTATGAAATGAACGAATCAAAATCGTGTTGAAAATAGATCGAATTTATTTATCTAATACCTTGTTGATTATAAAAATATTAGAGAATTATTATTAATATTAGACGTCAGGGTCGAATCAAATTAGAAAAATAATTTCATATTTTCGAAGGTACTTATAAACGGATTTTAGTAAATATTCTACGTTATTATTCAGTCTGTTATCTAACTACCATATTTAATTTACAGCTCATTGTACAGTGATAATAATTTTTAATTCGTTTTTTATTGCCTGGCATATCGACAATTTCTCTTTCATTTATTTATTTCACTTGCATCAAGCTGAATACAATTAATTAATTCCAACAAATTACTGTACTTGGCTGGCTAGTATCTATCAGATACAAATAACACGCTTATTGATGGCTAGAAAAAAGGAACAGTAAATATATAGATGAAAATTAATCATGATTCCTTTTTTAATTATCGCAATTTGTCAATGCTATTATGAAATATTTCATCGTTGATGATTCGATATTTATATCAGCCAGTGAAAATCTTAATTGCGATAGAAAAACTCGAAGAATTTGAGAGTTTTATTGATGGATAACGTTTTTTTTTTTTTTTTAATTTTTTTTTTATTCGCTAAACAGAAGGTCAAAAATACCGTACCCAGAATGAAATACGAAAATACCTCTTTAACAATAAATTAAAACTTTTCAGAGAGTAATTCAAAGAACAAACAATTCTAATCTGTATATTTAATTATAATTAATGAAAATGTCGGTGATAAGTGTCCTTCGTAATTTGTTAATACAGTTTATACTGAACTCCTGCACTAATGGGCATTTACATTATAAAGATTTTTATTTTTTCGGAGCGCCTGGGCTTTTTTGGCGGGGGGGGCGGGGGGGGCGGGGGGGGGGAGGGGGCGGCTCACAGATAATTCCATGTTACAGTTAATATTGAGCTGTAGCAATTTTAGTAAAGGCGAAGAGAACTATTATATGAGAATTGAGTTCTATTATGAAGGCGCGTACTAGCCGCTTTTATGAAGGAAGTTGTGTCTAGTTTATGAACAAATGTTCTTCGACGAAGAAGAACAGATTTTATATACATGACACAAAATGGAGTTGTATATAGAAGGCAGATTGTAAAATAAATATGTTATACTTAAAAATGTAGGTATAAAATTTGCTTTATGCTTTGCAAAAGCACGCACACACCCGAGCCGCATATACACTCGTTTATGTAAGTATGTATGTATGTGCAACGATATACAAAGATAATATACGTCTATAACTTGTAAAATTTAGAATGTGATAGTTTTCGAACACCATCCATAATATTCCATAGATTGTTAGATCGATAACAATGGATAAATATATTTTATATCATGGCTGTACAAACGAATATACATAATATTATGCTGATTTTCTTTTTTTCGTTCTATCTTTTTTTTTTTTTTAGACAAAATATACAACATTTTTGTCTTATACAGGGACATATGATCACATAATATATATCTTCGATAAGGATTATGTAAAACTTCGAATGAATAGCTTATAATGAATAAAGTCCTGGATATCTGGGAAAAATAGAATTCAACTTTTTTTCCAAATACCTGCGTGGAAAAGTTTTTAAAAACGTATATTAAATTCACAAACGAGGTGCTCGCTTATTTAAAAAAAAAAAACACTATTTATGCTCGGATGCTCTACAAGTGTGGATATCTCATCCAATTATTGAAATCCTTTCGAATATCTTTGAGTTTCAATAATAATCATGAACCATTACCTTCGCCACGGATCTGTATTCAATATTTATTCTCTTTTGTCTACATAGTAAAATAATCTTTGGGGCAATTGACTAGCTCACGAAGTTATATGAATGAATCGTTTATCCTACGTAGTACCCGTTTGTTTGAATAGTGTAAATTGAAAACCCCAGTGTAATTAAATGAATTAATCACAAGCACGAAATAACTTCTTGTAATACACCTTGATTACTAATTATAAATTTGGAATGCAAGATTGTACGATAGAGATATGTAGTGTATATTATTTTATGTAATCGATGCGAAACTAGAAAATATAGAAATAAGAAGCTTGAAAAATTGAAAGAAATAAAAAGCGCTGGCTTATTCTATTTCTTATGATAGAATCTACACAAGTTATACTGATAAGTTGATATTGGACAGAATTTGATATAGTGGCAGGTCGCATTATGTCTGCAGGTATGCTGGAGAGTTTAGGATGGAAGGAGTCGTCAATACCTCCAGATTCTTCGGGCAGTGAAACTGGAAAAGAGACGCCTCCGGAAGCTGTGCAATTCTCGATGGGTGAAGGAAACGAAGATATAGCCACAAAGTTCTCACCCAAAGAAAAGTCCGACACAACGCACATGGTGCGATCATACAGTCAGGATACTAACATGGTCCTTAGCGAACCGACCACCTCATCATTCCTATCCAAAACATCATTCTCTGACAATTCTTTAGATACTACGGAAAAGATGAACAGCCGTATGAACATTGTTAAGAAATCGCTCAGAGATCTTCCCACTGTTATGTCAGTCGATGACGAAACTTTATCAACAGATTCAAATTCCACAACCGATCACGACGAGCTTAAACGAAGGCGTAGAAAGCTTCATTTTCCGTTTAAGAAAAATAAAGCAAAGCTCGCGTGATGTTCGCTAGTCACTAAGATCCTGTATACTTAAAGATTTGAAACACTTAAAAAGTTTTTAAACTACCCTAGAGTATTTTTATTTCGAGACATGATATTTGGTCCGTTAAGTCCGACGTGTGTCACCTGTTTTTCTTCTAATGGTTTAGTACACGATTATAACGAATCTAAATCTCTAAATAACATTGAATTTTAATCTACATAGTTAGCCAGAAAATTAGGAACTATTAGAGAATGAGAATACTTTCTTTTCCCAGTAAAAAAACAAAAAACTTAAAAAGATAAATCCATAAAATTGAAGTATAAAATTGTGATCTATTGAAATAAGTTTTTCATGATATGACATTTGTATAATAATCGTTGATATATCTATTATTATTATTATTATTATATATATATAATATTTTTTCTTTCGCTGTTGTTTCGATAGCTAAATAATAACTATCAAAACGCAAGCTTTGGCACAAATTATCTTTACACTCGAATTATCTTGTGACTTTATAATATAGCCGTTATAATAATATAAGATTTTTCCAGTACTCTCATTACTACGCTAAAAAAAAAGAGTATAGGCTACTATATTAGGGCTTCTCAAATTTTACTGCTCAAGTACAGAATTTGCCAAATTTTGAATGAAAATTAAAACTATTACGTTAGATAGGTAGGCGATTACTCCATTCGCAAATTAAACTAGCTGAGTGAAGATAGTTCCTCCGATTAGCAATAATTATTTTATCCATAATATTGTAATACGTTTACAAATATATGACGGTATTTCTGCTATCAGTGTAAAGATAGCTTGCGCTCAATTTATCCAGAGCAATCTCAAAATTATTGATTTAGTATTTTCAGGATGAAATTGTCGCTAAATTCAATGTATTTATTTGAATAGAATTAAATGTTTGCGTTTCTTTTCTGTTACACATTAGCCAAATTTGTAAATAACAGTCGCGGTACGCTATGATACTGCAGATTATATTATTTTCATTTGTTAGCGGGAGATTAAGTTGGGCGATTAACTCTCAAATAATAATCTCATAGTCTTCAGATTGTAATTATATTTATATATTTACCGATGCACAAATGGTACGACTCTAATCCTAATTTCTATCGACTATTGGAATTGACGACTCTGAATGAATAACGCCAGAGTTGATTGAGTTAATCGGCCAAAACTCTAACTGATTTACATTTCAAAATTATTCTACCCAAGTGTCTTAATACGGAAAACTTTCACCTTTGTTTTTCTTGGATTAATACTTAATCCGGTATTAGGCGCACAGAGTCTGCTGTCAATTCTGGCTATGTAATCGCAACGTAAGCCAAAAGCTTGCCTTTTGAAAAGAGGAGCTATCTGCTGGGCAAGAATGCGCCCAATGCCAGATTAAGCAAGGACAGTTTCTCATTTCGTGTGTTTTGTTGCGCATAAATATTGGAATTAGCATGACTTCGAAGTGTCATGGTTCACATATTATCAATAAGCATACGTGAATATTGTATACCCATGTACATACATACATACATACATATATAGGGTTCTTCAGCTGGCTCGCTCACAACTTTATATGATCGGGGAAGTTGTGCTCAGAATATTTGACAATACCGGATGTGTCTGAGTCAGCGTTCTCATCAAACTACGGCAATGAATTAACAGACTTATATTCTTGGACGCTGGAGCGATATCCTATGTATATATATAAATAATAAACTCTGAATGAAAATAAATATTTCATTTGAATTACGATCCATTAGTTTTACAAGTACTGCGGTTTGGGCCCCTTTAAAGATCAGTTTTCATTAGTTATAAAATGATTGAATTATGTATACAAATGAGTATTGTGTAAGTAATATTATTGTCTATAGAAATGCAACACATATGTCTTCCTTGTAATTGAAGAAATCAAATTTTCCTAAATAAATAGCATTCAAAAGTGAACCTATTATCTTTTAAACGCTGTACCTTTGCTCTGTTTCTTCTCATTATCTAATTTCCAATGGACACATGCGCAAAGAAATCATCGACGATCGATGAGCTCCAAATTAGGTGAAAGGTAGCTAACAGATATATTGAATAAGACAAGTGGTGGTTCTCTTGTAAATAGGAAGAGTAAGCCGACGAGACGACTTATCACTTTTATTTATCGGTTTAAAATTTAACTATAGACATATTATGCGTTTTAAATACCATCACGTTACGTTAGATGTATTGACTTTTATAATATTCACTTACATAAGATTACAGACAACTTTATGAATTATAACGGTAAACTCAACGTTGCAAGATACGAAGTATGTGTTCACTCTTTGGCACGGAAAAGTTAGCTCGCTACTCACAGATTATGGATACTTTCGATACTCCAATTAACTGTTTATTTAACTTGTTTAAAACTTTATTCACTTAGATGTATAATAATTGGTTAATAAATAACAAAATTTCAAAGTTGACAGAATTTTGATGAAATCAAATGCCTGTTTATGATTTTCTTTATCTCTTCAAGAAAATGAATAACTTATTATATCTACTGTTAAGATTTTCTGTCATTTTATTTTTTCATTTATATAAAGTTTCCTGTGTATTTTCAATTACAAATCTAATTGTAGGCCTATTGAACAGAGTAATAGGTGTATGTATAGTATACTGCAAAATATCGACTAGGTTTACAAGAGGATAATAATTCAGTTCTTATTGTCGAACAATTAATCATATTGTTCTTAGTGCGGTGATTTCGTGTTTTTTTTTTTTTTTTTTTCTTGAATTTCATTATCATCATAAATTATTAACGTATTCTATTATTGGTATATTATAAGTAAATGCACACATACATTTATATATACCTATAATATATATATATATATATATATATATATATATATATATATATATATATATATATATATATATATATTATTATGCATTATTAAATGGCCATGAGGATTCTATAAAATTCCTCACGTTATTATAATATCCTCTCATTTTCTATCTATATTATCATATATAGTATATATTATAATAATTGTCCTTTAAAAACAATATATCAGAGATTATTTATAGAAAAATACCCGTTAAACATATCTACGACGTAAACTGTACTCCGATAAACGTATATATATCAATTATTCATCATTCAGTCATTGTAATTTAGAGAGCCGTTATATAAGTTTTAGCTTGAAAATATTGCCAATATCTAAATGTTAATTAAATTATTAAAAATCTTTTGAACATTATATATTCCGTTTACTTCTTCTAAAGCTTGTTGTTTGTATGCTATAGGTTTTCTTCTACGTCTATTTATATGAGGAGAAAATTCATACGTACATTATAGGGTTGTAACTTTTATGGATAAATAACATATAATTATTAGTCGTATATAATTGTAACTGTTACTTCTGTTAACTATATATGGTATAAAATTTATACGTTCTATTACAGTGTACTATTTATTACTTCTGGAGTCGAGCGGTATAAACAGCTCTTCTATTATTGACAATTCAGCGCGAATTAAATAATTACACGAACAATTCGATATACTGCTATAAATAATTCCAATAGGAAGGAGGGATTCTTCATAATACCAATATAGCGCGAATATAACAGTATAGCGTTTAATAGTTATTTTAAAACTCAATAATTATAACAATTTGAATGACAATAATATATTATTATTACTCCTCGCAATATATATTAATTCGTTACTATAGACATTGAATAGTATATATAATACAACCAGTAGCGTTATAGGAACAATTAGTTTCTGTAAATGCATGCACTCGATATATTTTACGTTTGTATAGAATGTAAACCGCATATATCGTTCAAACTGTTTTAATTATCGCAATTTTTTTTTATAATGTTCATTTTTCATTTATAGTATATCATAGGTATATATATGTATATACATATATTAAAGAAAAATTCATTAGTTTCGAAATCTGAATAATTAACAAATTCACATATAGCTTATACCTTTTCAAGTTAGTAATCACAATATTATGTCCGCCCTAGTTTTAGAGCATTATCAATCATCTTGAGCGATGAAATACCTATTCTCCATTGCATTACATATATATAAACTTCTGAACAGCGGTGAAAGTTTTAACACCAGTATACATTTACATTGTATATGTAGACAACACATGTCGACTATCCGACAATCAGCTATCGTATATTCGTTTGAAAATCGACACAGCGATTGCAATCATAGTTAATTCTCATAATAGGAGTATTTCATTTTATTCATTCAATCAGCCGTCGCCACGTAAAGTATCGAAGACTGCAGATGAATGCATACATACAATACCTAATTTCAATTAATATAAACTATCTAACTAGTCGTAATAATATACCCTTACTAAACTTATCTCCGTCTATTAAAACATACCCACGAATATGCGTATTATCAATAAATTATTGGTCATGGATAAAATGAAATTATATTCAAATGATAACTTTTTGAAAGAAAAATTGAACGGGCAAAATATTTGCCAAGAGATAATAAAAAGGTTCAAAAATCATACAATGATAGAAAAAATAGAGGATAAATTTAGAATCAACTGCAGGTGAATAAAAGTAAACTAAACTCTCCCGATTCAATGCGTAACATTCATGATTCGTATGTATTTGTTCTGATTCCTGCTCGAGTCGAGTGATTAGAATTATACGGCACTACAACTACCGAATCCAAATATCTACACCGATAAATTATTACTATAATTTGTATTGTTACGTGATCTGTGTTAGTATTATGATGAAATATATATTACTCTTGTATATAAATAATATTAATAATAATGACGACAGTTGTAATCCTAGGTAATAAATACTTAGATAAAAATGGTAAACCTAAAAATAACGTGTATATTGAATATACCTCAGATTTGCTAGTATTGACTGCAATTTTATTATATTGATTTGCGTTTAAGATGCAAGCGGTAGAAATTGCTCGGTATCAGGTCAATTGATATAATAATGATATTAATAATGGATAATAACAATATTCGAGTTTAAAAAATACTTAAAAAATCCACCTCCCCAAATGACTTACAACTTTAATTACAACGAACCAAAGATCTGTGTATATAGGCATAGTTTGCTATTTAACTTGAAATTAGCACGTCTTTAGATTGGTAAAATCTAAAACACGTTATATATAGATGCGTAGCATCAGCAGCAGGATTGTATAAAATGTATTTTCGTCAGTCTTATAATTCAGAGAACCTACTAATCCGAACATTAGCGGTATTATTATTCCTTACCACATTATAAACAACTACTAGAAAAAAGAAACTGAAGCGATCTAATAAACAGACAATACAATATCAACAATTTATTCATTATTATTATTATTATTATTATTATTCTTTTGCTGAGCAACGGAGGTGGATTTAGTGTCATGGCCTCATTACCTATAATAATTCTACAAATTACATCCTACCTCTCGACATGGCCAATTAATTGCATTACCCCGTTGCAATCAATAATATAAATTCTCTATATTAAACAGAAATCAATAATAAACTCGTCTAATAAATATATAAATATAATTTCCCCTCCATATACTTTTACTGGCATAACTAATTCCCTAACACTACCTCCTCGTCCTGTTGCTCGCTCATTTCAGCAGCCGAAGGTATAGTGGCAAGAAGTCTAACGGCTAATCTACCCGGCGACCCTGGAGGTTCCGGTTCTTGGATAGCTAACTGCCTAGTTAGTCTAGGCTTTGGCCTAACCGGTCTGGGGGCCGGGCGAGCAGTCACTTCCAAAGAAGCGCTGGATCGCGACATCCGCCAGGTACTGGTACTGGCGGTAGTCGCGGAGCCGGAAGAATCGTTTCGCGAGGAGCTGAGGTTCGAGTCTTGAGACGGTTTGCGGGTAATCAGCCACGACGAGGCCCGCCGTTTGGGATCTAGCAGCCTCAGGGGTATACCGCAGTGGTGAGTCTGCCTCCAAGAATCCGACCGCGAGGAGGAGAAATTTTCGCTCGAAGATACGGACGAGGCGCGTTTGTGCTGTTTCTGTTGTATCTCGGCGATCTGATAAGCGTATTGATCGTTTCGCGTGTGTCTTTGATGCTGATTCCGAGTGCAAGGTAGCAGCCATCTCGTACCCCACCAGTTACCGCGGCATTGACCCGCCTCGAGAAGTCTGGCGTTACAAACGCAAGGGGTTTGATTTTCCCTCGAAGATCTATCCACGAGGCTATTTGTGTTGGCCGGAGTTTGTCGATTGCTAAAATTTGAGCTGTGCCTGCATCTACCTATGCCTCTGGTCACACGAGACTCTTCTATCGCCTTGCATATCAGCACGCAGTCCTTTTTGAACTGTTTTGTTAGAATGGCGTATAGGAAAGGATTGCAGCAGGAATTCAAGGGCAGAACAAATACCGCAAAGACTTTAGCCTGCTCGAGGGAAACTAGATGCAAACCGAACGTCGCTGTGAGGGAGAAGAACGCTATAGGTGACCAGCACAAAAAGTCGGTAAAAACGAGGAGAGCCATTCGCTTAGCGATTCGAGAATCGTTCGAGTTCCACGCCTGTGAGCCGCGGATTGCGCAGTACATTTTCAAGTAGCATCCCATCAGGATTAGGAATGCTACCCCGTTGATGAGCATCAGGAATACGACGTAGGTGAGAGAAACTGTGCCGGTCGTTTCGAACGGTAGACATATGGCGAATTTTCTGTAGTCTGATACCCCGAGGAGAGGCAAGGTCGCCATTGCGAGAGCAAATCCCCATCCAACGGTCATTATGTATCCAGCGTGTTTGAGGGATAGCCGTTTGTTGAGATGCATAGCGTGAGTTATGGCGTAATTTCTCTCCAAAGTTATCACAGCCAATGTGTAAACGCTCAGTTCTGAACTGAGAACTCCTAGGAAACCTGCGAGCTGACATCCGGCTGACATTTGCCAGCGGATTGCATACATTCTGAACTCTCCGAGGGTCGAGGCGTCGATCACTGCGAGGAGGCCTGGAAACATTAGGAAGTAGATTTTAGGGTTGGATCTATGATTGTTTTTCTTTATTTTTTGTCCAGAAGACGAAAAGGGAGTTTGGTCCTTACCCAGATAAACGCCCATGAAAAAATCAGCCGCGGCTAAATTGCAGACCAGAAATCTAGGCACGTCCATTTTACTCCTTGAAAATATAAGGACGAATACTACGGTACCATTTCCAAGCATTGCTAGAAGGAATACGATCCAAACACCGCAGCGCAACGTCCACCAGTCGAAGAGATCTTGACAGGGTAAAAAAGGGCCTGAAATGAAGTTTTGGGTTTAATAAGATCCGGGCGATTTGGCAATCACTGATGCAATAGCTTCTAATAAACTACTAAGGCGATTCTCAGAGCAACAAACCAGGCTGAGGTAAGCACTGGACATTCACTGGCATCGTTTGACCTGGAATGGTACTTCGCCCGTCTTGATCCTCGAAATAATCCTCCACATAGGCAGGCAGGTTACCAGGGTATGTAAAATCTGAACCAAAGTTATCCCAAAGTTCATTTATTTCTTTTCCAAATTTGTTGCTCAAGTTATCTATAAATAATTTCATCACTTTAGTGCTGCAAATTTTTTTTTTCTCTTCCTGATTCTCTAACACAATACAATTTTCCACAACATACTATAACTGTATAATTGCGTATAAGTATATAGGTATATAAAATGATTTAGTAGAAAATCGACTGGGTAGTATTGAATTCTCAACAAAATATCTAATACCATTTTGCAGCATTAAGCGTGATCCTTGTAAAAAAAATAAAGGAAATATAGAAAAAAAAAAAATACTATGTTCGTATCTAAACTTGAGGATTATCGATAAAATTCGATTTTCTCGTTCGCTTGTTTACATGGTTCTTTATTTCTTTTTTTAAAAATTCAACAAACTTACTTAGTTGCGGCCAGATATCGGCATTACTTGAATTCCACAGACTCATATCGAATTTAGTATCTGTAGGAAAAAGCACGGACTCTTGTACGGGGCTTTTGGTAACAGGCTCGTCAGGTTCGAGAGTAAGAAAAGCGCAGCAGTGATAAGCGTAGGACAAAACCATGGTCTGTACGCGCGGAAACATTTCTGGCAATGGGAATTCCTTGAGCGCTGGATTATTGAAGGTTTTTAAATGAAGTAAACGGGTTAGCCCAGCCGTTGGCAAAGTGGGGAATACATTGTTCCCAAGATTTCTAAAACGAGAAATAAAATGACGTCAGATTATGACCGGAAATTCTTCATCATCCTGAACCAAACTATATACTCACAGATCTTCGAGCTGTTTATTTTCTCCGAATGTATCCGGATGTATGAATTCGATAAAGTTACTTTCCAAGTCCCTGTGACACATAGTCGAAAGAAGAAAAAGAAACTGGATTACCAATCATTCAAAATATAGTTCTGTGTCATTGCCCAAGACTTGTCTATCTTGGATTAAACACTTACAAAACTTGTAGCCTTGTTAAGCCGACGAAAGCGTCTCCTGGTAGCGATCTTATATTGTTCTTTGATAAAAGCAGGTCATGTAAGGCAGTGAGATTTCTGAAAGGTTGTCCGGATACTGAAGAAATCATATTACTAGTCAGGTCCCTGTAAATTGATATTCAAGTGGTTACCGAAATTGCAACATAGATTTGAGCGAGACGATCATCTGTGCAGCAGACACAAGCCTTGATTATAATATTGCGAAAATTGATTTCTAACAATAACTAAGCAAACCATTGAGAATATCAAAGACTTACAAGACACGGAGGTCAGTGCACTCTGTCAGATTTGGAATGCGGGTCAAATAGTTGGATTTCATATCTCTGAAAGAAACAGATCACACCATGAACTTTCATCTATTATTACAAGTTCTCCGATCAACTTACAGACTCTTTAGTTTAGGACATGTTTGGCAAAGACCGGATGGAACTTCTCTAAGCCGAGCCCTATCCAGTCTCAACAACTCTAGAGATCCGGTGCCGTTAAGGTTTGGGAACTCTTTCAACTCCCTAACGTTTGATAGAATCCTAAAAGACGGGGAAGATAAGAATTGAAGGAATTTTTTCACATCGTATTGACGATTGATTTATGTTTTCTAATTAATTCTACTCACAATTTACGAAGTTTATGGAGTTCCTGAAAACTACCAGGGTGTATCTCCTTGATAGGATTTCCTCTCAGATCAAGTGAAACAAGATTTTTAGTATGCTGTAACGATCCAGCATCTATCCTGTGGATTCTATTGTTTGTAATGGACCTTTGCAATGATAAAAACAGGAAACAATTGTATTAATATTAGAAAGAGAGAGAGAGAGAGAGTTCAAAGATATTTAAATATTGATTTAGGGTGGAAAAATTCCCCCTGCTTTCGATTATCAGATTAATAAATGTTGTGGACTTTATTTTCTATTGCTTTAAGGCAAGTGTTGAATATATGATTAATTATGCTTACAAATCCTCGAGGTTTTGTAGTTGTATAATAGCACTTGGTATTTCGGTCAGTAAATTGTCGTCAAGTTCCCTGCAAATATTATATCGCAATAGAAAAAGGAAGAAAGAAATAATTCGGTAAGATATATAAGATAAAAATACTCACAACACTTTTAAATTCGTAGAATTAACAAACGCGTTAATGTTGATTGAAATCAAACGATTTCGCCTAAAAGATCTGCAAAGAAATTAAATAAATAAATAAATAAATCGACGAAACGAGAGTAAAAATATAGAAACTAATTGAAAGCTTATAAGATATATTATTATCTATGACGTGGAGAATAAAATACTCACAAATTTTCAAGGTTAGAAAACTGGTGAAAAGCAAACGCTGGAATGTTTGTTATATTGTTGTTCGTCAAATCGCTGCAACAGAAAGAAAAGGGGAAAAATTTATATAAATCGATTGATACAAGATACAATATTAAACGATACATGATAAATGTTTTTTTTTTTTTTAAATATCTATACATGTGTATATACTTGTTTCAACAAATCGGTATTATAAATTGAATCAATCTCTTTCTCTTGCTTACAGGAGATCCTTTTTTTTTGTCACTGATAAATTCTACAAAAATTATTACAAATCTGTTGTATAATGCGAATGGTAGCTGTAGTCTAGATTAATAACTGTCGTGCAACTAAAGTGCCATGATTGATTATCGTGTCGGGTAGACACTGATTGATGAACAGTTTATATGTAAAAAAAAAATTAAAAAAATAAAATAAAATAAAAATTGGAAATTAATCGAATTCTTTTATAATTATTTTTTTATCAAATCATGTCTTGTGCAGGAAGTTCAACAAAGTATACGCCTACGTATAAATATATGCAGTCCATCTAACTGCAGTCTATATTATGGAATTGTTTTAACTTTTATTACCTAATTGTTAAATTAAGGCAGGAAATAATCTATAAGTTTCTGTTTTATGATAAAAAATGTTATCTAATTTATTCGATTTTTTTTATTTATTTTTTTAAAATTATATATGTATATAGGTACACATTATACACCCATGTTTTCTTATCTGGGCTATCAGCTGGGACGTTAATATCGTGCTTGACAACTTTACGAAGCAGACTTCTCATTAACATTTAATAGCAGCCTAAATTGAAAAAGAAAAGAAAAGAATGAATAAAACTCGATCGATTTCTCTTGATTCGTCGTATCGGAAACGGCACGTTACATACTTATAGTCAGTACTATAAATGGTTGCATATATCAATCGACGTATGTACCTACATAATATATGAATCAGTATTGAATGAAAAATAAATTGCAATATAGTATATACAACCCAAATCCATATAGGATTTGTATATTTATATAATATATGATTGATTAATGATTAATTGTTCATATCACGACGACTATGTGAGCAGCTGTATAAATATAATAGGTAGATCAAATATATATATATGTAAATCAATATTAGCTCATGTATAATAGTATATAGACATTATATGATCGATATTATAATCGGGGTCTATACATATATATATCTACGCAATATCTATGAAACACAATTCTTCCATTTATTTATAGGATATAAGGTATAACAACTATCATTATTTTATTTCTATTTTTGTTTCATTATATACGACGAAATTGACATCTCGAATAATTTTCTATCTAGTATATATATACTCGAGGGTATATCTTGTCTTTGAGGTCATCTAACAACACTTACACACACATGCATATATACATATATAAAATGTAGGCTATTTCCGTAGGCTTTCGCCTTCGTGAGCTATCTGCATCTACCTATCAGAAGAAGAAAAAAAAAAATGAATAAATACTACGCATATACTTATGCATATGTATGTAGAATACGTTCCGCTCCGAAATAAATAAGAAATCAAAAGGTTGCGTCTAACAATGTGCTATGTGGGTATAAGAGTCAATTAACTACTGTAGAAGACAAATTTAGAATATACAGAGTCGAAGGAGAGGCTGATCGTCAGAGTTAAGAGAGAAAAGGAAAAGGGAATTTATCTAGTACCAAAATTAACTGATCCGAATGCGCGTGTCCCCTGGCAATTTCACGCATCGGATTACATGCATATACAATTGACAAGTGAACGTTTTCTGTATCACCCTATACACGTAAAAATAGCACAAGTTCAATCATGGGGGGCTTTCACTCTTGCTTTTGATATGCCCGCTTCTACTTTCAAACATACATATATATATATATATATATATATGTACGTGTTTTATATATCTAGCTTAAAGTCTTGTACAGTGTCAATGTGTACTATCGACGTATATATTTAAAATACAAAAAACTCGGGCGTTTTTGAGCTACACGTGTGTCGCATGTAATAGGCGGGGTATATAGGTATATTAGGACGACCCAATCAATTTCGAACGACAAGGTTAACCAAACATACACATACTATTACCGGACGATGTAATGGGAGATAATATAAATATGTACATACATACGAATTTCGTAAATGAACATTTTTCCCCAATATTATATTGTTGTCTATATAACGTGGTGTGTAAACGTTTACATAGTGTATATACTATATATACCTACTAGGTATATCACGATATACTTAACCGATCGATGAAAACATTATTGAAGAAATGAGTAAAGTACGAAATTTTGTCGGTACACCGGAATAGTGTAATCGATGTGATTGTAGTATAAAGGAATATCTAATAATGGAACAAATTTAAAATATATAATTTATACTTTTTCTTGTACGAATATTTTTCTTTTTTTTTTTTCATTTCTTCTCCGTGTGGTCCGGGGTCAAGTTTAGAATTTACAAAATTTCCGAAGGGTAAAAAATTCCGAATTCGTTTCAGAAGGTATTCGAATTTTCCGAAACCTATATAGAGCTTTGGAAGATTGAAATTCCGAAATGTCGGAATGCCGCAGGGAGCCGAAAAATCCCAAAATTTCGTTCTATTTCTCATGATGTGAAGAAAATAAATATAGTCCATACTAATCGAGAACCCTTTTTATTAAGGAAACCAATTTTATCTACTCAAATCGATAACCCCTTCAATATCATACATAATTCATAGGATTTTGAGACGTTTTTTCTCTTTTTCCGAAATGTCAATCTCAAGACGATTAATTAATTTCACCATTTATCGGATATCAGTACGATCAATACTCTCCGATCAGTTGTTAAACCGCGAATGAATACGTGCGGGAATTTCAAGTTTCCGAGGTTTGGCCTTTCGGATTTTTGAATCCCGCTGTTCTTCGGTTAAAAGTTTTCCATTTCTTCTATCCCACCCCCTCTGGTGTACCTACTCCATATTTCACAAATAGAAGTCTGCGGATAAGTTTGATATATATTTATTTACATCTTCGGTAAGATATAATATACCTCTAGAGACGACAACGAATGATCCGGTTTTCGTTATAATTATTTCACACGTCCATATACCTACGCATAGGTATATAGGTATGTGTAACGAGATTTCCAAGGGTGACTAAAAACTGTAACCCCGGCATACCAACGAGAGGAAGTTATACGCTATATTCGCTAAGGTATTCGAGATAATAATAGAATAAGAGAATTTCATCAGTAAAGTTACGAAGTAGTAGGTATATATATGTTACATGCATAATAACCTACACGCTATTAATTAATTAATTAATTATTTTTGCTAAATAATTATAATGGAGTATAAATGAAGCCAAGCGCGTGATTAAAAACGGAATAAAAAGGGAACAATACTTAATATCCTTTTTCATTGTAATTTGTTTTCTTTCTTTCTTTCTTTCTTGCCTATATGGTATATCGTATATTATACTATGTACAGTGATGTATGATATACGGGGGAAGAAAATCTTTACGTTATAGTATAGATATATAATATCACATGGAAAAAGAATTGCGCGTGCGGATCTTACGGCGGTTGTGCCGCGTTAGCCCCTTCGACATAAGAAATACATCTTCGATCGTGAAAATCATATCGACGTATCTCTCTATTATAGGTTCTCTATAATATGCCTGTATATGTATAGAAATGGGTGTATATAGATATATATATACCTATACATAACCGCATTATATACTTATATATATACCTACGCGAGAATAAAGGAGAAGAAGAAGAAGCAGAAGAACAAGAAGAAGAGCAGCAGCAACGAGCCGCCCTTTGGTTTTAAGAAAGAGTCTCATCCATCTACGTCGTCATGTTTTAGGGAGGGAATATTTTTTCACCGCAATTTTCTCTTAGTTTGGTCAAAAGGAGAGGAGCGAGAGAAAAAAAAAAAAAAAAAGTAAAAGAAAATAAGCTCCCGGTGTTATTATATTAGTTACGGTATATATAGGTATATACCTACATATGTAATATATATATACAGAAGGAATTATTTACGACGTTATAATAAAATAACATAAAATTATTCTTTCCGAGGATAAAAAGCGGAATAATAAAGTAAATAAAATGAATATATGTATAAATACTGTCCCTGCATGCGCAGCGGAAAAACATACATACATTCGCGATGTAAATAATGGTAGAAGACGAATCATTCTCGTAGTATATATTAGGCATATAATCTACTACACACATACTAATACTAATAATGATTATGTATATGGATACATACGCAAACACATATGTAGATGTTTAAGAGGTAGTTTATACATGTATATAGTCGACGTCGATAAATCAATGTGAGCTTCCGAGTTGGACGTTGGCCAAACCCAAATCGAATGCAATCAGTCTAATCTCCGGTATTTACGACCTAAGTTTAGAAAATCCAAATTCGATGTGGAAATTTCATCAGACACTTGCCCGTTTCAAACTTTCCTCAATTATTTAGATATACATATATATAATTATATTTAGGTAAATTCGTATAAGAATATTATAGAAAAATAAAAAAGAATTATACAGAAGTTTAGTTGGTATTGTGATATCAATCAATGAATATTTGTGTCTGAATATACTTATCTAGACATCACGTTTTTTAAACAATTTTAAAAGGTTCTTTCTTCATCTCAATATCTTGTGTTTACGCGTTTCGCGGGATATTATTCGCTGCGAGACGCTCACAGTTATACGTTTGATATGAAAACTTGAATTGACTTATGCATGTATAACATCTAGTATACATACATATATGAAGGAATACCTCGTATATATGTATATTATATACCTATACAGGAGAAAGATCTACGCCGCGGCGGTGTCAAAACATCCCTGATTCGATACACGGAGAAAAATCCCCCTGTTCAGATTACTGTTCTCCTCAAGTAAAATTTTTACGGTAATGGTTACTCTAGTTTCAGTTACTATTATTGTTGTATACAGTCTCGACTACGTGCCTAAAAGTATAATCCACAGAAAATCTTAGGTAATGCCTACTGATGTAATTGCAGTAGATTTAACAGATTTTCTAGTATACTATACATTGTCATAATTGAGTGTACTGGGCAAAGACGAGCGTATGCTTTACCAATTAATTCGGTGAGTTCTACCACCCTGCGTTGCAAAAATATACCATCCCGTCGGTAAGAGTGCTGACGGGTCGGTATAATTTGCATGCGGCTCTAGTGACGGCTACTAGTTCATGCTTGTAACACGTGTTGGCGGGAATATTATCAAAGTGTATGGTGATTCGTACCGGCGCCATCAGTAAGGGTGGCGTAGGATCGGTATAATTGGCATGCATCTCTAGTGGCGGTTACTAGTTCATGCTTGTAACACGTGTTGGCGGGAATATTACCGAAGTGCACGGTGATTCGTACCAGCTATGTCAGTACAAGTACTGCAGAGGCGGTAAAATCCGCATATCGCTGAGGTAACGGTTACTAGTTCGTGGGTTCCTACACGTGTTGGCGGGAATATTACCGAAGTGCACGGTGATTCGTACCAGCTATGTCAGTACAAGTACTGCAGAGGCGGTAAAATCCGCATATCGCTGAGGTAACGGTTACTAGTTCGTGGGTTCCTACACGTGTTGGCGGGAATATTACCGAAGTGCATGGTGATTCGTACCAGCTTCGTCTGTATAAGTACCGTAGAGGCTGTATAATTCGCATGCCGCTGCAGTGCCGGTTACCAGTACATGCGTTTTTGCACGTGTTGCTGGGAATATTACCGAAGTGCCAGTTTCAGTGACCAGCAAATCTAATTCTTTGTACTACAATCGTGCGACTCGTCTTATAGTTTACCAATATGGCGAACAATACGTGCGAGATGTATAATAGACCTGTGGCATTGATAAATAACACAGAATCGACACAACTGTACGATAACAACGTAGTGCCCGAGTATGTGACGTCCTTTATGCAATTAGGATCTGGTACGTAATTTTATTAATTATCTTTGCTTTCCGGCTCGTTTTTCGCTTTCGGTCTCATGATTTCTACAATTTTACCACCCAGGCCAGTTTATCCTCCCGAACCGAGAATCTTTGGACCCTGGCCCATCTGCGGAGCATATGAATATTCGGAGCCTAGATACACTAGAGAAACCTGCCGAACTAAATAATAATTTTGTGAGCGAAATAGGACCTCACTCAGCACAGCCATCAACGCAATCATCAACACAATCATCAACGCAACCTGCACCTACACCGCAAGATGATATAGACGTTTGGGCCTACTTGGCCTCAGTGGCTCCTGGCTTCAGAAGCGATTTAAAAGAATTGCTCGTAACCGATCGTAGAGGCAGAGAATTTTTGTACGCCTACTGTACATTAAAAAAAATTGATACGTCCTTAATTTCGAGCATAATCATCGACAGCCAATTACAAGACGACCCTGACAAAAGGTATTTGTAGCACACTCCCATAATCAGTTCACCAGCTATTTGAACACTTCTAATTCATTGTTTCGATTCTTTTTGCTCCAGAATTCCGAGAAGTTTATTTTTGGATTGGGCCCATGATTTGGTACTCTTGCTTCCCTTCAGTGAGCATGATCTCTGGTACAGAGCATATAATGGATCGAGCGATGGTCGTCAGTCTGCTGGTGGTATCTTATACCAGAAGTATAACAATAAGCGTAAAACATACCGAAAGATTGGTTTACTGAAGACGGAGAAAAAAAGAAATCGTCCAGGTAAAGTTTACTTTTTTACCATTATTTAATACAGGTCGCATTTATGTCAGCTGGACTCTGTGCGTTGCTCATTTTGCGTAGGTGTCGTATACTTGTTGTCCCTTGGCGAAGCATGCTTCATAATTCAACACTTCATAACTCACTTTATCCTATAGTGCTGATTTTTCATTGCATATATGCTAGGGTGCTTTTATTTTGACGACTATTTTTTTTTTTCGGTCCCGTACTGAAATTTTGTTGGTAATGCAAAAAAAGAATTTCCCTTAAAATATCAGCCCTTGAAATTAATGTTTAGAACTCTCTCAAAGCGATTGAAGATTTCCCATTTAAATAACATGTAAAGTCAGATCTTTTTTTTCAAATCCCTACAACTCAGCTGCATTTTGTGCTATCATATCGCCCATAGTGGCAAATTACTCGTGATTACGCCCTCTACAAAAGTGCCCATTGCGACGTAACTGTAACTCACACCGGTGAGGTAGCACAAGTCAATTTTTGTATAAATTTCTTGTTTTTTTGTTATTCTTCCATTAATGGCTCAACTTACAGGAAAAACATGGATAACATACTCATAGGAAATTCAATTTCCTACAAAAAAAGTCCTCTGAGTCAAATCTCTAAGATTAATATTTCTCGAGTTATTGAGCTTTGACTTTTTTGTAGCATGAAATTTTAATGGATTATTGAGTCAAATTTTTGTAATGTACATTGATTTTCCATTTCTTATCATCACATTCTTGAGTAATGATCTATTTTTCAAGTTGCGAGTGAGAAAAAAGATGAGTAAAGTAATGTAATTAGTAATGTAATTTCATACTACAAAAAAGTCAAAGCTCAATAACTCAAAAAATATCAATCTTAGAGATTTGTCTCAAAGGACTTTTTTTGTAGAAAATTGAATTTCCTATAAATGTCATTCACATTTTTGTGAATTTTAGCCATTGATCGAATAACAACAACAAAAAAAAGAAATTTACACAAAAATTGACTTAAGTGACCTGTACTACCTCACCGGTGCGAGTTACAGTTACGTCGCATTAGGCACTTTTGTAGAGGGCGTAATCAGGAGTAATTTGCCACTATGGGCGATATGATAGCACAAAATGCAGCTGAGTTGTAGGGATTTGAAAAAAAAGATCTGACTTTACATGTTATTTAAATGGGAAATCTTCAACCGCTTTGAGAGAGTTCTAAACATTAATTTCAAGGGCTGATATTTTAAGGGAAATTCTTTTTTTGCATTACCAACAAAATTTCAGTACGGGACCGAAAAAAAAAAAATAGTCGTCAAAATAAAAGCACCCTAATATATGCAGAATATCTTAATATAATGTATAAAAGGATTTCATGCAATATTAAATTACATGTTTTTGTAACTCAATTTAACAGAAAATCTAAGAGGAGCTAATCCACCGACCACTCAGATCGATGATGTCAAGTGGTTAGAGAATAATGACCAGCCACGAGATGAAGTCATTAGTAAATGGATGGCGACACAGCCTTGGAGGTTTGATCAGATCGAAACATTAGGTATTCAAGGATACCTCGAAAAATTCAAACCATTACAGTGCTCCAATGGATATGCCTTGGTAAATAATATTCAATTCACAATTAATTATAATATATATTAAGTACAACATATGAAAATAATTCAAATACAAATTTCAGCTTGATATGGACTTTGACACTTTGCACCCTGGCTGCAAAAACGCCCTTTTTTCTAAATGGACAGAAATTGCTAAAGGCTTGATTTACATAGCAACAAAATCTACAAGTCCTGAAGTGCTGAGTTTTCTACACATGCACCGTGCGCTGATCGACAATGGTATGCTAAGATGATTCATCCTTCATACTGTGACAAGTGTTTCGTAATTGAATATAATTTGGATGATTGTTTCGTTCTAGGGAAAATCGAAGTGATCGCATTTTTACTTTTACCTCGTCTACTGGGATCAATCAGAATAAGTGGTTTGGCAGGGCATCAAAGGCCTTCGAGGATAGAAATACTCAATTTATTCATCCTCCATATTGAGGTAAATACCTATATACATTTTGTGCTATTTACAAGTGAATAGCATTTAAATCAAGAAAGTTTGTTATGTTTTATATTGCACGACAAATAGTATACAAAAAGCAAATTATTCAGTAATATTCAGATTGGTCCTCTGATAAAAAAATTAATCACTCAATAGTAAATCAATGTGAACTCGTACAATTTTAGACTCTGGAGGATCTTCAGCCACAACTGGAAGTACGCGCCAAAAGTATAGAGGCCAGTAAGCAAACCAGTCAACCATTTCCATTGTTGATCGGTCCCATTCATAATTTGGTGAGCTCACGTGTGTCCATAAATAATGTGGAGTATGATTTATGCTCTCCCATTAAGGCGATAGACTCCTGTTTCAAGTCGTTTTTTGCACTCAATGCGAAGTATCAAAGAGAAACATTCCATTGTTGGCTATTTATTGAGCAATATGTCTATGGAATCAACCGCAAGTGCAAAAAATACGCATGTGTGAATAAATTGATTGGTTCACTCAACGCTTACTTTGCGTGCCATAAATGATTTTTCAAATGCGTGTATTCACCAGAATCAGTATTACTTAACTTACCTGTGATCGTCGATAGACGTTTTATCGTTCAAAAGTACCTACGTACTAGATTAGATATATTCAAAGACTTGATTCAAGTTATGAAAACATACATATTTTAATTTCATATCCTAACTCATCTGTGATCGTTGATCGCCGTTTTATCGTTCCAAAGTGCCTACGTACTAGATTAGATATATTCAAAGACTTGATTCAAGTTATGAAAACATACATATTTTAACTTTATATCCTAACTTACCTGTGATCGTTGATCGCCGTTTTATCGTTCCAAAGTGCCTACGTACTAGATTAGATATATTCAAAGACTTGATTCAAGTTATGAAAACATACATATTTTAACTTTATATCCTAACTTACCTGTGATCGTTGATCGACGTTTTATCGTTCAAAAGTACCTACGTACTAGATTAGATATATTCAAAGACTGTTGATTCAAGTCATGAAAACATACATATTTTAATTTCATATCCTAACTCATCTGTGATCGTTGATCGCCGTTTTATCGTTCCAAAGTGCCTACGTACTAGATTAGATATATTCAAAGACTTGATTCAAGTTATGAAAACATACATATTTTAACTATATATCCTAACTTACCTGTGATCATTGATCGACGTTTTATCGTTCCAAAGTGCCTACGTACTAGATTAGATATATTCAAAGACTGTTGATTCAAGTCATGAAAACATACATATTTTAACTTTATATCCTAACTTACCTGTGATCGTTGATCGTTGTTTTATCGTTCCAAAGTACTAGATTAGATATATTCAAAGACTTGATTCAAGTTATGAAAACATACATATTTTAACTTTATATCCTAACTTACCTGTGATCGTTGATCGACGTTTTATCGTTCAAAAGTACCTACGTACTAGATTAGATATATTCAAAGACTGTTGATTCAAGTCATGAAAACATACATATTTTAATTTCATATCCTAACTCATCTGTGATCGTTGATCGCCGTTTTATCGTTCCAAAGTGCCTACGTACTAGATTAGATATATTCAAAGACTTGATTCAAGTTATGAAAACATACATATTTTAACTATATATCCTAACTTACCTGTGATCATTGATCGACGTTTTATCGTTCCAAAGTGCCTACGTACTAGATTAGATATATTCAAAGACTTGATTCAAGTTATGAAAACATACATATTTTAACTATATATCCTAACTTACCTGTGATCGTTGATCGCCGTTTTATCGTTCCAAAGTACTAGATTAGATATATTCAAAGACTTGATTCAAGTTATGAAAACATACATATTTTAACTATATATCCTAACTTACCTGTGATCGTTGATCGACGTTTTATCGTTCAAAAGTACCTACGTACTAGATTAGATATATTCAAAGACTGTTGATTCAAGTCATGAAAACATACATATTTTAACTTTATATCCTAACTTACCTGTGATCGTTGATCGTTGTTTTATCGTTCCAAAGTACTAGATTAGATATATTCAAAGACTTGATTCAAGTTATGAAAACATACATATTTTAACTATATATCCTAACTTACCTGTGATCATTGATCGACGTTTTATCGTTCCAAAGTGCCTACGTACTAGATTAGATATATTCAAAGACTTGATTCAAGTTATGAAAACATACATATTTTAACTATATATCCTAACTTACCTGTGATCATTGATCGACGTTTTATCGTTCCAAAGTGCCTACGTACTAGATTAGATATATTCAAAGACTTGATTCAAGTTATGAAAACATACATATTTTAACTATATATCCTAACTTACCTGTGATCGTTGATCGCCGTTTTATCGTTCCAAAGTACTAGATTAGATATATTCAAAGACTTGATTCAAGTTATGAAAACATACATATTTTAACTATATATCCTAACTTACCTGTGATCGTTGATCGACGTTTTATCGTTCAAAAGTACCTACGTACTAGATTAGATATATTCAAAGACTGTTGATTCAAGTCATGAAAACATACATATTTTAACTTTATATCCTAACTTACCTGTGATCGTTGATCGTTGTTTTATCGTTCCAAAGTACTAGATTAGATATATTCAAAGACTTGATTCAAGTTATGAAAACATACATATTTTAACTTTATATCCTAACTTACCTGTGATCGTTGATCGACGTTTTATCGTTCAAAAGTACCTACGTACTAGATTAGATATATTCAAAGACTGTTGATTCAAGTCATGAAAACATACATATTTTAATTTCATATCCTAACTCATCTGTGATCGTTGATCGCCGTTTTATCGTTCCAAAGTGCCTACGTACTAGATTAGATATATTCAAAGACTTGATTCAAGTTATGAAAACATACATATTTTAACTATATATCCTAACTTACCTGTGATCATTGATCGACGTTTTATCGTTCCAAAGTGCCTACGTACTAGATTAGATATATTCAAAGACTTGATTCAAGTTATGAAAACATACATATTTTAACTATATATCCTAACTTACCTGTGATCGTTGATCGACGTTTTATCGTTCAAAAGTACCTACGTACTAGATTAGATATATTCAAAGACTGTTGATTCAAGTCATGAAAACATACATATTTTAACTTTATATCCTAACTTACCTGTGATCGTTGATCGCCGTTTTATCGTTCCAAAGTACTAGATTAGATATATTCAAAGACTTGATTCAAGTTATGAAAACATACATATTTTAACTTTATATCCTAACTTACCTGTGATCGTTGATCGACGTTTTATCGTTCAAAAGTACCTACGTACTAGATTAGATATATTCAAAGACTTGATTCAAGTTATGAAAACATACATATTTTAACTTTATATCCTAACTCATCTGTGATCGTTGATCGCCGTTTTATCGTTCAAAAGTACTAGATTAGATATATTCAAAGACTTGATTCAAGTTATGAAAACATACATATTTTAACTATATATCCTAACTTACCTGTGATCGTTGATCGCCGTTTTATCGTTCCAAAGTACTAGATTAGATATATTCAAAGACTTGATTCAAGTTATGAAAACATACATATTTTAACTATATATCCTAACTTACCTGTGATCGTTGATCGCCGTTTTATCGTTCCAAAGTACTAGATTAGATATATTCAAAGACTTGATTCAAGTTATGAAAACATACATATTTTAACTATATATCCTAACTTACCTGTGATCGTTGATCGCCGTTTTATCGTTCCAAAGTACTAGATTAGATATATTCAAAGACTTGATTCAAGTTATGAAAACATACATATTTTAACTATATATCCTAACTTACCTGTGATCGTTGATCGACGTTTTATCGTTCAAAAGTACCTACGTACTAGATTAGATATATTCAAAGACTGTTGATTCAAGTCATGAAAACATACATATTTTAACTTTATATCCTAACTTACCTGTGATCGTTGATCGCCGTTTTATCGTTCCAAAGTACTAGATTAGATATATTCAAAGACTTGATTCAAGTTATGAAAACATACATATTTTAACTATATATCCTAACTTACCTGTGATCGTTGATCGACGTTTTATCGTTCAAAAGTACCTACGTACTAGATTAGATATATTCAAAGACTGTTGATTCAAGTCATGAAAACATACATATTTTAACTTTATATCCTAACTTACCTGTGATCGTTGATCGCCGTTTTATCGTTCCAAAGTACTAGATTAGATATATTCAAAGACTTGATTCAAGTTATGAAAACATACATATTTTAACTTTATATCCTAACTTACCTGTGATCGTTGATCGACGTTTTATCGTTCAAAAGTACCTACGTACTAGATTAGATATATTCAAAGACTTGATTCAAGTCATGAAAACATACATATTTTAACTTTATATCCTAACTTACCTGTGATCGTTGATCGCCGTTTTATCGTTCCAAAGTACTAGATTAGATATATTCAAAGACTTGATTCAAGTCATGAAAACATACATATTTTAACTTTATATCCTAACTTACCTGTGATCGTTGATCGCCGTTTTATCGTTCCAAAGTACTAGATTAGATATATTCAAAGACTTGATTCAAGTTATGAAAACATACATATTTTAACTTTATATCCTAACTTACCTGTGATCGTTGATCGACGTTTTATCGTTCAAAAGTACCTACGTACTAGATTAGATATATTCAAAGACTTGATTCAAGTTATGAAAACATACATATTTTAACTTTATATCCTAACTCATCTGTGATCGTTGATCGCCGTTTTATCGTTCAAAAGTACTAGATTAGATATATTCAAAGACTTGATTCAAGTTATGAAAACATACATATTTTAACTTTATATCCTAACTCATCTGTGATCGTTGATCGCCGTTTTATCGTTCAAAAGTACTAGATTAGATATATTCAAAGACTTGATTCAAGTTATGAAAACATACATATTTTAACTTTATATCCTAACTCATCTGTGATCGTTGATCGCCGTTTTATCGTTCAAAAGTACTAGATTAGATATATTCAAAGACTTGATTCAAGTTATGAAAACATACATATTTTAACTTTATATCCTAACTCATCTGTGATCGTTGATCGCCGTTTTATCGTTCCAAAGTGCCTACGTACTAGATTAGATATATTCAAAGACTTGATTCAAGTTATGAAAACATACATATTTTAACTATATATCCTAACTTACCTGTGATCGTTGATCGACGTTTTATCGTTCAAAAGTACCTACGTACTAGATTAGATATATTCAAAGACTTGATTCAAGTTATGAAAACATACATATTTTAACTTTATATCCTAACTCATCTGTGATCGTTGATCGCCGTTTTATCGTTCAAAAGTACTAGATTAGATATATTCAAAGACTTGATTCAAGTTATGAAAACATACATATTTTAACTATATATCCTAACTTACCTGTGATCGTTGATCGACGTTTTATCGTTCAAAAGTACCTACGTACTAGATTAGATATATTCAAAGACTGTTGATTCAAGTCATGAAAACATACATATTTTAACTTTATATCCTAACTTACCTGTGATCGTTGATCGTTGTTTTATCGTTCCAAAGTGCCTACGTACTAGATTAGATATATTCAAAGACTTGATTCAAGTCATGAAAACATACATATTTTAATTTTATATCCTAACTCATCTGTATACCACTCATTTGCCAAAGCAAACATGAATTGCTTCAAGTGTAATTTGCAATTCCAAACGTCAAATCACTTGATATTACATCTCAAACACGATCACCACCTAAAGCATAATGATTATTACGAGTGCAAGAATAATGAATGTGATCGTAAATATCATTCGCTCAATTCATACCGTAAACATTTAAACTCAGTTCATCGCGATAACCCAGGCATTCATACTAATAACACCAACGAGAACCAATCCACTGTCTGTAACGAAGGCGAAGGTCCTCGACCTCGTGAACATACACCCGAACCCGATATTGAAGGAACAAATTTCAATTGTGAGAAATCAAAAATAAGCAACGCGACTAATAATATTTTGCAGCTGGAAGCTGAATCTTTAATCATGACCCTATATAACGAACCACATGTACCCAGGAGAATCGTCCAACTTGTAACCGAAAGTGTTTCATCATTCTTTGAAAATGCAGTTATTCCAACAATTAAAGACAAACTACACACAAATCTCCAGTTTCCGGAAAACTCTCAGCCAACTGTAACACTACGTCAAATTGATGATATTATAGATTCTGTTGAAAATCCCTTTAAAGAATTGACTTCTGAATACAAGCGGTTACAAATGATGGGAAAGAAATATAAATATATTCCACCTCAGACGTACACAATTTCCGAAGTAGTGTCAGAAAAGAAACAATGTGGTGAAGAAATTATTAAACCTGCACGTGTAACTGGTCAAGTAATCGCACTGGGAGCTCAATTGAAATCTGTTTTAGAAATACCGGGGTTGCTTGTAGAAATGAAACAATACGTGCAAGATCTACAGAATGATAAGTCGAAACTTAGTAATTTTATTCAAGGTGAATTATGGAAAGCAAAATCAAAACAGTTCGGTAACAAAACTGTATTTCCCTTATTTATTTATTTTGACGAATATGAGACAGGCAATCCACTTGGCTCGCATGCCGGTGTTAATAAATTAGGCGCTGTCTACGCATCTATTGCTTGTATGCTACCAAAGTTTGCGTCCACTATACAAAGCATATTCCTTGTATTACTTTTTTACGCGCAAGATCGGAAAGAACACGGTAATAAAGCCGTGCTTACACCATTAATTGAAGAATTACATCTATTGAGAAATGACGGAGTCACTATCGTTACAGACAGCGGTGAGGAAACTGTATATTTCTGCATCGGCATACTTTTGGGGGATAACCTTGGGTTCAACGCTATGTTGGGCCTGACTGAAAGCTTTTCAAGTCTATTTTATTGCAGATTTTGCAAAGCGTCAAAAGAGGAATGCCAGGGCTTGTATGTAGAAAAAGCCAGTTTACGAAGGACTAGAATTAATTATGACAGTGATTTGGCTCTAAATGATTCAAAACTAACCGGAATCAAAGAATCTTGCATTTGGCATTCTCTTGAAGATTTTCATATGTGTGAAAATATATCAGTAGATGAGCCCCATGATTGGGGAGAGGGTATCTTTAAATATGTAATGTCAGCAGTAATTAATTCTTTGATATTTGAAATGAAATTGTTCACTCTTGAGACTTTAAATTTTCGAATACAAGTTTTTGATTATGGACGTTTGGAGTTGTCAAATAAGCCACCTACCGTTATTTTGCAGAAAGCGAAAGAGGTTCGTATAAAAATGTCTGCGGCTGAAAGTTTATGTTTTGTCAGATATTTCGGTTTTATGGTTGGAGATTTAGTACCTGAAGATAACGAAATCTGGCACTTGTACATATTATTAAGACAAATCGTTGATTTCACAACTGCCCCTCATCTATCACCTGTGCAGATAAATATCTTAACTGATTTAATTGCAAAACACCACGAGCTGTACTGCAGTCTTTTTCCTGAAAAAAAACTTACACCTAAATTTCATTTTGCAACACATTACCCACAAGTAATAAAAGCAGTGGGCCCCCCAATGCACTATTCATCCATGAGGTATGAGAGTAGGCACCGTCGGTCAAAAGAGACTGCGAGTGTATCTTGTAGTCGCGTTAACATACTGCATACCCTTGCCATTAAACATCAGTTACAAAATTGTAATTTCGTTAATAATTGTAATTGGTCTTCAAACACAAAAATTGGCCCCTCACGAGGCATAGACACAACCACATACGATAAGTACTTCAAATGTATTGGCCCTCAAAATTCAATACAGCGTGTTTCATGGATAGATATTGAAGGAACTAAATTCTCAAAAGATTCGATACTAATCATCGAAAAAACTTCACTGTTTCCAGTTTTTGGTAAAGTGACCGATATTTTTATGGCTACAGGAAATAACCCTTGTTTTTTAGTTATAAGATTGCCATCTTACAAGTTTGACCGCCACTTTTGGGGCTACCAATTAGTCAGTTCCGAAAATATGGATTTAAATATGAGCCTAATCTCGTTTAACAGTTTACCTGACTCACGTCCAAGCAGTTTATTACTCACAAAGCGATGTAAGATGTATATTACTACACGTTATGCTGTGTAAATTTTTATATCGATATACATGCACTGTATAAATAATACATATTATACTGCATATACTATACTGAATAAACGTATACAATTCCTAATTATACAGACTTATTATTTTCGTGTACCTATAACCCGTGCATATTGTTAACATTTACAGGATGTCTGGTACATTTGCCCAGACTCACAGGTGCCTATATGGATAGTGTGCCTGTACAGTAATTGGTACCAATAATTTTGGTGAAAAGATTATCCTAGATGTGACTACATTGACCGGCAATCCAAGCTTTAGGCACTGGTAAATTAAATATTGATTTGCAGTATCAATTACCGCATGGACTGGTAACTAAACTGGATACATGTGCCGTACAGTTTGGTAACTGGAACTGTTGAAGCTAGCTCTGTGATCCAGCTCCTGACGAGTATTTTGAACTACAGGCACTGGTCAATTGAATGTTAATTTGCAGTAGCAGCTACCGCATTGACTGGTAACCAAACTGGATGAATGTGCCGTACAGTTTGGTAACTGGAACTGTTGAAGCTAGCTCTGTGATCCAGCTCCTGACGAGTATTTTGAACTACAGGCACTGGTCAATTGAATGTTAATTTGCAGTAGCAGTTACCGCATTGACTGGTAACCAAACTGGATAAATGTGCCGTACAGTTTGGTAACTGGAAGTGTTCAAGGTAGCTCTGTAAACCAGCTCCTGACGAGTATTTCGAACTACAGACACTGGTCAATTGATTGTTGATTTGCATAGCAGTTACCTTATACACTAGTAACCAAACTGTATAAGCAGAGTAAATGTGCTGTACGTTTTGGTAATTCTAACACTTAAAACTGGCTCCGCGAATCACACTTCAAGTTCTAAGTTTACCAAATAAATAAAGTAAGAATTACCGTACAGGCACACTATCCATATAGGCACTAGCCAGTTCGGTAAAAGTTACCTTAATTACGGTATTTTGGACAGGGGATTTTTCTCCGTGTACGGTTAAAGTTCCTTTTCGCAGTGTCTAGCACGCGCCCCATAAATCTCAAGCGGTGCTTTCGCACGAGTTTCGGCAAAGCTTTACGCTGACGAAGATACGGCCGCCGAGAGAAGAAAAGAATAAGAAGAAGAGGAAGAAAAAGAAAAAAAAAAAAATAGGAGAAAAGAAAAGAAAAAAAATGAAGAAAACAAAAATCTTTCAAATCAAATTTCACCCCCATAACCACCAGTTATTATACTCGATCCTTCCGTAGCATGTAATATTAAGCTACCGCAACGGTATTTCATGTTGTTTTTAAATAAAGAAAAAATAAGAAATTCAACCTCTCAGTATACATAGGTAGTCGCTATATACTTACTGTTTACTAGAGATAAGAAAAGAACGTTATATAAATAAAAGAAACGAGGGTAATGTTGGAGTTTTGAAAATTCAATCAAAAGTTACATAGCAAATAGCTTCTGCGTTTTCTTTAAACTCCGGGCGCCGTATATACATATACATATACCTATATACGTTACTTATAAATTAAAAACTTTCCTTATTCCATCCAAAAGTGAAAAATATAAAGGAGACGAAACGGGAGAGAAAAAAAAAACCCTGTAATTAATTGATAATGTCAAAGAATAAAAAAAAAAAACAAAAAACGAAAAGAGGGAAAAGGAAATAAATGAAAAAAAAAAAAAGTAATGCGCGAGAACGGATAGTATCACCTATACTTAATATCACTTATCGTAGCTTCACATCGCGCGTATGAATTCGTTGCTCGCGTGTACGCGATACATATAACAAGGGCTGTGCGAGAGATTTTATCATTTTGAAAAATTGCTGTAATACCGCTGGCGGTTTCCGCACGACGTGGTAATATAACTCTAGTTAGCGAATTAGTTAGTAAGTTAGTTAGTCAATTATTTATCATTAACACTGTATTAGCTTCTGCGTATATGATTCATATATATATTATATATACTCGGAGAATTCGTTCCAACGCATATACCTATTACACCTACATCCAGCATCCCATAAACCTAAACTGTTTACTGCAGTCTGCATTGCAATAAAAATGGTAAACTACATACTGTCGAAAATCGGGTTTATATTATTCCATACCTACGTATATATACGTTGGTAAACGATATATAGGTGGATATTCATCGGTTTACTGAGCGATTACACAATACACATACAATATCTATATTTTCGCGATAAATATGTACAAGTATATAATTATATAAGACTGATAAGAATATAATTATATTTTATAAACGCAGAGGTGTTCAACCCCGCCGTTTTGCGTGGGTGGGGTATAGGTATATACGTGTGAGATTTTGAATGAGATGAGAAAATCTATATAAAACGGAGTAAAAGGAGCGGAAAGTATCCGGCAATAAAATCTATAGATAAACTGTGTGAGAGCCTGTGAACGAGTTTAGTAGATTCGAGCGTATAAGAGTATTTATTTTAACTCGTAAAACACCATGGTGACCTAATATTTAACAATTTTTTAATCTTTATTTATAGACATGTATTATATATATACATACCACCGCGGATTGGGCGTGATAAATGTATATTAGTATACATACGCATATATATATATGTAGAAACATGGAGAATTTTCACTTTGATCCTATGTACCTCCGGCTATTTTACCTATACGGCAAGATCTTACAATGTTACCGAAGCTCAAAAATTTATTCAAATTGAAAACAAATAACGAGTTTGTTTTATTTATCGCACAACTTTCCGTCTCTATTCTAACGCATATTCGCGCGTTGTTTGTTTATTCATCCATACTGTATGTACGTACATAGTCTATGGATAAATATCTATATCCTATTCCAAGTCTGCGCAATTCCGCCCGAAGCAATTATTCCTAAATGTATATATACCTTCATATGTGCGTTACGTGTATGTATGTGTGAAATTAGCGATATAAAAAGAATTCTTAATTATTTAACGAGATATGCGTATCGTGAACGCGTATAAACCTATACGTAGACCGAGGCACAAATACATTAATATAACCACATCACGTACGTACGGGGTATGTAAGTTAAAAGTCCTATTTAAATCCTGCATTGAGTGATTTTAAGACGTCGACGACGTAGAGGCGTCGCGACGCGACGCAACGGCCTGGTTAGAGAGTTTCGTAGCAATTTTGCTAACGTAGCGCAAAACCCCGTCGTCCGTAGGTAAGTAAGTATAACACCCCGCGAGTGGTAAAGCTCAAGCTCTCTCGGCTTAAATTTCCGCACAGATTCGCATACGTATGTTACGTACGTGTACCTAGCTACTTACTTTACTCGGCGCCGCTTGTTAAAGCTGCTGCGGCTCTTTGGAAGAGATGAAAATTCAGTTAGTTATTCGAGTATATATATGTATATCAGGTAGGGCAATTTCCAGACCCAGGGACTACGCCAACCCGCATCCTGCGTTATAACTACCCGCCAGATATTATGTGCCACGTTTATTCATATCCCGCGCAATTAACTCGACGTTGTTTTAATTAGATTCCGAAACGCGATATATGCGTATAAGTACGAACTCGCGGCACGTGTACATACATTAACTTCCTGAATATTATTATATCTCAGTACTGAACTAATTCAATAATTATCTATGCGCTATGGATTTTCGCATTTTTATATCAAAATCGCTTATATATGAATATAACACGATTAATGTATAGAAAATTGAGACAGCTATTATATATTCATAGGATGAGAAAACAATAAAATATTCCTTCATTCACACGTGTATCCGGATTTTGTCTGACTCGCTTCCTAATATACTCCCTATACGTAGTATTCTATATTCTATTTTGTTTTATTTCATTTTTTATCGTTTCACTTTCGAGGGGAATTTAAAAATAAAATGATCGTCATATATCCGGTTAACCATCGAGTATCAAGAACGGGGACGAATATACCTATGCTAGATACGCAATTAGTTATATAGTTGTGAATATTATATCATAATAATTGATGTCACTTTAGTTGTCGTTTCTGTGTAAAACCGAATAGCTATTATGCGGCGATATTCTCGTATGTAGGTAAAACCGCATCATTATACGTATCGCGGTAACGTTGGGTTGCGGTTAATTTTTACGCAACTAACAGAAGATTTTGCGTCATGATTCTTTTCCCCTTTTCTTTTGCCACTTAGGTACCTAGGTACTGCAGTTTCTAACAACACGCGTCCATAGTTCTTGACCTGTTTAATTTAAACGGTTTAGAAGAGGTGCTCACAGAGTATAGAGACTGATCGGAACTCTCATGGCTTAGATTATAGTGACGAAATACTTCATGAACTGTTTGCGTATACGGTATATATACATATGTATATAGAAATTAATAAATTAATAAATTTCTATGACATATAAATAACAATAAGATGGTATACCTCTAAAAGAAATTCAAATATAATGCCTTAATTATCTCACCCCCCCCATGCAGCAGCCTCGTTAAGGTAGGAAAGACCAATTACCGGCGATACTAATTACGAGTTACGGGATAGCGACGCGGGCGGTTTAGTCTGTATCGAATTAGCCGCTGCGCCCAAGCTTGCGATAAAGTACTGGATTTAAATGGGAAACGTGATACCGATATCCCGCAGGATATCCATTGTATCAGAATTTGAGATTCTACCTTGACATAATATATATCTATACCTGTATATGTATATGGGTATATAGTTATAGTCAAGAAGACGTACATAGGATGTATTATATTTTCGAAACATAGAGCCCGCAGTATGCCTGTAGATCATATGATAAGACCGATAATAGTATATAGGTTCGATTTATAAGTCGAGTATCAAACACCCGTTTGCCGTGGCGACCCACGCAACCCGAAAACCTGCACAAGTATGTTGGATTTTATTGAGAACATTTGAGCGAATAACAGATATCGCCATAAAATCGTGAATGACGCGACCGACTATACGCTCAATGATGGAAAATTATATTTTCGTCAATCATAAATTAGACGATATATATATAGATATATATATATTACGTTACTTTGAAACGAAACTAAACGAAATTCTTTAGAAATCATATTCTCATATTATTATTATTATTATACCACGTCTACGAAATTCGACGAAACGGTTCTTTTTATTTTATTTTTGGTTGATGTTTTAATTTCGCTCCTGTAAATGGAACCACGTCAACCTATCTATCTCTATCTCTAGCACTAGCACTATCTCTCTCTCTCTCTTTCTCTTTCTCTCGATAAACCTACGCGATTTTACCTATTATAGCTGACGCAACATAAAAAAGACAATAGAAATCTTATCATTATCATTATCATTATTATTATTATTGTTTGTATGGATTTGAGCTTCAATATAGATCTGAAAAATAATTTAAATACATATATGTTGAACGGAGACAACAAAAAAAAAAAAAAAAAAATAGGAAGGGAGAAAGAAAGAAACTAAACATCGAAAGTGAAAGATTAGCCAATCTCTGGTGAGCCAGTTTAGGTTTAAGGTTTAAGGTTTTAGGTTAAAAACTGGCGAAATGTTGGGCGATAAATTGAGTAGAGAACGGATTAGCACAAGTGCCAACCGTATATCACGGAACGGGACCAACGAACGAACGAATGGACGTTACTTTACTGATCGTAACTATAGTATATACTCGAGGCGGCGGGAGGCTTGGCAACGCATAAAAAATACCATAAAACATCTCGCGAGTTGTTTCCGCCCTTTCTACGTCGGCCTTAAATTCTCCCGTGGTGTGCGCGAAAATGCTGAGATATATTCGAAAAAAAGAATACGGATAAAAAAATTTTCTTTTCTTCTCCGTTTTTTATTTCATTTCAGTCTTTTTTATTTCATATTTTTTTTTTTTTTTTGTTCAGTTTTCCCTTTTTTCCGTTTCGCGATTTCAACGAACAATATATTACGTATAGAATTGAAACCCGCAATCTCCTGCGTATACAAAAGAATTGAAGGAAGAAGAAAAATGTTTGAAATTAGTTTGATATTTGATGAGAGAAAAGGACGACGCCGCGGCCGGGACAAGCATGATTGATAATCTTCTACGTTACGTGGCGTAAAATGTTGCGGGAAAAGCGATAATGATCGTAATAAAAAATGAAAAATGAAACTGCGATCGAATATATATTCCGCGGACAGCGGTTTAATTTATACCGAACACACCTGACGCTTAATATTACGGTCTTTGACCCTTTGACCCATCTCGGTTTCATATACATCGCGACGAATTATTATATACGAGCAAAGTTAGAGAGGGGTCAAACTAGTCCCGTAGGTGCATTTGCTAGGAGTAGGTATACCAGAGGCTCGGGGCAACTGGCTGAAAACCCACGTAGAAATTTTCCGCGAAACGTTATTATACCTAGATATAACATATACGACGTGTATACGTAGAAGCGTGAAAAGCTTAAAGTATTAAAAAGTGACGAGAGAGTGCTTTAAAGTAAATATAATTCCCTATTTCGTATATAAATACGTAAGTGAATGACAGGCTAACTGCACCAGCGTTAAAAAAAACAGGAGCAAGGATCCGGGCGAAAATAAGGCGGGAAGAAAAACGAAAGACAGAGCAGACGAGATACAACTCGTGCGTAATATTATAACGCATGCAGTCATGATATTATAACTTACAGCTTGGTGAGATTGAAAGACGTTGAAAGGGTGGCCGTGGCAAGTGGTTCATAGATTGTGTTAAATCCCGCCCCTCTGCAAACGAACTCTCGCCCATCCGAGGTAGTGTTACAGAGGTCCGATGATATCTGAGAGGATGATGTTTTGTAGTAATCGTCCTCGGCTCGGTCCGCGGTGCATTTGTCGTTGAAAATTGATAATAATAAAAGAATAAAAGTGACAGCTGCAGCCCAGCACCGTGGGCTCATGCTGCCGGATGCCGGCCTCGCTCCAGAAGGGGACAACAACTCGTCCTCCTCGCACCTCGGGGCTCGGACCACGACCACTACCGCGCCGCGTACCTTGCAACACACACTAACGACAAACGCATTACAACGCGGTTATACCCCACGCACTATCACGTATTCATCATTCGGCTTATTATCCTCCTTTGAATTTTCGACGATCGACGGCATTCTACCGCCGGACACTCGCCGCGAGCCAGTAGGCCGTACCGAATAGTATAAAACACCCGACACTGACAACTGACAACTGACAACTGACGACGACGCCGCGGCGCCACCCACAACCAAAATACCGCCTATACTACTCTCTTCTTCTTCTTCTTCTTCTTCTCCTTCTTCTCCTTCTTCTTCTTCTTCTTCGTCGTCGGGTTGAACTCTCGCTCTCACGCAACCCTCTTTTCCCGCGCGACGATATTCCGCGCATGTATAAGAAACGCACGGGAGGCTGTAGACTCGGAGAGTGTAGAGCATTCGCGAGGAGTTGAAGTAAAGTAGGATAACAATGAAGAGGATAACGGCAGGAGCCGCTGTGCTCCCACTGACAATCCGTACGAATAACCGACTGACTTGCGGATTATGTTACAGAGTTGCGAGGCCCTCGATTAGTTTCTCTTATACAATAAATAAGCCCCACTATAATATCCCATACGAATTCGAGCTATAACCCTGCAACGGTTAGGACAGAGACCGAACTCCCGAGCAAACAGTAGTATGAAGTCAGTCGTTCAGTTAAACTTGACTTGGCGATTTCGCTCTCTCTCCGATTCGATTCAAGCGTTATACGCTCTACTAGCAAACTGCCATCGGCGTTTTAACCACGCGTGACGTCATTGATCGCCCCTGCTGCGTTCGCTACGTAGTGGTGGTGCTCCTGCTACTGTGGCTCGTCGCATCGTGTACTCACCGCGTGTACGTGCATACATACACATCGCTGTGTACAGTATGTATTCTGTGGGTCGTCAGACATCGTGGTACGCGGCCCGCATACGACCGACTTTTACACGGTGATGCTGGGCCGGGTAAATTAACGATTACCTCTCAGGGTTTATGCAATGCAGTGTAATGCAATGCGATGCGACTCGATGCAATAGGGCCGATGTATATGAATAGATTTTTCCTTACGCAGCTTTTACTCGCAGACATTCCTTTCCCGATTACAAATAGATACGATATACGTATATCGACTCCTTTCCCCGAACTATGATAAAGATATAAGGCAATATAACCATGCAGGGATGTGATAAAGATTCGTATCCTGGCTGGCATTGGTATCGTATCCATAAACTCATGCTGCAATTTTATTGCCGGAGTTCGATGCGGTTATGTGCACTCGGTCCTGCACCCCGGGAAACCGCGGGCGCTGCGACGCTGACTCATGCATATCCGCGATTGCGTTTTGGGAATAGAGAGAATTGATTTTACCGTAAAACGCGAACAGAAATCTGGGACGGGTGCAGGCATACTTGTAGCGAGCGAGGAGTAAATTTTAGGAATCCTAGCGCGGAATTCCTATAGACGAACGATGCGGCAATTACGCGATAGAAATACGAGGAGGAATATATGTTCAAAATCTAAAAACTTTTGCATTGCGATATTTACTCACGCGAATAATTTTTTATTAACAGATGGATGTACATATGTATATACATTTGCCGCGAGCCGGACGAAGCATATATTATGTAGATAGCTACATGTATATGCAGGTATACGTGATATATATATCGAAGAAAGTTAGGGCTGGAATATTGCGGTGTTTACAGTCTACCGACAAACTTTGAATCACTACGGGTATATAAACGCTGAAGGTTCCAGACCGTAGAATTTTTATTATTTCAAATAGAGATGAAATTATTTTTCGAGAAGAAAAGAAAGAAAGAAAAAAAAAAAAAAAAAACAATTCCAAAATCGCGATGAGTTACTCAAAAACTTATCACAGCATTAAAAATATACCAAAAAATTTTCAACAAATTACATACATGTGTATATATATTATCAATTCAAAGCGTAGAGGAAAATATAAGAGGGTAAAAAAAGAAAAGGAAAAGAAAAAACGTAATTATAGTAACGTTAAAAAAAAATTTCTGCAAGAATAAAGTTTACATACATAATATAAATTATATTGTATACATAAAATGCGTTCACGAGTTATTCTAGTTTCTTTTTTTTTTTTTTTCTTTTTTTTTCGAAATAATTAATAAAACTTGACGAGATTATTAATGCCTCCTGGATTACTATTCCCTATATATCCATAATCATTCTAGAAATATTTTAGTTCGGTTTAGTCATTGGTTCTTTCCATGTATATTTATATAATATACAAAAGCTATAATCTAACTAAATAAATAATTATTATTATTAATATTATTAGAGTTAAGTAGGAAGAAAGAGAGAGTTATTACAGTTCCATGTTCTAAGCTGCGCTGGATCGGAAGACTAATATAAATACATATACGTACAGATGATAAATTAAAACTTCACTAGCTTGACGAAATACACCAAAATATTGATCTACACTTTATGGGTGTCTGATGAATGGCAATAAATTAATTACATGAAAATTTCTTTCATCTTCATATCATTTCCAAGCAATATTGTTTTCGAATGATCCACGAAGAGATTGCTACAAGTCGCAGAAATTAACGTCAACCGAATGACTATGATCTTGTTGTCTAGCTTGGCTTGAGAAAGAATAATATTCTTTGTATAAAACGCGACTGGAAAACTAACGACGATATTTTTTTTTTTTCTTTTTACCTAATGAAATGTTTTTCTCCTGCCTTCTCTAGTCCAGTAAACACACAATTAATATCCTCATACGTAATACTTTGGCTGAAATATTAGACAAAGTATGCGGCGAGTTGCGCCATCCTATCTTTAGGTGGTCGCGGTTTACCCCGACCTCTGCTCCTGTTGTGTCCCCTCCCTCTCCCAGCTACCGGTCTCGATGCAACAGCCCTGTGCTTTTCAACCAGGGCGATAAAAGCCGGTGTGCAAAAAACACAGCCAGTTAATTCTGTCGCTTCGTTAGGAAGCTTGCTTTTATCCTAGACAAACAAAGCGGAAATAAAGATAAAAACAATTTCAAATCGATCCATTTTTTTTTTTTTTCGTCACCCTGTACGGATTTTTCGAATTACACACCTGTTTATATTCCACTGTAACAATCTGCGCCCCGCAATCACAGACGTCGGATTCAACTGTAACCCTGTGCGCATCGTCGAACAAATGAATAATCACGTCGCAACGATTGCAACCAAGTTTCCATTTGGGCGCAGCCGAAGGATCCAGGACCAAAATTCCCGTGTCGCATTCCAGGCAGCTTGATATCCCGTTGTTATTCATACCGTGAGGACAAGTTGGATGTGTGCAAGAGTTGCAGCCGCTCATTCCTCTCTTCATATCCCTTAGAAACAAAAAAAAAAAAAAGAACGATGAAACAATTCCAAGATATGCTGAAATGGGAAGGAAGTTGATACAAGTTCATCGTATCACCTGAATGGAGGATTGTTGTAACAATATGGACAAAAGGTGTAGCTCTTCCCTTTCGATCCGGTCGACCATGAGAGAAGCTCAAAGTCATCCAACGGGCATTTGAGCTCCTTGTAAATTCTGATGTTGCCATTTTGCGGTAGATTGTAGGTTTCGTTGCACTGAGAGCAGTGCATACGAGAGGGTTTTGTTTGTATGTACTTCATGTAGCGGCGGCACTTTCCGCACCTGATTGAAAAAAGATTAGAAACAATGAGAGGAGGCTTCCTTTCGCACTTTGATGAGATAAGTCGATTTCTTGTATACCTGGAATGCGATTTTCCCGACGCGGAAAGCGGAGAGAACGAGACTTCGAACAGCTGATCCATTCCGTCTATACTTTGTACGAAGTATGTGAATTTCTGTTTGAATATTTCAACAGTGTGTTGTAAAACCGCATGAAAATCGGCTCTTCCTTGAGCGATTAAATTCAGCTGTTCCTCAACCGCGGATCTCATTGTTGGTAAAACCAGCTCCGGATCGATCTGAGAATTGACAATCGGATAAACCGGTGTTGATTCTTTTCCTAAATTTCATTTCATTCCATAAACTCACTTTTTGGTATCCATGGACCAAAACGATTCCCAACGGCGTAGGATTCAGCCTCCTGCCCGCTGTAACAGTCACGTAATTACGTATGCATATGTTATTGATGTGAACAGGGATCGAAGCGTCGGTTCCAATCCCGTGTTTTTCCATAAGAGAGATCAGTTCCGCCTCGGTCAAGTACTCCGGTGGTTGAGTGAAGCATTCGAGTAGTTTGACCTGAAAGATTGAATTTTTATTCCATTTCAGCCTACCCTCAGAATTTAAAAAAAAAAGTAAATACAGATTCAAAAGTTTCATTCAGGTATAGAAATACGCCTCACTAACTTCGTTAATGTTTACGCTTTCACCGGTGGTAAATTTCGGCAGAGTTTCGTTAGCTCCGAACGCCTGCCAGCTAAGTACAGCGGTGTATCCAGGGTCTAAAAGCGTCTTACCGGTAGCGCTGAATATTTCCGTTCCAATTTCGAACTTTGCCGTAGTGCTGAGGTATTTGCAATCAGAAGCGACCTTCGGAAAAAGAATTTCAGCCGGTTGAAAACCTGGAGACGGTCGAAATTCGGCATAGATGAACTTACCGAAGCGATAAAATGCCTCGTAATGTAATCATACAATCTCCAAGCATCCCCGTCCAGTTCGTTCCTAGAAGCACTCTTCATCGGAGTTATGGGTGGATGATCGCCGGCGTCGTGACCTTTCTTCGGTCTGTTCATCCCGGCTGATAAGATCCTGCGCACGTCCTCCCCCCATTCCGGGCTGTTTTGTTGCTGTTTTAGAGTTGCTCTGTTCATAAAACGGAGGAAATTCGATAGTTTCGATTGGTAGAGACGTTGAAGAAAATTATATCTCATCAACGTTGACATTCTTCCTGTGATTTTCTTTGCTTAGAAAATCTGCCACTTACAAGAGGTCGAAGTTTTCTGGATATGAGGTAGTCTCTGTCCTCGGATAGCTGATGTATCCTTGAGTGTAGAGTCGTTCTGCAATTTGCATAGCGTGATGTGGTCCCATTCCTAATCCGGAGCTGGCAACTCGCATTAATTCCACCGTGTTGAGAGCTATCGGCCTTGTTTTAGACTTCTCAGTGCTAATCACACTCGCTACCCTGAAAATTATTCCTCGTTCAGAATACTTTCCGTCCTAATCTGCATTCCAAGGACAAGTTTCGACGCATTCAGTTCAACGCTTACCTAGCTTGATCATGCTCCTTAGCATGAGCCAGAAATATATTCGCAATTTCTTTGTCAAAGCATCTAACGCGACTCCAATTCAATATAACGTCTTGTCCATCTGCAGATTTGACAGTGACCTGGAAAGAGTGAACAAAATGTATCAAGATTGAACTTTGCATCCCTCATTAGTCGGATATTATATCGATTGAATAAATGGGTGAAAAAATATCGTGAATCTCTGTCTGCGATATGTTTACTCTTTCTCTATCGATAACGAAGTGATTATCACATCAAAGAAAAGTAGTTTTTATGAAGTCTGTGAAAATAAGATGTACCTGAACAACCCAATACGCATCGGGTTTGAAGGTTTGAATTTCGTCGTGTCTTTGAACGCAAAATCCCAGCGTCGGTGTTTGACACGGTCCATAGGATATCAGAGAAGCATCCAAGTCCCCGTATTTCCCCTACGGAACACAGTGACTAGGATGAAGTATGATTTTCTCACAATTCTCACAATTATCTAATTAAATTCTGTCTTAGCTTGGAAAGATAAATTCGATAAGCATTCCTGTAATTCTGTTATGCATCGTGATGGTTTTAATATCGAAAAAAAACAATAAATTATTGTGCAAATTTTTTTTCACACAAATTATACCGAGTTACAAATATCCTGGCTCCCGTACCTGGAAGAACTTCGTTTGAAAACGTGTAAAAGCGCATCCAATACGCAGATCAAGTTCTTGACGGGCATCAACGCTGCGTGCTTCATTTTCGTTCGGTTTACCGAGAGTAGCCAGCGCAGCTTTGATGTCTTTTTCCGTGATAGCGGAGAAATGAGCTCTCCATATATTCTGAAAATTAATGGAAGCAATATCGTTGAAATCCCGATGTTTAGCTGGATGAAAAAGGTGCTAAGCAATCTTCCGATAATTATTGAAGAGGTGTAACGGATTATAGATTATCTACATTTGGATCGAGCTCCCGGTGCAGCCCTTGTTGAACGGCGTAAATGACTTCGAAGCAGATATTCTCTCCCTCTTTATCGCAGTCCAGCCATAAAATTAAATAATCGCAATTAGATCCTTCCTTGGCAAGAAAATAGGGTATTTTCAGCTTGGGAACGGCCTCCTTCTTCTCCGTTGGACAGGAGAATAGCTCTGCCTAAAAGATTAGAAAAATTCAAGAATATTATGACTGGCTGGGAATTCTTCCAGGTAGTTTTATCCGAAATTATAAATCTCTCACTCACAGGGTCAACCTTATCCCAGTTGTTGTACTTCCCGTTAAAATCCAGGCTCATTACATGCCCGCATACAGACGTCATTTTGAAATTTACAGTTTCTGATTTAAACGGCCCGGTCCACTCGTGGACAGAACAAGACCCGTTTAATCCTGTAGAACAAGGGTTATCATGCTACGATTAAAAGGTGTGTAAATCCGGCGTTTTATGATTTGACGTTTCACGCTTTTTCACGGATATTTAGTACTTTGATAAATCAATGTGTTCGCAGTTGAATGTCGAGTAGATATTTGCGGACTAAAATGTCCCTGATAGACGTTCAATTTGTTGTTATTCTTGGGTGAAATCGCCACGTATTTACAATATTAAAAAATAATTGTTATAAGGTGATATCGGTTTATAACCTGACTTAACCTAACTTAGTTTAACCCTAACCTACCTTTTCTCGTAGAACACCGCCCATTGCTTAATATATTTGCAAGCGAGGCAGCTAGGGATGGTTTTTCTGCTACCATAAGAGCAGTCTTCATCCTGACGGAGTATAGTCGTTCGTTTGTTGTGAGTAAATTTGTAAGTAAAGTTGATTTTTCTTCAAGTTTGTTTAACTTTATACTCGCTCCGAGGGCACCGGGATAGGTAACGCACGAGCTCCGGTCACGGAAGTCGTAAGTTAATAACATACATCACCGGTCTACGCATGCTCAAACAATAGACGATTTACGAAAGTTTTTTCGAGCGGTAAACGGTTTATTTACCACGCGAAAGGTGAAGTTAATAATGAAAGTAAAGAAATATTAAAATTTCAAGTGAAGCATAAAACTGGTGATTAATATCAGCGCGGGATTTAAGACGCCGTGAGTTAAGACACATTTCGTAAAAAGTGAATATTGCGATTTGTGAATAATTTTTACATCAATGAACCCGACCTAAACAGACTTGATATTTGTATCGGTCGAGTGTAATCGGCAGTGTACTTTTTTCCGATAAAAAAACAGTGTCAATATGCTAAATTTGGAACGAACGGATAGTGTAGACGTGAATAAGCAGCCCCCCTGATCCTGAACAACAATACCATGAGGATATCGCCGAGGATTATCCAGATACACGAGAGTTAATTGGGTAAGTTATAAAACCGAAAAAATTATTTAATGTACAAATTCTTCGATACTGCAGCACTGTAAAATCTAAGATCGCAAAGTCTGGGAGTGACGAATGTCGAGCATAAGATGAAAGGCGAATGAATTCGATTCAAAACATGGTATAATAATAATAATATTTAAAAAATGTATATTACAAGATTTTAATCTCTATTTATGTGTACAATATTCATAACTAGATTCATATGGTAACGTTTTATGAAATATAGGAAAAATAGCGTAGAAAAATGATAGAACATATTATCTGTAATTGGGTAAGAAATTCGACTATAAGGATCTATTGCTTATTTTTATTTATTGTCATTATGATATCATCTAATTTTGTCGTATCTCTCATATATATCACTTGAAGCCGCCTTGTCTAACTTTAAATACTTGATTCAGGCTGGAGAAGGGGCTGAAATTATTCCTAGTAAATTTATCTTCCAAATCTAAGTCCGCGCGGAGAATAACAACACCCGAAGGGTTTACCTTCACCTTTATCTTCGTCAGCGGAGTGAGTACTCCGTAATCCACATCCTCGTAGAGATCCTAAGAGAGAAAGAAAGCGAACACAACATTCATGAGATAAAAAAAAGTCCAAAAATTTCACACAGTCGAAATTTCATTTCCAACTAAACTTCGAGTCACTATCCCTCCCATATTCGTTTTTAAAACCCTCATATATTCGGCAGAGAAGCTCGTCACCTCAATAAGTATCATACAACCGAATTTTATCCCAATCAGATGAACGGTTCCTGAGATACGAAGATTTATTGAAAAAAATAAACACGTTTTTTCCACCTCTTTGACCAATTCGGCTAAAATTAATCAATCCACTCTTTGGAAAGTTATTCGAGAAATAACGTGAAGGAGTATTAATACAAGCGTCCCACTTTCTTAAGAGGATAAAAGAATATAATGATAAGCGTATCGAAAGCTCACCTCTACTCTGTATCCTCCGGGATACGCGAGCCCAAGTTCCTTCAGAGTAACCGATACATCGGAAGGTGTGCCGTCAGATCGACGATTGATAAACGCGATGGCGTAGGAATAGTAGGTTTGGTAAACGGGACTGATAGGTCTGGCCCAGATCTCAATCCCCTTGTGCTGAAGAAAGAGGAATAAAACTTTGGTAAAACTGGTTTCAACTTAGCCGCAGCTATCTCTGATTTATTTCTAGTTTTTCAAGTGTATTTAAAAGCAGGTTCTTTCTCACCTTGTAAATTCTCCGCCCTTGAATCCCGAGAGGATCTTGATCTACGGCAATGATCTTTCTGTTTTGTAAAATCGCCTTGTACTCTGGTCTGATAGTTCTGAGATCAACAGACATGAGAAGCGGGGCGGCTATGATCGCCCATAGAGCCATTTGCGTTTTACTTTGCTCATAGCTCAGGCCAAAGTTACCGACTATTAACATGTCCGGGTCATTCCAGTGCCCAGGACCTGCATTCGGCACGATACTGTCTTGGTTGTCTCCAAAATAGTCCATTATACCTTCAATACTGCTCCACGAGTCTTGAATGTCTCCGAAATTTCTCCACACGTTACAATGCTCTATTATCGAAGTAAAGTTCGGCTAGAAATTTGAAAGACCCGATTGTTAGCAGGAGAATTGTTATTCAACTTCAATATCGAGACGTTTTAAATGAAATTTGTTCATTTCTTGCACAAACCTGCATGCCAGCAAAAGTTTGATAAACAGGCCAGCTGCAGGAGTATACCATAGGTCTTCCAGTCTGGTTTAGGAGGTATCCAAACTCGGGGTAGCCTGGAAGATAATATCGAGATTTCTTATTGTCATTTATATTGCATGCATGTTAGCTATTTGAGATTGAGAGATTGAAAATGTGGAACAAGACATGTCGAGTAGTTCGGAAATACAGGAATTCATGAATCCTACCTCTGTCCATGTCGATTGGATGCGCATAGCAGCCATCTAATTTAACGTAATCCACGTCCCAGGATGCAATGGTGATCGCATCTGTTTCTAAGTGTCCCAAGATGCCTGGGTATCCACCACACGTGTAATTGCCATAATCTTCGTAGATTCCGAATTTCAGTCCCTTGGAATGGACCTAGGAATCGGAATGAATAGAATAACGATAGTTCTTTGATGACTAGAAAACTCTTTGGCAATTGATTTCGTGTTTATTCGGAATTACTTATTATCAAACCCATCATAATTATTTCCACATTTGGTTGTAGTGCTCCGAGCTTTCCTAGTGGTCAGTAAATTACCTAGAATTACTATTAGAGCCTTACATAATCGGCGAGACTCTTCATTCCATAAGGAAAACGTTGTCTGTCTGGTACTAGAAGGCCATCGAAGCTTCTTTCTCTTTCCAACCAACAATCATCTACATTAATGTACTCGTAACCAAGCGCAGCGTAGCCTTCTGCCACAACGATATCCGCCATTGTTCTGAACAGGCGATCTCTGTGAAGAAAAGTTTATTGGAAGATTGAAAGAATCCAGAATTGATTTGAATAATTATCCAACAATACGTTATCCCCTTCTTTATTTTGTCTGCTACAAAAAAATAAATAAAAAAAATACAGAAGATTGATCTTTCCTATTTATCTAATTCATTCTGCCGTTTGTGAAAGTGTGCTAACAGTTTAAGAACTATATAGTAACCTTGATTATATCATTACACAACTATTAGAGTCCAGTCTTATTTAATAAACGACAAACTTTTTCTTCTGACATGAGGCGTGAGATTTTGTACTGGATAATAGCAAAAAAGAAATCAAACTACGGTTACTCGTAATGGAAACATGGGTCTTAATTAATGAATTCAGTTTCCTCAACACTGTAAGAGTTGTACATTATAAAGTGTGAGATTATTCAATTCCATGTGACATACTTTAATTATGCAATCAGTAATACCGAGAACTACGTAAGTTCCCAGACTTTGGAGGGATTAACGAATGTTAATTTGGGCGAAAGTCGTATAACGCGTATCAATTATCATAAGTTTTGAAACATGCTTCTTCCTGTCTGGATATAAGAGACCCGAAGCATTTTCTTTTCGCAAAATCAAGTCCATCCTGAATACTAAAACCTCTGTACCTTGACCGAAGAAGCAGACTTTCATTGTTCGGTCTTAGTTACAAAAGAATCTTGGCTATCATGTTATTGAAATGAACTAACTCACCTGATGCAATTGTCCGGATCATTTTTGCAGTCTGTATTGCATCGGAATCTTTCCCACGAGAGCCAGCCCATGGGTGGAGTACGGGCGAGGCCATTTTCAAGCGCGTTAGCAAAGTTGGCTGTTAAAATAACCGAGCAGCATATCCATACGGCGTGTAACATTCTGCGACACAATTCAGAGATGATAAATATCGCGTATTAGATCGATTTTATCTTGACTGAGAATTACTCAAATAATACATAGGTTTATAAAAGTTTGTTTTATCGTTATTGAAACTGAATAATGAGACATATGAGCGTGGAAACTCTTCATTAGGGGGGAAAAAGGAGCACTGAGGCAAAATAAAAGCTATGTAGGTATCTATTGAGGAATGTCTTTATATGAGAGGGCGTACATAGACGGTGCACAGTTCCCGCAAGACTGATCTGATATAAGACCTACAAGCTAAAGGATACTTTCACCCAATGCCCCATTTCATTTTTAACACACATCTTCACACATACCTCGACTAACTGACGGTGTGTGTCAAGAGACTTCCTTTCATGCACAGTTCAGTTCAGATTGATACAAGAATAATTATACATAGATAACGAGATGACTACTATCTCAGACTTGGCAAACTGTTTACGATTCTTACTTTGTAAGTCAGAAGGTTTCCCGACCTTTCAGACTCGCTTCTTTGTCCGTTAACAAAACATTAGTGGCAAAGAGGGGGGGAACGTGATTAGATAAGGAAATAAAGGAAATACATGAAATAAATCAAAAACAGAGAGAACAAAGAGGTTGATTTTCTATTATTTATCGTTAATGAAAGAGATAAATTCAGTAAGAGATCCGTTTAGCCTCTTTCGCTACAAATTTCAAGCGTTATGTGAGATTAGAGGAGAACAAAAGCACCGTTTGGTTTTTTTTTCTCTTTATTCATTTCACGATAAAACAATTCTGTTTAATTCTGTCTGCAGCTGTCAGTGTCAGATAGTTTGTTGGTTAGGCTAACCGTGAGACACCTACCTAATAGAATAAGAAAGGATATGACTAGGCGAAGATTTTTCAGCTGATGAAAATTTAAGACTAGAATATAATGTACGTTAATTGTTAACTGTTAATTAATGAGATCACTACTTCCGGAAATATATTAATTACGAATGATATGACATTTGTGATAAAAGTAAAAACAAAAAAGAGCAGTCTACTCCTAGTGTATATATATATATATGTATGTAAAAGCATAGAAATTCTAAACATATATTTGGAACCATGCAATTCAATTCGAACTATACCTATGTATATTTTTCGACTATATTATTTACCGCTAGTTGTCGCGGTAAAACCGTGGTAAAACTAGATCGCCGGCTTACGCCCTTGGGTTTATTTTTCAGACGATAAAGTAGAAAGTTTATTCTCACGTATTACCAATTGACTACTATAGGTATGTGTATATTTTTACGCGTTCCTATTCAAATGCCAATGAATGCCAAACACGATGTTGCTCCTATTACGATCTTGATCGCCTTGTTAATTAATAGATCGATGATAAATATATCGAGGAGTTTGTCAAAAGAATTGAGAATGTCTTGACGTTGAAGTTGAGACTTCGTCCCTTCTAATTACCTCTTTTTTTCATCCTCTCTCTCTCTCTCTCTATCTCTTTCTCTGTCATTACATTTTTTTTTCTTACGCGGTACGTCGCGGAAAGATAAATTTGCTCCACCGTACACAACGATATATACGTACGTCAGCGTGAGATCTCCGGGTAGGCGAAATATCGGGAATTTCGATAGTGAAATCGTGCTCGATTTTAAGCTATATACGTATCATGGTCAGATCGTTCGAATATATTAATCCAAACGTATATTACACAATGCAGATTGGAACTCGGGGAGTGTAATATGGCTTTCCCATCAATAAGAATTAAAGATTTAATCAAGTGTATTATTATATACCGGAGAAGCGGTGATATACCCTGCACACATACATATATACAATCACATGCGATTTTCTAATCGAAATTCTAAAGGCTTTCGATTAACTTTTAATTTAACATAATCACGCACACCTAGACCTGGTTTATAACGTTCCGCGAGAGTTAACATGCAATTATTATAGACCGCATATAAATTTGGAATTGAGCACGTAGAATTTTAACGATTAGAAAGAAAAAAAAGAAAAGAAAAAGAAGAAAATTTGCTATAATTAAAGAGGTCGTAGTTCTATAGGTATAATATTGCGGTAAACGATAGAGAAGAGTTCACGACTATTATAAACACGACGATTTCTTTCAATGCATCTCTCATATATATTGTATATAAAATAAATTATAAACGAGGTAAATATATAATGCGACATTAATAATCTATCGCAACTTGTATATTTAAACTCTTACCTACACTTTCGAACGCAGTCTCTCTGACTGACAACGTGATGATGATGATGATGATGACGAGCTCGTACCTCGAATAGACCGAAGATGTTCAAATGGGTTTATTATATAGTAAAATTGTTGCGTATTTTATCAATTTTTATCTCATTTATCGTTTCTTGCTTCATTCGTACTATCAGGAGATAATTTATAAACTTTTATTCTATATCTGGCGAATAAAATGGTTATGAAAGGTTATTATACCTTCTGTACTAATAATTGTGTGTTGTAAACATGACGCGGACAATCAAGACTACAGATATATCGATCAACGTTGTGAAATTATTTCTCAATATTGAATTCCCACCATATATACGAGCCGGTAAAACTAAGAGTCTCACGTTATGATACAAATCTCACTGGTTTATCTTCTCTTACAAGAAATGTGTGGAATAAAAACAAGATATATAACTTCAGCGTAAATTCCTGCGCGCACATAGGTATAGCTCTCAGCGCGAAATATTCCTTCTATAATATCATGATATCACGCACAAATATTTGAACCAAATTATATCCAACGAATCTATAAAATATATATGCAAAATAATCTATAATCAAAGATTCAGCGAGTAAACAGGTTTGATCTCGTGGGATGAAAACCCACTGATACAAACCGACTTTATAACTCTGTCTTACCTGTACCGGCACCCACTACTCGCGGCAGGCTCGAAGGATTCGTCGCTGCAGTGGGGGAAGAAATTAATGGCTAACCGGGACAGACCGCTACTCCTAAAAGCTTGCTTATCCAAATATTATCACAACGCGTGTATAGGCATATAGGTATACTGTATATCTATATTTCGGCGAAATAAATGTCAAACTATGTCCATTAACCCGATACTTCGGTCTACGGGTTCATTAGTTATTCAAAAATCACGAAATACTCGAATGATATTATAACGTTACAAATATCTCCGTGCATAAACGCAACGTGTTTACCTAATACACCTTCGGGTAGTCCTGGTCGGTGAAATGTGGAAAATGATTGTGAAAATTCATTGATGACTTATACAGACGCGGAGGATTGAATGGGATGACGTAAGACGGTATATAGACATAAACCGCGACGTATTTATTCCCTTGGATGAATTACACGCTATTAGGGGTATGCATGGGTATTGTCGTATCTGTTTTTCTAGTATACATATATAAACGGGCATATATACGTATATAGTTCTATGAAAGGGATAACGAGTTACGTATTTCGTGTACGTGCTATTTATACGTAAACGGATGCTACGTCACGTAATACTAGAGCGGTGATATCGACATCGACGAAACGTGAAGGATCAAATATAACACATACATACGTATATGGGTATGACTATATACCTATATACACGGTATAGGAAAGGTATAGGGTATATAAAACATCATATACAGAAGCGTAATGCGCCAGCCAACGGTGGCTCCGTCTCGTGGAGAGCTTTCAAATCGCAGTAGCAACCCTCGGAGTAGATATTCGTCGACTGATACGGGTAGCTGGTCTCGGTCTGAAAAGTAATATAAGAACGAACATTTTTCCTACGACGTTCTTTTCTTTTAACAATGGGCTGTTAAACTGCGTCGGAATTAACATCGCGTTTCGGGAAGATCGGAAGAAGTAAGGAAAGAAAGAAAGAAATAGATAGAAAAAGAAGGGAGAGAAACATATATTATATACGCGGCGTATATTACACCCTTGTAAACCGTACATAAACTATCGTCGAAACCAAAGTTCGCTAATTAAATTACATGAAGAGTTATGGCGTTCGGCGAGATCGTTGAGTCAGTGGAAACAGTGTATCGTCTCGTAAACATTAATCGTTTCAAACGTAATCCGAAGCAAAGATGAAGAGGCATCCGTTGACATGATAGAGGTACGTTCCGATTATATCCCCAGTTCACCCGAGTCAAATTATTATCCAACACCCCAGTATTTTAATTCATATCATTTATCGAACTATAATTCATTAATATCAATATATGTTCGTTCGAATGATATGCATCTCATTCTTTCATCATTCGCTATAAGTAAAATTATATCGTATGAAATGAATCGCCAGCTGCTGCCGATGCTGCAGTGTGAGAAAATCTATCTTCGAATAATGAATATCACATCTTTTTTAAAAAAAGAAAAAAGAAAAAGAAAAAAAACGAATCATGTCCTAATTCAAAATGCAGGGGAATGAATGAACGAGCAGTGATTTTCATCAGGACTGTACTTTGTCAGATATTATGAATCTGTGATTAAAATTCAAGAAAATAAGCTGCAGCATATTACATATGACGATAAAAGAATGTCTGCAGTTATCCCATGGCGTGAGAGATAGGTTAATAATCGTTAATTGCGTTATTTCGCTCGATTCGATCGGCTAGTTTGATTCCATATCGTGAATAGTTTCTTCGATCGGGCGATAAGGGCGGAAGATAAGGTAGGGGGTTGTAATATAGAGAGATGAAAGGTGCAGCATTTGAGTGGACATTGTGGAAGCGTAGTGTTTACTGTACTTTATAAATAGGGCGGTACGGAATGCGGATAAATCGATACGCGCTGCTTTCATTCATGGCGGCCACCCTTGCGCTGGCACGCTGCTTCGGCTGTTCCTGTATCTACCGCTGTATCCATCCCCCTTTCAACCCTGTATAACTATATATATCCATTGCCCACGTCACCCACGTCGCCCACGCACCATCATCCCCACGTCGCTCCTCACCTCGCCTCATTCTCGTTCTATCTCATCGTCCACCCCTATCTCCTTGCTCTGTCCTTTCTCCGCCTACCCCCTCGGCACCCTTTCAGCTAGGGGCGCGCATTTTTCGCTCTTCTATTTTTAGCACATTCATATTATACCTAAGATGGGTGGATGTAGGCATATATATATATAGCTTTGGCTCCTTTCTTCTTCTTCTTCTTCTTCCGTAGGTGAATTTTCAAAAAAGTCGTCTTCTCCCGGGCTTAAATCTCCCGTGCATTCGTAGCTGCACCAGGTATACACAGACTCATATATATATGTACATACTTGTAGATGATCGCCGAGATTTGTATGTGCCTTGCGTGCGGCTGGCTAGAATATACATTGATACACGTATAGATGTATTGTGTCTAGGGTATACGTGTCGTGTGGAAAGTCGACGGAAATTGTAGGAAGAAAGTAGTCTTGCTCGTGCTACTTAGGCGACGAGACGGAGTAGGTATTATTAGTTTATAAACACGCGTGTCGAAGAGTGTCAATGGAATCGTTATACATATACACGCAGAGACGTATTCATTCTTGCGGTTATTAATTATTTTTTACTTTTTTTTTTTTTCCTTTTTCTTCCAATCTCTCATATCTTTCTATCGTTAGCGGTCGCAACCTTTTCTCCTTTTATCGTATATATGCGTATATACGAACTCGATACTTACAAGGCGATTTGTATACGGTAATATTTTATCCAATTTTTCTAAACAATAAAAATTATCCATATGCTGCTGCATCCGCTCGTCGTGCGGTTTTACGATCAATTAACCTTTCCTTTCTTACGCTAGAGACGAAACACCATCATCCTTCGTCAATTTATATACTCTTTATTATATTCTTTGATTCTATAAATATCTACTATAATTATATACACCCGTTGCGGTAAACGACGATTAACGAATTACCAAAAGCGCAGTAGTTAGCTAGCTACAGCTTACAATATCTTCCCCGGGTTATTGAAAGATTATTATTATTTTTTCTTTTCTTTTCTTTTTTTTTTTTTGCGAGTAGGTAGTAATATATTACGATACGAGTGGTGTAAGTTTTCTGTTTATGTAAATGTGAAGGACTTTTATTCCACGGTTTAAATAATACGACAGAGTTTTTATATATGTATATATTATATACATTCCAGGATCTTCGTTATCTAAAATACTGTATATATATATATATACATACTTTGCACAGGTGCAGCTATATAGCGAGAAAAAAGTCAAATCGCGAATACATAAATATAGATAAATAAATGCGTCATTATAAAATTGCACAACTATTTAAAAAAATAAAATAAAAAATACACCTTCTAACTCTTTCCTAAAAAAAAAGATATTCGCCAACGTTATGTTTCAGATATTATATCCTATAGCTAGGTAGTATAATAATTGACCCAAGGTGTTCTATATGCGCGGGCAGAACCGACTATCTAGTATATCTCGTCTATCCTCTCTCGCCTAGCCTCTTGGCCTATTTTAGTTAGCTGATATCCGCGATGCACCCTTCACAGGTCAAAGGTCACAGTTTGAACGACAAGTGCAGATTCACCCGGAGACAAAAAGTAATAAAAGTACAAAAAATAAGAGTATCATAACCATAAGTGCATTAGAGTCGGTGTAAGAATGTAAAAAATTATTATATTTCGATAAAAAAAAAATTTTTTTTTTTTTTTGTGAATTACTTTTTATATATACCTAGATAATTAAAGCGTAAGCTGGAGTGAAAAAAAAAAGAAAATAAATAAAAAAAAGTTTGATATGTGTGTCGTGTGACCTCACTATGTACTACGTTACGCACGATTTCCGTCCCTCGCCCTATAACCGAGGAGTCACGTTTATAATATTAACTGCGTGTGGTAGGTATGTATAATATAGCCAGTTCGTCTGCAATTCGTGTGTACAGATATATATATATATAGGCGTAAGAAAATTAACCGCGACGAAATCGTTAGGTTCAAGTGAAATAAAGAGTCGGCCAATTATACCTGTATTGCACCCTCGTGGACCATGAATGAGGGGGTGGCGTTTCCGCCCTATACAGGCGTGGGGAGCAGGTAGTAAATAACATGCGACGATATACTCTTTTGCCTTATATTATACCCACATGGTTGACGCTGTAATTTTATCTCACGATTAACTATATACAGACGTATATACCTCATGTATATAACAAGAGGTTCGAAAATTTAGAATCTTTATAAGACTATGCATGTATCCTATGAGGCTAGACTAATTGTAAAACGCGGAAGCTTTATGTATTCGATGCAGTTTTTCCTTTTTTTCATTTTCTTTTTATTTTTCTCTCTCCCCTTTTTTTTCTTACAATATTTTAGTCCGATTCCTCCAGTATAGTATACGTATATATACCTATATATATATGTATAATATCCGTTTTATATGGGATCGGTTGAAGGCGCGGTATGAACTGGCTGTTGCGTAAGCATTATTGCTACAGATTTATAAATTATAATGACAGCAGCAGGCAGGCAGCACCTCCACCACCACCGACAGTCCTGAACCCTATAGCTTTGTATCGAACGGCACGGGCAAGTCTCGACGATTTATCTTCGAACCCGTTTTGCCGCAGAGAAAGTTCCGACGCGAATTAATATATTCCCCCCCCGTAATATAGTTTTAACTATTGTTGTTTACTTTTGACGATTTCTATTGGTAATTAGAGATATATTTCCTCCTCGCATCCAGTATTTACCGAAAATTGGAAAAAGAAAGAAAGAAAAAAAACAGAAAAAAATTTAATCTTTGTGCTATAATTCTTGGAATTGAAGTTTGTACTTACACATTTTTTCATATAACAGAAAAGGAAAGAAAAAAAAAAAGAAAAGAAAGAAAAATTCTGCAGTGCAGAATGGGAACTTTCAAGGCCATTTTATCATGATGATACACGTATTTAAAATTGTGTAATGAAACTCACGACGACCACAAGATGAGAATCATATATTATATATATATCATTTTTCTTCGTGACTTTATATATATTCAAACTCAGATAAAACTTATGAAATAATGACCCATATAAAGTATGTATCATGTAATTTTTTTTTTTTTTTTTAATTTTTTTTTTATTACGAAATTGAATTTTTTCCTTTACTGGAAATAACTATCCCACTGCAATTCAATGATTACCTTATTCTCGACGAGACGGTTGCGGCACGTAGTCATTACCTATATTTCTAAAAATCGTTATATATATGTTAAAACGTTCCCTGCAAGTTACTCCATATACGTAAATACGTGTATATGTATATGCAGGGTAAAACAACGCATACATATAATAAGTATAATATAAGTATATAGTCGCGGTAAGAAGAAGTCAATTTTTACAAGGTGATTTCTAGACGATGGAATTATTAGTCGAGGTTGTCCTTACCATTGGCACGAAAGTAAAGGTTTACGCCAGTTGTTACCCACCTAGGCAAACACCGAGGACAAGGCTGTTTAACCAACGTTTCAAGAATGTAACCTGATAACTTCTGCACCTATATAAATGTGTATATATATATATATATATAACAATTCGCTGCTTTTTACCACATATAGTAATTTTAATCTAATTCTTTTTTTTCTTCTTCTTCTCTTCTATCTCTCCAGTTTTTCTTCTTCTTTTTTTTTCTTACCCCCATTTTACTATTTAGGTTTCTAGGATATTCTTAATCATAATCCTGCAGCTGGCTGCTACTGCAGTAGTACCACGTTGATTGTTTTCCTTCGATGTCAAACGTATTTCTTTTTTTTTTTTTTTTCTTTTTTTTTTTTTTATCCCCTCAGTCACGAATCGTGTATACATATCTATACCCACTACCCAATTACAATTTACAATCGCTTAGGTGTACAATACATACAGTAAGTATACGTATATATATTCAGATCACGAGAATCATCACGGTCACAGCTACCGCTCTGAAAGAATAATTATTAGGGTATATATAGAAACAGAAACGTCGAATGTTACAGTTAAGCCACCAAAGTATGTATATGTACGTTATACGTATGTACAAAGGTATATTTAGCAATTTCGTGTCACTGTCGTCGCTCGGCCTTGTTTCCGCAGACCAAACTTTTCCCACGATTAATTAAACAGCTTTACTTCAACCGCCACAGTTCGCTTTTATAACCCGGCGACAACGATCGATTCGAAAACTTTCAAAAACTGCCTTATACTCTGTATGCAGTTGCAGTTTTATTGACCTGATGTAAAATAATGACCTTTTTCGTCTTTTTTTTGTATGTGTCTGTGATCTATATCGAGAGTAGATACATGTAGGTACATATACATATGTGTTTATATAAATTGATGATTTTGGACGGAAAACACTTTAGGGAAAAGTTGTTTCGTATCCATGTTCATAAGAGACGAGACGCTTTTAAGGAAGGAGAGGAATTTTCCCCAGGGGTTTGAAGCAGTAGAAGTAGAAGTAGAAGTATAGCAGTAGCAGGAAAACGGTATGGAGATACTAACGCAAGATGGAATTTAGTCGATTCGAAATGTTCCCCTCAGGTACAAGTCTGCAGAGTTGATGTCTTAAATTTTCGTTACCCAACCAGTCCCGCTCTTTTCCTCTCATCTCACCTATATACCTAACCATTCCTAACAGTTTCTAGCTCCTTGTATATCCCACAGATCTGCGTTTTTCATCGATCTATATACCTACTACGCGAGAGCCTCTGCAGTGCCCTAAATTTTACTTCTCTGCGGCGGTTCTTTTCGTATCAACGCTCGGGCATAAGTATATACGTATATACACTACATAGATATAGTATATACAAAAACATCTATTATCATTGTTAATATATATTATTAGATAAAGATGAAAACTTTATCTGCTACCGATATAAATTTGAACGTATATATAAAATATACCTATATACTTATATGCACGTATAGATATACATATAATTATATTATAAAGCCTTGAGATGGATTATAAAAAGTTGGGCCAGTTCGTGGTGCGCCTATAATATACATATTGTACGTATAAGAAATGATCTCCCGTTTCTCAAAACGTCAGCGTACCTCGGTCAGGGTTGATATTTTCAATTTTTTTTTATTTTTTTTTCCAGCACTTTACCACCAGCGACAAATCCGAGTATATATATACCTATGTATGGTCTAGAGATCCTTGATCCCCCTCACTATACATTGCCCTCGATTTTCAGCTCCTATGCTTTTTTTCCCCTCTTCTTTTATATATTTCTGTCTTCTGTGCTTCTGTCTTCTGTCTTCTCTATATCGGACAATGATCAGGCGTCGCATTGTTATATCGGTATCAGAAGCCTGCCAGACATTATAGCTATCGCCGATGTGTTATCTAAGATCAATGCTTGTAACTATACATAGAATGTCGAGACTGCGATACAGTGGAATGAAAGAAGGAAAAAATCGAGAATTGGGCCAATCGTCGTATAGGTCGTATACATATAACGCAAGAACTGATCCGTCGATATCATCTCTATGGAATATCACGAGGATCGGGGCAACGGTCCAGAAAAACTTGACCGTTGCGTCGCCAAGTATCAAGCTAAAAGTGAGATTTCTCATTTCTCCGATGTGACTAAAATCTAGCTCCTATATAGCTTACAGCACATTCTCTTCTTCCTCCTCGTCGCATATTGTCGTTGTATAAGAAATAGATCACTTTCGTCTCTAAAACAGCTTTCATCGAACGATATTTTTTTCTTTTTTTTTTTATACACTTGCATTACTGCAGCAGATACTCAGTGTTCGATCTGTGCATACATGTATGCACGGGTGTACACGTTCTATGCTGTAGTAATTCGCGGAATATCGTGTCGTTCGTTTGCGACAAAAGAGCTACCGCACTCTCGACTATCGACTGAACGTATTATGTACATATGTACGTAAGGTATAAGTGCGATATCCCTTTAGGTCGACGTATGAAAACTAGTTAAACTAGTCCACGGATGGAAACTGCACGGTCCTGACTATGAAACCTGGAATATTGAGTAAATTCAACGCGCAGTCGCTCGCCGGAGGGTTTCGCTACGTTGTAGAACCTAGATGATGTTCTCTTTCAAGCATATGGACCCCCGCTGCACCCTTTGTCAAAGTGCCGCACGCATCGTCGCGATTTGTTCGACATTTACCCTCGAGCATAGATTCGACGTTGAACATTTCACACAGGGTTCGGAAGTGCGACTGAGTCGGCTATACTGTATAATATATATAGTCATCGAGATTGTCGATTCCGTAAAACCGCGAACGAACCTGTTGATCGTAACGAGAAAAGAAGGAGTAAAAAAATCACAACTAAATGGCTAAAATCGGGGATTCCTATTTTTCTTATTCTCATTATTAGTTATGGGTCTTCGGTCGATTGACCGTTGCAGTTGTATTTAATTATATTTATTTCATCCTCCATATAAGTATAATATATGGATAAGGACGTGGTCGATCTGATAATGTTCATCGATATATCTCGGATTTATCTTGAAAATAAAAAGTGCAAGAAAGAGTTTGGGACGCTTTGGGCCATTATGACTTTTATAAGGACCGAATATTCGCTGAATTTTTTACGATGGTGTCAGGCTTATAATATCCAGTTTTTGAGGTACAGAGAAAATGAAACGATCGCCAAACCAATCGAATCTTCACGCGATCGGGACGAGACGAACCTTTTTGAAATATTTCAACAACTATTTAAATGCTGGTGTTTTAAACCGCGGATTATACCGAGCTGGGATTTTTAGTAACGTATATATATTCACACATACCTATAATATATCTACATAAAATATGACGACGGGATGATAGTATCGGTAAGAATAAATCGGCCCGAAAAAATTAACGGGAATTTTGGCCATTTAAATATATTTATGTACACTTTTGTATACGATAATTGTTGTTTAAATTGGTAAATTTATTTCACTGAAAGAGAATTCCTCGCGGATTCTGATTATAAAGCACAACGCACGCTCGCCTCATTACCCTTTGTAATTTAGTGGCTACTGTCGTCCCAGTATGTATTCAAGTACGAGGATTACGTCATGAACTCTTTTTTGAATATTTGCCTCTGTAAGGATCCACTGTTCACTTTATTGTGGTTGAAAATACAAACAGGCTTTAATTTGTTAAGCTAGAATCGCCGTTTTTAGAACCCTCGATCGACTACCCCGTCTCAAAAAATAGGATATGAGCTTTTCTTAAATTTCTCGCGTAATGTCTGCGTTAAGTTTTGAGAAAAATGGAGCTGGACAAACATTGAAAATATTCTTGTATTTTTTTTAAAAACAAGTTTACCGAATGTCTCGTCTCGCAGCTGCCGCAAATTCTTGTTTTCGTCAAAAGATAGAAACGTCGTAATTTTATTCCCAGAAATGAATGTAATTTCGTTGACTCTTAGCTCTCCTCGTCTCATGATTCACGACAAAATTTAAACACACTTCAATAATGTCGAGTGTGGTTATAGCGGTTTATCTACTCAGTCCAAACAAAAATCTGTATAAATATTTGGAGAGATATTTTGACCGGAATTACAAGATTTCATTACAAAATATCACGGCGTTGAATATCCGTATATAATAATTGGAGGTTTTTCATTCTTTGATTTAAAAATTATTCGGATCAACGGACGTTATCGCTCGGCAGAAGCGCTAGTGCGTATACATAGTACATCGAGGGCTCGATTGCCTTATCTGATAATTCGTAATATTCGGGTCACTAAACTCCGGCAATACCTATAATACGGAATTTCCAAAGATTAAGCTCCGTTATTCAAAAAGTATATTCTATATCTACAGTGCAGCCTCGGGGTGAATACCAGGTCTCGTTTAATCCGCAACTCTCATTATATCCTGCCGTCTATACGTATATACCTACACGCCTTATACTTTCGCGGAAAAAATGACAAAACGAGCGCCGTTGGGTCTTTACGATTATATCCCTACCTCGGACAATTACAAAGGAGCGAGAGAACATTACGCAATATCCGCGACCCGCTGTTGATCTTGTTTTATTTTCTCGACACCATGTGATATATATACAGTTCCGGGACGCCCGGATCGCGTAATAATATAAGTTATATTTCGTGCAGTGGCGTATCGATATTTCTATCACTTATATATTTTTACGGAAAATATTCGGGTCGCAATTATCATCGGCAATAATTCTTATGAAATTAATTACCCATCTCATGTATGAATATTTATACGTCTTTCAATTATTACTATTATCTTTTTTATTTCTTTACATCTTTTCAGTCTCAAAAAAATTGTCGCAATCTTTTCACGCGAATTTATTTCCAACCGACAAATTTCTCCTCGAACCCTTTCGCCTTTAGTTACGCCAGTGTATATAGGTATAGGTATATGTATATGTAGATCGCGTAGGTACGATATACAGAATTGCGTATTATATACTATATACATTGTTGTGGTAGAATATTTTCTATACATTTCTACAAATAGGCAAATTTCTGTATGTGTACAGAGGTAGTAATATATAAATTGATAAATAAGCCAAGTACGTGTATGTGTATATGCATCGTCCGTAACGCGAACAACGTTCGTTTGGGTCAGACCGTGACCGGGGCCTTGGAAGCGTTCGCGTGCATGAGCGTTGAAACTTTACTTTTTAATTTGCCGAGAGCAAAACCTGTCCAAAGCACTCGAAGAAGAAAGAAAGACGAGGCGACCACTTTACCGTTTGCTTACGCAACCATATCTATACATATACATACATATATCGCCTGTTACAATTTGTCCCGTGTTACGTGTCGCGTGTTGCGTGTTTACTGATCTCACATCAGTTTACTACCACCCACACTTCTTATTTCTTTATTCTTCTATACTTCTATCTCATCCGCGACGTTCATCCGCGCCCGATACCCCTTCGAGACTAGCTGTTACGTGGGAATCCGCATAATATTATGCAAATGCATTCCCTCGGAACAATTAATGCACATCATAAGTTAGTCATTGAATTTCATGGTTTCCAGTATATCGCATGTATAGATTGTATATGATTCCCACGTGCATTGGAATCCTTTATGTTACGCTCGCTGTATCTATGTATATTTTGCAGAATAGTATCATACGTGACGTCAGCGCGCATGTGAACGTACTTGACTCGATATCATTATTCGTGTAGAGCTCATCGATTTCCTATACGTTTAATTTTTTTCTTTCTTTCTTTTTTCACTTCATTTTTATTTTACCTCTTTCTTTCGCTCGATTATTGATAGGACGTTTTACGTCCGTCGAAGTATTTCTTCGAATGCGATAATCTATGTCGGACAAATATTAACACAATAGGTATAACACTTATTATTATTGTATAAGTTCAGCTTCCGGGTACGTCGCTGCATCGTATGTATAATATAAACCGCCTTCCTTGTTCGTACACCGGTATATACATATGTACCCACTTTGCTATTAACAGAAGAAAATACCGTAACGTTGTCACTGCACTTAAGAGCTACAGCTGCGTGAGCGGTTCCGCTATACCTACGAAAAACAATATAATTATCACAGTGAAAAGTAACGACAGTATTACGCAACAATTCACCTCCCCGAAGCGTTTTCTCGTTCTGAATTATGGAATTGGGAAACAAAAGAAGCGATATCGCCTCTTATGATTTCTATATAATTAATTATTTGTCAAAACCTTTCGTTTCGCGTTTGAAAATTTAAAAAATCTTCACTCCTTTCTGAGATACAACTTTTCGAAAAAGTCGCTAGTGGGATGAAAAAAATGAATATCAAAGAATATTTTGATTCATAGGATTTCAGCGATTCTTCCAGATTCTATTCACTTATAACGTTTCAAATCTATACCTATTCAGCAATAGTATGATTTAACACATTTCAAACGTGCAGATAAGAAATATGTGAATATGAATAGTACAGTCGAACCTCGCTAACTCGAACCTCTATAACTCGAAAAGCTCTATAAGTCAGAGATTCAGTCTGTTCCCTTACAAAAACCTCTGTAATCTGAAAAAAAAACCCAGAGAATAACTCGAAGTTTTCTGAACGTATCAAAGTCCGTTATTTCGCCTCTGTAGCTCGAATTTAGAGATACCTGACCTCTATAAGTCGAAAGTCACCTCTATAACTCGAAGTTCCAATACCCTGACCTCTACAACTCGAACCACTTTATGCAGTGACGTTCAGGTTACATGTTACAACCTGCATCCCACGTGCTAATGCTTGTTAGTTTGTCAGGATGAGTGATTCCGGATCGGTTTGTCTCGAAATGACTTCCAAACGGCAACTCAAATCGTCAAGTGTCAGTGAAAAGATTACGGGGATTGAAGCAGTTAAGACTATGTTTCAAAAAAAATTTCGAATTCCCAGCGGAACACTATCCACAATTTTGAAAAATGAAGCTAACCTTAAGCAAAACAAGGTATCTTTGCAGATACCTTGGATAGATTGAAGATTGAAGATTGAAGATTTATCTCCACTATATGACGAATTTTTACAAGGCTCTATAACTCGAAAACTTCGATAAGGCGAAACCTCTGACCGAACAAACTAGCTCTTCCCTTAAGATTCGAGTTGGCGAGGTTCGACTGTATGTTTAAAATTTATATCTGCATAAAACAATAAACAATATTTTTTATCCTTCAATATGTACTTCTTTAAGCTCTTTTTTTTTCTATTAACATAACATTTGAATTATAATAGGATAATATTATCTACTTATCATGTTTTTAAGTAAATATTTCTTTCTTTTTTTCTCACAGTAGTCTCACCACTAGAGTGGATGCGGGTAAGAAGCCATCATCTTAGCGAGAGGGATGTCTGAGAGCGACGGGGAACAGACAGCTAGGTCGGTGGCCTTGGAGCAAGCCTATGTTCACGAAGTGTATGAACAATGTGCAGAGAAGACTGCCCAGAGCCGACATTGGCCTCGTATATATCAGTTTCTGGAAGAGCTTGAGCCCGGAGCCCTTGTCTGCGACGTCGGTTAGTCCGCCCTTCCCATCCCTCTTTAAAACCCAAAACTAAGATTTTACTAAGATTTTACCATTTACTAAGAAGACTTTACTAAGATTTTCCCCTGTCCTAAAATTTACCACAGCTTCCATACTCAGAAACTTTATCATCTCTGTTCCCAGGTTGCGGTAATGGGAAGTATCTCAGCGTCAACCAGAGCATATTCAAAGTAGGAGCGGACAGGTGCAAACACCTCACAGACATCGCGCGGGAAAAGGAAAACGAGGTAGCGGGAAGAGGGAGACATGCTCATTGTTAGAAACAATCAGCGGGAACAGACTTTAATCAATTATACCTTTCCCTCAATTCTTTCCGTTTCATTGCAGGTCCTGATTTGCGACAACTTATCGCTACCCTTCCGAGATGATAGCTTCGATGCGGTTCTATCCATTGCTGTTGTTCATCATTTTGCTACAACTGAGAGGCGAGTTCATGCGCTCAAGGAATTGGCCAGAGTATTGCGAATCGGTGGAAGATTGGTGATATCTGTTTGGGCTATGGAACAACGGCACAGAAAGGTGAGGTGGGAATGAATGGATTTTTGAACTCGATTAAAGGTCAGAAACAACAGAATGGTCAAACTTTTACCTCATAGATCCTACGGATTTGGAAATAAGAATCATTTCTTTTCAGTTCGAGTCTCAAGACGTGTTGGTTCCATGGCCCAAGGCCTACTGTCTCAGTTCGTCTTCAAACGGAGGTAAATCTTCTGGGATTCCATACGCCGATGAAATACAAACGAACCAAGTTGCCCCCAAAGATTTGTTAACATCTAAAAGGTGCGTTTCGCAGTTTCTGAACAATTGACAAACCACAATCATCCTCACTTCAAAAAATCTCGATGAATTTCAGAAACGGACGGAAAAAGTGTGGAACGAAAAGTTATTGGATCGATCCAGTGCTGAGCCCGTCTCCCTCGACCAGCAGTCTTTCTAGTCCGAATGAAACGTGTTACAGTTTTGTCAGGCGAGCATTGCAGGTGATTTTCTTGATCGTTTGATTGGATTTATACTAGGGTGGTCCTTAACAGGGGTGTTTGTGAATTTCTATGCTCCCAGGGGCTTAAACGCTTCCAAATGGATAAAAAACAATCCCCTGAAAATTTGAGCTCCTAATATCAGCTCTTAGATAGTCCGCATTCCAACCAAAGATTCTTATGGAAATAACATGGGAGAAACTTTTTTTGCTCCTTAAAATTTTACAACTTGCAGACAAATGAATCTACAATAATGAGTCATAGATATTTTTGTAGAGAATTTAACGCTTCAAAAAAAAAGGTCTTGTATAATTTTTCGCTAAATCTACTAGTTCAAAAGTTATTCGAGGTCAAAGTTTAATTTCGAATAATCGTCGATGTTTTATGTCTAGAAATTGGCGGGAGGAAAGCGAGGCGGTCCTGGAAGTCGGCCGTGGTTTTTAGAGACTTGGAGCCAAAGCGGGGGGAAAGAAAGACGACATATCCAACACGATGATAGCGGAGACGTGGACGACCTGCCAATAGAATTAAGGAGACTCGAAGATATTAACGTAACGCTCAACAAGTTCCCCGACACTCTGAGCGTCAAGTCAAAAAGTCTTGGGGATATTCTGGAAATACAACGACTCAATCTCGTCAGATCTAGATCTAGCATTCCTGGACTATGCTCTACCCTGACTTCGGACTCGTTTTTAAACGAAACCATCGACACGCCTCCCCTCGCTAACTCCAAGCCTAAGCTCGTTAAGCAGAAGTCACATTTCATCGAAGATATTTGCTTGGAAATAACGGAAAACACTGCCATTCAAGAACTGATCAAGGACCTTCCGGACTTCCAGGTGATTAGGCTTTGTCTCCTATTTTCATATGACAATAATCGGTCTGATCATCTCGTTTCTTTACAGAATGTACAAAGATTACCTGTCAGACGTGGGAACGTACAGAAACAGAGCTCTCTCAACGAGGAACTGATGTCCATAGATCGTTTGAAGGAGAAGGAAAAAGTTAGGAGGCATATCATGAAGCAGGCTTCGTTAAACGAGGAAATAATATGCAAGAGAAAAGCGTTCGAAGCATTCAAGGACTCACTTTACTCCGCGGGGAATGCTACGAAACGATTCCAACTTTTGAAAAGTGGCCTTACAAGTAGGATTAAACAGTCAACTACGAACATAGAAAAGGTGTCCGGAATGTCAATTAAGAATGGCTTTGTCAAGATGCTTCAAGGCTGGACATCCGCAGATAACGAAGACGACGAGCAGAATCTCAACCCTGTACAGTGCGAGCCTTCATCGCCCAAGCAAAAACCTCTCGACAAAGTTACACCCTCGTTGAAAAAGGACGCGGAATCAGTCGAGAGACGTTTGTCGAGAGAGGACGGATCGGATTCGTCGAAAGACAGCAGCTTGCAAAGCGATACTAGCGTCGATTCCGAAGATAGTTTCGCCTCCGTTATATACGTGCCAAAACAAGACTTGTCCTCTATTATTGATGCCATATCAGCTCCCCCTGGATACCAACTAACCGCGATGTCGGCCCCGCCTTCACCCCGGATAAAACATCCTCCCGATCTCATGGGACCAAGGCTTAAACTCATTCCCATATCTCCGCTTCTCAAGCAATTTCCTGCCACTAGTAAATCCCTGCCGCCTACGAGCCCGCCGGGACTCTCTCCTCGCACTCTGAATTCCGTGACGCCCAGACCGTTTTTTAGCGCTTTTTCTACAAGCCAGCAGACTTCGATATTCGATAAATTGATCTCGGCGGAAGAAATCCAGACTCAGATTACCGAACCGCGGAGTCCCGGTGCCCCGGATTCGGCTGAAAGTTGCAAAAATCTTGGGGAAACCGTCGAAGAAACGAGAGAAAGAACGAAAGCGGAATCGCCTGTCAAAGCGGAAAGCGAGTCGGCGCCGAGTATCGAGAAGATCGGATCGATCGAAGAAACTTCGCTAGTCCCGGTACTCGAGGAGGTCCCGATGCCGGAGGAAAAACCTTCGGAAAAGTCTGTCGCGGAATCTTCTGCGAACGAGGAGGACAGTCGTAAAGCTAGACTGAACCAGATCAAAGAACTTCTCAAACAGAAGCCCGGATTCGCGACTAGATGTGCCAAGCCTTCTTTCCCGTTGGTCAGACGGGCCTCGGCAGCTACTCCCGGACGTTTGGAAACGGTTACCAGACCTCTGCCGAGACTCTTGTCTTTGGAGTTGTTCAATCCGGAAACAGACGACTTGGATAGCGACTCGAGCGGAGTTTCCTCGCCGGAATCTGTCGGCTCTGTGATCAGCGTGATATCGGACGACCGTTTCACGGCGAATAAAGGTACGATGAAACGTCCCGAATGCGAGGCTTGGGTCTAATGTTTTGGGTATTTTTCAGATAACAACAAGTCGGATGAGAACGGGCAAGAGGCGTGTAGAACGGCTGATGAAAAGGCCGCTTCCTCGGGCTTAAAACACCCCGAGTTTAGCCATCTGGATAACAACAGCGCGTACGAATTACTCACGCCGAGAAGCCTGAGCGGATCGTCGACGGAAATATCATTGGCGTCGTCGCAGTCGATCAGACTTTTGGAGGCGGCCGCAAACGTCGCTAGCTCTTTGGAAGACGCGGTTGAAACGGCGATCCAGTTGAAACCGTCGCACAGTAACTTATACTCGACAAAAGCACAAAAGTATACAACTATCGACGAGTCGTTTAGATTTAACAAGTCTTGGAGGAACAGCAACGCCTCGCCTTCCGAGCTGCAGGAACTGTTGGAGGATTCCAGGGCGAGGTCGATATCACCAGAGGAAAGGAATTGGGATGAGGAATGCAGGCGGCATTTGATCGATTTTACTGACAAATTGAGCGAGAATCTCATTCACGATATCGACCAATATTGCCAAAAGACAGAACTAGAGTTCGAGGAAGATGCGAAGGAGGATATGGGGCGGGAATCCAAAGTCGTTAACTCGTTTATCATCGATTCGAGCGTACCTTGTTACGACCAATTACCAGGGAACGAAAAATTGGCTGATTGTAAATATAGGGAACTAGTGGACACCAATGCCTGGTTAAACGAATCGATAAATGATCGTGAGAATTCAAAAACTGACAATAAGCCAAGCGAAAGTTTGCTCGGTCTAGAATGCTCAAACGCAGATTTAAGTAGTAAAACTCTAATTAATAACTCACTAATGGAGAGAAGCGGTTCCGAAGATATTATGGACTTTGTTTTGGTTTCAAACAACGGCGAGTTTACCAGTGATGTTAAAAATGGGGCTAAGGACATCTACAAGGGACAACCAACGGCTGATATCAATTCCCAGTGCGACCTCACAGGCCTTAACGAAGACGTTGTCGAAAAACCTCATCTGAGGTTCGGGAACTCCATAGAGTCAAGCGACATTGGTGATTCTATCGAGAACACTACAAGCTTCAGCGACTTCAGCCAAACCGAATCGTTCCAGGAGTCTGTGGCTACGGAGAAAACTCATAACGGTAGCTTAGCTTCTCTCGGATCTTGCAATACCGAGTATAAGAACAGACAAGCCAAGAGCAGACTTCAGGCTCAAATACGTTCAGCTTCGGAAGAGATTACCTCTCGTCCGCCAATGGTGAGGCAGCAGGCTTCGGTTAATTCTGAATGCTTGGTATCGGCGACCAGCAACGGAACTCTAACTGGTTCTTCTTCGCAAGAGTCATTGCCCTCTGACCACGGAGGCGGGGCTATAACTTATCACCAGTACTACCATGTTTTCAGAGAAGGAGAGCTGGACCAACTAATTAATAAATACGTTGAGAATTTACATATTATTTCATCCTACTACGACCACGCAAGCTGGTGCATAGTCGCTGAAAAAGTGCAAGTTTGGACTATATGACTCACGGCCAATCGCCAATATCAAACTATCAATTTTATATATTTTCTTGCTTTTTTAAGCTGTCCTTCTCCTCATTATTATTACTACCTATTACAATGGCTTGTAAATATGTAAAATACAATGTTTCTGACCTAAAGCGCACAGGATGATAGATAATTCATTAGTCAAACTACACTCTTAGTTATAGATATTTATATTATCTGAACGCTTGACCAATCGTTGACATTTTACTTTTCTACGTTACGTTAAGTGAATGTCGAAACGCCGATTACACTCTTATCCATGAAAATCTCAATTTCAAGCTATCAATAACTAAAATAATAATCATTTTACTGGGAGGGGATAAGAATTTCAACTCCCAACTTTGGAGAGGAGATTGATTATCGTTTCGACATTCCTGTGGTATAGTTTTCTGCAGAATTTAAGACTCTAGTTTCGTTGTAACGCCGTACTGTAAGCCAAAGTCGTAGAACGAATGCCTCGAAAATGTTACAACGATGATAGGAGTCTTGTGGTCTGCGTTAAGTTGTTGACTATTAGTGTTTTTTTTTTTTTTACTTCTCAAGAGCTCTGAACTAATTTCGAATAATAAATCATAAATAAAGGTATAAAGATAAGAGAAATCGGAAAGAAACGTTTCACATTGTAAATAAATATACCTGTTCAAAAATTTAGACAGTTTGTGAGATTATTCTATATTAGTGTTGTTTTACGTAAGCATCCATCGCTATAGTAAATTGTCTGAATATAATTAGATATACATATACAAAAATCCATGAAATTTACAAGAGGTCATAAAGTATCGATAATAAAATTGAAAACTGTTGCTGCTGTTCTTGACACCTCACAGATTCTCGTATTCAAAAATTTAGCTCTCACAAGAAAACAAGAATAAAAATAAACATGAATGAATAAACAAATAAATAAAACCAAATAACATGATTATATATACATATACCTCCATATGTGTGAGAAATTTTCATAATTAATTCTCTGTACTGTCGGTGACTTCACAATAATGCAAAAAACTTGTATAACTGATCATCTTTCATTCAGTTCTTTTTGTTTTTACCTGCTTTTATCCTTATTATAATATAATATATAACATCTGAAAATAAACTTACGGAGAAATCACACGGAACTAAGTAGATATCCATTTTTAGATGTAACATGTTGCATAGACCCGTCTCTCTGTTCACCTTTGATTATTTCCTACCGATATAATAATTCTGGAATAATTCATCGATCGAATTGAACAATGGTGAGAATCTACTAGCTTTGTAGCATAATAAGTACGCAGATAGTAGCGGTCGAGGTTGAGTTCTTTTATTAACAGATATTTATAGATATTGATTCGACTGTTCAAGACAATACAATAATTACAGTATAAATGGACTGAATAGATATTTGAATACATCATACATATAAATATTTTCGTTAATTAGGTATAATCTCAGCAACGATAATTATTATCAATAGTAGAAAAAAAAAAATTAAGGCTTGTTTTTTTTCATTATAAATAAGGGTGATAACCATTGGAGGCTTATTATTTGAAACTCACGTTTTCCGCTAGCTTTAGAAAAATACGAAAATAAAGGCATCGAGATTTCAAATTTCCTTTCCTTTTATGTGAAATATTTTTCAACACAGTATCGCATTCATAGTTTACGTTTGAATTAGACCAAGCATTATTCTACGTTTCGTTAATATAGTCAATTTGAAGTAGAACGAAGATCGCGAAACCGTAATAAAGCTGCTCTAATTACTTCTTATATAAAACAAACAAACAAAAAGAACATAGAAAATAAGAAAAAAACCAGACGACATTTTCCAAGTTTAAAAAAATGTAATAAATTTCTGCATCCGGATGATTTATAAAAGTCGTTGTTAAACAACGACTAGCTTTTCCATTTATCACAATGTGTAAAGCGATTTCTGTACACTATCATATATTTATACATAATAATCCGTTCCACCTCCTCTTTATTCACGACGTAAATTCTCCAGTCTTGCTTGCAAGTCTGCATCCGCATCATTTACGTTACCACCTCCCTCCGTCGCACCTCCACCACCACCACCACCACCGGTACCACCCGCAGCACCTGCTGCTGTCGCAACGGGTTGTTTACTTCCCGCTACGCTCAAGGATCCAGAAGCTTGCGGCAGGCCGGACAATTGGTCCGTTAATTGCAGACCCAGTTCATCCAATACTTGCGATACAACCGCGTCGCTAAAAATGTAGGTAAAAATTTAATGAACATTTATTAATGGGGGGAGGAAATTGAATTGAAGCTGAAATATGTGGATAAGTCTCCCTGAATCCCGTGAATTACCTCTCTTCTTCATCCCCTTCATCCTCCATCGCATCATCGATGGCATCGTTCATGATCTCCTCCTTCATGTCCATTATTTCAGATTGTTTTTCAAATTCTTGTAAAATTTTTTGTATCTGAGGTAGATTCAGCTGTCTGAAATCGAGAATACGGCGGAATAGTAATGATATATCAATTTATGATGAGAAATCAGTGAAACTTGTGAAAGTTAAGCGGAGCACTCACTTGTTCATACTCTGCATGGCTTTGGTAACACCCTTCATCGCTTCGGCCATAGTATTTTGCGAACGTAGGGTTTGTATTTTCAGAGAAACTGCTTGTATATTAGCTTTCATGAGCATAAATTTCTTCACGTAACGTCTCGTCCTGACAAGATCTTTGGCCATAATTTTAACGGCTTCCTACAGAGAATAGAATAAAACTTGTTTTATTTTTCAATACTACAGGGGTCACATGGTTCATGTCTAATTACCATTTGCCCGTCTTTAGCGAGCTTTTTGATATCAGCAATGATCTTTTTCTCCTGTTGTTCCATGCGCATTTTTTCCCTATCCAAATCCCGCATCGCTTTATTCAAAGCCCTTTGATTCTTACGCAGCATCTCCTCCGGAGTGACACGTTTCCCAAAGAGCCACTCCATGTTTATTGACAAATAGAAACTAGAAGAATTTGATCTTTGCAATAAAATTGGGAAATAAATCGGGACTGTTCAATCTGACGATTACTGATATACGTGTGAGGTAATGTTGTCAATGACTCATCTTGCCGTGTGTTGTGTACGTAATGCGAGAATGTATGTATGTCAGTCTCGGTTTCGGCCTACACCCATGCTACTACACGCGTTGTCGTAAGAAATGATCATTGTTGCTTTTAGTAGAATTTTATTAGCGAACTTTGAGGCGTATGATCACGCGGTTGAATACAATCCTAATTTAATTTTGAAGATATTATTAACTTACTTTTCTTGTGTGATTTGACAGCGTTTTCATACGTCAATCGGAGTCACAGCTGATTTATTGCGTAGAAAAGGAACTCGAGTGGAAATAATAAGGTTCGGGATTTGTCTTACCGACGGGGTGTTGTGATACTGGATATATAACTTATTGTCGCAGATCTTGAGTTTGTCGCATCGTTCGTGGATGGTGGAGAAAAAAAAAATCATGAATAAAAAATATCACGGTTAAAATATGGCTTAAAAAGTTGATCGGTGGTACGGGCCACTTATTTTTTAGTTTTTCTATATTTTAAAAATATTTTCGTAACTCAACCGGGGCGCGAAGTTGATTCAAGGCAATTATTCAACGAGTAGAATCCTCCGAATAAAGAAAAATGTCGATATTTCAACTTGCTACAGTGCTAATATACGTGACATCTGTTTTAACCTCACCTGTCAACCAGGCTTTAAACAACAACCAAAATCCAATTCATCCAGCGTTGGACAGCCTATTCGGATCCCCTCCAATTTCGCCTAAAAATTTAACGCAATCAACAGACACCGTCGTAATTGGAAATGATTCTAATACCGTAAGTTGTGTGATTCGGGATTGTACATGTACACATACGCGCAGTTCAGTATAGCCAATGTCATTCCAGTCGAGTATCCATGTTCATTATTTCGCAATCCGGTCATTATCCGCCAAATGATAAAGCCTATCTTTGATAAATCTTTCTTTGTGTTGTTAACTACGTTGTTAACTTGTCACTTTTCCGAATCAAATGAAGCCAGATCCATTTGAGTTTTATCATAGTTTACATTGTAAGAATAATAACGATTCTACCTTCTAGCCACTCAGATCTAGAGCCACAGAAGGAGTACCGACCGAAGGTGGTGGCTCAGTGGGGCTAGACGTTAAAATGGAACCCAAGTCTTCCACAGATTTTTTAAATACGGACAAATCTTTTCTTGGTAAGAAACTTTCTGAGATTATTGAGGATGAGCTACCGAAGAAGTCATTGTCACATCCTAGAAAAGATGCCATTCCAACGGTGAAGAGCAAAGTAACAGCCAGGAAAGGCGTCGGAGATCCTCATGATTTACCAACCACATCTACGACGGTAGAACCGGAAGTAGAAATACCAGATAAAGAGGTGCCAAGTCCTGTGAAATCTTCAACACAATTGCCTGTCGTTGTAACCGAGTCAAATTCACCTGTGATTAAAAATACGGAGGATAAAATAACAGAGGATATTAAAAAAACTATCAATTTGGAGAAAAAAGAAGGATTGAATAGCACTAAGACTCACCCACTTGTTCTTGTAATACCTTCTCCTCCCATTGCAAATACAACTACTAAGCATAAGCCGACGTATACCACTGGTGAAGGTGACGATGATGGAAAAGGGATGCCATCATCACCTGACCAGAAAGAGATTGGAATGCCGAGGAAAGTGGACTACATTATACCGCTTGTGATCACTATCATGGCTACTCCGGTACTCGGTATTGCTGCATTTATTTTATACACTAGGGGTAGAGATTGTTGGGATAAACGCCACTACAGAAGAATGGATTTTCTCGTCGAAGGAATGTATAATGACTAGCGATGTGGGGAATGAGAATAATCATTTTATGACTAATTACAGCTAGCTAATCGAGCATTTAACAGAGAATTTTGAAGCAGGAATTATTTTATAGTCCGACTTCAAGTCGTTCAAAAAGACTTTGCGGGATTTTTATTGGGATAGATTAGTGAAACTTTTGAACTGGTATTTGTGCATTCGGTACTATATATGCATTTATGCAGTATTACTGGGGTTCAATGTCCTAGATATACAAGAATTTTCATGCAGAACAAAATGGAAAAAAAGCTATAACCATTTCAGACCCGATTGCATTTTTTAACGTCATTTCGAGCTTTAAATATGAAAATAATTCGCTAGTTTAGCTTACGTAACATTAGTTTTAACGCAGTAATGGACAATAACATTTACCGTGCTAATATATAGGCATATATTTGCAAGGATACTTTGCAGCAGATGTTGAGGCAACTTGCGTCCAGATTGAAGATAAAAGAGACGAAAAAAAATTGGAATAGTAGAGAGAGAGATTGAAAGGGATTTGAATGGACATGTATACATATGTATATAGAAAGTATTTTGCAACGATTTTATATCACTAATATTAATCATTCTTATTTCTTTTTTAAACGGCAGGTATTTTCCTTTGATATGTTTCAATCAGATCTGATAATCTGATAGGAGATTATCGTAAGATAAAGATTATGTATTAGTTGACCATGTTGTCGATAGATATGAATGTGTGTAGAACCAAAGAAAATAATTTATTGGGTGCAATAATGTCTTTGTTCCACGGATAGTAATAACCTCATCCAATTTCACAACAGCTATGATTATTCTGAAAGTAAAATTCGTTCGATAAAGTATGATCAATAAATATGTAAATAAATAAACTATTCTCCTCCTATATCGTTTATATTTATTAGTTGTTATGGAATACTCACTGTTCGATGGTGCCTTTGTGAAATTGGTGAATGTTAAATTTGATTATGAAATTTGTTATAATTGTAAAAAGTTGTATGAAAATGGATCTTTTTTTTTTACTTGCATTTTAATTTCTTGAAGTATATATATATATATCTATACGTATATATTTTATTGGACAAATAAAGTAATATGTACCATTAAGCAATATATTAGGAATTATTTTTATATACTCATGTAAAGAAATAAACTTGTTACTAAATATAAATAACTATACTGATACTTTTATATGCTTATTATTATAATCTGATTCAGAGCTCACCTTCCGCCTAGACTTTCAAACGGCATGAAATAAAAAACAATATGATATTTTCAAGAATTTTATTCACAAGCGTTTCAGATGGTTACATAAACACAATGACATCGATAGGGCCGGTAAATCACAAAAGTTTCATCACTTTGACGAATATAAATCATAATAATTCGCTTTACCAGAATCTACTATAAGCATTGGAAATTGCAATGCAGGAATAGTTCTGTATTCATAAATTATTTAAACCTGAAAAGCAGGCCCCTGACACTTTCGTATTTTCCATAAGAGTGTATTCATCTACTTGTAAGATAGCAGATTCTTCTGTTTGTAAAATATGCATCAGTCAATGATTGTAAATTTGAGTCAGTTTTTCATACATGCCATCTGACTATTAGCTATAATAACTGTTGGTTTCTAAACAAGTTTTTTTTTTTTTTTTACATGATTCAAGAGAGTTATATATTTTTTTCTTTTCTTTTATCTACAATAATACTCGTTACATTTTTTTTCCACCTTGTAACATAGAATGAGGGCGTAGTTTTATATCATATATGTACTATATAGATTTTTTTTTTTTGTCTCGTTTAAATTTATTACAGTTTCTTAAAGTACAAAGTAAATAAATATATTTACGAGTGACTGATATATCATTTCTTCCGTCTCTTTTAGATAATACTATAGTTTCATTCAGCTTGTATGCATGTATGTATACCTAAAAGGAAAATAATCATCAACTCCAAATAATACTACCAAACTCGATCGCAAAGTTTTACAATTGGACCACAAGCTTTCCCCAACTTTCACCAACATGAATTTCTTCTTCACAATACTCAAAACGAAATCTCACAGACACAATCTCTGTTGAGTGATTAATAAACTTTCATGTCCACCTTTGTATCCGCAATGTGGACATAGAGCAGTTTAAAAATGACAGATGAATTCAATTCGCCTGATCCTTTTAGGCATTTTACACAAAAACATGAAATTAAAACTTCTAATTTCTCGAAAAATCTATGGTTCATTTTCTTAAATAGTAAATACACTTATAGCTAGGATATATAGTCTACCTAACTTGTGATTTCAGCTAGAAAAGAAATATATGAATATAAAAATAGTGTGTGAGAATATTATCGTCACGTCAACCCTCATGTTTCAGTGTTGAATTAATCCTCTTCTATTGATTATCAAAAGCAAAATTAAATATACGATACATGTTCATATGTAGTACGTCAGCTGGGATTTGAATACACAGTTTTAGCTTTGAAATTTTAAAATTGATTCGTGTTGCGCACTTAAAGAAACGAAATATTCACCAACGTAGCAACGAAATTGACAATAATCTTTAAACTATAATACGTATAGTCTTATTGTTTCATGATCCGTCCATATACTCCGTATTGCTTGATAGAACGAACATTTTACAGTAAAAATTTATGAAAATGCTTTCCTATTAGTTTTCTCTGAATTACAATCAAATGTATATAGATATAATATATTAAAACGTAAAACTTCTCAATACCAGTTACGACGACAGCTAATAACAACATGTTCTTGTGCATTATCATTATTTTAAGTTTCATTTTTTTTTTTTTTTTTCAATTTTCTTTTTCTGCTTTCATTGTATAGGTCTCCCAGTGGTGCAGTCAATTCATAGAATTTTCATACCCATAATAATTGTTTAATAAAAAGGCGTTAAAAACTAATACACACATTGAAAATTTCCATAAATTCATCTCACCACCGTGAGACAATAAAATAAAAATTAAGATTATCAATAGTATATAGGTATATCACATGTGCTTCACATACTCTTATATAGAAACATATTTTTGGATTAATATATATATGCTTTTTTTCCCTTTTTCTCTTTCTTTTATTTTTTATTTTTTTATTCTTTTGCTTGTAAACTGCATTAATGCATAAATAATGCATGTTATTTTATGAAATATTATATTATATTAACCCATTACTGCAGCGTCTAAAATGGCTCGTGTGCATACTTCCCATCAAGACTTTTTTTTTTCCCATTCGAATAAACTATATCCCTACTGCGTGTGAATTGATAAAATGGTAGGTTTCAACGACAATTAACTGCTCGCTCATTTTTTTTCTTAGAATAAAACAGGATCCAGGCCCGATTGAAAATTATTCTTCAAAAACCAAAGTCTTATAATATTTTCTCGAATTGCCAAATAATTTGCAAACGACAGCTGTAAGTAATCAGCATAATACTATCGAATTTTTAACGAATAAAAACAGTGCAGCTGCGGTAGTGAATAAAGAAATCGTTGCTGTATCACCGTCGGAATATTTCACAATAACTGGTACATATCTCACTTGGATTTGTACTTTGCTTGATCGGGAAAGGCCTCTCTTGGTGGTATCAGACTAAGCATCATTATGTGGCGAGCGTAAGCTCTAGAATTCCGAAACTGTGTGTCTGTACCGTGCAAACGATCCAATACTCCAAGTACACCAAAGCATTGATTGAATCTGCACAGATAAGGAAAATACAATTAGCAATCAATAGATTAGCTTCCAATAGGATTCATCGAACTATTCCACGCACTTCAAGTGATGAAAATCGTGAGCCTCGGGTGATGGAAAGAAAGGAAGATGGTATCCAGAGTGGGCATTCAGCGTCGATAAAATAGCCAGAGAAAACCAGAGCCAGGCTGTAGCTACGTGCGAACCAACAATGAATACTCCAAGGAATGGGGGGATCAGATTAGAGCCGATATGTTCTAGCGGATGGCAATAAAGTGCTGTTACTGCTATAGGTGCTGTCCATTGGTGATGCTGCTTGTGAATATGTTTGTAGAGGTAACGGCTGTGAAGGAGTCTGAAAAATAAATGGGCAGAATTTATATATTATGCGGATAATAAATGACTGTACAATGAAAGGGCGAGGAATTAAAGATATGCAACTTATGTATTCACCTATGGGAATAATAGAAGCCAATTTCTTCGCACAAAATGTGTACAGCAATCTCGGCCAAGACCCAATGAAAAGTAGGAAGTTCTCTCACCGTTGGATATCCCCGCCATTCTGTTAGCTTGAAGCTTAAATAGGCAAACGGAAGTCCGACTACTATTTGGTTGAATAAAACCTGGGCTATAACTTTACAGAGTTCTCTAGTGTCGACTGGCTCGTTTGTGCCTGGTTGAATTTTGTAACGTCTTAAGGCAGCCGGGCGATTGGTGATATCCAAGATGGTGTAGATTCCGCCGAACACCCAGTACACAGCCAAGGTCAGCCCCATGGATCCTTGAATTCGAAAGATGGAGAATTTCAGCCAACATGTATCAGTTAGAAATTGAAATTGATCTAAATTTGAATTCGATAGGATTATCGATTATATATTCTCACCGTAAACCCATAAGTTTACCGGATCTTCTCCGATTGTATCTAAGATTTTGTCCCATTGGGCTTGCCAGAAGTCCCCTGAAGCTCCCCAAAACCTTTGCAAGTGCCTGAGGAATAGAAAATGTATGTAGAATATCTGCAGAGTTTTTAATATATAAATCGATTAATCATCCAAAAGTTGAAATTTTATCGCTCTAGTATGAAATTGAAATATAATAGAGATCTGAGTAATATTGTTTTGTTTTATGATAAGGATTGATCGATGGATGAAATTATATACGATTCACATACATCTATTGGACAGCTTTGACAAACAATTCAATTGTATTGAATAGAAGGAAGTTTAAATATACATCGGTTGATTATTGATCAGGGTACTTGTTTATCCATTAGCTATAGATCAAATTGCCTGCTATTGTTATAATAGGATATTCACCATGTGAGCGAATTGCATACAGCTGCAAAGCCTATAAGGACGGTTCCGATGACGAACAGGACACTTCGCAAGCTCGAAAGAAGAGTAGGTGGTGTCTGGTTTTTGGCTGCATCTCCTACGGGAGCTGTAGTACCTCAACAACAAAAATGAACAAAAAAAATTTATTTTTTATTTTTGAAATTTTTTCTTTTTTCATAATCGATTCAAAACTGGGATGAAGATAAAGTTCGCGATTATTGTTATATTAGAAGACAAGATAGAGATGTGAAGAATAATTCTCATCCTGTGAATCGAATAAACATTTATCGCGATTCATTTCTTGCTTCAAATTCGCGCCTATCTCGATCGTTAGTCGCAAAGCTTAGACCGTGATCGGACTTAGCCACCCCAAGGTGACATCCAATTGATGCCCGCAACAATTTTCGATATACATATATACACTGGAGAAGGTATATAACTACCGTGCATCAGGCTAGATTGCGTGTTGCCAAGGAGGACTATAATATCGCGATATAGTAGCAAAAAGTGTATAAAGTTGTAAAAACACAGTCCATCATGCTCGCGAAGTTCACGTGGCAGATCCATAATACATATACACATATGTGCTGATGCGCATTATGATGAAGGAATTGAAAGTATCTGAAGTGTTTTTTCGATTCCTTATGATTTGATTTACGTCTTTTTACTACTCATCAATTAACGTTTGTTATATCTGAACGTCATAATTATATATGTTATCATAAACTCGTATATATTATATGCTAAATAGAAATAGAGACGTAAACAAAATAGATAAAAGATAATCATTGTATGCATGAGATATGCATAATGGTCGGAGCTCACTGCAGAGCTGTTAGAATTATTCCTTTGTTAAACGTTTAAAGATATGATATTCAACGATGAGAATAAGGATATGATCCCGGAAAGTCGTAAAATGTGAATACGGTAGTAGAAAGATGTTATTCGTTCGTTTCAAATAAAAACTTGGGAGAAAAAAAAAAAAGGGATTGACGAAACTATTATATTACTCTTCCGCGTAAGAGTGATTAATTGATTTACGAAAAGTTATAAGACCGCGTCGCGACTATGCAATATATTCTCCTGCAAAGTGCTTCGCGCAAATTAATTATATCATAGTTAAAAGACCACTCGCTAAACTTTTCCGCGCAGAATCTTTCGCTTCGATGCATTAGCGCGCGTTTTTGTATTGAAAATTCTTCAAATCGATTTACGACTTTGCGCTCCGATCGTAAAGTATCATTAAATGGCTGCAATTACTCGCGTTTGTACATATGTATGCGAAGAGCTCAGAGGTCAAAGTATACGTAATAATGTAAATTAAAAAGTCTTTTTTTTCTTTCATTTATGTACTCTTTTGTTAATATTTGCGCACATTCATCTTCCGAGGCCATAGATTCCCGTCATGTCACAAGTGCGTCAATATAGTTTTCGCCAACGCAGCGGTAACAATTTTCAAAGCATACCGAAGCAACTAAATGCGAAAACAAGGTTGATCAGTGACCCGCGATTTATGTAGAAAAGGCAATAAAATAGCACTGAACTCGTCCGCGGGTTCAGAGTTCAAAAAAGTTAAGCGCGAGGTAGAACAGATCTATTATTATGTACATCATGTCGCTCGATATATTATTTGAAGAATTCCTCATCCATACTATCAAGAACTAGAAATTTAAGCTAGAATATAGTATATCGGCAAGAATGATAGATCAACGCCGGAAGAATGATTGCAGGTAGCAGGTAGTACACTATATGCGGTCATCGCCTAACTTCCGCGGGATGAATGTAAAATAGTGTAGATAATGTTTTTTTGGGTCAGCCACGCGATGTCGCGAGGTCCTTCGGTCAAGTAGATTATACCGTTATTGTGCGGGCATAAATGAGCCAGCTACCTACATCCGCGTCTGAATTAACGTTTGTATATACAGGGTGATTCAGGTTGCATGCATATAGCCCATATTTTGGGGGCAGATTCCTTGTGAAATTTTGAGACGAAATTTCCTCCACCAAAAATTACACGGCCCGATATCTGAGTCGATCAATCGCATAACTTATATAGCTGACACAGTGTAAATTGAGCGCGTGATCTATCGGTATATTAATGTTCTACGATTGGTCAACTGTAAATTGTAAGCTCTTTCGTAGTTCGGAAACTTCGAACTTTTGATAAAGGAGATTTATTCTTATGTTGGATTTTCGCGGATAATCTACCCTCAAAATATGTTTCGCTCAACTGATTAATTATTTTTTTTCAATATCCTTATTCCAGCGCATATAATACGTAGCTTATCGTATATTGGCTATTATTTACTTAAATTTGCTTATTGATAAACGATATGTACATACACATATTTCCCGTAATAAGAAAATGAGATAAGTATAACCGATAATATATCTAAATATACGATTTTTTCTTATCTACGCAAGGTGTACAAGTTATTTGTCATTCATGCGCCGCGGTGTATCCATCCGTGGAAATTTAATGCCCGGCAGGTATAGGTGTATAATGAAACCGTCTACAGAATGTATAAATTATCACCTGGAAGTGTTTGCTTTTTACTCAACACCATTCAAGGTGGGCTATGTGGTTTAAAAATATTTGAACTTCTACTCGTCATTATTCAGATTTTACACGTCTCTCGAATCGTAGTTATAAAAATAATTATGCAGAGGTATATATGCGACATTATACCACATCGACTCGTATATTCGCCAGGCAGGTAATAGACTCGTAAAAGTATCTATATCAGCGTGTGAAGATTGTGACGTAAATGAACAGCGTATAAGACGCGAGGAGATTTGCAATTCTAGCGGTGTATCATATCAACAGCGCGCAAATAAGGAGTTCGGGTCGCGAATGTGAGTGCGAAATACGAACGTGATATTTGCAAAACCCGCGCGTGTATATGAGCTAGTCCATCCATATACGCGGAATTATTCGATTATATAGATGAACATACATCGCGGGGGCGAATTTTGAGAAGAATAAGAATAATGAGGAGAAGAAGAGGAAAAGCGTAGAGATTGGGAAATTTTCTGCGAGGCCAACGACCCAGCAGGATTGTTTTGAGACCGAGGAACCGGAACGATTTAATGCTATTCCACGGAATTGCCCCAGATATATGAATATCGTATTATTATATCTTTGTTCGAGGAGTCTACGATAATAAACGCATTAAACATCAATCTTCATTTCTGTACATATTATTATACCATATAATGATTAATGTCGAAATTTCGAAAGTGTTCTTCGGCTTTTCAAACCGTATGGATTACTTACTCTATATATAAGAAAGAACTCAATACGAGGAATCAAACTGCAATAACAAGTCCGGAAATCCGTTCATTATTCACATATGATTATGTGGTTTTTCTTTATTTCTAACATCGCACTTCACCCGACTAATGTGGAAATATTTAACCAACGATCAAGCCGAAGATGATTACGTGTAGATACAGTCGAACAAAGAAGCATGAGCAAGACTTACGTTTCACCGCCAAACTCTGCACCGGAATTTTCGCCGAGTTTTTCTTCGCGTTTTTCTTCCGATTCATTATATCACAATATCGTTGTTATACTATTTCTAGTATAAATTATCCTCGCGATTAAATCACAGTCTGTGAATAAACTATTTATAAGTATAATTGTCAAAAAAAAAGCGCGCTAATTGTATAAGTTTCGGACAACGTCGAAACGCGCGCCGTTTCAGAACGTGCAATGAAAACCCTTCGACGGCGGGCAATCTTCCCTCTCCCAGACGCCCCTGTTTGTCGTTCGCTCTCACTCCCACTACTAGGTATTTCCCGCGCTACCGCCGTCACCCTCTTTGTCTCTTTCCCTTTCTCGTTCGTCCTGCAGACGAGGGTCGGATAATTTAATCGGCCGATCATATGCACGATGAATGAATCCCGACTGATTTCAATCGATTAAAATTTACCCAGTCACGACATTTCTTCTGTTGTATTTTTTCATTCTCCTAATTCCGACTTATTATAATTATAATATGCTATGTTATATTACATATGCGAGTGCTATAATTATATAATTAATAATGCGAAAGGGACAAGATAAGCGATCGTTCGATGTATATCTAAGTAGTTCGCATAATTCGAATAATGAAAGTACCAACGGTGCTAAGCTATATCCGTTATCGACATAATATAATAACGCGTACAAATAGTATAGCGATGAGAGTAAAGTTGAAGTTAATAAAGTTAATGGACGCTTTTGATGAGAAAAGAGAATAATAAAAAAATATACCCTATAGCTATATATTCCTTCGGCTACTATACGCTGACCCTCCCGGACTAGAGTGATTAATTATGACTAGATATATAGCTGTGTATATGTATATGCGTGATCTACTTGTGTGCTGTTCAAAACACTAGGCGGATATGTTATTCATTCAATACTATTATTTATCAAATTTAGAATAATTGTTAATTTATGTAATTGAATTATACTGTAGGGCGATATTAATTGGATATCACAATGTATAACAAATAAAAAGATGAGAACAACGACGGGCTGCATGAATATAATAACATAATAGCTCACATATTAATCGGAATAAAGAAATGTCACAACAATACAATTGGCGTATATATAGGATGATACGATAAACATGCTACTTATTATATAGATCATAGATGGTATATATAAATACATACGTTGATTGAGAGCAGATTTTTTCTATATGATAATGACCTTACCTTTGTACTGCATTTGCACGTCCATCATACGGCGATCACTATATATTCCCGAGCTAAATAGTTTTCACGAAAAGTCAACGACTGACATTTACGCCTGATACAACTACATACATACATACGTCGATAGACGCAGGCAGACGACGGTCAAGAAGAGTGGAAAATTGTGGGAAAATGCGCCGTAGCTCCTTGATGCTATGTCAGATAATATGATGTTACGGATTATAGCACTTTGATTTAATATAATACGATGATATACGAATATTTGTTAACCTCAGAGCCCCGCAATTGCCGATGTAAATATTGCGTGTGTTGACTAAACTGACATTTAAACATGAGAAACAAACAGTTGTTAGAAGTCGCAATTTTTCCGACCTTCCTTTGTTACGTTATAACGAAATTGAAGTTGAGTCGTAGGGTAGTGCAGCGACCTGTATTACCGACTGAGGAAAGTTTCGCAATATTGAGTTCCAGAATGTGCCGTACAGCGGCGCTAATTATCTTGAGAAATCTGTCCAACAATTTCCGGGCGAAATAGGTTTTTACCGTGGATTACGCGTTGCTTGTTGAGTATTTGATATAATTTATATTTAACATTTAACGAAGCGTTAAATTATCCCGGGTATTTGACAAGCAACTTACTTTAGATCGATGTTAATCAAGAATTAACAAGCTGGCTGGTAATGTAAAAGAAAATAAACAAGAAAAGAAAAAAAGTGGGACAAAGTTTGAATTAATATGTGCACAAATAAATTTAGTGACGTGTTGTTACCATCTTGACGTCTTGGTGAACATAAATAAACGTAAATATCTTATAGACTAATCGATATTCTATATCATTAGACAATAATATCGTCAATGAATTTGTTGACCATTTTTTAATAACAACTTTAGCAAAAACTACATGAAAACAGACATAACCTCATTTACTATTCGTTTCCAATGATATATTCGCATGGGGAAAACGGTTACATCATTACCACTTGGTCTTAACGACTTGACCACATCGACTATCTGTTTCCTCGATCAAAATTCACAACCACACGTTGTCACCTCTATTTATGTGAAAAAATTTCCTAATTTTAGGTTAGATTTTCATCAATTTTGAATCTTTCTTTTTTTTTTTTTTGTTTTTGGTTTTATGCCAAATTTTCGTTAATATTAATTTATTCATTGATTACCTCGTAGATCTGCTCCTCCGTATTTGTAAAGTAATGCAGATGTTTCCCTGCAAATTGAATTATCTACCAGCTATGTATCGACGTTGGTTATTTTTTTTTTTTTACACGCGATATATTTCTTGAAATGAATTGATTTTGTACACCATATGTAAAGCGGGCAAGGAGCCACCCCTTCGCTCAACAACTCATAAATAATCCGTTCTATGCGCATGCTAATGGAATTAGTTTACCCCAGTCGCATTCCTATCCTATTAAGCTATTGAGGAATGAGAGCAGTAGGTGATTCCACCTCCGAAGAGTTAACAAACCCTGAATCCATTGCTACCGATAAAAGAGCTCGATAAATATTCCTCAAAATTGTATTATGGTATCAAGTTTTATATCCAAAGATGATAAAGTGGCTCATCTTATTCATCATTGCACAGTTAATCATGTCGGGTCCCAGCGGAGGAGCGGACCAGCCTATGAGCTCAGATCAACCTCCTGGAACACCGGAAGGCGAAGCTTTCGATGCCAAGGATGTCTGCGAGCAAAACAAAAACCAGTTAGAAACACTGAAGGAAATAATGCTGCGGAATAAACAGAGCTTGAAGAAAAAGGAGGAGGAAGTTCAGGTGAATATTCCGATTCAGATTTACTTAGCGGAGATTGATGATCATTCACAGCTACTATTATCCCCTAATCTCGCAGGAATATGCTAGGAAATTATCGAAAATAAAATCCAGAGCCAAGCTGGCTAGACGCAGTAGAGACGCGGCGTCATCTGCAGAGGGAACCCCGGAGGCAGGAATTAAACCACGAATTTCAACTCCCGTTGTCGAGAATTTTGACGACGTAGTTGATGACATCAGTCAAGCTAAAACCCCGAAGGCAAAGTCTTCCTTTCTACAGAAGAAACTCGCTGAGAATAGGAAAATCTTTGAACAACGTAGCAGAGAAATGACTGAGAACAAACGTGCCGTTGAAGAGAAAGTAGAGGCGATTAGACAGCAATTAGATGAGAGCGATACTACCATGTTAGAAATGCAGAGAGAATTGGCAACCGTTTTACCCGTTCAACCAGTTCTCATTACGACACAGGTGATGCGTTTTTTTTATTTCTAAGCCAGAATCTTAAAGCACTGAATAAATTCTGTAATCAATGGGGTTGAATTTTTTTTTATCTAGGCCGCCAGCCCCATCTTGCAGCATTTCAATGTGCAAGATAAGGACAACAGGATTGCCGAACTAAGTAACAGGGTGCTGCAATTGGAAGCGATGGTTCTTGACTTGGAAGAAAATCTGAAAGAGAAAGACTCTGTTATAGATTCAAAGACCAAAGCTATTACGTTAATGTCCGCAGATTTGTCGAAGAAAAGTAAATCCACATTAGACACACTCGAAGATACGAAAGATGAAATGCGAACGATGCAGGCCAACTTTGTGCTCATTGAAACCTCCCTCAAACTTAAAGTTGATAGTTTGCTGCAGCAGCTTCAAGGAAGGGATGGTCAGATCGCGGAATACGAAGGAACAGTCGAAGGGTAAGATGCGAGATTAGATTTAACACTTTAGATTTAACCGCAAGGTCATGCTCAAAGTTTTACTTTCGATTTCCAGCCTGAAAGAAGATCTCGAAAAACGAAGAATAACCGACACAGCAACAGCGGACTTTTCACGCTCGACCTTGGACACCTTGGCTGAAACAAAAGACGCGATGAAATCTATGCAGGAGAATTTCATCCTGATAGAATCGTCGCTTAAAGCTAAGAACGACAATCTTCTAGGTCAATTGCAAGAGCGTGAGATGAAGCTCGCGGAGGCGGAGGAAAGGATATTCAAACTGGAATCCGGGGCCGGCATAATCGCCCCTCCTGACGTGAAAGATTTGCAGTCCAGACTGGAAAGTGTGGAGCAGCGTAATCGGCAGTTACAGGATGAAAAGTACGAGCTGCAGAAATCAATCGCCGATCTACAGGACAAGGTGATTTCGAACGAGCCTATAGTCAGCAACGGACTGATCGTTGAGAAGGATAATAGAATAGCAGAGCTTGAGAATCTGATCGAAGAATTGAGGAAATCTAATCAACTGTTGCTGGAAGAATCGAAAACTGAATTGCAGGATCAAATTGTAGAACTGAGTTCTAGGAACGAGGAATATTCCAATAAACTTAACGACTTGGAGAAGCTCGTCCATGAGCTTGAAACTGAGAAGAATGAATTGATCAAGAGAATACCAGAGGATAGCGACGAGACTAAGGAAGACGCTAAGGTGGCCAAGCTGTCCAAGGAACTCGACGAGCTTAACAAAAGCACGATTAAACTCAAGGCTCAACATAAAAACAAAGTTAAAAGCTTGCAGAAACAACTCGAAAACTTTAAAAAGGTACAGCGTCCTTAATCTTCTTGCTTATTTTCGAATCGTCAACTTCAATCTCGAATATCTATCCCATTTTCCACTTAGGTATCTGATGCGAATGCTGAGTTGGTGAAGCTAGGGAACCAAGTGACACTGCTAGAGGAAGAGAAAGGTAATCTACAGCTCAGTCTGGTAGACTTTGACGAGCTTAAAGGTAGGAACCAAGGTATAATTTTATCACTCTGTGCTTATTCATTACCTTCACTCTATTGTTTGTTTTCATTTTTATAACGTACGAGAAGTTTAGAGTCTATATTCATCCAAGGGATTCATTTCACGTGTCCCCAATATTCAATTATGATCATTGGTAGTGAGCATTAAATAAAACAATTGTACATAGTGCTGATTAAAAGATTTTCCTAGATAAATTCATTGGGATAATATTTGGCGATGAATTATCATCTTATTGTACGAATTTCCTTTTTCCTACTTTAAATACTAAACCAAATTATTATCATACAATATCTTTTCTATTCATTGATCACGATAGATGCAAAACAGAATCACACTTGTTAATATTCATGGTGGCAGAAAATAAGTCATTTGGAATTCTCCTAATTCATTTCGCATTCTCTAACAAAAGAGAACTTTACAATCGTTCGACATACCTATAATAAGAAGAAATAAAATGGTACCTACTTTATTACTTGTCAAAGTTTGCTCTATTCTAATTTTATAATTATAACAAACAAAAAAAGGATTCATAAAATACATCTCTTACTTATTTTCTCCGGTGAAAATAATCAACCTTATACCTAATTATAGGTGCAAAGTCGCTCCTACTCAATTGAAAAAGTACAATGCGAATATATATTATCATGAAACCTTTTCTGTTTGTAGAAATAGATAGTCGTAGATAGTATAGTTATTAATTAAGCTAACGGTGCTCGTCTTACTTACTTATGTAATATAACTCGATGCTATGGGAGTGGTGATAAATGGGTATTCGAAAAAACTGTAAATTTAAAGGTCTTCTATACACTTTGATGAAAAATTGTGTTTAATAGGGGTTTTGAGATCCTTTTGCTCTGTTGATTCAGATACATGTTTGCCCAAAAACTTCATTTTACAATATGCACAGCTTCTGCAGGTGATTGGCAAGAACGCATCGCTGATCTTGAAACCAAGATCTCAGTTCAAAGCAGCGAGATTGACTCCCAGGTACAGGCGATCGCTACTCTGGAGAATCAAAAATTGGATCTTATGCAAGGTATGAGGAGATTTTATCAGATAAATCGAAAAATAGGTAGATCCGAGTAACAAGCCTTATTCACTTTAATACACCATTTCTTTTCTTATTTAGAATTGCACGCTGTAAAACAAGAAGTCTCTGCACTAGAAGCTGAAAATGCAGAATCCGAAAACCTCAGAGTTACTGCTGAAATGAAAGTCGTAGAACTGGAAGAACAATTGGATGCGTTGAATAAGTCGATGGTTGAGCCAAAGCAGTCAGATTCGGGTAGTGAATTGGAAAAGAATGAATATTTAGATAGAATAGAATCTCTGTCGCAGGAGAACAGTAACTTGATCATTAAATTGGCAAAGTTAGAAGAGAAGGGAACATCGGACGCTGGCTCTACTGAGTCGTTTGAGACTTTCCACGAGACGGACAGAAACGAACTGTTGAAAAAGATCGAACTTCTGACTCAAGAGAATAACGACTTGATAATAAGACTAACAAAGTTAGAAGAGAAGACCGGATCGACTGACTCTTTCGAGACATTCAGCGATTCTAATAAAAATGAGTTGTTGAAGAAAATCGACCTGTTGGCTCAAGAAAACAATAATTTGATTGTCAAATTGTCTAAATTGGAAGAGAAGAGCTCTTCGGAGAGCGGATCGACGGAATCTTTCGAACGCATACCTGAACATGTGGACAATTTGTCAAGACTGGACGTTTTGACGCAAGAGAACAACGAACTTGTTATCAAGCTGATTAAACTTGAAGAAAAACTGGCACAAATCGAAGACAATCAAAACCATGGATCAAAGACTGACAACGACCTAATTGACTTGGAAAGTAGAGTTCGCATGTTGACTGAGGAGAATAATGATCTTGTAATCCAGTTAACAAAACTGCAGGAAAAGATTAGCGGCCAATTCTCGGAAACTGGAACCAGGCAGGCTGAAACTAGTGACGCCGAAGTGGAGGAGAGGGTGCAGGCTCTGGCCAATGAGAATAACACCTTAGTTGTAAACGTCACCAAGCTGGGAGAGAAGAATGAGAATTTGAAGATCAACTTGGATCTTGTTACGAAGGAAAGAGACGAGCTAAAGGGCGTGGTTGACCAAATGACGACCAATACTTTCGCCAAGGAACTGATCGAGAAACTAAATGAGTTGAATAAAAAGAATCAAAGTTCGGCTGAAGGAATACGCGAGGAGATCACGAAACTTTTGCGCAAACTTACAGAGGAGACAGTTGAAATTACAGATGTTGGCGGAGTCGGAGATTCGGCTGGTTATAAAGACAATGTTTCTGTAAGTTTGTTGGAAAACGAGATAGAGGACTGTAAAAAGTTCATTTCCGAACAGAAAGATATGATCGAAGATATGAAATCGAAGTTGACTGAAAAGCAGGAAGAATTAGAATTGCAGAGTAAGAAAATAGCCGATTATCAGGCCGCGGGTGAAAATCTGGACAAACTTCAAATTGAATTGAAAGACACTCTCAGCGTTATTGAAGAATGGAAATTGAAGTGTAAAGAAATGGAAGAAAAAATGAAGATTTTAGAGTCGGAAAAAGCGTCCATTGAACAAGGCTTGAGAATACTTGAGGCTGAAAATGCTAATCTGGTGAAAGAATCCGAAGCAAAAGATTTAGAAAGGATCGAGTTGAAGAAGGAACTCGACGACACGATATCACAGTTTGAATTTAGACTCAACGAAGAACTTAGACTCGCGTCTGCAAGGGAGGAAGAAATTGCAGCCCTGAAGGAAGTGATTGCACAATCCGACGCGGACCTTCATGATAAATACCAGAAGTTACAGAACGAAATGATAACCATTGACGCCTTACAGGAAGACCTGAATAATTATAAAACGCAGTTCCAAGAGCAAAAAAATACCGTAGAATCACTCACAGGTGAAATCGAAAGATTGAATGCATCTTTGGCAGCTGGCAATCAAGAAACTAGCACCGCTAGAGCCGAAATTCAAAAATTGCAGGCAGAATTAGAAAACTCTAGGAGCATGGAGGAGTTCAACGGATTGGTCGCCACTTTAAATCATAATCAGGACATAATGAGACAGATGCAGAGCAAGATTAATGAACAATTTGATGAAAATTCAGGGAATCGCAGTCAAATTGATGATCTGAATTCAAATATTAAGAACTTGAAAGCAGAATTGGTTCAGAGAGAAGAAGAAATTGCTCAATTGACGGAGGCAAATAGATATCTGTACGGGGAATTGGATAAAGCAAAAACTGCCGGGCTATCGACCACGACGGAAATATCTCACTTGCAAAGTACATTGGAACAGAATAATATTTATCTCGTGGATCTTCGCGAGGAACTTAGCGGTGCTTATAAGAAATTAGAACTTGTTAAAGCGCAACACATGGAAGATATAGAAATGCAGAACAGAAGATTAGAGGATTTGATCGAAGAGTTGAACGGTAAGACTCAAGAGAATGAAAGCTTGAAGTCGGAAATAGAAGAGAAGCAGAAACTCCTGGGTCTGAGTGTAACTGAAGAAATGAAACTGGCTTTGGAATTGAGAGTCGCGGATCTAGAAGAAAAATTGGCAGAGTCTGAAGCCAAGGGAAGAGCGCAGTTGGATAAGATGAAGAAGATTGCCGCACACCTGAAGAAGAAGACAACTCAATGCCAAGATCTGGAAGCCAGGGTGTCCGACCTTGAGGAGAAATGGAATTCTGAGAAGTGCGAGAAGGAAGCGATAAATAAAAGCATACAAGAAAACGAGTCCTTGATTCGTGAAAAAGACAACGAAATTTTCCAACTCGAGAGAAAGGTGCAGGAGAGTGGAGAGCGCGCTTCAACCGCCTTGGAAAACTGCGGAGGATTAATGCAAGAGATTGATATCTCTAAGGAGAGGATAAATTCGCTGTTGGAACAAGTCACGGAAATGGAAGAAGAAATTGAAAGATTGAGGGCAGAAGTTAACTCCAAGGCGTTGGAATTGGATGCAGAGAAGACAGCGAAGCAGAATTTGACATCGGAGTATCAAGCTAACATGGCAAAGATGGAGGCTGAGTATGCAGAACAACAGCACAACTTGGAAGAGGCCACAGAACGGGCCAGAGAGCTCAGGGTGCGAATGGAAGTGATGGAAAGCGAATATGTAGAGCAGTTGGCTTTGATTCAAAAGCTGAAGGCTGAAAACGGGATGCTGTCTTCCAAGGAAACCCAGATAAATGAGAAACTGGAAAACGTCGAGAAGGAGTCTGAGGAGCGAAAGTTCCTGTTGGAAAAACTGCAGAAAGAGAAAAAGGACATGATGGAAAGAGCTGAGGCGTATAAAACTCAGACCTTGGATTACGAGCTGGGAGGAAATGTGGCGAGGACATCTCAAGAACAGACTCAAGCAACTGTTCAAGCCTTGGAGGCGAAGTTACAAGAGAGAGACGCCGTAGTCGAGTCTTTGGAAATTGAACTTGGGAAATCTAACGAGAGAATTAACAAGTTGGATGAAGCTTTGGTCGCTGTTGAAGAGCGGAGGTACAGCTTGGAGAGACGGACGGAATTGTTGGGTGCTGAACTGGAACAGTCATTCAGGATAACGCAGGAAGCTTCATTCAGCGAAGACATGCTGGAACAAAGATTGGCCACACTTATGGCTAAAGACGAGGCGATTAGCGAAAGACTGAACGAAACACTGGCTGAGAATATTGAGTTGACTGAGAAGATACAGAGTCTCCAAGAGTTGAACATCAGCCTGCAAGAACGGATAGATGCGGTCGAAGAAGAGCTCAAGTATGGGAGAGAAACTAACGAGAAATTGCAGAACGTTGATATTCTGTATTCCGAATTAGTTCAGATTCATAATCTGCAGGAAGCTGAGCTGAAGAGAGTACAGCAAGAACTGCGCTCCGCCAAACAACACATTGATAGTTCGGAACGGGAAGTAACCTCGCAATTAAACCAACTGGATTCGGAGAAGAAACAGCTGCTAGAAAAATGCGAAAAGCTGGAGGACCTGAGGGTAAATCTTGTCCAAGAAATTGACTCCCTTAAAGATGGTGTAAGTCTTTGTAGGCAGAGGATAACCGAACTTGAAGCGGAAGTTGAAACACAGAAGGAAATTAATGGCCAGTTACTCGGAGAGCTTAACAAACGGAGAGAATCCGTCGAAGCAATGAAAGAAGAACCTGAACATGTTGAGAAATTGAAATCAATTCTTGCGGAAAAGGAAATGGAGATAGAAAATTATCAAAGAAGAAACATGCAACTACAAATGGCGGCGTTTGATGCACCCAAATCGTTCGATACCTCCGATCCATTTGATACCGCGATTGTGGCTCCTGCGGCTGTACCAATGGAGCAAATTGAAAGATTGACCAATCTTTTGACTGAGAAGGATTGCCAGTATACCGAGGCTTGTAAAGAGTTGGACGACTTGAAGCAGCGATTAATTAGATCTGGATCTGATTACGAAAAGCTGTTTAACGAAAAAGAGCAATGTAATGCACAGCTGGTCACAGAGTTGCAGAATCTACAAACAGAGTACAATCAATGTCAGAGCGAATTGGTCAGGGTGAATGAGAATTTGTCTGCGAAAAACCAGCAAATCGAGTCACTGAATAATGAGCTTCATGCTCAAATAGAGATACAGAATCAGCGTCAAGTTAGCTATGATGCAGAAATTGCTAGACTAACTTCTTTTTACAAGTCTGAGATAGACGAGCTGAAGCTTTGTAATCAACAAGAGGCTGAAAAAATTGTTAACCAAGTAATATCAGTTGCTGAAAAGAAAGTGAACAAGTTTTATGAAAGCGGGGACGAAAGAAGCGGCACTGAAAGCACAGGACTTCACAGGATTGCGTCGACCTTTAACGAGCTCTTAACTGACTTCGAAAATTTGAAGCTTGAAAAGGAGGAGCTTCTCCGCTCTCAAGAATCGTACATAACTGAAATAACAGAATTGAAGAGACAAATTACTGACAATAACGCTAGTGCGGATAACGAACGAGTTCAGGAACTGCAGAATCAATTGACGGCAATTCTGCAGGATAAGAATGCGTTGCAGGAATCATTGGATAAACAAGAATTGGCGATGAATCAAGTGAGAAAAGAGTTGGATGAAATATCGGCGGTGAAAGAATCCCTCGAAAAACAAGTATCTGAATTGACAAGTACTATAAATCAGTTGAGAGATCAACAGGCTCAACTCGCGGGTAATATTAATGTGGAAAAATCGATATCAGAGTCCAGACCAGTTGAGGAAACCATAGAGAAAACTGCGCAATTGGAAATCGGCTCTGAATGGGACGCTGGATCGACTGGTAAAGTGGATATCGAAGAAGAAGGATGGGGCTGGGGTGCAGAAGAGGCGCAGTTGGAGGAAGAACACCAATTATCAGCGGCAGCTTTGATTCCCAGCGTGGAAATTCAGTTACAAATGAGAGTTGCCGAACTTGAAGATCAACTGAAGGATTTGGAAGGACAGAAAAACGTCTTTGACCAAGAAAGTAAAGCTGTGCAACTGAAGAATGTGAAGTTGGTGAAGAAGCTCAAGGAATTCAAAGCACAAAATGAACAGTTACAACAGAAACTTAGACTGCAACAATCGTCCAGTTTCTCTGACTTGGATTCGGCCATTGAAGAAGAATTAAAATCACAAATTGAGAGATTGGAAAAGAGCTTGAAAGACATCATGCAGGAGCAAACGAAAGCTGTAGCGGAGAAAGAACACTTGCTGAAAAGAATAGAAGTCTTGACTGCTGCTAACGAGAGATTTACCGAGATGAAGGAGAGACAGGACATGGATATAGAAGTATTGCAAATTCGGAATAAAGAACTCACGAACAAGATACAGTCTTTGGAGTGGCAGCTTCAAGAAGTATCTTCCACCACCAGTCAAGAAGGATTTAGTATGCCATCGTCACAAACCGAAAGTCAGATCGGTCTGGCTCTAAGCGAAGCCAATCAATCTAACGTTCAAATTCCTGGAAGCCATGAGCAAGCTGACCAATTATGTAAACAATATAAAGAAGAAATAGACGATTTGAAAGAAGAAATGGAAGCATTAGCTTCGGAGAATGAGCAGCTACAATGTCTATTGGAGGAACAGAAGAAGAACATATCCGCGGAGGCAAAAGTTGGCACGGAAAGAACTGACGAAGTTGAAAGATTGGTTGAAGAGAATAAGAATTTGCAAATCAGCTTGAATAAAGTACAAGAGGAATACAGTTTGCTGAGAAAACAGTACGAGCAGAGTCTCATGGATGCGAATGATCAGGTAACGGCAATGAGGCAGAATAACGATCTACTGAGGACAGAGTTGGAGACAAAGTCTACGGAATTTGATGATAAGAAACAACTACTCGTCAAAGAAATGGAAGAATGGATTCTTAAAGCAAACGAATTACAACTGAACTTGCAGCAAGCCCAAAAAGAAAATGTCGAGTTGTTGCAGAGAGTTGAAAGTCTGGAATCTACCGAGGATAAATTATCTTCTGTATCAATATCTCTGGCTGAAGTTACAGAACTTTTGAATACAAGAGTCCAAGAAGTTGCAGACTTGAAGCAAAACTATCAACAACAATATCTCGAGAGAACCGAAGCTGAGAATCATCTACGAACCAGCATAGAAGAGATTTCTCAAGAATTGAGCAAGAAACAAGAGGAAATATTAAACTTGAGGCAGTCACTGTCCGTTGGGGAGAATGAAATAGCTAGGCAAAAAAGCCAGGAATTACACAGCTTACAAATAGAGTTGGTAAATAAAGAGCAAGAATTAGAGAAGCTGAGAGATGCATTAGCTGAGAAAGAAAGTGCCACAGAGAAATATAACTTGGCGTTACAGGAAAGCGCATCGAGCATTGAATCGTTACGGAAAGAAATCGAGAACTTGAAAAGAAGTCTACTGGAAAAAGAATCTAATTTGGAAAAAATCACTGCCGAACTGAACATCAAATACCAGGAGTTAGCCGAAAAGGAATCCTATTTGGAATGGTACAAGGTTGAGCTGCCTAAATATTCGGCAGAAATAGAAAGGAATCAAAGAGTTATAAATGAGTTGAATAATACAATTAGCAATCAGACTACGACTCAAACTAATTCTGTTAATCTGACGAGCCAATGGTCTGAGGAAATGCATCGTGTCACTGCGGAAGTTAGCCAGCTCAAACAACAATTGGAAGAAAAGAATGTCGCATTAGAACAATTGAATAAAGTCTTGGTTGAAAAAGAGACTATGGCTGAAAGACTCGGGCAAGAACTGAATGAAAAACAAAGAGTGATCGATAGCGGCAGTAATTTTCCATCGGGTTCGAAGAAACAGGAAGCAGTTGCATTGGCAGATAGTTTGCCGAGGTTTAAAATGGCGGGTAGCGATGAGTTTGAGCTGGAATCTGATGTCGAACATCTGAAATCAGAGGTAAAGAAGAAAGAGGAGGAGATTGAACATTTAAAATATATGCTGAGGGAGAATACTTATCCAGAGATCATACAAAGTCTACAAGATAACGTTAGTCAATTGCACAATGATAAATATCAGTCCGAACAATCTTTAGAGAAGAGAATTCAGTCTCTGAGCGAGGAATTGGACGCGAAGGGAACAGAAATTGCGAATCTTAGACAACAAGTGGAAATACAGAAACACGAAGTTGTTGTCAGGGAGGGTTTGGAATCGATTGCAACAGAACGACCGTTGATGTTTGATCAGGAATCGCTGGCGAGATTGCAGAACGAATTGCACACTAAAGAGCAAGAGATAAACGAACTGCGCTATGTGATTGCGGAAAAAGATTCGCAAATATCTCTCCAAGCTAATTCCGGCCCGCAATTTGATGAATTCGAAGCTCAAGAGACACTGCAAAGATTAAACGGCGATTTGTACGCCAAGCAACAAGAAGTTGAACATCTGAAGGCTGCTTTGATCGAAAGAGAAAAAGATATTGAAGATTTGAAATTAATAAAGAGCCTTTCAGAAGAAGATAAAGTCCAGATATCAAAGTTAATGTCAGAAAAAGAATTGCTGAAAGACGAAGCCGAGAGAGTATTGCAGTCTAGACTGATGGAAAAGGAAATGGAAATCGAGATGTTGAAGCAGCGATTAGAGGAAGAAAATCAAGAGCTGCTGAATAACTTACAGCTAAGAGATACAGACATAAAAAATCTGCGGATACAAATGGAGCAATTGAATTCTGATTACAATAAAAACCTGCGACTTAAAGATGAAGAACTGTTGCTAGTCAAAACAGACTTGACTGAAACGGAGAAGCGATTGTCAGAAATGAGTATCACCAAAGACACTGAGATTGATAATCTCAAGGTTCAAATCCACGACAAAGATATTCGCATCGAAGAACTGCTCACACTTACCCAAGAAGAGGAGAAACAATTAAACGAGCTAAGAGAAATTATCGAATCTAGAGAAGGGGAGATAAACAATTTAAAAGTTCTCTTGGCTGAGACAGTACAGGAATACGAAATCATTCAAATGGCATTGAAGAAAGGCACAAGCGCAGGATCCGCAAACTTAGCCTCAGCTGAAAATGAAGCTGAGCGGACTGCTTCTTCAGTAGCTAGTCGCTCGGATGAAGCTGAGAATTTGATCCCACGTTCTGGTGTTGTGTCTGTGGAAGGTGAACTGGATCTTGCCCTCTATATGCTGCATCAGAGAGATGTTAGATGCGAAGAATTAACTTTGGAACTAATGCAGGTGAGACATATTCGCTATTAATGCAGGTTCGCTATTTTCACATATTTTCATCATTGGGTTGGCTTTTTACTTCGCACTATGGAAACACGATGTGGTAAGATGATAGCATCGAGTCTGATTTATCTTTACAGTTATTACAAGAGCGGGACACTCTGCAATTGAGATTATCGAACGCGATCAGGGTGAACGAGGAATTACGAAAACAGAAATCGGCGAGTTCAAGTCCCAAGAAAGATTCGTCTTCGACATCATTGGATGAACCATTAGTGGAGCATCCATCTCCGTCAAAAACCGACGGCCCGGTTGAAATCGCGAAGGAAGCCTTACACGAGAGTTCTCAGCTGGGAGAAGACAGGGATGTCCTTGCCGAGAAGTAACTCATTTTATTCATATCAGATTTAGTCAATTCCTCGTTTTTTTGATCTGTGGAAAGTTTCAGCTCCTCGATACCCTTTGTCATTGAATATTTACCAGCTGCAGAGTCTACGTCATAACATGCTTAGATAATTATTAATTACCCAATATTCTGTTGGGATTTGACCAACTTCAACTCTCCTCAAATCCTTCTAGTTAACGATCTACCAATACCTGTGCCAGTAGAATTTTATTCATAGCGTAATTGTTACTTTGTTTACCCGGCTCCCGAACCCCAAAGTAAGCTAGTTTTTCCGATAGGCTCTCGCAGCTACACACTGTGCATCAAAGGCGGGATGTGACATTGTGCGATGAACGAGAATCCCGACACACGCAACAAATGTCATTTGTCGCCCGTAGGGATATGCTGAGTTCTTTGCCCCCCGAAGCAGCTGCAAGATTAGTCAACGCCAACTACACTCTTTGTATGTATTACACGAAGACTATGAGTCGAGAATTATTGCAAGCTTAGTCGAAGATTGAGACTGGAAGCTGATGGCAAACTAATAAAAGATCGTCGCGACAATAATTTTCGTCTCTTCTTTTACAGCCCGAGACGTTCAGAGCCAGTCAAGCGTTCTGATGAATTGGCTGTGGGGAAAAAGGTGAGATTCTTGCAACTGCAATGCTTAATTCCGATCGAATTAACAGACTTTTAATGGATTAATTTACATCACTGTTTCTTGAGAAGCATTTATCTATCAAACTAAATACTAATATGGTGGTTTATTTTCTATTCAAGCACGCCGAAGGTAATGCACATGTGATGAAGGTGATTGAAACGTGATTTTAAAATCCCATCGTTGCATAGCTTAGACTCATAGTGGATACATTCCTACCGTGATCAACTTCCGAAGCTTCTGAAATGGTCGATTCGACCAAACTTGATGAAACCAGTCGAGAAGTCTAACAAGATACAATAATAATTGGATAGAAATTTAAAGAATGTCTGTTCGAATAATACAGGGGAAATTTTATTTTCGGTCAGATTATCATCGAGTATATGAGGTATAGATGAATATTACATCAATGCAATCATCTTTATTTTATTTTATTTTTTCTCACTTGTTAAATAGAAAAGAAAATAACAATAATTCCGTATTTGTTGTAAAGTCCAATCTTGTTGAAGAAATAATATTTATTTGAATTTTTATCATTTGTTATTAGCTATACTAATTGTTTGCATAAAAACACAGTGTTCGAAAAAATTCAATTCAGTCATGATTAAATTTGATACTGATATATATAGGTATATAAACGTTTGCAATGCATTTATGGGAGTAATTAATGAATTATCAGATATATACATATATACCACGTACGAAACTATGGAGTGTGAAATTTTTTAGGAAAAAACAAAAAAAAAAAAACAATGAAAATATGTTGCAAACTAATGTATTATAATAGCCATAGCGAATATGAGTGTGTATAATAAATGATAGGTGAAATAATTTATACGCAAGAATGCCTTGAAATAATCTAATTTCAGTGATTTTTAAACATTTGATTGTAATTATTTGAATAAATATGCTAATGTTGTTATACCGCTTGCTGATGTATACATATATGGGGATACTTTCATACTTTATTTACTTTCTTGATCAATTTACATACATATATTCAATACATACAGATCATTTTTACGGGTAAATATATATGTGAAATAATATTAATTTATTTATTAAAACATTAAAAATAACTTATTTATCACGGTTCTTTGTCTTATAAAAAAAAAAAAAAAAAATCAACTAACTATGCTAGAAACGAGCTCCTGTATTTTGAACAAAACAATTTCGTTATTGCTAAGACAATGTTCACGATCATAAGGTGGCTCTATCGTAACTATTCCTTGAATATCAAGGATATCATTGTTTTCCGTGACGGGGAAACGATTCTTCGACAACAATTCCATGACCGCATTTTTTCTCATCAAAATTGCAGATTCCGGTAAATCTCTGCCAGACGATAGAAACAAATCTGGTAAAACGCTGGTCTCGGATTCCGAAGATATCTCCACACTCTCAATTGCGTGGCCCATTATTATCTTCAATTTCAGCTCTTCGTCGGTCGGATTTATCAGAATAATACTGAAAAATAACATTTTTCTAATGCATCGTCGATTTTCGGAATAAGTGAAGAAAACACTCTTTAAATATTTCCATTCTTTCTTTATTTTCAATCATCCTCAAGTTCTAAGTACCAGGAATAATGAAAAGCCAAGCGAACCAAAAAAACCTAACCTCTCTGACACCGGGTCTACTGTGTATAATACGCCATCGTAAACACGACCATCCCTGGTTTTTATCGATACGAATTTACTGACGTAATTTCTCAACGAAACTGGATCATTTTTGTGAACCTTATGCGAAACGTCCGATTGATCATCATTCATTTCGGATTATAAAAAAATAATTCAAATGCGTATATACGTGCAGGGCGAATTTTTGTATTAAAAAAGGCGTCGGTTTACGCCTTGAACTTCCTCGAATCAGCTGACCGGTCTAGCGCCGTTCTATAAGTACTGTATGTGTGAATTGCCGATGTGGTATGCACGTATTTTCTCTTTTGCATAAATGCATAAAAAAAAATTAATGGTATTAAATCAACGGTTATATACGGTTTTTGTTCAGTTGTGTTTATTAAACCTTAAAGCAACTAGTACCGTAGTTCGTACAGGACGCTGATACGCGGCTAAAAACGTGAGCGACGTGAGGTACGAAATTTAAAAAGAACGCGCAAGTGCCAAGCTCATCTTTACGTCAAATATACCTACCCAGTACGACGATGCAGTGTGGCAATAGATTGATATGCATAAAAAAATCTCATTCCACATATGGAAGAGTTCGTCGAACTCAATAGTCGAATAAATGTGAAAAGGAGAAAAGGAGTCCGGTGATACCCTTGAAAGTAAATAATCAATAATCGCGTACGTATGTGACATAACTTATACAACACCTTGCTAACACCGCATCAGTCTATAATTCTAGTTATGTAGTTCTATCCACCTCTTATTCGTGCCTGAACTATAGACGGTGATAAATATCTGAAGGCCACGTTAGAACTCTCCCACAATACACACCGCTTGATACTGCGGCTCACATATGCTTCATACTTATCAGTTCGAACGAGAGGTTGGATGGACTTGTTTGCTGCTGTTTCTTGTTTATGACACGAAAGATCTCTACTAATTTATACTGAATTATTAACAATTTATCGCTTGATTATAAAAACAAGATCTGTACAAATATGGCAAGAATACACAAGGAACCTCACTTTGACGTCACCATTGATGAAAATGATGTGAACAAAGGTGCTGCAGATATCGTCAAACGTCTCAGACCCACTTGGCCAGTTGACAAATATCAATTCAAGGTAATGTCTAAGTAAGTATATATTGTCATTCTGTGCAGTAATAACAACAATATCAATAAATGGTGAACAAAAGATTAGTTATAAGTTTCGTGGAAGGGATAGAAACAAAGAACTTCAAATTTTGAATAGACTTATTCAATATTTGAATAATAGACTGCTAAAATGTCTCAGAATCGTTCTTTGTTATGCAATCGCTGGCTGCAATCATACGCATGACGTATCGCGCATAACATCTTCTTTTCAGATGTATGTGGATTTGAGTAGATTCAGTAAACGTCAGAGCTTGCAGGGTTTTGTTAGTACAAAAACAAACAGGCCTCTCATAGATTGATTTATTTCTATTCGGTAATATCCGATCAGAATGTTATATCTGATAAGATACAATCAGCAATTAATTCCGCATTATGTAACTCACTGTGAATGCGCATATTGCACATAATAAATCACTATTCAAATAGCAATAAACATCCTATCTTCAAATTTATCTGAAGAGTCAAACATTTCATCAAACATGCGTGTATAGAAAATGGGCACACATATATATTATGTTTCAGCTCTTTACCAATGGCTTATCTAATAAGCTTGTGGGCGTCTGGTACGAAGGGCATTATGAGGAGATGGTTCTGGTACGAGTTTATGGATACAAATCGGATCTGTTGATAGATAGAGCAGCCGAAACTAGAAACATTCGGGTAGGAAAGTGGGAGCTGATGCAATTTAGTGCATTCGGATCATCTAGCCACTATTTTTAAGGATATTGCTATTGCATGAAAGATTGTACAGCTTTTCAAATATCGGATGCATATTTCAGCTGCTGCATGAAGCGGGATACACTCATTGCTTGTATGCAACGTTCAACAATGGACTTGCCTATCAATTCCTTCCAGGAGATATTCTCACCGTCGAAAGTGTCCGGGTACCGAAAATCTATAAATTGGTGACTAAAAGACTGGCTGAAATGCATAAACTCAATCCTATTCATCCTGAAATCAGCCAGGAAGCGTTCATTTGGGATAAGACCGAAAACTTTATGGCCATTATGCCAAAGTCATTTACTGATGCTGAGAAGCAGGCAAAGTAAGCGATGGACTTTCATCAATCTTGTGACTTAGGTCGTTAGCGATATTGCTGAATCTCCGTTTCTACATTTACAGATTTCAGAGACTGATACCATCTCATGCAGAACTAGAAAAGGAATACATATTATTGAAGAACAAGTTGTCCAGACTTGACAGTCCGGTTGTATTTGCGCATAACGATCTCTTGCTAGGAAACGTACTGTACGATGAGACAAAAAATTGCGTCACATTCATAGACTATGAATATTCTGCTTACAATTACCAAGCCTTTGACATAGCGAATCATTTTGTCGAATTTGTTGGTGAGGATTATTCTTCTCCACGATCATTTGAAACTCTGATATGATTTAAGCGGTAAATTGATGAATAACTAATCAGGGCTTGTGTATTTTATCCGCAGGCGTGGATGTAGTGGATTACTCGTTATACCCAGACGAAAATTTTCAGAGAGATTGGCTCAGGCTCTATCTCGAGGAATACAATGGTTCTTCTGACGTATCGGAAAGTGAAATAACAAAGTTGTATATAGAAGTTAATGAATTTGTGCATTTGTCCCACTTTTTCTGGGGCTGTTGGGCGTTAATTCAAAGCGAACACTCGCTCATCGATTTCGATTTCTTGAAGTGAGTTAGAGATCGACTTCTAACAATCTAATAACATATTTCGATGCAGATTCTACTCTAGAAGTTTTCGTATTAAATTCTTCGATATTCCTTTCTGAAGTACCGTTTTATCTAACATAATCATCCGTTTCGAATAATCGATTTTTCTACTTTTAGGTACGCTGCGATAAGATTTAACGAATGTTTTAAACAAAAGGACCAATCAATCGCTCAGGAATTCAATGACATTGCCTTAGAACATTCCTGAACTTTTAGCAATTTAATTATTATTTAATGAAACTGATCAATTTTCTTCTTTCTCCCTTTTATTTTACCACTTTCCGACCAGCTATTGCAATATTCTTTTACCTCATAGTTTATACGGTAAAAAAAAAGAAGATACTTAAAGCTACATGTACTCGTAATTAATGTTTTAATCTTAATTCTCATAGAATTGTTTATAATATATTTCATATTATTATTATTTTTATTATATTATTTTTAATATTATTATTTAAATGGATTGTTGGTTTTGTTTTCACAAAATATGTATAGTTAGAATGAAATAAATCTCTTTTTATAAATATGTGGTCGGTAAATTATTCTCATTATATAATCTAGTCTTTGCATGAAATTCATCCACATGATAATACGAAATATTGTTAGGAATTGTTCTTGCAGTATAACTCATTTCGTAATAATAAAGTGTGATTTCTCACGAGGATAAAAAAAAAACCGCGGTTATTGCGCAAGAAGTTTATTCTACCAGCTACGAGGTATAGTTTCTCAATATCTCTATAAGTAAATAACAATTAAGAAATGAATAAATTTCAGGAAGTTGTACTGAAAACGTGCGATTTCTTGCGCATTTATTACGCCTGAAAGTATACTATGTGTGGCGCGTGTGATTTATTATTAAAATTCGACAAAAAAGCTATAGAACTGCAACGCAGTGTCGGTGTGTTTATCACATTCAAAGTACCCTCCAGGCGAATTGAGTGCTTAAGTAACTACGCGATCAAGCTAAGGACTGGAATTATTCTTTCAGTTCCCGTGTATCGTTAATAATAAAAAAGAATAAATATCATAAACCGCTTTTATTATCTAAAGAGATTTTTGAAACGCGTGATAGCACAAACGATTTATATTTACAAGTATCGGGATTTTAAAGGTCGTCGAACGTCAGAGTCTCGAGCATGACTAGAGAGTATGTTTTTGTCTTCGGTAGGATCACGTAGACGTCCATAAATCGTGTTTATTTTTAGTGAGCGCACGTCCCGAAGATTTCAACTATATTTGTAAATATACGCTGATCTTTAGCGTGTAACATTATTATACAATCGTTCGGTGAACGCGATAATTGTTCCGGCTTATACTCGTGAAATGTCATTATAGTCATACCGAATTCTAAGCCTAATAAAGTCGAAAAGTTGTCGGTAAAGGGAATAGAATAATAAGTAAAGAAATATATTCGGTGTAAAGTAGCTGTGTGTGTGTGAATACGGAGCCGCAGTTTCGCCCGTCTCTTTATTTCTCCGCTCTTGCAGTGTTCAGAACTGTCTTTATTTAATTTCGCATAATTCCTCAATATGCACGTCGCTTGTAAATGTCTAAACGTATCAATTAAGTCCAGAGGCAACGAACTGCAAAGGGTCAACATAGAAGATTGTGAATTAACTGCTACCGAACTCGCTGACCCCTTCTTTCAAGAGGTAAGTAAGTCATTTTTTGACAAATATTAAAACCAATTTACGAGATCAATTGAATTGATTCAAATCGCTACACTACTTCCCTCGAACATTTTATCAAATACTTCGATTTATTGCCTGTCAAATACGGTTTTAAATAAACGGGAAAAAACTACCCTTCGCGAGATACCGCGAAAGGAACAAAGGGATGAGAGACGGACATAGGTATACCGTGTACATCACTTCGTCGAAGACTATATAGAAAAAAATTTGAGATCGTTGATATTCTCTCTCAATTATCGCTCCAAAAGATATTCCGGTAATATCGTTTTTTTTTTTTCTCGTTCTCGCTTTCTGTCGCACATATCAGAATATACAATTACATTCGTTATTTTTTTAACGAATAATTATACCCACGTCGCAATTGTTTATACGCAAGAAACAATAAAGGAACTCAACTTCTCCCTGGGCAGACCAGAAAAACAACTTAGATAAACATCGCAATTTTAATATATTCCGACAGAATGTTGCCACTATCACGGAACTGGAAGGTATTACAAAAGAATTGCCTGGCTTAGTAGAAGTCAGGAATGTTGGATCCTGGGTGATACACCGATGTCTCAATTGTTCGACAAATACCCACGCGGTGCACAGGGAACGAGGTGCAGCGTTAGTTTTGATAAATTCTGTCGTCCTTGTAAGTATCCTATCTTGAACTCTGGTTCATATCACTTATTCTAGAACATCATGATTGATGAGGAGTTTGCAAAGTTGAGTCAACTCGTTTGACTGTTGCAATTACGGACGTTGTTTTCTCCACTTTATATCGTTTGGGTGCTCGTTAATTCCCTCAATTTATATCTGTGTAAATATTCCGAGTAGATCTGTAAGAAAATTTCAACTCTCAATTAAAAAGAACTCATTTTATTTAACAAACACTCAGCCATCCTCGTACAGAGCTTCTAGCTGTTTTTCATCAAATTCTAATTAGATAATGAAGAAATCCATTAGACCGGATAATCAGCAGTCAGATTAATAGGGATAATGAAATTTGGTAACTCAGACGTTACGTGATTATGATAAATTTGATCAAAAGCTTGCAAACACTTGCCTTTGAATGAGAAAGGAAGATAACATTTTTGATCCACTTTGGCGCAGCATTGAGTAGTAATAGTTTTTATGCAGTAAAGCGAAGGCTATTTATACATTCCTTGGATTAAATCAGATAAAATCTTGTTATTAAATATAGAAAAGAGGGAGTGTATTTTTAAATATAAAACGAGATGTGTGCCAGGCTCGTATTAACTTTTGTTATCTCAGGAAATATTATACTGTATGCGATAGGACTGATAAGGCAACGCTGATTAGGTATTCAAGAGAAGAAAAAATGCTGTTGCTGCTGCTAAAATTTAAAGATGAAAGAACAAACTGTGCATTTTATCACACGGATTGCCTTTCAGGTTTTTATTCATTGTTTAAGATTTCATTTCTAAGTTTTCTGATTTAAACTCATTTTAAGATCTTGGAAAAGATTTATTATCAACTTGCGATAACAAGATTTTATCATACGATTTAAAGAGAAAAAAGAAAACAATTTACACAATATTTAGAGATGGGAAAGTTCAGACGTTGTTAACAGAAATTATTTGGAAATAAAATGACAAAGAGGTCGATAAAAAGTAGAAATTTGCACAACGATACAATAGGCTATTTATCATGAATTGAATGTATATTGTTTCAGACATCGGCTGATGAAATAGCCAGGTTGACAACAAGCCCCAACTACAGTTCCATCTTCAGGATATTGATCGATAACAATAACATAGATACCGTAGATTTTCTTCAACCGCCGACTAAATTTTCAGGTACATTTTATTATTTTTCAATAATTGTTGTTACTGTAGCTATCCAATCAATTCACGTTCTGAAATTGTAGAAGTCTGGTGAATTGATCCGTCGCATATTGTTTGATAACAAAAAGCCTTGCCAATATTGTTTAACCGAGAGGTGTTGAAAACAATGATAAAATATTTACCCCATTATCCCATTGTAATCGTTGGCCAGATAACTGTGATTATTTTTATTCCATTAATGTATTAGTCATACGAAGATTAAATTAAATGCTCAATATCAATCCCATCTCTTGTGAATGGAAAAAAAATGAACTCTATTATTCGCATGTTTGTTATTCAGTGTCCCAACTCTCCGGTAATCTACAATTAGCTCTTGCCGGTTTGCAACAACAACTTGAGACAGCTGTTCAGAGAGAGGTTGCTGCGACTGAAGAAAGAATCAGAGCTTTTTCAGCAGAGCAGTATCAACTGTTGGAACAGTACAGAGAGCGGGCGCATACAGAACACAGGCTGATTGCTAGGTGGGTTTTATATACCTCCTCATTCCTACCTTTTTGGTATTAGTTCTACATTCGTTTAGCTTTATAATATCTAATCAAATATTGTTTCAGTTTGATCTGCAGCCGAAAAGAAACAGCAAAGTCTTCGAATTTAGAAGCGTCTCAAACTACTGAGACTATTCTACCAATTATAGCTCAACCAATGTCAAATGCAGTGAGCCCTAGGTCTTACCCGGTGACCAGTGAGACAAAGGTTGTTGCTGGAAGTAAAATAAGGCATCAGGCAGCAGCCAAGCACCCTGCCAATCTCCACTCAGTGAGTTTAGATCATTTGCTCATCTGTGGAGATGTTTTCGATCCATTTTCGCCACTGTATGGATTTTTATTTGCAACATGAATTCGTCTTGTTCCAACAGAAAAATGGAATCGACAGAAAGGCTTCGCTCAGATTGTATTCCAAGGAGCCAAGTAGTTTCGACGCAGAGGCGTTGTTTACTCTAGAAGGCATGGACGACTCTCTGCCTTTGGAACAGGCTCAACAATCCGAGGAAGAGTCTGACACAGATGGTAAGCGGGGGGAAATAATAGCTGATATATTTTCTAAAGGTATTTCTTCAATAATTCAAATACTTCGTATTTTCGAGAACGTGTCGTTACATTTAAAGATGAAGAAAAATTATGATATGAAATATGCTTGACAAATTTAGATTCTGGTCACGATGAAGGCATCCACATCCCTAGAGGACAGAGAGGCGGACATCCAACCCTTGCCAAATCATTGCCTGTTAGTGTTCCTGTATTCCCCTCATTCGTTCGCCAGATTCAACACGATCAAGACGATGATCAGGTGTGTAGAACGCGTTTAGGTTTAGATATATAGAGAGTTTAGTTTTGTTGATATTATTCAATGACGTATTTCAACATGACGTGGAAATTTGTTTTCTCAGCTCTCAAGGGACCCCCACGACCCGCACAATATTCGTGCATCAATGAAGGCCTTGGCAAAGAGTGTTCACGGTGATACAGTCTTTGGCGATTTGCCACGCCCACGATTTTCCACTCAGATCTGACCTGGTATTTATACAAATCCGTACTGCATCCCAATCGACGCTTTGTACTGTTATTCAGTGCAAAACATCTGCGAACAATTGTCCAACGATAGGATCGTTGGAAATTTGTTCGTCAAAGTAAAAGTGAGATGAAAACATAAAAAAAAAAAATAAACAAAAATAAAACGTCGAGCGTATAATCTTTGGGATATTTTTGCATATTTGTAGTAAACGATAATAAGATTATGCTTAATTTCAGATCCTAGTTTTGTATAGGTGTATAAAAACAAAAAACAAAAAAAAAAAACTATATAAAAACAATAAATAAAAAAAACTCTAAAAAAAAAGAAGAAAAAATATATGAAAAAAACCTCAGAATTAACTTAGAAGCAAAAAAAAAAATTGTATACCTATGTTTAAAGAGTAGTTAGCAAGCCATCGGAACTGATTAAATAATAATGGCATGCCAATATAAATTCGGACTATCGTCTAAGTTCCCATTGAAATTTATTTCAAGCTGTGTACAAATTATTTTCAATTAAAATTCGGTATGATATATTATTATGTACAAGGTCTGTACTAAACGTGACTTTTTAAGATTGAATAATTGATCTTGAAATATTGATAATTTCTTTCCTGTAATGTGTAACGTGCTCAAATTGTTGCTTTTTTTTTTATACATATATGTATTATTTTTCATTCAATCCTGATGCCAAAAGACAAGGTCGATGAAAGGTTTTAATAGCGTGTTAAATATGCATTGCATTACATCGCTTAATAGCCCTGATATTTCCACGTACATAGATTTGAAGAAAAATCCTTAATAGAGTCGCCGCTTCATTTAAAAAATAATGTTACGTTATGTATTTACGTTTTCGTGATTATGCGTTGCTGATTTGTTTCACTATAATTCTCGACATATCAAAATAAAAATATTTTTAATATTATATTCCAGTAGAGACAGGCGAGAAAGAAAATTTCAAAGCAAAATTCCAAATTTCTAAAATTCTCAAGCTAAATCTCAGTCCTTGTTCTTATTCTGTTGAAGAAACCGTACTTTTGAGGCGAAATTATTATGTCCAGATGTTTTATATTGCCATTAATTAAGGGTATATATAATTATGTACTATGACCTGATTTGGCCTTATAGAGAATATATTATGTTAATTTTAATAGCGTTAAGCTAAATGAATTATTCATTTATTTTTCTAAGTGAACAATTTAACGATTTATTCAATAGTTATATGAAGACGCGTATTGTGTCGATACTTCGTTATACGATTCTATCGCATAGACTTAGCATAGCAACTTTCGTTTTTTCTTGAGAAACAAACAAAACCCATTACAGCGGTTGTGATTTAACGGCAGGCGAGTTGTTTTTTTCCAACAAACATAAAATATAGGTATGCGTTACCTGGCGCGCATTCGTCACGAATTATATTAATTACTTTTTTTTTTCTCTCTAATTATAATACGTACCCACCTGTACTTTGTGTTCTAGATTTTAGTTTTTATCGTCTCGTCAAATGTCTGCAAATAATTGACTCAGAGAGAGATAAAGAAAAAAAAAAAGAATTGCAAATAATGAACAATAATAATAAGGATACAGTGTAATGAATTTTCAATTTTGTGTATAATATTAGTTTGTGCTCTCCTTACGATCACCAAAAAGTGTTACTCATTGGTAAATATTTTTATTTAAGAAAAAAAAAATAATAATAAAAAATCAATCTAGTGTTTTCCTTGCAGACATTTTCTCGAATTTTTTTCGAGTATGACAAACATTTCTTACTATAGTGTTGCACTTTGTAGACTTTTTTTTACTCGTAAGTTTTTTTTTTTTTCCTTTTTTTTCGCTTTCTTTTTCTATTACCTAATTAAGTTACAAGAATGTCCATTCATTATTGTGCTCTAGAAATAAGCCTGAAAGACAGCTAATAAGTAATCGATTAAGAAACATGTATCTACAGTTAAGCTTTTGTCATTGTGTTGAAAAAAATATTGTATTATGAACGATTATAAGAATGCCTTGGATGAGTATTGCTCACTCTGGTAATAAGAGACGGCTAATGAATGTACAATGAATAATCTTATATCACGTATCGTATGAAGGATCTATTGAAATAAAGAGAATATAAAAATATTAAATCATATTGTTTTCACTCATTCTATTTTTCGTATATTTATATAGGTTTCGTTATAAAAAAAAAAAATAAGCTCTGTTTTGTCCGGATAGAAACTTCCTTTTATTAAACAATTTTGTTTGTTAATTCTCACAGAGTTAGTTCATTGTATTACACTGTATGGAATTTTCAGAACTTATCTACAATGACGAGAAGAAACTAGACTGAAATTAGACTGAATCAATACGTATCGGATATTTCCGAAATATCCGATACACTGATTTGTAAAAATAATTGAAATTCTTAAAAAAATCTAATACGGTGTATATTGCCTGGTCTTATGCAAGCTGTCCAAAAAGAAAAATAATCCAGTTCAGTTGTGACGTCTTGGCATGTAATTGGAAAAATTCTTGCCTTTTTTTTTATTTATTTCAATCACTTAGTCTTGGCAGCAAGTTCAATTTGTGCAGCTGCGACGGTCGTCATTCCTTCCTGAACTGCGGAAAGATTGGTTTTCCACGCAGCAAGCAAGTCCCTTAGTTGCGTCCATTGAGCGCGGCCAAAAGTCCTGTGCATTGTACTAGAAACCAATACTTTGCGGCCAGCCTGATCCATGCGGGCTTGAACTAGTTTCGTTTTTAAAACTGCAAAAGCCAAATGTTCGATTCGATAGACGCACGGAGAATAAGAAAAAATCTTAAAAATAAAGAAGACAAATTTGCTGCAGAAATTTATCAACAAAAAATGATCCTTGACTTTGTGGAACTCTTCGATAACTCAGCAGCAATCGAAATTCCGCTGAGCCAGTACTGGTTCGCTTAATATTTCCTACTTCGTAAATACTCGCGCATTATAAGACACGGGCAGAATACGAATGAGGAAGAACTTGAGATAATTTTGATAGAAATCTATCCCTACCATCTATGATGAAGCTCTCGACCTCGTTTTCTTCAATCTGTAGTTCAGCTTGGATGGTATCGAACGTCATTTCGGGATTCGTTTCAGCGAGCTGCATGAACGTCAGCAATCGCATCTTTTTGATATTTTGCTCGTGGTTCAGTCCTGTGCATTGAAAATTACGCGAGGATTAAAACGGATTGAATAATTTAATAATTTAATAATCAAAGCTATAACTTTGAGGCTTAACACACCCAGCGTATGCTCGACAAATTCTTTATGATTCTTGTAGAATTGAAGATAAGCGGGGAGTTTCTCTTGAACAAAAACTAGGAGTAAATCGTGGATCAATTCCCCTTCCAAGAATCTCACAGGCTTCAAAGCCAGCAGTGGATCTAGGAGGAAGGTGTTCGGATCGGCTAGAGCAGCCAAAATACAACGCTGGGCATCCTCTCTCGGAGCAGATGCACTTTCAGCCGTATATGTGCCAAGTAGCGCAACCATCACTGCCGCTGCCTGTTCGCTGAAAATCATTACCTAGGAATGAAATATATGGAACGAACTTGAACCACAAGAAACGGAGAAATTTTCTTTCCCCGATCGCAAAAACGACCCAACATGTTTCACCTTTGTTTACAACTGAGTAAAACTTCGTGCAGCAAACGCAGCAGCTTCTGCATTTGCTCGTTTGACGGCGGGCATGGGGCGAATTGCGCTTTCAGTTGATCTACTCCGCCGTAAACTGCCTTGACTTGATCCACGTTACGAGCAATTTGGACCAGGTGATAGTACACGTGATATCTCATTGGCGATTTTTCATCCAAAGATTGAAACAAGAGCCACAATCTGTAGAGAAAATTCGATATATATAATCAACTTGTGATTCATGAGTGGTTGAGTTCGTATATTCAGTTTGGGGGCTGAGAGGCACGAAGAACATCATTCCTTTTACTGCTTTCATTATTTTTGCTACTTGTTTGAGATTGCCTCGATTATTTCATCAGAAAAGTATTTTGCCAAGTGAATTTTGATTCGATAAGGTGGATAGAGAAACTTTCAGCTTGTTTATGGATTATGCTTACGCCTTGAGACAAACAAGTCCTAGTTTTTGGCCCGGAGCTTTGGTCAGTTTTTCGCAAAAGGCTAAGATCAAATTTTCCGCACGTTCGATGGGAATCTGTGAAGAAAAATGAAAAATAATGTGAAAAGGCGAAGTGATTCGGATGTTTGATTAGAACTTCGAGTTCGTAAACAATAAAACGTACCAAAACCATGATGGAAACTATGTCGTTAAGGATTGTTTCAATCTCCGTTTCGTTTCCTTCCTTAAAGCAGGCGTCACAAACCCCAATGATTTTGTGTAAATCATCTTCGATTCCTCTCGGCGATTTCTCCTCGCTTATTTCTGCGCCCAAACTCTTGAAATATACTCGCAATTCTTGGGCCTGAAAATTTGCATTTTTATATAGGCAATTCTCATGTAGGTAAATTCAAGCGTACAAGTCTTCGCCAGTGTTGTGATAGAACTAGCAATGAACTCAAGATAATAAATAATTCTAGAGTAGCTTAACCTAACTTAACCTAACCTAAAAGCTTGTCAGCAGGCCACGTAACGGAGTGATTGAGGCATCTTAAGTAAATTAGAAATATAATTACGACCGTGAAAGCTTTGTGGAATTTATTTTCAAGCTTCTTACCTGATCCTCCAAGGGCAAATCGATAAATACTGCGGGAACCTGCATCGCGAAGTGATACGAAGCACGTTTCCTATCAGCGACACTTCCAAAAGGGCTGGTTGCCTGCTTTTGCTCGTTGGCAGTGCTACCAGGCTGGGAAACTTGATGGTAATAATTGAGCGAAAATCAATTCGAGTAATAATATAGCAAAACGCATGGTTTTCGGAGTGTTTATTGAATACGTGGGTGTAAATATAAAAGACAAGTGGATATCCGTGACTAATACTACTCCTGGGATCGACAAAATCACGTTATCCTCCGGTATATGGGAGTTGATGAAATACTTTGACAGCTGTCATGCCCATGTGGTTAAGTTCAGAGCGGTTAATCTGGTTAGCGGATATTCAACTCGAGTCTATATTCATGTAGTTGGTAAAAAACCAGGTGGGAGAGGAAGCAAATGTTGAACACGCCGCCCGCACGTTTGCTCGGACCATTTCTACCTGGTTTATAAATGACGTTTTAATATCCGAAACTACCGTCGTTCATCGCTTTCAACAATTCCATCGATTTTACGTCAGATTCTATTCCGCTTATCGTATTTTCAGCTTGATTGGGGTTAGTAAAGATTGTGTTCTGTTATTTCAGTTTTTATTCATCCTCCTGACTCGTTCTACTTCAATCATTTAATTCGTTACATCCTGCCTCCGGAAATCCTGTGCAACAATTCACGAGATTTAATCATCATTTTCAACAGTTTTCGAGATGTCTATCAACAAGCGTTCTCAGCCCTCCTGGAATCCACCAGATTCCAATTCCAGACATACATTGCGTCTCTACAATAGTTTGACACGTCAAAAAGAGGTGTTTGTACCACAAAGTGGAAACAGAGTGTATTGGTACAGCTGTGGTCCTACTGTATACGATGCATCACACATGGGCCATGCCAGGTAAGTTGATAAATACTTGGTATAAATTAATTCTCTGAATAATATTTATCTCCCAATGAGATCAGATGTTCTATTACTTCCATATGTTGACATTTTTTTAAAGTATTTTACCAAGGCATAGAATTCCAATCGTTTGTTATTGGGGGCAGATTGTGTAATCAATATTATAAATGAACGGAAAAACCCATTTCTTTGTAAACAGATTAATAATACATCAACATATTTCACAAGTTAATTTGATTACTGATGATCTTGTGTTGTCCAAGCTTGTAAAGTTTCTTTTTCTTTCACTCTCACAGGTCTTATATATCTTTTGATATTCTTCGTCGTGTACTTTCCGACTATTTCGGATACGATGTTCTCTACGTGATGAATATCACAGATATAGATGACAAAATCATAAAGAGAGCCAGGCAGAACCATCTGTACGAAGAATACATAAAGGAAAATCATAGTCTTGACAGAGTATTAGACGATGCCAAGAGCGTTATGGCAGCGTTTGAGGATACTGTGAGATCCACTTCTGATATGGACAAGAAATGCATGATGCAAAAAATGCTGAACAAGGTTACAGCCGCTGTTGAAGATCTGGAAAAGGCTGTTAAACAAAATGATGAAATGAAATTATTGGAGTCGCAGAATGTAAGGAATAACTGTTATCTGTTTACTTTTTTCCTGAACTGTAAGCTCACAGTTCACAACTAACCAGACTCAGCAAAATGGGCATCATACGATAAATATTAGACTCATGTAGTCAATACTTTTCAGGCTCTACTCAGGGAGGCGAAAGATCCCCTGGCAGAATGGCTTGACAAAGAGAAAGGATCTACCGTTACGGAAAATTCTATATTCAGCAAGTTGCCGCAGTATTGGGAGGCCGAGTATCACAAAGATATGGATGCTTTAAACGTGAGAGTTGATATGATTTTTTTTTTTGCTTCTCATTTTAGAGAAATCTGAGGCTTTGCTCTTTACTGATTTTTTTGTTTGTTTCATTTTTTTTTTCTTCTGATTTGCAGGTACTGCGGCCAAACGTGTTGACGAGAGTCAGCGAATACATACCTGAAATAATAGATTACATAGAGAAAATCATAGCCAATAAACTTGCCTACGAAAGTAACGGCTCTGTTTATTTTGATGTTGGTAGTTTCGATAAACGGGATAATCATCATTACGCCAAACTAGTTCCTGAAGCTTACGGAGATGCTAATAGTTTGGAAGAGGGAGAAGGTGCGGAGATTCACTCATTTCCTCAAATCTAGATTTAGATAACTGGATTATTCCACTTATTTCCTGATATTTCGCCCATTTTCATTCATAGTTATTAGAACAGACTAAAATCTGATGAATGATGCAGTTTTAAACCCATTGTCACAAGCCATAGATACAATCTCTACTAATCTTAGCGTGATAAGCTTCCGATCTGATTTCCTCGTTCGTGGTATTCAAGTAATAATATAAGCATGTCGTATGATGCAACATTGTCTAATATTGCTTCACATTTTATTTTAGTCCCAGTCTAGTTTAATCTTGTCTAATCGGACCCCAATGAGATAATAAAAATATAAATGTATATAAAACGTTTCCAGAACAGTCCGGAGTTACATCCTCAACTGCTATTACTTCATCCACGTTTTAATGAGCTTTGAAAAGCTGTAGAAGAAAACCAATTATTGACCATCCATGTTGATTCTAAATTTCTATTTTCTGATCAACAGGAGACTTGTGCATTTCCGAAGATCGTCTATCGGAAAAACGTTCACCGACAGACTTTGCCCTTTGGAAATGCTCGAAGGCGGGTGAGCCTTGGTGGAACAGCCCATGGGGTAAAGGTCGGCCTGGTTGGCACATAGAATGCTCCGTTATGGCGTCTGAAATCTGTGGTGAAAGCCTCGACATTCACACGGGTGGTGTGGACCTGAAATTTCCGCACCATGACAATGAGTTAGCTCAGGCTGAAGCGTATTTTGATAATTCTCATTGGGTAAGATACTTCTTGCACTCTGGTCATCTGACAATAGCGGGATGCAAGATGTCCAAGTCCCTGAAGAATTTCGTCACCATACAAGACGCTCTCAGAAAACATACCGCGAGACAACTAAGACTAGCGTTTCTTCTACATTCCTGGAAGGACACGTTGGATTATAGCGATAATACTATGGAAATGGCCGTCCAATATGAGAAGTTTTTAAACGTGAGTATAAATTTTTGTTTTCTAAACGTTACAAGCCTTTTTTTTTTATATTTATTTCCTTAGATCGTGTTTCATACATCCTATTTCTCTTTTTAGGAATTCTTTCTCAATGTTAAGAATAAGATTAGGCAAATGAGCAATAATACGACTTTGAATACTTTTAGTAAGTGGAAGAAGGCTGAGTTAGAACTTTATAATAAATTTTGTGCTACCAAGGATTCTGTTCACGCTGCTCTATGCGGTGAGTAAGACTATTGCAAGACTTGACTAGTATACAAAAAATATTTATCAATCTTTAACACATTTTACAGACAATATCGATACGAGATCGGCGCTAGATGCTCTAAGGGATATTGTCGCACACAGTAACATATACTTGAGGGATAGCAAATCTCCGAATAATCTATTGCTTCGTGATATTGCTCTGTACATTACAAAGATACTGTCCATATTTGGTGCTATTTCTGGCTCTCAGGACACGATCGGGTTTCCTATTGCTTGCGAGTCTAAAGATTCTAGTAATGCAAGTATCGTCTTGGAAGAAAACATGCCTTTAGAACTGTCTAGGCATTCTTTGCAACATATTTAACTTAATTATCTGTCTCCAGGTCGAAGATTTAGTAATGCCATATTTGGAGATCCTTGCGGACTTCAGAGAAAATGTCCGAGCTCAAGCGAGGACTTTGAAAGCCAATGATATTCTCCTGGAGTGTGATAGACTGCGGGATGACGTGTTACCGAATGTTGGCGTGAGGCTGGAAGATCACGAGGGTGAAGGTAGCATTGTAAAAATGGTGAACAGAGAGACTCTTCTGAAAGAAAAGGAGGCTAAAAGACTATTGGAAGCTGAAAAGTCTGCGGAAAAGGAAAGGAAGAAGGCAGAGGCTGCAGCTTTGACAGCGGCGAAAGATGCTCAGAAACGGATTCCACCCACTGAATTCTTCATGCGGGAGAAGAACAAGTATTCTCAATTCGACGACAAAGTAAGATGTGAAATTTGAGTGGAATGAATGCTTCGCGAGTAGTTTAATGCGATAATTCTTGTATAAATGTGATGTTATTTTTCAGGGTCTACCAACTCACGACGTGGATGGAAAGGAAATTAGCAAAGGACAGGCAAAAAAACTCCAAAAGCTTCAACAGGCTCAAGAAAAAAAATATAACGAGTATCTAGCCACCTTGCAAAATGGTGTTTAGTCAATATTGGTTTTAGCACCTAGTGTAGTTGGCGGCACAAGACTTACGAGCGTCTGGCTTACAGACTTTTTTTTACTATTGTGTACAGTGTTGTATCTTTTAACTATTATGAATATCGCCTAGTCCGATTTCCTGGATATTGACTCTGAACTTTACTATTTGAAGTTAAGCTTTCTTTTTATTATATAGGTAGAATATAAATGTTTAAGATACAACGAAACAGTATGTAAAGTCGTCTTGAAGCCAGGCAAAACTATACACATAGGTACAAGTGTTGAGTGTTTTTTTTTTTTTTTATTCTCAGCAATATTTAAACACTCTATGAATTTTTCCCTTGCTTCATAATATTCATTAAAATTGTGACTACATTTCATATTGTAAGTTAATTATGAGAAAGAACAAAAAACAAGAAAACTGAAATACTGATTCAGTGGATTGATTATTTTTAGGAATTTGCATTGTTTAAATAATTTATACGTGAAATGTAAAACATTTGCTGGTGGTTTTGGAAAAATATTATTCTTTATCTTCATACTATTATGGTCTGAGAGAGACTTGTAATTATTGAAACTTATTCATTTTTGTGAGAATTGCAAGTCAGCAATTTGAAAAATAATGGAATGTATGGTGATGAGTCATATTATATTAATGGTAAAAACAATTGGATAGTATTTATTAGTCGTAAGAGGTAAGCCTATTGCTTACAAATTTTGATCAATTATTTATTCTAACAACGCTTGCAATATCTTTGTGTAATAAATTAATTAGAAAACCGTACGGCATAGTAATTCAATTAACGTTAATATCACACTAACTTGTCTATGGAAAAATATTTATATTTAACGAACATGGTGAATTTACACAATTACAGATTTCAGGTAAATACATGTATGCTTTGATTGAATCACGATATCCCGTTTTTCGAGCTTCAGATAATAAGATCTTTCTATCAAAATTTCCCCTCTCAATATTATACAAATTACGTGTCCAGGGCAGGAGAATATAATTACATCCTAGACAAAGGCATGAAATGGTTTGAAGTGCACTTAACATCCTGATGGAATGCAATCGAAATTATATCTACTATACTGGTCTAACTTCTACTCTGAGTATCAGCGTATCATCCCTTAAAAATTCCTCTAAATCTTTGATCAAGACGAATTCCGTATACCCAAAGCTTCTTTTGTTCAGTTCACAACTTGGTTTTCTAAAGGCTTCCAACTCTGGCTTGGAGGAAGTAATTTCTTTGATATTTCTTTCTGAATTCGTTGGATGAACGAGGACGAAACTAATTGTGCCATTAAAGGGCCAGTCTAATGCCTCATCGTTATTTGAATGCATCATATGAATCAAGAGAGACAAGTAGTGAGGATCTTTTGAAGACACGTTTATCCTAGCACAGATCTTGTAGCCATTCGGAGACGTGTAAAAGCCAGGACTGTAGAACATTTTCAGATAATCAGTCCTCATCGTGACAAGCTTTTCCCCGAACGAACCCAGCTTCCAAATATACAGACCATTGCAATATCGGAGAATCATTTCCTCGTCGTTATATCGCAGGGAAGTGTGGAGAGTGGATAATTGGTTTTGTTGATTCGACAGGCTTATGACAAGCTCTCGGTTCTGTTGCTCTAAGACTACTATTCTCTCATAGAGTGTTCTAGAACATTTGCAAATGAAGCAATTGATTAAATTTTCTTCTAATGCCAATATGTGGTCTTATGGTTCAAGAGACAATTTACTTTACTAATTCCTGCCAATCCGGGCTGAGCTCTTCCTGGGCTGTTTGCAAATCTGCACTGTTTTTCGGTGGAGGATCCCACCATTTAGATTCCACAGCTCTGGCGTTAGACCCAGATTCTTCCCTCAAAGTAAGTCTTGGTATGGCCTTTGCCAGCAGCTGTAATATTCCATATTTATTAATCAATTAATCCCTATGATGATATCGAAAAGGCTTAGTTCAAAGCTAAGTTTATTTTCTCACAGTAAGATGCGAACTCGTCGAAATTTCTAAATGTGTTTTCAACGCTTCCTCCGAAAGGACAACATCGGAACAACCCAATGCCTTGAAGGGACATAAAATGTGTTCGGATACCCGTCTTTTATATTCACAGTCATGCACATGACTGTTTATATCGATTGGAGATAGCTCAACAGTACAGCCAAACTGTTGATAAGGACAATACGCTCTCTTCTGTGATATTTCTCTTTCCGTGAACAAATCTCGGAATAAATCACTCTCAGATTGTAACGGTTGACTGTCAAGCGGACAGCAGGCACCTTCTTTCCTAGAATAATCAGAACCAATCACAACAGGGATTAAGTAGATGTTTTTCTTTCTTCTTGACCAACCGACTATTCGGTATGATTAACAAGTATTGGATCTTTTTTAATTCGAGGATGCTCACTTTAGCCACATATTGATACACTGTGAACAAAATTTATGGCCACATGAGGTGAGGACAGGATCCCTCAGCCATGTCAGACAAATAGGGCATTCGAATCGAGGTTCCAAGTCTGATTTGTCGCTGTCTGCGAGCTGGAAGAAAAAAAATATCGTCAATTTGGTCTACTTTTATAGAATTAAGGTTTTTTATTTCACTTAAGGGAACTTAACTTACAACAACGTTCTCTTCGGCAACCTTACTTTGATGCTTTGACTTATTAGATGATGCCATTTCCTGTAAATTTCAAGTTATGAAATTCAATAAGAATTCGACATTGTTATTGTATATTCAAATTGATAACCTCGAATGCTAAAACTCGAGGTATTTTTTATCCAAAGAATCAAGCACACGGTACACAATAATAATGTCCACCTTTACGAGATGTAAGGCACTTACAATTGGGTAATTGTTGTTCGTAACTATTCATAAAAGACGTGTATGTTACCACTGTCTGACTCATTGGCAGGTAACTATGGAGCAAATAGTATACAACCTCCGGCAATGAGTATATAAACTACGGAGATTCGGGGTTTAGCAGCCCACTTTCTCTTGGACGAAAAACACGCACGACTCACCAGACTAGATTGCTGTACATTCTGTGATTGTTTACCTGTTTGTTTTCGGCCTTTTCGGGTAGTTCGGGGAGTGTATTTTTCGAAAAACGGCCTGAAACGTTAATACCAGAGGTATGAATTCAACTTTATTATAACTCTTAATCCTCACACCATGTTATACATGTATATTTTAAACTTTCAAATGATAGCTTGCATGAAAACCCCAAAAGCGAAACGTCGAACTAACCTCAAATGGCATTTCTATATTCCTTTCGTTGATTCGTAATTGAAAATTTTATCCAAAACTACAGCCGTCTCGATAACACTTGAAAATATTCACTACTTCCAGACCATTCGGAAATTATGGATTTCCAAAACAGACCTGGTGGAAAAACCGGGGGCGGTGGGGTCGCCTCGTGGTCAGAAAGTAATCGTGACCGAAGAGAGCGACTCCGACAGCTTGCCTTAGAGACTATTGATTTGAACAAGGATCCATATTTTATGAAAAATCATTTGGGTTCTTACGAATGTAAACTGTGTCTAACCTTACACAACAATGAAGGCAGTTACTTGGCACATACCCAAGGAAAGAAACATCAGGCTAATTTAGCGAGAAGAGCTGCGAAGGAGGCTAAAGAAGCCCCACAAACTTTAGCACCAGAGAAACCAAGAGTTGAGCCAAAAAAATTCGTCAAGATTGGTCGTCCCGGTTACAGAGTAACTAAACAGAGAGATCCTGAATCTGGTCAACAAAGTTTACTATTTCAAGTAGACTACCCTGAAGTTGCGGATAACGTCATTCCACGACATAGATTTATGTCCGCGTATGAACAGCGGGTTGAACCACCGGATCGTAAATGGCAGTATCTTCTTTTTGCCGCTGAACCTTATGAGACTATTGCATTCAAGGTAATTTGTTTTAAGGGATAGAGAATGCGAGATATATTCATCTATTTTCTTCTTAAATCTAATTTTCTTGTAATATGTTCAAAGGTGCCAAGCAGAGAAGTTGAAAAAGCAGAGGGTAAATTCTGGACACATTGGAACAAGGACACAAAGCAATTCTTCCTACAGTTTGCATTTAAAAATGAAAAACCATCGATAGGAAAAGTTCCACCTCCTCCTGTACCCCTGATACGGCCCGGAATGGGACCACCAATGATGCCTGTACCGCCACCTCCTAGACCTCCAATGTTTAACCCGGTACCACCACCCCCAGCATTATTAGCTGGAATGCAAATTCCACCACCGCCACCTCATCTAAACTAAATTCATTGTAGATTCGGTAATAAAGACCAATTACATAGAACTGTGAAGATTTTTTCATTCATCTTTTATACAGGATCCAGGATACAGGATTGAATTTTTTTATTTTTAACATTTAGAATCCATGGAAGCAAGAAGGCAATTAGTTTTTGATTTATGGGAAGTAACTAAGCATAGTGCAACTAAAGGACGATATTTATTTCACGCGGTTTCAATTATTATTTTCAATTGTTATGTATATGACAATACATAACAGTGTTATGTATTGTCTCCGCGATGATTAGTTTAAAGTATAATAATAGTTTTAGTATAGCCTAATTTTACTTCTAGCTAATCTCCAAACCTTAGACATTCGAAATAAATAGTTTTCAGTGATATAAGTAATATATTATACTGATTACGATCACACCTACCATTGTTTGAATGAAATAATCATGTATTCAAATTGCTTATCCCAAAAACATGTATTATTATGGTGAACTGGCGCATTTCAACGCCGTGCGCCAGCTTTTTGAATTCAACCTTATGAAATCATGGGTTTTTCATGATTTTCGACTTATAGACAAGAAAAGGACAGGGAAAAATGATTTAACAATTCACAATTTTGAGGGATGTTTATTGAACAATACGTCAGTTCAACATAATAATATAAGTTTTTTTTTCATAAACAATTGGAATACATGATTATTTCATTCAAACAATGGTAGATGTGATCGTTATACGTATAAGACATTACTTACGTCACTGAATACTACATATTTGGTATTTTACAAGATCTAAGATTGGCTAGAACTGTAATTGGGCTACAAAAAAAGGTATACACACTGGATATAACTGGATTTCGATATTTCCCAAACGCATGAAAGTCGATTAAACTGTTGGCAAATGCTTGTATTACGAGTCAGTCCTCTTGAAGTCGATAACAATAACGATGTAACATCCATCAGGAATACCCAAGATATACATCGCCTTTTCACCAGCACGATCGACGAATATCTGGAAAAATGAGTCAATGATTGGTTGATCATATCTAAATTGCTGCTACAAACGATTAAACATCCAGCATTCATCCATAGGATGTACATACAAGACTAGATTTCAATGCTTTTCAACTGTCGAAATTGAGATATCCTTTCAACAATTAGTCAATTATTATAAAAAATGAAATATATACATGCGTTTGACCAATGAGATGTTCGCCTTGATTATCACTATCATTTCTGATTGTTAAATAATAATTATATCTCGAGATATGTATATGCTATAACTGCAATGCAATATATCTGTTATGATAATTCTGGATGTTTTAAATGTACGAAATAATTGATGAAACTTTAAAACGTAGTATTTAAATGTATAAAAGTTTTATATTACAATGATAAGTATAACGGTGATGCAGGTTCAAAGGGTGTTATAGTTAATTGAGATATACATACTGGTTGAAATCAAGTGTACAATGACGCAATAAAATCCAATTGAAAATCTTTATCACATCCCGTAGCACTTGCATTGATCCTGACACAAGTATCAACAGTCCACTATAGTTGTTATTATGTAGGTATAAGGTACATCTTATCATGTCCGTGTAGTATTATAGAAAAGCTTAAATAATTAAGTATCATTATATAATATCAATGATTATTACAACTTATTTGGATATTACTATCATCGTTACTACTATTTTCCTCCGTCTTACATCATCATCATTATAATAAGTATCATATATACGATTATTCATTCTTAATCACAGCTTAATAAATGTTCAAATCACCAATGGAATCTTATAATTTACAAAGAAAATAATCCATGTATTTACAATGAAACCATTTCAAGTGCAAAACTTCTATTATATTGTATATCTATAATTATTGTTCATAAGTCTAGGGATATCTGTAAAATTTTGTAACAAATAATATGGAATGTGCTTCATTATTTTATGCCAGCACAGCTTACTGTGTTAAGTTCATATCAAAAAATGATATACATGTACTACTACATCTATGTCCCTTGTATCTATAAATTCATCTATATATTTTTTTCCAATGATTTGAATGAAATCTAATGGCAACGCTAACAAAGAATTATATAAATAAGCTCGTGCGTAATATTCGGATCCAGTCTCTTGTAAAAGTTATTTGGGCAAAACTCATGGTACACACATACACACCAAACTATTTTCAATAGATATATAAGTAGATTGTCTGTGTAGATTTTCTTTTCAGGAAGTGTTTTGTGTCCAGTATATTTAATAACAAACTTCACAAACCAACTAGACGAAACTACATAGAATTAGATATACTATAAGTCTAGGTATATTGAACAAGAATTTAAAAAATCTAATCCGAATGCAGACTTATAGACTATTTGGAGATCATTAAAACTACTAGTATTATATAAAAATAACAATTGAGATGATAAAAAAATATTTTATATGCAAAAAATAAATGCTTGTCATTTCATCGACCGAAACTATTCATTTGACAATTTAATTTCTTCATCTTTCTTGTTTGTTGATTGTGTCATTTTTTTTCTCACATACGAATTGAGGTGGTGGGGTAGATTTTGTATCGGCACGTTAACGCGCATATTTTTCCAAAGCAATAAAGCTCACTTATGGACTTCACCATTAGATTATTATAATGCTAAACAGAATTATTTGCCCAGAATGCTCCTCAGCTTCCTCAAATTTATAGGGACAATTCATCTGCAGTCACCACTCAATGAAAATCGCGATCATTTGTAGATTGAATATACTTGATATAAATATCTTATATTGTGTAGTGCGTTGTTAACGTTACTGATATACCTTGCGCCAATTGGCAAGGCTCAGGCAGATTGATTGAAAAAATATACAATGTATAAGAGAACGATGTAGAGGCTTCAAAGTTCGATATGATAGGATTGGTTCATTAAAAATTGGTCAATTCGAGATGGCTAGAATCCAATTATCGAGAGAACACAATTAAAGGAAAAATTGTTGAGATTATATTACATCCCCTTGTTACGTGATATGGTTTCCCAGACGATCGGCCTGACCCTTGGCAATGTAACACACGTTAAACACATAATATGTGTGTATATAGTTATACATATACTATATGCAATATATATATGGGTATATGGGCTAATGTTTTATTTGTAATAAATGCCCGTCTTTATCTGAGGCAGCGCAGCCAATTGGGTAGCATGGCTGTGCACCTCAGATAATCTCAAATGGATCCGCTACTATCGCCAGGAAAGACCATCATATTCTCAGCTCCATACGACGGTGTTGGTGAACTTCGAGCATCCAGGGAGGCTCGGCTTGCCGAACTGAAGCTACTCGAGCTCAAGTCTTCATAGCTTGCTACCGATTGGCTACCTCCTGAAACACAGAATATATTTATTGATAGGCACTTGTGCCAAGTATGTGTGTACTGCATAATTGATAGAAAGGCCATGAGTGATGGTATAAATTCTGTGCGACACAGCATGCTGGCAAAACTGGTGGGATTAATGAATCTGTAAGTGTGGGATTTTTCTGAAAAGTTTAAGAGAGAACAGCAGGATTAACAGACGTGAAATACTAAAGAATAGAGTGCAATACAGAGATTTATGGTAGAGGGCATTATTGAAAAGAATAACAAAGATAATATTGTCGTTTCAACGGTTTATTTTTTATTTTTTCTCTTTTTTTGTTTTTTTATTTCATTGAATTTATTCTCTTATGTCGCGTACCGGTCCGAGAAAATTCTTATATGGAAACATATAATTGACAATTTATATTTCTGTTTTTTTTTTTTTACAATTTCATTTTGCCGGTTCAAATCAAGACTGTGATTGTTTGGTAGCTACTAGCTATGATACTGTAGTTTTGACGAACTTAAATAGCTACACATCAAACCCTTTGACTGGTACAGGTCAGCGATGTTATTATACGAAGTAAAAACATATCCAATTACTAAATTATAACCAGAGCGAATCACGTAAAACATGATCAACATCAATTTCGTATAGTAATGGCTTTTGAGTGCCACGGCATAAAGACTTGCTGCCGCTCAGTCAAAAGAGTTAATAAATACTATAATACAATTCGTACTGTAATATAATTCTAATGTATTCTAATTCCTTTTATGAAAACTTAAATCAAAAAATTGGGCGGGGTTGTGGGCTTAACAGACTATTGCAAATACTACATGTACAGATATTAATAAGGGCCAATTTACCATGGTATTATATTTTCTATTTGCTGTATAATATATTCCCAAATTGTAAATTGTCAAAATAAGAACAATTCCACTTGTAAACTAAGCAAAAGCGATTAGATATGATCGTCTGATTATATTTAACATATGTTTTTTTCAATATCTTTGGAGTCTGCACAGTAGCTAGATTATTTTATAGCATGTAACATCTTATTCTACATATGCGTATGTAGATCTATACCTAAGCGGCATGCACGGATTCGTACGTGGTAATAATTGGGCAACTAGAGAGCTCCAGGTACGTTGTTCGCTGAATTACTGAGATTTTTTTCAGCCATAATGTTATGCTATTCGTTTAAAAGATTGATTATTTGAAGAGAATGGCTGACTGGGGTGCTAAAACTAAACATTCTCCCCATATTCGATATCAATTAATAACTCTCTTTGCCCATAGTGGTGCAGAAACAAATATACATACACCTAGACACGCTGGCACAATAAATATAAATTCACAAATAAATATATAAGTTAAATAGGTACATGCCTGCATGTTTGAACACTTTCACAAGAGCATATATCTCGACTGATAATATTCGCATAATAATCAAGCTGCCGTAGTGAGTACTACCAGCAAAATACCAGCACAGTGTTTCCCTAATTCTAATAATGTGTAAGATCTGTGCGAGGATTACGATATGACGCAATTCAATGTGCTCTCTATTATTGAAAGTGTTCAATTTTAATAACTTCTGCGTCAATCTTTCCGCAATAATTTATACACACGACATATAATCTCACCGCCAATTGGTGGTATACGTCAAATACATGAATTCCTAAACCTAGCTATAAAGATTAGCCTAGTTATACTGTTCCATTTAATTCTGGAGGATTTAGAGCTCAGTAATTCGTAAGCCAATGGTGAAAGTAGACGATGTGAGAATATAATGCCCAAAAAAGATATATATAGGTATATATATTTTTTTAGTTACTTTTACTTTGTGCAGAACTTACTCGTGTGGTTTCAGTGAGTTTTTCATTGTTCAACAACTTACTACATATTATATGCATTTAATCCTAGTATACATCTTCACATTATACCCTTCAAATAACGCAGACAAGATCTTTGAGATCTTCGAAATAATTGGCGATAATACCCAATATCAAATTTCAAGAACACAGTTCTTATACTATAATATACTATTAATAGTTTCTAATTAATGTTAATTGTCATAAATAAATTGAATGAATGAAGAAATTCATATCACTATTATAATACGACCATAAGAGTATTGTGATTAAAGGAAAATCTGTGTTCGAATAAATTCAACAGTCTCCGTCGTTTGATAAACAAATTAAATCAGCTATCTCATTGTTATATATTAATATTGTATAGCATTTGTTTTTTTTTTTTCTTTTCTCTTTTATCAATAAATTTTTATTGTTCGATCTCTCATCGCGTTTTTTTTTTCTTTATTTTTATTTTATTATGTTTGTCTTGTACCCATAACCAGATATATTACAACTTTTTTTATTTGGTATCTCAAAATATATATTTTTGTGTATCGCTTGATAAATAAAATATCTCTGTTATGTACAGGGTGTGTGGTTTTACCTCAAACGATTTTAGCGTACAGAAACGGACGTTGGAATATTCATAAAGCATATTTTGGAGACTGCTTTCTTAATTCCAATGATAGATGCCATATTCATATGATGACAAGAGCGGCAAATATATAGAAAATTTTCATTCGCTATAACATGGTCACAATTCGTAACGAGAGAGAGATAAAGAGAGAGAGAGAGAGAGAAAGAGAGAGAGGAAGAAAAAAAGAGAAAATAAAATTGGTTTTCCTTATGTTTTTCTTCTTTTTTTTTTTGTTGCTTAAAATTTATACCTATAGCTAATACCTAGATTCAATTACCATTCAGATAAGTTTTATAAGCTTGTCTTATTATTATTTTTCCTGTTCTTACAGTGCATCTAGCTTTTTATTTTCACTTCTTTCATCTCTGTTGAACACCTAGCGGTCAATCAACGTCAGTCGATCATTTTTAAATGAAACAACCGAACACAATTGTCAAGTTTTCAATACCACGGCAATGAAAGTTTTGAAATGTAACAAATTGTACATTTCCTGGCACCGTGGCATGCCGTCGATAATAATTATTGCTTTTGTGCAACAGTGTTCCGCACATTGTTGCAATACCTAGGATGAAATAGATAACGGTATTTCATTGCTAATGTTAATACTTTATAGTACTAGCAACTGGTAGAGTATGGTGCTCTAACTTTGCTCACAAAATATTTATTTAGTACGCGAGTCTAATATCTAGGCTGCCCGTGTTATCGTTATGCGATTATAACATCAAAATATACAATTTCTAATCCTGCCTCTTTTCTAATAGTTGGCTAGGAAATTCTTATTTCGAATACATCAACTGCGATTAAGAAATATGTCGAATTGGGCACACGATCATTATTTGTTTTTTTTTTCTTTTTCTTTCTTTTCTTTTCTTTGAACACAATAAGTTAAATTTACAAACTATCTTAAAATCCTTCGCTATATCTCACTTTCTATTATGCTAATGTAGATATCTGCTTAAAGGCAGTCAAGTGTTTAAATTATAAATATCAATAAACTAATCAACCCCGGTGACATGCATGAATAGTAAGTACAAGGCAAGGCTGGCCTTTTGCACGTCTACGCATTCCTTTACTCATCTACGCCGTTTCTTTTTCGACCTCCCCTTCTTAGCACTTGAACTACCATTCCCAAGAGATTTTTCAACGTTATCTTTAGACGAATTATCTTCTTCGGTGTCCATTATGTTAGCATTTGCATTGAGATCGTCAAAAGTGTTGGAAGGCTCCGCACCAGTGGCCCCTTCTTCAAAATCGTTTACTTTAGAGGGTACTGATTCAACTTCGGGCGACGGTTCTTTGGAAGAACGGGAAGAAGAAGAAGAGAGTTCTCCAGTCCCTGTCACCTTCTCCCCAGACTCACATTTTCCAATTACGTACGCCGCTTCCTCTCTTTCAAATTCAATTGGCTCAGATTTCGGCTGTGCCGAATCCTCTTCTTCGGGATTTTCCTCAATATTTGAACATTCTGCCTCACAGTCATTCTCCGAGATATCATTTTCGCGTGTAGACGAATAGAGGGCAGAATGCAAGGCCTCCAACTCCTCCGTACAATAATCCTCAACGTCATCTACAACCGTGTCTTTATTATCGCTGTAAATTCTAATATCCTTACTATTTAGGGACGAATAATCCCCTTCGGCTGGGGACTCCCTGCCTGCATCTGAGTTCTCGGTGTTTTGAGATTCTGAAATGTAATCAAAGCATGTACCACCAGGAGGCTGGGAATATTCTTCAGACTTGTAATTAGATTTGAACTTCTTGTATTTACCAGTGGTCGTAATCGGCTGGAAATATTCAGTGTTTTCACAATCCTCTTCCTTCGTTATATCCGCAATCATCTCTTCAACGTTTTCCGACTCCTCTTCTCCCAACTTAGCAAATTTTCTTGACGCTTCTTGCAACTGTTTTACTCCCACCTCAGCTTCAAGTTCAAACTCTTTTATACTGGCTCCGGCCCTCCCGCAGCTCTCCACGCTACATTGATCTTTACTTTTCTTAACAATAGAGCTCCAAGAATTTGGAGGTATCTGTGTTTCACTCTGATCTGTATCGGGAGTATAACGAGCGCTAGTGTCTCTTTGAGCAATCTCTGTCTCGAGCAATTTTAGCTTGGACAAACTCAAGGGATTAGGATTACGCAATGCGTCTTCGCTAACGTCAATGTGAAACAACTTTTTTGATTTTTTCGACTTTTTTGGTCTAGCCAGCAAGACTTCCGGCCTTAATTCTAAAGCCCTACGTTCCGCATCATTTTCAAATTCAGCCTCAGCTCTCCGGAGGGCATCTATATCAATAATCTCAATATTATCCAACGATGTTGGTTCATTGGATATCGGCTTGCTTTCTCTATGCATAAAACGGCGAGAGATTGCCGACTCTCCCACAGGCTCTACGCACTTGTCAATTTCTTCAGTCAAATCAATCTCCGATGTTTTATTCCTTTTGTTCCATACGTGACTATCATCCGTGCCTCTGACTAAAGTTGCTTCCTTTTCTTCCGTATCACCGGAAACAACAACGACAAGAACATCATCTTTCTTCTTCTTACTTTTGCTAGACTTCACTTTCTGTTTCCCTTTAGTTGAATCCAGGCTAGATTCAACTGCTTGTTCAATCCTCGATGGTTTCGGAGTCACATCTGCAATAGTGGAATCCCCCAGGCTGGAGATTCTATCAATATCTGCACCCCTAGCTTCATCGGTTCCTCCAACTTTCCGTCCATCTCCTTTTGGCTCGTTAGTATCTCCGTATACTTCACACAAAGCAACTTTCGTGCCACCAGAATTCCTCACAGTGCATTTACTATCTTCCGATTTGAAGCGAGGAGTTATGGATATTCGTTCTACCGATTTTCCCACATTTCTACCTCCAATGCCCTCTGTACTTGGTCTAGCTGCTGTCACATCTGTCTGAGCCTTGGGTGGAGTAACTTCTCTCGAATATTCTTTCGGTATTTCGGAAGATTGTATGTGTTCCATATCGTCGTCGGAGGAAGTGGCTTTGCTCGGTTTCCTTTTGGGTTGAAAGGCTACATCTTGACGTTTGGCTGTAGGCATCCCATCAGAATCACAACCTGCTTCAAGACCGCCAGTTTCATCAGTCAGCTTCTTCACAGGTGTTACTTCAGAAGTATGAATGTGTTCCAAATCCTCGTCTGAATGATCAGAAGACTTACTGTGTCTGTCAAACGACTCGTGTTTTTCCAAGATGGAATATTCGCTAACAACATCGTCGATGTGCATTGACTGTACCAACGAGGATTTGATCTTTGATTGACTGGTTGTTGCCACATTGACCTTCGATTCCAGAACTTTACCATCGAATTTCTTCACAAACTTAAGATCCAGATCTTGTGATGATATGGCATGTATTTCCGAATCTTTAATAGTTTCAAAAGTCGACTCCAATCTTTCAGAATCCCTGCATTTGTTCCTCGCTTTTTTCTTGCTAGATTTCTCTTTGACCGGCGATGATTCCCGAACATCTTTAGCCGCATGAGGAGCTACCACAACGGCCTCTGCTTCCTGTTGTACCTGTAGCATTTCGTACGTTTCCTTCTCTCCCAAATTGCTCTCATTTGATTTCTTTTGAATTGGTTCAAAAGCTGAACTCTCCGCATCGGATGTATTCCTGTCAAGTGCCCTAGCATTTTTCTTGCGATAAGTGGCACTCCGCAAATTGAGTTGTTTCGGTCGTTGCTGAGGGTCGTTACCAGCTCCGCAGTTGATATTTTTATCGATAGAAGAGCTCTCCGGTGTAATTTCATTGACATTTGTTGTAGCTCTTTCATTTTTTGACGCCTTATTGTCGGTAAGAACGACCCTCTCTTCATCATAATTAACGACGTACTTAGCCCTGGCGATTTTAGCTTCTTGAAGCTTTTTCTCGTTCGACGTAGTCCGTTGATTCCAAGGATTTTCTTTAGCCCGAGTCATGGGACTGGTCGGTATTTTTCCGGCTTCAGCGCACAAATTCAAAGTCATTTGAACATCGGTAAAAGACTCTGGTTCATCAAAGTTGACCGTACCTTTTGATTCCAGCTTTGCCGGTTCAGCGTAAAGTGCTTTTTTCTCAACGACTTCTTTAACATCTTGGTTCGCGATAGAGTCCATGCCTGAATCACCGGCTGTACGCATTTCGGCGCAAATTTCAGTCGAATTTTTTATCGGCTGAGATTCCTGTTTGAAATCATCTAGCGAAGCCGGACCTTCCTGCGCGCAAAGACTTCTCAGAGGCTCCAGGCTGTTGTCTGTTTCATAGCTATCGCTGGAAACAGTGTCTTCCTCGTCTGCAGAGATTGTTATAACGGTGCCCAGAGGGTTGACAACTTTAGCGACGGGCTGTCCCATTCTTTCAACTACCACTCGCCTCCCTAGTAACAGAAAAAGCCATTGGCAGGTATCAATCGAAGCGTTCTAACAAGCAAACTGAACGAAGTTGCACGAAGTATAAAAGAGGGGGGAGTCAAATAAGAGGAATTATCCGTCGGTCATTGGATGAATCTAATTGTAAAACGATCTCTGTTATGATTTCTTCAAGGAATCCAGATGATCACATGCATACCGAAAGAGCCTTGAGTAGATAATTACTTGGGGTGATATGATTTAGGCAAGTAGCTGCTCGCCAGTGTTATGCAAGTACGAGTATCTTGTGTACAAGTACAATTCAAAGAATATAAATTCAGCAATAACCAACTAGGTTTTTTTGTTCCTTTCAGAACACAATTACGGGCATTTGTAACTTGCAAAATAATAACTGTTCGAAAAGACGGATAAATTAATATAATGAAAATTACGAATCGACGAATACTTTGACACAAACCAGACCATTTTAATCAGGCCATATTATCTTGTGATAATTGCGTAGCGTGAATTCTTCATTAGATATTAAAGCAAGGACAAATTTTCATCGAAATCTACAGTTGTTCTAACAGAGAATAACATCCGATGTACATTGTGTTACTTTGAGTGCAACGATGGGGATAATTCGGTGCGATTTGTTCAAAATATCTCAGCGGAGGGTGAAAATGATTTTCAATAAAATACCGAGCCATCTGGATGGGTGTATAAAATTTGAACAATGTTTGTTAGTGACGGATTTAAGCTCATATAATATAGAACACGGACATAACTGAGATACCTGCCACTGGCCAGTTCTGTATAGATTCTTGAAAACTTACAATACTAGGAATAATTATGTGCCACATGCAGAGTTAGATGTCTATAAAGTATATGTATAGTTGTCCGTATGCACGATAATCGAGTGACAAACGATCGAGCTATTAGTTCTGTGTATGTACAGTACAGCATGTACTCGCAAAACCAATTACTTGCCAATTGGTGATTAGCAGTTGACAAAAGTACACATGTTCCTGAAATAACATTAGTTACTCTTTATTATTCGTCTGAATCAAGAAGTGTAGGTAGTCAATGAGGACCTCCGGTCACTGGGACTTCTTATTTCCATCTAATTGATAAATCTCATTCTCCACCTTGCGTGATATCATTTCTATTATATTGTTAACAGCCCCGTATTAATGATATTAAACAGTGTGAGTGATCAGCCACATCAAATAAAAAGGTCTAAAGAGTTGCGTGTAACAGGGTGAATTGGGTATTTACAAATAATGAAGAAAAATTCGGGATAAAGCTACTCGAATTCTTCGAATTTACCCTACAAGTCGAGACCCGGGATAACTGAGTGCATATCTCAATCGCATAAACCTCTGTATTTCCGAAACTTGAATATTGGCAAAATATTTACCTGGAACACGGTGCGGGGCGGCGGCCGTCTCCAGCATGGCTTCGGCCAGGTCTTCTCTAAGCTGATTTTCTCCACCTCCAACAACTATGCTTTCATTTTCTAACGAATCACCGTAAGCTTCCAAGAACCTGGGAGACTGCTCGTAGCTACCTATAACAGAGCACTGTTTGTTATGTGTTTCTGCCCATTATCACGTTGAATAATTTCAGTGATTTAGACCTCATGACGTAGTAACGTGGGATAAATGAAAGCTAAATCTTAAAAGGTATAGAGCTCACTTCCTGAACCGTCTATAACAACTGGAACCAAAGGTCTCGCTGCAGCATGTGGCATGTTCACAGGATTGGATCTCGCGGGTCGTGATCCGCCGGTTACACCGATTTCCACAGCTTCTGCTTCGACCAGGTTTACTGCGACTCTGATCAAGAAAATGATTCGAATAAATGAAATTTGTGGTAAAAAGTTCGTGAGTCATCTTCTCTTTAGTCTTTTGTAAATGAGCCGAGACTCCCGTTCTGTGAAATAAATTCATAAATAAATGGCCTTACCCGCTGGGCGCGTTGTAAGTTTTAAATATAAACTGCGGTCCCATCCACAGTCTTCTGTGCGGTCCAGCATGGGTGACAATTTCCACCTGACTCAACCATTGATCTTCGGTCGAATCGGCAACAGGTTTAATCTTCGGAGTGATGGATATACCGAGCAAAGGACTGGATGATGGTAGCGGAGGCAAAATTTCAAGAGAACTTGCAGATCTAAGTAGAGGCCATTGCCCTTTGGCCTCGACTTCCAGCTCGATGGTGGTATCATCGCATACCTTTTCTTTGGGAACTCCTGAAAGTTGGTTCAAAGAATCATAGATTAGCAAAAGCGATGACTGAGTTTTCTCACTGATGCTCACCTGCTGCTGGCTTTGGTTCCAAATCGTACTGTATCATGTTTCCATGACACGCCATTATGAACAAAGAGTCAACAGGGCGTTTGATAACTTTGTTCGCGGTATCCCTTTGGGCGTAGAGCCAAGCTCTTTGCGGTGCAAAACAGGAGCAGATCTTCAATGGCAAACTCCCGCTGTCTTCTGACTGAAGACGTTGTCGCTGCTGCGGTCTGTTGAAAACATCACATCACACGATGAATATTAAAGCGAAGAACGGAGAGGACAATTATAAATAGAATGATGAATTATTTTTACCTTGGTTGCGGCTGGTTATTGGCATGATTCAAAGTAGACGGTTGTCTTATCTGGGCAAGAGGATGGAGTATCGTTGGATGAGGATATGGTGGTAGCCGGGGATTAGAATAGGGATAAACTGACAATGGGATCTCAGCATGCGCGACTGGAGAGTGGGATCTTGTACCATCAGCAGTCAACCCGGCACTTCTATGAAATCTGGATAGTCTATTGACCACGTGTGGAGTTGAATGAGTTCTGATACCAACTGGACCGCCATACGGAGCTACAGGGAAGACGTGGGTCGTGCCACGGACAGTAGACACAGCTGCCCATCTTGCATCGCTGGAAAACGTCATGTCCTGAAATAATATGAGTGAAAGATAAATTTACCATTTCTCATACGATTCAGTCTGAAAAAATTTACATGAATCCTTTCAATATATTTCTGTAATAAGACAGAATTATCATTTTCTTTTGGATCGGTCGGCTTTTCAACCCTTCAAAACGGGGTGGAGGGCCTCGTGTAAAATACTCTGAATTGGGAAGCTGAGAGAGTGTACTACGCACTTGAACTTTGGCAGTGGTATCACCCCTGTGCAGTACATAGAGATGATGAACCGCGGCGAGTGTTGGGCCGCCGGGATGTGGTTGTATCCGAAATATGTGGAAATCATGACCCCGTCTATCAGCAGTCATGAGTAAGGCTCCCGTGAGATCGAATGTCATGGCTACTATGGCGTCGCTGTGAGCCGTGAAATGTGCCAGTACAGTTTCCACAGTCCCATCATCGGACTCTTTGTCTTCTTTGGCAGCTTGGAGATCGAGTATAGTCACAACACCAGGCTGGTTTGTCTCACAGCCAACGCTATTGGGAGTTGGTGGGGCCACAGAGTTTCCTAAGAATGAAGAAAAAGCTAGTTAAATTTTTCAATCTCTGAGGATTTTGGGATTGTAGTAATTGAAGCTGAGAACTTACCAGTCAGAGTCGATGCTACTGTCTCACCCAGACCCCTCAGTCCTTTTCCGAGGGATTTTGCAGCATGCAAGACAGTTGCTGTGTAACTTTGAGCCCCTTCTCCCTCGCTGCCTCCGCTACTTCTTCTAGCTGGTATCAGTTTCTTTTCGCTAGAAAGATAATGTTAGAATAAACACAAGTGTTCGCTCCAAGAGTATTGTTGTTATGATCTTGGCAAAGGAGAGAATCTCTGTTATCTACATACAGAGAAAAAAATGAATCTACAAATAGGAATGAGAGTGGATCTCAGTAGTTGATCATTTTTATCTGAATTACCTGTACGCCAGCCATCTTGTTCCCAAGGCTACGGGATTAGAATTGGGCCCTGGACTGAGATAACAAGTTGTAACAGTTAGGACGTCTTCCAAATTCTTGGCATCAAAGACGGCAATTTTTTCCGAGAAAGTAACAACGACCGATCTCCTATTGGCAAGCACGTCGTTAACAGGATTTTTGAACTTGATACTCTTCACTTGTTCGCCAGTCTTGAGGGAGATGAATCCAATGTTGCAAAACTGAGGTCCTGGCCCTGCAGAATCGCAGATAGCGACCATTGGCCGCTTGAGTTGGAAAAGATCAATTTGCTCATTTCCTGCCTTAGGGTTTGGCAGGAATCTTAAAGTGCGGACAACTCCTTGGCGCCATGAAAGAACCTCGGTAGCTTCACCCGAAGCAGTCACTAGCCATACCTGATAAATAAAGAGTTCTTCAATTGCTCTGAAGTAATCAAAAGATCTGAAGTAAAATTGAAGAAATCTGTGCTCGCTGTGTGTCTACAACTTTTCCTCAAAATTCACGTATTACCTGAACACCAGTGCCGTATCCAAGCACAAGCAGCAGCGGAGGTGTGCTCGAACCTTCATTATAATCCGGATAAAGAGCCGGGTCATTTACATCTGCATATTCGAACCTAGCCCACGTTATTGATTCCTTATTGTCCAGATTCGGGGTCCCGGTATAAGCCTGAACAAGACATAATCGTGTCAAGTATAATAATTCATTTTACCATGAGCTAATTTAAGTCTCCTAGGTCTAGTTTGAGCTTCTATCATTGCCGAATTTGGGGTATAGCTGTGGAATGATAGAAGCTACTGAATGGCCAATAAAATTCAATAATTTGCCTGCTTAAAACGATCCCTGGGACATATAAGAGGCATAGATTGAAGAAAGCGGAGGAAATCTAAGATACGAACTTGAGGAACTATGTCGTTTATGATCCCAGCTACACTCTCAATAATCGATCTGTCGCTCACAGGTTGCGGAGATATCACCTGGGCCCCCTTGTGTATCCCTCGTCTCGGTGATTCGGCGGACATTTTGCCTTGGTAGAGTTATTTCTTTACTCTGAAACGCAGAATGATTTTTTTTCTTCTAAAAATAGTGAAAAAAAAAAGAAAAAGAAATTGATCTTGAATCGATGATTGTGGTAAATTCTAGCTCTTGAATAATGAAACCTAACACAGAGACCTGAACAGTGAATATTGAATAATAGACAATTGTTTGAGGATCTAAAATCGGGGATTATAATCTAATACTGTGAGAGAAGAGCAGTTGAGCAATGTATTAATTGTTGAAAACAAAAATACATTGGTCGTCAACAAAGGCTTGTTCACTGTCTGACTGATTGAAGGGTAAGATAAAGATATAAAATTGACAAGAGAATATTATGAAATTAATATAGCATAGCTCTGGCTGGAATGCATAAAGTTATTTAACATTGTTATAGACATTACGTTGTGGCGGGGGTAGAAGGTCTATTTTGTCTCTGAATAATTGCGCAACATAGCACAGCTGTTAGTGGAGTTCCAAGGTAGCCAGTCAATTTTTAAATTGCATGTCTCATTTTCTTTGTCTCAGAAACGCTTGTCAGATCAGACTGACGGAAATTGGATGAGGAAGAATTAATTTTTAGATAACTAAATCGAGTATATTAAAGCAGCAATGAAAAACGGCAATAAGTATGTAACGTAATCGTGTCTTTGTTCTGTTTTTATTAAACGAGAGCGTAATTATTCCGCGTAGGTGTAACAACTGTGTATATAGCGTTGTTACGTAGGAGGTCAGAAAATAGATCTTGTCATCACAACAAAGAGGATATGTATTTTTAAAATCGAGCTTTTTCATCTGTTATTTATTTGATATTTCGGCAGTATGATAAACTTGACGCGATATTATATGTGGGAGTATAATTACTGCTTCATATTTTACTTACATTCAATCGAAAGTTTTCTTTCATCGTGCGAAGCGCAGCATCGTTAGTCCGTCTGTCCCTGTTTAGCCCCGTCCAGGGTCTACTGCGTCATTTTTCAACGACTGACAGCTCCCCAGTCCGCAGACATTTGGTGTGAATAAAAAAACCGACGGGGAAATAGAAAACCGAGTTAAATTTGACAGGATTATTTATCCTCCCATTAGAAGCTTCGTTAGAAAACAAATTTAGATGTTATCACGTTCACTACCCCTGATAATTAACGAGCTTAACGAGCGAGGTGGAATCCCTCCCAAGAATGTAGACTGTAGAGTGTCTACTAATTTTCTTCCACAATGACAACAATAATCAGCTGATTTGACCATGGACCATACGGTTCATAGATTGTCGTTCTTGCTCCTATTTTGTTCCGACAACACGCTCAAACGCGGATATAACAAATGAAAATCGACACCTGCTGACGTCACTAACTGTCCTGTCCTTTTGTGCATTGGCTGTGTCCGGACCCTAATTCTAGGGTGGTATTCATAGTCAGGTCTTGAGACCGTCCTCGGTCAAGACGGTCTTATATGCGGTCTTGAGATGGCGCTGTAGTTTCATAGTCGTGAAATAAGACGGTCTTGAGACTCAGCAAATAAGGCGGTCTTCATCAAGACGGTCTTATTCGCGACGTCTCATGACAAGTTTCATAGTCCCGTCTTATTTGAAATGAGATTGTCTTAAGTACGCATGGTTTCATAGGGCGGTATTCATAGTCAGGTCTCAAGTCGCGTCTTGAGGCCGTCTTGACCAAGACGGTCTTATTCGTCAAGATCGTCTTAAGATGGCGTCCAATTCATAGTCCCCAAATAAGGTGGTCTTCGTGAAGGTGGCGCTACTCAAGACCGTCTTATATCCGTTGAGACGGTCTTGATGGAGCATTTGCTTAAGGCCGTGCTTGACTGCCCTTCGGGTATTCTCGGAAATTTGCCGTTGTACCCACCAATCGCATGTGCGGTCTGTAGCAGGTAGGTTTCGGTACGCCCCGATATACCTGTCGGCCATACTTATAAGGAGGCATTTTTCAAATAGCCGACATAACGCAATTTGAAGTTGACTGCTCCACAGTGCTTTGAATTGTTACAAGTGTTTTGAAAGAAAGTATTTATCGTAAATCTAGAATGGCTTCAAAAACTAAACATTATACATCGGTGGAAAAGAAAATCTTTCTTGACATATTGAAAGATTTTAAAGAGGTGATAGAATCAAAGAAGAGTGATTCTTCAACACTGCGAGAAAAGGCATCGATGTGGACCGAGATCACTCTTAAATATAATAATTCCTTCAATATAAACGAAGAAGTAAGTACAATAACTGTCACATATTCAAACACTGCATATGTTACATTATCATAATTCATAAGTTTACCCAAAAGACCTTATTGAATACAAATATGATGATTCACGAAACTTCTACAAGGTTCCTAATGTTATTCTTTTTCCAGAGAACAGTCGCGCAATTAAAAAAATTATGGACCAATCTAAAGCAGGGTCAAAGAAATGCTTTGACTCGAGAGAAGCAGGCTTCGATGGCTACTGGTGGTGGTCCCCAGGAACCCCCTGCGGATATTGATCCTGACATAGCTGCCTTAGCACCGCATCTAATGGCACTAGCACCAGTCAACTTTTCCTCAAACATCGCAGAGGACCATCAAAACGGTAATTGCTATTTTCATTCTGATTCTGCACAAAGTACATCATATAAGTAATTTATTAGTGAACTATGATTTTTTCGACACTCAAGTTACATAAAATTCTTATATTCCAGATTACTTGAGGGAAGTGGCAGAGCAGGAAGATGATGATGAGGGGGTGGTGGAGTATTTGGAGGAGGCAGTGGAATATTTGGAGGAGGGGTTGTTGGAAGAACCCGGTGTAGTTGAACCTAATGTATACGAACATCAACTTCCAGGGACTTCCAGCTCTTCGTCACAAGCCATTGACTCAGGTAGAAATTTTATACATTTGAAGAGACCGTCTGATCACAAGCATCCTGTATATTATTAGTGTTTCATTACAAGATGTACATTTGTTATTCTAATGATTACAGGATCTCCAGCACAAGTGCGCAAGAAACTTCGTGTGGCTGAGAAGCGTCAGCGAACGTGCACGGAGTCGTCGATTAAATCATCATCTGCGGAGAGGATCAAACGAAATACGGAAAAGATGCTGAGGGTCGCAAGCATTAGCCACAAAGATGAAGAACTGTTTCTTATTAAGAAACAGCATGAACTGAAGGTAGCCAAGGTGAAAGAATGCCACCTCAATGTGATGAATCGGTTGCAGCAAGAGCACCTAATTAAAATTCAGGATCTTGAGCTACGTAAGGCTGTGGCAGAAGCCGAACTAGCTGAGATGAAACTGGCACGTGAAAGGGACAATGTTTGATATTTTAGGACTTAAGTTATTAACTGTAGCCTTAGTTCGATTAACGGTTAACTAGTTGTAGGTTCGGACTGAACACAAATACTTGTGTTTTGACAATAAAATCGTACAAATTTGTTCATTACAGTACAATTCATGCTTTTATTATTTTTTTTTGCTTTGCTCATGTATGTACAGTCTAGTAATTAAATTTCCATTCTAAGTATAATTTTCAATTACAATTAATTTAATTCTATAATGCTAGCTTCAAGTGAAATTAATGATTACCATTAAAACAATTATAAGTACTATTTTACCTCTGTAAGACATTCGAATTATTATAAATAGGAATTTTAAGACTTTAACTGTGATATTAATGATGTGATAAAATAAAACATGTTTTCACAAACCAATTTACAATTTACATTTAACAACACCATTACCATTTTATTTGTGCGTTGCTGGTCAACTTGTCGTTTCAATGAAACAAGCGTTCGATAAGGGCTTGCCGTACCGCAAAACCCTCTCCTGGTTGCCAGTGTGGTGGTACACCGGGCACTGCTTCTTCTTCTTCTATTGCCTCTTCTTCGGGAAGGATGTTATCCAAAGTCAGAGATAAATTATGCAGAACAGCACACGCCACTATTACCGTGGTAGTGCATATCAATTTAGTCCCTAGACCTTTGGATAGGCAAGGAAATCTACGTTTCCATACTCCGAAAGTTCTTTCAACAATTCGTCTTGTTTTTCCTTGTACGTTATTGTAGCTGTTTGAAAAAAAAGAAAAAGTGTAAGCATACAATTTTATATACAGTTCCTATAATTCGCATCTCAGGTTACAATGAATCCAATTACTTGCGATTATTTAACAAAAATACCTTCGCTCTGCGTCAGTAACCGGATTTGCAAGTGGGGTGAGCAGAAATGGAAGGCAGGGATAACCAGCATCTCCGACAAGAGTTCCAGTTAATTGTCTCTCATGATACCGCATGTAAAGTCTAGAATTCTGGAAAATTCGACTGTCGTGTTGACTACCTGGCCATTCTGGAACAAGATCCAAAAACTCCATGCGTGGTCCGACAACTGCCTGTATTGTGGAAAATTAAGACGTTGATTATAAAAGTAGTTACTTTTGGGAAGCAGGATATGTTTATTCATATCGTAGATGTTATTACCTGAACATTAAGTGAAAAATATCCCTTACGATTTCGATAAACCTCCTGTAAGTTTAGAAATTTTGTATGAGACAGACGTATATGAGTGCAGTCAATAGCACCGTCAACTCCGGGGAGACCGATGCCATCTCTGCCTGCCCCGAGTTCCCGAAACAATTGCCTGTTGTTCGTCTGAGCTGCTTCGGTCGCAGGCATTTTGATTATATCGTACATCTGAGCTGCGATAAGTGTAGATACTCTGAATACTATTCTTGAAACCGTAGGCTGGGATACACTCATCAAATCTGCATTAACGAGCTGTTTGAAGAAAAAGAAAATCATTAATCAATTTGCCTGTTAAAGTGACGACGCTAACTTACTAATATTACGAGGGACAGTAGGAAACTTCTTCAATGAAATGGTACTCACTTGAAAACTAGCAGTAGCGTAGAATCGCAGACAAACTAGCAATTGCATCACCGGTGGAATTGGTAGACCACGATTGTTTACTTTCACCAATCCAGCTTCGATTCTTGGTAATAATCCATGCATAGTACTGTCTTTAGTAAATCGGAATCGCCGTTTGAATTCAATGTCATTGTAATACTCAAATGGATTTTCACCATCTCTGACATATCGTTTTGGAGCACGGGGCACTGGCTCATCTTCATCGGAGGATTCGTCCGAATCACTGGTACTAATGTCATCCATGTACATATTCAGCATATCTTCCATATCACCCATTATAACAAAAATTTCTAATCACTTCACTGGTCACTGCAAAATTCTTTGCTTGAGTAAATTGCTTTAACCTTGCCCACCTCTTATAACCACTGCAACTCCCAACAGTCCCCACTCCCCTTAATGAAATTCTTCCGTTAAAGAAAACAATAGCGGGATTAAATTCAATGCTTTATCCCGAAAATATCTTCACTCTGTTTGGACACCTGCAAGTCCGAAAATCACCCTAACCCCACTGACCCACGCATGACCGCCGCTAATCCCTAATTTCTCCGTAGGTCACTGAACACGTACCTACTACAAGCCTTCGTTAGTAATGTCAATTATACAATGCCGAATACCGAGAAAACAAATAATTGATTGAATTCAATGCTTTACCCCGAAAATATTTTCACTGTTTGGACACCTGCAAGTCCGGAAATCATCCTAACCCCACTGACCCATGCATGACCGCCGCTAATCCCTAATTTCTCCGTAGGTCACCGAACACGTACCTGCTACAAGCCTTCGTTAGTAATGTGAATTATACAATGCCGAATACCGAAAAAACAATTAATTGATTCAATTCAATGCTTTACCCCGAAAATATTTTCACTCTGTTTGGACACCTGCAAGTGATTTTAGTAATAAGCATTTGCTTAAGTCGGCTTCTACCCGGACTTGACGAAGACCGTCTTATTCGCAATCTTATACCTCAAATGAGACCGCCTTAATTGACTATGAAACCATGCGTACTTAAGACAATCTCATTTCAAATAAGACGGGACTATGAAACTTGTCATGAGACGTCGCGAATAAGACCGTCTTGATGAAGACCGCCTTATTTGCTGAGTCTCAAGACCGTCTTATTTCACGACTATGAAACTACAGCGCCATCTCAAGACCGCATATAAGACCGTCTTGACCGAGGACGGTCTCAAGACCTGACTATGAATACCACCCATAGTCAATTAAGGCGGTCTCATTTGAGGTATAAGATTGCGAATAAGACGGTCTTCGTCAAGTCCGGGTAGAAGCCGACTTAAGCAAATGCTTATTACTAAAATCACTTGCAGGTGTCCAAACAGAGTGAAAATATTTTCGGGGTAAAGCATTGAATTGAATCAATTAATTGTTTTTTCGGTATTCGGCATTGTATAATTCACATTACTAACGAAGGCTTGTAGCAGGTACGTGTTCGGTGACCTACGGAGAAATTAGGGATTAGCGGCGGTCATGCATGGGTCAGTGGGGTTAGGATGATTTCCGGACTTGCAGGTGTCCAAACAGTGAAAATATTTTCGGGGTAAAGCATTGAATTCAATCAATTATTTGTTTTCTCGGTATTCGGCATTGTATAATTGACATTACTAACGAAGGCTTGTAGTAGGTACGTGTTCAGTGACCTACGGAGAAATTAGGGATTAGCGGCGGTCATGCGTGGGTCAGTGGGGTTAGGGTGATTTTCGGACTTGCAGGTGTCCAAACAGAGTGAAGATATTTTCGGGATAAAGCATTGAATTTAATCCCGCTATTGTTTTCTTTAACGGAAGAATTTCATTAAGGGGAGTGGGGACTGTTGGGAGTTGCAGTGGTTATAAGAGGTGGGCAAGGTTAAAGCAATTTACTCAAGCAAAGAATTTTGCAGTGACCAGTGAAGTGATTAGAAATTTTTGTTATAATGGGTGATATGGAAGATATGCTGAATATGTACATGGATGACATTAGTACCAGTGATTCGGACGAATCCTCCGATGAAGATGAGCCAGTGCCCCGTGCTCCAAAACGATATGTCAGAGATGGTGAAAATCCATTTGAGTATTACAATGACATTGAATTCAAACGGCGATTCCGATTTACTAAAGACAGTACTATGCATGGATTATTACCAAGAATCGAAGCTGGATTGGTGAAAGTAAACAATCGTGGTCTACCAATTCCACCGGTGATGCAATTGCTAGTTTGTCTGCGATTCTACGCTACTGCTAGTTTTCAAGTGAGTACCATTTCATTGAAGAAGTTTCCTACTGTCCCTCGTAATATTAGTAAGTTAGCGTCGTCACTTTAACAGGCAAATTGATTAATGATTTTCTTTTTCTTCAAACAGCTCGTTAATGCAGATTTGATGAGTGTATCCCAGCCTACGGTTTCAAGAATAGTATTCAGAGTATCTACACTTATCGCAGCTCAGATGTACGATATAATCAAAATGCCTGCGACCGAAGCAGCTCAGACGAACAACAGGCAATTGTTTCGGGAACTCGGGGCAGGCAGAGATGGCATCGGTCTCCCCGGAGTTGACGGTGCTATTGACTGCACTCATATACGTCTGTCTCATACAAAATTTCTAAACTTACAGGAGGTTTATCGAAATCGTAAGGGATATTTTTCACTTAATGTTCAGGTAATAACATCTACGATATGAATAAACATATCCTGCTTCCCAAAAGTAACTACTTTTATAATCAACGTCTTAATTTTCCACAATACAGGCAGTTGTCGGACCACGCATGGAGTTTTTGGATCTTGTTCCAGAATGGCCAGGTAGTCAACACGACAGTCGAATTTTCCAGAATTCTAGACTTTACATGCGGTATCATGAGAGACAATTAACTGGAACTCTTGTCGGAGATGCTGGTTATCCCTGCCTTCCATTTCTGCTCACCCCACTTGCAAATCCGGTTACTGACGCAGAGCGAAGGTATTTTTGTTAAATAATCGCAAGTAATTGGATTCATTGTAACCTGAGATGCGAATTATAGGAACTGTATATAAAATTGTATGCTTACACTTTTTCTTTTTTTTCAAACAGCTACAATAACGTACAAGGAAAAACAAGACGAATTGTTGAAAGAACTTTCGGAGTATGGAAACGTAGATTTCCTTGCCTATCCAAAGGTCTAGGGACTAAATTGATATGCACTACCACGGTAATAGTGGCGTGTGCTGTTCTGCATAATTTATCTCTGACTTTGGATAACATCCTTCCCGAAGAAGAGGCAATAGAAGAAGAAGAAGCAGTGCCCGGTGTACCACCACACTGGCAACCAGGAGAGGGTTTTGCGGTACGGCAAGCCCTTATCGAACGCTTGTTTCATTGAAACGACAAGTTGACCAGCAACGCACAAATAAAATGGTAATGGTGTTGTTAAATGTAAATTGTAAATTGGTTTGTGAAAACATGTTTTATTTTATCACATCATTAATATCACAGTTAAAGTCTTAAAATTCCTATTTATAATAATTCGAATGTCTTACAGAGGTAAAATAGTACTTATAATTGTTTTAATGGTAATCATTAATTTCACTTGAAGCTAGCATTATAGAATTAAATTAATTGTAATTGAAAATTATACTTAGAATGGAAATTTAATTACTAGACTGTACATACATGAGCAAAGCAAAAAAAAATAATAAAAGCATGAATTGTACTGTAATGAACAAATTTGTACGATTTTATTGTCAAAACACAAGTATTTGTGTTCAGTCCGAACCTACAACTAGTTAACCGTTAATCGAACTAAGGCTACAGTTAATAACTTAAGTCCTAAAATATCAAACATTGTCCCTTTCACGTGCCAGTTTCATCTCAGCTAGTTCGGCTTCTGCCACAGCCTTACGTAGCTCAAGATCCTGAATTTTAATTAGGTGCTCTTGCTGCAACCGATTCATCACATTGAGGTGGCATTCTTTCACCTTGGCTACCTTCAGTTCATGCTGTTTCTTAATAAGAAACAGTTCTTCATCTTTGTGGCTAATGCTTGCGACCCTCAGCATCTTTTCCGTATTTCGTTTGATCCTCTCCGCAGATGATGATTTAATCGACGACTCCGTGCACGTTCGCTGACGCTTCTCAGCCACACGAAGTTTCTTGCGCACTTGTGCTGGAGATCCTGTAATCATTAGAATAACAAATGTACATCTTGTAATGAAACACTAATAATATACAGGATGCTTGTGATCAGACGGTCTCTTCAAATGTATAAAATTTCTACCTGAGTCAATGGCTTGTGACGAAGAGCTGGAAGTCCCTGGAAGTTGATGTTCGTATACATTAGGTTCAACTACACCGGGTTCTTCCAACAACCCCTCCTCCAAATATTCCACTGCCTCCTCCAAATACTCCACCACCCCCTCATCATCATCTTCCTGCTCTGCCACTTCCCTCAAGTAATCTGGAATATAAGAATTTTATGTAACTTGAGTGTCGAAAAAATCATAGTTCACTAATAAATTACTTATATAATGTACTTTGTGCAGAATCAGAATGAAAATAGCAATTACCGTTTTGATGGTCCTCTGCGATGTTTGAGGAAAAGTTGACTGGTGCTAGTGCCATTAGATGCGGTGCTAAGGCAGCTATGTCAGGATCAATATCCGCAGGGGGTTCCTGGGGACCACCACCAGTAGCCATCGAAGCCTGCTTCTCTCGAGTCAAAGCATTTCTTTGACCCTGCTTTAGATTGGTCCATAATTTTTTTAATTGCGCGACTGTTCTCTGGAAAAAGAATAACATTAGGAACCTTGTAGAAGTTTCGTGAATCATCATATTTGTATTCAATAAGGTCTTTTGGGTAAACTTATGAATTATGATAATGTAACATATGCAGTGTTTGAATATGTGACAGTTATTGTACTTACTTCTTCGTTTATATTGAAGGAATTATTATATTTAAGAGTGATCTCGGTCCACATCGATGCCTTTTCTCGCAGTGTTGAAGAATCACTCTTCTTTGATTCTATCACCTCTTTAAAATCTTTCAATATGTCAAGAAAGATTTTCTTTTCCACCGATGTATAATGTTTAGTTTTTGAAGCCATTCTAGATTTACGATAAATACTTTCTTTCAAAACACTTGTAACAATTCAAAGCACTGTGGAGCAGTCAACTTCAAATTGCGTTATGTCGGCTATTTGAAAAATGCCTCCTTATAAGTATGGCCGACAGGTATATCGGGGCGTACCGAAACCTACCTGCTACAGACCGCACATGCGATTGGTGGGTACAACGGCAAATTTCCGAGAATACCCGAAGGGCAGTCAAGCACGGCCTTAAGCAAATGCTCCATCAAGACCGTCTCAACGGATATAAGACGGTCTTGAGTAGCGCCACCTTCACGAAGACCACCTTATTTGGGGACTATGAATTGGACGCCATCTTAAGACGATCTTGACGAATAAGACCGTCTTGGTCAAGACGGCCTCAAGACGCGACTTGAGACCTGACTATGAATACCGCCCCTAGAATCGTATCTCATCGTATCACTGGCGTATGAGCCGGGTTTCCGTTTAACGCTGCTCTCTGATTGGTCCAGGCAGTGTATCCAGGCAATATAGTGTAAACCAGGCAATTGAAGTTGAAATCATGGGTGAAAAGCTGAGGTTGTATTTATTGTTGAATGATGTTAAGGAGAATGGGGAGGAAACGTTTATTTTTCATCTGGATTTATTGAATTATTGCTGTATCCATCAATTTTCATTATTTCGAACCGGGAATCGGAACAGACGAGGCACATAGTATAAATATGAATTTGAAATAGCGTTTAGGATCGCTAAAGAATGCCTTTAGCAACGCATTTTCATCTCCAAGTTTGACCGCCAGGTTCGCATATCAAATAACGAATTTTGCCAAAATCATGAATGAAATATGTGGCTAATAAACATGATAGTTGATGATTTCTGTATGCTATAATAAATGAAATAAAAAAAGCATCAATCTCTTCAATTTTGTCTTTAAAGCATTGTTTTATTTCATTTTTCCACTTGCGTTTAACCATCAAGCTTCCGGCTCTCGCCGTGTGGGATTCTTTCAAAACTTTTCCAATTGGCTGAGCATTATAACGCTAGTTTCTATTGGGCGAGATGAGACGACCAAAGTTTGAATTTTTCAACCGACATTTCGAGACTCTACGCATTCGTGTGCTGCTCGGAGTGCATGGATTTTCGCCGCGAAGTTTTCTCTCAATTCTGATTAATATCAATAACAATTAAATATCAATCCCACGCAATTATTAGCGATATTTCACCATCCATCCGGCTGTAGACGATAAACTGTTATTTACCAGCTCCAGTTAGCTGCCCCGTTTTTTTTCTACAAGCCGCATGGCTAAAGGTTCACTTATATTTCAGTAAATTTTCCATTTTTATTTTTATTTTATCATTTGATTGAGGAATAAATAGTGTGTGTGTGTTCAAAATCTTACTAAAAGTTTTACAAAAATACTTGACTATGTTCATGTATAAGTGACCGACAAATTTTTGGATGTTCGAGCTGAGATGATCTGAGATTGAATCTCAACCGACATTTCGGGAATCTACGTATTTTGTGTGTTGCTCGTAGTGCGTGCCTCTACGCCGCAGAGTTTTCGATTAATTCTAGTTGGCGTCGGTAATAAGTAAATATAAATTCTACGTAATTCTTAGCCCGGTTGTGGACGATAGATTGTTATTTAGCAGCTCCAGTGAGTTAATGCTGCTCCCTTCCTTCTACGAGCCGCATCACACATGGTGAAAGGTTTGTTTTTATTTTACTCAATTTTCAGATTATCATTTCACTAACAATATAGGTTCGGTGTGTTGAAAATCTTACTAGAAGTGTTATAAAAGAAATAATTTATTTTATAATAATTTTTCATGGCTGATAATATCACGCGTCAATGTCAGTTGCTGGGCACATGTTCAATGTAACATCTTTAGAACGCTGATTACTGACCTTCTAATCCTACCTCTAAAAAAAATAATAATACGATAATAATAATACGATAATAAATGCATTTCTCTCTCTCTCTCTCTCTAATAAGACTGAAGTAGATACGAAACAATATTAAATAAGGAACGAAAAACTGTCTTCGGATCGATTCAGGAATCTCGAAATCAACATATGCGTTACTTAGGTTGTTAACCCCGACTGCTTATCTGACACAAACACCTTCTCGAATCTGTAGGAAGAACTGCATTTATTATCGTATTATTATTTTCGAAAATATCCAACGTAGTTTCCCATGAATTACGATATTCGGTGGTTAAAAATGACCAGATTAAGAGAAGATGAAGAAAAAAAAACACGGCTTAAACCTACTTCTTGTTCAAATCATAATTTCTATGTATATTCCAGGTGGTTCCGCCTGGATAAATTATAATCAAAGAATGGAGCGAGGGTCAGGTGCAGTTCGCCCAAAAAGAGAGCACGAACATTCAATTATAACCGGATGGTCGCCGGCTCATCCTATCAATCCGAATTCTGTTCAGTTTCTTCTGGATGAAAACTCCATAATTTTGGCCGGGAGCCTGCAGGGCAGGGACAACTTTAGGGGGAGGGGGTGGGGAGCTGGAAATGATTTAGGGGAACAAAGAGCGTGTGAAATCTTATATGAAAACGACGAGAATTCATTGCCTCATGATGAGAACAGTCCCTTCAATACTGCTTTTTATAGTGAGTGAATAGGCAGTGATTTTCTTACAGATCAGACTTGTCAAGTTTGAGGGTGAAAGCATTGGATCAGGATAAAAACTCAGAGCTCGATTACTCTATGGATAAAATATTGGAAAGACATTCCGAGCGGTTTGCCAAAGCCCCGGAAGAATTCACTAAGAAGCTGCTGAATCTGTTGGAAAAGCTTATTCTACATAATTCTAAATCTGAGACTACAATCCCGGATTGTTCGGGCATAAGCTTGCGCAATATCACATCAGAGCTTAGAGAAATTTGCAGATATCACGCCAAGAAAATGTCCGACGAATCTATGTCTTACGCTTTAAAGGCTGAAATGTCCCCTGCTAAACCCACAAGTAAATACCTTACCGTATCTTCGTCCAATAAAAGTCCCGCTTTTATACCGCTGGAGGATTTGATCAGGAAAAGCGATCAGCAAATTGCTTCGTTGGAAGACTCAGCACCGGATGAGGCAGAGCAGAGGAATGCTCTGACTACAACTTTGAAGGATTGTCAGGACCACAGTGATTCCATGAGGCTGAAATTCATTGAGAACTTGTCATCGTCTTTGGGAAATGTAGATTCAAAAAAGACATACAACTGTCAAGAAATCGGGCAGATTCTTACCACTGGTATCGTAGAAAAGCGACGCAAATGTTTCGAGGAAGCTATAAAGGCTTCTGAAAACAGGGTAAGCAGCGCTGGGACTAAGGGTGCTAAATCATTGGGATTCATGAATAAAAATCAAGCTTTAAGAGAGCCCGAACACAAGGATGCATTCTTTCGTACACTATCAGCTTGCGCGGACTATATCGACCACTTCCAAATCGGTCAGGATTACAAGAATTCAGGGCAGTTGGATTGCATATTGAAATGCTTAGAAGATTCCGAGTCACTAACAGAAAACACAAGAAATTCCACCTCCCTGAAATATGTCGAGGCTGTTATTCTACCCGCTAAAAATCGGGCCAAGTATAGAACTGGACAAGTAGAACAGAGTTCTAGGAAAGTGAATCTGGTATCCATAACGAGTCTCTATTTGCCCGGAATTCCAGGATCTTCTAACAAAGAATCCTCGTCCAAAAGTCCAAAAGTCCAAAAACGCAATCGCAAACGCAATGAGGTGATCACCTCATCGTTCCCATATCTCACCTGGTTGCAGGCAGACGGGATTGCGTTTTTGGACTTTTGGACTTTTGGATGAGGTGATCACCTCATTGTTCCCATATCTCACCTGGTTGCAGGCATTCGCCTGGGTCGCAATCCGCTTCTGTATTATCAAAGAAAATTGAAAGCCCTGTTCCACCGACGAAGAGAAAGGTCATCAGAGCGGCCAAGCCAGCATCGCATGCATGCGTGCCCCGAACTCCGTGTATAACACCTGAGATTCATGTTTCTAAGAATAAACAAAGATTTAGAGGACAAGGTGCTCTGATGATCTTTCTCTTCGTCGGCGGAACAGGGCTTTTGATTTTCTTTGATAATAGAGAAGCGGATTGAGACCCAGGCACGGCTTCAAACTCCCCTGGTCTTGTCGACGCAACGAATACCGCGAAGAGATTCGGAGTACCAAAACTGACGATTACTAGTGCTTCGCCGTTACGTAACTCCGGAAAGAAAACTGAGCAGAGCGAATGACCTGCTCAAAGTCCCAGGCCGAGACTTGATTGTGATACGGTTCAGAGTCCGGTAGGTATGTACATCAGAGGTCTGTATCAGAGGTCTGTATCTCTGATGTATATACCTACCGGACTCTGAACCCAATTTAATCACCAATTTTATGGGAAAGACCAAGGAAAGAATGCTTACCCCGAGATCGAAGACTCCTAAGTCCAAGTCTGAAGTTGCCTCGCGAATACTGGCAAGATCTCCACGTATGTCACCCAAGCTAACAGAGATTGGTGGATTGAAATTTCCACTCACACCAGCTAGGAGGTACAGGCTAGAGTCCAATATTCTCAACATGGCACTATGCGAAGTAAGGCTTTGTTCCATTTTTGTTTTTATGAGTAAAAATTTGAGCTCGTTGATTGTTATTGTCTGATCTTTGCGCACTAATTTTCTTCCCACTAATTTCCTGGAGAAACATATCGCGTGACATAATACCGTAAGGTCGTAACTGACAAAAATGGCGATTTCAATGCCGAAAAATCTTATAATTTTTCTCCACTCTCATTAACTCAAAAATTGATGAAAACACAGAAATAAACGAAAATTGAAAAATTAATAACGAATGGTCGTAAGTGTCGGTAGATACGACCTGCTGGCTTTAACTTTTGTTAAATTTACATTTCTTAGAGTCAAAAACTACATTTAATTCACCGTTTCCAAAGATCTTCCATAAACCAGCACAGGATGTGAAAATGGTGACAGAAGTACATAGATCCTTGAAAATTTTATGATTTGAGATTTTGATTTTTGTAAAAATAAAAAAGTCTTGATCTATTTCGGCACATGAATCAAGCCCCAATTTTATCGCATCATATTATAAGTCTTAAAAAAAAAAGACTTCAAAAACCAAATCTATACTTTGCTCTCATTTTTAACTGTTTTGTAAACTTTGTTATGTAATCATTTATTGACCATGCATAGGTACATAGAATCTCCCGTCCCTACGATCCTTAATCAAAACATTGTCATGTAGCACCAGACATGTGCTTTTATACCTCAAGGTCGAAGACAGTCCACCACAAAGACAGGCCCCGAAAGCTTCGGTGAGAGGAACAGAAGAGAAGATGATTTATCGTCACGAAGGTAATTTTAGATGAATTAACGATATTAATTGTTCGTTTTTGTTTTTTTTGTTTTTTTTCCTTTTTTATAGTTATGGATTAATGAAAGAATCAATGAATGATTAATGGTATTGCATTTTGATTTTTTTTTTTGTTTTTCAATATTAATGTCTGAACTGATCAAGTCTGAGTTATCTTCATGCATATCTTTGGAGAGGTAGATTCGATATTGCTGTAGTTATTATTTTCTAGTGATTATGATTACATTTGATGAATAATTTACTTGCAGGTCGTTTAAAATCAGCCACAAAATCGAAAGTAACAAATTTTCAAGCTGATTGAAGTTCAAAGGATAGTCTTGTCCTGCGATTCGGGAGATATATCTTTGTTGCGTCAGAGACCAGCAGTGAAATCTAACTACTTGTTTAAAAATTATCTTATTATATTGACTTATTTTTATTATATTGACTTATTTTTATTATATTGACATTTGCATGCCAGTTATCGGAATTTTATGAAATAATTAAATAAGAAAAAGAAAAGGATTTTATGATACTCTAAAGGACTATACCTGATATGTATATTTAGTTGTCAAACATTCCATGTTATACTTCACATATTTCATTAGATTAATGTGGGAAAGGAGTTTTCGTTATATTAGAATTTATTGGTAAGCATAATAATAGCTTCTCATTTCATTTGTTGAAATCCTACGATTCGAATCATATTTGTTGGACAGTTGTCTTGGATATACACGAAAACGTAACGAATTTTGATGCCTTTTAATATTTTCTACGGATTTCGATTAGAAATGTATAGTTACATCGAGATATTTTGAATAGTTTCACGAGTTGTAAATGAAAATTATCATTTTGTTTAGTCATCGTATCTCGTTACCTCTGAATAACTTTAATCTTACTATTAGTCAGAGTTCACGTTTTGTATAGGTGTGGGGATAAAACAAAACTATACCTATTCAGTGATATGAATTATCGATTCAGTTTATCGTCACGCTCGGCAACTGTAATTGGCAACTATAAATCGTAGGATGAATTATTGGACTATGATCTGTATTGCTGAAATAAAAAAACGCAAAGAAAAAAGAAACTCCATCTTCCATACGATAAATGCTACTTTCATATTATATCAGTCTTAAAAGTTTCGAGCCTCCTATTATGTATAAGAAACAAAGTTATATTTCTATATGCATCAAGATTTGTTGAAAACACTTTGCGAGCCGTAACAATTAGCTATGTAATTATATATTATTGTAATAAATGTTTTCAAATTTTATAAAGTTGTATAGTGATTATGTTTATCTTTCAATAAAGTCAAGAATATACAATGTTTCTATCTTTTATTATTTATTCAGTGAAAACACTCGAGATTTCCATTCTGCATTTTCTATATGTTTACGAAAAAAATGATTGGAAAAACTGAAAATGCAGACCTGACAATATTACGAAGCATTTTTAAATATTTTCATTTTCAAATATACATATTTGAAAGTTAATCAGTATTTAAAAACTTCTACTCTATCAATGGTATTGCTACATCGATGGCTAATGGATATATTACAATTATTATGAATATATGTATAATAACTAATCACTATTAGCGTTGTAATTAACGAGCACAGATATTGTTAGATGCAGAAAACCGAGACTAACAACATTGTACAGTCGGGGAACCGGATTCTGAAGCCCCTTATCCCGCGCTGAACGCAACTGAACATACACCTTTGATTTTAATTATCTTCAAGTTGGCATGAAATTAAAACGACATTAGCTCAACTGATAAGTTAGCGATCTGCTCTGCTTTTTTTCAGAGAATGTCAATTCGCATAACCTCTTGAATGCACAAGTGGTTGAAAAATAACCTAGTTCTCGTAAAGTGTTCATAGGGTCAAGGGAGGGCCCTAATGAAACTTAATGTTGTATTCTTTCATGAAACCGGACCGATTTTTAATCATTTTAAAGTGCTCTTGAAAAATCTGTCACATCGGTTAACCCCAAAATGCGCGTACGTTTTTTCGAATTCGGTTGCTCCTAAAATAACCTAGTTCTCGTAAAGTGTTCATAGGGTCAAGGGAGGGCCCTAATAAAAGCTAATGTTATATTCTTTCATGAAACCGAGACGATTTTTACCGATCGTCAGAATGCAATTTACTGACATAGATTTTTAGCAACGCCGTTTGCTCCTTGCATATAATTCTTATTCCAATTAGCTTCCCAAACGGAGCATACCCTTCACACATATGTTAAGCACAAAGTGCGGTATAGATATTACTGTCATATGAAACCCATGTTCCGAATCACTTATGACAATGAACTGCAGAGACTTTGAAATAAAAAATGTTAACTATGCTTTCTGAGTAACGAGACGACCGATATTAGATCCGATACTTGGGATTCTTTGCCTAAGTGTTCTGAACACATTGCCAAATTTTGAATAGCCTGCGATTCATCGTTGGTGCGTAATCCTCCTATATTTAAGATTGAATTTAAAATTTCGCAGGCTGATTTTATTAATTTCAGCTAGCACTTTAACACTTCGTCTGCAAACGTTTTTTCCGCACCTCTCGTCGGCAAACGTGGGTCTTTCGTGTCCTCTGCAAAGTTCGTGTACTCGTCACCACTACCTGGAAGGTACTAAAATTTTGAAACTTCGGCATTAGTTCCCCTTCCTATATAACTTTTTTTACAGATAAGGAGGAGCGTCCGCCCTTCCCCTATTTTCCCGGTACAAACCAAAACTGTTTTCGCTCGGACACGAACGACCCAGGTTTGCAGACGAAGGGTTAACTTATAGTAAAATTTTTTTTTTGGCTCTGCAAAGCCAAAAGGGCGTATCGAAAAATTTCTGTTGAGATACGCCCTTTTGGCTTTAGTAACGCGATATTGTTGCCCACGAATTTTACAATTTATTTTTGTTTTTCGTCCTCTGACTAAAGGGCATAATTACGCAAGTGTAACTGCCGATGGTATTGTCACAACGTTAAAATGCCATATAATCATTTCCAGGCAGAATGAATCACCCGCCAAAATTTGCTATCCTTCACGGACGTGGCGCCGTATTTTCAATTCACGAACTACTTTCGCCACAATCAAGTTGGAGGGCATGAATTGGAACGTGATTCAAACTCAATGCAATCATCGACTTATTATTACAGGCTTTTCAAAGAGCGAATAATTTAATGCTGATTCATAAGTTAGGGGGGCACGATTTGTGACCTCAAGGCGAACTCTCGATAAGACTATAATAAATAATCCTCCCAGAAGAAGCTTAAACTTGCACTTGCAAAACAAAGGGTTTACCATAAACTTTCATTCCCAGTAATCCGAATATCATTATGATTATTCCCTTAATTCTCATTAATATCATGATGCATGAAGTAGTCGGAAAGCAGAATATCTTATTGGTGATTGTTGACGATTTAAGGCCATCACTGGGCTCTTACGGAGATACCAAAGCCCACACACCAAATATTGATCTGTTGGCTGAGCGAAGCGTACTGTTCACTCGAGCCTACGCTCAGGTAAACATGATACAAACAGACGTATAATAAATTGCTAAATAAAATGTGCAGAAGCAAAGAAGACAGGTCCGATTCTCAATCTGGTTTAAAATTCGTTACAGCAATCATTGTGCGCACCGAGTAGGAACTCTTTGCTTACCAGTAGAAGACCAGACACGCTAAAGCTGTACGATTTTAACAGTTATTGGCGAGAGAAAGTAGGAAACTTCACTACTTTGCCAGAACATTTGAAAAACAATGGCTACACGACCATGTCGATTGGTAAAGTTTTTCATCCAGGTAATAATCTGGAATATGCTCCCCTTTCGATCCTCGGATATTCTTTGGATTGATCCAAACTTTGATTTGACTCAGGGTGCAGCTCCAATGGATCTGATGATTCTCCGTACTCCTGGTCCGAGAAACCGTTTCATCCATTTACGGAACGCTACAAAGAAGCTCCGTTGTGTCAGGCTACTCCGGACTCGAGGCTAGCTCGCAACGTTGTAATGCATTTACTGTGGATTATAAACTTGCGAAAAAGAAAAGAAATCATGCAATTGTTACAAGTAAACATTTTGCTCAATTTTCTTCGGATTTAGGTCTGCCCTGTTTATGTTTCTCGAATGCCCAACAAGACGTTACCAGATATAGAAACTTTCCAGGCTGCAAAATCTTTCATTGGCAAACATCACCGGGATAAGAAGCCGTTTTTTTTGGCAGTTGGCTTTCAGAAGCCTCACATACCACTAAAATATCCGCAAAGATATCTTAGTAGGTAATTTATTTCTCGTTTCTTAAATATTCGCATTATACCGTCGGTTCGTTGTTATTTTATTCACAGAACACCATCCGTTGGAGAAGTTTTCTGTACCTGATAATTACAAGTGGCCAGATAACGTCAGCTATGTGGCTTTCAACCCATGGACGGATCTTCGGAAGAGACAAGATATTAAAAATTTAGATCTGAAATTTCCATACGAAAAAATACCGAGTTTGTTTCTATTCATTTTCCATTATCAGATATAATCTCTTGAGAGCTCACAACTATTCATCTGGACGAATGTTTTTCAGTCGATTATGCAAAATTGATTATCCAATCCTACTACGCTGCAGTCACATATATCGATGACTTAATCGGATTACTGATAAGACAGTTGACCATTCATAATCTACACCGTCGCACTGCGATTATCCTCATATCAGATCATGGTACTTTACTAATTTAACAAAAGGATGAGTCCGCTTCATATTCCATGTACATTATTCTATTTCCAGGCTGGTCGCTAGGTGAACACGGAGAATGGGCGAAGTACAGTAATTTTGAAGTAGCGCTCAGAGTTCCTGTTATAATTTCCATCCCGGGCGTGACGCATAATCCAACATTTGGGAGCTTTAACTCGGGGAAGAAGCATTTCAAAGAAACACGGAAGGGCTATGTCACTACAGATTCTATGATTGAATTGGTGGACGTCTTCCCAACGATAGCAGAAATGGTGAATCTGCCTATACCGATATGCCCTGACGAAGCAAGTGACTGGTACAGGGATAACTGGGTCTCAGATTACTCAAATTCTTGCAGCGAAGGTGTCAGCTTTTTACCTGTTGTCTATGCGGCGATGTCTGGGAAGGTGAATACAAGGGGTATAACATGGATAAGAATAGAGTTATCATATTGAAATTCTTTCATCTAATTTTGCAGAGCATCCCATGGAAAACTGGTGTTTTTAGTCAATACCCAAGGCCAGGTATTGTCCCAACTCTAATTCCAAACAGTGACGAGCCAAGACTGGATGAAATAACTATTATGGGTTACACGCTTAAAACGAAGGAGTACCGCTACACTGCATGGCTTCCGTTTAATCATAGTACCGAGACAGCGGACTGGAGTATTACGATTGCCGAAGAGTTGTATAATCATGAAAAAGACGGGGAAGAAGACTTCAATATAGCAACCGAAGAAGAGTATGAAGAGATAAAAATCGAATTGAAAAAAGAGTTGAAATCCGGCTGGAGAAAAGCACTGCCTGAATTTTCGAAAACTCGTTGAAATAAAATTCGAAATAAATGACGAATATTCTGAGAATGGGGATGTAAACTTTTGCGATGAATAAATCGGAGATAGATTAAGATACTTTCATTACAGGGTATATTATTAAAATCCCTCCCCATAGAAATAAAATTTTGTCTTTTTTTTTTTTTGTGTATTTAAATTATGAGAGGAGCCACTATGAAGTATATCCACTTAATATCATAGTTTCTTATAATCACTACGCTTACATAATACCTATCATAGTCAGGCATCGCTGAATTATATTAATAAACTATATCAGCTTGCCAGAAGAATGAGTTGTCGAAAAATTAATATTAATAGTTTGATACGACATAATTTTGTCGTAAGAACGGTGCACGGCCTGATATGGCGATATAAGTGCTGTGTATTCACTTTCTCGCGGATCTCACCCCGCCTGACCAAAAAATAATATTTTACTAAAATTTGAGAAATGCGACGACGTTACCTTACAGTTTTAAAACGATATTTGTTTTTTTTCTTTCTTTTCTTTTTTTTTTTTCTCTTTTTACTGTTTCCTCTTTTAATCCAGTCCCTAAAGTTAACACTTTGAGAAGATTCTCTAGTTTTCAGATCATTCCTCTTGTCTCTTACTATTCTCAGCAACAGCCGGTGTTGGAACTGACGGTGTTTGAACGGAAGATGACGGTGTAGGCCCAGCTGTTACTGGGGGTGACATAGGAACCTTGAAAGAATAAGAATTAAACATCATTTATATTTCCTGCGCATCCTGATTGTTAAAGAACAAACCAAATTTAATGAGAAGATAATGAAAGACACGTGAATATTGATGATAGATTAAAGAAAACGGTGTATCACCTCTATGATATCATTATCGTCTTGCAAATTGATAATTTGCGGTGGCCTTGTCGCGGTCGCCGAAAGTCCAGGTCCCCTCACGTTTCCAAATCTTTTAGCGTAATTAGCTTGTTGTTCACGCTGCACCATGATCTGATGCTGTTGTTGCAAAGTGTACTGCCGTTGTGCCGGCGTCTGCTAATAACAGATAAACAGAATCAATAATCTCGGCTGAATAAACGGGCTTCTAGCTTCAATTCTACCCACCACGTTGTTCCCATCCATAAAGTTGCTTGCGCCAAGATTGCTCACAGTTGGATAAGTGAAGGTCTGTAACAAAATACAGAGTATAGACATTCAGTGTTAATTTGAACATTTCCGTTCACGCCGTTGAAAAATCTTACCCTTGCAGCTGCCGCAGCCATTTGTTGCTGCCTGATAGCTTCGTTCTCCATGTAAGTGTACATATCTATGATCGCGCGTTGTGTCATCATTTTTTGTTGCTCTGGAGTTGAATTTGGATACTAGAAAATCGAAGGATAAAAAATTTCATAATAAATCTATGGAATTAGAGACTGTTGATAATTGTACTCGAATAATTGCTGGATAGTTGAAAGATGGAATATAATGGAATAGGTTTATTCCCATGGGACAAGTCCCCTAGGGTGGTAGAAGTATAGGTGAGTATGATAAAAACATTTCAAAAAATAATAAAACAAACGGTGCAAGGATTGTATAAATAAGTAAATAAATAGGTACTTGAATTAACTTAGTCTGAAGAAAACTAAAAAAAAAAAAACACGAAAGTTTCGTAAAGGGAACTAAGAGACCTAGCTAAAATAAAATAAAGTCAAGTCAAGTAAAGTAGAACAAGTATGGCAAAATAATGTAACTGACGATAAAGTAACGTAGAGTAGCGACAAGCAAGGCGGATATATGGCTCATTCTCAGATAACTGTGATTTTTTATGTCGAGTATATTATTTATCATCCAACAGAGTTTTTTTTCATCAAGTAGTCATTAATGTCATAAATCTGATAGTTTTCTACAAACTGCATTAGATATTGGAACATAAGTGGTTTCGGATTATTCATAACTGACGAAAATATACTGGAAATGTCAGTACCGTGGCATGTCCGATTCTCATTTTTCAAACTAAATGTATAAATTTCTATCAATATTCGTTTTGAAATATAAAATCAACCTCTCATAACTTAAGTCTAATGTATACTCAATCAAATTGTATTGCAATTATACGAAAATATTGATTGTTGAGAAAAATAATCATCATTGAATTATGTCCGGGAATTTTATTCAATTTTTAAATTTGAAATGTTTACCGCCTAATCGCTATCTTAATTTAGTTTCATTGGCTCTATCTGGTGTCATTTTGAAGAGAGATTATTGGTGCATTGTTTACAGCTGTGTGTATTTGGAAGTTTAAAAAATATGATTAAAGCAATTTGTTTAGTTTTTAAAAAGGTAAGTCATAAAATTACATGTCAGTACCATGGTATTGAAATTTAGGGTTATTATTATGATGTTTGAATTAATTGTACTGAATTCTTATTTGCTTTCACGTGAAACATCAAAATTATTTGGGAAATTATTTCAACTATCCGCATTATAAAGTTAGGTCAATTATAAATCCAAATGTCAGTACCGTGGATGTCAGTACCATGGCAAAAATAAAAAATAACTTATTTATTTGTTATTTAGTTTAGTTGAAAATGGCTAGAATACTCCGGACGAGACTGAAAGACATACCTGGGCTCCAAAACTTGTGCAATAATAATCAATTAAAAAGAAGAGTGAAGACCCAAACCAAAAAAGTAACTAAATAGGCCAGCAAAAATAGACGTTTTTTTTGGTCAACTTTGCACTAAATTGCTGATCCAATTTTTTTTTTTCATAAGGTTTAGGACCACTTACTGAGTATAAAATAAAAAATAAAAAAATTTAATATTATAATAATATAATATAAATATTTTTCAAATATTGTCATAGTTTTTGTTCTGTTATAGTTGTAGTAGAACTACATTACAGGCTTAGTTCTGTATTGTATAAGTGAAGCAAAAAAACACCCGAAACATGCGTTTTAATACATTTTTAATTTTAGAAAAATTTAAGTTTTAAAAATCACAGTTATCTGAAAATGAGCCATATAGCAAATATAAAACAGTGGGTAGCTGGTAATTTAAAGTAGAGTATAGCAAGGAAAAGAAAAGTACAGCAGAATAAAGCAAGGTAAGTAGAGTAGTAGAGGCAGGCTTCATCCCTTTACGATCTGAGTTCATGACCTACTCTACGTACATCTTTTATAATCAGGGCTTGCAGAGTCTCGATATTGATTCCAGAGAGTGCAGCTCGATTAGCAATGTCGGCTGGGTTCATATTCATCATATCGTTATATATGTTGAAGTTTTGGTTCGCGAAGTTGTTCATAGGCATCTTTCGACCCGTACGTTCGTCCTCGTACTCTTTCCATGCCTCTTTGCGTTCCTCCTCATCCAGCTCTTCTTCTGCCTGTAAAGTCGAATTTTATCTCTTCACATATGTCGATCCAATTAGGGCAAAGTATGTTCGTTGATATTTACTTGATCCGTGACTGCATAATCCTACCTTATTTTCTAAAAGAGAATCGTGTTCGTGGAAAGTTTCTATTCTATCTTCGTATTTCCGTAAAATTTCCGCCAATAATCTGTCCTTGGGTAGATTTAGCGTAGGCTTATCCATGCTTTGGTTAGGCTCGAATTGATACAGTTCGGCCAAGTCATGGTTACTGTAATGCCTTTCAATTTGCTGTTCATCTACCACGCGGCACGACAATGACAACTTTGTCACCTGACGATTGTAGATCTTTTCCTCCATCGTGCCTTGAGCCAAGAATCTATAGACATAGCAAGGCTTCTTCTGACCAAACCTGTGCGAAAGTAAAGAATGTTCAGTAAATTGACAGGAGTAAAGATCGTTCAGGTCTCACCTGTATATTCTGAATATACTCTGTACATCGTGCGAAGGATTCCAGCTGGCATCGAATATAATAACTCTATTAGCAGCGGTCAAGTTTATTCCAAGACCACCGGCTCTGGTAGATATGAGGAATAATCTGGCCCTACTGTTCTTAGGGTTGTTGAAAATCCTGCAATAATGACTTCGGTTTTCCGGCGCCGTCTGACCATCGAGTCTAAAATAATCCAATCCCAGAGACCAGCTCCCGCTGTGATGGTCGATCAATTCGCTGCAAGTTCCCTTTTGAGTTTCGTCGTCAATTTTATTGAGGAACTCTTCGATGAGGGACAGGGCGTACAATGACTGAGAGAATACAAGGCTGCAATTCAAAGCACGGAAAAATAAATGAATATATTGCCAGGAGTGCAGCTATAGTTCGTATAATTCAATTAATACGCACACTTTGTCTCCAATCTGCTCAGACTCTTTCAATATTGCAAACAATAAAACCAATTTCGAGGATATCCTCATATCTTCAAAATGTTCTGGCTCCACGAATTGACTCCACCATTCACCGGACTGTGGCAGTTCTTCGTCCTCTAGTGACGTCATCGTAGCGTCTGCGGAATGAACAAGAGATCAGATAATATTGAACTTTGAGATAATTTCGAGCTTTTCCTCTAGAATTTTCATCTTACCAACAGGATTGGCCCTCGTTCCGCGTCTTGGTTTCTCCGGTTTATCATTCTTCTCATCGCTCGACGAATGAGCAGATAGTACGTCGCTGTCATCACTGCTGGTTGACTTCTCCTCGCTTCCATCGTCAAGAAAGTCCCGCAAAGATCCCTCAGAATCGCTAGCATCCATGCGTTTCTTTTCATTCATTTTCTCCACCTTCTCGGCGTTCATACGCAAGACAATAGGATGAGTCCAGATTCTCTGCAGGGCCTGGAAGTCGGCGAACAGTGAAGTCCCCGCGCCAACTTTTTTCCTGCAATAAAATCCATCCAATTAGTATTCGATAGAAACTTCACAGGATGAAAGTGTCGAGAACTGAACTCACCTCGAAAAATTGTCCAGATAATACTGGTACAATTTGATCTGTATGTCTGCCAGTCTGACTGTGATGACATACTCTTGTTTAGGTGGTAAAAACGGTGTAAGTACGGAATAATCGAACCGCTGAACACTTCCTTCCAACATTTTGTGCAACACATGAGCGCGTTTCTTCATTAATTTAACGTCGTATTCAGTCGAATCATCAAACTGTCCATTTGTTATTGGATTTACGAATCTGTTTAAGAATTCCTTCTTTGTACCGAGTAGGTTCGGTTTCACAAACTGAACCATGCAATGGTCTGTAAAGAAAGAGAATTAGATAACGTTTTCATTTCATTATAATCAAACTCCCAGACACGATGAATCTTCGGATTCCAATTTTCGTATGAAATATATCAATCCGTGCTCACATTCGACCAAGTTATTCTGCAACGGGGTTCCTGTGAGGACTATTCTTCTCAGGGTTTTCACCCGCCGCATAGCCTTGCTCAGAGCAGTGTCTTCATTTTTGAGTAAATGACCCTCGTCGCAGACGATTAGATCCGGCCCGGGATCTACCAAGCACTTTAAAATCCCTTCGTGTAAACTCTTGCGCATCTTTTTCCCCGTTTGGTTGCTCAAAAGTCGGAACATTTCGTACCCGAGCACCATCACGCCCCCGGCTCGATGCCACTTTTCGAGCTGGTACTTTCTCTCGAAGTTTTTCTTCATTCTGAAAAAATTTATCGGAGGAATTAAAGACTGATAACTTCGTTTCAAAGCAAGAAGTAAGAAGTAAATCAGAAAATTGTATTCACTTGGTCATTTCGAACACTTCTACATCCTCATCATTGTTGATGTCACCCAGCCATTTTTTGAACTCGTTTACCCAATTAAGAACAGTGCTCAGCGGACAGATGACCATAATTGTTTTGATGCCCGTCTCTGCGTGGGTAAGTAGCGTATGAGCGAGAGTTACAACTTGGAAAGTTTTTCCCAAACCCATGCAATGAGCTACGATGCATCCCGAGCCTGCTGTAGACTTTGTACGTTCTAGAGATTCGAAACACGCGTCCCACATGAACTTTATGCCCTGCGCCTGATGAGGCTTTAATCTCTTGACCAAATCCTCGTGTACGCTGACTAATACCTTCTTGGTTTCTTCGTCGAAATCTAGTATCAATTTTTCCACCTTAGCTTCGTTGGCCAATTTCAATTCGTACATTTCATTGTACTGAAAAGATAATGCAGAGAGTAGTTGTCAACGTTATTTCATATCATTTTCATGAGAAGAAAATTCGAAATTTAGTCAACCCACCAATTTTTGACGGTCGGCGATACGCCTCAACCTTTCCTCTTCTTCTTTTCCAGCTATTTTCGTCACGTCAGCAACTTGTTTGTCTTTCAAAACCTTGCGAATATTTTTCCTATGAAGTTTTCCCGGTGTGTCCTGCGACCCTGTTAAAAGATCGCTATCGCTGTCTGATTCCATCTTCTTTATACGTTTTCTTTTCTGTTTCGCCCTGAGGAGATTTCGAGCAATTTGCATTCAGTTTAATTGCCAACAAAAAACGAAAAAAGAAAAAAAAAAAAAACAGAAAGACATGAAATTTCGATTGTTCGACCAATCAAAACCGAAAATAAATACGAATTTTAACTTTATCACGATTACTATACGTGGTTTTCTACTCACGGCTTCTCATCCTGGTCAGAATCCGAATCAGAATCACTTTTTTGCCCAGCATTTCGTTTCCGCGTCCGTTTTTTTCTAAGATTACTGAACAACGTCGCTGAATCATCGCTATCGGAAGATGAATTTTTTTTCTCTTCGACAATTTCGCTAGATTCATCGTCGCTGAGGTCTGTTAATTTTACAGAATCAGAATCGGATCCCAAAACCCTTCGTTTAACTTTCTTTTTACTTTTTAAACCCTCCTCCTGTTTGATGGTACTAAAAAACAAAATTCGTAGTCGTTGATGAGGTACATTTAAGTGCCATTAAATACGAAATACGAAATCTGCCGAATAGTAATTACTATTAACACTTCAGCCTACCTTTTTTCATCTGATTTTTTCAGCTGTGATTTGTTCCACTTTTTTTCGTCATCGCTACTGTCAGAGTCTGTCAGTCTCCAGTGACGCTTGGCCAACCCATCCTTCAACTTCTGTAATCATAGATTGAAGTTTTTCTTTCATAAAATAAATAGGGCGAAAATAACTAACGGAGATGAATGTGGATATAATTTGACTTTGTATTCTTGGCCAGCTGCATTACTCTATCAAAAAATTATAACGAAATACTGAAAAAATTGTCTCACATCTCGTTTCCTAGTCCTATCACTGTCAGTATCCTCATTTTCCTTCCGCTCAACGTTTTCCTCGGCATTTGTTGTTTCTTCATTGTCCTTTTCTGTCGTAGATCCATTCTCATGATTGCTTTCCGAATCCGCTGCTGCTTCTTCTGCAAAGTATCACAAATTATAACATATCGTACCACACCGCTGAATTATTTGTACTCAAGAAATAGTTAAATAAAAGCTAGATACTGAGTGGAAAGAATTGTAAAGGAAAAATGTCTTGTTTCACTGACCATCTGAAATATCTTTCCCCTTCTGTTCTTCTTTCTGTGTTTCCAGTGTCAGATCTTCCTCTTCTGCTTCCTCTTCCTGTTCCTGTTCTTCTACCTCTTCCTCATCTCCTTCCTCTTCTTCCTCCTCCTCTTCCTCTCCTTTCTTCCCTTGCTCTTGTTCTTCTGCATTTCCAGTCGAAGCATTCTCCTCTGTTAAACAGTATTATTCTGGATATTTGAGTTCTACATTTGTAATATTCGCTTCGCAGTAATTGCCGAAGGAAGGTAATGAAGCTACCTTTCAACTCTCTGCCTAGGTGAGATCAATTCTGATCAAAGTACAAACAAGAATACTATTCATAGCAACAACTCACCATTTTCAGAGTCAGAACTTTGAATGAGAAGATCCTTCGCCAATTTGTTAGCCTCGGTCAAAAACTCGTCTTGGTCAGTTTCGTGTGTGAAACTTTTTTGCAAAATATCATTATTTTCTTCCGTTTCATCCCCGGAAGGATTGCAGTAGTTTTCCCCGTTCATCATTTTCTCCAAATGATCGAGTAGCGTTTCTTCCTTCTCCTGTACCTGTTTAGATCGTGTCCTCTTGAGGTTCCCCTTCGACGATGACGATTCGCTCGAGCTTCCGCTTAGATTGCTCTCTTTATTGGCTCTTTTACGTTTCTTTATGTTATTCAAATCGACCAGACTGAAAGAGAGAAATTTTTCGAAGGTATTCAATAGCCGACACAATGATAGATGGAAATTCCATGTCCATATATTGTGAGTATTTATGAATATCTAAAGTCTTGCTGAACATGTAATGAAAAAGTTTTGAAAAATTATCCATGAAACAAATGGCTCTTTCGATAATCAATTTTAGTCTCTATCCCTTTGTCGCTGATTTTGATCTGGTGTATCAGCTTCCATGACAATTCAAAAGATTTCTTTATACGTTTGACTTTCATGGGTTTGGGTTCATCTCTGGTGCAAGAATCAGTTTTCCAATCTACGAACACAGAACGGAACATAACAGCGGAAGAAATTCTTGTCACTACAAATATGCATGCGACATAAGGTCTCGTCGATTCAAGCTAACTAACAATGACCAACACCATGAATCAATCTAAGATATCTGTGAATGTGATTTATCTATGAGTATAAAACTGAAATAAATTTTTTTTTAAATGCTTGCAGTCTTTCCAGAAACTTTGTTAAGTGGTTGAAATTACTATTTATATTTACTTTCGACAACTTCTTGTACCTGTTAAAGTCCTCCAATTCTTGTCGTTCTTTAGACTTGCTTAACAATTGTTTGAATTGATCCAAAACTTTTTCCTTAAGTCTTCTGACCACGACTTGGCAATTCATTTGCAGTTTTTCGTCCGTTTTATAGTAAAAATTTTTTTCTAGATTAAACTTCTTTCTCTTAGACTTAGAGGTGCTGAGAATTGTTGTATCCGTCTCGTTCACAGAACTCGAATCGATTTCATTATTTTCTCTAGAAGATGTGGAGTGCGAATCCAAGTTATCAAGATTTGCAGGTAACTTGGAAGAAACATCATCATCATCTGAGCTACTCGTATCGGAAGATGACAACAGTCTATGTTTGGCGAGATCATTTAATTTGGAAATATCATCCTCCTTGGGTCCAGAGCCCACTGGATCATACTTAACTTTTTTTGCTTCAATCTTCGAACCCTGCGATTTTATACCTTTATTTGACTTCCTTGCGGTGATAGTTTCGATGGTATTTGTCGCAATCGATTCCTTCCGATATTCTTCTGAATCTGAGTTCACTTTCAACTGGAAACTGTTGGATCTATTAGATACCGGTGTACTGTCATCGGACCATTCAGAATCAGACTCTAAAATCTTTCTCTTAATTGCCTCTTCAGAATCATCACTCGCAGCTGTTACTAGTTTTGCCTCAGATCCGTCTGTTTCGTCATCAAATGTACCAGTAGCAGCACTCTCTTTGGAATCGTTTCCTTCAGTCTCCGACACTGGAAGGATGGAATGATTCTTCTCATTCTCATTCTCACTCTCCTGGCCTTTCTCTTCTTCGACTATACTAGTACCAGCGCTCTCGTTGGAACCATTTCCTTCAGTTTCCGACCCCGAAAGGATGGAATGATTCTTCTCCTTCTCCTTCTCCTTCTCCTTCTCCTTATCCTTCTCCTTCTCCTTCTCCTTCTCCTTCGCATTCTCATTCTCATTCTCATTCTCATTCTCCTTCTCATTCTCATTCTCATTCTCATTCTCATTCTCATTCTCATTTTCAGTCTCACTCTCCTGGCCTTCCTCTTCTTCGACTATACTAGTACCAGCGCTCACTTTGGAAACATTTCCTTCATTTTCCGACCCCGAAAGGATGGAATGATTCTTCTCATTCTCATTCTCATTCTCATTCTCATTCTCATTTTCATTCTCGCTCTCCTGGCCTTCCTCTCCTTCAACTGTACCCGTGCCATCACTTTCTTTAGAATCATTTTTATCCTTTTGACTTTTTTTCGAGGTTCTTGGACTTTTGGAAACACCTTCAAGTTTTTCACTGGTATCTAAATCGTCGGCTTCTTCCCGTTCTTTGGTAATCTTTTCTGATGAGTAAGATGATCTCTCCACCAGATTTGCTGCTTCAGTTGTGCAATTGTCGTCACTTTCTGATGGCACCGCTTTATCGCTTCCTATTTGTAAATCAGACATGCACGTATCTTCACTTTCGTCTAAATCTTCCACAAGGTCATTGATTTCAGCAATATCCTTTGGATTACCCTCAGTTTCTGGCTTGTCAGATGGTAACTGAGTGAATATCATCGTGTCGCAGTCTGATAGATCTTCTTCATTCTCATCGGTTTCCGACGATAATGTCTTTCGTTTTTTATTACGCTTTGAGGTATGGCTTGACTTCTGTTTACTAGCCAAGCATTTGTCCCACAACTCTAGCGTGTCATCATCATCGTCCATCTGTATATCATTGGCACTATTCTTTGTGAATTTTGTGTCAGGTAAAGTTGACTTTTCACCCACAGACAGATTCTCCGTGCTTTCAGAATCATTTAGACCAGAGTGATCGCTATCACCCAAATCTTTCGACTTCTCATTCAAATTCAAAGCAGTAGCAAGATCAGGTGCGACCGTATCCTCATGAATATTTTCCAAAGATGAGTCTGTCTGATCCCTATCCTGAATACAACTGGTAACCGTTGATAACTTTTCAGTCATCTTCTCAGCTGCACACTCACTAGCTTCTTTGCTATTCTTTGTTAAATTTTCTGACTTTTCAATTACTTTATCCGATTGCTTGAACTTTTTCTTCGACTGTCCCAAAGCTTCTGTCTCAACTGTCTCATGCTCATCAGAGTCGGATTCGATTGATCGTTTCTTAGCTACTTTGAAAGATGAAGATTCCTCGGAAACTTCTTTGCTTACAGATTCGTCTGCCTTGTCGCTCAGCTCTCCACTTTCAGCGGCTGAAAATATTTCGTTGTCGCAGTCCGAGATTGTATCATTCCTTGAATTTATTGACTCCCCAACACTATCCCTGGTGATGGGTTCTCCTATATTATGCTCAATGTCTTCAGGACTCTTAGAATCGCTCAACTCTCCGTTACTTTCTGAAGACTTTTCTTCAGTAGCCGGAAGAGTGCTGCTTTTTTCAGTCCTGAAACTCGAAACATCACGATTTTTATCGTCATCGGAGGAATGCTCAGATTCAGCCGAATTATTCCTGATCCTTGGCTTCTTGAGATCCTGTCTAATTCTGTCCGTTTTACCGTCATCAACGCAAGCTTGTTTCTTAACAATTGGTTCCACTTGATTGCCCGTGGCAACTTCGCTATTTCCTATGTCTGAAAAAATACTCTCTACTTTGGAACTTTGGCACCATGTCTGATAGGATTTTGTGAATCCATTCTCGATAATGTTCAAAAATTTCTTACTACGAATCATCAATAACGAGCATTTTAGTACGGCTTTAGAAAGAGCTGCAACGCTTCTTTCGTCATTCGTCAAGTGTTTCGTACCGATATCGTTAACGCCGCTGCATACGCTTTCGCCAAACATTTTAATTTCACGAAGTAACTCTTTCACCTGATTCTTGATTACTGTCGCATCCTTTTCTGTCACACAATCTTTGGTGGTTCTGAATTTTTTAAACGAATTTTTCAACAAGGTCTTTTTCCTGTCAAGAAGCTCATCGTCGTAATCAAGCAAGGATGATGCCTGAGATGTTTGCGAAGTTGAATGGATTGATTTAGTCGACAATCTTTTACTCCTCGTCAATCGCCATGGCTTTTTGTTAACAGTTAATGATTTTGAAACATTGGCAGAAACTTTTGGATTTTCATCTTCTTCATTTTTACTACTTTCTTCATTCGCAGAACTGGTAGACCATTTACGTTCTCTACTTGCAAAAAGTGCACTCTCCTTATGACGAACGCCAGTTCTCCGTTTTCTGAAACACAGAAGTTCCATTCCTGTGTTACATTTTCATCCTTTTCCATCTCCATAACTCAGACAAAACTTTTCAAATATGTGAACGTTTTCATGTTTCTTAAAAATCTTCCCACTTTCTTGCTTTTGCATTATGATCTATCAGCTGGGTGCGAACGATTCCAGATTCTTTAGATCGTTATTGCTGCGGACCTTTATTCAGAACTCTGACAAAACTATTTAAAAACCAATGGAGTGAAAGTCTAGAAGACCAAAAGACCAAAGCAAGAAAACGAGAATCATGCATTAATGCTCTCCAAACATATGAAACATGGCATTGCGTTTACTGTGCGAGATTAGAGATGTGTAATGAAGTTCTTTCATGCAATAGGGAGGCTTCTAGCGAGTGAACAATTTACATTCAAAAGGTGTATGAATAAGCAGTGCTGCTGTTAGCGACAATGAATAGGAGACGTTGAAGGAATCAAACGGATCAAAATTTACGTGATGCTTTTTCCCCTCTGTGTTTGTGAAGTGTGAAAATTAATCTTGAAACTTTTTTGAAGGTAAATAATGTTTTACACCTTTTTGAAGAAGCTTGCCCCCGTTGTGTGTTGAAAAACCATTTGAACCATGCACTAACAATAATGGCAGACAAACGAATCCGTCATCAAACTATAATACAAACAATGGACTACATTCTGATTTGGTAAATATGTCTGGCTACGTATTGCTGAAATAACTACATGCTACAAACGGAGAAATGTGAATCTGAAGAGTACCATGCAATGAAAGTAATACCATTTCCTACCCGAGCCACAAGGTTTATGCTCCAATGCCGTGGAATGCAACTCTATGAGAAACAACTCTAGAAAACTCACTTTGTTTTTTCCAGAAGAAGTGCACAAACAGCTCTGACCTCCCACAGAGGCTTACAATTACAGTGGAGACATTTCCAATCGTCTGCCTTGACTTCAGATGAATTTCTGCCGATGTATCGATCGATGCATTTCTGTAAAAGAGTTTAAATCTGAATGGGGCAGAATCTGCGCTCTGAATGAAGTCCATAGCCCATCATTACGTCTGCCGTAGTATAATGAGCTAACTTCAAATCGGGAATACTTGGATCAGATTGAGGATATACCTGACAAAATCCGTAGGGACAAGGCTTGTTCCCACAGATGAAAAGCTCGCCTCCATTTCCACACATGCGACAGTACTTGTCATCCCCATCCTCATCCATACTAAAATCACTATCGCCATAAAAATCGTGGCATTTCTGTAACATAAGAATAAAACATAAACAAAAGCTTCTCAACATCAAATGACTCGGCTAGATTGGTCGAACAGTTGCATCGCATAAACTGGGAGGGATATGTGATTAGGTCTTGCATTAGCCAAGTGGGAAATGACTTACCTTGCATTGCAGCGTACCCATAAAAGGGTGAACGAACACGCCATCACCCTTGTCTAATTTGGCACTTAGATTCTTTGTGCATGTCGCACAAGCTATCTGCTTGCGTTCGATGGATGTTAATTCTGAAATTTTTTTTAATATTTAAATCAAGACTTTGATCATGCATAAAAAAAAAAAGGTGAGCTTATCTTTGCTAAGCACTTCAAGAGATATGAAAATACTTTTTGATAACGAGGAGGATGGACAGCAATGCGTGATTAATAGGAAATAGGAAGAAAAAAATAAAACAAAAATACAAGATAGTCACGATACATACTTGTTTTTTACATTGTAATTATCATGACCAAACATTTCCTGTGTAATATTTTCAATGAATTTTTCGAACCGCGTAAAACTCGAGTATGTAAACACAATGTTTTTCTTTTTGTTTTCTAACCCGAACGCTAAGCCCAACTTGAATGGCATAATATTATTAATCCCGTTTCTATTTATTTTTCTTTCGTTATTTTTTAAAGAGTTTAAGATAACCGCAGATTTCTACTACTGTTAGAGTTTACGTTTTGTTTTGAAGTGAAAGAAGGCGAAGAACTATCACAGTTAGTTGAGTAAGTATGCAATACGATGTACAGGAAAAAAAAAGGAAAAAATTTACCTCGATAATTCTTCGCACGATAGTCCAGCTCGCGATTTGTAGGATCAATCGGCATCTGGAAAGGTGAATAAATCGATGAAAATCAATTGATTTGATTGTCAGGAAGCGAATGGATATAAAGAAATAAACAAGTTGAATGAGCAGGTCAATTGTTCGGCACGATCTTGTCAACGGTCGCGAATCAGTAATGGGGGCAATACTTAACATTTGACTGTAGTAGAAGGCGAGGGTCCTTGAAGAATAGCGTGTTTACATACGAAACTGATAGTCTGATGTGATAAAACTAGTGCAATACCGTTACCGGTGCTGCGGCCATCTTTCAACGGCTTTATCGGTTTTGTGAAAGTTTGTAGCCTCTGTAATAGTTGGCGTGCTAAATTCGCGCGGTTATACGTTCGGTCGTTCGGAACCTTTGAGGTCTACTCCAGTCTACTCCACTATCCCGATTCCACTATTCCAGATTTCGATTCCACTATTCCAGCATTACGTAGCTAATATACATAGGGAGCTTTCTATCTACCGACACAGTCGACACAGAGCGACACCGTGTCTCACGCGGTGCTTTCCAGCAACGACACACTGCGGCGCGATTGAACACAGCAGAACACAGCTCCTCGTTGTGTTTACGGCGCTGTGTCGCTTTCATTGCTGCCGACTCTAGTAGAGAATTTTACATTTATCTATTGGAATCATTGTGTAAAAGTTCGGTGCGTCTTAATTTTCATCTCAGGTGGTTGAAATATTTCTTCAATCCTGTTTTTGGCCAATTTCTAATGGAATGTTGCCTCAAATTATTGTTGATGGGTGGATTTAATAAGGCAAAACCTACCTTTTATGCGATCGTTGGAAAATAATATTCAAATCTTGGTTAAAATACCGGGCACAATCACTGCTAGTAAAAAATGAACATGGAGAAAAAAATCTAGTGAAAACGATATTACCGCACTCTATTTTTCTGCTCAGGAACTAAATGACGTTCCAACAAGCACCGTACACAGTGTCCAAGAGTGTCGACACTGTGTCTATTGCCTGGTTTATGCAGCGCCGTAACTTAACTTAAATTAAGGATTAACCAATCAAGAAACTTTAGCTTTAGTTACGTATTCACGTTGATATACGAATATTCGTTAATACGAATAATTCGTTTGTTAATATGGAAAATATATTTTTTTTATGTAAATGAAAATATTAAAATAATCACTGTTTTACCTCCATTTGAATATCTTATTTCTATTATATTATTAATATTATAATAATTATTATTATTATTGTTATTATTACTGTTACTACTACTACTACTATACATTAAATACTTGAAACACAATGAAATAAAAATAAAAAATATACGAACAATTTTAGCGATATGAATAACACTATAGGAATCGAGATATTCTTTTTAAACTCGTCATATCTTTTGATAGACAAATCCAAATGACATTCTGTTTGCGCAGATTTACTCGGTTGTTCATTGGGAACAACTTTCTCGCTGGAAGTTTTCTGAGATATGTCGTTTTATATGTTTATTTTTAATGTAAAGACGACTGAACCGGGCGATCGGCAAATTCTACGGGCTGCATACTGTAAGGCGCTAGTACTTTCAGGGTCACGCGCACATCTGATTATTGAATCCGGCCCCTCAATTATTGTACGATCCTTATATTTTTCATTCATCGTTTCGCTGTAAAAAAAAAGAAGATCGTTTCCCCGCGAAAACTACGTAATAATGACGTGAAAATTTTGTCAAGCCTTAAAGTATTCCTTATTTAAACTGGCACAGGTTTGCGCTGATAAATGTCACACCTTGAGAACGTATCGCAGGAACCGTGTTGACCGTAGTTATTATTTTTTTATTTTTTATTTTTTCTACAAAGCTAAGACGTAAAGGGTCACCGCAGAGGATGTCAATATCTTAGGAAGAGGTTTGAGATTTTCGAAAAAAAAATTTCTCGCAAATGTAACTACTTCGTAAAAAAAAAAAAATTAGGGCGCCTCAAAATAGAGAATAATATGAATATTAAGATGAAACGAATGATAAAAAACTTCCTTATTCAATTAATACCCTCCCGAGAGGCATAAAGGACCTTCGCACGCCACAGTATAACACTTTGAACATTAGCCAGCTTTTAGAGTAAACTACAATAATTAATTAACTTACATGCATACCTGTAGATCGTAGCATAACAACTGGACAACTGGTGCCTAGGCCCTGTTAGTTTTGATCTGCTCCTTACGCAGCGCTTGTCTAATCGTTCAAATAGATACATACTATGTAATACAACACGAAAAATGCACGCACATCAAGAAAAAAAAAAAAACCAGTAAGTTTAGGTTCGGATAAAGCGATCGTGGTTCGGATAATGGAGGGTTCGGTCGACATAGGTTCGGATAATCTAGGTTCTACTGTAGTACATTTATTTCCACATATCTTAACCCTTGTTGCTAATAGCAAGGTACATAAATTTTGTATATTTCTTTAAATATATAAATATATATATGAATAATACACGTTTTTACAGCAAATCAGATATTGTCAATCTTTATTATAGAACTCTCTGCCCACCCATGCCCGTGAAATCCTTCAAAGAATCCTACATCGAAGACATTCCAAGACTCCCTTTCGCCGTTCATTAAGAAAGTTTGCATGTACTCTCCACTTCTATTCTCCAAAAGCGTATAAGTACGTACGCAAATCTTTGATGAAATGTTTACCTCATCACATGACAATCAGTAAATGGCACGCAAAAATACATTGCCAATCAGGTGTTAGTAAAGCATGTATTGCAGCTGTGAAATCCAAGGTCGCTGAAGCTGATAAAATCGTTTTTTGTAATTTAGTTGTAGATGAAATGGCTATGAAAACAAAGATTGAAACAGTTAACGGGAATGAATATGGATATGTAGATCTAGGAAAAGGTACCCAGGCAAATAATGTTATTGTCAGTATGCTAGTTTGCGTTAATGGTAAATGGAAAATACCCATTTCATATTACTTTATTCGGTCTCTTGATGATAAAAAAAAGGCAGATATTGTAATCGAAGCCCTAACTGTGTTACATGGAACGGGCGTGCAAATAGTTAGTTTAACTTTTGGTAGTGCACCATCTAATCTATCCATGTGCCGTGAATTGGGAGCAGAAATTTCACACGATGAGTGTGTTCAAAATTATTTCTATCATCCTTCTACAAAAAAACCTGTATTTATCATTGGCTGGTATGCATAAAACGAAGTACATGCTAATGCTTCAAGTATGCAATGCACCTTACGTTTAGATATTCCATTTACGTTCTAATTTCAGTTTAACATTTATAAATTATTTTGTTTCATAAATATTGTAACGCAGTTTTCTATTAGGAAGAGGAAAACCTTGGACTCCGTCACAATTCGGCGCTTCCCGTGTTAATTAACTGAAACTTACCTAATGTTAGGCGCCAGACGCTTGCGAGTCGTTTCCTTCCTAAATTTTTACGATACCATATGATATGATACAATAACTAAAACATACGAGATGCGACGAGCGACAACTCAACTAGCTCAGTTTTCCAAAGCCTTAGATAGAGGGGCAGGGTACACCAGTTACATAAAACAATATTCGATATTTTACTTGAGATCACATCAATCAGATTTATTTTCTTTATTTTCGAAATTAGACAGATTCGATAGAATCGATAACAGAATCGGTATTAGTTTCGTTTATTACGGTAGTCGATCTAAATAACGGGACAGAATTTAATTCTTTTACGATATTAGTGAGAGGCGTGTGTCAGAGATGACTCGATATAAAACAATTTGACTAGACTCCAGACTTGGTATCACAGAGCGATACTTCGTACCCAAATGCAAATTTTATTTATCATGACACAGCCAAACACTATTATGCGACTTTTAGCCGAGATTAGATGACGATACTCAATAATGAAACGATACAGGTTCCCTAATTATTAATTAGTGGCACGCTGAGCCTTACAATAAACGATATTTCGAGGTCTATCAAAAGATAGGGACCGCAGGGTCATTCAAAATACGCAAATTACTTAGTTCAGTGATAACAGATTATTTCAGGAACGATAGAAAGATAATAAGCCAGATTCTACGATATCTTAACGAAAGTTTCGATACTAGATTTTACATAGCCAAATTTTCTCAAGCGATAGAAAAGAGATAATTACTAAATTATAACAAACGATAATAGAACTAAACTATAACAAAGTTTCTGTAACGCGAGGCCTTAGCCCTCGTGGCTAACTTCGCTCAGGGTACTCCAGGAAAGGTATTTTATACTATTCTCATGCACAAGCAATATTAACGATACTAGAAATGCTGAATTTACAGAGCCATACGATAGGTAATAGCCAAAAAGCAATATAAGATCTACGTAATTCAGTCAGACTCGAGGTTGTTCGATAAATTAACCATAGACGAGCTTCTTAGCTCAAAAATGAAACGATAAATCAGACTTTTATACGAACTACCTCGTGTCTTCACAAAAAGGATCAAGACCTTACCTTACCTCAAGTCCCTCTCTCTCCCACCGACTCGGCTCGGTGTCTCAGCGACCATGCTTCCTCCATGTCTATATGCTCTAAGTTGTAACATTTGTGAAGGAAAAAAAAAAAAAAACAAAGCAAAACATATTGTTAAACTAGGATACATTATATTGTATGACATTTTTATTTTTATTTATTTATTTTATTTATTTTTATTTATTTATTTAATTTATTTTTATTATTTATTATTTATTTTCATTATTTATTATATATTTTTATTATTTATTTTTAGTATTAATTTTTATTTATTTATTTTATTTATTTATTTTTATTTTTATTTTTTTAATTTTTATATTTTTCTTCAGTAGCCGGAAGAGTGTTGCTTTTTTCAATCCTGAAACCCGAAACATCACGACTCGTTGACTTCTCCTGAAAGTGCATGTCTTAGTTGTAAAACAGCACAAGGTATCTTTTGCTGAACTGCCTTTATCAACTGCTTGTATGTACCCTTTCCCGGTGAATAATGCGTTTTGAAAACCTTCGCTAAAATTTTGCAAATTGAAATGACATCAACAGATGGAAAGATCAACCCACCTCGGTCTTTTACATCTGTCAATTTTGATCGATATTGCTGCGCTGGATGGCTATCTTCTGTTGCTGATAAATCTGACTGATGCGTCAATAAAAACGGGCATGTGAAACATTTACTTCTTTTTAAAACACTGCGTACAATGAATCCAGCTATACGGACAACTGCATCATGTACGTGATTTTTATTTTCTGGCAATGAAGCTAACATTTCAGTATTAGTAATATTGACATCAACAGAACAATTTTCTTTGTTTTCAGGATTACACAATGAAAACGAATGAGATATTTTCAAATCTACAGTATCGTCAAGCAACAGACAATTAGCACTGTCAGAGCCTTCAATGTCAGCGTGCAGTAATAATTTTTTAAATAGAGAGGCAAACTGCCTGCACGTAGGATTATTACTATAACTGCCTTTACTCCGCACCGCACCGCACCGAAAATCTAAGAAAGAAAATAAGCTTTTGAAGAAGTGTAAAGAAATCTGTAACTCAGGCAGCAAGCAGCAACTCAGAAAGTTTTGTCTGAGTTATGGAGATGGAAAAGGATGAAAATGTAACACAAGAATGGAACTTTGGTGTTTCAGAAAACGGATCAAGCACAGAAAAAGACCAACTAGAGATGGAGTCAGCGATTGCAAGTATTCCGACTACCCGCTCAAACCAACAGTTACGACTGCAGCGTATTTGTAGCAAAGTTTTTACGATGTTTCCCGCACGTGAGTATGACACTAACACTGTTTCACTGAAACCGCGGCTTGTCCGCATGCAAGGAATGAAGGGGGGGCATAATACACGCAATCAACTTCATTGAATCTATCATACCACGAAATTGTTCATTTCATTACATACTGAATATTCCGCTTGAAACAACAAACATTTTCAATGGAAATACGCACTCGACTAAAATCTTGGAACATAATATAACAAATTTGAAACTAAAGCTGTCACAATCAGTGTAATTGATAATTTTTTGTTGTCATTTCAGACAACCGCCGAGGGCTATCTAGCGAAACACCTCCAGAAACGCTATACCACCGAGGAGGTGCAGAGCGAAGGACGGAGGTGGATGATCGAGGCAATCTGCCCGCCGAGATTGGTATGATATGAAGTAGACGATCGTGGACGATCGTAGACGATCATAGGAAAACGGGGGGAGGGAGAGCGAGAAAGATGAAGGGCAAAGAAACCGCATCGCGAGATACAATGTTGTTGATAAATTATTGAAAAATACAGCAGAATGTTCTAACCCGCGGTTAAAGATCTCTTGCTTCTCATTTCCCGTTTTCATAACAAATCAGTTCTCATCACTGTAACCACAATGCTTTCAGGATCGCACGGACACATCGGAAATCCATCTGGCGCTGGATGAGTCCGAACCTCAGGCTCCTCAGGCTCCTCAGGCTCGCCAAGAAGACGTGAGGGTGAGTGCGCGCGTGGGACTGCTGATAGTTTGGGCGCTTAAATGTCCATCTGTTTCATGTGATTTTCAACGTACAGCTTTTAGATTATAAATATACCTATACAAATGATACGGAGAGCCGCACTCAAACCTATAGACTAAATATTATATCTTATGTTATTTGAATAATATTAAGAAACATGTAAACTAATTCATATTGTTTGTTCCAATAACAGCCAACCACTAAGGGCAAAGGGGCTAAGGGCCCGAAGAAGCACGGTAAGAATGTTGAGCACTCTAGCGATATGAACATACAACATCGTACTTGTAGCGTGTGATTGACGTTATTTTTTTTCCAGCGTGCGTGATGTGCGAGACGGCCGGCATAAAAAAAGAATATGCTCTGAAAGAGCGCATGATTGACCACTCTTTGGTCATACATGCGCAAGTTTTATTTAAATGCGCATATTGTTTCATGGATAACCAAAGAGTGGTCACATTCCGCCAATTGGGTCTCCTGGCGCGGCATGTTAAGGATGAACATAATCGAGGTAAGAAACAACCAGCCGGATGATCAAATAATTAAACGCGAAATACACGATTCGCGTTTTTTGCGTGGTCGTGTCGCAGATACACTCGGATACGCTTCGCCCAGTTAATAGAGACTGAATTTATAGGGTTATAATGCAAAATTCTGAACAAGCTATTTTATTGTCGCATCCGTTTTAGTGGTAGATAAGGAGCTTAAATTCAACAATGACCCCCCCCCCCATGCGTGCGCGCGAGTTGCCATATTGCATAACGCGTTTTATATCATATCTCGAAAACGGCTGGGTTTAGGACAAAAAACATTGTAACCTTTTTTGTAGGTAATTAAATTCGCCCTTCGTTGAAACAAGCGTCGTATCTAGTGAATATAAGGTCGAGTACAAAACTTCAAAGTCGATTATCTCGGAAAATTCTAAATATTGCATCGAACTGCTTTGGGAAATTCTTATTCAAGGTCCCAACTACACGTAGCATAAATATATATAAAAAAAAAAATTCCGTTTGCCGTAAGGTCTCCTTAAATGAAAGCTCTCCTAGGCGCGAGACTCTACAGAGTCTCTTGATCACAAAAGTATATTTCACGGAGCGTTTAGTAATTTTTCATATATAGACGTTATGAGTGTTCAGCATACTGTACAGTACTAAAATATTGAAATTTTTGTTTAATTTTCAAGCCTCGTTTTCTCTATGTATCTGGGGCATTCCACGTGAAATGTGACAGCCTCGGACCTCGACCGTTTTGATTTTCCTCAAATTTTGCATACAAACAGTAGGCCATCAAAGAAGACTGCCTGAATTATTTTAGATTTTTTGGCGACCAATTGGCCGAAGGCCGGGCGTTTCAAATTTCTCAGGAGTCAATTTTTCACAATTTTCGACGATGAATATTGGCGCAGTGGAAAACGGAATCGCAAAAGTGTTTAATACAATTTGGAAGGTAATTTTTCAACCTTTTGAACTGTGTGGATACATTTTTCGAAACATGCAGAATTACCACCAAAAATCATGATTATATCGGAAAAACGTGAAAAAAAACATGTTTCCCAGGGTTAATTTTTTTATTAATTTTTTTTCATTGTAGCCCTTGGTGTCGTAAATAAGTCCTGTAAGGGACATCTTGGGCCGGAAAACGATTACAGAAATATGAATTTTTTTTCTGTTAAGAAACGTAAAAATACGAAAATTTTCCAACATTTATTTAACGGAAGTATCACATCGTAACTTCCTTAGTCGGAACTCGACTTGACCGACTAAATCATCAAAAAAATCTAATATTCGTTATAGTTTTTATCCAAGACGAATAACTTCATTGTTTTTTTTAACTTTTCTTCACAAATAGTATATTAAATTAAAGAATTAATGTGCACTGGTACGAAAAAAATCAAAATAGAATACGAAGGAATTTCAATTTTCGTATTTTTACGTTTCTTAACAGAAAAAAAATTCATATTTCTGTAATCGTTTTCCGGCCCAAGATGTCCCTTACAGGACTTATTTACGACACCAAGGGCTACAATAAAAAAAATAAAATAAAAAAATTAACCCTGGGAAACATGTTTTTTTTCACGTTTTTCCGATATAATCATGATTTTTGGTGGTAATTCTGCATGTTTCGAAAAATGTATCCACACAGTTCAAAAGGTTGAAAAATTACCTTCAAAATTGTATTAAACACTTTTGCGATTCCGTTTTCCACTGCGCCAATATTCATCGTCGAAAATTGTGAAAAATTGACTCCTGAGAAATTTGAAACGCCCGGCCTTCGGCCAATTGGTCGCCAAAAAATCTAAAATAATTCAGGCAGTCTTCTTTGATGGCCTACTGTTTGTATGCAAAATTTGAGGAAAATCAAAACGGTCGAGGTCCGAGGCTGTCACATTTCACGTGGAATGCCCCATCTATAAGACGGAGGACCGGGCGGATAATTGCATCGAGCACCAACCCTTCGTGTTGGCCTCATTATTAATAATAATTAATTTAACGGAACTCAAAAGGATGGTTTATTCAACAGAACTCAATTGAACGAAAACGATAAAACAGATCAACGGAATTATTTATAATATTCTTTCTAAATTTGATGGGAGAGACGTGGTAGTTCCGCGGGCTTCTGACATTCAAAGAACAATCATCATCATGCAGATCTTTTCAAAACATCCAGCCCAGCAACGATAGTCCTTTTCAGATCAATCGACTATCAATGCTGTAACGACTCTACGCGAGCGCATCCCATCGTCCAGGATCGCCCCGTTTTTCTTTATTTCTGCAAGACAAAAATTTTCGGGCCAAATTTGCCGCCCCCTAAAATCTGCCGCCCTAGGCTGCAGCCTACTTATTGTTAGCCTGCTGGTAAATCTGCCACTGGTCGTGCGAAATGACGAATTACGAGGACCAATGAGGTAATGATTGTCAGCTCATAGCATCCCTACTCCTCTAGGCAACGGTCAGGAACGAAATACCCGACAATTAGTAAGAAGCTCGTCAGTTTAGGTTCAGCATTTGTTCCGAAGCAAAGTGTAAAGTGAAGATGGATCAATCAAATGAGGTAAGGTCTCTATGATCTATTACTCACTGTTAAAAAAGATATGAAGTTTACAATATATTTAAGATAGAAAGGAAAATGAATTTTCCGAACTGGGTATATGAAATGAAAATTAAAACACTTTTACAGCTAATTTACAACAAAAATATGAAATTCACCGATGTGGAATTTAATACATGTAACGTGGAATTTAATACATGTAACGTGGAATTTCAAAACAAGTTTAATCATTTTTTGAACATATATTACAGTAACCCGTGTTTTCAATTGAAAATTACAACATTTGTGTAACAAACACACAAGTATATTAATATTATTGAGCTAGAATTTTATTTTTATAATAGCCTGTCTTGGATTTTCAAAATCGTTCTTGGAATTTCATACGCGGTGTCCGCATAAAAACTTCCTACTCTTTGTATTAATTTTCATACAGATTTTTTTAACAGTGTGTAACTTTTCTCTGTATTATCTTGTATGGTGTGTCGATAGAATTAATTTCCAACCCCTAAGGGGTAGCTGAACGTAGTTTTCGTAAGGTAAGTAGTTCAATTTAGTCGTTAAGCATTTCTTTGATCCATTTCGCGTATTGACGATTTTCCGCTCGCTACCTTCCGTATCGAGTCAACAGTATTTCTCTACCTGCGAACATACGGGCTATTTATTAGTTATCTTTGCGAACCTTTTGTCAATTTGCCCTATCGTTGGGCCAAATTTGCCGCCCCCTAAAATCTGCCGCCCTAGGCTGCAGCCTACTTATTGTTAGCCTGCTGGTAAATCCGCCACTGGTTGTGCGAAATGACGAATTACGAGGACCAATGAGGTAATGAGTGTCAGCTCATAGCATCCCTACTCCTCTAGGCAACGGTCAGGAACGAAATACCCGACAATTAGTAAGAAGCTCGTCAGTCTACGTTCAGAATTTGTTCGAAATAGACTGTTTTTGTGAAAAGTAAAGTGAAGTGAAGATGGATACGAGGAAGCAATCAAATGAGGTAAGGTATCTATGATTTCTTTCATTTCTTTGCTATCTGATGTGATTTCCTGTAACTTGTCTCTGTATTATCTTGTATGGTGTGTCGCTACACGGCAAAATGTATCAGAAAGCGCTATACGACGGCCCACAGAGCACGAAATGTTTCTAAAAAATCGTTCAACAAATATTTCGTCGAAATCTTTCAAAAATGTTCCATAAACATTACAAAATTAATTCGAAATATTTTTTTGAACTAATACAAAACAATATTTTTGAAAGGTTCCTGGAATATTTTGTGGAATATGAAAAAGAAGACATCATCAAATAGTTCGTAAAATATTTCTGAATACTTTCAAAAAGTTTTCATCATATATTTCTAAGTAAGCTCTATGGAATTTTATCAGTAACCTCACAGAAAGATTTCAAAGAATATTTCTGTAATGAAGTTAAAAAAATGTCACTGAAACATTCCAGAAAGCTTTCAGAGATAATTTAAGTGAAACTAACATTTACTTTCAGAAAAACTTTCCTGAAAAATTTTGACAATGCTGCAGGAAGATAACAGAAAAGTTTTTGTGAAAACTTTCTGGAACTCTACCAGAAACCTGCCAGAAATCTTTCAATGATTCCCCCTGAAATGTTGCCAACGATATTGCATTGGAACATTTCCAGTAGATTTCAAAAATATTACCGCGAAAGATTAAAATTTACTTCCAACAAATATTTCACGGCAACTTTCTGAAATGTTTCTGGAAGGTTGCAAGAAAGATTCCGAAATAATTTTCTGTGATCTCTTTAGGAAACTGACTGAAATATTCAAAGTTATCTCGATGAACAATAACAAATAATATTTCATTGAAATAATGCTGGAAGATTTCAGAAACATTACCAAGAATGGTAAAAATGGGCTCTCATAAAATCTTTCATGGAAAGTTCCTGAAACATTTCGTGAAATAGAAGAGGAGACACATCTTCAAATATTTCGCGAAATATTTATGTGATTTCCTTGAAATGTTCTATGGAATATTTCGAAGAAAGATCACTGGAATTTTATCGGTAACATCTCAGAAAGTTTTCGGAGATTATTTTTCCGACCCAAATATCGACCAATAGAATTGCACCATTCGACGTCACGTGGTACAACCTACATGGTATTATACTGATAATTTTTTGAAAATTTTCTCTGGTAGTTGCTATATATAAAAAACAAAACATGATCCAGTCAAATTAACCACACGTCAAACTGACAGGTTGAATTCAATTGTGAAAATTGGAGATTTTGCATGAAAATGAGTCGATTTGGAGTTTGTTAACTGTACATTTCGTCTCATGGTGCAATTCCACCGGCCGACACTTGGGACGGAAAAATAATCAAACGAATACCACACGAGCTTCAAAATTATCTGGCATTTCCCTCAAGGTTCCCTGCAAACAAATAAAATCGTCAAGCCTTTCAGGAAAAATCACTCGCGCTTCGCGCTCGTGATTTTTTAACCTGAAAAACTTGACTCCTTCATGTGTTTGCAACCAACCTATCGGGAAATACCCGATAACCCCGAAGCTCTTGTGGTATTATAAGTGAATATTTTTTCAATGAAAAAAAAAACATATTTCATTGAAAAATTCCAGAAAGTTTTTAGAGATATTTTAAGTGAAACTAACATTTACTTTCAGAAAAACTTTCCTGAAAATTTTTTCCAACGCTGCAGGAAGATAACGGAAATTTTTTTTTGGAAACTTTCATGAATTTTAACAGAAACCTGTCAGAAATCTTTCAATGAGTCCTTGTGATATGTTATAAGCTATATATCATTGTAACATTTTCGGCAAATTTCAATAATATTGGCGCGAAAAATCAAAATTTACTTTCAAAAAATCTTTGAAGGAACCTTTTTAAAATATTGCTGGAAGGTTGCTAAAAAGATATCAAGACAACTTTTTTTGATTTCTTCAGAAAACTGACTGAAACTTTTTATAGTAATCTCGATGAAATATGACTAATAATATTTCACTTAAATAATGCTGGAAGATTTCAGAAACATTACCGCAAATGGTGGAAATATCCCACACAATATTAATACACACAACATATATATCCCACATGAAATTTACAACTTCTTAAAAAATTGACCAAATGAGATGTTTTTTTTTTTTTTTTTAATTTTTATTCTTAACTATACTTTAAGAAATAAAAATACAAAAAAAAGTGATTATTATTAATTGCGGTATGATTGTTTCATTTAAAGTTCAGATTTCCCGATTTCCAGAGGTTGGACACTTGTTTTTCAATTCTCAAACAAAACATTGTTTTTTTTTTTTTAACAAATTCAGCCGTCGGATTTATCAGGGGGTCACATCTCATTCTATTTTTTTTTTCCTCTGATTCAAAGTCTTTTTGCGTAAATTTGATCGTATCAAATTTCTAAGATTCAAAATAACTTATTCCGTTGATCAGAAATCTTCTAATCAGCTGTACCAACGTTTTCCGACTGAGAATTTGGAATCTAGGGCAGTTATATTGCTATCAATTACAATTTTGGGACCAATAATTTCATATTTTTATACTAAAAAAAAAAATTAATAAAAAAAAGTGTCTAACCTCTCAAAATCGTAAAGTTTGAACTGTAAATGAAAAAATCATATCGCAATTGGTAATAATTACGCTTTTTGTGTTTTTTTTTTCTTAAAGTATACTGAAAAAGAAAAATTGAAAAAAAAAGAACATCTCATTTGGTCAATTTTTCACGAATTTCTGTATTTTCGAAAAAAAAAATCAAAAACTATATCTTGAGAACACATCAACGAAAAAAATCGAAATAAATCGTGAAAGCTTCTCTCATTAGATGTAATCACCCATGAAAATTTTGATGGAATCAAAAATCCGAATTCTCATGCCCGTTCGTTTCGACGGAGAATGCTCCATATATGACGCTGATCTGTCATATTGAAATGTTTGTTAGCTCTTACTTCGATACTTCATTCACAAGTTTCGTCAAATGAAAGAAAGTTGGATCAGTTACCATAGAGTAGTTTGGCGTATTAGGTAGAGCGTGCGACTAGTAATACAGCGAATGCGAGCGAAAGTGGGTTCAAATCCCGGTCAGGTCAATACATCGGAAGTAAAAAACAATTGTAGAATTAAAACATGTGTCGTTGGAATATTCCAGAAATATTCATAAAATATCCGATGAAATATTTCTGTAAACATATCGAACATATTCTGTGAAATATATCCGAACGCAAATTGTGAGGACATTTAGGGATTTCATAAATATTTTGAGAAATGTTTGTGAAATCTTTCTCGAAATATTTCTAAAACTTGCGGAGTCGTATTTGTCGAAATATTTAAGAAATATATGAGAAATATAACAAGACGATTTTGGAAATCGAGAAATGTGTCGGTGGAATATTTCAGGAATATTACTAAATTTTTTCGTGACACATTTACAAAAACATATCACAAATATTTCGTAAAATATTTCCGAACAAAAATTGTGAGGACATTTAGGGATTTCAGAAATATTTCATAGAAAACCTATCGAAATATTTCAAATCTTTCCTGAAATATTTCTGAACAGTTTCAAAAATATTTCGTGCTCTGTGGGGGAGGAGGTTCGGCGCGAAGGGCGGAGGTGGATAGCCGAGGCAATCTGCCCGCCGATATCGGTATGATATGAAGTAGACGATCGTATGGACAATCATAGGAAAACGGGGGGAGGGAGAGCGAGAAAAATGAAGGGCAAAGAAACCGCATCGCGAGATACAATGTTGTTGATAAATTATTGAAAAATACAGCAGAATGTTCTAACCCGCGGTTAAAGATCTCTTGCTTCTCATTTCCCGTTTTCATAACAAATCAGTTCTCATCACTGTAACCACAATGCTTTCAGGATCGCACGGACACATCGGAAATCCATCTGGCGCTGGATGAGTCCGAAGAGGAACCTCAGGCTCGCCAAGAAGACGTGAGGGTGAGTGCGCGCGTGGGACTGCTGATAGTTTGGGCGCTTAAATGTCCATCTGTTTCATGTGATTTTCAACGTACAGCTTTTAGATTATAAACATACCTATACAAATGATACGGAGTGCCGCACTCAAACCTATAGACTAAATATTATATCTTATGTTATTTGAATAATATTAAGAAACATGTAAACTAATTCATATTGTTTGTTCCAATAACAGCCAACCACTAAGGGCAAAGGGGCTAAGGGCCCGAAGAAGCACGGTAAGAATGTTGAGCACTCTAGCGATATGAACATACAACATCGTACTTGTAGCGTGTGATTGACGTTATTTTTTTTCCAGCGTGCGCGATGTGCGAGAAAGCCGGCGACAAAAAGGAATATGTCCTCAAGGAAAGATTGATTGACCACTCTTTAGTTATTCATGCGAAACTTTTATTCACATGTCACCATTGTTTCGAGGATAACGAAGAAGAGGTCACTTTCCGGCAATTTGGTCTCCTGAAGAGACATATTCAGGATGAACATAATACAAGAGGTAAGAAACAACCAGCCGGATGATCAAATAATTAAACGCGAAATACACGATTCGCGTACAGTGGAGCCTCGTTATATTGCATGGTGCGGGCCAGTAGGGGAGAGAAATTCTGAGAAATGGCAATATAGTGAGGGCCCTCTCCACTCAACATTGTATCTCGAAACCACGCCTCCAAAAGATGAACCGCGCAGTCGGCGCCCGTAACTATATTTGAAAACATCCGTACCGCGCACCATACACTACACATCTGAGCATAGTGGGGGAGCGCAAATTGTGTGAGTAAGAGTACGTGTGAGGGGAAAACCGGCAGCTAGGCAATATAACGCGATGCAATATAACGAGGTTCCACTGTATTTTGCGTGGTCGTGTCGCAGATACGCTCGGATACGCTTCGCCCAGTTAATAGAGACTGAATTTATAGGGTTATAATGCAAAATTCTGACCAAGCTATTTTATTGTTGCATCCGTTTTAGGATAAGGATAAGGATAAGGATAAGGATAAGGATCCTTATCTGCCACTAAAACGGATGCAACAATGAAATAGCTTGTTATAACCCTATAAATTCAGTCTCTATTAACTGGGCGAAGCGTATCCGAGCGTATCTGCGACACGACCACGCAAAATACGCGAATCGTGTGTTTCGCGAGCCCCTAGGCAATTGCCTAGTTTGCCTATATTGACGGACCGGCCCTGATAGATATATTATATGTTTTGGGTTCACTTTCAGCCACAGCCAAGGAGCTCGCTGCCATGAAAGTAAAACGGGCAGCGGTTTATGAAAAGTTCAGCACCTGCCAAGACGATTTGGGTCAAATTGTTGACGATTTACCCTCCTTTTTGACAACCTATAGGATAAAAATCAGGCTACGCCTCAATTAACTATTGTTAAACCAACAACTTCAAGTACTTATACCAGCACTAACTAAGTGGATGTTGAAGATGAGGGAGAAATCCTAACTAACGAAGATATTTTAAGGCTTGTGAGTAATAATACATTACACGATCATGAAAAAATGATACATGATTAGAATCTTCGGTAATTGATAATATATGTGATTTAAACTTCATTATATTTATACAATTTCATTTTTAGAACTTACTTGATTATTTACAAACAACAAGCGAAGGCATTACTCTACTCAATATCACTAAAAATAACGGAAAGCTGACTAAGAATTCGCGATCTCGCTTAACTCGATTGATAATTAAAAAAGAATTACATGAAGCACTTGCTCGTGTTAGCGGTCGCGAATTATATTCTTCAGAATTCACGTAAGTGTTAAACTTGAATAATTTTTAAAATGAAGCCCAAGAGGATGTATAATAATCCATTGGAACTGTTCATTATATTTATAATGTCACATATGCTTATAAGCATAAGTTATTAAGAAGTAAATTATAGTTGAAATCATATTTTCCGGAATAACGAAAATTTTTTTTTTGATATACACGAAGTGTATCGTGCAAATTTTCCCTTCTGAGTTACGTAGTACGTATAGTCCAGGAACCGGGTATTTTTACGTGACACGGAGCCGGACCGATTCTAACCGACTGATTCGTGTAGGGCCCAAGTCCCTGATAAAGGCCTGATAGTTTCCAACCACAGATTTTGGGAGGCTTTTTTTTGGCACGCGGTCAAAGTTGGCAAAACCATGTTTTTGCGAGATAGCGCCGAAACTATCGATCGGAGAAGAAAAAAGTTCAGTAACTATTTGTAGATATTAGACAAACGAACAATTTGGCGGGTCGCAAGTTAAAATCGGTTTATTAGTTCGCCCGCAAAAAATTAAAAACCAGCTAAAATGGCCATTTCTATTATAACGAATTATTAGTTCAAAAATGTATGTGCAGCCTTCAAAATCTCAGAATATATGCCCTTCGGTACACTAAACAAGTGTGCAAAATTTGAGCTCGATCGGATGGATAGTTTTTGAGAAAATCCATTTGTTATTAAAAAACCGACTGTTTTTGCAAGGAATTTCTACACCGGGAGGGGGTCACAGCGCAATAAAACCAGAACGAAATCATTCCGAAAGAATCAAACTACCATGTACACTTTGGGGCAAATCGATTTTTTATAATTAAGGGGGTGAAAAACGGCTCCAAAAATGGGGTACGATTTTTACTCATGAACAATTAGAATTCCATCGCGAATTTCCAAGTTACAGAGTCGGGAGTGACATCATTCGAAAGCGGTTATTTTTATACGAATTTAGAAGGAAAAAAAAATGCGTAAAGTTAATTAAGGGGGAATAAAAAAATTTATTTTTTTAATAATTATTGCAGCTGCTCATTTCAACATAGAGAGCTGAAAATTGGACAGCGTACAGGGTAAGGCTTATGCTACCCGGAGAAAAATCGGTGGAAAAATCCCATGTAAATTTATTGTTTATTTCAGCGGCTTAATGGGAGGCCAAATTTCACGTAGCGTTTGGCGGCAGAGTGGGGGTAGCCGTCTCCGGCTCGCGCGCGCTCGCGTGAAAAGTGAATTCGCGCGTTCAAATTCCACCAACATGCAATATCTCCGGAACTAATCAACTTAGCGAGTTGTTTTTTTTTTTTATCTGGGCTAACTTTTTCCGCTGAGTATGATTCCGCTATTCAAAATTCCGAAAAATCGAAAATCCACCTCCAAATTTATTGATCATTTTTAAAAAAAAATTTCAACACAGTTTTTTACTCAACTTTTGGGTGAAATCAAATGAGAATATTATCGTTGTGATCTTCCCCAACTACTGTACGGAGGGGAAAAAAAAAATCAAAAATGTTTTTTTAGCGGAGTACGTGTCGTTCCGTTGCCAGGAAAAATTAACTATTCGAAGCCATTGCGACTACGAGAGATACCACATGTTCTTAAGTATGAAGAATATTTTTTCTTTTTAATTAAAATTATTATGCATTAGTTTTCAGGGTACAAGCAAATAAAAAAATATTAACACAGAGAAAAGTTGAACCGATGATATATTTTTCACCACGCCACGAGGCTTACAAACATTCAGTAATTTGTTATTAATTTTAAAATGTTTCTGTATTCCTATTGGCGTGGTGAAAAATATATCATCGGTTCAACTTTTCTCTGTGTTAATATTTTTTTATTTGCTTGTACCCTGAAAACTAATGCATAATAATTTTAATTAAAAAGAAAAAATATTCTTCATACTTAAGAACATGTGGTATCTCTCGTAGTCGCAATGGCTTCGAATAGTTAATTTTTCCTGGCAACGGAACGACACGTACTCCGCTAAAAAAACATTTTTGATTTTTTTTTTCCCCTCCGTACAGTAGTTGGGGAAGATCACAACGATAATATTCTCATTTGATTTCACCCAAAAGTTGAGTAAAAAACTGTGTTGAAATTTTTTTTTAAAAATGATCAATAAATTTGGAGGTGGATTTTCGATTTTTCGGAATTTTGAATAGCGGAATCATACTCAGCGGAAAAAGTTAGCCCAGATAAAAAAAAAAAACAACTCGCTAAGTTGATTAGTTCCGGAGATATTGCATGTTGGTGGAATTTGAACGCGCGAATTCACTTTTCACGCGAGCGCGCGCGAGCCGGAGACGGCTACCCCCACTCTGCCGCCAAACGCTACGTGAAATTTGGCCTCCCATTAAGCCGCTGAAATAAACAATAAATTTACATGGGATTTTTCCACCGATTTTTCTCCGGGTAGCATAAGCCTTACCCTGTACGCTGTCCAATTTTCAGCTCTCTATGTTGAAATGAGCAGCTGCAATAATTATTAAAAAAATAAATTTTTTTATTCCCCCTTAATTAACTTTACGCATTTTTTTTTCCTTCTAAATTCGTATAAAAATAACCGCTTTCGAATGATGTCACTCCCGACTCTGTAACTTGGAAATTCGCGATGGAATTCTAATTGTTCATGAGTAAAAATCGTACCCCATTTTTGGAGCCGTTCTTCACCCCCTTAATTATAAAAAATCGATTTGCCCCAAAGTGTACATGGTAGTTTGATTCTTTCGGAATGATTTCGTTCTGGTTTTATTGCGCTGTGACCCCCTCCCGGTGTAGAAATTCCTTGCAAAAACAGTCGGTTTTTTAATAACAAATGGATTTTCTCAAAAACTATCCATCCGATCGAGCTCAAATTTTGCACACTTGTTTAGTGTACCGAAGGGCATATATTCTGAGATTTTGAAGGCTGCACATACATTTTTGAACTAATAATTCGTTATAATAGAAATGGCCATTTTAGCTGGTTTTTAATTTTTTGCGGGCGAACTAATAAACCGATTTTAACTTGCGACCCGCCAAATTGTTCGTTTGTCTAATATCTACAAATAGTTACTGAACTTTTTTCTTCTCCGATCGATAGTTTCGGCGCTATCTCGCAAAAACATGGTTTTGCCAACTTTGACCGCGTGCCAAAAAAAAGCCTCCCAAAATCTGTGGTTGGAAACTATCAGGCCTTTATCAGGGACTTGGGCCCTACACGAATCAGTCGGTTAGAATCGGTCCGGCTCCGTGTCACGAAAAGGGCTTATTTCATACCCGGTTCCTGGACTAGTATTACAGTCCGTATTCAAATGTAGGCGGTATCAGAATCGCACCTAAAGGAAAATTATATGACAATTATTCATATACGAAAGGTAAATTGCGCGAAGATGGAGTTTTAGCTAACTCTACGTCTGCTTCATCGACTGAGAAATCTGTATCACAAACTCCTATTTCAACTGAAAACCAAAATGACCCTGGTAAAAATCTTTAATCTTCTACTACTTTCCTTTTAAACATAAGTTGTAAAAAAAATTCTGGACATGAAATAAAAATTAAATTTTCTTTATTTTTCAGCAATAGCTGAAAAATTGCAAAATCTGCAAGCAGAAGTTCCAGCAGTGGATATACTTAGAGATTACTGGGATAGTACTTATGAAAAAAGACGGGAATTGTTAATCAGAGATCGTTTGTCTGTTTATGATTATTTTCATATGTTTCCATGCTTATCTAATGATGACTACGCTATTGAACTAGTGAGAAAATTTAATAAAAATCCAAATATGTTTGTTAAATACATAATATACGATAATTAAATGATTTTAATATGATTCTTTTAGCTCACCAACGATTTTGAAAAACTTTTTCAAACAAAAGCCCAAAGCTTAACAAAAAATTGGCCACAGCTTAAAGTAAAATTGATTACTTTCAACGAATCAACGAACTAAAAAATATTAAAGACGTTGATGATTTAGCTCTAAGAAAACTTATTCCAAATGCTACATCTAGTATGTATAAATCTTAAATATTTTATTTTGCGTATGTATGAATTATCCACTATTGATCTAACAATCATTAAAATTGTACAATAGGTAATCAAGATGCTATTATTTTACATTTATTGCCATATTTAACTGGGCACCCATATATTGACATCCCTGAAGAACAACGAGTTGAAAAAGTTGGAGCAAAGCGTAAGCGGAAAGTAACAAAACGTCGAGCAACACCCATACAGAATCGCGAATCATTTTTTATGTTGTCTGCAGTAAGTTTGATTTTTTTTATTGTTAATTACTGAATATTAATAAATCATATTTTAATAGAATAAATTCATTCCAGATAGTAGGCAATATTGACGAATTAATCCGTGTGCACAAAACAAAACTTTTACAACTGAAACTTCCACTTCAACCCTTGCCAATTTTCGTTGGGACATCGTCTAATATTGTTGATGCGATAACCAAACCGTGGATAACCAAAGAGTGGTCACTTTCCGGCAATTTGGTCTCCTAAAGAGACATATTCAGGATGAACATAATCGAGGTAAGAAACAACCAGCCGGATGATCAAATAATTAAACGCGAAATACACGATTCGCGTATTTTTCGTGGTCGTGTCGCAGATACGCTCGGATACGCTTCGCCCAGTTAATAGAGACTGAATTTATAGGGTTATAACGCAAAATTCTGAACAAGCTATGTGAAAAGAATTTTTTTTTCCGATTTTTTCATAGATATCTACTTTTTGAACATTCCCAAGTTGATTGGAGAAAAAATTTTTTTTTTATCATTCTAACCTCAAAATCGCAACGAAGATTTTCCGACTTTCTTGATGACGAAATTAGACCGTTCCTCGTACGTAAAGGCTTTTTGCCGAACCTCGTTTCGCCAAAAAAGCCTTTCCTTAGTCGTAACGAAATGTACTATTCTGATACGCCCTTTTGACTTTAGTAACGCGATATCTACCCTATACCGGCCCAATAAAATGCGCATACTTTTTTATCATTGCATTCAACTCGGCCGCAAGCGCACTGAAACCGCGGCTTGTCCGCATGCAAGGAATGAAGGGGGGGCATAATACACGCAATCAACTTCATTGAATCCATCATACCACGAAATTGTTCATTTCATTACATACTGAATATTCCGCTTGAAACCACAAAAATTTTCAATGGAAATACCTACGCACTCGACTAAAATCTTGGAACATAATATAACAAATTTGAAAATTAAAGCTGTCACAATCAGTGTGATTGATAATTTTTTGTTGTCATTTCAGACAACGGCCGAGGGCTATCTAGCGAAACACCTCCAGAAACGCTATACCACCGAGGAGGTGCAGAGCGAAGGACGGAGGTGGATGATCGAGGCAATCTGCCCGCCGGGATTGGTATGATATGAAGTAGACGATCGTAGACGATCATAGGAAAACGGGGGGGGGGGGGGGGGGGGGGGGGGGGGGGGCAGAGCAAGAAAGATGAAGGGCAAAGAAACCGCATCGCGAGATACAATGTGGTTGATAAATTATTGAAAAATACAGCAGAATGTTCTAACCCGCGGTTAAAGATCTCTTGCTTCTCATTTCCCGTTTTCATAACAAATCAGTTCTCATCACTGTAACCACAATGCTTTCAGGATCGCACGGACGGATCCGAAATACATCTGGCGCTAGATGACTCCGTACCTCAGGCTCCTCAGGCTCCTCAGGCTCGCCAAGAAGACGTGAGGGTGAGTGCGCGCGTGGGACTGCTGATAGTTTGGGCGCTTAAATGTCCATCTGTTTCATGTGATTTTCAACGTACAGCTTTTAGATTATAAATATACCTATACAAATGATACGGAGAGCCGCACTCAAACCTATAGACTAAATATTATATCTTATGTTATTTGAATAATATTAAGAAACATGTAAACTAATTCATATTGTTTGTTCCAATAACAGCCAACCACAATGGGCAAAGGAGCTAAGGGCCCGAAGAAACACGGTAAGAATGTTGAGCACTCTAGCGATATGAACATACAACATCGTACTTGTAGCGTGTGATTGACGTTATTTTTTTTCCAGCGTGCGCGATGTGCGAGAAAGCCGGCGACAAAAAAGAATATGTCCTCAAGGAAAGATTGATTGACCACTCTTTAGTTATTCATGCGAAACTTTTATTCACATGTCGCCATTGTTTCGAGGATAACGAAGAAGAGGTCACTTTCCGGCAATTTGGTCTCCTGAAGAGACATATTCAGGATGAACATAATACAAGAGGTAAGAAACAACCAGCCGGATGATCAAATAATTAAACGCGAAATACGCGAATCGTGTATTTCGCGAGCCCCTAGGCAATTGCCTAGTTTGCCTATATGGACGGACCGGCCCTGATAGATATATATATTATATGTTTTGGGTTCACTTTCAGACCCATCCAAGGAGGCAGCTGACATGAAAAAAAAAAGGTTAGCAGTTTATAATAAACTGTTAACCGCCTGCCAAGCCACAGGGGGCCAAATTATATACAAACTTCCGGCATATTTCGAGGAGCCATTTGTAACGTGCGCAGAAGACACGCTGCTGTAATTACGCTGCACCAGGCCTAAGGAGAAACAGAATGTTGGGCTGTTTCAATCAAAAGAGGTTGTTCCGTTTATAGTTTTCGTGTATTTCGCGAGCCCCTAGGCAATTGCCTAGTTTGCCTATATGGACGGACCGGCCCTGATGGATATATATATTATATGTTTTGGGTTCACTTTCAGACCCATCCAAGGAGGCAGCTGACATGAAAAAAAAAAGGTTAGCAGTTTATAATAAACTGTTAACCGCCTGCCAAGCCACAGGGGGCCAAATTATATACAAACTTCCGGCATATTTCGAGGAGCCATTTGTAACGTGCGCAGAAGACACGCTGCTGTAATTACGCTGCACCAGGCCTAAGGAGAAACAGAATGTTGGGCTGTTTCAATCAAAAGAGGTTGTTCCGTTTATAGTTTTCGTGTATTTCGCGAGCCCCTAGGCAATTGCCTAGTTTGCCTATATGGACGGACCGGCCCTGATGGATATATATATTATATGTTTTGGGTTCACTTTCAGACCCATCCAAGGAGGCAGCTGACATGAAAAAAAAAAGGTTAGCAGTTTATAATAAACTGTTAACCGCCTGCCAAGCCACAGGGGGCCAAATTATATACAAACTTCCGGCATATTTCGAGGAGCCATTTGTAACGTGCGCAGAAGACACGCTGCTGTAATTACGCTGCACCAGGCCTAAGGAGAAACAGAATGTTGGGCTGTTTCAATCAAAAGAGGTTGTTCCGTTTATAGTTTTCGTGTATTTCGCGAGCCCCTAGGCAATTGCCTAGTTTGCCTATATGGACGGGCCGGCCCTGATGGATATATATATTATATGTTTTGGGTTCACTTTCAGACCCATCCAAGGAGGCAGCTGATATGAAAAAAAAAAGGCTAGCAGTTTATAAAAAACTGTTAAGCGCCTGCCAAGCCGCACCGGGGCAAATTATATACAAGCTTCCGTCATACTTCGACGACCTATTTGTAACGTGCGCAGAAGACACGCTGCTCTAACTACGCTGCACCAGGCCTGATATGATATAAAACGCGTTATTCAATATGGCAACTCACGCGCACACGCCGGGGGGGGGGGGGGGGGGGTGTCAATGTTGAATTTAAGCTTCTTATCTGCCACTAAAACGGATGCAACAATAAAATAGCTTGTTCAGAATTTTGTATTATAACCCTATAAATTCAGTCTCTATTAAGGGGCCATTCAAGTAATACGTTCGCTTGAAGGGGGAGGGGGGGGGGTTTCGAATCATGTAACGTTACAAACTGCTTAGGGGGAGGGGAGGGGTCTGTATAAATGTTACGTTCTATCCGAAAATATTATTTTACTAAAGAAGAAAAATTATTGAAAAAAAAAACAGACAGGATTATATTAATATATTTTGCAAAACTCATATTATTCCAGCCAGAGAAATGAAATTCAACATGTTTTAGATGAAGAGTACAAATTTTGCATCGAAATCATTTTATTTCATTAAAAATCCAGACTTCCTGTATAATTAAAGTATTGAATATTAACCTATAAGACCAATTGAATAATTCTTGAATATGGGGGGGGGATCCAAATTTGTACGTTCATTGAAGGGGGGGTTGAAAAATTGTTACCAACTGTTACATGGGGGGAGGGGGGGGTCCAAAATCGCCAATTCTGGCGAACGTGTTACTTGAATGGCCCCAAATTGTCCTGGTGTAGGACCACTTTCACGTGGATTGAATACTCTTCTATCTAACATTCTACTTGAAAGTGTTGAATTTCGAGTGTGGCAAACTACGGTGAAATTTTTCCTAAGCAAAGACGGCGCAGAGCATAAAGAACGACTTTAAAATCGAATAGATTCTTTTTTTTCTCTTCTTTTTTTTTTATCATTATAGATAAAAAATCACTGCATATTATGATAAAAAGAAAAACTATTTTCCGTTTCATTGGCCTCCGCCCACTCCGGAACTTTTTGAAAAAAAAAATATTGCTACTACTGGTTAAAGAAAAAATTAGCCGATTCAATGGCGTTAGGCCTTTTGAAAAGAAATCGATATTTGAAATGAATTTAGCAATTAATTAATGATCTAGCAGTGCGATTATCCAATTTATTGATTCATCAGAAAGTCCGCGAAATACCAAAACAAACCTTTTTTTAAACATCAAAATCCGATGAATCGTTCAAGAGATATAGCCGTTCAAAATATTCATCTTCAACATGTATTATCTTCTGAAGTAATATTACGGGGGGAATGAAATTTAGCATGAACATTCTATGAATCATGAACTTCAAGGTCATCGTAATGGAAATTTATTGAAAAAAAAAAAAAATTCCGGGTGTTTGAAGTGACGTGGAATGTCCCTATGTGAATGAGTGAATCATTCCCCGTTCGCTTGATGAGTGCATCTCAGCGTATTCACAAACACCCTGCATATATAAACTCCAATTCCGTAACTTACCGGTAATTCGTCAGCACCAGCTGGACCCTCCTCATTCCTGGTACTACACAGCAGCTGAAAAACAACGAGAATCATCCGCATGCGAGGAAATTTATTCCAGAAATTATTATCAATGACCTAAAATGAAGAGTGTGAATCGTGTGATAAAACTGAAATCATTGAATATTTACACTGCGTTTTGAAAAAAAAAATGAAGAGCATAATCCGCGTTATACATATATATATCATATGTATAATAATGTATAATGATTAAAATTAATTAAAATAATTATAATATAATAATTATAATAATTATAATATAATAATTATAATAATTATAATTAAAATTAATTATTATACATTATTATACATATGATATATATATATGTATAACGCGGATTATGCTCATTTTTTTTTTTCAAAACGCGGTGTAAATATTCAATGATTTCAGTTTTATCACACGATTCACACTCTTCATTTAAGGTCATTGATAATAATTTCTGGAATAAATTTCCTCGCATGCGGATGATTCTCTTTGTTTTTCAGCTTGCGTCTAGTACCAGGGTGCAGAAGGAGGGAGGTGGTGCTCAACCAATACCGGTAAGTTATGGAATTGAAGATTATATATGCAGGGTGTTTGCGAATACGCTGAGATGCACTAATCAAGCGAACGCGGAATGATTCACCCATTCACATGTATAACGCGGATTATGCTCTTCATTTTTTTTTTTCAAAACGCGGTGTAAATATTCAATGATTTCAGTTTTATCACACGATTCACACTCTTCATTTAAGGTCATTGATAATAATTTCTGGAATAAATTTCCTCGCATGCGGATGATTCTCTTTGTTTTTCAGCTTGCGTCTAGTACCAGGGTGCAGAAGGAGGGAGGTGGTGCTCAACCAATACCGGTAAGTTATGGAATTGAAGATTATATATGCAGGGTGTTTGCGAATACGCTGAGATGCACTAATCAAGCGAACGCGGAATGATTCACCCATTCACATGTATAACGCGGATTATGCTCTTCATTTTTTTTTTTCAAAACGCGGTGTAAATATTCAATGATTTCAGTTTTATCACACGATTCACACTCTTCATTTAAGGTCATTGATAATAATTTCTGGAATAAATTTCCTCGCATGCGGATGATTCTCTTTGTTTTTCAGCTTGCGTCTAGTACCAGGGTGCAGAAGGAGGGAGGTGGTGCTCAACCAATACCGGTAAGTTACGGAATTGAAGATTATATATGCAGGGTATTCATCAAGCGAACGGGGAATGATTCACCCATTCACATGTATAACGCGGATTATGCTCTTCATTTTTTTTTTCAAAACGCGGTGTAAATATTCAATGATTTCAGTTTTATCACACGATTCACACTCTTCATTTAAGGTCATTGATAATAATTTCTGGAATAAATTTCCTCGCATGCGGATGATTCTCTTTGTTTTTCAGCTGCTGTCTAGTACGGGGGTGCAGGAGGAGGCTCCTGAGGGTCAAGCCGATAGCGGATTACCGGTAAGTTACGGAATTGAAGATTATATATGCAGGGTGTTCATCAAGCGAACGGGGAATGATTCACCCATTCACATGTATAACGCGGATTATGCTCTTCATTTTTTTTTTCAAAACGCGGTGTAAATATTCAATGATTTCAGTTTTATCACACGATTCACACTCTTCATTTAAGGTCATTGATAATAATTTCTGGAATAAATTTCCTCGCATGCGGATGATTCTCTTTGTTTTTCAGCTGCTGTCTAGTACGGGAGTGCAGGAGGAGGCTCCTGAGGGTCGAGCTGATAGCGGATTACCGGTAAGTTACGGAATTGAAGATTATATATGCAGGGTGTTCATCAAGCGAACGGGGAATGATTCACCCATTCACATGTATAACGCAGATTGTAGGGCAAATAATATCCGGAAACGTAGGGAAAGAAAGTTCTACTTCGAAAAGGGAATGATTCGACATGTATCAAAATCAAGTTGAGCGCCCGGTATCCTCAATTACCGCGGGACAAGACCAAGTAACGGGAAATTGACGAGAACTTATAGTCCGGGAGCCAGTGAATATTTCGGGAACTTATTTTCGCACGCCGCTACCAAGGTTTTTTCGATTCAATAGATGATGCTTATCAAATAATCTAATAGACTTTTCATTGTATTCCGATGGATTTTGCGTGGGGCGGCGTTTGAAAAAGTGAAAAAAACGTTAATGCGTTGAACTTATTTTCGCAAGGATGCTACTTATTGTACTTATGAAGGTGATCATAAAACCTAGTTAAAGGGTAGTCTGGCTGATTTCTGAAGACGGGAACTTCGTCTGGCACGTGAGAAAGCGGGGGATAAAAAAAAACTTAGGGAACTTATTTTCGCATTTTTTGAAATTTGTCAGATAGTTGAATGGGTTGTACAATTGTCGAAAAAAGCAGTCTGGCTGTTATTCGAGGTCACTTGAGCCTTGCCAGACCGACCGGAAGATGCGTAACCTGGTAGCTTATATGCAATCGTCATATTAACGTGTGCGCCTATACAATGAGTACCGAGGGGCTATTCACTGCCAAATCTCGTGACACAGTGATTGCTGATTTCACGTGATTTTAGGATGATTTTCAATGATTTCTTGAAGTCGTTGATTTCATATCGCGTTACTGAAGCCAAAAGGGCGTATCAAAAAAAAAAAATTGTCCCCAATTGACTTCGGAATGTTCAAAAAGTAAATATCTATGAAAAAAACGAAAAAAATTTCTTTCAAGATACGCCCTTTCGGCTTTAGTAACGCGATATGATTGCATGAGAATTTTTCGGTGATTTCACGATTTCATAAGATTTCTGTGATTTTTAGTGATTGTAAGTGATTTTACCTATCCATGTAATAGGGTAGGGGAGCATTGGGCTTAATCAAATCTCGGTGTCAAATAAAACGCGACAAAAGAGGTGAAATATATCCTTATGTATATAAGAATCATGTAACTTTTCATATAACAAATAGGTAGTATCAGTAAAAATAATTTATTTATTTAATCAAATATAGAAACAAAGTACATCTCGGACATAAACTACAGTAAATTATATCAATATGTGATTGTGATGTGATTTCACAATTATTGCACGTGATTTCTTTCGAAATCATTTGAAATCACTGAAATCACTGAAATCTCAGCATTTTATTGATTTTACTTGACTTCGACCGATATCATGGGATTTTATGGGTTTTCATGTAATTTCCAGCATGATTTTTCTCTACAGTGACACAATGATTTCAAGAATGAATAGCCCCTCGATGAGTACGATCTTAATTTCGCACGAATACTTTTTAATATTGGGTTATAATAAATTTGGTTGTAATAAAATCTGCGAATCAAAGTATGATTACTCATTTACACCCGTACACCACAATAGCCATACTGCTTTTTTGATAAGTGTACAACCCATTTAACCATCTGACAAATTTGTAAAAATTCTAAAACAAGTTCTATAAATTTTTTTTTAACGATTTTCAAATATCTGCCAGACTGATTTCCAACTTCGGAAACCAGCCAGACTGCTGTTTTTACGGAGTTTCAGGGTAATACCAATTAATAGGACAAGTTTCATCCGTGCGAAAATAAGCAACATGAGTTTGTATTTTTCACTCATCGATTCCATCGGAAATCAATATCCAGGCTGTCGATTCTTTGAAAAGCATCATCAATTGACCCGAAACTACTATAATTAGGGCTTGCGAAAATAAGTTCCAAAAAAAGTTCACTGGCTCCCGGACTATTAGAAAAGAACACTCAACATTACTCCGAATAGTAATCAAGTCTGTTGGGAGGGACGTCGAAAGGTAGTTATGTGATATTGGCACAAGCACATGTAAGCGCCTACGATTGAATTTCGCCCCTAGAATTCTCCCGGATCGAGACATATATATCATACATCGGTTAAGTGAAAATGATTTCTCTACTCGGGGACAAGAAGGTTTAGCGTGAAAAAAATTCAATTGACTTTAGAGTCCAAAAATACATCCATAGAATATTCTATTCTATAATAGGGACTCTTCTATGCGTTCAAGGGATATCTAAAGGGAGGATATAGGAGTGTTTAATAATCTTAAATAATGTTTTTCATGTACTTTTGTAGCCAAGTGGTAAAATAAAATGTAAAAACAAAGTATCTCTTAGTATTCCTTGAACTCGACATACAAGAGTCACTCTTGGAATCGAATATCTTATGGATCTATTTTTAGACTCTAAAGTTAATTGAATTTTTTTCACGTGTATATTATTTTAAATGAGAAATACAAATTGCCCGTGAACGACCCCTAAACATGGACCGATTGCTGTAAATTTTGCGGCATTTTGACGTCTTCTTACACGCTAACATTGTTTGGGGTACGAGGGAGAAAAAAAAAAATAGGGCTGCAAAGGGACCTATAATTTTCGAAATTCCGTTTTTTTGGTTCAGAAATGATAATAACCCGTAGATTCGTCAAAATTACGAATTCGGATGTGTAAAGCCAAAAGGACCTATGTCCGGTTACATAGACCCTTTTGCTTTTATCTTTCACGAAAATTTTGAGAAATCCGAGAAAACGATAAAAGTGTTGAACGTTTTTAGCAGAACACAATCCGATTGTGTGTAATTTCACGCCAAATGTGGTTGTTTCATTGGATGTTTGCATCCTTGTTATCGCAATGAGAAGCTTGCGTTTGTGAAATGAAATTGAACTTTCTAATTTTTTAAGCCCACCCCCGGGGAGGGGGGCGATCAAGGTGAAATCACCCACAATCAGATATCAATTGTACATTTCGTACGGGACCCCCCATATATATAGTGTCCGTCGCTTTTTCAGATACCTGGCACCACAAGGCCCCCGGTAGAGGAACCCATTGGGGCTGACGAACGCGGTAAGTTGATTATATTTGCCTGCAGTGCTCTTGCGCAATGGTCCTGCACGCATGCACATATACATATTAGGGTGGTCCAAATTTTTTTCGAAATTCTGGGTTTAGGCTCAAATGATAGTTTTCGATGAGTCAAGACTCCACCTAAATAATTAGCTCAATCGATCAAGTTTGAGAGGTCGCGGAAGGCCGTTTTATTTTTACATTTAAATAACACGGGGAAATCGTCATTTTTTGTTCAATATAAAGTTTCGCAAAAATTTGGGGGGATTCGGAGTCGCTTATATCACTTTCTTGTAGTCACTAGATTACTTGAGAATGTAACGCATGTATAATCCCAACCAAAAATATTTTGGTGAGAATTTCAAGTACTTCTTGTTGAGTCAAAATCTGCAAAAAATCACCGATTTTTTCGCTGAAATCACGGATTTATCACTTTCTTATAGTCAGTCGATAGATAAATAGATAAGTAATCTATTGACTACAAGAAGATGGATCTCAACAACCACTTGATCAATCCCAAATTATTTTAATCAATTTATTTATCTTTATTTCTTTGTTCTCTCAACAAAGGCACTTTCACCGGGATTCCCCGTACTGTGAATTTCATTAAATTATCGCCAAGCCTTCCTGATGAGACACAGCATAGCGTTTCCAAGCTTATATACTTTAAGTTCGGGGGCTGTTAACATTAGGGCTGTACGGGTTTAACCAGCTTAACCGGCCAAGACCGTTGGGCTGATTGATTTCTCTATTTACAAAAACAATACATTGATTGATTAAAATAGAGAAATTGACGCGAAAAAGTTGACCATAGTTTTTATTTTCGATAGAATCAATTCTTGTCTAAATAGTTGAACGTTGGCCGGTTAACCGGTTGAACGTCCGGCCACTTGGCCGATTAACCGGTCAGGCCATCGGCTAATTAATCAGTGTAACCGTCTTGGCCGGTTAAGCTGGTTAAACCATATATCCCTAGTTAACATTAGTGCGGCTAGCACATTTGACGCGTAGAGCTATCGCGATCCGGCACTTAGCTGTCGCGAGTTTTGATCTAAAACAAATTGTAAATACAAACGATTTTCGTATTTCCAGCGGTCCTGCCGGACGAAGATAGGAGGTCCTTGGCGGACGGGCAGTACATAACAGATGAGTGTTTGCTCCGCTATGTCCGCCACCTGGAGCAAACGGAATGGCCAGCAAGAGGGTTCCACGGGGGACAATACCATATATCGTCCCCTGCTGTGTGCTCGAATCTGGCCATCCATGCGCGGCCATTGGCACCAGAAAAGGAGTGGATCTTCTTTTTATACCATGATTCGTGAGTATACCGAGTTATGTCTTCTGACCCGGCGAAAGATTGTAAATTTAGGAAATAACGTCAAGTGACTGCGCGTTATTCGTCGCGCGTTAGTCGTCCATATATAGCGACGAAAAGTAGGCCGTCAACTCGCACGAGTCAGGAATTACTAACCCGCACGGGTTGCATATCGAAGGTACTCTGACGTAACTTCGTAACTCGATTTTTTTGGGTTCCTAGTTGAAATCGGAAGAGTGATGGGATCACGGGCGTATATAAACATACGAAATTTCCAACATAACAATAATGAATCGTTGATAGATCATTCAATTGAAAAAATGAAACCTCGTGTACCTGAATAGTCAGAAAATTTTGATTGCGTAAGCACGTATCTCACATCATTTACTCGCGCGTTCTAGAGTTGGATCGTTACATTATGCAATTAATAAAAGGTATAGCCTTAATTTTGTTCGAAGAATTTAATATTTTCTCACTGCATTTGGATTTATTTGATGGTTGTGTGTAATTAATAATCAATTAAAGTACTCCGTATAGAGTTATTGCCATTTACTGTCTGCCGTCTTGTTTATCTATTGATTAGCGAATTTCAATTGAAATTATTCCTAACCTTATATTATCAATGATATTCGACAGAGGCTACTTTCCCATAGGGAATATAAGCCAGAGGTTCAACAACAATGATATTCGACTGGTTTACGTATGAAAATTGGAATTTTCACGAGAAACTGATCATACCGCCACGTGAAATTTGCCCGCTGGGTGATATTTACAATCTTTCGCCAGCCCCGTCAATCTCGGCTGAGTGCATAACACAACAGAATCCAAATCCAAATCTAATGACAACTCTTTTTCCTAGGTCTATAAATCACTGGAGCTTGGTATTCTCCTACTACAACGCGGAGAAACCACATCGGTGAGTATTATTCGCATAGTCGATGCTGAATGAATTCTCTAACTTTCGAGTTTCACATGAAAATCATGCCGTATAGTGCAGCGCGCCCGTAGAATCCCAAAGCACGTACTCATTATTGTGTTGCTTGCAAGCAAGACTATCCACTTCTTGCTCTTCGTTCGCTCGTTCGTCTGTCCGTCTATTATACACGCATAGCTTCAAAACGGCGTATATTTTTCGAAAAAAATTTCCGTATTAAATTTACAATTAGTCAGGGGACCTGCAACGGCAGCTCTTTTGCCCGGAAGTGAACCGGAAGTGGGTCGAATTTCGGACTGGTACCAAAACAGTATAGATATATTTTATGATAACAGGACACGCGAAAACATTCCGTGCATAAGAATATGAAAAAATATCACTTCCAGTTGGTCATAACTCAACCGGATCGAAGTTCAGTATCCGCTTGTTTGCAAGCAATACACACGGATAGAATTAAATAATTGACATTACTATCTGGTTATGGTATACCAGATAGAATATTGATATATTCATATTGTTTGGCGGACAAACAATACATCACGGACGAATGTATTCTTCGTTATGTCGAATACCTGGCGCAAAATGAATGGCCAGCAAAAGGATTTCACAGGGGACAATACCATATATTATCCCCTGCTGTGTGCTCAAATTTGTCCATACATGCGCGGCCATTGGTGCCGAAGAAGGAATGGATATTCTTTTTATATCAAGATCCGCGAGTATACCGAGTTATGTGTTCTGACCCGGCGAAAGATTGTAAATTTAGGAAATAACGTCAAGTGACTGCGCGTTATTCGTCGCGCATTAGTCGTCCATATATAGCGACGAAAAGTAGGCCGTCAACTCGCACGAGTCAGGAATTACTAACCCGCACGGGTTGAAATAAATAATAAACAATAATAAACAATAAAAATAAATAAAATAAATAAAATAAATAAATAAAAATAAAAATGTCATACCATAAATGTATCCTAGTTTAACAATATGTTTTGCTTTGTTTTTTTTTTTTTTTCCTTCACAAATGTTACGTCGCTGAGAAACCGAGCCGAGTCGGTGGGAGAGAGAGGGATATAGGGACAGTACATGCCCTCTCTTTCTATGGAGCGTAGCGTAATGTAGCGTAGTGAAAGCGTAATGGACTACATTCTGATTTGGTAAATATATCTGGCTACGTATTTCTGAAATAACTACATGCTACAAACGGAGAAATGTGAATCTGAAGAGTACACGGAGAAAAATGAACTGCTAAAAATACAGCAATTGGTGTAATCCGAACAGCAATCAGCAGTGAAAATATGGATAGCATCTCATTGCTGTAAAATCTACTATTTAATTGTAGTTGACCCATTGCAGCAATATTTACTGGTGAGGTTGCACGTAAGAGTTACATAGGCATCTGGGATGAATTTAACAGGTCACTTGTGCATAGTTCACCTGCAACGTTGTGTAAAACAATGTTTCCAATGCTATGCTTACTACCCATCAAGTTAGATTTACTACCGGTCTCATGTTAGCCTTACAAGTTGAAATGTAGGTAGTTGTAAATGTGAAATTGACATACTAGTGCTGCTTTCTGTACTTGCGTGATTGTAACTTGTACAGCAATTCATGAACTGCAATACATACGTTCAATTCACATTCGCAAGAGTAAACGAGACAGTAAATAAAAGCCTTTACTACTGGCATTGCTGTTACAATTACACCAAATTCTGTACATTTGCACTAATGTAATTCCAGCAGTATTATTTTTCTCCGTGTACCATGCAATGAAAGTAATACCATTTCCTACCCGAGACACAAGGTTTATGCTCCAATGCCGTGGAATGCAACTCTATGAGAAACAGCTCTAGAAAACTCACTTTGTTTTTTCCAGAAGAACTGCACAAACCGCTCTGACCTCCCGCAGAGGCTTACAATTACAGTGGAGACATTTCCAGTCGTCTGCTTTAACTTCAGTTGAATTTCTGCCGACGTATCGATCGATGCATTTCTGTAAAAGAGTTTAAATCTGAATAGGGCAGAATCTGCGCTCTGAATGAAGTCCATAGCCTATCATTACGTCTGCCGTAGTATAATGAGCTAACTTCAAATCGGGAATATTTGGATCAGATCGAGTATATACCTGACAAAATCCGTAGGGACAAGGCTTGTTCCCACAGATGAAAAGCTCGCCTCCATTTCCACGCATGTGACAGTACTTGTCATCCCCATCCCCGTCCATACCAGAGAGTTTCAGAGTGATTAGGCTTGTTACGGGTTTCTTGGGTTTCCCTGAAGTCAGAACTTTCATCTTCCCTGGAATCTACTGTTTGATTCGAAGGTTTCCCCCTCTTGTCCCCCTCTTGTCGCCATAAAAATCTTGGCATTTCTGTAACATAAGAATAAAACATAAACAAAAGCTTCTCAACATCAAATGACTCGACTAGATTGGTCGAGCAGTTGCATCGCATAAACTGGGAGGGATATGTGATTAGGAGGTCTTGAATTAGCCAAGTGGGAAATGACTTACGTTGCATTGCAGGTCGCCTGTTTTTGAATTCTTGACCTTTTGGCTTTGGATGAGTTGGGCTCTGGGGCTTTGTGTTTATGTTATGTTCCCTGCGGGTCTTTTGTTCCATCACCTTGAGTGATCCTGGTGTTAATCTGGCTCTTGTTGAGCCTCCTCTCCTCGCTTCCTCTCCTAGCTTTTGTTTTTCATTGATCTGTGCAAGAAGTATAACCTTATTTTTCGGATACTGAAGTATAGAATCTCAGTAAGGCTAAGTAAGCTTGACTTATATTAATCCCAGTTTATCAACATTAGATTTGGTTACCCTCGCCCTGATCCTAACTGACACAGAAATATGAATAGAGAGAGGATTTCAATTCGAATTCCTTTAGGTTTGAATATAATTGAAAGCTGGGAATAATTCCCCTTAGATTGCACTGCTAAATCTATTTATATGATTATGTAACGAAAGACAGAGATGGAAATGTAATGTCTGCTATCTAAAAGTTAACAACAATTCAAAATATCGCTCCTTGGGAAGAGACTTACCGAAATTATATCGAATTCCTCTCTGGTTTGGGGGTTTATAAATGATTTTCTTTTTTAGATTCGATTTTATAATGTGAATTATTTTATGTAAGGTTACTTCGATTTTATAATGTGAATTATTTTATGTAAGGTATTACTATGATTTGTATATTCACTAGATTTGGAGCTATGCTAGGCGTCTTATAGTTGATTTCCGACCAAGAGTGATTATGATCCACGTGGTCAGGACACGTGGGACGATATTCTTCTTTAGTTTATTTTATCACTTCTTTTATTATATTGACTCATTGTTTTACTTAACACCGATATTTGTTTAGTTATATTTCATTTTGTTTAATTATTTCTGGTTAATATGGATATTTAAAACTTATCATTGATACGGTGGCGTACGGTACGTCCGATGTGCTCGACGGTCCAACTGCGTATCTACGGAAGCCGGGTTAGGTCACCACTTATTATTATTTATTATTATTTATTTAACCTTAGGCTTATCTCGTATTGAATGTAGCCATATTCAATTGTTTATATTTGGATATTACGATTTCTTTAGACTTTATGTTACACTATTGACGGAACTGTACTTTGCTTGCACTTAGTCATTGGAGTACGGATGTCCGAATTTTCATGTACGGTTAAAGCTTTAAAGAATTTGATCCGTTTATATTTTCAAAATTTTAGTAAAGATGTATTCGATTTTCGTTGTTGGAGAGTTCTGTGTGCTTGCCCTTGATAATTACAGGTTGTGATTTGACTCAAGATAGGAGGCCTTATAAGGATGTTAACGTGAAGAACAGAAAATGTTGATGAATTGTTTCTAGGTGTAATCCCCAATTTTTAGTTAAAAGTTCAGAGCTCTCTCTTTCCACATTAATTATGGTGTTTTGTAAATTTCCTTTTGCTAACAATGTGTCTAGTTCTAGATTTTTATTCAAATCTTTATCTGATAGGAGTATCGTGTTCGATCCTTTAAGCCCGGCGATAGATTTATTTAAACCACTAGTTATACCCATACTCATGCTACTAAATCTCACTATTGGGGCCTTCATCTATAAATTCTGAACTTTTGTATGATGTCTTGATTGTGTGGAAGACCATTGACTACTTGACCATGTGTCAAAAGTTGATTTTAAAATCGGGAAATCCGATGCTTTTATCGACATCCTGAGATGAATGAAGATAGTACTTTGAAGAAGAAATTTTGATTTAATCTGTCGTACAAATCGAATAGAAGAGGACTTACCCCTGGATTTTATTAACTTGTTGGAGTTAAGATTTAATATGGTTGGTTATTTCCTACCATGTGCCCGCCATGTGGATTTTTCTGACTGTAGCTGATCCAGGGATCCGATTTCATCGACTCAATCTTAAAGAAGTCTAGTTGAATTTTTTGAAATATTGATCAATTAATTGTGAAGGAACGTTTCTTTATTCTTATTTTACCTCCCTTTCGATTTTTTATTTTATTTTATTATTTTTTTTTTAAATAGACTTCCGCCTTATGGCGATTCGGATATCTTCTTAGATTTTTGGTTGATAATATAGGTTGATTCCTTATTATTTTTTTTATTTATAATTTATAGTGCTTTTTAAGTTTATTAATGATTATATGTACCACGTGATCTTGTCGCGTGGTCTTTTTTGGAAGAATTTGTAGGTTAGTTTAATTTTTCCTCTATTTTAAATTATGTTCTTTTATTTTACACTTTAATTTATTAAATTTGAATTGACTTTTGTTCTGATTAGATATTTTAAACTCAGATAGTGATTTGAAATTTTATCGTAATTTTTAAACGGTGATACTGGGGAGCTGACAGGTCTGGCCTGCACGACGGTCCACTAGCGTATCCCCTACTCAGGTCACCACTTTCAGACTGTGTCTGTCGGCGTTCCTGAACGCACTCAAGCCGACATACACTGTCGGCGAAACGTCACTTCAAAAAATGAAACTGAAAAAAATTTGCAAGACACAAATTGTTTTTCCTGTAATGAAATGATGCAAAATTATGGAAAATAGTAATCTTCGCTAAAAGTAACGTCATTCGGCATATGATGAGAAGTGACCGGAAAGGCTCATACGTCGGTGATATGATCAGATACGATTCTAGAATTAGGGTCCTAATCTACATCGGTTTATCTATACCTATATTTTTAAAATTGCAGTAATAGGCATGTAATAAGCTATACTGTTTTGTTTTGCATTAAAAAATTTGTCAATGTTTCGATCAATTAATTATAATTTGTAATAAGTTTCTGCCTTATATTTAAACTCAACACATGGCATGCAACAGTGTATGTCGGTGAGACGATGCACGTCACGCCGACAATGTGTGTCGGTTCATGCGGAGAAGTGACGTCACGCCGACAGTGTATGTCGGCTTGAGTGCGTTCAGGAACGCCGACAGACACAGTCTGAAAGTGGTGACCTAACCCGGCTTCCGTACATACGTATCCCACCAACGGGTTTCTCCATTACTCCCGCGGTCTATTCTTATAGGTATGTCTATGAATGTATAGCACTGAAATTTGGCGGGAGAGAGATAACGCTGATTGAGATCACGTGACGGCGACAAAGACGCGAGACATCTTCCTCGTAGTTCGCGCACGCGCATCTATATTTACGCATGTAAATAAAAAAACTATAACAAGGGGGAAATATCATTCAAATTTGAAATATCTTTTTTTATTTTTTTATTCAAAATGTGTCTTCAGCCAGATGATTGCTCGTCGAATTAACGTAGGCTAAGATTTATGGTACGCAATTATTGCACCTTTATTTTCGAACATACACGCGTACCGATAAAAATGTCATACAATATAATGTATCCTAGTTTAACAATATGTTTTGCTTTGTTTTTTTTTTTTCCTTCACAAATGTTACAATATGAATAGTAAAACGACGCCACATTTTTTTTTTAATTTTTTTTTTTTTTAACGATAAAATTGGACAATATCAGTACGTTCATTAATTAATTAATAATAAGTTAAAATTTTTACATATTATATATAGATTACATAGTATGTGGTTTGGAAATACAATAGATTGCTGATATTTGTTTTTGTTTTTTACTCAGATAATCGAGTAGTTTAATATAAATACATTGAAGATTCGATTTATTTAAAAGAAGAAAAGATTTCTCTTTAGAAGCATTATAGTTACATACGTTATACAATTATTGTACGATCCTTATATTTTTCATTCATCGTTTCGCTGTAAAAAAAGAAGATCGTTTCCCCGCGAAAACTACGTAATAATGGCGTGAAAATTTTGTCAAGCCTTAAAGTATTCCTTATTTAAACTGGCACAGGTTTGCGCTGATAAATGTCACCTTGAGAACGTATCGCAGGAACCGTGTTGACCGTAGTTATTTTTTTTTTTATTTATTTTTTCTAAAAAGCTAAGAGGTAAAGGGACACCGCAGAGGATGTCAATATCTTAGGAAGAGGTTTGAGATTTTCGAAAAAAAAATTTCTCGCAAATGTAACTACTTCGTAAAAAAAAAAAATTAAGGCGCCTCAAAATAGAGAATAATATGAATATTAAGATGAAAATGAATGATAAAAAACTTCCTTATTCAATTAATACCCTACCGAGAGGCATAAAGGACCTTCACACGCCACAGTATAATACTTTGAACATTAACCAGCTTTTAGAGTAAACTACAATAATTAATTAACTTACATGCATACCTGTAGATCGTATTTATGATTATTATTTTCTCCCAGAGTATCTTAACAGAGCAACAGTTTGCTTATTCAAACACGAGCAATGATTATAGACTTGTGCGGATCGATTAGGAGTATGAAATCTATGCAATGTGGAAATACATACCCAGTATTAGGCTTCCGGAAACGAAATCGAATTTTGGCAAGTTTACGAATAAGCGGAACATAATTCCCAATATTTCAAGTGTAATACTGAAAATTCGTCTGCATGTCTCTGTACAGAAAGCTTTGAGTCGTCATTAGCTTTTCGAGATAAGTAACTCTGTTCGTCGTTATCTATAAATTAGAATATGAATCAATCGTGAGATTCTTCCTTGACAATAGTCATCGATGGTTGATCTTCGTCACTTTCTACGCAATCGCTCGAGTTAATCTTAATGTTGGCCTTAAAGTCAGTCTTAAAGTTTAGTTGCTGGGTAGTAACTTCGTCATGGAACATTTGATTGGTGAAGTGAAAGTTACTCCCATTTCCAGTCTTAGCGTTTCCATTCAAATTGCTGTTGTGAACCTCGTTAAAGTGTTTGTAAAGCGCCAATGTCGTGTTGAATTCCAATTCGCATCCTAGTACCTTGCATCTGTTCAAGCAGAAGTAAATCAATAAATGAGATTCGGCAAAATTCAACATAATCGTTTCCCAAATATTATCTTACCGAAATATCTCGACGCTCTTAGACGTGGGAACCGTGGGTGGCTTTGCATTCGCATGATTATCCTGATAGTGTTTCCACAGACCAGTGACGTTGTTAACTTCGGCACCGCAACCAGGCATCTTGCACCTAAATTTGAATAACATAGAACGTATCACCAATTTCTACCAACACTTTAATTGGGTATTGGAAAAGATTTGGCCCTCAGAAACTTACAGGAAGAAGCTAACTGTCGAGGCTCTTCCTGGTTTAGGTTTAGGCGGTTTTGCAGGTTTTGTACCGGTGGTGTTGACCGCTAGTTTGTGACTGTCTTGATGATGCCGATAATGGGATATATATTTGTACACCTTTCCGCATCCGGCTACTTCGCACTTGTAAGATTCTTGTTTATTTCTGGACATTCTCTGCTTCTTCGGCATGTACTCTTCGTCCTCGGAATAATTGCTGTTTGTTTCAATAATACTTTCTTCTATTGTCTGTGAGTCGCACTCGAAACCGCTTCTAAAAACTTTCTCCAAATTGCCCAGGTCTATTCTGTGCGACTGAGAATATGCTTTTCCCGATGATAAATCGCTCTTTGTATTTTTAGTAATAGTTACTTCGTTATTGACAAAGACAATATTTTCGTCCAACGAATTATCCGTGTCAAGTAAATTGTCCGTCTTTGGAGTGAGCGAATTATATTTAGTCAGAAAGTTATCCCTCGTTATCAACAAGTCTTCATGTTTAGGAAACTTAGCATTACTCGAAAACTGTTCCCTATCGGGCAAATATTCTTCGGATTTCTGAACAGACAGGCCAAACTCGTTGCTCCTCGATGTGTACTCTCGATTTTCCTCAAACTCCGAAGATGCATTCTCCCCTGTAAGTTCTCCGGTATTATTGGAAAAGCTTTCCTTATCCGTTGCAAATTCGTCATTCTGTATATCGGATTTGTTGCTCTTGTGAGAAGCCCCCTCCTCGCTTTTCGAAATTTCATCATCTATGATACTCTCCGGTCCCTCGAGGCATATCACTTCCGGTTCTATGGGCAATGTTGGCGGTTGTCTGTGGCACGAATCTATATGCTCTTCTAGATTGTTGCTTGTAGCGTGAAGAGAACCGCAACTTGTATATGGGCAGGCGAATACATGCGTTTCGTTGTTGTGCCATTCTTGATAGTGACGCCACATGCTTCCAGGATCTGACAATTCCTCCCCGCATCCTGGTTCTCGGCAGCTGAATAAAATCAGAAATAATCATCGAGTCTGACAGCTAAGTTAGACAATTGAAATAGGATGAAGAAAATATTTGAAAATTTCCCTAACATCATTGAATAAAGATCATTGTTAGATCTGGGCATTGCACTTACATGAATTTTATCTTCAAAGCTTCGAGAGCCTCATGAGTTCGATATTCATCATGATTGGTGAAGATTTTTCCACATCCTCGTTGTTTGCAAGTGTAAACCTCCTGTATCGAATGAAATATTTTTTATCAGTTGAAACAAATGTTATTCATATATTTGGGAGAAGAAACATGACATTGTAATCCACATGTGTTTTTTGACAAGTTGTCCGGAGTTCTGGCAGCGATGTATAAGTTCAAATATCAGCAGCTAACTAAATTGTTTTCATTCAGAGGTCAATGAACCCTGTCACTGAACTTGGCTCACCTTTTTCGGAGCGATTTCCTCTATCGTTCGATTTCGCGAAACAAATCTGATGACACTGACTTCGGTCGGTCTGTCGCAAGCCTCCGTGCCTTGTCCCATTGTGTTTGACACCTTGATTAACGAGAAATCGTATACAGATAAGAAACCTAACCTAATAACGGTGGGATTATTTCACCGATTGTGAGTGGTTGAAAAACTCTTCGTTACGAACTGTCGCGGATCCACATCGTCTATATTATTTCATTTCTCATTGCTCACTTACCAATTGAATCTTGATTTATTTCACTCAGAACTAACACCTCTCGGCTTCCCTTTACATGATTGTCAATAAAAACAATTTACTTGCGTCGTCAGTAGCAGTCAGTTTCTCACCAAAGCCATAGATCACAGACACAGTGATAGATATTTGCCGATATTTGTATCGGCGCGTTCGTCCCTCTGCCACAATACTTTCGCACCTACCCCGCGCGGTCCTTAGACTAGTTAGATTCAAGCCCTGACGAGGGCGTGACGGTCGATAACATTTCTAAAAACTCTCCCCTATCAACGGGGTTCCGACCATTTTCCATTTTCCACTTTCCAGTTGCATTCGCGAATTGCTTCAGTAACAAGACTGTATTGTGCTGTGCGTATGCATCTACGTACTTATGTAGCGACAAAGGAGACTCAATGAACAGTGGCTGAATAATATAATCAGTGATTTAAAGTTGAGCGGGAAGGAAGATTCGAGTGCGCGTCAATTGCTGTGAATTCGGTAGTTTCAAATCCTACGTTAGGCTACGTAGGTCGTGGAGTTGCAGTAGTACTTTTGTTGCAGAGCAACGCGGCGTCAGACGCGTATGCATCGTCCTCGATGAGCGTTGCGATTAAATTTGAAACGTAAATAACGAAGTGATCGTCAACTACGAGTACTACAATTGTTGGTTCGGCCTGTTACAATCTCGAGACACAGTGAGTATAATTATCACATCATTTGTCATTAGATTCACAGGCAAATCTCGGAATTTTTGATTCGTAAGTTATTCTCCGGCGTGTATCCTGCAGAAAGTACATAGCCGGTACGTTACGCCGGATCGGTTTTTGTATTAATCTATAACAGTGATTAGAATTGCGAACTGTTCCGTAAATCGAATATATTACGATGCATTATCGTTCGCAAATGTGAAATAACGTACCATTTATTAGTATTAAATACGTTGTATGTTTTGATGGGACTCGTATACGAACAGTCTTTTCGTTAAATACACAAACCGACGATTATAGTTTCCGTGATACCTGAGCATACGCGCGTCAGTGAAGCACGCGGCGTCCTCACGCTATCCCGTATTTTTTTAACCGTATATGTCCGATGTGATCAAACGCCGAATTCTGCGATTTGTATACACAGGGCGAAACATAAACATGGGAGGAATTGGTGGATATACGAATAATTGACGAGCTCGTGGACCATCAAACTTCAGATATGCGTATTAAGTTCTACATATCGAAGTCTAGTTGAACAGAAAAATAATGCATTCGCAATGTGTGATAACAAACAGTAAACAAATCTGTCTTCAATTTACTTCAGTCTTTAAAGTGAACTGTATTATATTATTGACATATAATTCAGATATATTCGTACTTTGCACATTGCTTGGACTAGGAAACGTGATTAACGTACTCGACAACTGGCGTCAATTACCATAATATCTCGGTTCATTATTTCATCTGCATCTGTTCCGAACGGAAATGTAATACTTCGATCATATCTACGTGCGCTTCGTAATAGTCCGTGGTAATGTGTATACTCCGACTTTCTCGCTTAGATATAATACCTGAATAGTTCAAAGTCGACTGTAAGCAAGTCCAAGACCTTCTCTGCCCTGTATTATTTTTCTGCAACTCGTATATACCTGGACCTAAGAGCTGAGAGCTAGCGCCCCTTTTCGATTGTGAGCTTTTGAAAATCGAGGGTCGTAAATCGTAGCCTACGCTCCTAATATTCCCGCGTCGACGGTTCAACCCTCGGGTCTGTTCCAGCTCCATTGTTATAGTCACAGGTATAACTCACACGTGTGCAATATCTACATATGTGTACATGAATAGCAGACGCAGAGGGTGTTTTAACGCGCTAGTCGCCAGCTGACGAGTCCCCGCAATATAATCACTCGTATGAAATTGCGGCGGCGTCGGATGGCTTTAATTCGAATCTGCGAGGATAGGGGACTACGGTGCGACACAGCCTCGTGCACAAAGACTGCACGAGACTAGTTTTTATTTATTTTTGTTTTCTTGTTTTATTTATTTTTGGCAAAAACAGAACGAAAAAAAAATAAAGAACGGTGCATTGTTATGATGGATATAATTCGCGCAGTCGGCGGTAGACAATCGCGATGCAATCGAGTTCAGAGAATTCGGTTCGATGGGGGGTACGTGCCCTTCTCGACGCTCGCCAGACGTGTTAGCTAGCGGATCGATCTCTGCGCGCTAGTTGCGGCGCGACTGAGAATACAGAGAAATAAAAACGTTCAGGTATACGCGGTGGATCTGTCTATGCATGTATAATTAATGTGCATTCGAATCTCTATATTAATTCATGAATTTCGATCAGCGACGCGATTTATCTGTAACACACTTCTTAAATTGTCTTCGTTCTTTTCAACCAGCTTCGATAGACTTAGGGTATAGTTTTATACGAAAGAAAAATAAAATCCTTACGCAAGACGATGTACAAATTATTTTCATATACATAATCATTGTTAATATTATCAGGTGAAATATTTTTCTCACTTTATACTCCCCGCGGTATCGACGAACGAGTTATTCGAATGTCATGAGTTAAATCTCACACACACTCTGTAAACACAAAGCGATGTGCATGTGTGTGTACGTACGCCGTACACAAAGGGTGCAGCGCGGCTCCCTCGGTCGTTGAAAGAGAGAGAACGAGAGAATTTTACTTGCAATGAGTAGTACCCAGTGGAGACCAGGTTTGGTAAATCCATTGTTAATATATCCGAGGGGCTTTTGGGTTTCGAGTTATATGTATACCTACACGAGTATATAATCTTCAGCGTATATGCTCTACTCCAACGTTTCGTCAACGACGACGAAATGAGAAATCCCACACATCCGGTGTGCGGAGATTACTGGCTATAATAACTTCGACACAATGAATTCTAATCTGCTACGTTAATCTGGTGCATCACACGTCCGTCACCCGCTTCGATTGATGTACTGTACTAATACATGTATGTGTTGTTTTTTTTTTTTTTTTTTTTTTTCGAATATCTGTAATCACGCAGATCGAGTGAGTTGGACGAAAGCAAGAAAGAATTCGAAAGGCTTTATTTCCCTCGAAGAGACTTATTGTTCAGTGCAGGTATACGCAAGAGTAAGAATAACCCGTGCGTGTTGTGAAATCTGTTTTCAGCGTTTGCAAAGATGAGCCAATCTACGGAAGTGAAAACAACGAAGGAGAAAAGCACGGATAAGAAAGAGATCGCTGAGGAGGAAGAGGAGAGAGAGAAGATGCTTAACGCCGAGAATACGAGGCACGATGCTGCTCACGATGCTCCGGATGCTGCCGAGGAGCAACGGCCCAAGAGGAAGATACCTATAGGTGGCATCAAGATGCCAGGCTTTTGCCGAACGAAGAGCAGGGAGCCCTGCAAGGTACTGTGAAAGATTCAATCAACATTTATGTCTGCATTATAATATGTATGCATTTATGCGCGATGTAATTTTCGGCGTATTTCAAAATCTGCTGCACAATGGGGAATGACCCGTTTCGCCGAAAGTAAAATACACGGTATCCGAGAGTCGAAGACCCGTATTTAATTTTCATCCCACAGCCGACACCTGCGCTCTGAATTTCCCACGGCATGGCCGGTCAGATCTTGGTCCGAAATATTACATTCTAGACCGTGTCTTGTCTCTTATTCGTACAGTGCGGTGATGTTATATACACGAGGCTGCAGCAGGCATCCCTTTTTCATATGTTTCGTATACCTTTTTTCCACGCTTCAAAGTTTTTATACCCCAGGATCCGCCTCGTTAACTATACTGCAGTCGAATCCTAACCAGTCGAACCGGAACTCGTCGCCCTTTTCTCTCAGCCGTCGTCGACTCTCCTTCAAAATATACATAGTTAGTGTAGGCACTTAATTGGGGTACGTGCCCGATAAACAAAGGATTCAAGGGGTTCAGAACGATGCAAGGGTAGAACGATGACAAGCCCCAAGATTTCGAGACAGCTTCGCGACGTCTTATGGACATTGCATCAATATCGGGGTTAAGTTATTCATTGCAGACTCGAAATACCTAAATATCTTCGTAATATGCGTATAAGAACGTGTGAGCTGAGCAACCTCTCACCCGCGGCTCACTGCAATTAGGCTTTCACGCGCCTGCAGTAGCCGCTTCATTGAAGGCGAGTAGTCGTCTTATTATATTAAAGAAATGTGCAGGGCTAATTATTCGAGTAATTGATAGTAATTGGTTAGAATTGGGTATAATGGCATATAATCGGACAACGATGCCAAAAAAGTCGAACGAATTTCAGTCTAACTTTATACTTCGGTAACGTCTGGGACAAATCTACTTCGGATATTATACATTTGTGTATATATTCGATATCTGAATAGTAGGGTGCAGCGCAGCTATACTTAACTGTCAACGACTGGCCCGCGACGTTGTGGCGTGCAGCAGTTCAAACTATATCGACCCCGTCGACGCGACGTCAAGGACCCCCGCCTTCGACGAGGCGACGCGGCGCCTAAACCCTTTACAAGTCTACGAGTCTACATTATATACATATATACCTACGTACATGATACATGATACATGATACATCTTGCGATTATGTACATTCACCTGTGCCTCTTCTCCGGCCTTTGCATATGATATTTCATGCCCTTTATGCCTGTGTACTTCCTTCCTATAACTCCTATCTATAAGACCACGATTTTGCCCTTTGCTATAATCGAATCGAAAAAGAAGCACAGCTGCAGCAGGTAGGCACACGGTTCTACGGACCGGAAGTATGGCATTTCGCGCTCTCCGCTTTCCGCTTTTCACTTCCGGTTACAGTTCGATCAAATTTCCACTCGCCGTATCTACATACATAGTACGGACAGAGCAGACAGGTGATCGTGCACGTGCAGTGCGGCGATCGCGGGCTGATTCATCGCCTGATTCAGATAATCAATAACAGGAATTATTACAAATACGTAGTAATGCATAAATGAGACTTTCCGATAATATACTATATACGAGTTCTTTTCTGCGTTATACAGCTTTTCTTTTTAAACGTATGTATGCATACTGCAATTCAAATCTGGCAAATGCATGCACAATGTCTATTTTCTCCTATATCTATCTCTCTGTCGTGGATGCGAATTAATTATTTACGGTTAATTTCCACGTTATTCATCGAGTCGAATAGGTCGCCCCGTTTACAAATGTGGTTATATACGCATACGTAATATAGGGTGAACGTCGAATTCGTCAGACCGTGTAATAATATTGCATTTTTTTTTCACATCCATGGCCCGGCGCGGAGAAACTCCCTCGGGATACGGCCGCTCACCGCCCTGCGTTGGCGACGCGTTTCCTGTCCTGTACCAGGTGCGACAAGGCAGTAGTCTCCCCCTTCTTCTACAATTTATACTCACTATATCATGTATAACAGAAAATATACTCGGCTATGTAGTACAGGGCTTGGAGGCGACGGGGCGTCACACATACTCATGTACTCGTATGCACGTGCACGTATATATCTAAACCTAACTCCGCCACGCGACATACGGGGTAGACAAACAAAAACCGGATAATTATAGACGGATATCACTTCACTGTTGGATATACGAGCCCTTTACTTATTTGTTCCACCTAGCTATCGTAAATCGTGATGCGACAAGCTTATATATTATCTCTATCACTTTGTATAGTCGTATCGGTATATTATATGCAATTTTCGGTTATATTTTGACCACCCTGTATGTCTGCACATGATCGATACACCGAGCTGACATCGATAGGTCCCAACGACGGAGCTCTAGCTATATCAGAAAAACGGATACGAAACGGGAAAATAAGTTCAACTCCAGAGATAACGCTCTTTAATTAGGACTCGTCAATATGCATACCGCATGCCTAGAAACAGAAGATCGTGTCGTCGTTGCGTGGCGTATACTTTATGCCTACCATGTGCGCTTTGTTCCTGTTCAGGACTCGGTTCCGTTCATTCCGCACCGGGTCTTTACAGCCCCATAAGCGACAACAGAAACCCTGCAGAGCTACGCTGTGTATAATATTTAAGTGTATACGTACGGTGTACGGTATGCCATGCCCCGTACACTTGAAACACACTTACTTACTGGTAGGTAGTTCTCTTATTTTCAAGAGCACACTATGCTGCTCACAGTAGGGAGGGTCGCTCTTCGGCTCGGCAGTCGGTCGAGCCATGGGCTGCTGCACGTGGCTTATTTTTATTTTTATACACCATAACCTGCCGGGCTGCTACGAGGGGGTCGGGGAAAAGAGACGATTGCATCAGGCGCCACGCGGTGCACGTCGCTCTTCGGAGAAATGAACCGAAAAATTTTTACCTCACCCCCCCCCCCCCCCCCCCCCACCCTTTTTTTTTTGTTTTTGCTTTTTGTTGATCGTATATCTTACCAATACGCATTTTGTAAAACGAATACTATACCTGTACGCGGTTCTTTTGTTACATACTTGAAGCTGCAGCAGCTTTGAATTAATTGCGGTATAAATATTAAAGCCATACATATTTGTGAGGGATACGCGCAATTATAATATACTACGGTAGTACGGTGCAGGGTTAGCGGAAACTCGAGGCACGATCATCGCTGCAATTATCTGTGCCATCGCTTTCACGCCTTGACGATTATATTATACATATTATGCCTGTAGAAGATGTATTCATGTTGAACGTGGCGCGGAGAAGTGTCGTTATAGCTGCAGTGAAGAACGACACAATCAGTCTTTGACTCTCGTGTCTCTTTTTTGTCTTCTGTATACACATAGGTTTAATAAACTTCTTTTGAGGCTCTGTAGCACACAGCAGCCTGCTAGCAGGAGGGGATATGCTCTCGTCCCTAAAATTTATAAGCTTTACATGTCACAAGGAGCCTGCAACCGCCGCGTAAATTCGTTCTTTCTTCCTTCCTTTCTTTCTTTCTTTCATTCATTCCTTTCTTCTGCAAGAAGCTACAGCTTCAGACGCAGTTATGATTTGAAGCGACCAAGTCGGAGGCCTCGGCTACGTCGCCCTCCGTCACGGTCGTCGGGTTCAATGGTCCTCCAAAAATAAATTCTACCCACCCTTTCCAAACCTATATTATACGGACTCTCGGATATCTATACGTAAGAAGATAATCTTGAATAGAACATATATATCGCGTACATACATTTCCAATGCAATTTAGAAGTGCAGCTACCGCATATAGTTTAGCATATCGTATGTGCACAAGCAGTATTCTATATAAGTACATCCGAATACACGAAAGATTCTCTGAAGAAAGCATATGATCATAAACGTACAGGATGACGAGACTAAGCCTGCAGAATCGGTTGATCCAGAGATTCCGAAGAAGGATGATGATCCTCAACCTCCGATCACAGAAAAGCCGACGACACCAGCAAAGGGATCCAAAGATGGCAAAGAAGTCAAGGAAGGAAAAGAGAAGGAGGGTCGTCGCGGAATTTTAAACGCCATACGGCTTCCGCTCGTATCTGTATTTCCGCGGAAAAAAGGCAGCAAGGTGAGCATAAATATCGACTTCTTTTACTCGCCTCTTAAGTTGTATATCATAAAGGAATCATAATATCACGTTCTTTTGCGATCTGAAAATTCTGATCTTCTTCGACAAGATAATCAACAACATTACCATAACTGAACACAATCATGGGTACGAAATCGCGTCACCTTATCTCGTTGTAATAATTTGTAATCCAAGACGTTAGCACGGTTCATTGGGATTTCCCGCGAGTTGAGGAAACCTCGCAAGGGCTGTTGGGCACGTTCGTGGGGCGGCTCTTCTAACGTGGACAAAAGGCAGACCCGCCATAATTCGAACCCCTCACCTCGCATACTATACTTTGAAGTTTCGTTGTTATATTATACTTGTATGCGTTTACACGCTCATACATACAGACAAACGCGGTTGGCGTAGTGATGGTAATTGTTACCTTGTTATGCCGCGACTCCCCTGCAACGATCGGGCAAACTCACCAGGTATTCGTATCAGTTTGCTTTCGGGGCTGCGAGCGATCACTTCACGAACATTTCACACCCTATACCTGTATAAACTTTTTATGCATATATATCGCGATTGAATGAGGGACTTGTTTCCAATAATTGTATCTGACAATAATCGCAATAATCGCGTTACTGCTTCAGGACGCGGGAGACGCTGAACTCGGAACCACAGGTGCCGCTGGTCTAGCTAGCGTCGAAACCCTCGACGACCCTGGTGCCCCTGGTGAAAAGTCAGCCCGAAATAACGACGACGGTATGGAAACAGTACGTCTCGACGGTGACGCGGCTGACGCTGCGGCTCCTCCGCCAAAGCGACACGCGATATTCGGCTGTCTATCCGCTGCCAGAAAGAACTTATTCATAACAGGTATATATATTATCCATTCGCGACTCTTCGTAGGTCTTCTTCGCTTGCAGCAATTTTGAATGAACATAAATGTATAAAAATAACACATTTTTATCCCGCGTCACTACAGTCGGCACGCTTCTGATATTCCTGGTCATGATTATCATCCTTGGAATCGCCTGCGCCGGTCCACGCCGAGAACCTAGCGCCCCGTTACGCGACGCGCGGTTCATAGAGGCCGTAACGTCTTGTGGTCCGGTCGAGGGTGTCCTGGAAGACAACGGGGGCTACGCCTTCCGTGGAATACCGTACGCCGTACCACCCGTAGAAAGTCGTAGATGGTTGCCGGCCGAGCCTTTGAGACGAATTGAAAACTGTTGGACGGGAACATTGAAGGCTCATGAACCCTCGAAAAAGTGCTGGCAGCGAGCGGCGACCGGTGCTATCGACGGCGTCGAGGATTGCCTCTATTTGGACGTGTTCACACCCTACGTTCGATACGACTCACCGATTCCAGTCGTCGTTATGATCGGGGCGGAAACTCTCAGCGGTGAATCGCCCGGAGTTATGCAACCCTCCGCTAAACTTGCCAAAGTCCGCGAGGTCGTATTCGTCAGACCCAACTTCAGGTGAGTTTTTTTCACATACATTATTGAATCGAATGAGAAGTTTATTCGTAATCTTGGAAATATCTTCCCCTTCGAAGAATGAATAATATCATTTTTTCATTCCAAACTCTATTTCAGACTCGGTATATTCGGCTTCCTGGCCGCAGATCCGTTGTCACGATCGACCCACCCCCCGACCTCCGGAAACTACGGTCTCTCCGACATAATCGTCGCCCTTCAGTGGGTCAGCATGAACATCGAGCATTTCGGGGGTGACAGTAGGTCCGTAACCTTGTGGGGACATCGAGCCGGCGGTACGCTGGTCACGGCTTTGCTGGGTTCACCGAAAGCCAAGAATCTGTTTTCCCGCGCGTGGGTGTCAAGCGGGGGAGCGTTGTTCCCAGGCAAGCCGCTGCAAGAGTCGGAGCGGACGAGCAAGCAGTTTCTCGATTCGATAAAATGCAGCGACGCCGCATGTCTCAGACAAAAAACCGCCGAGGATATTATGGATGCTGTACCACCGACTTGGCACATGAGCAATACCAATCTTCCGGATAGCCGAGAAGGGACGATAGAAAATCGCCACGAGTGGCTAGTCCTCGACAACGCGATCCTCCAGGACCATGTCAGTCAGATTTGGAAGAGAAGCGGTATTCCGGTCAAGGTTGTCATGGGCACGACGGCGCATGCCGGCACACCGGCAAGACTGAGGGCGCCGAATGCCACCCTTACCGCTGTAGAGGTGGAAAAAATCGTGAGAAATTCTATCCTAGGGTCGATGGGCCTGGCCAACGAAACTCTGCGCCGTTATAACGCTACTCTTGAAGGTCTGGCGATGATGGTGTCAGACATACGCGTAGTTTGTCCTCTTCTAACGGTAGCCCTTCAGAATCCGCAAATCCCGTTTTACGTCGTCACACAACCCCACGGGGAGGCGGGACTCGCAGACGTAGATAGCGACGCCGCGGCGATCCTCGGCTCTTACGTGGCTCGAACATCCGAAGAGAAGAGATACGTCTCGGCCATGCGGGAGCTGTTTAATCATTACGTATGGCATGGGGGAGAAGTGAAGCAGACTGCTGGTGAATTCGAGGCTCACAAGATACTGCTCGTCGGCCAGGACGTATTGCCTGGGCGTAATTATTCCAACTGTGATTTTTGGATAAGTCAAGATATAGTGCCGAGGTATGCCAGGGCGGATTAAAATCGTGGCGATAGTATTAATGAATACCCTGGGGCTCTTTGATTACTTTCTATATTATTATTTATTGAAAAGAAAGCCTTTTTTTTTCTTTCTTCTTTTTTTCTCTCTACATGATATGCGGTTTTATACCAATCTCTATCAATTCATCGCCGACATTGGCGAGTAATTATCTCGCGATGCGCTGATTTGTAAACGTATATATGTTAAAACGAGTATATAGCAACGTGAGAAATAAAACGATAATAATAGTAGTAATAATTATAATAATAGTAATAACGATAACAATAATAATAATAATTATGGTAATGATAATGATAATATATAGTACATACGTGTAAGTGTATAAATGTGAATTAAATTGTAATATATTAAGTCATTAAGGACAAAGACAGAGACCGCGCAGCTTAGGGAGAGAAAATGAATACATATGATATTGATATTGCGTATTATATTCTTGTAAGGTAATTAAGGTACGATATACGTATGTGTCGGAAGAGCGAGGGTTGACTAACAATAAGTTATTCTATAAAAACATTCATGGGAGGGATAGAAAGTACGTTGTTCTGCATTAGTTGCAACTGATTCCAGCTGTACGTATGCAGATGTTTAATAAGATACTCAGATACATACATGATACGAAGCTCACGCTCTCTATAGACTTATTCATTATTATGTTAGGATTGGAATATTGATATGCTAATCGTGGAGTAAGTGTAACTTCAATGTGTAGAAACTAGCGAGGGGATTCAGCGAGGATCCAGAGTCTGAAACCTGCTCGATTATTATTATTATTATTATTATTCAATAATTTTAACGGCGTATAACTTATCGTTAGTCCGACGAGAATCGCTGTTGAAATATCTTTCATTTCATATTTATAACGTCTGTTGACGTACAGTCTTTCAGATTAGCTTTTTCACGTACATTATTTTATAAAATTTTACTATACTGAAATTTTTTATACCGGCGTATACTGTCTGCTATAGATAAAGTTCGTATTTTTGAACTGCTAACAAAAAAATAAATAAATAAATGAATAAAAAATCCAATACCACTAAGGTAATCGTCGTTGCATTCTCTGATCAGAATGTTTCAACCTCGAGATACTGTAATAAATTATATGAGACTGCGAATTCCTTATATCGCTCAAAAAGTTTCGCCATCACACCTGCACATAGGTAATAATATCTCTGGTCCAATTAAATAGAACGCAGGGTTCCTACGAAATTGAAGACTTGATGATTTTTTTAATGTTTTTACTCCGTTTTACACCTTTAGTCGATATATTTATATCCCATATTATAAAGTAATCAAATTTTACATGGAAAGTACACGTAAGTCTTCGTCGAATAGCAACGGCTTGATATTAATCGCTATGCGAACTGTTCTAGTATTCTTTTTAAATGTTTTATAATAAGATTAAGTAAATTGAACAAGTAAAACAAAATGTGATACCCTGATAATTGGTACGGGTCATTGCATTTTCGTAATAGTACCTATAATCGATAGTGTTAAATGAATTTAAAGACTTGAAAAGAAACCGCCAAGTATTTCCGAAGAATGTTTGTTCTTTTTATTTAGTTATTCAAGTTAATTACACGTAAACACATCATCTTTTTTTTTTTAATGGCTTATCGGTCAAGGATAATATTTACTGTAGTTTCACGCACCCAACAGACTGCATTATCATAATTGTTAGGTGTAAGGAAGTGAATGAAAATACTTTAATACTGCACTCATATCAAAAGGAGTCAATAGAGGTAATATAAATGGCTCTATCGTCTCACGATAAGAGATTCCAGCTACTCTATCCATAGCTATAACATCCGCACGTTACATATAAATATGTATGTACGCGATTGGTTCGAATTATTACGTATGTTTTAGCATTGTATCTGATGTACCAGCAATAAAGGTTGGCAAAAAGTATAGCTAACAAATGCATTATACATTTATTGAGAAATCTAACAGATGGTTATAAGTCCCGACCCACTATCATGAAATCACGAAGAAAGCCTAATTTTCAATTGGATTCTGGGCTGGGAATGAAGATAAGAGAAGAACAACTAAATTAAGACTTGCGTTTTTATTAAGAAGAGAGTACAGGATGGATTGTTGTACATACAAAGTTGAGGTATGTAATCAGCCATTAGTCTGAAAAAACGGGGAAAAAAAAGAAAAAAACATTAATAATTACTCGATTTATTCAGTGAAAATCTAAGAGTTGAATAGTAAGATCAGTAAAGAACGATCAACATGTAAGTGTTGTACGCACTTCTCAGTCCGCCCGTTCAACAAGTCATCACTTAGCGTCACATATTTGTAGTTCATTCAATCTCAATTTATTTCGCTATTTACTTCTTACTTTCTTTGGATTACAGAGTATTTTCCGATTCTAACAAAATTGACTGAAGAATCAGAAAAAGAATAAAAAGATTCACCTCAAAGATTATGCGCTGAGAACACAGGCACCACCAACAGCCTTGATCTTGTCTTCGGCTTGTTTGCTGAAGAATTTGGCCTTGACGATGACCGGTTGTTTGGGCAGGCGACCCTTGCCCAGGAGCTTGTAGTATCCCTGTGAAAAGGAAACAGATTCGCTTTGAGTACAGGGAATCAAAAGCAAGATAGCTCGGCAAATAGAGAATCATTCTAGGATATGAATGTTAATCAGTTATGAACATTCCCCATGGAAAGTGTTGTACGCACTTTTAAGTCCGCCCGTTCACATAATCATCACATTATTCATTGATAATTGATCGCAAAGTTGAGACAGATACTTCTGATCAAAGCGGCAAACTAATATTGAACAGAGCCAAGAAATTTTGAACGCTGAACTTACAGCCTTGACAAGATCGATGACTGGAGCCTTGCCGTCTGTGGAGTTCTTGTATTTCAACCTGGTCTGCTCAGACACAAGGGTCCAAAGTTTGTCCAGGTTCAGGGTCGGGCACCACTTGGTGTTTTTGCGTAAATGGTAGTTCCTCATACCAAGCTGGAATAGAAGAAATTCATTGTAAAGAGAGCAAGGTTCAACATGAATGAGAAAAATAAAAATCATTCGAAAGAGGTCAGATTGGTTGTTGCATTCAAAGTACTTCAGGTCGCCGGTGAAAGCGTTGTATCTCATCATTGTTTGTGGAATCAGTTTTAGAGATCAAATGTTTGGATATTGAAATGAAATAGAAAATTTCATTTAACAGCTAATCTGCATAAGTTAGAAAATATGTAGGTGGTGACTTTGGCGTAAACAGGGCATATTCATAATATCAAATCGGAGCGAATATTTTGAGTTCAGAAACACAAGATTCAAGCATACCTTTCCAAAGTATCCAGGATGGTACTTGTCGAAGTTGATACGATGATGATGCATACCACCAGCGTTACCGCGACCACCCGGATGTTTCCTGTGCTTACCTGTAAACAAAAGTTAGGTTATGTTACGTTGACCAGGGTAGAATTAAACTATCACGTTTAGCGGTTAATTCGAATATTTATTTGTAAGGTTTACAACGTAGCCAAAGTCGACCAAGTCCGTGTGCAGAAATGAAAGTTGAAGAATTTTTAAGGCAGAGAATAAGACTTTAGAAGTAGACTCACCGATACGGCCATGACCGTGGCTCACGTGTCCACGAAGCTTCCTTGTCTTCTTCTTGTGGGTGGACTGAAAATAGAATAATAAAACAATTTCAGTACTTGTAGAATAATGTGTTAATATGATATTCCGTCATCAGTTGCACGTTGTTCGATTCGACGTAAAGATAAACCAGAGGGAAACGGGCATACGATACATAGTATATTTGAAAGCAATGACTTGAATATTTCCTTTATATATTCACGAGAGTTTATTCCCGAGTATACAGAGTATATTTTGAAAGTATGTTAGAACTATTCAACACGAGGATGCTAGGAGATAACAATGGATTTGTTCGAAACTGTCGCCCAGACGTGACACTCACCATCTTGAATCTGGCGTGAAGAAGGCGAAGCGTAAAGAATCGAAACGTGAAGCGCTTGCGCGGTCCTGACGTACGCGCATTTTCGTTGCGGAAATACGTACCGCCCCTGGTTGATGCTTAGTGAAGCTATAAATGAAGCTACAGAGGTCCTCCGTAGATAAAGCAGGATATATCTTAGGGTGTTGTCGGCACACTTAGCTCTCCAGCTTACCGACAAGGAGCACTGACCTAGGGTAATAGCACCTGTTACGGGGTCAGTGACCTCAGTCGTCGTCGGGGTTCCAATGAGTGCGTATGGGGGTGGCGTTGACCAGACTTGATGGAAATATTTCGAAAGCAGTGATATTATAACATTCGTCTTCCTCTGGCGTTCGGGTATATAGTCTCGCGCTGTGTATGGGTGGAGAAATTAATTTTTTTTGTTTAATATACTAGATTCGAAACTCAATCGAGTCTGTAGATATCTCTTTCGTGGAGAAGCGTACTCCGACTTTATCGTTATGTCGAAAGTCGAAAGAGGCGTGGAAGGGGGATTTCAAAATGGCCGCGACACCGCGAAACGCACGAGACGTTTGATAACAGTGGATTATTATTCTCTGACAATACCTGCTCTGTGTACATGGACATAGACAAATAATATTCTGTGAATTGTCACGAAGGGAAATACCAGTACAACAACTATGGTGGTTACGCGGTATACTTGTGGTGTGGAACGCAGTGTTCAAAAGGATGTAACCCTCGATGAGTAAGTGCCATGCCTATACAAGTATACTCGTTCTCTTGCTTCTTGCTCCACGATTTGGTCGATAATATTAAGATAAAACCGATTGTTAGGTGCGCCATATTATTAGCATTCTCGTATAAGCCACTGGCGGAAATCCTATTCATTGTTTGTTTACTCTTCAAGTCCTCAGAGACTTTTTATTCATATTTTAATTCTGTTCGCCGCTAGTGTCTGTTGGTAAGTGTTCGTATGGTTACACGTGCTTGCGCAAGCAAGCAGTGTCATCGTCGACAGACTCGACGGATTTTAAACACAGTTGATATGGCTGTTCGTAGAGGTCGTCAGCTGCTTGGGACTTTGGTAAAATCCGGAAAGTACATTCATGCAGGGTTTTTGAATATTAGTTAAAAGATGGAATATGAGATTGATTTTGAACGATTCGTATTAGAGAGTAACCCGAAATAATTAGCTATGAAAACTTAGAAGAACTATAAATGTGAAGACAATCGATCGCAAGACCGATGCAACTTTCAGACAAGACAATATGACATCATATAGAGTTGTTTAACATGTAAATCAGGAAACAACAATCTTCCAGTGATAATATCGGAAAGTATTTTGGAAATTCCGGAATCAAGTTCCACGTATGTGATTTGTTTTCGATTCATATATCACTGATGCAATAATACAATATGTGTAGACATATCTTCAGTTCGTTCGGGAATCCCATTGGAATAAAACAAAGTTATTTCCTCTCTAAAATAATATTTAATTACTGATTTATCTTCCGTCAGCAGCCGATTTTTCCTCGTACAAAGTGATACGAGACAAATTTCGAATCACTTTATTAATTAACATGAAATTAGCTTGTAGATAATAATGATATATATGCATATAGGAGAAGATCAGCGAAGTATACATGTGTAGGTAATACATAGTTGTAGGGCTGGTCTGAATCTTGTTGGTATCGCAGCCAGATTCCTACTTCTCAAGACTCGAGCCTACAGGCGACTAAACGCCCGTAGGAAGTTATAGAATGTACCTACGCACGTATCGCATACCTATTATACCCAGGTATGTGTGATACACGCACGGTCGTCACTGCCTACGGCTTACTGCTTACGGTTCACGCATTCCCGCGGCGGGCTGCTCTCCGTCCTACGTCCTCCCGTCTTCCACGAGATTACGGATCTCGTGTCCGGTGATGGGGAAGACGGAGGGGGAAGAGCACCTGTCAGGTAGCCTCGATCCCCGAAGATCTCGGTTCTTGATCGAGATTCAATTCGTATACCTGCCGATTACAGATTTGATTTCTTGCGGTGCGATTCAACCTCGGCAATATCCTTTTCTCGCTACCCTCCACTCTCCAGCCCATACTTTCGGCGGATTTAAATTTATCGTGGACTGCAGCGTGACTAACGACTCTCTTCTGGAATACCCGGAATAAGAAACGATGAAAAATAATAAAAAAAAACAATCCGTGCGTTTCTTCGCCTCGCGTTCTTCCGAGTGCGAAGGAGTATGACGCGCGTTGTCGACGAGTCCAACGACCTTGTACCCTCGTCCGACTAACTCTCAACGAAAGGCGGGGCGCTTCTTTGTCATTCCCTGAAACGTAGTACATGCAGGAGTTTGAGATTCAGGAGAGGTTTGTACATACGCGCGTTTACTTCACGGACCCAAGTCCTATCCTCTTCTTTCCGCGCGGGGGAACCAGAATCTACAATCCGTCCGCGCGACCACGCCTGTAATACATATCACTTATTCCTTCTAATATATCGAATATCGTCGGGTTAGTTCCATCCGCGGGTAAAAGCAAGTCTTTCCCTGTATATTATCCCTATATATATTATGGGATCCATATCAACGTAGCTGAATATGAAACGGTGGAATTCCTCCATTACATATACGTATAATATTGATAGAGGCGAATTTTGCGACGCGTGGGCCTTGTCCTCGAGCCAATAACCACTTCCGGCAGATACTCGCGTCAGGTCCGAACACGCTGGCTGCTCGATTGTCGAGCTGTGGGAATCGGCGCTCGACGTCGAGTTCCTGAACAATCGTTCTTCGAAGGCGTGCATAGGCTGCACGGTGTGGTGCATTCCTTCGAAGGTCAGCGCGATCGGGGCGCGTCCCGTACGCATGTATATGTATATATATAGTATGTACGACTTGTGTCGCATGTGTCGCATGTCTTGGTATACAAATATGATAGAGCTATGTATAAATGTATATACATAAGCGTGTATGGGCACGTATGGACCTTGCATGTAGCCTTGCGACGAATTAGTAATTCCTCGTGCCGCACCTTCCTCCGTCTCCTTCCTCACCTCGTAGCTTCCTCCTTCTCTAAAACACAACGCCCTTCTCAGCTCGATTCTGATTCTGACTAGAGCGGAAACGCATAGCTGGACGTTCCATCGTAAGGCAATAACGGACCCGACGCACTCTCGCCCTCTCGCCCTCTCGCCAGGCTTTGAATTCGTAAAATCGTCCGTTCCCCTTTCTTTCGTTCACCGTATAATATAGCTATACAATATCTTGTATTTATATACCTATCTTAGGTACACGTGAGCACATTTTATATACCGTTAATTTCTGCGACAGGGCAAACGTTCCAACTACCTTGAACTTTGCATTTTTATTTTTCACAAAAAACGAGGCATTTCTCCCTGCTGCAGTTGATTATTTTGAATCGGGAACCCGAAGCGCGAGTTATTTCAATTTCAACCATCGTATCGTCGATCGTGAATGAAAAACTTGTTTACATCTTCATTTTTACGGTTCGTCGCTGTCTGTTATACGATTCGATCGGATAACGCCGACGCGATGCATCGATCTTTTTGCTCTACAATTTATTACTTTCACGTCCGTGCTTTAATTGGGCCGGTGATGTCATCTTTGAACTTGTGAAAATCTTCAATATTTTTCAATCATTTCAATAATATCATCAGACTGACTCATAACCTTGACACAGGCTTTAATGCTTGAACGGACAAGACTTTTTTTCGTACCCTTACGGTACATACTATATATGGTGTCTACATGGCTATACCGCAACGGGATCGGTTGACGTTAGAAATAAATGGGCAAGTTTTTCAGCCGCTATATTATAATATATAACGTATTATTATGTATATCGTTAGCATAATACCGATATGTAGACATTTATATATGTATATGTGGTAGGTAGATATCGCGGGGTACGTGGAGAGATAATATATTAGGCAAGGCTCGTCCGTGTTCACTTGTCGTAGCGATTATTATAGTTTCATACATGTTAATGCTAATACGAGGATGGATATTGTCGGACGTGACGTGTCCTCGCGTCTTTGCAGCGTTCCTCTTCCGCATATTCGTGACTGTCGAGAAGCCACGTTGCGTAACGCCTCTTCCTCGAATCTCAAATGTCTGCTATACGCTATACAGCATGGGTGTAGGTGTTCTGTGTTTCGTGTTTCGTGTTTCGTGTTTCGTGTTGTGTGCATGCGGACGTATTACAACCACGGTCATTTACAGTCCGCACAAAACTCCATTCTCTTCTTATATCCCACTCACTTCTCTCCTACCGCGGTGCCGCACGCCTGCAGCAGTAATATATGCTGCAGCCACTTCGCAACTGCTTTATACTTGTCTACAAGTGCAACGCGTATCGCACACCCCGTCCAACATCAATTCCTCAAAGATTCGTTACCTGATGGGTAAACTACGTTTATCAATTTCAGTCAAATTGAAAACAAAAAAATCAAAAAAACGAAACTTCTTCTATATGTATAGGTATATCTTTATTTCTTCCGAATTCGAGAACTAACTTCCTGACTGACAAAATAATGTTTCAACGCCCCTGCAGCAACAAGTACCTACTCAGTTCCATTGCACCGACTTAAATTTTTATTCGACTGACCGTGACCGTAAATTTAGTTAATTCAACCTGAAGCTTCGCTCAGCACGATCACTGTAATAATTATAATCATATACACTCGACGTCCTGGGCTCTGGTCCGCAGTAATCGTCCTTGCCCGTAGGTGTCGAGACAATTGATCCAGTTCCGCGTAGGTTTACACATACGCCTCGATATAATTATATGCATATAAGTTTTCGGTGCCGTAACATTGGACTTTTTACTTTTTATTATTATTATTTTTCATTTCTTTCAAGTTTCCAACTACATGGTAAAAATTGCGTGTATTACATATACGTTGCTGGAGTTTCCTTCGGAATAAAAAATGACCCAGTTTTCCGCGATCCCCGAAGGGGTATGCGAATCAAGAAACGAAATCTCTAAACGCGATTTACCTGAGATGTGAGAAACCGAATTTTACCCCCCGTTGCAGCAGAGACCATACATACCGTACCCACGTATCGTGTGTACGTGGAAATATACGTACGCACGACGAGGTAGTGCTAGTGACTTGGTGCGCGAGAGTACGTAACAGGAAATAATGTGGCATGAATATTAACAAGCCACCTCGCGGTACTGCCGACCCGCGGTCCCTCAGAGTCGCGTCGCGCAAGTGCCTGTTTTTAGCGCCCTGGGGCACACCGATCAGATTCATCTCCCGCCATGATTCTACGATAATCTTACACCGAGGAGACAATTACACGCGTTCAGAGATACGCACTAGTCTTTGTTAGAAAAACGCATTACCCACTAGCGCGTCGAACTTTCGACGTTTCGAGATTTTTATCAGGGAATATCATCACGCGCGCTTGTCATTTAGAATCCATCAAGCCACGCTGCCGGGAGTCGAGTATCATCAAGCTAGTTAATACAGCAGAATTTTCAATGACAGTTGCGGCCGCAATGACAGCGAGTGCGTCGCCGCTCATTCGTCACGTCGATGTGGTTGACAAAGGCGCCACACCCTGGAGAAGGTATATTGGGTGGGTGTCGTCTGATCGCGAGTCACTGCACGCCGTCCTGTTGCTCCCGTAATACTTGGAACAACAAGGCGACCCTGTATGCCATGTGCTGCACTTTACCGTGCGTGTGTATTATTCTACCTTTGCCACTTCCACCGACGATATCACCTCGGTGAGGTCGAGAAGCCTGGGGCCAGAAGACCGTTGATCGGTGGTATTTCCATTCGTGCGTCTCTACAGATACTTCCGCTGATGAATATATCACTTGCAGATAATCGGTCAATTTCCGCGATTCTTTATCTTATTCGGAGGTTCGAAGCGCCTTCTCTCTCTCCTCCCGAATAAATACCTACTATCTGACGATATTTGTATGATGGTATACAGGAGTAGAGTATAGCCCAGAGGTTCGGCGAGTGGGCGAAGGTGTGAGGACCGTTACTCGCTGATCGTTAGGCCAATGTTATATACATATATGTAGAATGTAGATACACAATGCCCGTGTATATGTATGCGTGTGTATACACGGGTCATTGGCGATGCTGAGAAAATAAATGATGGTTTGTCCGTCAAAAGGCGAGACGCGCAGGTATTCGGTAGTGACTATGAGGAGTTCTTCGGATTATATGATAACCGGATATAGGTACGTCTTGGGTTCACGGCTTCTTCGCGTGAGAATCAGGTGGTTGATTCTCAGCTGGCGTACCTACCTGTTTCTTCCAATCAGTCATAGAGCTCTTCCTCCTTGGATATTGCTCATGAAGTTTCTTTTCTTTTCTAGTCTTCTCTTTTTTCTATCTCAGCCTAAATAACCCAAGGTGTATTATACGTGTACAAAGATGACCAAAAGGTTGCGGTCTGGTTTCGGGCAATGCTTCAAGGCACTCGTATGCCTTGGCATAGGTACGTGATTAATACTTATCCATTAACAGCTCGTTTCGGTGTTTCCTTTCCATCGCCAGACGTTAAGAGTCATCGTCTTAATTCCTATTAGTTGATAGCCGATATAGCTACGTGTATTACCGTGGGACAAAACTGGATAGATATCCGTTAATTTTTGTTCCAAAAAATTGGAGAATAAGTTAGAATCAATCAATATACAGGTGTATACGGTCATTGCATTATACAGAGGTATATATGCGTGCCGCATTAATCTGCCCATGTAGTGTTGTTCTCCCGGTTACGCAAGACGAAGAGGAGGGAGCCCGCATTGCACCGCGTTGCATCGCGTCGCAGGTTCTTCAGGCCCCTGGGCCCCTGGGCCCCCTGGGTATAGCGGTGGGCCGCGATCTTGCGGACAATGGGTCTTGAAATACGCACCGCACGCACCGCAGCTACTCGATGACAAGCTGGTCACGCCGTCACGTAGCGGGAGCCTACAACTGCCTTACAACACATTAAACTCCGAACGAATACTAATATTTTTTAAACCGATCCTCGTCCCCGTACCCTCCTCATACCCGATGGAATATTATGATCGCTATGGCGAACAGTAGTAGGTACCTGTAACCTGCACTGGTCGATACCCGCGAGCGTGGAAGGGACATCGGCCCGACTGTCGAACGTCTAAATCAGAGCGCGTTTGGAATTTTAAAATCAGCCGCGGGGGCGACCTCTTTCTTAGCAAGTACGGGTCTATTGTACCGCGGCTGTAACGATACTTGTAATTGTAGTTGTACGTACGATTAATCATAACGGCTAGTGTGAATACAAATAGAAATGCGAATACACAGATCCCTAGCTTACGCTCCTCGTGGCGAAAATCCTAATGGCAAACGGTCACAAGCGGATAAAGTTTATGGGAAAAACCTCTTTATACGTGGAATTATTCTTTCGCCGTACGGATTCGATTGAACTTTGCACATTATGTACGCAGGTGTATATTATGATTTTATCACGAAAGTTTCGTGCGGCCTGACGTTAACGTTGACCAAGAATACGAGGCGTGAGGAAATGGAAGGGCACTCCCACGGGCTGTATTAATATTTTTTTCAATTTTAATTGAACCCACTAGCTAGAGCCGGCTAAAGACAGACGAACAATGCAGTCGTCGCATCAAACGTCGAGTGTCGAGCGTTACCGCATGCGATGCGCAATTAGTTGTCGCAATCTACGAAGAGAAGCTCGCGGTTCCGCAGCCTCGCTTTCTCTCACGACTCGGCCTCGGATCTAACGATTGAGACGATACGCTAGTCTCTCGCTGCTGCTGATGCTGTAAAAACAGAAAAATATTAGAACACGAGGAAGTGGAAGAGGAATGAGTTGTCTGTCTGTCAAACGACGCACGATATGACAAAGGGATCGGTTCGCGTCGAGGAGAGAAAAAATCCGATGGTGTTTTTTATATTTTGCCAGAAAACTCGAGATTTTTAGTAGCGATGCGACGACCGTTGATTTTTATTTTCTTTCACACCTGTGTCCTCATTAGCTCTTTGGTATATCTACGTGCAGATATATAGCCACGCAACGGAAGCTGATAATTGTGTAACGCTGATATTTCGCTGGTCGTACTAATCATATTCATTATACGCTCCCGCAGCCTCCAGCCAGCCGCACGGTGCGGCGTGTATCCAACGATTATCATAATACCCTCGAGGCAAATATCCCTCAAGATTTATCTCTCTCCGATTCAACAGCCGTACAGTTTCCCACCGTATGAACGAAACGCAACGGAAAGAAACTTTTGAAGACTAGCCTTCTCGCTGCTGGAATCGACATCCGTTCCGGAAGTGGCCGATTTTTTACTTCGTCACTCGACAACGACTCGAGAAGTCGTGTACCCAGTATAATTAGTTAGTTAGTTTCTTTGCAACGTTCCACATCATCCGACAAATATCTCTGCGAGGTCAATGGATTTCTAACGGTCAGGTCGGCAGCGTCACGTCAACGCTTCCCTCAACGCTTGTACACTTCACATACAGGCATATGTATCCACGTATATGTGATATTTATACACTATACATGCGAGATATAGACGTAGATATATGCCAGGGTATAAGTGCAGTTGCGGGCGCTTGCAATGCAACATGAAGGCTTCTGCAGTCATGAGGCGATGAAAGTACTCGACGTAGGTACTCCCGCAAGTCGTGGCTCACAATGAGTGGTTCGGTCAATTTCCAAAGCGGTAGTTTCACCTCTTGTACATATTCCTCGTTCCTCAATCCATCCCGACATTCTGTCGACTGTTTTGTCCAACCTGTTAATCCGAGATCGACACGGGTAAGATTCCGCATTGGTTCGTGATTTAAGATTTTCATATACCCAGAAACTCTGCTGCAGACAATAGCTCGCAATGACCAGCCTGCCCCGGCAGCCTTAAGGTGCATGAAACGGGGTCCGCACTGCACACGTTATGGGCGGTAGCCACACCAATGACGTAGTGGAACCTATTAATACTCGATAGCCAAGTTGGTTGATATTATTACTGGTTTGACAACCGTTGCCACGTCCAGTACCTACATACCGTTTTGCTAATAGAGTTGCGTAACGGACTGGACGAGTGTATCCATCGATACACCAATGCAGTGCTTGTTGGCGCAAGTATCGTGTACTGGATTTTATCCACTCCATAATTCCGTACAGTGGGCAAGATACTGCAATAGACAGCTGCAACTGCAACTGCGACTGCGACTGCGACTGTTAGATAAACGAAGTAAGGTCAGGGGACGGTGGTATTGCCGGGATATTGTGGTTAGTGAGAGTTGCGCAACGTGGCTGCAGGTATAGGTATGGCAATAACGAAGAGCATCATCTCAGCATGGTGCAAGAACAAAGCGACAAAAAAATAAATATGCTGCTGCTGCTGTTGCTGCAACTACCAAAGTATCAATAAGCTCTGATCTGGTGACAAGTTCTTCTACTGTAGAAATTCAAGTATTCTCTTCCGCGTATAGCGAGATATTTAATCATATTCAGAGAAGGTTCATTCTCGGATTCATGCACACACGGGCTTCCCAGAGATCGGATATCGAGTTATTGGGATGAAGTCACGTACCGCTGTATAGGCGAATACGCATTTGCATATACGCACGTCATCTGCATCGACTACATATGTATATGTTTATGGTAATCGTCGCTCTGTGGTTTGGACGAGATTAAATCCGGAAGATGAAGAAGGCTCTTGATTCGAATCTACATCAATTGGCAACAGGAATTCGGCCTGGGATTTGTCTCGTGATTCATTATTCGTCGAGTCACCTGTATCCAGTGCAGAGCAGCGGAAAACGATCCGAGATGTTGATCAGCCAGCAGACGTGCAACGTATACAGATTCTTCTCAGCCGACCTACCTCTCTACGTACATATCATATATATATATATACACCTTTTGCACATCTATGCATGTATTGACCTCCGACAAGTGCACCACCACCTGCTGGCGCAGCAGGAAGCACACGAATCTTTGATGGCCGAGATTTACCACAGCTTCGGTTTATGTAATGAAGAATCACCCCAAAGTAGGTAGCAATAGTCGCGAAATGAAATACCAGCCCGTCTTACGCAATAGAGCATAAGCAGCAGTAAAGCCGGTATTATTCTGGGTTAAACAATATTATGTCACGAGGAAAGCGAGGTGGATTGCGTAATGCGGTCGTGTGAGTTACTCCGTTTCGTTTCAACTCTCAGCAGCAACCTATATAGGTATATGTAGTTATATACCTATACCTACACGTGTACCTGTACCTGTACCTATCTCGAGACGGGAGAGTCGCGAAGGATGTCGATGGGCAGGGAAAGGTGCAGAGATTCCCTCAACGGGTGGAAGGAAGGGAGGTGGATGTATCGGAGGATGATGCTGTTGCTGCTGGTCCGCCGTGACATTTATGAATGAAAGTTCTTGCGCCGAAGACACGTTACACTTTGTGCGAGAGAACTTCTTTGCGGCCGTTCAACTGGTTCCAGTGCTACGGCTTCATTCTGGACCCCGCGTAATCGATTGAGTAATCAAGAATATTTCTTATGCAACGATATATAACTCCATAAGATATTATTATGCGACTCAAAAACTTTAATCAATTCAATTATGTAAACGGAGAATCACCCCGATCGCAGAGCACAGCTGTGTTCTTCGCCAATTCGTCTATATCTCTCTCTGTACATACAACACGGGTTTGCATACCTACGTCCTCGTTCAAATCGACTCGATATGTACTCCGTAGCTACCTGGTATAACTGACATGTAGAACAAAGTGTAATATCATGTTCTTCGAACCGCGGAGCCTCATCCTTAAAGGAAGGATCCGATCCGTTCGATTTGGGTTCGGGTTTGAAATTTATCTGGAATTGAGGTGAGGCGTTTCCGTCGTCGCGCGAGACTAAATACAAAGAGACGGTGAACCGGGTTCGCGTAGTAAAAACTTGCCCTGAGATGTGCGCTCACAGGAAGTCGGGTCTTGCTCAGGCTTTTTTTTTATTGGCGTTGCGATCAGCCCGAGTGACCACGAAATCGGGGTCCAGTCACTCACCGCGTTATATATATCTACCGCCTCGAGGATTCCGTTTCGCTTCTCGAACCGACGCGGACGCGACGCCGTTGCCCTTATAGGTAGGTGCGCAACAGAGTCTCAGATTTTTATTCACTCATACATATATCCATCACTCGCCCGTGTCTACACCTATTCACGGGTAATGATTCAGCTGGAACAAATTAGGCTTACTTCCGCCGTCAGATTCGAACACGGTCGAGGTGCACCAGAAATCTTTTTATATCATGTTTTTGTGTCAGTCGGTTGACCGCGCGATCAAACCATTAAACTGAATAGTACCGTTCAAAAAAGAAGGAAAAAAGAAAGAAAGAAAAAAAGCAATACGAAAAGGGCAAAAACGCATCCCCTGTAGTATAGGTATACGTGCAGGTTCCGAGCCACCTCAGCGCGATAATAATTCCATTTCTTTTAACAACCATCCAACTGCTGCGGACGAGGGGAAGGCATTCAACCGACGAGATTTTTGATTCTGGTCAATTTTTAGAAATGAATCACCGCGGGATTGGCCGTTGTATACAGGTACGTACCCGTATCCATAGTTGAGTCGTTGACTCCGTAAGGTGAAATTTAAAATTCGTCACGACGAGCCGATAGTCGGACGTGGCCTGCAGGAAAGAATTGCGAAGCAGGACTTCCAGCGCGTATAACAAGCCGCGTACGTACAAGCGGTTACGAAAATTGCAACTCAAGTAGGCAGCCGGTATACGAACACGTTGTTCGTGAGAAATCCTCCGGGACACGTACTGTTTTTATAAACTAGCCAAGAGCGCAACTCGGCTGAAATTCAACTGGGATTGCGAGAGACCGCGAAAGAGATGGAAAAATGAAGTAAAAAATGAAATGAAAATGGATGGAGAAAAAAAAAAAAAAAAGGATTGAGACACACAGGGCAAACAATCTAGGAGCGCGTTACTCCGTGAACGCGCGAGTAGTAAATTCCAGCCCACGTTCTCCACATATTGACTCTAGGCCCGAGATGTTTACAGTTCTCATAGTCTTTCATTATCTCTTTGTCTATCTGTGTGTACTTCCTCGCTTCCGGTTACACAGCCTGGAGTCCCGTAGTCAACTCTTGAGCGGAGAGAGGAGAGAGGAGAGAAACTTAAATTTTGTCAAAATTTCAATTAGCGCCACTTACCCCGTACCCGATTCCGACAATAGATATTAGATATTAGTCGCTCTTGACGCAGAGCAGCGGCAACAATGAATCGGAGTAGTGGATAAGATATACCTGGACCTATTCGGCTAGATATTTCCTCCGAACAATATAGACCATGTAGTCAATGGTCTCGGACAAAGAAAGACGAAACTTGCAGAGTGGACAAAGAGATATCACTCGAGGTTCGGGTCCACGTTGTCTGACAAGCTTTAATTACTCATAGTTATATCCGTATCGTCTTCTTCACAATCAGATTTTCTTTTCAAATTCATATACACGTGCGACAAGGTGGAGAGGCCATTAGAATTTTGTACTCATTGCAAAGATTTCTCCCGGCCAAAAGTGCGGAAAATTTTAACCGTGGGATTCGTGGAAAAGATTAGTCGAGATGATCGGACCATTCGGATAAGGAGAGCAGTAAGGAAAGGAACTGTCGGTTTGAAAGTGACAAAAGGTTATTAGGTACTTTTTCTAGCTGGTCGAAGGTTTCTTCAACTTTGTCAAAATATAGCTACACCATCTTGCATTCATTCTGCGTGTACATAAGAAGTGGTATATAAACTATAAATAGTCGAAGCCAAGGAGGCGTGGATGCAGAGGAGGATGAAGCGACGAGGATCTTCCGCAGCTATAAAGGATCTATAAGGATCGTAAAGGGAATCTATGGGGATCTATAACGCCTCGGTTGTCACCGTCTTTAGACGTGGCTCGTCTCACAGTTGGCATCGATTGTTCGGTTGGTCGGCGGCGGCAATGACTTTGAGATTTTGTGCGTTCTTAGGATCCGGAGGGTTTTAGGGCGCGAAATATTCTCTTCTAAGAACAGAAAGACGTTTTTAGGGGGAGAAATTTTCTACCTGCGGGTTCTTCGAGGAGATGCGATCGAGCGAAGAGAGTGGTCGGCTTTTGTCCGAAGAAGAGGAGGAGGAGGATGAAAAGGAGAAGGAGGACGTAGCAGTCGCTGCATTTACATCTGACCGTGCAGGTTCACCCTGCTGCAGAATTCCCTTTCTCGCTCGAACGATCGTTTGAATCCATGATAGTTGGCGCCTGCCATCTCAACTCTGACAGATATTTTACTTTGACGGATATTCCGTCCGACGTTTTCGCCCATGAGGAAACATGAACCTGAAAAAGGTTCACCTAGAAGAACGAAAACCCCGATCCATGATACGTACGAAGATTCGGCGTGTATATGTATATTATATAGATTTTAAAGAATATATTTTCCACTTTCCTGGAAGAAATACAATAATGCAATTGATTATAAGCATATAGTACGGTGATGTCCGGCTACTCGCCAAACGGCGTTGAGCTTCTGATCAGCCCGCGGTCTTTCTCGAAAGGGAATTTCCTTATTGCCTCCAGGAAACAGACCCCGGAGCCCGCATTCGGTTCGCGTTTAGGTATGGCTTTTGGCTTTTGGCTCTTGGCTCTTGGCTTTTCTGGCGATAAATATGTTTTCGAATGCCGCGTGAAGCCTGCGGGGGCGAGGAACGGGGCATCGGTCGGACACATCGGATCGTGAGGTGATTATTACTGAGCAATCGGGCTGTCGAGCGATGAACGGAAACGCAGTAACGCTAATGATTGGGCTATAAATAATCTGCTCGGGTCTATGTAGGCCGTAATCGTTCGCACGCTGTGCTAGGTGCCTACCTCCCATCTCGTACTCGGAGATGATCCCACTTGTTGCGTTACGACTCATCTTCTCTTCTGCAACTTCGATTTTGAAACTCGAAATTTCGCGATCCGGGTTAACGGACTCTCGATTATAAACTCGGTCAAATTCGACTCCGAGCAATCTCCAGGCATCGATCCACACTCCGCGAGCAATCATCGATCGTTTTCAACCAGATTCTAACGCTGAGGTCCATGCATATATGAAATGAAAGTTATATGGGGATCCTGGGGCAGAAGAAGAGGACCTGCTCTTTGGACAGGTACAGCGATTCGTTATTTCTTCCCAGTTTGCACGTTGCAACATCCCCTCCGTTTCCCTCCCCGATAGCCATTAGCCAAGTTTACGCAATACTCGCGAGTTCACCTCGCCGCCACGAGTGGATGAACTTTTCCATATCGAGGACGCTTATGAAATAATCTCCGGTGAATCTCGGCGGATATAACGTTCTCGTATAGCGTATAGCGTTGCGTTAGGCCGCGTTCACTCCGGGCTAACTATACGTGGGTATATTCAATGAGCATGCGAGACCCGGGGCCGGTCTTATCCATACATTCGCGGCTTGACTCTGCGGTATTATGTTGCCGCTGCAGGGCTCTTCAGCAGAGAATAACTCGACGGAACCATTATTGCGGCGTAGGGTCAACGGAGAATCATTAAATCACGAGGGAAAGACAATGTCGATAATCGGTAGCCTTGGCGTAGACGCGTCTTGTTGAACAGTGCTCTCGGCACCTACGTCTTGCGGAGAGGACCCAACCTGGGCATCGCGGTGTGGGACAACGCTCGTGAAGTAACAACGTGATTACGTAACACTCTCGACGAACGCGAAGAGGCTCCTAGCGGCGCGAGATATATTACGCAACGGTCATGTCTACTTCGCGAGTATATAGCCGCGGAAAATTTTACGTGCAAATTACTATTGCACTTAAAGAACATTGAGAATTATATCGATCTAGTTAGTGGCAACGGGAAACTAAACTTTCACAAAGTCTTTGGGTATCCTCATTATTTTTTTCCGAACATCGAGTCGTCCCTCAAATTGAACGCCATGCTATACGATTACGATTATGCTGATTAGGTATTTGCGATACTTCGATACGATTTTTAATTTTAATTGTAAACGGGCATTGACATTTTACACAAAACTTGAGATAACCGAAATTATCGAGCAGTATGGCAAAATGAATTTTTTTTAATTTTATTCTTCGCGTACTTTTGTGCTCGTGAATTACTCAATCTTGAGAATTGGCTGGATATAGGAAGTGAATATCTGACTACCGAGAAAGCATAGCTACACCTAATTATTTTTCTTTTCCATCAAAGCCGAGAGAATCCAGAACAAATGTTCTCTCGATTTTTGTTTAATCAGTCTCTTCTATTACGTTAGTCTAAACTTTTTCTCGCTCTCTTGAGAAAGCTGGACCACTACGAGCCGCGCTTATGGAAGCAATCTTCGTTCACTTTATCTCCGTTTAACCGGAAATGTATCTTTGAGAGGGCAAGGCATCCAAGCCTCTATTATCGTCGGGTGTGGTCGTTTCAAGTTCGTCACTGGGTCACTGCGGTCCATCCTAGATTGTCCACCAATTCGAAGAAGTATAGTATTGTTGGGTGGATCTGTACACATACATTGACGGGCTCGACCGCACGAGGTATTATACCCAGTATACCTACTCACACCTATACCCGTTTAGGTGGGTATAATACAATATAAATCGTAATAAATGCTGAACTTGAATCAGAAGTAGTCCCTTGCCAGGATAGGAAGCTTAGGTACAATGCCCGAGGCGGGGATCCATTCCGAGATGGGGAATTCCAGGGACGTATTGACATGTGTGTGTGTGTGTGTGTGTCTGTGCGTGGACCTATGTGTGTCAGTGTGTCCGGGGAAAAGAGACCCGGACAGGTTCTGAATCCTGTGGGAAAATTCTGTTGCGCAAACGTACCCCCGATTTCAAGCACAAAGCCAGAGCGAACCGAACCTTCCAAAGCGTACGGCTCTCCCGCGTCACGTTTCAATTTTCAAATCCTCCTCCCTCTCCCTCTCCCTCCCCTACCATCCAGGGCCTCCTGTCTCTTGGGCCCTACGTTATCCCGTCCTTAATTCTTCCATCTATCTATCTGTCTATTTATCTCTCTACCTTTCTATCTCTCTCTTTATCTAACATACACAAAGTGTAGCTTGGGTAAACCAATTCCAGAATTCCGTTCAACATTGTCCTAGTTTTATTTCCGTCATCTACAAGGACGCTCTTATTTCATCCTTGAAATCAGTGCTGGAAAAAACTCTGAGAATAATAAGATGAGCGTAAACGTGTCTTCGTTGTAGTATACCACCAATGAATTCTTCTCACTATTTATTTTTCTCGTTAGAGAGGTAGGATTTTTAACTCTGTGGCCACCATTCCGACGCTTTGATTCAACGAGAAGTGAACTGTCGGTAAAAGTATATTTTAAGACACCTGCGACACCGAGAAATGGGGAAAACAGCGAGAAGTTGTCACAGGTGAATAGTTCGACACTTTGACGACAATACACAGTGATATATTAAACATCGTATCGGGTCTAAAATGAAATAAGGAAAAGGGAAAAATTTGTATAATCATTCGGCGACAATAAGTGTTAGTGCGAGGTCGTTAAGGATCCGGAGGTTTAGGAATGCACCTCGTTAAAATATCACCACTGCCGAGGCATGGTGCACGATTTGTTTTTGGTAGAACCGCTGCACGTATATCCATCTCGTCGACGAACACGTGTGCCCGCGTTTTCTTTTTTTTCCTCCTTATTCTGTTCCCCGTCCATTTCTTTCCACTTTTTTTCCTTCCTACGTTCTTTTTTTTGTTTTTTTTCTGTTTTTTTTTTGAGTAGGAGGAGGAGGAATGGTATAAGGGGCACGCACCCTGACCGACGCCAACGTCGAGTGGAAAAGAAACCTGTAACGGTCGTCCGTCCGTGAGTCGATGGGTCGACGGGTCGGCGGGTCGACGGGTCGGCGGGTCGTAGGAGGGATTCGTGGGAAAGCGGGCGCGACTAGGGAGGGCATGCTCCCGGGGTTTGGAAGGCTTTCGAGACTTTTGAGGATCCGAAAAGAGAAGCACGGGTCCTGGCGCATTGTCCGACACACGACCAAATATGCCTCAGGGGTGCAGGCTGCCCCGGTTCACTGACGTTACGAGGTATACGAGGACCGGGGAGGCTGCAGGAACGAGAAAGGACCCAAAAATAGGGGTGCGGAAGGAGGGTAATCCCCCTACCCACGTGGTACCTGTAGGACGAATAATCAGAGCCAACAGGGAATAACGTATCCCGTTATACGGAGATTTACTAGCCAGCCGTTTTACATATATATTTGCCAAATCCAGTTGCGGAGACAATTTTTTGGGAGATGGAATTATGGTCTTCGCCGCGCCGGCGTGGATGAATTACGTGCTACAAATTCGGGTTTGTATGGGTTTCGAGGAGCAGAGAATTCAGTCGGTGACGGGCATACATGTTTCTCGAGAAATCCTGCAGGGTAACTCTGGGGATCCTCTGCTGCATGCAGAGATCCGATTACCGTCTGCAACGATCATGCCGGAGCCAACCAGCCGAGGTCCTTTGTATCCGGACTCTGAATAACCCAGGCCACACGACCTAACGTATAATAATTGGGTGCGGTGCCATCCTATTTACCCCCGTTCAAGACACTATCGCAAAACTCCCTTGTATTCTACAATATTTAGGGGAAGGAAATTTTTTTGGGGTGAGGGATGCTGCGCTGTACTACCTATGATGGTGTGTTCTCTCCCTAATCCCACTACCCACAGTTAACACACGCCGCTCCATATTTTTTTTTCGCCAGTTTCTGAATATTTCTTCTCCACATCCTAAAGTAACTTCGACGATTCGCCAAAGGTCTGATTTTCTTCGTAAAGAGCGTTGTTCACTTGCTTGAATGTATTTTGAATTGCGTGTCATCAGGAGTATCTGACGTTTACTGAATAACAGCGGATCGTTGATTCAACCTGAATATCGTCAGACTGGACCGTCGCGTCGTGTCGGTCTCCTTCGTCTCATTTTCGTTCCTTAGTACGCGGGGTGTTTTCTGATCCCTTTCTGGAGAAGCGCGGGGGAGAAGATCCTTCGAGATTCCTTTGAGGAGTATAAATGCTCTGAAATTCTTCCTGGCTGCACAAAACGGAAATCTTTCTCCTGCGCGTCAGATCCTTTCGATCAAGGCGGAGACAACAATGCCTCCTGACTGCCTACCTGCACCACGGGTAAAAATTTGTGGAAATCCTTGCGTGTCGTTCCCATGCTTCCCGGGGGCACCTGCTCCCAAAAATCTGGCGCCGTCAGGGAACGCCCCTGGGCATAGAACGTAGACCCAGATCCTGCGGCTCTGGGACCTGAATAATAATAATAATCATTATAAAAGCTCGGGTTCGGGGTTCCTCGGGGTTGTGGATCATAATAGGCATCTACTAGGTCGAAAGTCTCCAGTCTCTGATAATGTCTGCTCGCGTCGGCCACGTGGCCGAACATACAGATAGGTATACAACAATAAAATCCAGAAATAACGGCTCAAACTTTCAGGGGTTGAAAATACCGGGGCGAGGGGGAGCCCAGGTCGGAAGATCTTCCGCGAGGTCATTCATGAGTTGACATTTCCATGAAAATGTAAGAACCTTTAATCGATAGCCTTAGCGTCTATCCTTGATCTAATTTTCAAAGCGAGAATCTTCTTCCGGTTCGTTTCAACTCTTTGATCGTCGAGCACTCCTTCCGCTCAAAGTCGAGCAAATATCGCGTCAAGGTGATGGGGTTCGAGGAATTTTCAATCCCGAGGATGTTTTGGACGTGACATTTCGTTGCCTCTCGAATTAATCAGGAAGGATTTAATTTAATTAGCCCGCCTAGCTCTCGTGCTTGACGAGCTTGAAATTCCAACGAGTTGCAGAGGGAGATTCGGGAGGGGCGCAAAAGGTTCTTCGTATTACCGAGCAAAGGCCGGAACGGGAAGGTCCAACTTATGATCCAACGCGTCGTTTCCTGTCCAGATAAACTGCCCGCAGTTTATATACTGCGGACGAGTCAAACGTTATGAAAAAATCATTCTCAAACTTCGGGCAAATCAATAACGATGAACTACTTTGATTATTTACCGACGAAATGCCTACAATTACGCGACGACGCTTCACCAGGGCGGGGTCGGTTTATGTGAGATCGGACCTTATCCGAATGGATATATACTTGATCGAATTAATTCCTCGCCCTTTTCTCGCCGCCCTGTCGTCTCTCGTTGATTCATCCAACCGAGGCTATCGGCAAGCGACGGCTAATCACCATGGGAAAGACCGGATCACTTCTTCGCATGCACTGCACTCGACTTATGTGAGTGCAGGGGTCCCCCCTGGTACCGCCTGCATGGTGTTAGTGTTCGGAGAGAGAGAGCAGCCTCACCCTACACGTATGCAAGGTTCTTCCTCTTTCTATGTCGTAGTCTCCCTTTTGTAAACTACATAAGACGAGCCGAATTATACAGGGTCCTGCTCCTACCGGGGTGAACAGTCGATCGTAATTGTCCAACGGGTAGCTGAATTTTGAATGGTCATTTTCGGGGCACGAGAGATTTTCTGAAAGAATTCTTCGAGGACTTCAGTTTCAAGGCAAGAGGATATGATCCTTCGAAATGTAACTCGGGTCATGGATCAGCGATTATTGGCAACACGCGCGGGCTTCGGCTATACGGTATAGGTGGGCGGCCCGCCGTGTCAAACTAACGAAACGTGGAGTAGTTGGAAATTAGTATTCAGGTGGGTCCGGCATCTCCCATCCGTCTTCCTCGTTAGCTAACATGCTTATAATCGCACGTGGTTCTCTGATTAATTGCGCAAGCCTCGACTATTAATGACTCTGAATGATTGTGTACGGATATACGTACCTATTCCTCCGAGCTGTATACGTATACTTGCCCCCGGGGATGAATGTTGCAATCTGTTTCGCGTCAGAGTGACGAAAGGACCGCAAAACAAGCACGCAATACATGCATCTATACATGTGTATTATTCATGTCGCGGGGTATACTAGCTGAAAGTATAAATGTCAGTCGTCGCGGTGTACACCGCAATTCTATGAGAGTCAGAATCAAGAATTGGCTCCGGAGATTCTCGGGCCTCGTTGATATTCACTCTTATCGTTAGTCTTGCGGTTGAACGTAACTGATCTCCTCATCTTCGGATACTCCACACCGTACCTACGGTGTGCCTTTCTCAGTCAGTCTCCTCTTCCGTGCCTCCGGGCTGACCTCCGTTCACCTTGGCGAACCACCAAGGATTTCGACAATCGTTTCCTCTTGCGAGACGGACAAGACGATGCCTCGTGCCTCGGGTGCCAAGCCGTACGAGGACTCTACTGATCGCGGCTCCAGCGGAAGCGAACAAACCTGAACCATATATAATATATGCGTATGCGTATGCACATGCGATAATGCTTCTCTCGGTATAAAATTATCCTCGTTATAGCGGATAGGAAAATGTCTACGTCGCAGGTACGAGTTGAATATAGATGATATACCTAAAAGCATAAATGTATACGAGCATTATATCTGTATCTATATTGCCTTACCACGCTGGCGCTGCTTAGTTTTAATGGACCTTGAATAGTTCACTTGTAAAATAATCAAGCTAACGCGGAAATATTATAAATACTATCAGCATACTTTACCGGGGTATAAATTCTACGCGACGACCAAGACGAAGATTCGACTGATTATGGAGATATTTCAAGTCCGAGTCGATTTTCGTTCAGGATAAACTCTACAGGCAGTGTATAGATAATCATTTCCTCAATCATGGATTGATTTATCCACCTATTAGATCCATGTAACTGAATAGTCCAGACATGTATATAGCCGGGTTTTGGTCCGAATCGGAAAATCTATATAGTGTATACATCCGAGTGCGTCGCGTTCCTGGTGGAAGATACGTGGGATGGTGAATTTAACGGCATCACGCTAAATGAGGGCTCCAGGGAGTCCAGAGTCCCTCGTGCAGCAGCTCAAAGCCCGCATCTTACCTCCCCCAAGTTCATCACACGCCGGCGTATCTCCGGCTATAATACCGATTCTCGATATTATATACCTTCGAAGACATGGGACGAGACTACCTATACGATACGTTGTACAGTGAGTCTCACAAGTTATCGCGAATCATAGACACAGCTAACGGCTGACCCCGCTCCTGCGAGCTTCGTGAAAATCGCGCGAAATGTTTATCACTAATTGCGTCTAATTGCGGACACAGCTTTTTCGCTCTATCCGTCAATCAGGCGGCGCAGAAGCTCGCCGAATCGCGATAGACGAAACATTTGCGCTAGGCGATACGCAGCCGACGTATAGTGCACGTCAGTAAAGGACTCGGCTTACTTCCGGTCGTTTAGATTCTGTAATAAGGAACAGGTTCGCGGGCTTGCTGGTCTTGTACCAGCCTGGGGAGATACACATACATGTACACGGTATAACGTGGCGGTGGTAAGATTCGGTAGAGTTGGTGTGCGCCCCGTATAATACCTACCTGCGTGTCCGTGTCCGTGTCCGTGTCTCGATGGACCGCGGGCCACGCGTTACCTTCGGACAGGAAGAGGAACCAGTTTTGCCCGCCTCGCGTATTTATCGCCCAGGGCGCTTGAATCCGTTCGCCGTCCACCGTCCAACGTCGCCTCTGCATGCGACCTGAGCCCGACTCTGACGATATGAGAGTCCTCCGTCGTTGTCAGAGAAATTCTTATGCCATTTAAACGTTCTTGTAAATTAAAATTGCAAATTTCATCAAGTATAATCATACTCGAGATACTCATTTCCAGTAATAATCTTTGCTTCAGTTACGACGCTTTACTCCAATAATTTGGCGAAAGAGGGTAGTCGTGGATGAAAAATCGCTGTAATAAATGATATTCTGGATACTTACGCGTTACTCGGTTGCTATGAATCCGCAGACACTTCTGTACGGTGTACATACAAGATATTTGCGCGTATACGTTCGTCAATAAAGGCAGTGCCACAACACGTTTCATTATATTCTTTAGAATCTAGTGAAAGCCATGAATGGATTTACTCGCTGACCATTGCCCGTTGAAGCTAACAAAAAGGTAAATAGAGTCTTTCCTTGGTCAATGTAGGTATATACATATAATCTGACAAAAGTACAGCGTTGAATTTTTTTCCCTTCGAGTTTCTTCTTTCAAGTATACATTCACGTACCGCGTATACAGAAAAGAATACAGAGCCGGTGTTTAGGAATCTGATTGTTCGATCGCTGCCTGCAGTGGTTTCCGCCCCGAAGTATCACCGCTTTGAAAATAGTCCATCAACTTTCGGGATCTAGGAAAAAGAAAGTTACAATATCAGTAGTTCCCTTCCCTTGAGGTTTTCCCGAGGATTTACCATCCATTGAGACCCTCTGGCTGTGAGTGGAGGTCTTTCGAGTCCGATATATGCTGTTACAAATTTACCGAGCAAAGTGTATAGGTACGGCAAGAAAAGGCCTTTGCGTAGGTGTATCCGCGTCATGGAAGTCTGCTCAATTTTCAGCTTGGGGTTCAGGCCACACCGAGGTAATTGAAAAACTTAAACTTTATATTTTCCTGAGTGATGGCGAGGCGAGGGCTCCTTACACTTTTCAGGATCTTCCGGCTCATCTATCATGCGAGTAAACTGCCAAATCCATCACGCGTAATGTGAAAAAAGATAACTGTCATTCGCAATTATAGAACTTGATGTAGATACGCGTAGCACGCCGATATCAGATTGCATAATTCATAAAGCATTAGCGCGTTTATACTCTGAGAATAAATTAAATCCTAAGCTACACGGACAAGTATAACCGGTAGAATTCGATCGCATATATATTTAAATACTATATGTATGTATTTATATATATATTGCAGTTTTTTATTTTTTATTTTTGCAGAATTTAGTGTTCTTTGATGCAATTATTTTCATCTCTCTTGGTACTACTTACGGCTATATTTTTTGTCCTTATCGCAGAGCGCAGTATAAGAAAGAAATAAGAAGATTTTATTTTATTGTTGGCATGCAGTAGCAGCAGCAACAGCAGCCCGAGTCTATAACCAAGCTGAGTTTAATTACCGTCTCGAAACGTTCTAGAAAAAGCTGCACCTCCGTATAGCGTCAGTAGGAGACGACGGAGGCTTTAAAATCCGTAAAAAACCAAAAACATCGAATGGGACCTGTCTCGGTTGCAGTAGTCTCAGCGTGTTCACGTTTCAAAGTACGTTGTAAAAGTAACCTCGGGCCATAGCTACAAAAGTCATTCGAATTAAAGCCCACAATCAGCAGCGAAACTGCATAGTAAACTATTTATAGTTTTCCATACGGCCACCACTCGTTTGCTTAACTTATCCAAGTTTATGGAGCTTCCCTGGCGTGTAGGAGTAGCTGACGGGACCTGGGGGGAAAAAGGACGCGGAGGTTCTATACGCGGGAAGATTCATTCCGACAGTTTTTCAAAGCTTAAGCGAGCTGTGCCTAATACGTTGCTCCAGCTTCCCGTCAGAGACGTGAACCGCTCGGATAAACCGCAACGTTTTTCACCACGTCTCCTCCGCTGCTACTTCCACACAGCTATTACTCATCACTCATCAGTCATCGCCACTTTTCCTACTCACTCATTTATCTTCAATTATTATAACACAAGTTCTCACTCCACCGCGAGATCCGGGAATAGCTTTTGCCGACTATCATCGCAGAGTTTCCTCATTCTTACAATCTTCCTGGCAAGGGCAAGTGTCCTCGATCGAAAAGCTGACCTCACTTTCAGAAATGGAACGCGTCGAGGTCCTGCTTGCCGAGTATCATGTCAATCAATTTCCATCTCTCTCTCTTTCTCGTTCACGGATCATTCTATTTTATTTCGCTCTTCTTTTGCCCTGGGACACACACGATCTGTTCTCTTCTCGGTCTGGTCGGAAAACTAAGGTAACGACGAAGAGAGGAGACGAGAAAGACATATGTGTACACAAATGGGTGGGTAGGGTACCTGCGGGTAGATGAAGATGGAAAAGGATTTAGCGGGAAGAATTGAATAGTTGAATCGGAGGTTTTCTTTGATCTACAAGCAGTAGGGTGCGGTGTCTATATGGAAGGTATATACGTCAAGCCAAGCTCATGGGTCGCCCACGCTAGCCCTACATACACGTCTCCCTGTTTCTATCTTCGTTTCTATTCAAGGTGGCAGCTTCGCCTTCGGATCCCTCTCCGGCTTATCTGGCAAAGGGATCTGTGAACGGATCGCGCTACGTTTTGATATACGTGTAGAAATCTATGTGTGTTTATCCTCCTCAACCCGAGTGGAGTTCAAGCCGAAGCTGAAGCTGAAGAGATGACATCCAGGTAGCGAGATACGAGACTCGGATCCAATCTCATAATCGAGCATTTCTTTGATTGTTTCAAAGTTGACGAAATTTTCATTCGAAACAGGTGGAGGGACGTAGATATGTCATACGCACGACCTCCCGCGGTTCGGTCGTTCCCTAGAATCCTGGAGCTACAGAGAGGGTCTAGCCAACGCGGCTTCGTCTGGGTGTCGAATTTCGAAAGGCGAAACCTATAATAACAGAGGCATCTGCCCTCGACGATTCTTTATCTCCTCGTCTCTCTCTGGTCATATCTTCTGTCCGGGTCTCGGCCTTCGTTATTGCGGCCCCGTTGTCCGCTCTGTTTCGGGCTGGCTCCCGTTTCTTCGATTCTCGCATTTCCTCGCGTGTCGTACGGACCCGGAGGCCGAGACCAACGGGAGAAGAAGAAGCGAAACGGCAGCTGCATCAAAACCTCTCGCATGCCGAGCGAGCGATCCTAAACAAACTCGGTGTCAGGTTCCGCCTCCGAATCCTATGAATCTGAAAACTTCGCAGTACCGAGTTACTTAGAGGTGAAAATCCTTCTCATTCTATCATATATACGCAAAGAAGAAAAAAGCTGTTAGAGATACGAAGTTTGTTTTCTGAATACTGGTGACAAAACTCTGAATTGTCGATATATATGTAGAATATTGATAATCAAAGGTGCGGAAAAGCTGCGAGTATCGATGTTGACTATAATAAGAAATTGCGGAAACCGCGAGTATTTTGTAATAACTAGTCGAGACTAGCTACTGTAATTATACCGGAGTCTTACGAAACGAAGTCTTGGTCAATCGCAATGAGGAACAGAGCGAGCGAGCGAGCGGAAGATTTGTCTCAAACAGAGGGAGTGAGAGAGAGAAAGAGAGATCTGCAAGCGCGGGAGGCTGCCGACTGCCGTTCGAGCAAAAGTGTGAATATCATTGGATAAATCTTACAATCATCATTAACATCAGTATTCGATTTGCGGAAATATTTTTCATGAAACTAAGAGTACGTCTAGCTAATATGGAACATAGGGCGGAGATTTGTTCTTCTTGAAAAATCTCATGGGTTAGGTAAATTTTATTTGTCTCTTGCCGTTGCGTGGACTTGAGTGAATTTCCACGCGGGTCACCCAGTAGCAGGGTAACCACGTGCGACTCCGCTCTACGCCCGGCGTCGCGACGTCTTTCCGCGTGCCTCGAAAATACCTCGGCTGAACGGGCGCGCGACCTCGTCGCCTCTCGGGTCTCTTTGTTCCGCCACTTCCTCGACGTCGAGACGAGAGTTTACTCGACTCGGTGGCTAGCCGCGTGCACGCGCGAGAAACTAGTTCGATTCCAAAAATAATTCTAGTCATTCAATTGCGTCACGACGCCTTGAAGCGAAATGTTTTTTCCTCCCCGCGACGCCGAGACGCATAACGCTGTGTAGACGAAACCTTAAACAAAATTTGAGGAAAACACGTAACAAAAAGTCTATACGCAACATAGGTGAATATATCCTGCAGGCTGTTTCTCTGAGCCGTAAAATGAAATGATTTAGGACTTATCGGTGTATGTATGAATGCAGTTTCAAGTTCTTGCTTTTCTCTCGTTCGTTAGGACGATCTGGCTAAAATTGAATTTAGAATAATCTGCACGGTCTTTATTTTTCCCAGTATAGTCATTCGTCGCTGACTTATTTCCTCCAAGATGATAACCGCAGGCGTTCTTTAATTACGTAATAATTTTATAATTCCCGTCAAATCTCTCGCCTCCTGTTTTCCCTTCCTCTTCCCGTCCCTCTTCATCGTCGTTCGGTTCTTCCGCGTTCAAGGAACGCCAGACTACGTCGAGTACCGCGCGCCGGTGCAGCGCACCACGGCTGGTTCGTTTGTATTTTCAATCAAAGTCTTGTTTCCGTAACGCCAACGCCGACGTTCGTCTTTCTTCGTTTCATCGTTTGTTTTCTTCCTGCCAGTAGAATAGATGGATTCGAACAAGAAACAAGTAAATACGGATTGCATACACACGTTCATATACAATATACCAACACCCTCTGTATAAAACCACGTGCCGAACGCCGTACATTCCGATACATAACAATTTATCTACGTGAATGCTAATCTTGATAAAAAAAAATCTAGAAGGGGGTCACCAATCACGATCTCATAAAACCATCGTTTTTTTTTTTCAAAAGGCGTGTTCAAAAAAATAAACAGTCTCGAAAAAAAAAAATAGCTTTTAATATTCACATTCAGACGTCGCTTATCACCATTTTTCATTTTCTTGTGGCGCTTTTCGATTTTTATATCTCAAGAACTGATCTACTTAAAAAAATTCTGCAAGGCTATTTCCGTTCGAAATTGAACGATCTATAAAAAAGGTATCTTGGTCTTTTTCGATAAATCTAATCTAATGCGCACTGTTATTACATACTGTGCGGTAATAATGTTATACGCACGTATAGACGTGGGGTAATGTAAGACGATATGAAAACGTAGGATGAATGAGATAAAGAGAAGAAATCGGAGGGACTGAGGATAGATACAATGACCTCGTGCCGGACGCCTAGAGTATATTTGCGATGCTGGCGTTTTGCGCCAAGTGGTTGATTAGCCGCGTTTGGGATTAGAATACTGCCGCTGTTCGGACCTCGGCTATTTTTGAAAATCATCTCTCACGCGAATTCTCGAGTCTCAAATTCAGTCCAGAAACGATTTCTTATTATTGCATTGCCATTCGCATTAATCGTCGGACTATAGGCATGATTCCCGTTGCAGCTAATAACTGACAAGTTTTTATTTCGCATGTAGGTGTATATATAGAAACTACGTCCGTCGATATATTCGCCGTGAATTTTTGTCTATATACGTGCGCATTTAAAGGCGATAATTAGCGCTCCTATAATAACGGAATTGTGCTAGCAAGCCGAGCGCGCGCGGTATGTTGAAAATATTTACCAGACGTCGTCGAGTATTGCGAGACCGAGAAAAAGAATAAAAGGAAAGAAATAACACGCTTGTTAACCAGAATGATAATAAATCAGACCGACGATGAAAAATATGAATAAAATTTGACTCGCGGAGCCGACTATCCGACTGACTATCGGAAGTATCAAATCCCGCTTCAATTTCTACTTCTTTATCACTCTCTATCCCCGCACCCCCCCTGATATGACGATAAAAGAAAAAACAGGTGGTGGATAATCGAGCGTTCAGCTTGATATCGTTGTTCCCGCGAGTGGGTAGAGGAGACCCGCCGCGGGGTCAATTGACCCGGCATAGCACGACTGACGCCGCGTTAATAAAGGCTCGAGGGCGCGAGCGCCTGCAGTATTACGTGGTATAATTGCTCATAGACGTATACGTGGCAATGGCATAATGCTTGTATGCGTTCGGTGGCTTTGGGCGATCCGAAAGACTCGTGTGACTCGAATTAGAGACCGTGGATCGATCGGGTGCCTACCTTCTGCGAGTGATTAGGGCGAGAATTCGGGTCCGAAGATCGGAGTTCTTCGGCCTAATGATCCGGAAGAACGCAGCCTGCTGATGTTCGGCTTCGAAATCGATACGGTCATGGATGTGGATGTGGAGGTGGTCTAACACTTCTTTTTCTTATTCTGTTTCAGAAGACCTGCAGCTTCCTCGAGCGTCAATCCTCACCGTTCCGGCCGCCTCTTATTTCTTTGCCAGCTCGTTCCGCGCCACCTTCGAACCCTGCGTCTCGATGCATCCTAAGCTAACCACATTCCATCCTGCGTTGCCACGTTTGAATATCATCCCACTGTAGTTATAGTCGCTTCGGGAGGCCAGAAAAATTCAACTCATCGGGAGCGAGATCAACGGGTAAGTGTACTTGAATGATATACCTAATATGAGTGTATTTTCAGTATTTTAGTTATAAACTTAGGTATACATATCGACGCTTGAATCATACTTTTTAAAGGCAACGATAAGTCCCGATGTATAGGAACACGTATCATTTTTTCTCCCGTTCCTCGATCAAACGGGAATAATGTTTCAACACGACGATCAGACACAGGTGAGCCCTTGAAAAAACTGGATTCCTTCGCTACCGGACTCTTCTTCTTCTTCTTCTTTATTTTTCCCTCATGATTTTACACTGGGCGGATAATGCATATCTCACCCGCGTACTTTTCAGGGAAGAGGTTTTCCTTTGCTTCTCGCAGATATATTATATGTATAGGGAAATAATTGTTACAGTGTGGCTGAGATTACGCGACTAGCAAGTAAAATTCGAACGAACGTTATATGTCTAAGCTAAGAATGATCCACCGAATAACTTGACTCATCCAGGTAATCCCACTCGGTTAAGACAAGCCAAACACATTATGTTTGTCGAACTATTATGTGCCGATCGAATGACAAGGAATTCCGGGATATAAGCGCGAAGGTCGATTAGAGTTCGAAGAGTCGAAGACGTGATTTATCATTCACTTATTATATCTATTTGTTCATTTTTCGCCTTTTATATTTTCAACACTTTTTCCACCGTACCAATCATATAGAAAAACGTATTTTTCTCGCCCTGTAAATTATGCTATTTTTGCCCACCTGCAGCTTGCGTGTATCTGTGATAATTGATTGTGTCGCAGTGGTTCATTTCTACCACGTCATATTCTTCGAGCGACGTTGAATTCATTAGCGAAGACACAGAAGATGGTAAATCTACGCCCACCTTCACCAAATGCATACCTACCTCCCATTATACTTACACCAATACACGCAGCTCGCGTCAAGCTAATAAAATATATTAAATCTCTACTCGTCGCCGAAGCTGGTTTCCAAAAGGAAGTATATATACGCCACCGCATATTGTTTACCTATATACGTGACTTATTCCATCCACGGTCACATTGACCAAGATTATGTTGTCTACGCAGCCGCAGGTATCGACTAGATATATCGCAACGAATCCATACATATATCAGGCCCTGTGGATCCCACATTTCGTATTCGAACGAAGACAAAGCCCTCGCCTTTCGCTCTTTCGCTCTTTGCCCTTCGTCAGACGCCGGACCTGCGGAATTAAGAGGCGAGATGAGATACATAGCGCGGTGGGTCCGTGCATGCAGAGATGAGAAACACGAGACACCGGACGCGTCGCGTAGCCGAGAGAGGTGACGTGTGCTAGTGGTGGTAGTGGTGCAGCGCGACGCCTGTTATAGGATGTCTAGAGGTGAGGCGGTCCTCAACCTCGTACTGTTATACGTCAATCTTATCTCGAATTTGCGTAGGTTCGTTATAGTTTAAAGAGATGATCATTAGAATGATATTATCAACGATCTTTTTCCCCGTAGTTGTATGAATATAGGTATGCATGTATGATTATCAACTTATGCATGATATCTTTCGTCCGATTGTGTCAGAGAGAGAGATAGAGGGAGAGGGGCAAGAAAAAACGAAAAGAAAAAAGAAAAAAATCAATGGCAAAAGAGACGAACAACAGATAGACTACGATATTCTCTCTGTATTTGCTGCTTCGAGGCGGTTAGGTCTATCGGGTGCAATGGCCCTTGGGACAAAACGTGTTTGGCACAGACTCCGCACGCCGATTAGCATAACAATAATGTATATCGACGCGCGTCACCGCTTATATCTTTGCCAAGATTTAACCAGCCTCCTACTGCAGCTACGATGTCTGCCTACGTCCGTCGATAGGTCGTTTGTTCGTTCTGAACCTAATATGGTTCTGAATCCTTCCTTGTTTTTCCTCCTCTTCGTTTATACAAGAGAATTTATCTCCATTGGCCACGAAATTATCTCTTAAAATCCAAAAGCGTTAAAGTCAAAGATTTTCGAAAATTTCACGAAAATTATGATCGAGTTCGATTGGCTCAGCTGGTAATCCTGGTAAGGTGACCAGGTTTTGTCTTCTTCTTATTATCAGAAGTTGGAACCTCAGCTGAAAAGAGAAAGGAAGATAACTATATAATCTCTATACGGCGCCGGTGAGCGAATATCTTTCCTTATGCGTGTGAGTCCGGAGTGCAATTCGAACCGACCTTCGCGGTTCGCTGACGCATCTACGTTATAAACACTGCACCGCGACGATATTATCGCAGCGTGTGCGTATGTGCAAAATATCGTGGAGGCTCTTCGTCGTCTAACAACGGCGATAAGGTCTCTGTGGCCGTCGGCGGGGCTTGTATAGGCGCAACAAGACAGCCGCCTACTATGCCATATACTATCTAGGAACTACCTGCTTATACCTGCTGGTCCTGCTGCCGTCGCGTCTAGTAGCGGGCTTTGTTTACCGCGTGGATCAGAGAAGGGTATAATAACCTTGCCCGTGCCTCGCTCGGGCGCGGAAGATATATACTAGACAAATTGCACCGACTAAGTATTATATGACGTGTGTTTGTGGAGAGAAGTAGGCAGGTAGGTATCGTAAATAAAGCTAAACGTCGCCGGAAGCAAATCACGATAATTTCGATCAATTAAAGAGATACGATTGGCTAACTGCCGCAAAGTACGCGTACGTTATATAAGTATACTTCGGGATCGAGACTTGGTTCACATCTACATCCACTTCTGAATATATAATATACGTCTTCCGGATAGGTCGTATCGGTTTTCATCCAGCCCGCGATTAAACCGCAGGAATCCATCGCCTCGATGCGGACAGGAATTTCGGATCCTGGAAAGCTGACAGGTATTGATTCTTTTCTGTATACAAACTATCTGAACTCACGAGGAGCGCGATGAGTATCGGATCCCGGCGTGTCGCGAGGGAGGACGAAGTTTTAGGAACGTCATTGACACTCGCCAAGAACGTCAGCGAGCTATAAAGAAAGAGGAACAAAAAAAAAAAAACGATACTCGTGTATACTGCAGGGGTCGGAGCTGTGACATGTACGCATACGGCGCACGGACACATACCGCGAAGGTTTGAACGGCTTCTCGGGCAAGTGGGGGCAGCCGGTCAGCAGGCATCTCCAACGGCGAAGACCCGACTAACCGAAGACCTTCCCTGGTGCCTCGGAGCGTCTCGCTCCGTCTCTTTTCAACGCTACCCGGCGCACTCGCGTATTGTGTTACGGGCTAATCGTGAAACACGGAAGTGATGTCACGGTATGCGCTACCGAGTATACTTGTCGTGCTTCTAGGCTTTCATCGACGAGGTTTGCTCGCCTGCTGCCCTCCGATAATCAACGAACGATAGGTCTCTTTCATCTTCCCTATATCCAAAGATTGAACTTCCGTATTTCAAACATATTCGGACGCATATATATATGCGCATCGATTCAGCAAAGACTTACATTCCCTTATTCTTCCCTCCGCGGGATTCCCTCGATAGTTGGAATCGATCGTGAGAGACATTGCGTACGCGTGTATGCGAGAATATACATATACATATAGTGCGAGGAAAGGATTTGAACGGGACACCTTGTATACGGCTAGACGACCTGGCCTTTCCTTGGTACGAAATGATCTCGGATCCCTCGGCGCCCTGAACTCGTCTCCGGAGCCCGGGGTCCGGAGTCCGGGGCAGAGGTACGGTTATGCGGAGGTACGCGATAACGGAATCAGTCCCCTCTCCTCTTCCCTTCTCTCTTCCTCCTCTCGTTGAACGAGGCGGTACGCTGCTCTGAGAAGAGGACCATTTTCGGAGGTGCGAAGTATGTGTACCGAATGATTGTGAGATAGTCTCTGCCCGCTACCGCGTACCTATACACGCGTGCATACAATCTTATCGTGTGTGCCAGCTGGCCTGTTAGGGTAACGCGTAAACAGCCGGAATTGTATAAGCGTATACGCGATCATATATCTGTTTGTCGTCCCGTGATTTCAGATGAAAAATGAATCTCACGCCGAGAATGAATATGACCAAATATTATCGCAGCAGGTAAATGAAACAATTATCTTCTTCTCCCAAAGAGTCGCTGCAGATACCACGAGGAATTAATTCGTATAACGATGACCGCAAACCGGCGATACTACCGGTGCGGGTTTTGCGCAAGGTGTAACGCCACAAATCAGGCTTATAGGTGTACCTGTCGTAGGTCTGGCATGATAAATAGGTACAATAATTGTCGACCTATCCGTCGTCTCCTGTCGCCTCGCCTAGATTTGCCAAGGAACTACATGGAAGTATGGGGATTACACGTACATTCCGTGTATGATATTATGAAAGGTAGGCAGGCCGGTAGGTATATGTACCTATACCGCATGCCTGTATTTTATCCTATACGTACGCCGTGATAAAACCCAGACGAGATTAAAGCGATTATATGACGTCACGGCGACCTGCACCGGAACTCTATCAATCACGGGCAAACTCCCTCCCTGTCTCTCTCCGCCCTCTCATCCCCTCGCCGTAACCGTACCGGGGCCACGATCCGAATAACAAACGTGCAATATACATAGGTATGCGGGTACATTATGGATGTATGTATGCTGTGGCGCGGTTTCAAGAGCCCGAAACAGACGTTGAATGACTTGTGCACATAGATTTCGGAAGTTCGGAACGTCAGAAGAAAAATATATACCTACCTACATCTCCACTATATAGCTTCACCACATCACGAATTGCATCCGAGTTTTTATTAATGTTATTCGTCCAGCTGATTCATTATTCCTGCAATCAGATTTTCATCTCGACAAATGCATATAAAGACGACTTTTTGGTAGATCTCATACATTTTGCAGACAAGGTTTGTGGAGTTTGATTTAAGCTACGGCCAGGACTATATCTCCAGGTCACTCTTCCATCCATCCACGCTTCGTTCTTTGCCCTTGTATTTTATTCTCGCGGTGGTAGACCGTCGATAAACCACCTCCGGATGGATTTTCGGTAAATATGCTGACTACGCGATGGACTGGGTTCGTCGTTCGAGGCACAAGAGATTTTATGGCTTGTGCGGCAGAGTGTATATAGTAGACTTGCAGGCTACTATCTACGACACGCTTTCTTTCGGGGGATCCCATATATTCAACGTATATAGCTATATACAGGACATTCTGCAGATTGATATTGTGTAATATTATACGCATAATATAGATCACGCGCGTACGGCTACACAGGCTGCAGGGCTTCAGCCCGCGTTGAAGGGAGAGCAAAAACTCGACTTCCTATATCTACGCGTATGGTATAATTTCTGGAAAATACAGAGTACGCATAAGTATTTATTACGTCCGCTAATGAATATATGTATGACATGCAGATTGAAAATATCAAATCAACGCCATTACACCTACGTAGATATAATAATTACTTGGATATATAAAAACTGTTGAGGAAGTACTCCCCAGCGGGCATTTTTACGGCCTTGCAACGCCGTAGAGATAATAAAGTGAAATACATTTTTCGCTCGTCAGCGTATCTCAGCAGGAAAACGCTTCCGGAGTCACGTTTGTGCGATTCCAATTTTTGCTACATGTATGTAACATATATACCATATACGCGAGAGGAAGACTAGTCATGGTATCTCTCTATGATAAATATAATTACGGGCATAGATATACATATGGATACATAAAAATGTGCTCGCAACATAATTATTTTTGCTCCTTATGGCTGGTGCCCAGACCCATCGATAAAACCGCAAGACGCTTTTCGCGCTTCTATTAATTTCCCCAAGAATCATAAAGCTAATCTCATCAAGGCTCGCGGTTCTTTTGACAGCAGCTGCATGCAGGATCCTATAGTAAAATCTAATTGTGCGAAGGATATAGCGTCAGAGAATGAATAGCCCATCTCGCGCACGGCGCGGAGAGGTGGGCTTTGGACAATCCCAGGATCAGATTCCTCCTCCGCGCTAGCGTATTCCAGAGATCGATGCGACGATTAAGGGTTGAGGATCGTAAGGATTAAGGATTAAGGATTATGGATTATGGTCCGAGGAAGGATTCGCCCCCGGTTATCGCGAGCGTAGGCCAATAAGATTAAGTGGTCCCAGGGGATGGTGGGGGCGCAGGTCGTTTCGAGGTCGAGACTCTCCCTCTCCCTCTCCCTCTCTCTCCATAGCGTTCCATTTTCAAAGCATTAACGAGCTTTTTATCGCGCCGTCAGCCGACGCGACGTTATACCACGGCCCCGCGAAGTCGCTCCCGGAACCGGAAGTGCCTTGATACCAACGAGACCGTCGGATCCCCGTCACCATACCCATACCCATTCCCATTCCCATACCCATACCCATACCTATGCCCATACCCATTAAAGATACGATGTCCCATATCTCTGCGACTCTGCCTAATATACCTACACCTACGCTTTACATATACCTACCACACGCACCGTGCTGGTATAACCGGAGAGATTTCAGTGCCAAGGGTTGATGTGCACCACCCTGGCAATATTTACTATCCAACATTAACTTTTTATTTCCTTTTTCCTCCTATATATCGCTTCTTCGAACCTTCCTCGACCATCCATCGATACACAGAAGTTCCATAACAGTTGTCGTCGAGACTGATTCAAGTTTGTCTCGACGGAATCGATCGCTTCACTTGAGAATTACTCGAGTTTACGTCAGACGTTGGCGAAGGGATGCGACACTGCTACCCCAATAACCGATCAGCTATGATCTATCGTATACTTGACCTTGGAAATGCAGCTTCCTCCTTTATCCGACTCTGTTCTTCCTCTTCTCCTTATCCGGATCAGTATAGATGGGATACGTGTACGCCGTGGTAACGTGTAACGTTGCGATCGGAAGAGGCATAAAATTTATTTATCGCTGGTCAAACACGGAAGCAACAGCGTAGGTATCTAAGTAAACGGTAGTCTCCCTCCGCGCTGCTTCGCTCCACTCCACTCCACTCCACTCCACTCTACTCCACTCTACTTTACTCTACTCCACTCCACTCACTCGACCGTACGGCGAACTTTTTAGCGCAACGTTCCATTAGATAGGTTATATATATTATCGTTTTATACGGCCAACCGACCCTTGTTATACTTACCTTATCAAATGCGTAGGTAAATCTTTCGGGTACATCTGCAGGGCGATTTAATCATCCGCGGAGAGATCTCTGTGGAATAGAATAGAATAGAATAGAATAGAATAGAATTTTATTGACATTGTCCATATAGCGATGTTGGACAAATATACATAGAGAAACATTTTATATAGAAATAAGGGAGTAATAACTGTACAGCGATTGATGATATGATTTTCAAATGACACGTTTGAAAACTCGAGTATTGAAGAAGGAAAGTTCGACTTCGATTTCCACTGGCCGAAATTCTCTATCAAGTCATTTCCCCCGGATGAATGAGCAAATTGTCTATCCTCAAAGACTTTGAATCAGTTGAATGTTTCAACTTGAAACTGTAACGTTAGCCAATACCCATACTGAGCGAAATAATATCAATATACGTGTCCATATAGTATATACGTACGTACATATGTATATGCAGACTTACACACGTACGCACGCATACTACGTATGGCTAGAGCATATACGTCGTCGACCCGCAGTGAGTCGTCGCTGATTGGTCGCGCGGGGTTTACCGTTGGCGCTAAGGGGATGGGGGTTAAAATCGGGGTGAAACGGGGGATTTGACGCAGTCGGAAGCGGAAGCGAGACGTGGTTCTCCGGAAGCCAGGACAGGCGAGGTGAGGCGAGGCGGTGCGAGACGGGTCGATTCGATATTCCAACAGATTGCCTCGCGTTCAGAAAATTTACACGAGTTAAAAAAAAGAGAGAGAGAGAGAAGGGTTTCGCCTCGTTTTTTCACCCTCGTAACCCCCCGCTCAATTCTGTATTCACATGTCGATATTTCACTGCCTGACGTACGCAGGCATACATACCTAGCAGAGAGAAACATGCTCGATAATATTGTATGTAGATATTATACATATTATAGGTATAGCTAACACGTGTAGATATATAACCTATGGGGCACGTGTCGTATCGTATTTTTGTTGCCTGATAAATATTTCGCACATTTGATTCCGTAGTCGCAAGACTTTGCTCGTTTCCGTCCGGTTGACGAAAGCCTTTCAGGCGATACGAGGCCCCGATCCACGCTGCGGCCAATCCGTCATTGAAATATATACCGGAGTAATACCCTAATACCTGATTTATATCCCAGAGCTGACGGTTTGATTGAGTGGAAAGCCGACGCCACAGCTTCGTGTACAATAATTATCGTCAACGCCTACACTGCAGGCCTACAGTCTCAGAGGTCGAGCGTACGTACACCTATAAGCTACATAAATCTGATCGCGAGCGAGAAATTCCGCCGTTCACAATCCGCAAGACCATAAATTCGTCGAATATGAGTAGAATGATATTCGATCTGGAATTCGACGCGAGCCGCACTCGAAATAGGAGGCTTTTTCTTCACCTCTCTTCCTCCCGTGTCATGGGAATAAGAACTGACGTGAGTTTGACGTTTAGAAATGTTTTTTTTTTTTTTCTCAAATTTTACCCCTCGCACGGTTAACAAAGCCTTAGAGTAAATCGGACGAACGCGCCGTCGCCGACATTCTATTGATCTCTTGGAGCTCCACGACCGCGTGGGGGTGGTTGAGTTTAGGGGGAGTTGATGACGAACGCGGAAGCTCCCGGCGGAAGCACGCGGGGCTCTGCTCAATTTCCGGCATCGCGAGCAAACGAGGCCTCGGGGGGTGGCGGGCGTAGAACGGAACAAGCCCTTGCCCCTGCCTCCGCCTCCACCCTGGGTACCTACGAGGTGGGTACCTACCCTTCCTTCCTATATTCACCCCGATGCTATGCCACCTCGTTCTTTTCAAGAGAACCGACCCTTATGCCGACGATCTAAAAGGATAGCGGCATAACCGATCCCGTACAATTTACGCCAGACGCATTCTCTAGCTCGAGTCATGAAAACGATTATGCGTCGCATCGATGACTTTCTGGATATCGGTAGCTCAGTAGCCGGTAACTCTCTGAGCCGATGGGGCAGTGAGATAATCCGCGTTATCCGCGCCTGCGACCTTCAACTCTTCGAGGAAGTACCTCATATTTCATAAGTAGAGAGGATCGGTATATATTGTGCGCGGTTATACTCGCGGCTGAGGAGGGCGTATCTCCCCTTCCCGGAAGCTCGCGATCTGTTCAGCCGAGTTTCGAGAGACAAAAAACACAAGAAGGAAGAATACGGGCTGCGCTAAATTCCCCCAAGGTTTTTGATACGCTGTTATCCGATCGATTAGATTTCACCCAATTAATCATCCATATATTTATAAGTAGATTTATGTAACAGGAAAATACCGTCTTTGACACTCTAACGATAATCAGGTGGTCGTCTCGTGTCAGAAACCTGCAGTACGCATAGCCATAACGAATCGAAAGATAAATATTCCGCATTCTAGTTCAATTAATGCTGCTTTTAGTTCAAATAAACTTCCGAGCTATCAGTTCACACACTTATGTAGGTCCATATATGTAGGTACAGTTAACGGCGATAAGAAGACAGGATATAATCTTCCCTTCTCTACTCATCGGGTACTTACATACGGGCGTATACCTAGAGGTATCGTTCCGGATCACCTTGTACATATACCAGCACGTTCATACCGTAGATATACAGGTACGTGTAATACCTATAGGTGTTCGCATACTTGGAACGAAGCCGCGCCCGCGTTTCCTACGAGCCAAGGCATTATTAGGCGGCGGCAAAGCCGGAAGTCAGTAGCTGGGGCGTTCGCTTCGCAACCCGGAAATTGCCCGGCGAGGTTAAGACGTTATTCTCCCTGGGAGCTGAACGCTGCGTGTATGGGTATATAAGTCCTCGCTAACCTCTGTGCAGAAGAGCCAGCAAAAATATCAAACGATGCGGGCTCGAGCTCCGCAGGTATACCTATATAGGTGTATAGGTATGTGTATAGGTATACCTAATCTGATACCGACGAGCGTAGTGAGGGCTTCGAGCGATTAGCGAACGCAAACGATTCGGACCGGGTTATTTGGCATCCTGAAGTACAACGGAATTGAAGACTCGCAGGTTCAGCTCTTCCACATGTTCCAAGGAATTCACGAGTTCCAACTTGACCGCGCGCGTGGCTAACAAGACGCGAGAGAATAGCCAAAAATGTGCTTACATTGAATTACATAAGGGCAGAAGAAGGAGAAAAAGAAGAATAAGAAGAAGAATGAGCGACGCGGTAAGCAGCGCGGCGAGCAAGTGCCGGTAAATTAGCAATTAACCGCAATTAGAAGTTAACCTACTTCCTAAACTAAGGCGAGCCTAAACCAAGTAGTCTATAAGCGAGTCAAGTTGGGCTAACTTTGTTTAACCGCGTGGATGCTGCAGTGAACGCGATTAGCCGCGTCACGCACAATGAGATAGACAGATGGGGGGTCGATAATTCAGCATCACCTCGGGCGATCTCGGAACAATTTCAAAATTCGGCCCTGAGCTAGAGCATGGATGGCTGCAGCCGAGTAACGTCGGGTCAGATTATAAGTTAGACGAACGCTAATACCGAAACGACACGAGAACTATAAAGTTCCATTACTCAACCGCCGACTCTACACATCAGAACTTTGATTACTAGTTACTCGTTTCTCGTGCGGCAGGGCGGAAACTGGAAGTGGTGATACGCGGAAGTGAGGCTTACGGTAAGACCGGGTCAAGGTGGGGATGTTGTTGCCTGCTGATCCATAGACCTCGGACTATTGCGTAATAGTATTATTGCAAATAGGCATCGATATTACCTGGGAATTTATTTCACACCTATATTATACACCTTCAACTATATTATATTGCTCAATTATTCAATTACATGAATCGCATAGTTATACACTCAAATAATCTCTACATTCACGTCGAAATAATTGCGAATACAATATGATACGATTATCGTATATCCATTGGTGTTACGCGCGTATTGGAGGAACTTATGGCCAGAGGTAACACCAGCTGAATGGATTACAAATTTCTGCCTTTAATGGACCCGGAAAGAAACCTCTATCAGATGTAGGGACTTTGAATGAGGATATCTTATAATCCTGATCATTGGCATTGAGTTGAGAGAACTTTTGGACCTGGCCAGATGTGTAGTTCTGTATATTCATAGAATGAGTCAAAAGTTGGGCAGGTCGTAGGCCGAGGAATAATTAACGTTAATTCGAAAAATCAAGTCAATGAATCGCGGCGTGCTTTATTTATTTATATGTATGTACAAATAACCCATGAGCAATCTGCCGGACGTCCGTCCGTCCGTCTTATCCGAAGTTCAAAGAAATACATTATTACATTCGTGCCGCAATAATATCCATATCTATGCATAATGTGTATACGCACGTATATATATATATATTGTAGATTCGAGGAAATTAAACGACCGCCAACGTGGCATGGCGGACTTTGTTCCATACTGCATGTGTAATATGGACAGATGGTGACAGATACAACGAGGAACGTTATTGTATCAATACTCGCGTATCCACGCATCTGTCCGAGGGAGATCCACCTACAACTCTAACCTCGCAATTCGCGTATATGTGTACTCCGACTCGAGACGAATTATTTTAACCAATGATCCCTTCCCATGTTGTTAACGTGATTCCTTTAGAAATGAGATCTACTGGATAAGATCTTGGAAAAATCTTGAATCAATGATCACCCAATACCGGTGCAATCGAGAAATCCAATAGATGGAATTGAGCCTGCTTCGATACGGATATATACATACACATAATGTACAGGTATGTTACATACGTTGTATCTACGTATATAGGTGCGGATGTGTGGCGAGGATAGAATAAATTCATCAGTGAGTGAATCAAACTTGATCTGGTCTCATAAAATTTGTAGCGATGTGTCCACCGCACGAGAATAGGTTGAGCCGAGCCGCACGGCACCGCAAATTGTCTGAATTAACACTTGACTAGGGTCGATTTCGGCAGCGTTAGAATTCCCCTATCGGTAGCTCGCTATCCCTTGATGTTTCACCACCCAGGGTAGAGTCTGTCGCGGGCCGAGTCTCCCTTATTTACCGGAGGCGAGTAACCGGCTCGTTATACTACGCGTTAGCCTTTAAAAACTTGCGACAAGACCTCGGGGATACGTTCGGAGATAAGAGCGCGTGACAAAACTTTACCGACTTCGCTAGATTGATATAAACTGAGTCAAACTGATCTCAATTAGACATTCGGCCGTCGTCGCGCAAGCCGGCAACCGGCGCGCGCTATTTCACTTTTAGCACGCTGTGAAACTACAAGGCGTCGCGCATCCTCCTCGAATTAACTTGCATATTTCAATTATATGTCTACCCGAAGACCGCGATCGCCCAGCTTCCCATTGACCAATTTTCGATTCGCCATCATGCGGATGGAATCCACGCTAACAGGTCTGAACAGACGCGAATATGTGTATAATATGTACATACTAAATCCATAAATTCAAGCCGCTCCCAGTTCTGAGCAATATTAGCTGTCGTCACATACGTGTAGGTATATACACCCGCTTCCTATATACCCACGTAGAATATGGATTCCGCATTCGGTTACAATTCGTGTTTCAGAGACGGTGCAGGTGTATCTTTTTCATCTAGTGTTATAATCTCGTTTTCCGTTCCGAACTGCAGTCTGCAAACCAATATCTATATGCCTGTATATATACATACACCGGCCGGCTAAATACGGGCGATATTTATTCCTCCTCCACGAATATTGTTTCGTTCTCGTTGAACATATATATTAAACCTCGACCGCAAGCGTTGGTTTTTCCATCAGAGTCTCGCGTGTCGTGTGAGATTCGTTAGGCCGCGGTTACGACGCTGATGTCTACAGTCGTCGACGTAACTTCGAGTCTAATAAAACGTCTATAGAAATCCCTCGAGCCACGACCGCGACTAAAGATCCGTGGGTATTGGCTGCCAACCGCTAAGGTATCGGTATTTCACTGTAACGAACAGGGGGCGCCCTTTGTCTCGGTAGTACACGTCGCCCGGGTAACTCGATCACGCATCACCCTCCTCGCCCCCGTCTCTCAAAGTCTGCATCATCCAGGACGTGCGGCACGGCGTGGTTCGCGCGCGCCTTAGACTATAACCCCCCGTTCACGTATTACGTATCCAATCTTGCGTCTCCGCAACTTCCGGTCCGACATCACAGATACATCTTATACATACCTTATGGCTCGTATAGACTGTATAGGTATCCCATAGTCTTCAGCATCTCACGTCACCAAAGATGTGGACTTTTCCTGTGATTTTTTTTTTCAAAAGCAACTTAAAAAGGATGTTCTGTTTGACGTTTAAAAAATTCATAGATAAATAACGCTTTGGAGAAAAAATGTGACAAAAATTTAGGAGTGGATGTTAAAGTTGGAATAATTGTACAAAAAATGATGAATCAAATGAAAAATAGTGAGGGAAAATCATTGGTCGAGTTGGCGTAGAATACCTCATATACTTTTTCGGTTTACGAATCGAGGGAACATCTACGACTAGAACTGCGACAGCCCCCGGGGGTACGAGCTGGGGACATTGCGAGTTATCCCGGACTGGACCGTATTGCAGCTATCGCCGTTTCCTATACGGACTGCATTCGTGTCCCCGGCGTAACTCGGTGACCGACCAGCACGGCTGAGGTGAGCGAACGAACCTCGCTGTATATACCGTTGCTTCGCTGCAGTTCTTCGGAGAGATACCACGTTCATTGGGTCACCTGCGACGAGTGCGAGGCGTGAACCCAAGCTCGAACTTTCGAGAGTTCACTTTTATCCCCCACGTGGCTACGGTGGAAATACGCATCCCGCGTTACGGCGGTATGTACGCCGATTGGCAAGAGTGTCTGGTGTGAAACGGTGTATAGCCGGAGGATCGGGGAGAATAATAGTCTCTCATATATCCTACAACGAAACAGAGGGAGCCGAGAATTCCCGTTAAACTTGCAAGCCGAATTAAAGTCCGTGTGCATTGAAATGACTGCAGGTTTATTTTTAAGAAAGACAATACATCGAAAAACGTATATCAGCGTATGATGGATGTAGGTATGTATGTGTGTATGTATACATATGTTTATCTGTAACGCGAGGTGCACCCCAAGTAACTGCAGAGTCAGGTAACTGTTCACCTCGGCTGCTCGTGTCGAAGGCCGTCTTTTCTCGGTAATAGCGTTACCTGTCGCGTCACCGTTGTCCAGGGAAACACCTACCGCGGGGACTGCGTTCACCGAGCTCCATGTCTTTGCGGGCCTTCTATCGGGCCTTCCCGACGCGGTAACTGTTTCGCGGATAACTTTACGCGGATAGACATATCTATACACGGAGAGATAGGTTCTGGATTTTATTACCCACGCCCTCCTCACCTCCTCCTCGATACGTGTTGTGGAATATATGGTGGTAGGAGAATAAAAGTACTGAAACCTCGCGACCTTTATAACATACGCGAAGTGCTATCTTTGCGAACTCCCTGGGTGCACCAACTAGCTTCTACCCCGTTCTAAGTATATCTACTGCAGTCTCTCTGCAGTATAAGGCTTCGTCGCCGAGGCGCCGATCTGAAGCAACAAGTGTCGAATATTTCCAAGAAATTCACTCCAACAAATCGAGTTGTTCAGTAGGGGTTTTCTGGGGTGGTTCAGCTCGCCGAGTCGACCTTTAGAGTCGTGTAGTACTCCACAAACGCGGATATAATCTGGGTCCTGCTGTCGGAGGGCTAATTTCGTGGGAGCTGGCATATTACCAGTCAAATTGTTGAAATATCTCAGAAGCACCGCTATGGTGTATAAGGAAGACGAAAAGAAAAAGAAAAAAGTAAAAAAATTCATCTTGGAATTCGTGCGATAAATCGATCGCTTTACGCCGATACGATACTACTACTTCCATATGCGTGCCTACAACACATATATAGGTATATTCGAGAAGTAACTCGGGCGTGACGCGAGCGGTTAGATTCTATCTTGGATTCTATCGTCACCGTCGATCCAAAGATTAAAACGAACAATAGTCTGTTGTGAATTAAAATGGGGGGATAATTTATTGATAAAAAGAAATGGTCAACGCGCGAGCCCGCGAGTCCCCCAAGGATTGATTCGCGCTGTTATTTCCTATACCTGATGAACGTGCGAGGATAAAACGCCTGCGCGAAAGAAGCATGATAAAAACGGTCGAGAAAGGCGAAAAGAAAGATGATCTAGGAAAAGGTATAGTGAAAAATTAGGATCGAGGTTGAAGACAAAACGGGGAAACGAATCAGAGCATTGAGCCAACGCTTCTTGCCTCTCGGTTGTGTCCCCGGTTCGTTGGATCAGTACAAAAGGCAGCAGGCTGGTACTGTTACCAACATGCAGCAGCAGCAACACCACGAGACTAATTTCCCAAAGTAGTTTCATTGCGAAGCTTGCACCTGAATGCAGCTTTGGCCATTTTCTCTCTCCTCGTAACAGTCGAAGAATTAGAAATGAAAAGAGCTGCTGGCTATTCGCTTTATTCTTCGTTTATTTTTCATACGATTTGACCACTACCAGCCCCGAGAATATACCCTGTTCGCTTGAAATCTGTAAGAATACCTGAAATCACAATAACTTTTCTAAGGCATATGGGCATAGACCCGAGTCTCGATTTCCACAAGTGGTCGGGTGGGCGTAGGTTAAGCGGGTCTTCCCGTCAAAATATTTATTCAACGAATTCGTCCCCGTGGTACGGAATTCGTTTTTTTTCTTCTTCTTCTTTTCATTTCCTTCGTTTTTCTTTTCTTTTTGTTTACGCGACCAGTAGAGAGACTTTCAGTCAGTTTCTTTCGTGAGACGTGAAAAATCTCTGAGCGTCGAGAAAAGTGGGTAACCTTATGTATTTAGTCTGAGACGGTACTATTCAAGCTTGGAATGACGGCGTATAGGTCTTTTTTATACACTCTATATACTCATATTAGTGGGGAAATTCCGTCGGGTATACCTACATAGCCACTGCGTGAAAACGTGCCTTTTCACTTGTCACACGAAACTCTGGTGTGCATACCGCATATACACACAGTATCCAACTCGGACCCCATAATTATGTTATTCCAAGCAGTTTTTCTAGCCGCTTGAGAGGCAGGCGACGTGGGGCGGGCCGCATGCACTGATGGACCGACGACGCCGCGCCGGTCGTATTTGATGCCGGCGTCGCCTCCGGGGCGAACCAGCTCACGTTAAAAACAACACTGAAATAAATCCGGCGTTATAACGGCACCTGTATTTTCAAAATTTTCCACATATTTCTCATCCGGAATATTAGAAAGAATCATTTATCGACCAGCGCGACCAACCGAGCCGGAAGACATTCCTGCGGTTTGAAGAATGAAAAACATCAGATTCCTTTGACAAAGATATACCTATAAGCGTCAAATCGAATGAGATAAAATTCACACACCATTTCCCATTACTGAACTATATACACCTAATTGTGCAAGTTAACATTTTTCAACGAATGACGGAAGCTGGACGCCCCGTATAGATTTCACGAGTTGTTGGCACGCAATTCTGCAATTCTTAAGGCAATTCTTAAGGCACGAGCGTCTCATCGTCTAAGTTACATAAATCCTTCGGCTATGTCTGGCGTGGGAAGAACGCTCCTATATCCGTACTCGTTCTATACATGTACACGTGTGATGTGTGTTACCCAGAGGTTCGCTGCTTCCATGCTTAGCTGCGTGGACACACAATGGTATGAAATAAGCTTGCGAATTCCGAACGAAGTGTGATTTGCTCGATTGGGGTGTTCCGGAGATATTTATAACGAAAAAATGAAAACCAGGCCAGTTTTATGACGGATAAAACTTGGTAGCTGAGTAGAAGCGAAGGTCGCGCACGAACCTCGCAGGGAAGATTAAGAAATCGACGTTATTCGGCTTCCTGATGGTTTCCTAACGTTATTGTTACCGCTATAAAAGCGATTCGGTGTTTCAACGTGTAGCCGTGAAGACTGAGGAATTCAATCGCCTTAGGTATAAAGCCGGGGCGGTACGAGGCACGAGGGGGGACTCCCGCGCGTTTGTCCTCGGGTGAAAGAGTAAAATCGAATCGGAGCTAGAGATGCGAGGGATCCGTTATATTGCCGCTTCTTGATCGCCCAGGTTAACCGAAGGAGTTCCCACGCCTGCAGCGCGGAGACCTTATACCCACGTCGCGTTAGTTGGAGAGAATCTTGTTACGTAAATATAACGCGTTTCACGTCCTCCTCATCCTCCTCCCTGCCCCCCATCCCGGAAGCTATGAGACCGTACGCTGGCCTATATATTAATACTAAACCCAAACGAATATATGGAATCCGTCGAATGCCGCCTATTCAATGTGGTGGAAAAACTAGGGGGAAGGTCCTCACGGCGTTATACCTGCGGACCTGTCGAAGAAAAGTCGAGACTACTGGGACGGGGGAGAGGAGAGGTGACGTTTCCTCTCGTGGGAGTCGAGATGGTGAAAAATTGAAGAAATTTAAGAAATTTAAGAAGTTTAAGAAAAATACCGGAATCTTATATTTAGTCGCCGACTGTCTCTGAAACGTAGATCGTAAATAATGCATTTCAGCCGTTGTTCCCTCGGACGTTGGATCCCGAAAAGGTCCGCCACGCCCACGGACTTGGCTAAACTGCAGTCCTTCCTCATCTTATACATATACCTGCACATATCTCGGGCTGGAAAAGTGCGTGGAAACGGAACATCGACCGCAACCTACCCGAAAGGAACGTCAATTTTCAGCCCTAATCTCTGTCCTCTTACTCGGCACTTGTATTGTGTTTCTCTTCACGAATTCCACATATAACGACGGGTGAGAAGCCGAGGAGAACAAGGCGGCGATATATAGTTACCAAATCAATTAACTTACTCGTCTGGACTTTTCGAATCATTCAATCTCTGATACCGCTCCTTCTAGCTTAATGTTTCGCGGAAAAATTCGCCTTGTCAAAGGCGTGACGGAGCAAAACTGCGAAGATAAGCGTCAATGTGTCGAGTTGATAACGGCTTCTATATTTCGTCGGCAAAAAATACCCGGATCTTTATTACGCGGAGATAGACAGGTGTAAGGCACTAGGCACTAGCATTAGGCTCGTATCAGGAATTGTATAAAATAAAGTAGGCGAATTAGTGGTCGCGAGTTATCGCGTCTAGCTGCTTAGCAACGGTCCAAGTATAGCCGGAAGAGTGTCGAATCATGAAGACTTGTACATTGGCTGTTATCTCTCGATCTCCGACTCCGAATATATACGTAACAATTCAATTACACTCTGTAGATCATTATCGGCGTTATATTGTCACCGAACGCCAGCGTATAGATTCCTTTCTGGCCACTCGAGATAGACCTGGGAAATACCCACAGCAACAAGGTCATATTTGAGGAACAAAACAGTTCGGTCACCCGGCGATTCTAATCAGCTATACTCACTACGTCGACTTATCATTTCTAGATTCCCGTCTTTGGTGATTGGTCTCGTGCGTAAGTTCCGGATAATCGTTATACCTGGCTGGTATGTGTATGCGCGATGCATATAATATCGCGAGATCGTTCAGGGAACGGAAACGTATAATTGCGCATGATCCCCCATAATACATAACAGGATATATGCATCTCGTTCAGGCCTGGCCTGTACGTGACGTATGACCGTGGTTGCATTCCATCGCGAAATGATTCAAGTATCTCCGTAACGGATCATTGGCTTTGCACCCGCGATAACCACCCAGGCACTGTTATCTGATACGGAGTAGTGCAACGTCAGAGATAACGAGACGACTATTTATTTCCGAATAAGGATAAAGAAAGGGACCCCGAGCCAAGTTTGTTTTACACGCTCGTCGGCAAGGGGAAGTCCACTGAGGTTATCACCGGCCAACTTACCAAACCAAATCCCACATCATGTTTATACATGCGTATATTGCGTCTATCGACTCTCCATACGTTGATTATCTCTTGTGTCTCGATTAGGTATACGATTTTTCAACAATTTTACCGGATCGAGTGAAAGTAGAAATGTATCGGTCCCATAAGACTTCACGATTCTAAATCTTTCCCCATGTGCAACAATTGGCCCTAAATCGAAACCCTGTCAGATGGAACAAAGAACTTTTGCGATGGACCGATTCAGAAGTTCTTTAAATAAAGCGAACCCTTTGACTTTGAAAAATGAACACTTATTATCTATAGAATTGATGAGACGTTTATTCACCAGGTTAACATACATCTGACGATTTCTAACCAAGATTCATGATTATACATATACAAGTTTGCAATAAAACGTCCCCATATAGACTTTGAATAAAATGTTTTTACGAGATGGACGCATGATCAAATCTATAATCCAACTCAAATTATGGCCGAGAGAGTTTAGATATCTCTTTTTACAACTTCATGAATTTTTCTACTTGATCGTAAACGCTTATACTAAAACTGGCTTCGATCTGATTAGGTATATCAGCCACTTGAAATCGGTAAATAAAAAGGTAAGAAACTGCGTTATTGCAGAAAAAATCTTTTACATCCCTTTCGGGGTGAATATGTCGCACGCATCTCGGCGTATAAGCGTGATTCTCCCCGAGGGTGGTTCGAAACGCGACTCTTATATCATTCAAAAGGGTATATATATACGGAATACATAGGTAGGGTATATTATTCACGTAGGAATATAGGCGTACCTAAAACCGGACATCGCGCGGCCAGCCACTCTAAGTAACGAGATTTTTCATCCGACCGGAGTCGTATTAAAAGTATTGCGTGCGGATTCTTTTTTCTTTTTTTTTTTTTTCCCCAGGAATGCGTTCCCTAACAAGAACAAAACCGTGCAGGGATGTCATTGTATGCAATGAAAAACACTGCGGCATATAGACCGAGTCGGGCGTCGCGGGTGTCGCGGTCCTTCTCTGCGTCGGCGTCGGGCATCGGGCGTCAGTCGCCGCTGATTACACGACCCATTACGCAAACACAACGAAACACCGCGAACTCGAAGAACATTCACGCGCGACACCAGATGGCGCGCGAACAAAGTACACCAAAAACAATAGACGCTCTCTACGAGCGTGTGCATATGCAGTACGGAGAAGAGACATTGGACCGAGCCGCATATACGTAAAGTCATAGAGTCATAGAGTCACAGAGTCACAGAGTCACAGAGTCAGAGCGAGCGAGTCTCGCTATGATATTATCAGTCACACGCTCTACTTGCTTTCGGAAGACAGCTTGCATCTGGCTGATGGATTTTTATAGATTTTTCATTACCACATTCAGGATCACCCGGATAATTATCCTTGAGCAAGAGTAGAGCGAAGGAACTTCGAAACATGTTGATTGCGCTCTTGCCTCGAAATATCCGCGATGAAACCCTTAGCCGTGGCGCAACGATCGTTTGCCAAGAGCAAAGTTAACCTCCGAGAAGTTCTCGATCAGCATTTAAGGGCTTAGCTGAACCCACGTGCTTGTCAGCGATTCGAGTGGAGGAGGTCTTCTCAATGGCGAACAAGTTCCGACTAATTCTTCCAACGTCGGCGATAATTGTTGCTAAACTTTATCGCAAATTTATTGCGCTGGGAATCCCTGGACGGTTTACTCGGGATTATTTCCACTAGCGATAGTTCAACCGTGCCAAGCACACGTTTAGCTTCTATTTGTTGCGAACAGCTGAAAGAATGCCGCGGCGACTGTTGACAACTAATTTTAACGTGCTAAAAATATATATATATATACTTTTTTTTTACAACGAACGGGTACACATTACACACCTATATATGCTTATTCTATTGACGTCATTTCCCTCTGCCCGCGACGTTCCTGTTGCGAAAATAGATGATTCAACTTGAAGGACAGTAAATCAGGACTCAACACGAGACGGGCTACAATAATTTCGTTACGAAAGGAACGTACCTACGTTCACCAATTCGAATATCCAAAACTTTGATTCCGGATGAACTTTCTGCTGTTTCTAAACTGTAGACAGGAGGCTGGTTGGTTAAGGCCTGAAGTTGACAACAACGTCGGACACCTTGCTTCCTTCCAGGGGGGTATAGGGCACACTGAAGGTTTCGTTTTGCTTTGGCTCCTCGACATCAAAGCGACCATCAAAGGGGGCAGACAAACGATGCCTACTGGAGTATGAAATCAGGGAACTGGTTGTCGTTTGGTAATCAATATCAAACGACGTATGCTTCCCCTTTTCTCTCCCTCTCACTCTCTCTGGCCTCTGTGCCGTCACCCCGTACTAAGCCAGGGGCGTTTCTTCGTGGGTCGAATTTGTTTGTTGGGAAATAGGGAGGGGGGACAAAGAGATCGGGGGAGAAAGAAGAGAGAGAGAGAGAGAGTGACCAGGCTAGATGATAAAGAAGAAGAAGAAGAAGAGGAACGGGAGGGTTTGAAACTAGGAAGCGCGGGGTTCCGCTAATGCCCTGGTTAGTAGCCCGGCTTCCCTTTGTGCAACTCGCACCCTTCCGATCAGCATAGTGCGCCGAATGCAATTTGAGTCAGGCCGCCCGCCCTGCGCTCCCCCTCATAGAGTCTGTTTAACCAGACCACGTGGCACCCGAATGCAGGGGTTCCTACAGAACGAGAGGATTAGGTGCGACGTGCTGTCCACGATTTCATCCCGGGTTCCCGGTCAATTTACAATCTCTATTTACGTATCGATCACGTGCTGCCAAATTTTGCTAAACTCTAAAGGTCAACGCGCACTACGCGGAAGTCAGACAAAGTTTTCGTAAGCTATCGGATGCTGTAGGCTTGTTACGCGTTGAAATCCTCTACGGAAAGTCATAAACTCTCGATGCGAGCCAGAAACTGATCGTGAGAATCAGTATCCCAGGCGTCGCGTCGCCGGAATGAAATCTGCTATTCTTTTCGCGCAGCATACATTGTCGATGCCTGAGCCCCACACAAGTTTGACTCAAGGTATTCGGCATACCTACAGCTGATGATCCTCTTACAGATTTTTCACAGTCAAGTTTTGTTTCTAATCAAATTCACGCCTGGAGGCTGAGGCTGGGATTTGAGAGTTAGTCTCCACGTCTTTAGTTGGACAAGACTCCCTGTGTGTATATAAATCGTATAGTTTGATCGTTCACCACCGCTGGTTCACTCGAGACAATTGAAGCCGGCGAGGTCATCAAGCCTCATCAGGATCGTTAGCGGTTAGTCCGCCCGGGCCCTTGGATTCCGAATCGTTTAGTAGAGCTGTGCCCTACGTCGTTGTCCTCGAGAGTCGACAACGCGCATCAAGCTCGGGTCAACGACACGTTACGTTACATACATTGAATAGAAGCATGTGGCATAATAAGGTACATATATACCAATATGCCCGAGAGAGAGAAAAAGAGAGAGAGAGAAAGAGTTCAGGCACGTCGCTCCGAACTCTGTGTATATGCCATATACCATATACCTATATCACATACATACATATATATATGTATATGTACAATTGTAGAATATAAGATAGAGAGAAGCAGCGAGGGAGGGTACCGCGGTGCTGCAGTGGGCCATACGACGTACGTACGTTCTGTGCAACGAAAATTCTATTTTAGGCCCAAAGTTCACACAACGAGTTGACCCTTTCAGAGCACCAAGAGGCGAGAAGATGCTCTTGGAAAATCTATATTAATTCGAACGTTAAATTTGGCTGTGCCAGCGACAACGTCCCCCGTTCCCCGTTCCCCGTTCCCCGTGCCTCGCCACCCCATTCACGCATAAGCTCTACATGCTACACTTCCACATGTATACGGCGGTATATTGATGTGGGAATAGAAGAGGTCCCAGATTTACGCCGGGTCTACCACCGCCACCGCGTCGTGTGCATTCTGTATAATGATTTTAATGTGAGCTGGTTAAAATATCATTTGTTATCAGGAGTCAGGAGCACGATTATGGGGCTAGTTTTTGACGCCTCGCTATATGGTAGACCGTAGGGATCGTAGTTCTGATCACGAGTGAAATTTCCTCGGTCTAGGTATTCCTTCCTCATTTTGAATTTTATCGTTACACCTACCTCTACGCATCCCTTGTTGCAAAATCTGGCCGTATAGTCCCTCTACTCGCTGGCTCGTTTGCGGTAAAATACAAAACGAAAGACAAAGAAAAAGAAACGGGGTGGTATAAAGAGAGCGAAGAGTGGAGGAGGAGAGTTTTTGTTTGTTCTCCGCATGCGTTTATGAAAGTCCACGTAGAGGGCACAAAGTCGTTTTATAAGGGGTAACCCCCGAATACTACCCTCGACCCCCCGGTTAATCGATCCCAGGGGTGGGTGGGTGTGCCCTGCATTGCCTGCCCACATATTAGTCACTCGAGGCGCAGCTGGGATCTCGGCTCCCCGACGAGGTGGATCAATCCGTGAACTCTGCATGGCTCACCTAGTGGTACATACAAGTGGTACAATCCCCGCAGGGTATAAATGCCGCTCGTTTTCTCGCTACCTAGGGTGCGGACGAGGAGGGGCGCGCTTTATCGCCGGTATACGCACTGGTACAGAGTCCGGATCTCACCAGTTTAGATATTTACACACCATCGAGCACCGTCTGCACCGTAATGCGAATCCTGATACGAACGGCGTACGAACGTTGAACGCGAGCAGCCGGTCGCGAAGAAGATATTGGCGAAGCTGAATGAAACCTGATAATCGCGCCATGGGAAAGTTTAAAATCTGTCGAATCGAGGGGGTGGATTGTACCGATATTCCTCAGATAGATTACGTGGCGTGGGGGTAAATCGAAGCTGTTCCTTCGTCACGCGAAGAGATATCTTTGTAGGGTGGGCGAGGAGAGTATACGCACTACTGCTAACAAAACGGACTCTGAACTGCGGATGCTTTCGCAGTATTGTGGCTTTCGGCTTTATCGTCGCAACGCGACGGTCACGTATCACTGGAACAAAGAATTCTCGTTACCCAACGTTTATGCTTGGCCAGTATCAAACCGCTGTATTATCCGTGAAAAGGATTGCAAAACTGTCACGCGCTAGGGGATTCTACGATTTCAGGAAATGACTAACGATGCAATGATCTCCAACGGATTCTGCGGCAGAACTTCAGACCGCCGATGACATCTTGAACTGGTCACAACCACCGCATTATAATATTTGCATTGCAAATCAGACGGAATTTGCAGTCTGCGGTTTTAGTGCGTGAGCTCTCTGAGTGTTTTCAAGTTATTCTGTCGATTGAGCTAAACAAAATGATCAGAATAACTTGAAAGCACTTGGATTCATCGGAAAATACCAAGAGACTTTTTTTTCAGTCATGCAGAATCTTTCTGAGTATAGATCAGTTCTTGACGTATAAAAATCGAAAAGTGTCACGAGAAAATTTTCCATGTATTTTGAACGGAAACTAAAAAATTAGTGATCTCTAATAAATATTGATATTAAGACCTGAGTTTTCTTGAGCGTAACTTTTGAAGAAACAAAATGTATGGTCAATTTATTTGCAAATACATATAGTCATACTTATCGCGTAAAAGGTACGCATTTTGGCAGCTATCACACAAACCCCACGGAATCGAAGGTATGCGATGATAGCGGTGTTACCTAGCCGCCTCTTCCGAAATGTATTTCTGCCCTTCATGCTCCCTCCGCCGTTGCCTTGCCCGGTAAAGCTGATTTATATCCCGAGCCCTGCGAAACAACGGATTCGGCACGGATCGCGTATTAAGCGCGCAATATCGCCGCCACCATTACTCGCCCTAGTTGTCCTTCCGCGTACGTCCGTTTATACAAAAGGGTCTCTCTCTCTCTCTCTCCTGCGGGAACGCCCAAATTTGCGTGACACGATGTGTGAGTATAATATGTAGCGTGTAATACCAGGCTTCTCCCCCGCGTCGCCGTGTCACGCCAGCATCTGCGAAAATCGTAATTACACGGCGATTATCAATGACGTCATCCGGCCCGGAGGTGAATGAGGCAATAAAATCTAATACGTTACGGTTTGGTGACGTATATTCGTCGAGCGTCGCGACGCCTGGTGCTGCCGGCGTTGATATCCGTCGGTGTATCATGTTCAGCAGCGCAATTTGCGGCATCAAAACGCCTACCGCTCGCGACGAGCGCGACCCAACGAACTCCAAACACGTGCGAACGGCAGATGGCCTCGATTTACATAAACTCGTTTGGCCAAGTTGCGGAGAAAGAGAAAGAAAAAAAAAAAAAGAAAAAATTGGGAGAAAAACGGATGACACGTGCCTAACGCGATCGATTTACAATATCCCGTATCGGTACAGGGGCAGATATTTTGACTCTGCGCGCGCCCTTTTGGTTCGTTTCCCGTTTTCGGTGCGGCTTAACGATCAAGTTGTTTCAAGAATTAGGTGCATAGAAATTAGAAACTAATTTCCTGGTCGACTTATCGAATGACCAAGTCGCAATAATATCTCCTCACTGGTACAACGATACTGTTTCCCCCCGTTAATACTTTTGCCATGTACAATGTACGTATACCGGGAATCGAGAACAGTCCCCGAGCTCCGGAGGAGATAAGTTGCCCGATCCTGAGGAGCGTGACGAAAGAAGTGCAGCAAACCGCAACGTTGCGTAATCAAAGTGGACACCAACTGTGTACCGTGCTGTGCTGTGCTATACGTATCGCCATATCCTGGCCGGCGCTACGATACGCGCAATTTCTTTATTAATAATTGTGACACCCCGAACGATGGCGCAAGAGCGTCGATTGCGGTCGCAAACTCGCCAGATCATAGGATTGTGACATTAGACCGCAGAAAGAAAAATCAGAACTAAATCTGGAACGAAACGGCAATAGAACTGACCGAGTCCTGTGATGCAGGACTGTTCACAGCCTCTATTACCTAATTTGGATTGTCGGGAGGTCAGTTTCATAACGATTCCTTTACCGAGACAAAACAAAATCTCATCTGCGTATATATCTATGACTCCATCATCCGTAACCTCTGGCATCCGCGTCTTGTGCGTCATATATGTAATTCACGTTGTGTTATTATCGGTATACCGTCCCCACTGTATTTTCCTCCGAATCAATTTTATATTCAGCATCATAATCTAAACATCGAGTAGGCAGTCTGTAATTAATTGTTAAGGAACATCTATTACAGTTCTGACGACGCGACGTCTCAGTTCTAGACAATATTAACAGAGTGTGCAAAAACTGACGCGCCTACCTGTCAACCGTCATGCTTTAATATCTCGGAAATAAAACCGGTTATCGAATGCAAATATTGAGGCGATATTTACCACTCGTTCAATGACGCGCCTGTATACCATAACGACAACAACATGTAATCTACATCTACAGCTGGATCAACGGCGCAGGATTTCACAAAAAATTATGCTACGTGTATGCGAATATCTATTTATGCTTGTGTGTTTGTATCTATGCATGTATGTACTTCGTATGAAACCTGCACCTATATTGCTATATATAGCGGCTGGCGGCGTCCCATTAACGATAGCTTTCATCTTCGTAATTTATCCACCCCTCTCTTCCGAGTCACCCTCGGCCCATTTCACGTCACCCCCGAAAGTATGTTTTTCTTTATCTTCTTTTCTCTTCCATTATTTTTTTCCTTTTTTATCATTCCACCCCTGCAGTGTGTTGCGGAGCATCAAGTCCACACACATGGCGCTTCGTGGATCGCTGTCGCATTTTTCTTTCACTAGTATAACTGGGATCTGAGATTCCGTCTGTGTATATTAAATTAACCATAAAAAGAACCCACAACGCGCTTATTTCGATTTCTATCTAGGCTTCTACCTGCATTTTTCATCACGTATGCGGTTTCAATTTTCCTCAAAAATTCGTTAATTACTTAAACAATAATTGACGCGATTTAAGACGCGAAGGAAGAGCTTTTACTTTCCTTGCAAGTTTGCACAAGACATGTTACACGTACCTAGGACCTAGGTACCTTACCGTCGTTTGGATAATGATTGTCCGACGTCTCCTCGTATCTCAAACGACGTGTCTACTCATTGTAACAGGTATCTACTCAGATTAGACGTTGTTATAATAGTGGCGTGCCGCCGAGTCGTTTCGTTACATAAATAACCACTATACGGATTAAAGTGAAACGATTTGGTTAAGCGGTTCGAGGCACTTTGAGACGTGCTTTTATAACGAATTGATGGATTTCAGCCGCGTCACAAAAGGCAGTGAAGAAAACTTCGGAGGCACGTCCTTGCGGGCGAGCTAGATTATTTTCAACTTTATTTTCAGGCATATACTTACATATTATTCGAGGCATAAGAAAATCATCGAGAACGAACCAATTTCAACGAATTATTACTTGCGATTATTAGGAGAAATTTTTATTGAATGCGGGATAAAAACCAGTCGGTCCTTACGTACCATGGTTACGCTATTCTTTAGTTCGAAGACCCGCGTCCCTTATTCATCGGTTGAATTTATTCATCGGTTAGCCTTAGGTGGCTCCTGTGTCCGTCTAGAGTCGGGAGCAAACGGGAAACTGAGAACTGAGAACTGAGAACTGAGAACAAGGGCCCCTTTATCGGGGTAACGAAAATATTCAAATTCCAAGAGAAGAATATGAGAGCGCGGCGTAGTGTGGTGTCGCCACGTGGTATTGGTACGCGGTTACAATTCGCTTACAATACCTAGAAGAGAGTGACTTCTTCTACCTTCTTCCATCTTCTTCTATTCGACATAATAGTTTTTGTTTTCTGTCATATTGTGAAGTGGATGCCAATCAACCGCAAAACGAAAGTACGGTTAGATCGACTATCTCGGATCGAGACGACCGCGGATGAGCAAATGAGCAGAGGAACGAAGAAACGAACATGTAACCAGATGGTAGCAGCATCGGGTAGCACGTGTGGTTTACGACCCATGGGTCGTGGGTCGTCGACTACGACTACGAGTACGAGTACGAGTACGACGACTACGAAAACGCGCATATGGGTATGACGACCACCGCTCTGGCGTTTCTTCTCTCCACATCCCCCAGGGAGATGTACCTACCCCAGTGTCGGATGACGCCACCGAGCTTCGTTTTTTTTCCCCCCCTTTTTTTCGGACTATGACTCGAGTCAGGTTGCGGGTTGAACTTCCGTGAAAAATATTACTATGCAATCGCAATTAACGGAGGAATTTTTTAGGGACAGAGGATTACCTCCACTCTCACTGACGATGACAGACGAAGTTCCAAAAGTCCCGATTTTCACCCAATTATACTCGAAAATACTATATAATTAACTACCGTGCTGAAACTGGGTCATTTCGAAATTCTGTAGGTTCTCAGTGGTTGAAAGTCGAGCCGCAGGTCAACGTGGGTGAAAAAGAAATACCTCTTTCCCTATCTAGAGTCGAATACGTGCGTTGTTCTAGGCCCTTTCACCCGCAGGGGCGAGGATTTGTGGTCACTGCTCTGCTGCACACTCGGATTAGTTTTTTTCTACTCTCCGGGGGAGTTGGTGCCGGACTATGGGGTTGGGTGAAGATAGGAAGGCCATCGGTCACTCAGCGACTACAGTTTCTTTACCTGTCTAAGTCCCGCAACTAACAATACAACAAGATCTCAGATCGAATGGCACCTGTGCTGTTGACTTTACGCAGATCAATTAAATCCTCCGCACTCATATCCATTTCGCTTGTGATAGGCGATACGAAACAAGCCCATGGAAAGTAATCTCTGAGCCTAATTCTATAGGATCACGCTGACGCTATTATCTCCACCTGTGGCGTCAATTACTGATCAACGCCTTTGAATTAACTCGAAGCCCTCCAAATTCGTTGTTTACATTGTCAACTAAATATAAACGAAGCTGCATATCGACGATGGTTATAACACTAGTCTGGATTTCAATCTCTGCATGTGCGTGTGGGTTGTTTTTTGGATTGGGAACCACTGTCTCGGAGGGGAGGCTGAAGGGCCAAGGTTCGGGGCATCCGGTGGTCTGGTCCTGGGAAGGAAGGCTCCGCTTCCCTCAGGGGTTCTGAGGCTGAAACACTCCCCTGCCATCTCGTTGCGTTACACTTGCCGCAGCTGCAGGTGCACCGCATCTTACGTCATCCGATAAACGGCTGAAGCCCCGCACCTTTTTCACCCAATCTCATCCTCGCGATATTTTGCGGATCATATGCACTGGCGTAGCTCGCGGTTATCGTATCTGAGCTTGAGATGAAAACGTGAAGAGCTCATTCCGTCCCCAATTTTTTTTATCGATCTTATTATCAGACTGAGGATCGCTTGGGATCAATAAGACGGCACTTCCTCTTCTCCTGCATGACGCAGCACGTTCCAGGACATCTGTGTATCGCCTATCGTTTCACGTTCGACTCATTCGAGCTTGAGGACGAATCAGAGTGAAAACGATCAATTATTACGCAGGCCATGGCGCATTTTTGTGCCAGAGACCGTGTGAAAGGTTACGAAGCCGTCCCCTCCGGTGCAGGAGTGGCACACGTGTGCAACCAACACGCCAGCCAGCATCCCTCGCGTCTCTTGCTATTCGTTCATTTTTCATCCGCTCCCGAGCGTTAGGGTGCGGTTGGGTCTCGTTTTCCATATTACTTAGACAGTTAACCCAAAGGACGTATACGTTGTTCGTCAACATACAATCGGTACGTCAGAGCGTTTTATACACGGCTGACAATGAGAGGTCCTCTAGCTTATATCAGAGGCACCGGCTTTTGACCTTCGGAAATCAAGGTGCCTACGGAGAAAAGGTCCTAGGCGCGACTTTAGCAATGATTCCGAGCGGCGGGGGTCGGCCGCGACGCGGGAAGCAGGTGGCCCAGAGTCCCTCCGGAGCATCGGACTGCATCGGACTGCATCGGACTACAGCGGGCGCACAAACTACCCGAAGCATCTCATCCCTGCAGGCTCATATGGTTTCAATCTCCGGCGAGGCTATATGGCCTTTCTTTGGCACGCAGAGACCGTTACACCGACGCAGCTAGGAATTCGAAGCCTCCGCACGGATTAGGTCCCTGAAAAAAAAAGAAATGAGATGAAAAAACTAAACTCGAACAAGTTTTTCTCCTTCTCGAATCTGCCCCATGTAAAGGGAAGAAAAAAGTGAGGAATTGATATTCATGGACGAAGTAGCTATCGCTCAAAAGCCGGGAAACTCCTGTATTGATCCGTTTAGGCCGTACACACGGGTTATTATAGGAATGCAAATTACAGAAAGCTTTTATAATCCTTTGAAAATCCGTATAATTATTCATGCAAAAGTCTCTGACATGCGGAGGCCAGGGGGTGGTGGAAGATACGGATATACAGGGGCGGGCAGCGTGTAGCAATCTAATAAATTAACAGCCACGTTGGGTCTAATGGGTGTCGGCCTCCGGTCGACCTCGTCCTCCTCCACTTCTACGGCTTCTTCTTCCTCCTTTTCCTTTTCCTTTTCCTTTTCCCTTTCCTTTTCCCTTTTCCCTCTACCTTCTTTCCCCTCTCCTCTTTATTCTCCTCTTGGATTCTTCGCGGCGCTATTCCAAACGCCAACCGGAAGTTGAAGCTGCGCGTAAATGTAACGGGCAAGCTTCCCTAATGGGGCGTCGTGAGAAATACGAGAAGAGAGCATCCATCGATCGGGTGGGACGGCAAGTGCGCGTACATGAATAATTAGTCGATTAAATGTGTGGGTGGTACATATCCCGTGCGGATTTACGACGACTTTTATCACAGCCGTATAGTCGAATCTCGATATTTATTAAAGCGATAAACTTTTTTCACCTTTCGAGCTGTGATAATTGTGAAGAAAAACCGAGATAGGAATAGGACGGATCTCGCCACCGCCCTGTTGAAACACTTCCTCCGTTAGTAAAATGGATTCATTTACGTCCCCCGCTGTCACATTATTACAACAATAGCTGCCTCACCATTTGTGACGGGTAAATTTGACGCGGTGTAATTAATCCGCCTGCGGTTGATAAGTACAAAATGGATTTTTTGATGGTTCTAAAAACGAGCACGTGTCATACCATCAATATCTATACATAGAACGTGTATTGAGGCAGATGGATCTATCTATACGTATGTACCGTACCCACCTATCCGCATATGCGCGAAGCAAATTCCCGTACGAATATAGCGGGGAATTATAGGGAGGCTGCTAATTAAAACTCGATAAAATGCCCAGTGGTGATTCGTGATCGTCGATAGATTTCCCCCGGTAAGTTATTCCGAATCTATTTTTGTTCGCAGTTCAGGAATCGTGAATCGAATCTCGTCGTTTAGAATCGAGGTTGCAGAAATCTGAAATTCCACACAGAAGAGATATAAGACAAATCGTGACCCCGCAGGTTTTCGTGTCATAATAGATACAATCTACCCACTGCGACAGCTAGAGTCGTAAAATGATATCAACAAATATCTTGAAGCGAGCTGGTGTATATGGCTGTATGAGGTATACCTGTATAGTGTATGTATACGAATAAGAAAAGGTGAAGACAATGGGTGTAGTTACTATAAATAACTCTTTCATTAGAATGACGGGAGGTGGTATATTATAATATTATTATACCCGCGACAATGGAGACTCAATGATTCGTCTTCTCCCTGCGGAAGTCTTCTCCCATTAACGCCGCGGGCATTATTCGCGGATCCCTTAGCTCGGCTATAGGCAGAGCTAGGCCGTAGCACTAGCTGCGATAAGGATTCATCGGCAAACGGTGTTAGTAAATGCGAGGTGAAAGATCTCACCTCGTTTGGCTCGCTGGGTGTTCCCATACTCGGTAATGAAAAAAGCTCGTCAGGTGTATCGTTCGCTACGTAAAGATCGTTTTGCCAGCTCACCGGAAAACAACGTCCGTATGTACGTATAATACCCGGGGAACAAAGAAACGCAGTAGTCAGACCCGAGCCACTCAAGTCAGTCGGCAATACCTCGACTAATACTTCCTCGATTTCACGAAGGCGACTCTCGCAACACAATTTTCATTACTTGGAACGGGCAGCGTTACACCTATTCCTCGAGGTACCTAATATATCTCTATCCGTATATGTATGTCTATAAATTTGTCACCGTTTGTCACTGGACCCAGGGGCGTGTGATGAATTTCATTCCCGCAACCTTATCGACACCGGTCTCACGCACCTTCGAAACTTTGGAAATTACTTAACATAATAATGCCCCGAGTGAGACGTTGTATGAATTTTTATAGCCACGTTTATCAGAGAGCGTTCGTCCTCGCGATATTAACCAGCGGTATAAATTGGTTCATTTATCCCCCACTCCGCGAGTCATTCGCGCATTATGCAGGTCGTTTGAAAATCATTCATTTTTCATTTTTTATTTTTCATTTTTCATACAGTCCTTGGTCTTTAAAGGGTACACGGTTTAAATTCGTTTGTGTCACGTAGGTATACTCGCGTACATACCTAGGTACAGTATAGAGTAGATTCGTAGCCGACGGATATTATTCGTCGCGGTAGCGTAGCGTCGAGACGTTGGGGAGGAGCCGTTGCCGCGCGAGCAGAATGGGAGCCTTGGCAACGCAAGGCATTTCATTTCCTTGGCGACTTCCGGCAAACGCGACGCTTCCGTTATATCGGGGCCGCGGCGCGGGTTCCGGTTCCGGCCCGTTCGCCGTTTTCTCCCCTTTCCACCGCCTACCGTTCTCGACTTTCCGCGCCTCGCCTCCTTCCTCTTCCCTTCGCTTCCCTTCGCTTCCCTTCGCTTCACTTCCGTTTCACGGAACTTCCTTCTCCCGCAGGTAGTACCCCTCCCACGGCTTCCTTCCTTCTCGCCTCCCCCCACCCTCCGCCATCCTCTTCTTCGTTCTCCACAACCCCCGAGGGAATATATACACGAAGATCTATGTACCTACCTCGGCCGCACATATACCGTATACGAGCCTGCCTTCTGTGTGTAGAATCCTGGCCGGTCCGCCCACTCGCAGAAATAATCGGTAATTCCACCCGAATGGTAGATATAATATACCTATACATATATATTATATATTATGTACATATTTCTTTCTATAAAAATCGCGAGACTTTACCACTTGCCCTCTTTGAGTGCTCCTAGCTTATACGCACGTGATCACGGAGGACAATTTGCACTCGAGTTCGTCTGACGATTAACGGTTCTTACGTCGAAGGTAAGCCTCGCCTTGCCTTGCCTCGCCTTGCCTTGCCTTGCCTCGGTCGATTTGCATCCGAATTATATCTCGCAGAGTTCGCTCGTGGGTATATCTATTGCAAAGACTATTCCATAACCGGATCCCTTGATTGTGGAGGCAGTAGGAAGAAGATCTGCGTCTGAATCTTAAACTCTTTTACCGAATCCCTGGGAATTATTGTCAATCGATTCGCGTCGCGCCTGCAGGTACAATGGCGATAATAATAGTCATATACGATGAAAAGGAATGCGCTACGTTTGTATATAATTATTTCGCAACCACAGTCCTTTCTGTTTTTTGCGACACTCCAAGTCTCCGCACACACAGGCCTCTTTGTCGGCTGTGCGGAGGTTGACAAGCATCCGGATATGAAAATCTGAGGAGTTTCAGCCAAGGCCGGGGCTGGGCTTTGAACGGAACTGGCGAGAGCAATTGAGGGGAAGAGAGAGACCGAGAAAAATATGAAGACGGAGAGTTAATTAGCTTCGTCCTACGATTAGAGCCGACCGCGAGCGATCGCGCGGAACGTCTTACGCGCAGGTGAACGTCATGCAGTCCGACGCTACTCGTCAGTCGTCACATACATACACTCCCATGACATGCATGTGGATTATGATTATATGCGCGCGCGTCGCAGGCAGCGTAGTGGTTTTATTATCGTTCTTCTTCCTCAGCGTACTATTTTCGTGGAAAAACCAACTCGCTGCTTTCACGCGTATTTTGTTCGTAACCGGAAAAACTCTTTGGAAATGAAGAGGGAGAAAGGCAAGGTATTAGAAAAGAAGGTCGTGTCGGTCGGGCATATATATATCAGGTATTTCCTTGTATAATCTGGCACTGGCTTCTTTCGAGCGCTACTGACTTCATCGAAATCGATTAATCAAGTATGTAATTTGGTTTAACCGTTATACGAATTCCGACACCTTTTGTTTTTAAAGAAACCAAAACGAGAAGAAAGAGGAGAAAGAACGTGGATCACGAATCCGAATCGACTCACTATACGGGATTGTATAGATAGAATTTTGGATCTTTAAAGATCGTATATGCTTACTACTAGCTATATAGACGCACGGGTTATACGGGTGGTAGGCGATCACACGCTGCGCTCGCTCCTTCCTGGGCCTCTTGCGTACTTATAAATAGCCACGACCTCGTCTTCGTGAAATGTTCTTCGCTCAGTTCCAAGTTCCGGTGAAAATTCGTTCGCCGATAACTAATAATAGACTCGGCCGCTGCATTTGTTGAAAATAATTTTCACCCACCATATTATATAGATGCGTATTTATTATACCTATGTAGGTATAGAAAACAAGAATTGGGGGATTCTGTTTCTCCTTGTCTTTCAGTTCCTTCTTTCCTGTTTCACTAGAGTGATAGTACCTACTCTCGAAACAACACCATGAAACACCAAGCCGAACTGTCTTGTCATGCGTGTCGAGGACTGGAATATTTAGACGTACAGGTATAAACAGCAGCGGTAACAGATTTCGCAGTGTATTAGATTTCAATTGGTGTAGCGGATGTTACGTATAGAGATTGAGAAAGTCCTATAGCTTGGATAGCTGCGCCGGTGTATGATAATTAGGTTAGTTGATAACTTAATTACGTTTAACCTGAGTCTATATCTAGGCTCGATGAAACCACGTTGTATACATAGGTTATTAAATGATTCCTGTAATCTCCCGAGTGCGTTCTTCATAGTATCAATAAACAATAGAATATCTCGCCTGCCTTTCAAATGACTAAACCTTAAAATAAGTAGCTACTTACTTGTGTGCTCTAACAGAGCGGGAAAAATTTCGTTGCGTGGGAATTTAAAAATAAATTACGATTCTGAGAAGTCCGTGGTATGATTCATTAAACACCGAAACCTGGCACCTCTGTCTGTGCACATAAGAAACGAAAGAAAATATAAAGATAATAAGTTGTATAATTATAATGATATTGAAAAATAAAGTTGGAAGTATAATGAGTGTAAGTCTATGATTAGCCAGGCAGTCAGCCCGCTCGCTCGTTATAGCCGGTAGTGTTCGTACTGCTAGTCAATGTTAGTACAATCCTGATATCAACAATCCGGCTTTTGCCGGAGAAAAATAAATGATCGTATACGGGTCGTGAAATAGACAAGAAATTGTACAATCTTGTATCACGTGTATACATAATAATATAGGTATTTAAACTCTTCCTCTCATGCAGTCCGCGTATTTAATTATTTAATATATTTATTTTCAAACGAACCCCGGGATACAAGTAATGTGTCTAAAGATTAAGCGATCTATATATACGTACCTATACCCGGCCGGAGTATAGTACCTACATAATTATACGTATATTTCATTTTCTGTCATTCATCCCGCAGGGTATAGCTGGAAATATGTACAACGATCGATACGCATTGGCATAAGTCGGCGTCGTTGACAATTTATTATTCAACTTATCGAGTGCTTAAGATTAGTTGAAACACCTATAATGATATAGGAAACACATTAAGTAACTCGCGTTTATTTATTAGATCATCAGACGAGGGCGTTTAGGGACCTGTATAACTACATCATACCTGTATACTCGTTCGCGTGTATGCATACGTATAATGGTGCAGGTGTATACGGTTTCTTCGTAACAAAATCACACAGGATTACGTAATACTTGGATTTACATGATCTCTTTCTCCTTCCCCTCTTGAGCTTCCCGACTACGCGGCTGACCTACGCGTACGGATTCAAGTTTATTCACCCACTCGCTCCCTTTCGCAATTCAGATATGTGTATGCAAAGATACGTATACGGGTACAATACTCGTATGTAGGTATATAGCGAAACGTGGCGAGATAAAGCAAACCCTTGCGGTTAATTGATTGGAAGTTGTGTTAGATACGTCTCAACTTCCAGCTTCCAGTTTTCAGCAGCAACGCTCTGCAACGACACACGACACGACAGCCTTTCGCCTTGACGGCCGGACGTGGCGAGAAATATCTCTGAACAGGATATAGGCTACTGTTAGTACATTAACGTCCACGCAATAGAAGAAAATAGCTACGGAGTGAACGCACAAAGGCGTTCGATTGATCTTTGAACTTATATCGTTAGCCTTAGCGGTCGGTTGCACCGGCCCGAGAGGGCGTCGCCGATAATAAAATACACATGCAATTTATATATCCTACAACCGCCTTCCTCGATCGAGTTTTATACCCACACAGAAACGACGGGCACACACGATCTCCGTATACCGACATATACCGAGGATACGCTACACCTATGGTATACCCACATGAAATACGTACGCGCGAGTAATGCTCGCTCTAAATACGATTTTACGTCATCGCCACTTTCGAGTATTACCATAAACCATTGTTACATGCGTGAGGAGATGAACACATAGCTCTATACCTATACATATCGGATTGGATGGTTCAATATTGGCTACCTGTTCGGCTGTAGTTCCTACCGATAACTTAACAATAAATTATATCATACTGAGAAACCGGACAACGATCGGCTACGTACGATTCGCTACGGACGTATAAATATAACCGTCGCTGAATATTGAAATATCGATCGAAGCGACGGGTGCGCTCCCGGATGAAATTTCTTATCGTAAAATCCCGACGATAGAAAGTCATTTGGTTATCCGCGATTAAAAATGCATTGTCGATTTATGACGGCGAGGATGCGATCCCTCCTCACATGTCACACCTGTAGAAAAATAATCAACGTATGTATAATATATAGGAATGGTGAGAACTGCGAGAATATGAGGCTGACTTATACCTATATAATATAGTATATATCCGCATAAACATGTTCCGATTCGTTTTTTCTTATTTTCTCCAGTATTTCGCAGCTCTTGCGTACCCATATATGCGGGCCGAATCCGGTGATAATAGACGAGACCTGGAGATCTGGGCGCGTATATATAGGTTCGGCCCAAGGCTGTTCAGGAAAGATCGTGTATTATAGGTATAAGTACAGGTATACCTATACCGTATGTATAAGTATGTCGGAAAAGTGGTTACCGGGTACTGGTGCACGACCCGCGAGTGTACGGTTATACGTCACACGGTTACCCACCTATATAACAAGCCTGGCAGTTCTGCCTCGGGTGTATATCTCTTGTGCAACAACAGCCACCACGACCACCAATATTATACAACTACGGTCTTGGCTTCCGGTTATTATCCAACGCCGACAGCACAATCGTGCAACATCCTAGTTATACATATATACCTATATACCTATACAGTTTCTTACTACTTATGCTCTGCACACCCATCGCCTTGAGACTTTGGGGGTATATACACACGCTTCCCAAATCTACCTCCGCACCTTCACTGTTTAGTGTTTACCTACTTCCAACGTAGCTGCTGGAGCCCTGGGGCTGGAGAAGAGGTACAGTCCTTACGTCTATACTGGTCGGAATCTCATCCCACGAGTCGCGATGAATCTTGAGCTGTTTTCGCGTCACTTTGCATTCGGCACGCTGTGATATGTGAACGAGTATGTGGAATATGATAGATGAATATGCGGGCTTAGGGAAGAAATGTGGTCTGCCTTCTCAGTTAGTAGGATATATGGACAATCGGTGTGACGCCGTGAGTTCTCGAGGTAACGGAGCGAGTCGGTTTCGTATTCGTATATGTAGGATAGGTAGACTATAGCTATATTCGTGGCGTGTGTGAAGGATTGGATAGGAAATAAGACAGGAGCGAGAAGGAGCGGAACTCAGGTTCGCGGCACTTCCGTTCCTTCAGATACGGCTCGGTGCGCCGGTGTCCTCTCCCACAACCGACCGACTCCTCGCAACAATGACCCGGAGTCGAACTATTAGCCACGCTTGTACTTACCCGGTAGCAATTTCTCCCCCTGCCCCCGTAACCCCCTGTCCTACGTCCGTCAAGATAACCGCGAGGCCTCGACGACCCGACGCGCCTACTTCCGATACGATACCCGACGATCTACACAAATTATTGATGTATAATACATGGACTGTCGGTATCTTCCCTGTACTGAGGAGACCCGCGCCCGCGAGCCGAAACGGTCTACGAAGACGCAGACGATCAATCGCTCGACTCTGTATAATTCGGGAATCTATCTACTGGATTTAATCTGAAAACACGTGAATATGATTTTTGTAATTGATCGTCACAGGTATACCTATAATGTTGTATCGTTGATTGTTCGAGGAAATGGGAAATCGTTAGGTTTCGGGAAAACGCTAGAATTATTAGCTGTCGGGCTGAAATCGCTGTTTCGTAATCTTATCATCTCGACGTCAGTTCACGGTATCGGATAGCATATAATCGGTAAAAAAATAGGTTCGATTAAAATCTAGGTATACCGTAAAATATATAGTACAAGATAGTATTCGGGTCTGGTATATCAGTATATAGTGATCGTATAATTCCAAAATCATTTCCCTAACTCCAGTCACCGGTAAATATTCTTTATCTCACTAGCGCAGTTCACTACTACTACTACGGCGCGGGCGGTATTTCGAGAGTGTGATAAATCCTGTCAAACGGATATATATACTAGCTAATTGTCTACCTAAATCCTTTTTCATTTTACATTCATTTCCATCGATATCTTGCAACGAAAGACACGTTATCGTTTGATTCGGGGGCCAGGATAGATGATCTTTCACACCGAGACTGGGATATATGTGTACCTCTAGACGTGGGTAGATGTGGCTAGATATAGGTGTGTACGGGCACGGTACGTGCTCCTCCCTGTCCTCAGACCTGTGCAGAGTGTGTATAGCTACCATATACCGACGGACACGCGTAGGCGAGTCACACAGTTCACACGATTATCCAACGTCGCGATACGCAATCACGTTTCCCAACGAACCGAAGAGGAGGCCTGAACGCACGGAGAAGGGGGAGAAGAAATAGAAAAACGGTACGTTTTTCGCCGCATCGTTGCACTCCCCAAAGTCGAGTCCTTCTTACGCTTTTATTGCCTGTTCGTATGCGTGGTACCGCATTTATTTACGTATCAGATAATATGGATTTGGGAGAAACGAAAATTATCTTTTTGAGAGAAGGAATTGGCTTGTCACGTCGCGTCGTTTATCTTGGGAAAGAGTCGTCGACGACAGGATTGAGAAGTGAGGCAAAAGTATGAAGTATACCTACAAGAGACTTCTACATGCATGGGCACCGAAGATATTATGTATAGAGGGGGAAAGAAAGAGACAAATGAAAGAGAAAGTGCCCTAGTGGCACCTCAGGCTCTCGGGCGTCTTACGTGCCAAGTTATATAATCGGTTGCAGTCGCACGTGACCACCAGCGTGTTACGCGTCAAAGATATACCATCTACTAGCGATACGTTATGTATACGGGATGCAAATGAGCCAATTCCCGATAACCCCGGGCCTAGATTTAGCTCCAGAGACTCCGGGGCGTCTATTGGTCTCAGTTTGTACAGAGAAGCAACATATACACGCATAGGAAGGTAGGTAGGTACTAGCTATTCGGTTGAAACAGCGAACGCACACCAGTCACGCGAAAACATTGGATTGACAATTTTTTTCATTACGTCTGCGAGAACAGATAACTGGTTGACCATTGGCGATTGATAATCGTTGTTATTACCAAGAACCGTTTCCTGGAAATCTATATAATATAAACATATACAGACATATGCGCACGTGAGGTTTGGCCGGAAACCAGGTTACCTTGAATGGCCATTGTTCTGCAATATTGATTTCATAAACAACCGATCGTGAACGTCGTCAAGCGCCGAGAGTTCGAGACACAGTGTTATAATGACACTTTCTTGAAACAGATCGAACACGAGCGACGAGCAGCTGGCACGTATTTATACATTGGCATTTCAGGCATGGCGCCTCGAGAGAGGAAAAAGAAATAACATATTTCTTCTTAAAACGTATTGGAAAATGAAGATTCTCAGAAGTCTCGTGCGTTCTGATGATTCGGATGAGTTGCGTGTTCACTAAGAGGAAAGCTGAATAAGGCAAATTTGAATAAGACCCTGCAACGTAAACGCGGCAAAATCTACAAGAGACTAAATTACAGCGATGATTTTCGCCATGTCGCAACTGCAATCAATCGGCTATTTCTCGCCTCGTAAGCATTGTCCGATAACGTATGACATGACTATAATACTGTGGCACGAGGTTGAGTTGAGGTAGCTGGGACTCAGCATCGGATTAGCTTTCGATAATCGATGAAAATCATTACTTTCACTTTCAAACGTTGACACGTACATGTGTGTGTATACCTTATACCGGTATACCGATCGCGAGGTGACCTCAATCAATTTTAGCCCGATCGATTAGCCGGCCGAAGGCGACTGATAACAGTGAGGAAATCTATGTATGTCAGTATACAGGTTCCACTAATTCTATCGCCCTACCCAAACGCTTATCACACTTGACAATTTTTTCATACACTTTGTCTGTATATCCATAATTTATCCAGCCTGGCGCGTTTTACTTGTATAAATAGGTTATTTCTCCTACCGTATATAGCGACGCAGACTGCATCGCGATATATATATATCTTGTGAACATATCAAACATATATACCTACGAATAACAGATATATACACAGGGATGCAATATGTCGTTACATGTGGGTATAGAGTCGGCGAGAGAAGGAGGAGAAAAAAGAATGATAATATAAACTGGAGGGTGCGATTAGAATTGAATCTGATACGGCAACCACTTGCCATATCGGCTGCAGTATACACATACATCATAGTAGTAATTGTGAACGAATAACCAATAAATATTACTACCCACTATACATGTTTATATATATATATGCAGCTATACACCACGCCGCGCTGCCCTGCAGGGACGCTCGATCGTTGTCGTATCGCCTGTCGGGGAACCACGAGGTGTGACCACCGCCAACAACCAGCATAAGGAATGCGATGCAGACGGCGAAAATATTTGCTCTCAGACAGCGACAGATAAATATAACCGGCTCCCGCTTACATAGATATATTATACATGCATGCACATCTACGTAGGCATGTATATATATACTATATATATACAGAGATATATAGATATAGGTATATAGGTATAGGTGTACGTATTGTTGTTATTGTTCTGTCCCGCAGCGATCCACGCGAGATCCAGACGTACGAGAGAATGCCAATATATCGCCAGACAGGTAGCTAGAGCTACTATAGCTGTATAGCTCTTATATAGCTCTACGATATACAGCTAACCCGACTCTCGTATCGTCAGACCATTATGAAACTGTGTCGTGGCACACACTGACGTAGAAAGAGGACGGCTAGTCTTAGGTTAGTTTTAGGTGGTTAAAATGCAAATTCCCATAACTTTGCCAGACATATTTTGTGATTGCGGAGCGTTGAAATTGTTTACGGAAACTAGCTCAATTACGGGTCTAGGATAATTTGTTTCTCCTCATTATTGGTATTGCTATTTACCGAATCGCGCGGCTTCTAATTGGAAAGTGCAAGGCCGAGTAATTCTCCGACTATCGAGTAGCCGGAAATTCTAATGACTCACGAGCCGGGGAATAATCGTCGCCCTGTCAGCAGCCCCCGTTTGACGCGACTACAGTAATCGCGGTTTCTATCATCTTGATAGGTAACGCGTCGCGTACCGCAATACGTAATTTCTTCCGTGCGTGACGCAAGCTCTTCTATTAATTCCCACCAAGGATTCTTCCCCTCGGACGTATCACTCGATACGGAAAATTAACCTTCTGTTTAACGGAGGCCGGAAACCAGTTTGAGATAAACATAATAGAATGACCAATGATAAGAAGAAATTCTCATTCGCATGGAAATCTCGGAGTTTCTGAGTCTCGATAAGAATTGTTGCGACTCTTACAATTAGATACAGCAGAAGTAGCTCCAGGCGACGATGAAGCACGTAGACGTTCGCATTAGTGATGCGTGAAAAATATGTTCAGGTATAACGTGTAACATATAACATGTGACATGTGGTATCATAATATGATATGAACATATAGATACCCCTTCTATCATATAATACCTCATCACTAACAATGGAACGCGTCAGTGTATATCTCCAAAAAAAATGAAGACGTTTTATTGAAATATGGTTTTCCAATAAATGCTACACAAATAGAGTAGCTCTTTCTACGCGAAGAGAGGGTCTTTCTATTTCTAATATAATTAACGCAGGGAAGAGAAGCATTTTTTATTGAAAAAAATGAGTAAGAAAGTAACTAGTTTGGCTAAAAATTAAGGTATCGGGTTCGCTGTGGGTTCTGCAGTATACAATATGGACATAGATATTTAATTATATACATATATATATGTATAGAGACGTGTATGAAGACATGTCGTATATTTCAAAGTGTCGCAGTCGCGACACTCGAGACCAAAGGGTCCCCCCTTTGTATATTTCAGAGTCTCGCAACTGCCGGAAATTTGTGGCAGTTGCGACACTCGGATCAAAGGGTCCCAAGCCCACCATAAAAAATATCGATTCGAAAAAAATGTACAGAACAAAAGTTTCTTATTTTCTCGTGCAGAACACGAATCTGCCGTAAAAAAAATATAGGTTTCTACTGAAAAAACCAAAGTTGACCCTCAAATGACCTTGTTACTTCGACCTTGGAAAAAGTTCAAGAACACTACGTGTCCCCCTCGAAACCATGAAACAAATATATTCGACATTTTTTCGTATCTCGTTTCGTCTGGGAGGAATTTCCCCGGGTCACTATAAATGCCTCACCCTGTATAAATGCATGAGGTAGGTATATTTATATATAATGAAGTACACGTCAGTTAGTCACATCTGACTCATTGCCACGCGGGTACAAAGAAGTCTCGACACACACAGAGCGCACACACGAGCGGAATTATTTACACTGGCGATTGTATACCTATAGGTATAGGTGAAAAGTCGCACGTGAGTTTACAAATAGCTGGATGAAATCACTATACCGTTTATGCGGAACTTAACGCAGGCCGATCTTTTAGGAGCGATATAAGCACAGAACAGAACGATGATGGGCTTCCGGAATATCCCGCATTACAAATTAGATGAGAATTACTTCTCGGCACGTGCATGCCTATACACATTCGTATTTTCGCACTTTGAAGAAGAAACGATTATTTCAACTTCTGACGAGGTCATAGTACTTGGAATCGTCGATGCTGTCGCCTCGAAGGATATCCGCTGGCCGCAGTCCGGTCGGAAGCATTTCCCTGCGGGATTTCCATTCTAGATTAGCGGTTCGGAATGGGTCATTTGCGTTTTATTCGAATCCCCGCCGACTGTTTATTATCTGCAGTTGAGTCGACCGTTACCGAGAATATGGGATATAAGTATACGGGAAAACGATTGCATTCAAATTCGATATGTGAGAAAAGTGGAAGACGCGATCCCGCCAAAGTTCTGGGACCCCTCCGTTATCTTTGTACATTGTACTTCGTACCCGAATCCATGTATACCTCGTAGGTATATGTATAATACACTGTTTACTATGTATACAGAATATACGGTACGTGTTGACGAGTTTCTGAGCGACTTTTCGGTTAAATTTAGCCAACGATGGCGCACTGCGATAAGACTCTAACCCGAGAACAACTATTTGGAAAGCACATCGCAAAGTGAGGAGTAATAATAGTGACTATACGACTGCTGCAGTTATATTCAACATAAATGGAAATATCAATGCGATTGAAAGCCGTTCGGTTTACCTCGCTAGAATTTTACTTGAAATCTTGATCGCCGTTCTATCGCTTCCCGCGGGTAACATTCTTCGACTGAAACTCGTCGTTAAAATCCCTTCCGAAGAAACGGAAATAGAAAAGACTGCGCAGTTTCTTGGATCAGTATGACGCCAACGGTCAAGATTAATCGCCCGAGGGTTGGTTCAAACACAATCGAGAACGTTAAGTCAGACTCGCGGCTCGTTCGATAAATGAGTCATGCTGGATTCCCCGGAAATTGAAGTTGCGAGATCGTCATAATTTATGCTAATTTATGTTCATAGGAATCGGAGAAAATTAAGCCGATAAAAGATACAGGCGCGTGCAGGTTAAGAAAATATCGCGAAAACTTTTTTCCTTGCCTCTCGTTTTCTACTCAGTAGCCGTATACCTATAAGAATCCAGATAAATAATCACCCGCGTCTGCTGTCTCACCGTAGCTCACATCCACACATACGGGTTCGCAGAGTACATAACTCTGTACTCATCGTCAGTTACTAGTTGCAGTCTATACACCGTTTCCTTTTGAAACTTTTGAAATAGTAAAAAAACATTAGTTCTTGTTTATTATTTCATACTCCACTCGCGACCCCGACTGTAGTAGATATTTGTTGATACTAACGGTAAATACTGTACCCGCAAAAGCAATAAATAGATACGGGCTGAAGAATCGGGGACAAGCGTCGAGACGTAGGTATATGTACGTGTAGCGGGGAACCGAGGGGAATATCTCTCCCGGACTGTTTTCACGCTGGATAGTGTACATGTGCATCACATGTACACGTCCGCCTTCCATCTAGCTTCTTAACTTCTTACCAACGAGACTCCGTCTGCACGGGGTTGGAGAGGCCAGGATGAGGAAAGCAGGTTGAAAAAATGACGAGGAGTGGGTGTTGAAGTCTTCGCTTCCGAGTAAAAACGTGTCGATATACAACAATCAAATCTCTGTAGTGGAATAGGTTCGCGTTTCAGTAGCTCTGCACTATCTCGGTGCGATTCGTCGTGCCGGAAAATTGTTTGAGGAAATACAACCGAGAGAGCAGGATGTTGAGTAAAAAGGTTTGGAAGGCGTCAGCTCTCTTTATACCCGCCGTTCTTATAAATGAGTTCTTGGAAGAGGAGCGACGAAGACTTGTATAATAGTTCCTCGGCCACGCTGCTGCGAGGAGAATCATCCTATTATCTGTCTCGTCCCTAGCGTATAGATACTACGATATCCCTGTCCGGGAATCGATTTGACATACCGCGTTGTTAGCCGTTTGATTTTGACTACCTGAGTATTTTTCTTTCCGTATATGGAGTGAGAAAAAAAAAAAATCGATTTCTATACGCTATAAGTGCAGCATGCAGCATGCAAAGTCGAAGGGCCTCTACTACACATTAACTAGACGGCAGAAAGGGCTGCGTTGACTTTCTTCTTCGCACGAAGGGAGAAGAGGCGAAGAGAAAAAGAGGAGAAAATAAATAAATATAGGATGGAGGAAGCCCTACGTATTCTGGGGACTCCGAGGGTGGTCGTCGGTGCCCTCTGCACGCCGGGTGCGATATTCTCACACTTGTTGCAGCGATTTTTCTACCCTCGAACAACCCCGCTCCCTATCGGTCCCCCACCCTCTTTTCCTCATCCCTTCTTCGAGCCTGGCGCTGCACCCTTCCCGTTATACTCGCGCATCGTATGTGCTCACGCGTGCAGGTACATACCTATACCTCCGTGTTTATGTCTGTATATATTATATGTATACTAAAGTGACCTAACTTTCTTAGCTATCGTCTTACGCCACCTCGCGTCGTATCTCAGGAGGGGGACGTCTTTTTTTTTTCTTCCTTTTATTATTATCATGACGAGGGATAAACCTCGCGTAGCAGCAAGTGTCTGCATTCCTTGGGATATGTCACGGGGGTCGTTTGTTTTTTCTTTTTCTCCTACCCGTAGGTATAGACGATCCCTCCGGCAATACGTACCACATAGCCAAGAGCCAACGATGTAAAACCGTATAAGCCGTATTATATGGATTCCCCGATATCATCCCCAGACTCAGCAGAGCGCAGATCGGTGTTTCCCTGGGTCGTGAATTTTGTCGCTTTTAGCAATCGGCGAAGATCATAGTGAACGTATAATGCTGTAGATAGGTATATACATGTATGATCGATTGAATTTTTTACATGAAGAAATGTTCGGAGGTAGATGGGAAATGGATAGGTGGAATAAAACCGATCTGTCGATTGTTCATGAGATTTATCTAGCTAAAAGTTTGCCGGAAATAATTCAGATATAGGTGATAGTGTAAAGACGGTGGTGTTTGCAAAATGATTGGCTACCACATATTTAGGTTATATAGATACATTCCTACGTCTGTCGTATACGCTGGAGGCGCATGTATGGCTGTTTACGCGAGTAGAAGACAAACGATCCATTAAAACACAGACTTTCCTGTTGCGTAGCGTTCCATGCCTCAAGTAGCCCGAGTACGAGGAGAGACCCCGAGAGAGACCCGACAGAGACCTGCAAAGACCAGCTTACCTTGCTACGCCACTCCTGTTTCCATCTTGCACACTTCCCCGCCTTCCTTTCCCTCCATCTCGTTTGCGCTCGGACCTCTCCGCTCCTCTCTTCTCCGCCACTTCTTAGCCATCGCCTCAACCCCCCGCTCCCCCCTCTCTTTCTCTCTTCCTCTCTCTCCCTCGTACTCACGAATAAATGTAATCCTCTCTCATTCTCCCTCGGTCTCTATCTCTTCTTTTTCTCGTGCACCGGCGAGCCCAGCATCTCATCCTCCCGGATGTGCGCCTCCATGCGGGGCTTCGTTACGTGGCATTCTTGTGCGTCCTGCATGCGTCTCGTCCAGGATCTTTAACAAAGACCCAGAGACGCTTGAACCTCCGTTGAACCAAAAACTCATCACTGTATTATATGCGGCCACAGCAGTAACAGAAAACTCCGCGATTATACAGTATATACGCACTGTCGATTTATCAAATCTCTTTACAAATCAGCTATGGGAACTGTTATATTTAAATACCCTATATACATCCCATTTATACATCCTTATTTATTTATTTTCGCCCCGACATTGCACTCGGAGAAATATAATACATGATTTCTCACACATATTCAATTTATCGAAACTAATTGTCACAGATTATGTAATACTTATTACCGATATTATATTATACCTCGTTCCATTTTCTTTCTGTTTCCAGTAGAACGAGTACATAGTCGGACGATTATTGAAGCCCCGAATGATAGGTATGAATTCATTGATCAAATCTTATGACTGTGATAAACTATATCTACGTACGCATACATATAGGTATCCAATGGAGACTGTGATAGCCATGCTTAAGCTCCTGACCGCGAGTGACATTTAATGACACCGCATCGCGCCACATACACAAATGAGTCTGTATATAAGTAAGAAAAACGTGCGAATAGTGGGAGGGGAATATCCCGGAGTTTGTTGTCGCGGAATGCGAGAAGGCGAATAATTTAATTTCCGTTCAATTTTCAAGACTAGGAGCGACCGCGACGCGCGACGCCTGGTTACGATTAATACTCTACACCGAACAGCCTCGCAGCTTGACTTATAAGTCAGGTCGTATATAATAAAGATCGAAGGCCATAGAAGCGAATCTGTCGCACGATCTACCCGATTGTCGGCATGGTCAGAGACTCGGAGTGGTCAAACGATTCGATAGTTTTCTTCGGACTCTGAAAGCTTCCATTCGCTCTATTTACCGCGCTCGCGTTTTACTCTATACGCTCGACATTTGAGGGGCCAGGCCAAGAATATTCGCAACTATTTCCTGCCACCTCCAATCTAACTAATTGTTCCAACTGACCTGATCATGCCGGGAGACATTTCGTCCGCAGGTGCCTATAGAACGCGAGCTCTACACCTACGCGGAATTCTCTACTCATATTCATCGGGTTACGTATACGTATACAGAGTTTTTATAATTCATCATTGCTGCAGCGAACCGGTACCGTCTGGTCATTTTATATCGAAGACGTGCAGAGTACGGGACGAAACTAATTCGCATAGATTTCCTGCGTCTATACACTTCGATATATATGCTCCGAAGAAACGTCTGTAACCCTCGTTTCTTCCGTCACGCCCATATAATGTTCGCGTAATCGCGTATACCTACGTTATACCTGTGCAGAGTGAGATAAAAACGGAAAAACGATCGTCTATAGCCGTCATGCCATGAGATTTTGCGGTGAGTCTGCAGACCTATACCTACGTGATGAAATTTTTTTTATCAAGAATTTTGATTGATTTCCTCTTCCGTTTTCGATTGCGCAAATCGCCGCGAATAATAATGCGGCACGTAATATTTCCCCCCTCGCACCACACTTGTCCCACGCCTCGAAGATTTTTCTACAAGGGATTCCCGTTTGCGAATCGACGGAGAGTCCGCTCGGAACCGGTTCTCGGATATTCGCTTCTGACCGATGAATATATTTTTCCTGCTTCCCGATGCGGGATGACACGCGCGATTCCTCGTATCAATTGCACACAAGTATACCTATACGTAGGCCCACTTTGCTGGATTCGGGGATCCGAGGACTGGCTTTAAAAATAACTGCTGCTGCTGCTGCTGCTGCTGCTGCTGCTATATTGTTGCGGCAGGCTGTCGCCTATCTGCAACTGCTCCGAACAATTTTTACTCCATGCAAATGCTAATCGTGAGCGCAATAATAACGGTTATACCGCAAATTAACATCGCGGGTAATAGCTCATTGCGCAACATATTTTCACTATCTTCCGGGTTTGAGTCTCTATACATTCTTCGGGACAATAATTCCCTGGAGAACTTTAGAGGAAAAAGAAAATGTTCGGATGAACAGGAAACATTTTTTTCCCTCTTTTCTTCCAGTATAAAACGTCGCGGTGACCCATAATCCAGAGATGTGAACGGTAATCGAGTCTTGCTTGGGTAAAATACCCCCCCGTCGGTCCAGCCTGACTCCCCGCATAAAATGTCTCGGTAATTGAATCGGCGAGTTCACAAAATATCATAAAAGTCAAAAAATAGTTATTTTCAAATGATGAGGTTGTTCCGTGTAGACAGTGTCGAAGAATTTATTACATCTCAAGGCTGCGGGATGTAAAAAGTAAACACAGCTGAGCAGATTACGAGATTGCTGAGGGAAAAAAGATTACATTAAGTCCTTAGAAGATCATATGTGCTGTGTTTGATCGTTTCATTTATAATGACATGTTTCGTATTTCTTAATGTGTATTATTTAACATAATTCGAAGATACGAGTACGTGTTATAGGAATTTTTTTGTCTTCGTCTCATTATTGAAAATACATAAGAACAACTGAAATTACACGGAGTATAAAAACCGCATACGAGTCGTGAAATTTTTTTTAGAACTTGAACGAAATGAAGAAAGAAAATAGTTCTAGGTTACAGAGTAAAATTATATTGAATACTTTTAAAGTATAGGATTAAATTCTGAACGACTTTTCTCCGGGATCTTCCGGCCTTGACAACATACACGACCGTATAAAGAAGGAACTGACGACGTTCTACCGGAAGCCCGGTTCCGCCTTTGACAATCACTCCGTTGGCGACTGACTCATTAGGCTACACCAGTGAATCTGGTATCAAGTGATGCGCTTCCGTTGTAAAAAATTGCCGAAGATAAAAAATAAACGAATAAAGCACTCGATTGCTCTCCGTCTCGGGGCAGATAAAACGGAACCGGTTTAATGACCAACAACAATAACACAAAACACATAAGTTTTCTCGGATCCGCACGAACGAGCGTGACTAACGGCACATAACCATATTACAAATACAACGCCGTTTCCTTTTTTTCTCTCCTTTTCATTCAATTTTATTTTCCGAAAACTCTGTAAAGTACAGTCCCTGCAGTCGGACAGCGAGGCTCCCTAGATTCCGTCGCCGCTATTGCCATTTACTTATACTCACTGCCAGAGGATTCCCCGACAGATTTCACCCCTCACGGTATAGTCGCATTTTTAATCTCGCGGCGTATTACGCTCCTAAGAAGCCTGACTTCCGCGGTACACCTTGCAATTCTCGTGATCCTTTCCATCTCCAGACAGCTATATAATTAATTATACAGCGCGGCTTAAAGAGCAAGGAAAAATAAAGATTCAACCGCATGTATATGAGCACATGAGAGGAAGTCGCTTCGTCAGATCCGGTAGTACGTTCATAGTTCTTCGTAATTAATGGTCAGCGAGCCTCCGATTTAAAAAAAAAAATGACTCAAATTCTGACTTTCCATCCGTATACCCTGCGATCATTCTCGAATGTGATGATTAGTATTACCTTTTATACTCGTGTACCCGATTCGTTGATTATGCCAATATAATTGACATAAACTTCGGTGTCTCACGACTGGTGCACCGGTGCCGGTAGTAGGTAGTAGGTATATTATATGCGCCGATATTTCGTGAGAATATCACGTCTGCTGCAGTTTTTACGTATAGATAGAGTAGGTACAGGTATAACATATATATACAACGCAGTGTACATACATTAATGTACCTAGGTGTCGTGTGCCGCGACGGAATGTATAAATACTGTGTAGTCTGTACGTCGCGTCGTGCCAGTACGTCCGTCCGTCCGTCCGCGATCCAGCAACAGGGTGGACGTACAGCGCTGGTCGCGCATGCGTGATGATAATAGTTACTGATAAATAAAGTGGTCGGTGCAGTCCGAGCCGAGATATACATATATACATATATATATATACCGGGATTGATATCTGGTGTACCCTGCAACGACTCCAGACCCTGAACTCCCTCGTGCGCACACGCTGCACCTCCACACGCACTTGTCTGTCGCATTGCAACCGGATACGAAATGAAGTTTCTTTTTCGTACCCGGAAAGATAACGCGACTAGGCGCAGGCTATTTTTTACCTCACCAATTCAGGTTAATTGTAAATAGTACCTGCCTATACCTAACTACCTACGCATATCACGATAAATCCTCGACAGATTATGCGAGAGGTATAATAAGCTGTACACCGAGGTAGGATCGTCGAAGATAGGTACATATGTTATGTTTGACAGGTTTTTACCTAAGAAGAATTAACGGTGAATTATGTATATACATTTACCCAGAATAGCCTGCACTACATCGACTAGTAAATGGTATTATTAGGACTAATTGGCCGCAGGTATTGTCCTTATTATATTACGCAGGTAGGAGGTAAAATTTTTGACGAATTTGGGTGTAGGTATGGGTAGGTATAAGTAAGTAGGTATACGAAAGAGCTTACGCGTGGGTACACATCCCCATAATACCGAAATTAGTCGCTTATTGAATTACAACTTTCGCCTTGAGCTTAAGGAAATCCCTATGCCTATCTGACTGTGAATACCCGCAGATAGGCATGCAGCACGGTTCTCTTGCCCTCAAGCGAAACGAAATTAATTAGTATATACGGTAGGGATAACGTTAATCGTTCTGTTTGTCAGTCGGACCCACGGGCCACGGCTAGAGTCGGGACAGAGAAAATTTGCCCAGGTAAGACAGCAGGTGTTGGCTCTGCACTGATGCATAGAAAGAACAAACCGGACGGATGGGTGTACGTAGATATACCTATATACACAATGAGAGCTAAGTCCTAGCAAAGGAATCCGCATTACTTCCGAGGATTCCCTGCTGGTGACAAGGTAGCAGATAATACAGGCCGTGTGAAAATGTACGAGAAACGAGTGTTTCGTTTATGAAAAACTATATACCTGTATAGTTATAATGAATATACATGTATACCATACTGCGGAGTAAAGAAGAGGTCGTAACCTGTTGTTATCGAGTATGTGTAACGCAGATCAAGCCGTTAACTATTCCCCGGAATAATTTCCACGCTTATATTTCCGTACGGAACGACGTGCTGCACACGTCCCAGGTATTGGGTTACATTTATACGAGTGAAATTAACGGACTGGACAGTCGACATTTCGTTAATTATTTACGATAAGTTACCTTCTTAACTGACAACTCCTTTAAATACGCAAAACTATACCTCCATACCTATAATACATAACTATAGTGCCTATACCTATTCAACAAACATTGGAATATTTCATCGCAGCCACACCAGACTATCGTTGGAGGAAACTTAAATGGTATAAACAAAGAGCAGGTAACATTTCGTCCGAATAATAGGTACGCGAATAAATTTGTCACTTCTTGATATACATATGATATACATATATTATACATGGATGAATCATTCTTCTTCTCATTCTTGTTCTCGTTGTTGCAGTAGTTGTGATTGTTAATGATGACTGTCATCATAATATCGTTTCTATAAGCGCGGTGATCTATACAGGTTTCTACACGTTCCTACATGCATATATCTAGGTAGGTATAACAGGGACGTAAGTTGACGTTGCACACGGCGATATGTATACGTGTATATACCTGGTTTATACCTATACGTAGGTGCGGTATAAAGGAGAAGGAAGAAAAGGTTTCGAGCTGAAAGAATTATGGTCCGTTCGCGCGGACTGCACCCGAGGGTAGGGTCATGACGTAGAGGCACATAGCTTGCAGGGGCCGTGCAGAGCCGAGTCGTCGCGGGGCCTCCCGATTTAGGGCCCCTTCCGCAGGAATTAAGCGGGGCTGAGGTAAGGTTAAGGCAACAGTGGGGGAGTGGACAGGTAGCTGTCCGGACACCCACAAACCAGTTTGACCTGTTATGTCCTCCCTGCGCGCGGTCCGGCCCGCAGCTTATGGGTCTCCGCGTCGCTTCTTCTCTGTCTCATATAGGTAGAGGTATAAGGTAGGTAGGTACCGTGCTACAGCGGCTTTTCCACGAAATCTGAGCATGCACCGAATCCTTCGCCCGTCTCGGTTTGTTTATTACTGACATTCTTCGCGGTACTTCGTTCGAATACTGCATTCGATTCGACGCCTGCTGCGACGAACGATCGATTAATCGCACCGCGCGTCGATCCGCCTCACTGCAACGCAGCGGCCGTTTGATGCCCGCGATCCGTATTAGACTCATCGTTAAAGAAATTTCGAGTATTACGCAGGTCGCGTATAGATAGAACGCTACGTAGTCCGTTTCTCGGTCTCTAGTACAGAGTACAACATAGGTAAGCCCACCTGTTTACCCGTTCTCACCTGTTGACGCCGGCCTATCACCTGCGACATACCTAACGCAACTATACGGCAAGCCGAGGAAGCGACCCACGTACTTTAATACTATACACGCGTCGCGGCACTCTCGGCAGCACCCTGGCTCCGTGGCTTGTGCATGACTTGTCGACACTCGACCTCCCGGCGACGACCTTTAGCCGATAGCGCGTCGTACGTGTATTGATATTTACATGCCTCGCAATTCAGTGATATCTGCGACAGAAACTCGCTAAACTTGTAGCAAGATTACGGGAGAAGAGAGACCCTACCTCGTGCATAACACATCATTCGATTTGCAATTTCATTTCACCGGCGAATGCAACGGCGCTGGGAAATATTACGGTACAGTATTTATTTCGTAGCTGGACTCGAATCGATATAGCCCCCCTCGCTCCTCATCGGTATTGACAGGATAAACGATTAGCGTAGTACTAGAATACCAAAGATATATTGGTTCAATTACCAATGACCATAGCTTTTGGAGATTCGCGTCTATTGTGGACACTTTAACTAGATGACACTATGATATATATATATAATTATATACAAACAAGCTTCTGACCACATGGGCAGAATCGTGATCACGCGTCCCATCTTTTCAGTAAATAACAAACAGAACCCAAACCAAGTGTGTCTAAGATTTGATAATGGTAAAAATCGGGCTAAGCGTTAGCCGGAGTTGGCCTGTACCCCGTGTATCGGTCTATAATAAACTAGTTTTATTTTGAAAGAAATAAAAAAAACTGATCCGTGTATATCTATCACAGAATTGAGTCAGAGAGAAGATAAGTTATAGGGATATTTATACGCGTCAGAATTTGGAATACGCATCTATTATTCTAGAGTCTATTCTCTGCCCTCCGCGACTCTATGTATGCATGCGTCAGTATTGGTTACGCGCTCGTATCTCGTCAGCGCATACACGCGTGCGCGCGAGCATCGCGAGGCAGCGTAGTATGGTGCACACCAACGCAGCGCGGGTAAAGGCACGCATCTATGCGAGGAAGCACAAGGAAGTCTCCCCTCCTCGCACCGCGCGACATCAGCAGCAGCCAGCGTAGCCGGACGGGCCGACCGTTTACCCTTCTCCCCTCAACCCTCGCACACTTCCCTCGTCGCTCTCCTTTCCCTCTCCTCAGCCCCGGCGTAACCATTGCTCTCTCACTCACTCGCCCCCTCCGTACAGCCAGACTTCGACTATTTCCGCTCGACGCCCAGGGACGACCTATCGCGCGCCGAGATTTCCACTTTCCGACCAATCGGCGAACGCTCCCGCGCGCCACACAGGCGCAACCTTTTATTTTTCGTGTCGTCTACTTCCTAAACGCGGGACTGCGCGGGACGGTACCGTCAGGGAGCAGCGGCACAGGCACCAGCTACCAGCTACGGCAGCAACAGCAGCAGTGAGCAGGAGCAGCACGGGATCGCGTAGAGAGAAGGACGGATGTACTCGGTGGGCCGATCGCGAGGGAGAATCAAGAGACTCCGGCTCAACTCGACTTCCGAGCGACAACCGCGCGCGACACGGCACTGGCGATCAGTCGCTCGCCAACCTCGAGACGAGACGGTCGTTTTATATATAATACGCTGTAGTCGTTGACCGCGAGCCGAAAATATTGAAGTTAGAAGAATATAGATATATAGATATATATATATATATATATATGTGTTATATATGTATATCGTTGATTATCCGGTTCTATAAACCCAAGGCAAAAAAAAAAAACACTTTGTCTCTTACGAGGACCTTGACGCGCGTGTTATAAATATAAGGTGAATAACGTGTACCAATGAACAATAATACATATTACCATTGTCGGAATCTAACGAGTGTTCTACATATTACCATTCGTATACGAAATTGAATAAGCTCCACGCGCCAAGTGTTCAAATCTGTTTCTATCAAGTTTCCGTTCGAATCCGGACCCGGGACAGTGATACACGCCTACATAAATACACAAATAAATAGATAAATTCGTAAACTCGTAAATTCTCTCATATTCTCATTCCGAATGGTGCCTATCCCCCAAATAGATGATTATCAGTTCTATCTGTGATATAACGCTCTTCAAGAGTATTACTACTACTGGTGACAATTATTTGTGTGGATTATACAAATGAACAACACAGAATTAGTGACTGGATTTCGCTACTTGGTCAAATGCCAGTGATTATATTGAGGATATAAACCGGACCCAGGTAATTTTCAAACAATAAAACGTATTATACCGACCTAGTGTTATAAGTACTCAATTTCTAAATCGCTCTACTCATCCCCCGTAACAGTTTGTTTATTTTCGCGTGCCATCGATCTCACCTTGGCACCGATCGAACAGACTGATCGAAACTAAGCGAAACGAAACGAAACTAAACTAAACGAAACGTTCGACAAAGAACGTGTCGCAGCACGACTTCCGGGTACGTTAGGCCGTTAAACTGAAGCTATTACTAATTTGTTTGTAACTCGAGTCTGGCCGGTGCGCCGCGGCGGGGCGAGTGTAGAGGAACTACTTAGCGAGGAGTCCACATACATCGGAACGTTTCCATAGCTTCTGGCAGCATTGCTATTTTAACCTCGGACAATACTCGAGACCGACGTTCGTCATCTGATTCTTATGCGTGAAACAAAAATAATGTTATCTGTAGCGGTTCACGTTGAAATGATTTGAAAATGAGGAAAATGATCCCCCGCTTCGGAGAAATGATGATGATTATGATGGGACGAAACGGAAAGAAAGGAAAACGGAGCGGCGCGCGTGCGCGACGCCGTTAACGATAATTACGGGATATAGAAATGTCGTAAACGGTTGCGCTTGTATTTATAGAATGGCAGCATAACATAGCAATAGGGTTTCCTTTGTCGAGTCGTGCAATGCCATCTCTCGGAAGAGTTTGCAGTTTTATTGTACACCCGAGTGATAAAGTTGAAAGTCGGAAGAGGGAAGAGGGAATATACGTAATACGTAATTTCTTATCACTTATCTTTCTCTGCCTCTCCCTCTCCCTCTCCCTCCAGATCTAGAGCCACGAGAAATGTTTGAATTTTCACCGTGTACAAAGGTTCTAGAGATAATAATAAACCCGTTGTAAGAACTGATAACGAGCGACGAAGATAACTAAGACAGTATCGCGAGTTAATTTGGCACCAAGACGGAACTTGTGTGTTTACTTTGATAAACAGCCTCTTACATACCTAGATCGAAAGCATTAGAAGATAAACATTAAAAGATGTCCCCGTCACTCCCTCTAGGAGCCTATAGTATATATATATATAATAACTTCGTAAAATTTGATAGATTACGCAATATCGCGCCAGACATTGCGTATTATACAAGACCGACCGCGACGGTTTGCCGAGGGGTGGAGGAGGAAAACACCGCGCTTCGGAATGCACTCGGGTTAGCCCAACCTAATTATACGTATATAACACACAGGTATATAGGTACGTACGTCCGGTTATTTCTTAAAAATACCTCCGATATCCCTAAATATAGTTCGAACGACTTGAGTAGGCATAGGTAGGCAGGTACGGATGCGGTCTATCGAAAGGGCGAAACATATGTTCAATTCAATCGTGCCGCACGATAAAGTCTCCGCGTATACATTCCTGGTATCTAATGATAACGCGTATACTACCGTCCGTCCTTAGAATTGCTGTAAACAAATATAATAGATGCAATGTGCAGTTACACCCGCAACAACATGTCGTTGTAATTATTCCGGGGAAACGTTTTGTATGGAATTTGAAAAACAGCTGATTTTCGTACGCACGCCCGAGAATTGGATAGATTGAAAGAAATTTCTGAAATCAGATCGAAAGAAGTAATTATTATAGATCGGGTTCGCAGCCTTGATGCAGTATGGACAAAGACACGCACGGCGTTCGTATTTCAATATTAAGTCCAAACGTCGCGCGCCAGTGCAATGCAATGCGGTGCAGAGCGAGCGACGAAGGTGTCTAATCACTTTCCATCGACAGCGAGTATTTTTCCGTGCCTAAGAGGCATCGAAGCGGATCTCGATCAAACCCGGGATTACGTAATAAAGCAAAAACCACCGTCGCATTCTCATTGTCTTACCGACAGAGAAAACTTGTCAGCTGTATACTGTCATTCTCGAATGTTTTGCACAGGGTATTTAACGTTATGCTTCGTGCGCGGGTCGCAAGTTAGATTTTGACTCTACTCCGACACTATAACAGGTGGTAGTCGACTCACCCCACCCTGGACCCACATCTCTGCCTGTTTCTCTCCCCCTCTCTTTCTCTTTCTCTGTCTCTTTCCGCGCGTACTGCTCTCGCTTCACTTCACATCTCCCGAGATGACTTGGCGGGCTACAGAGTACCGAGATAGAGAAAGAGAGAGAAAGAGAGAGGTAAATGGGGTAGAATCGGCGACCGGGGAAAACGGAGCACGACTTTACAGCGATGGATGACATCCGGTCCGTCGTAGTCTGAGAATGCGCCGCTATACCACTACTCTTCGTGTTTCCTCCGCGTCTGTGGGTATACATGCACAGTATAGGTAGGTAGGTAGGTAGTTGGGTACGGAACGGAACGGGGAAGCGCGCTGCATCTCACCGCGCTGCAGCACGCGGAAAAAAGAACAACACAACCACACAGCTGGATGCTCCGGTATATACGACAGATCAGGGAGTAGGGAAGGGGGATAGCTCAGAGGAGAAGAAACCTTCGAGTCGTGCGTCGTGTGTAAAGGTATTAGTAGGTATTATAACTGTAACTAGATAGAAGTACGTATGCACGCTGCAGGTATACCATGTAGGATACATAGTTATTTGTATATATCTACGTGAAACAACTCGCGCACACCCGGTCTCGCATTCCTTTGCGCGGATACAACTATTATTACGAATTGGATCGCAGACAAGAGCGGTCGAAAGTCCTATTCCCGTATTACCAACACATATACGTTTTTAGTACGCGTTTTAGAACAGGACAGAACAGAACAGAGCCGAGTGGCCGCAGTTCTATTATTAGACACTTCCTTCTCGCATATTTATAATAAACTTAAGGAGATTTTTCGAGCGTGATATATACGCACATATACATATTATGTATATGTGCGTACGACAGCGCGGTGCGCAAAACCCGAATATAGTGAGTTAACCACTGCGAAATTGTCGATATAAAATACACCTATGCCTATACCTACGTACATGCATGATATACATATTCATATATTCCAATCGAGACGCGTCAGGTAGTTTAGAACTTGAACAATATTCGACGCGCCGTCCTCTGCAAGATGATACGGTACGAGCTGCCAACGCCGAAGCCGTGCAAGTATATATTTGCGAGTCAAATGTACACCGTAGGGCAATCTATGTCAACTGAGCTACCTCTCTCCGTTCGATCGTACCTGCTTAGTCTATCCTATATATAATAGGTAGACGAAATCATTTCACTAGCTGCTTCCTCATAGAGAGCACATCTCTCGCCGTATTATACCGCCATCCGATTCACAACAGGGCTCAAATCATCTAAGTATATATTTACCGGTTTCTCTTACCACCCTATAGGCAAAGATCCCCCGCAGATTTTTCCCTCTTCCGTACTTTTCTATATTCTCGGACAAAAGTTCTGCACAGGTATGCAGGTATAATTTAGGTATTTATTTTCTATTGTTAGAGCCACGTGGTTTGGAACCTCCTTTGCCACTTCAATTAACTCGCTGTCAGTCGCTTTCTTCCTTTCTTTCTTTCTCTCTTTCTTCCTTCCTTCCCCTTCTTATTTCGTTTTCTCCTCGGGGGCCTGTCAACATAATTTCCAACGACCCCCCGTCGTATTTTGAAAATCTACTGCAGGGAAAAAGGATTTACCCTATTGAATCCCATTGCAATATTTCAGGAACCTCGCGGTTAATCCTATTTTCGGAAAAGTCAGTCAGCTCCAGGGTGCCGGACAACCCTTAGTCCTTTGGTTTATATACTTATATATCTATAAGTATTCTATATACATGTACCTATACACATATATACGCATAGGCAGTCAACACAGAATCGAGTAGGTACTTAAAGAGACAACTAACGTACATACCTTGCTGCCCATTACATATACTTGATGCGGTTTTGCTCGCGACGAGGAAAAAAAAGAGAACAAATAAGAAAGAAACGCCAACTGCTTGAAAGTGATGCCTCTAACGTTTCCCGGCACTACCATTTGTCGCTTACTGCAGCAGCAGCATATTATAATATGGTGTAATATACGTGGTACATTGGTACGTGGTTGCATTTGATTGATGAGTAGGTAATTGAAATGATTTCTTCCGCTTAGGTCGGGGCGATAGATATGATGATATAAGAGATCTTGTGATGGTGAAAAAGCAAGACGTCAGTCGCGAATTGTCATCGGTCATTCCTTAGACCGAAACGATTCAATTAAGAGTGTAAAAACCTGAATAATTCAAAGGCACACCTGATTAAACGTCTGCAGCCGGGTTTTTTTTACGGGTCCTTGCACCGACTCACTCGAAGACAGGTCTCGTTCTGTTTAGTTTTAGCGGTAAGCGAGGGGAGAGAATGACAGAGAGAGATAGATAGATAGATAGAGATAGAGAGAGAGAAAGAGAGAAAGAGAGGACTGGCCGAATCTGGGGAACCGTGGACCACTCCAGCCAGCGTTCGTTCCCATGACGAGAATCTGGTGCCGAGTGACGAGGGTAGAGCGAGCTTTTTATCGACTTCCGGTCGGCGTTACTCGGCTCTCTCGCATGCACGTGCAGCCTTTACTTTGCTCCTCGCTAAGGAGTGATCAGTGATTCTCAACGTCTTGGCTACTCGATCGTTGTAAGTCTAGCTGCTCGATATTCCATTAGTAGATCAACGGCATCCCCGACGACAAACATCGAGCTGATGGAAAAAGTTTTAAAGGTCGAAAGGTCAATCGAATTTTGTTCTATTCTTCACTTGACGCGATTATTCTACACGTCTTTACATAAGTAAATGTATACATATGCAATTCCGGCACCTGCAGTATTCGGATTCATTTATTTTCAATGCTTCGGGATTCCGGACAGCCGATATTCGTGTACGTTGCATATACGCAGACGCGCCCCGTCAATCACCTGAGGTGAAAAGAGTCTTCTCCGAAATCCTACATCCTCGTGCATTTACATTATACATATTTACTTCGGCCATTCTCCAGAATGGAATATAAAGGTACGCGCGAGCCCCGGTACCAATCACTTGACCTCTTTATCTGAAAAATAAAAATTTCGTCTCACAATTAATCTCGTTGCGGGAAACGATGATGTAGGTGGGACATACCCGCACAGAGTCGCGTTGGTGTCGCGTGTGTGCCTCGAGGTGGTCGAGGGAGGGGAAAGCAGGTGCCCTGGAGCGAGAGCCGACGAAGGGTCACTGACACCTCGTCAGCACACTCGACACTCGCTCGGCATTCAGTATTTATCAGTCGGCAGTTCCAAGTTAACACGCGTCGTTTGCTCGGAGCACACACGACATCGCGTCGTGCCTATTGCAGGTCTACTCTTGTACTATACGCGACTATATGCCTCCTTACTCCCAGCCCGTCTATACCCAATACCCGTGTATCCATATCCATATACGTATACCTGTACGCTACGAGCGGGGTGCGAGATGAACCGTTGCCTAGATATATATATCGCGACGTATGCGTATATACCCTCATTGGCAATCGTCTGAATGAAATTCGGAAATTACTCCGAATAAGATTGAGAAGTAAGCTTTGAATCAGATTAAGAAATAAACTTTGAATAAGATTGAGAAAAGGTACGAGTGGAGTATAATTATGCCATTGAACGTGCGGGATGCACGCTATGCGAATTGTTGTTCGTCGATGTTTGTAATCATTTTTATCGAAATTGCCGGGGACTGCAGAGCAGCATATACAACGCATGCGGGAAAATCACGCGCCAAATAATATTTCAGTTTAATAATATACCGACGTGTCGAGTAGTACGACGTGACGTGAGATATCGATATTTTTTTGCTTCTGAATAAATGGCGATGATTCTCTTTTGTTATTACGGTATTTCATTAGCGTTTTGTTTTTCACGTTGTGTAAAGTATCATCGCGATATGCGATATATGCGATATGCGATATGAGAGTTCACTGTCCCCGCAACAAGTGCGACGATGCACTGCACGCGCTAAGCTGCAGTTGTTTTGTCAATACGGAAGCCAACGTTTGGCACGGAGCTGTAGCGGAGATATCGAACCGATTGTTTTTTCTCTGTCGCGCCCCAACGAGATCGAGAGAAGTCGGGGCGCTAGCCTATATTTATATTCAGAGGCTTTATCGTATCGTGATCCTTTGACTCGTATATAAAACTTCCACAGGCAATATTATATCATATTATACGTGTGTACAGTGAATACCTCCATATACATATATCTAGACGTTGTAAATACATCAAATTAATCAAAGAACCCTGCCACACTTGCGAAGTGTGACAAACAAGAGTTTTATTCAAAGAAACAAAGGACATGGTCAATGCGATAAAATGAAATAGAAAACTATGAAACTTCACCCGTACCGTATCAACTCCAAGGTTTCAGCTGTATAGAGCGAACCTCGTCCCACAGATCCGGGTATCTCTGCAGGTACCCGGAAATCCGACTATAAGCTAAGATGATGTAGAATATAGATAATCTCGCGAAAGTCAGGCATCGTGCCTTAGCTCCGCAATTGGTCAGATGTCTCGAATCATTATTTATTTCATAATTTATAAAGGTCAAATTCGTCATCGGTTACAGTCTGAATCATTCCAATGTCTGAATGTACCTATATCCGAATATCCGGATCTCGTAATACTCGAGTGGTTGTCACTTGCAAATGACAAATTGACCGAGTCACTCGAAACTGTTATGAACATGCGATCCGACATGATCTGTCCAATCGGTGATTGAAAAACCTATCCGTGACGCATACGCATATTTAATACCTATCATATACGATAACCAGTTTTCCGCATTATACCTGCACTTTGTCCCAGGTGGATTGTACACGTACCTACTGTCGGTGCAAAAAGGTCTGAGCCCTCTGTTTGAGTGATCATAACTTCTACAGAAAAATTGATAGAGCATCGAGCTTAGAATGATCGTAAAGCGCCAAGTTTTCTGCGTCTGATGGTCATTCGCCAATTTCTGTGTAAAAATCGTGAAGCGCGTTATGATCTCCGAAAAGTTAAAAACCGTAGTTTTTCGGAGTCCATTGCCGTACGTCAACTTCAACTCGTCACTGTATGCTTAAAATAAGCGTAAAAAATCTGAAAAAATTCGGGAATATTCCCTGAACATTAACGAACACGATAGCACTTGAAAATTTCTAAAATATTCACAAGCCTGTACGCCAGGTGCAAAAAGGTCCAATGGTGTGATTTAGGTAACGGATTGGTACGGACGAACTTGAGCCAGCTCAAAATTTTCGTGAGAACATACACTTTTTGATTCCGTAATCAGTTTTTGGTTCGCAATAGTGAAGTTCCAGTAATCGACGTCACTAATATTCCAAATTTGCGCGGGGCCGCGTATGTCCCAGCCGCGATATTCGTCGCTGCATTTCCCCCTTCGTCGCGCCCGTCTCAAACTTAATTGTTACTCACAGCTTACGCGGCCACTGATATACAATGTGTATGAACCGTGAATATCGATTTTAATACCAAAAAAATCTGTAGGTGATCGAAATGAATTAAATTAAATTGATATAAATCATAATGTTCTAATAATGAAACGCATTTTTGACCAGCCCTTGGTGTAGGTATCAATTAAGTATACAGGAATTCAAAAGCATTGTGTAGAACCATTAACCATGAAAAAAATGACATTTTATACAATTCCCAAAATGTATATACTTTTTCATTGAGATTCATTAAAATATTTTTTTTTAAGTATTTTTTGAATAGCTCAATAATCTGCAAATTTTATTATACGACTTTCCCACTTCAGAAGTTATTTAAAGGTTTCGTCATAGTCGAAATTGACCAAATTCAATTTTAAATAAATAATGAGGATACCTGTAACAAATAATCGGCCTATAATGATAATTTATTTCGATCGCCTCCAGATTTTTTTGGTATTAAAATCGATATTCACGATTCATACACATTGTATATCAGTGGCCGCGTAAGCTGTGAGTAACAATTAAGTTTGAGACGGGCTCGACGAAGGGGGAAATACAGCGACGAATATCGCGGCTGGGACACACGCGGCCCCGCGCAAATTTGGAATATTAGTGACGTCGATTACTGGAACTTCACTATTGCGAACCAAAAACTGATTACGGAATCAAAAAGTGTATGTTCTCACGAAAATTTGGAGCTGGCTCAAGTTCGTCCGTACCAATCCGTTACCTAAATCACACCATTGGACCTTTTTGCACCTGGCGTACAGGCTTGTGAATATTTTGGAAATTTTCAAGTGCTATCGTGTTCGTTAATGTTCAGGGAATAATCCCGAATTTTTTCAGATTTTTTACGCTTATTTTAGGCATACAGTGACGAGTTGAAGTTGACGTACGGCAATGGACTCCGAAAAACTACGTTTTTTAACTTTTCGGAGATCATAACGCGCTTCACGATTTTTACACAGAAATTTGCGATTGACCATCAGACGCAGAAAACTTGGCGCTTTACGATCATTCTAAGCTCGATGCTCTATCAATTTTTCTGTAGAAGTTATGATCACTCAAACAGAGGGCTCAGACCTTTTTGCACTGACAGTATATACATACTCTAACGTGATATACTACATACTCGCGCAGATAATGCAAGAATTTGAGAAAGGGACTGTGGGTCGCGGGGGCGCGAGGGCGTTGGTTAAATATTGTAATGTTCATACGATCAGCTCTCAAGATGTTTCCTTGCCGTTCACTTCCTGGTTCTGGTTCTTCCCGATGACCTTGAGTGGTTCGCTGAACCCGTTGGCGATCACAAGCCGCGGTCGCGTCTGGCTCGGTGCGCGTCTCTCTCTTTCTCGCTCTCGCTCTCGCTCTCGCTCTCTGAGTATGTATGTATACGGAATAGCTGATACACATACGAATATATTCATACATACATACATATATGCGCTTATATATATCCACGTCCAACATCCACTCTGTACATAGATACAGAGCCGTCTCCCTGTCCTCCTTATGTCGTCGCTATAGCGTCGAGTTGCGTCACTCGGTAAACTGGAGGCGAATCGAGAACGACAACGACTATGCGCGATGGCTTCGGATCGGACCCAACCACTTTCGCCAAATGGCAACGCAAGCCGAGTCCCAATTACCCCGACGAAATATAGGTGCCTGTGTATACTATGCCTACCTATAGCTTTAGCTGCTCGGCCGGGACGCGCCGTAACAACGTCGTAATCCAACGGCAATTACGCCGGTTTAGCCGCGAGGGTAATTCGAGCACAGATGGAAAGGAGTTTATTCAGTTCACTAGATGTACTTATGGTATACGTACTGCGCGTACATATACCTACCTACCTATATGTGGTACGGGGTTCACGGGGTTTACGGTGTCTGACGTTGTATGTGGGGAAGCCCGCTTCGCACCGAGCATACAGCAGCTTCCAGATTGAGTCGAGAACCTCTGCACAGTTCGGTGCACTGCCCCATAACTTATGGACTCTCGGAGTTGGTCCGTGCGCGAGTTATGCCTACCCGTGCCTCGGCAGCATCTTGCGGAAGCGTGCATATATATACATGTAGATACACATCTATACATATGCACGAAGATGTGTGAGAGAAGTCTTAAGGATCGGTGTGCGAGCCTCGCGACGCTGAAAATACACAACCAGGAAGCGGCAGCAGCGAGGTACGAGAGACGCGAGACGCGAGACGGAACGAGGAAGGTCCTTGGCGAACGCCCGCGCTCTATCGGTTGCCTAATGTCCAATAAGCCCGAAGCTTTCGCCGGGATTACAGAATCGTTTTGCAACAGCGCGGTAACGCGATTCCCCCCTCCTGGTTATATTTTTTGCAGAAATTCCATCGGTGCAGCAAATACTTTCCTCCCAACCGAATATATTCATATTAATGTACCCATATTTAGTATATTATATACCTGCGTCTTTGTTTGAGGAGGTAAATTAAAGTGATATATATTCCACGTGCTCGTTTGGACAGCGGACCGGAAGCAGCCGCGTCTAGTTGAATTTCAGAGAAATATCAAATGAGCCGAGAGTACAAGTCCGTCGACATAGCGATAGATAATAAATAAATAACATCAACATAATTGCGTTGTATTGCGGGTATAATATACTATAGATAGATGGGAAATACAGCATCGCTTTGTTATTTATCGTATATATATATATATATATATATATATATATACATATACATATACATACTTATACAGCGCCGTTGTCGCCGGTCACCTGTGCGATACACGTAAACGTGTTCGACGTCCACATCATGATGCATTATGCAAGGGTCTTCTCCCTCCTATAGCTGTTCTACGCGTCTATATGAATAAACCATAAAGACGAACCTTTGACTCGCGATACTGCTTACCCAATAGTGCGACAATGATAATATCATAGAGATATGGGGAGAGGAAAGATATATCAATAATAATAATGATAATAATGATATTAATGTATAATACGGAGATATGGAAATAGGATAACTTGAGGACTTGAGGAGTCGTGACTTCGTGAGAGGTCAGCGTTTAGATCCGTTCAGAAAGGATTTCCGCTCCCGGAGCGGGTGTAACTACGTTTTCTTTCTGAACTTCCGCTCGAAAGAGATAACTAATTGCAGACTGTACATAGGAACTGCGTCCGCCTTGTATCTCCATATTCATATTCATATTCACCTATACATGTACATGTATGTACGTATGCATGCGCAATGACACCGAGTAGGAAGTCTTCGAGGTACGTATTTTTTTTCATGCTCCGTTGTTCGCCGTGTTCTTCAGATTCCCGTGTACCTGCTGGTACAGCGCAGCGTTACACCGCTTGATGGTATACGAAATGCCGCAATCCTTCACGTCACGTTTTACCCGGAAATGATATTTGAATATGTAATTACCGTTCGACACCAGCGTAAATATAGGAATATGAAGACTCGTCGTATAGGTATAGAGTGTGATACCGGTTATGGGGAAAATAATATCGGTTATTCGTTTTCAAATTAGCCAAAGCAATAATAATTTCTACTAGTGCTTCTCGGATATGGCTATCGGCACATAGACGGGTTCATATCCGGGAAGAATTTTACCGTATAGAAAACCGAATTGGCCGATTTTAACAATACCCCTTCCTTGGCGTATATTGCAGGAAGCGCCGCGTGGCACTCGAAGGTCGTCGTGCGGCGTGCCGTTGTCTTTGCTGGTTATCGTAATCGAATAGACTTTTTCCTAGCTCATATAGAATTCCCAGCGTAACGCTACGTTCATTCTTCTGCAACTGAATTGTAGGAAGAGCTTGCGCACCTACATCTAGGCGCGTTAGGTTGCAGGTATGATTATATGAGGGGGTAATAAACCGTCCGATAAGCGAAAGGCGCCAAGCAACGATTCCATGTTTAATTGACCATTTTACGTGGGTCCGTTTATCGTCAAGCCGACCGGCAAATAGCGCCATTTCGGAGGCTGTTTAGTTCATTAAAATCGTTTTCGTTCGCTGGGTACAGCCTCCAGCTCCCAGCGTCCGGCGAGTGATACGATCAACGTTGGGTATACACTATACATATCTATACCATGTGACTTGCAGTTAACCGAAAGATCTATAATCTATGGTAACGTGCCGAGGTAAAACTTTTCGTAACCCGAATGGAAATAATGGAAATTGTTTATTTAAATTGTTCGATAAGCGGCGGATACGGTCTTCCTGTCGTTCGATAATGCTAAACGGTATATGAACCCTGATTCTCACTCTGTCTCTCTCTCTCCTCCTCGCTTTATACATGTACGTATACTCATATCATATGCCTTGCAAATATCATTAAAGTCGTCTCCGGAAGTGCTGGTATTCTTATCCTCTTTGTCCTCCGTATGTTTACTTGGTTGCCGGGCGTTGCCCGTGCCAAGTCCCACTCTTCAGAATAAAATTCTGCTCAATTGTCACCAACGAAAGGTATAGCTGGGGTACTCAACCGACTTCCGACTTCGTATATATAAGTTTCATAAGTTTCGTTGTTTCCAGGTGAAGACTTTGATGGGTTAGGAAATTTGCGGTTGAAAATATAATCGAACCATTGAATATAAGCGATTTTTTTTTCCATAAAATCTACAAGTCTAATATTGCGTCATCTCCGACACTGTCTACAATACGTATATACGTACTTTTCTCTCTTTCTCTCTCTCTCTCTCTCTGTATATATGTAGCTTTCACGTGGCACGGTTATGCAACGATAACGATCTACATGGGTATATATTATGTACCTACCTGTTATCTCAACATACGGTTTATACAAAAACGCACCAACGATATTCATAATATAGACGTATGTACCTATGCGTGTTTAGGTACTCCTAATTCATTCGCACGTGTATAACCCAGGGATGTAGAGAGCAAACGAAATTATAAGCCGTAGATCTATACCTAAGTAGTACCTATTTATCATAATATGCACATACATGTAGGTGATAGGTATATAGATATTTTGTGTAGGTATATCTACGTGTGTGTATCGGACGAATGGTACAAATTTCATATCAGAGGAATTTGATGAGAGATCGCATTCGTTTCTCACTACCAACTTCTCTGCCAAGGTCACGCACGAAAATCTGACGTGCTTTTTCTTTTGATGACAGGCGCTGCGAGGCTGCGAAACTTGGACGTGTTATGAAACTGCTCTCAACTATACAGCTGCCTCAGTTACCACCGGTTTCTGTTGGTGGCGGTATGACGGGTATGGAGTCCCGCCTTCCTCCGGGGATAGCCCTGCCCTTCAGCCCTACAGATCTGCTGTGGCGCTATGGACCCATGAGTTTCTCGCCAACCGCTCATCCACCCCCTAGTCCTCTTCTCGACTTCAAGACTCACCTTCCGACCAGTCTAGGTAAGGATCGTCCGCGGGGACTGTAAAAACCCAAGTCCTTTCCACTTTTGTATCCTCTGAGAAGACATCATAATCCAATATTTCTCGTCAATAGAGATAACTCTGGTATTCGATGAGTAGTGGCGTGGCACAAATAGTGCGCGCTATGAACGATCGCGAGAAATGAATTCTCTCCATACTATTGGGATTATAGGAATTTTTTTTAGGTTTTAAATGAATAGAATCTTTATGTTATATGTTTGAACGGGGCACGTTTTTTAAAATGTTTGAACAGGTTCAAGACCAAAGAAAGACTCATGAATGGCTATTAACTTGAATTTTGAGTGGGGGTGTTGGAATAAGCAAAATATAACTCTAGTTTAATATTTAAATTATATTTCATTTCTCCGTGATATAGCATTTAGGATATGAGTCCTCAGCATCCCCCTCGAGCATGTCAATTGTTTATATTATAAACATCAGATAAGCCATAGTACAAGAGGCCTATGGTCCTCATAGACAAATGAGTCATTTTCTATATGTCCGCACTTCTGTAGTCAGTCTTTCTTTGGACTTGTACCTGTTCGGACGTTTTAATAAATGTGCCACATTCAAACATATATTATAAAGATTTTATTCATTTGATACCTCGCAATTTTTATAATCTTAATATACGTATATAGTATTACATGTATAATATATATTTCATAAATTTTCAGCGTCAGACCCACGCATTTGGTCGCGTGACGATGTCGCCGCGTTCCTGCGATGGGCCGAACGTGAATTCGACCTCCCCCAGTTCGACATGGACATGTTCCAAATGAACGGGAAAGCCCTCTGTCTACTAACCAAGTCAGACTTTGGCGAACGTTGCCCAGGCGCCGGCGACGTGTTACACAACGTCCTCACGATGCTCGCCCGTGATTTTAACCAACTACAGAGATGCCTACCGAGCAGTCCGGTCACCCCAACGAGACCTTCGGCCTATCCCCTAAGCCCGCACTCTCACCCGCCTACGCCGACGTGGGCGGAAAATCCCTATGCGGCCAATCTAGCCTCCCTTATGTCCGCGAATTCCGTAACGCTATCGCCCGCGCCGTCCGTCGACAGTCAGGCCGGATCACCCGGCCATGCCGAACCCCATACTCAAGTATACAAGAGTGACTCCGACGAGGACAATCACACCGGAGGTAGCAATAGCCCACCGGCTACGCCGACGACCCTGACCACCCAGAGATTGAGCGAAGTATGCGTCAAGGATCAGCCCAGTTCAACTCTTCCACCTCAAATGATGCCCCTCACTCCGGGAACGTTTAGACCCGCCGGGGCGCCTAGGGAATTTTTTCCGAACGACTCGCCCGAGCCCAATACGAGTAAGTTTATATAGATCTTGTTGGGGGAATGAGGAGTGTGATTGAGACGTAAGGGGTAATCGGTATTTCCAGATTTTCAGATTTTCATTATCTCACTCTTTGTTTTTCAGATGGACGACTCCTCTGGGACTTTTTGCAACAACTTTTGAACGATCCGTCTCAAAGGTACACAAATTACATTGCGTGGAAGAGTAGGGAAACGGGTGTTTTCAAAATCGCCGATCCTCCGGGACTCGCGAGACTTTGGGGTATACAGAAGAACCATCTATCGATGAACTACGACAAGATGAGCAGAGCTCTGCGATACTACTACAGAGTAAACATACTCAGGAAGGTCCAGGGCGAACGCCACTGCTACCAGTAAGTTCTATCATGTGAATGGGGGGGATGAAAATGTGTAAAAAGTTTCTCAATGCCGAAGTCAATGATCAATCGACGGCTGATACTGACACGGTCCTTTTCCTCCTGCTTTCAGATTTCTCCGGAATCCTACCGAACTGAAAAACATAAAGAACATTTCTCTGTTGCGTCAACAAATGCGGATAAAGTCGGAGCCCGAAGATTTGGACTGTAACGCAACGCCGATAGAAGAGTTGCCCACGGACCTATCCATGTCGAGCATGAATCAGCCCAGCGAACCTCTCCCACTCCACGATCCACCCCCAAAGTACAGGAGCCACGCTTACAATCTCGTCAAAACAAACCAAGAACCGGACGACCGGAAGTGACGCGAGGTCTAGCACCGAGTTAAAGTCCCGTGGATGCTCAATGCGGTGCAATAGGTTAGTTTATTATTGCACCAGAATTATCGTGCGTTGTGCGCAGAAATTTTTGGTCGAACCAATCAACGATAACGAGTCGTGTTATTTGCCGACGATGCTGTTACGTAACTCAGGTTACATAATACATAGATAAATAATTACATACGCGCGCAGGGTATGTATATGTACATACGTAATACGACTGTGAGTCTTGATGTTCGTGGTCTAGTAACTTGCGTGCGTTGACCCCACCATTGGTGTTGCCAATATCGTTGATACGAGACGTGATTATGACGAAAAGACGTTTCGATCTGGACCTTATTAATGGAACGTGCTTCGCGTGTTTATACTTCGCCATTAAAGTTGAGAAAAATAGAAAAATGAATGAGGGATTGAGGACTAGGAAATAATGTGATCGATCACTGTACAAGTTTCAAGTACCATGAAGGTACTGAATCTCCAGGGAAAGAGATTAGCCGACCAAATACATCGCCTCGGCCCGACATGTCTGCGAGGTCTTCTCATTGTGAAATCGCCGCGACCGCGTTACGACATTAGAAGTTGGGCAGGTGGCGACGATAATTCGCTGGTAAATCTCTGGACTCTCGATGCGTGAAAAACAAAAATGCTCGTTCGTTTTATCGTTACGCACAACCCCGTAACGTATACGTGAGATACTAATGAACAAATATAATGATATAAAGATATATTGACAATTTGATGAAGTGCAATTGTGACTTGCGGAAACTGTCTTTCGTACCGAGGTATAAACCGGGCTGTAGCAGCGTTGTCACGTTTAACAATAATAATAATAATAATAATGATAGTAATAATAATAACAATAATAATAATAATAATAGTAATAATAGTAATAGTAATAATAACGATAGTAGTAATAATAATAATATTATTAATAACAATAACAATAATAATAATTATAATAATAATAGTAATAATAATAATAGGAGTAACAATAATGAAAAAAAAATAAAGTAGCGGTGAAATAAAGTTGACCAAAATGAAATGGCCGATGTTATCGTGATAAGTAAAACAATGAAAGAAGAACATATATATAAATATATATAATTATTTTTATTTGAACATAGGAGTAAGGATCTTTATTAGAAAATATGTTTCTGTTCCAATATCTTATGCGCAAGTGTGATAAATGTAATATCGGCATGGAAAAGTCGCTAAAGGACGCGAATGGATTGATTGGCTATATAATTATGTACGAAAATCATAACTATATTATGTTTTCGTAGCTCGACAACCCAAGGGTACGAATTTCTATTCGACTTAGTAAGCTCGTCGCATTCAATATTATATTTTTTTTTGTTTTGATTTATTTTTATTTTTTGTCGTTTTTTTTTTTTTGCCATATTTGTGGTTACGGTACAACCGCCGTATCTCGTCTACACAACGAAGTATCGAGAAAATTGTGGCCATTGTGGCTTAGGTGGTTAAGCTTTAAAGGAACGTACTGTGTTTATCGCACACCTTCGAGTGATTTTCAGCTCGAAAAAGCCGAAGATGATAGCTCCACACATAGATGAATAAGATATAGGTATTTAGGTTTATTGCGGGCCTCTGCAACAGCCTCAGAATTTCTTCGTCAGACGCACTCACACTATTAACCCCCCCATCCACCAAACACACACACACACACACACACACACACACACACACACACACACACACACACACACACACACACACACACACACACACACACACACACACAACAAACAACAAACAAACCTATCTACACGAACAATTGAATCGTATCTCTTCCATTTATATTTTTTAATTTTAATAAATCTGATTGAAAGTCATTCTGACGGTCGTTGGAGAAGTCTGCACCTCTCGATTACAGTTGAGCCCTTGCTAAGCTAGTGGATTAAAATTTTTTGTTTTATAAACTATAATCCATTTTCACATGGAACAGATTATAAGTATGAAGTTTTTTAATTTCTTATTTGAATTTTTTTGATTTGATTTCTTTTTTTCACGCTATGAGCAAGGGTTTGAACTCGCTATCCTCTCCACTGTAATACTTGTGCCAAGAACAATACTGTTATTAACGATTAATGAGAAATGTGAAGAAATGTAATGAGTGGTCCGGAAGATCCAGCCAGAGCCGTTCTATAGCACGATAAGGACATATGTTTATCTTTATCCTTTCCTCCCTCTGTTTTTCTAAAAATCTATCTTTTTACCTTTCCCCAGTTCTATGTTTTCATCTCTAGTTCGGATCTATCGGTCAATCTTCATGATTTAAAAAGTGTCAAGAAGTAACAGGAGAAAAAGAAAGAGTTTATAAGATATTATACGATAATTAATAACCGATTACGTTGTAGCGTATAGGATCTCTATATGTAAATGTAAATACCTACGCAAGTAACATTACCGCTATATATGAAGAAAAAAAATCTATTAAAAATAGCAAAAATTTTATGGAATACCGGGGCCAGAGTTATATATATTTTACTACCAAAATTTATATTCGAAATTTCAATATTGTTGGTGTGATTGTGGCGTAACATTCCACGTCGAGATATTCGAATAACCGCGAATGTCGAATTTACCTAATCGCCTGTAAAGTTATTAATTAGCAAAAGAAGAATATTGTATTTTTACACGAAATTTCAGAGTTAAACGATGTTTAAACATTATATCTGGCTTCTTATATATACTGTGATCTCTATAAAGTAAAGAAATGATGGAAAAAAAATGAAAAAAAAAAAAAAAGAAAAAACATGCGTGTCTAAAGAAAGCATAATATGAATAAATGATATAACTTTAATTTTCGTTTGTAAAATGTAAATAATTTATATATGACAGATTAAATATAGGTGACCTATTTCATAAAAGATTAAGTAAAGATATGGTTGAGAAAAAAAAATCTATTCTAAGCATGTATAAAATATAATATCTGTAAAATTTTACCCGTAATGTCATTTTATTATGTAACTTGTTATCAGGACGACGAAGAAGAACGTTGTAAATATAGACTTATTTACTTATTAAGATGAGATCTTAGTATTTTCATTCCCTTTCCCTTCATTTCCACCTTTCAATCGCGACTGTGTCAACTATACGTATGTACATACATACATACACCAAATTTCTCTCGCTGACTTTGAAGTTCGTAATCTCATCAAACGAGATTTACAATTCTCTCAATTTTTAGTCGCCTACCATTTTTTATTAAAATAATTGAGAGTCCCGGAAATGTAAATACGACTTCCACAACTTGGCCATTTGGAATAACTCATATGGGAAATGGTAGTTTGATCTGGATTGAGAAGACATTATTAACAGCATACTTAGTTAGAAATATGTTATATTTATTACAATGCTATGCCTCAGTTACCTCATGTTAAATCTACGAGCTATTGGATTGGAAAAATATTACGTCGTCTGCAATTATGGATGTGGTTGGTCTTGAATTGCCGTCATCATCTTTGATCTCACCGTAACTGAGCCTACCGTTGATCAGGACTCTGTTGCCTTTTTTGAGGTAACTGTAAACAGTGTCCCTTAAAACTGGCTTGAATATGCAGATCCTGTGCCAATCCGTTCTTTGCATGAAATCACCTGAGTGAGGAAAAAAATTCAGAAATAAATTCCTTCGGTGAAATATACAGGCATAAACAAAGACATTATCACGAGCCTTCCAAATGTCAATATCAAAATCCCCAGTGCTCTATTTCATTTTTATTGAGCCGGTGCCGCTGACATACAGCGAGATTGAGAAACATTACTGGTCAATATCATCCGAGCTTTAGCAATGCTATAAGTATGAGAAATCTGACCGTTAATTCGAGTTGGGACTTACCAGTCTCGTATTTGTAGTTTGTGTGAGTCGCCAATGAAAATGTGACGACTGGATGATCTGATGTTCCACGTTTCTGTGGATCAGCTCCGACTCTTCCGAGCAAGGTAACTTGATTCACCGCTGAAATACAGAAGACAATAGTCGAGGGTCAGCTGGTCTTAAATTCGAAAGGCTTACTCTAGTAGAATAATATTTGTCACATTAATGTCGAGGATTTATACTTACATTTTTCCACCTTTCCGGTCTCTGCTGCATTCGACATTGTCCTTACGTTGTTGGACGACAGTATTTGCCGGGCCATGCTTCGAATAACCTAAAAAAAATTGTACCGTGACAAACATAACCTTAAGAGTTCAAGTTTATATCAACTGGGCTGATTTGTTCTGTCGCTGACAGAAGAGGGACAGAACACGGTGGACGATAATGTCTAGCCAGTATGATGCCATTAAATACTTATAGAATGATGAAATTATTAGCGAAAGCCGACTGTTCGAAGTAACATAGCCTAAAATGTTCTTAGAAACACAAATCTTCAATATTTCGACGTTGATACACGATAAATCGCGTTGCTTCGGCAACTGAAAAAATTGATGGTACGCACCTTGTTGCAGAACATTGTAGGACGCGCACGTGATACGGTTAAAAACAATAAAGCGATATCGCACACAGGCTTTCTTAAATTCCCAAGATCGTTGACTACAATTTTGTTGCGCTGAAGATGGGCAGAATGGGCTCGGTATTACAAACGGTATCTTCCTTACCGACCGGTTCACAGTTTCACCTATGGAGCTCGGACGCATCTGTGTTGTCGGGTATATTTAGTTCGGCAATTTGACCGCGAGATGACGATACAATTTGTCGCGCTGAAGGGTATCGAACCTTTTTAATAGAAATGAATTTAGTTGGCGTTTCGTCCGGGTGTGTTCGGCAGGACTCGTCAGTAGGGATGAGTCGAATACACCGTGCCTTAGACATGTGGCTGTCCGGTGGCGGACATCGATAGTAACTAGGAGCTGGTCTATATGCGGAGCATAATACCATCCAGTGCTAACGAGAGCGATGCACAGCTAATGCGTTGCGTAGTTGCATGGAGCGAAGGTGTTATGACGCCACAGCCCCGCTGGGACAACTTACCGGCAAGGAGCACTGACCTAGGGTAACAGCATCTGTCACGGGGTCAGTGACCTCAGTCGCCGTCGAGGCGTCAACGAGTGCGCACGGGGGTGGCGTTAACCAGATTTGATGCAAATATTCCGAACGTAATGATATTCTAACGTTTGTCTTTTCTTGCGTGATTGTTCATATATTAGGTTCGATACTGTTTTAATACGGATGCAGTTTATTTTATGACAACTTGACTTTCGGGAGGTAAATGTAGATTCTCCATTAATTTCCTTTCAATATTTGTTTTTAAGAAACCATCACAATATACAAATTATACATAACTGACATTGAATAAGATTGTATCGATGCTAAATCAATAAATTCCTAAATACATTTGAAAAATCAATCGTCTCGTTATTTTCCACTTCCCTCTCCCTGCGATTACCTTTTGCAAATGAGAACAGTAGAAAATTAGTTTTAATGCATTTTCAGCTATTTAAAAAATATACTTACACCTCATCGAATCAGATGTTCTCCTCGTACCAGTAGCATTTTTCTACTTAAAATTTTTCTAACCACGAAAATTTCTAACAATTTTATTTTATGAAGACGCACGCATGCCTATATCTATGCATATGTCCTGATGATCTCTCTTCTGCCTTTCGTAATTTGGAGTAAAACACTGAAAGAACCCCGTACGCACTCGTTGACGCCCTGACGGCGACTGAGGTCACTGACCCCGTGACAGATACTATTACCCTAGGTCAGTGCTTCTTGCTGTTAAGTTGTCCCAGCGGGACGATAACTGGTATCGCCATCTCGCGGTCGAATTATAGAACTTCTTATGCCGGAAATATCGGTACGCGGATAAGGTGTTTCACGTTGACTCGTGGGGTAAATTCGGATTGATATTAGTAGGTAGCTTGGATACTCGCAGTAACACTGTTTTAGTGTTTCATGGAAAATTTCCGAAATTCTAATTGATATGCATACAAACGCGTGAAGAAATCAATATAAATTTTATATGCTTCTACTACACTCTTACACACGTCTCAACGCTACATGGAATCTCGTGTGTATTCATTCCTGTATCTTGCTTGGCGTATGTGTACCATACCTACACAGCTGACTTGCTATAGAAAAAGAAAGTCCATCGCGCATGCCAACCAGTGTTACGGTAGATTTGAGGCTAACTCTCTTCAGCAGAACGACGGAACGAAGAGTCTGGAATTTTTTAGTTTAGAGCGCTCACGCGAAATCTAGTCTAGACTGCCCCATCGCGTTCCGGAAATGCAGTCGCCTGCGGTCCCTTCAAAGTGAAAACCAAAGTCCGTCGGCGTTGTTGGTATAATGACCACAGTTTGTCAGACTCCAAAGTCCTAGCGGGTCTGCTTCAACGTGCATCACCGATGTGGCGATACTGTTCACCTATATATCATAATGCTCTGACGTGATGTACCACACTATGTAGTGATTGGCACACAGTTCTTTTTGATTCAGTTCGGAGATATACGGTCATAAATAGAGTTGGCGACTCATCCTGAGGCTCGAGACCCAGTTGGCTCTACCGGCGTCGTACTACCGTCGAGCGCGGTGCCCAAGCCCAACGCGTAGTTCTAGTGCAATATAGATCGAGGATAGAACGTTTTGACGTCTCGAGCCGAGTTAACTCAAAGGAGGAAGAACCATATATAGCATATCTCGTCTTTGGATAGTTATTGCTAACAATGCATCAGTCAATGTAAATTTCGTGAAACTCGTGGAAAGACTAATCAACTGAAAAGTGTGCCAACAATTGCAAACTATTCGATTGTTCTTCTGAAACACTCCCACCGCGTTAGTCATTAGACAGAAAAGAGTCGGATGACGGATATTGACGAATAAATAGAGTATTATTGAATTTCGGATATCTTATTCAAACTGATGACCTTTTGAAATACAGATATGCATTTGTGGTTGGCACGTGAATAACGATTCGCATCGCAGTTTACGATTCCTGTGAATACTAAAATAAATTTTAGGTTGCGGCCATAATATTAGTCATTTGTTGTTATTTCACATTCCCTCTCCTCCACTGCCGTATCAAGTATTTATTGCGTATGGGTCTCGACTATAGTATGTAGTTTATTAGGATAAACAAGTGCGACGCAGCGAGATTCGCATATGTTAGTCTCAGGACGTTCAGCAATAAATTAATATCGCTGATCATAAAGATATTCCATATACATAGAACGTCAAAGATGTTGCGGCTTATCTTCTTCTCATTGTTTGCGAGCTCAACGTTGGCCGATCAGGGTGCAGGCATTCTGCAGATTATATCGAGCCTCGACGTTGATAACGTTATTACTCATATCAATAACGATGGGACAATGGAAGCTGCGGAACTACCCTCCTACTCTTACAATCCGGACGTCGACTTACCCACGGTGAGTTTATTAATTTTTACCTTCTTTGATCCGTCCCGCTTGTATATGAGATCAATGTGAATAATTTTTGGAAATTGAACACCATGTAACATGTATATGCTGACTGATCACTGCTATCCCACACGGCGTCGGACCAAGCCCTATAGACCAAAGCCCATAATTATATTGCTCCCGAGTGAAAAAAAAAATTGTCAAAAACACATTACTCGCATATCCATCAGCCTTACTTAGTGAGGCGCGCCGGATACTACTCGGAGACCCATATCGTGGAAACGGAGGATGGATATTTGTTGACCGTCCACCGAATTCCTGGAAGTCTCGATAGCCATATCACAAGAGACAGGCCGTCGGTATTACTGCAGCATGGACTCTTGGCGAGTTCCGCTGATTGGGTGATATCTGGAAGAGGAAAAGGCCTGGGCAAGTTGAGAGGAAGCCTATATACATATATTGTACCAAATTGATAATGTATCATCTGCTCAATATTGTAGGCGATCTTATAATATATTTACACAAGCAATCGAATCGATTTCCTCCCTTGATCGTTGCAGCGTACATACTGGTGGATCAGGGCTACGACGTGTGGCTGGGAAACGCGCGTGGTAATACTTACTCCAGGGCCCACGTGAATTGGTCGATAACCGATTCGAAGTTTTGGAACTTTACTTGGCACGAGATGGGGACCTACGACCTTCCAGCGTTGATTCAGTACATCACCGCGTACAAGAAGGAGGGGAGCCTACTCTACGTCGGGCACTCAATGGGCACAACGATGTTCTACGTGATGGCCTCGGAACGTCCCGAGATAGCCACTAAAGTTAGAGCAATGTTCAGCCTCGCCCCGGTCGCCTTCATGAACCACGTCAAGAGTCCGATTCGCATCGTTGCCCCCTATGCGTGGGAATACGCTGTGAGTAGCCAGGCAATAGCAGTTTCCATATTTCCGGCTCCTATACATATACATAATATTTCATCGCACTCTTGATTCCGACTCGACGTTTCAGATGATCGCACATTTCCTTGGCGCCGACGAGTTTCTGCCCCAGGGAATTATCCTGCGATTCCTCGCTAGATACGGCTGCGACATTGACGTTACGGAGGAGAAAATATGCGCTAACGTATTGTTTGTACTTTGCGGATACGACAAATATCAGTTTAACAATGTAAGTACCTAAATGTCAACCAAAGCCGTAAAAACACATGAAACAGGTATCACCGATTTTCCGACTCGATTGCAGACTCTGCTACCGATTATATTAGGCCACACGCCGGCCGGGGCCTCAACGAAGACGCTGGTACATTATGCTCAGGAAATAATGTCGGGTAAGAAATCCAAATTATGTGCAGTGATGATCGAATGTCTCGCTCGCCCGTATACGTTTTTTAATTTGTCAATTTCAGGGAAATTCCGGCAATACGATTACGGTACCAGAAAGAATTTGGAAATTTATCACTCCGTCTCACCGCCTGAGTACGATCTCTCGCAAATCAGCGTACCTATAGCCTTGTTCTACGCGGAGAACGACTGGCTCGCCAATGTTTTGGTAAGTGATCCCGCTTAGAATACATGTGTATGAGCAGCTAATATGTTACGGGGAAGTGCGAGGAGATGTTTGCACGTATAGGTGTAATCGCTCAATTATTAGTTAACATATCATATGCATATGATTTCCTTCCAATATTCGCGTGTATATTGTATACAGGATGTCGGGAGGCTCTACGAAGCTTTACCAAACAAATTGAGCAAGTTCAGGGTGAACTTTCCGAAGTTTAACCACTTGGATTTTCTTTGGGGAATCGACGCTCCCAAACTTGTCTACAAACAGATGTTAACCTTGATGGAAAAATACCGCAACGAAGTAAAGAAGCCGAAATTTAACACCGCCTTCTCGAACATATCGACTATCCTGACTTAGTTTTTACCCCGCATTGAGAATCAATCAAATATAGAGAATGTAATCTCGTAATCCGATGTGACGTTGTTAAAGTGGCTCAGGATAATTTATATATTTTATATTTACAAATGCTGTATGTACATACATATACCTCTAAGCCGTAAAAACTATGTTATAAGGACCTAAGATTATCTCATTCTCTACAAAAAGCGCCTTCTCATAGTACACTTTGATTTCTGACGTATTGTTTGACAAGAAATAAATATTTTATATATTTTTGTATACATTTCGATTACAGAATCTATATATAAATCGCAGTGAAAGTCTAATAAATTGCTTTTTATAAGTTGCGTCTCTATATATGTAACATTGGATCTTCGTTTTCTTTCATCAAATGGGATCGGGAATACAGATAGATATTGCCGGGTAACCGACGGTATGGAGCTGATTGAACCATCTTATCAAATGCAATCCGAAAGTCTTCTAGCGCTCTGCTAAATTCCTACAGGCTAATTTGTTCTCCATATCCTGACACTGCAACAAGATGTATAGATAATTGGGGCTGGCACCTTGCGTACCTACTCGAAAAGCTGAGGATCTCTCCTGGTACGTATCTGAATATCTGCTACGTAGTCTGTATACCGTGGAGTGTCCTCCGTATACTTGAGTGAAGACTTCAATCAGTTCGTTCGGCCCCCATCTCTGTACCCTGCGTTGTGAACGCGATCGATTTTCGAAAAATCTTATCACATTGCAAGATCATACGAATATCGCTTCGGAACATGATTATCCGGCAGTGACCTTTCCGTGGATTTCCTCATTCATATGTTGGAATTATAAAACCAAGGTTCGCCGCTCGAGCCATCGGACACGTGCTTGCGGTGGCCGTGGCGATGAGTGACCTGACTCCCCGCAAACCCTAGTTTTACTACTACGCAGAAGCGCACCCCCATCACTCAGAGCGCAGGACTAGGATGAGCAGAGGGTGGGTCGGGAGCCTCACCCTCCGCGAGTGTAGGGTATGCTTCAGGTTAGCGGCATGGCTATGTTAGTACAGACTTTCCAAGTCCTATCCGCGGGAGCGCTGCCTGTTGTCCGCCTAGCCCCGGGAGCGGGGAGCGTGGGCTGTGCAGACCGCTGAGCTCGAACCTCGACGCGACGGTGAACGACACCGAACTGGCAGTATTCGCCTGTACACAGACGGCAGGTTGATTGTGAGCCAAGGTTAGAGGCGAGCAAGTCTTGATGATTTGTACGGAGTGTGTTCGTTGATCTAATCACTATCACGCGTTGTAACGGATAATAGTGTTGTGTATTAACTTGGCTAATGTAAGAGTTGATTGGATTATATGCTACGAAGCGGGGGTCTACACCGAAGGACCGAACACCATATAAACTGAGGATCGCATCTCCTGGGTAAGTTCCTTTTTCTCTTCATGCACCTCACTACGAAGAAGATTGGGCACGTATAGGTATGCGTATATCAATAAACGAATACAGTATGCATCGATGTAAACACGCCGAGTTAAGATTATACGTTGCCTTCATCGATTTGTCATAGGTGCACATCGTCGAACGTTCAAAATACTCATCGTCGTTGTGAAAGTTATTGATACGCGGAATAGATTCACTCGCAAGTAACACCTTCATTCACTAAACCATATAGCGCGTTTATATTGTTACGATTATTATTATTATTCAGTGAAATTATATTATCATGGATTCTGACGGACTGAAACTCCAACAACGAGCGGAATATTTCGGATCATTTCATTTCTCGAATCCTACTCATGTATCACATTATTTCAGAACCGAGGAATTACACAGGCGGAACAGGCGGCATAGGCGGCATTAAGTAATTGACTCAAGTGAGCCACGGACGCCGTTAGGTTAGATTAGCTGGGTCAGATCTCCCTCCTTCCTTCCGAATCGTAAGGCGATCTCCTCCGTTCGAGGAGTTGCTGGTTAGACCGTTATGCCGATTTTATACGGCAGCGTTAACTTTTTTCCCGCGATGACGCAGCACGGTATGATTCTACCGGATGATTAATGAAAGATCCGGTATCATCCGCGTCAAACTTGGTGGAAAACAATTACGATCAGTCCTACCCCTATTAAGATATTATTTTCAGAAGATCGATCGAATCAAGAAAGCGCGTTGATTAGAAGACGGCCGAATCTTAATATAGCACGTTATTGTCGCTCGACGTGTTATCCTCCTGAACGGGGAAATAGTGTATACATATAGATTCGGATTGTTCACGAGAACCACTTGATTACATATCGATATATGCCTGTCCGATCAATTAGCCTTGCGCGGAACGTGCAGGCGTTGACTATTGTATGGGTATGTTACATAGCTATAATATGTACAGGTATGCATGCAGTATACACCTAGTACTGGCCTTAATTTACGGTGAAAGTTGGCACACACTTACAATTATACGTAGACCTATAACGTAGGTACCTTCGTCTATTGCTGTGTATAGAGCTTGAGAAATTTCTCCTATCTGCATTCTGCGACCCAGAAGGTGGTTCTGAACCAATAATTACCATAGTCTTTGCGAGCTCCGATAGGCGTACGAAACGTATATAGCGCGACGACAAAACTGGGCTAGAATTATTGTTGTCGTATAAGGTGTACCCTAAGGTGTGCAACCTAACAATTGTTTACTGACGGCCAATGCGCGTGCATACCCATATCATCAATATGCTGACGAGACTGGATCGTATGTACATACCTCCGAGGTTGTTTGCCAATCCCACGAAATTCTCCCACGTTCATGCAATTACCCGCGAATATAATCTCCGTATACACGTGTATCTTTACACAAAGTCTTCTCATGCTGGAATAACAATAACTGTGCAGCAAACACTCGGTAATCATCGACGCGCGACGCGGACTTTCAGGCTTTGATTCTCTCCTCGTATACATTCTTATGCCGTTGCTCTACTATACGCAACATAATAACCGTATAGTATCAGCTATGCTATTGATAATGATAACGTATACATATGTGGGCACGGCTAGCGAAAGATTTCCACCTAAAGTCGAAGAGTCTTAGACTGCAGGTAGGAAGGTGGGAATAGATTTTATAATGAAGACCGCGGAGAGACGTTCAAGGCACGACGGCCTACTTATCACCATTTCAAAGTCCGTTCTCAGCGATTCCGTGACATATCGCGTCGTACGCGGTACGCAAGAAGGCGTATGTAGGATACACCTATACCACTGCGCGTTCCAGGATACTTCTACCGTATTCATTAAAGGTAAGGTATATATACACACGTAGGATCTTGGATAACAGGATGATAGGAATGAAGTTGAATCGTTCAGCGTGCGCCGATAACATGCCCACGTGCTGCGTGTTAAATTATACTCACGTTATAGTCACGTATTATGCCTGTAATGATAATTGCACGTAGTTGAGTGGTTGGAAGTTTTCAATTTTCTTATTTAAGAAAGTATTTAAGAAAGATTCCCATCCTCCGATCATAATTTAGAATGTATTCTCATTCTCATTCTCACGAATGGTATACCTGTACCCATACGTAGTGGAGTATATTTGAATTTTTCGACACCGCCTTATTAGGTATATCAATTTGCACGAAGTGAATTGCAGTAGGTATATTTTGTAATGTTCAACAATATAGGTAATACCATCGTTCCCTTATTATTGTCGGGGCCCCTATACATAAGCTATTCCCAAATAAATGGTATATAGGTACGCCGCGTACGTAATAACTGTTATTAATTCCCTCCCGGCACCTGACGTCAGATTAATGTGGAAATGTACTCTGCAGCCGCAGCGATATGCACCCAGGAAACAATTTGCATACCGTGCGATCCTCCTCCTCCGCAGCAGCTATGTGGGATAATCCCGATCCGCGGCTTGGATACCTGTGCGTATATAGGTAAATATATCTATCCCCGTTGTAGATATCCGTATGTACATACAATGTATGTACATATTCGTAAGCATATGCATAAGTGTATACAGATGCGCCATGCGTCGATACGTGGGTACGTGCAGCATCCCATGTGTATATTGTATAATATATGTTACATAGGTATATACATGTACATACATTATTCTATCTCGTTGCGACGTGAGTTCGGGCTGTTGGAGGATGCCTCGGCGTCAACGGAGAACGGAGAATAGAGGCCTCGGCCCTATATGCCGTAGTAGTTTGACTTCCGAAGAACCCGAAGAACCCGAAGAACCGGTGTGTCCGCTCGGGTCTCGAGGCTCGGATCTCGCGTCAAGCGTACATATGTATGTATACTGTATACGTATAGAAATATGTACATGTAACAAACGTACCTATACAACACCTGTGATTACGGGGCACCGCACCTCGCCGCGCCGCGCCGCACCGGTGCTACGGCATTACGATCCCCCGCAGCTCCGAGTCGGGTCGAGACTTCCCGTACCAGTTGTACATTACGCAAACGGCAGGAACTCGGTTACTGCTATTTTTCTCGTCTTTATTTTTTAATTCAATTCATTTCTCTTCTCGCACCATTTTACAATACTTTCCAGTACCTACCGCATTATAGGCATACCTACGTCGAAATTCTTGACGAAAGTTTGGGTAACATAGTGTTGCCTGCAGTGATAAAACTATGCATATAGAATCAATCCACACGTTGTATTTCATCGAGCAAAAAGTATACCCTGGTTAATAGGAATTTTAGGTATACTGAGAATACATCGTGAACGCCTTTTGATATATCGATATACCGTGACTGGAAATTTTAGTAGTATAACCCGCAACCTGGAACATGTTTCGTAATATACGGAGACGATCAGAAGAATATAATAATAGTATACTAACAATAAGAATTGTTATTGTAAAATTAATATCGACGATGATATAAGATCGCGAATTACACATGGGAATAGAAAAACTACACGCCAGCTCTCTTGAACAATACGTCAAATAGCCTCGCGTTACGTACGATTCTTGGTAATTAAAGGTACTCGATGTATCCACGCTGTATACATACACCAGCTTTTGTACAGAGGCTTAGTTCTAAGGCTTGTAAATAGCAGTGCAGGTTCAAGCCCATGGATCCAGGGGGTATCTGCGGGAGTCAGCAATAGTTGACGGATAAAATCTTCACGGGTCGTGCCTCCCTTCGACCTTTACATCCGCGGCGCAACGCATTCCACGGTAATGGGTTTCTCTCTTCGTTTTCTCTCGACGTTTCTCTCACTCCACTTCTCTTCCAGCATACATATGTGCGAACCTACACACATGTACACCTATATACCTATACCGATTATGTAGTTTCTTTGTTCTTCACTATTTTTTTGCTGACTCGGTATTGGTGGAGGTGGCTGAAGGCGATGTGGTGCGGACTCATATACGATTCGCAACATGCAGCTATACATATGAGGTACCTGATGATATTTCATATTTCACCACCGAATGGGGAATTTAAAGTAATTCATATATATTCATCTCTCAACAAAGGTATTTGCTGCAAGCTGATAGAATCTCGTGCTCCGCGTATATTTACCTACTTCCTTACGGCATGCGTATACGTGATATTAGGTATGTATATTTATTTGACACGTTGCGTGACCGTACCACAAGTTAAACCTCTGCGAAAACATTTCACGATTATTCTCAACGATAATGTTTCTCGGCAGGAAATTGTTTCCCTGTTGCACCGTGGCGAGCGAAAAGACTTATAATATGATGGGTGGAAGAACCGAGGGAATATATTATATAGTTATTCAACTTCATTGTCAGAGTTTCTTCTTGTGTATATATATAAGGTATATATATAAGGTTTCGTGAAGCCCTGTATACAACACCTATATATTATATACCTCAAGGCAGTCCAATTGTTAACAGCATAAATAATAATGTCGATATAATATTTCACCACCGCGGATATAGAACATACTCTGTACACAGAGGTGAAAGAAAGCGGGTATCTCTATAATTTCTAAAAACTAGGCTAAAAATATGCCCCAAGATTTTTGGGGGAGCTCGCCCTCTTTGACAGTTGCTGCAGTAAACTATACTCAGAAGCAACGGTATCTCTTTGACAAAGCACCCGCCAGCACATCCCCATTTATTTAAAACGAAAAAGCATAAATTGGTGCGCCAAACCCTCGTTTGTGAAGCAATGTCAAGGGAAATTTGTAGAAAGAAAAGAAAACAAAGGACGTTTTGCACAGAATACCGCTACGATAAAGCAGCATGTAGATATGTATAATTCATTACCACATATATGTAAGATCTTAAACGCTCTTGTAACCTATTGTGGTCGTACCCCGTCGTACCCGGGTACGCGCAGGTACCAGAGACATCTCAAGTATATGTTTCTACACCTGTTCTACTCTTGTATGACTTATCGACGCAGGCGTGTACCTTAGTTGAAGCAGCGAATATGGGAGGATCCCAGCCTCTCGGGTCGTTCGGAGGATCGGGATTGATCTTTCCCATCCTCATCCTCATCCTCATTCCCATTCCCATTCCCATTCCCATTCCCATTCCCATTCCCATTCCCATTCTCATTCTCATCTATCTGGCTCGTCGCCGGCTCGCATGAAATGATCTAAAAATAGGTAGTCGGAGGTATATGGTCGTACGGAGGAATGTTGGTACTTCGGTAGGTATATAAGAGTAGAGCAGATACTTAAAGTGAAACGTCGAAATCGTCTGGATCCTATACCATCCTACCGACTCGCGTCGAATCAGTCGAAATATTTATAGCAGCTGGCACCTGAACGCGGGCAACGATGTATAGGTTTGTCCGTCTGACCTCTTAGCCTTGCAACAGCTGATTTGGGTATAGGTATGGACATAAAATCCGATGTGATCTAATTTTAACCAAAGATCAAGGACCATCTTTGACCCAAAAATAAACGAGAATTTATTATGAACACTGCAAGGCCGTTTATGTGATGAGGCATACTTCCACGCTGGGACGGGGCTGTAGATTGATGATGCAATTACGGATGATACATACAGGCATACGGGGGTAGGGTTCTTCTACCCGTTGTTAGGGACACAGAATTGAACACGATATGCACCACCCGCCGGGCTTGTCGTTGTACATTTAACATTATACATATATAGACGGTATAGATGGTATACAGGAACCTACTCGTGCAGTACGACGTCGTGCCCCACCTCAATCAATATGTCCTGGTGTCGTGGCAGCCCTCGCCTCTATTAAGCCGGTAATTATCTCACAGTAACCTATATTTCTACAATGATCACGTATTCGTCCTCCTGAGGTCAGCGATATACACATGTATAAAATTATACCAGGCATAATGTATACGTATAGGTTCGTGTGATATCTGTAGTCTCAATATAGCTGCGGTATATACAAGATCTCGTCTCGTTCGGCACCCACCGTATACAGGCTAGGTATATGACTATTACTATAGTCGGATCTAGTAGGAACGTGATAAATATACGCCTTAACGCAATCTGAGAGGACATAACAATGATGATGATGCTATATGATTGAAGAGACTAGGTACGAAAGTAATAACGCGGACTGATGAAAAGATGTTACCGTAAAACCGGGCCACTTTGGTACACAGTGGTACTTTGCTACGAAAGTAGGTACATACGTCCACCTCCCTTTTCTCTTTCTGTTCGAATTTCTCTGTATGTATATAGTTATTCGCCAGCTGGCATATGATGCACGGCCTGTATAGGTGCAGACCGTACATATACCTTTGTTCCGCAACCATCTACGATTATACTTTTAGCTACGGATCAGGGATAGAGATAAGCTGATAATGACAGGGTACAGCGTTTCACAATGTTTTTAAACCGAGAACAATTCATCCCACAAAGCCATGCGACTCATCGTCAGCGGAAAATTTCTTGCGGCGGATAGAACTTCCGCGTAGTATTATTGCGGGATACCTAGAGGATGGTCTAGGTATTTCTAGAAACGGCCCCGAAACCTCGGAACGAAGGGCGCGGGGAATCAAAGATCACAGCGTTAAGCTAAGTGGCGAAAAACTAGGTATGTAGAGCCAGTTGTACTTACATATACATATACAGTATGTACTTTCATATACATACAGAATAATCCGTCAATCGGCAAGCGTATACATTTTGCGCGAGTCGCTTGCGCGGCAGCGAACGTGAGCGTAGGATTTGATGCGTAGCGCAATAATTCAATAGGTACTCGAGTAAAAAAGAATACACCCATCGAAAGATTGCGCAATCTAAAAGTATAGCTGCGATTAAAATTCGACAAGGACACAGAATGAAACTTTGCTAATGTTACACCTATAGCTGGATAGCGGTCGTCTCTGTACCGATGCCATGCGGAGCGTTGGAATGACTTCGTTGATGAGTCTGATTATTCACAACCCATATAAGTATGCCCACTTATAGGATCAGCCGCAAGGCGCAAGTATAATTATACTCACCTTAGGAATTTGATCTCGCGGTTCTAAGTCTCGCGCGTGATTTTCACCAGGGGCTTCTCTGCTCGTCGTATCACCGCGAACACCCTGCATGCCTCGACGACAGTCTATACCTGGGTATACCCATACCTATATTCTATACCTACGTAGGTGTTCCTGTGGGTCACTTGATACGCGTTCTCTCGAGCGTTCGCCGATGCAGGAGACGAAGTCTCGTATGTCATACTCGGAGGTGTGCTTATCTAGGCGTAAGCGAAACGAAATCTCGGTGGAAAATGTTGCAGACATAAGACCGGCGAATCAGCTTCTCATACATCTTATACAGCTGCAGCGCGACTGACCTATATATCGCCTCTCGACATTCGATAGGGTAAGAGATTGCGGGCAGAATGTACGTAGGTACACCAAGCGGACACGCAGCTTTGTATACCTATAACACGCGCGTATGGGATGAAATTTGGAAGAGGAGAACTATCAAGTCGTAGAATATATACGCGTAAATCGTCTGCAGTGATTGCACCGCAGTGGAAGAGAGCTCTCGGCGAAGTATAACTACGTAGGTACTAGTGTTCCGCCGCGGGTAGTAGAAACTTGTTGCTCACGTTTTGATTAACGTTGCATCAAGACCGTAGCTTCTGACGTAGGGAGATAAATGGCCAGTCGCGGTGTGCACGCTCATTATATTCTAATCCTCGTCCCGGATGTTCGTTGAAAACTGCTTCATGTCTCTCATATGAATCCCGTGTCAAAAACAAATGCGAAAATATGATTAGACAGAGGTAAGATATTTCTCTACAGCTCTAGGTTAGACGATATATGATAAATCTCGGATCCCCCGAGAGACGGACAGGTGAGAGGAATGAAATAATTGACATTTGTTTCTACCAATTGAGTTGAACTCGCCGATTGGTGAAGCAGAATTTGTAAAATGTCACGTATACATATATATACAGGGTGTCTCGAAATTCGCGCATGTGCTACATACGGGCGGATTCCTTGCGAAGAATGGATACGGAATATCCAAGTAAAAAATTCCGCGAGGACTTAGTTTTCCTGTAAAAGCACTTATAAACGAACCAATCAGCGTTCATCTTTAGAAGACTGTCTAAAATCCGTATCGCCGTCCACCTTATTAGCGCGAACGAAACAATAATGTGTGGTGTTGCCCGCTCGCTTGTCACAACGCGCTCGTATATCTGTCTATGTATCGCGCTCACGTATACGAGCTCGTTGTGACAAGCGAGCGGGGAACACCACACATTATTGTTTCGCTCGCGCTAATAAGGCGGACGGCGATACGGATTTTAGACAGTCTTCTAAAGATGAACGCTGATTGGTTCGTTAATAAGTGCTTTTACAGGAAAACTAAGTCCTCGCGGAAGTATTTACTTGGATATTCCGTATCCATTCTTCGCAAGGAATCCGCCCGTATGTAGCACATGCGCGAATTTCGAGACATCCTGTATACATAGCGGCTGGCTCTATAGTCGATATGCCGACTCTTCGATGTCCCAATAGACATTGCGGTAATAGTTAGGCATAATTATGCTAGATTATTGCACAACGTGTTGGGTGATGCTCCGACCTACCGCGACGTCTCCGCGCGGTATAGAGATCGCGATGGAGGAACAGCAAATTATGCTGGTTATGTAGCATGCCTATATAGTGTTTTGTGTTGGATATCGATATATGCTATATCCAATTTCTATGAGATTGTACAATATACGCACAACAGTGAGATACTTAGCCAACTTCTAATACGTAACCCTTGACACTGGATCAACGTTCTATAGCATATAGCAGTCGGGTGAAATGACCCTGCATCGAGCCCCGACCTCGCGGTGTACGGACTCCTCGATAAGAGGCGACAATAGGGCAACAGCGAGGATTTCGCAGCTATACGTTAATCGTAAGCATATACTATACTAGCGTATAGCTGCTCCGTCGATGAAGATTCTTGTTCCACGAGAAGAAGCATACATATATACGATTATCTGCTGACCAAGATGTCCTACGTTTTTGTTTGTTTTTAATCATCGTGCAAGCCTCTGTGTCAGCCCGGACACGCACTGGAATTTACCGGACCCGCGATAGACTGCAGTCACGTCACGTCACGCGCCTCGAACGTGTGGATATGCATTCTTGTAGATATACACATCAGAGACGTATATGCATGTATACTATTGGTATACACACTTCGACATATTACCGAAAGGAATGAGAATAACGATACTCCGCCTGCGAGACTTTTGGCGTTTTATACATACCTATATACCATGATTCTGAAATTGATTTTAATTCCCGAATTACTACAACTGGACATTACGATCGGTACAGATTTCCCGATCTCTGCAGGCGCTGATACAGCTGTAGGTAGATCTTAAGCTCATAGCTAACGAATACGAATATGTAACACATATACGTATATAGAGTTATTTTCTGCCTACCACCGCATCCCGCGGCGTCACATGCGGGAGATTAATTTAATGGTTAACCAGCAGTACCAGCCGAGAGGCTGGTAGATTCCTCTGGTCCGCGTGGGAGTAGATATACCCAATGGTGGGAGGTCGTCGTCGTCTGCGAGGCCAAAACTTTGCTCCGGAACATCGATACGCTTTAGTAGCGGAAAAATCGCCTCACGTATAAGAGTACATCGCCCGCGTTGTATACAAACTATACAACGTTGTATACCTATATATCGTATTGCGAATATATACAGCCGCTGTTGTCTCGAAATTTAATCAACGCCACGCTTCCGTCGTTCCCTTTTGTCTCGCTGTGATCAATTCCTGCAATATACTCCCGTGGCTTCACATACATATACATATGCATAATATACGTATGTACATATAGGCATAAGTGTTCTACGATTGGTTAGACAGCTCCTTCAAACGCAGTGTTGGTTGAAATATATATTTCCAATTTCTTCGGCACATTCATCCGTAAGTGTTTACGACAATATAATAATGTTATCAGTATACGTATAGGTATAATAAAATCAAGACCGAGTAAATTCACCCCACATATACCTAATTATATAGATTGCACGTTACCCTGATAAGTATATCGCGCATTGAATAATTATGACGGGCGTTGTAAACGGGCCAATCTGAATCTCTTATTTTTAACCTCCGTCTGAACGTGGCTTGGTTCGCGGTGGTTCTTCGTGCCAATGTTCAAGTTACGTCAAACTCGGTTTTCTTGCCCAAGTAAGAAGTATACACCTATACTACAGCACCTGTCTCCCATCGGTGCACCCCAATGTTTCCTCTAGACAAGAATAAGAAAGAAATACAATACAATATGTTTTGTTCGCGTCTGATTGCGTATGTTTTTCAACGAATTCCTAGTTCTTATGTTTTTCTTCTTCGAACCAGTGATGCTGATCTCTCTCGAATACCTTTAGATTCTGTCTGCAGTACCGTGGTAATCTTGGATGGCGCGGGCGGAGATATTACGGTGAACGTGTGAATTGTGCGCGGCTGATCCTCCAGCACAAGTCTGATGAATAATTATCACTGCCGCTCGAAGTGTCTGCATCTATAAATACATCAATTCGTCCATCTTTTTACGGATGTACAGTTTGTCTATCCTGTTTAGGCACATGGCGGCGTCGCAAAATGTGACGTCAGATAAAAACAACATCGGGAATAACAATATCAGCGTGACACTTCCCCGTATATTATATGGTCGATACTGATATTAATTAAACTTCGTTTTGAACGGTATACCGAATAGGTTGAAGTTTATGAAAATTGCCGACCACTATACTGTACTTTCCGAAAGCATATACCTCAACCTGTTTACATATGCTAAAATATCGTGAAATTAAGTTTATGAAAACCGGTTTTGAAATAAATACTATATCTCTTTATCCCGGCACAGAATTTTATAATCCGTATCGCCGGGATTCCCCATGAATAATTCATTTACACTACAAACTAATAAACTGTTCGCTGTGTAAGTTATTTAAACTAAACTACATACATATACCTACGACAACAACAGCTGACACCCCAAAACAACGATTGCGATATGCTGCTCTCAGCTGACGAGATTTATCCTTGAGATTTCTCGACTATAGCTATACTAGATAATATACGTATATGTATATATATTTATATACATACCTATATACTTTAATTCCACGAATTGCCCTAATTATTATACTCATTTTTATGTGACTATTCACACCCAGATCTACGTATTCGTATGCCTACACATAGTCGATCCAATATAGCGATAGAAAGATTCATATGATATATATATATATATATATATATATATATATATATATATATATATGGGGCATTTCACGCCAAATCGACCTGGTCGTGATCCTCGATCTCTCAGATCTAGTCCGCGATTTTTTGTAAAATTCTTCAGACCTTGAGTAGCAATCACAATTTTTTTCAGATTTTTCAAAATATATTTGAGTGAGTCATGAATTTTTGAATTTTTTTTTCCAGCACCCCGATGGCCGTGATCGAAAAATCTGAAAAAATTCTCGAAAATTTTGTTTGAGAAATGAAAATTTTCGAACTAAAATTCAAAATGTCTGGGCTCTTGCTTCTTGATTTTTGAGCGTTTTTTTCTTTTTTTTCCTTGAATTTCAACGTGAAATTGTGATTAATTGAGAGCGATCACTGTTCGTGATCGGTCATGAATCAACTATACTTGACTACGTTAAAAAAAAAAATATCGGAACAACTTCCGGATTCATAGTGATATTCTCAAAAAAACCTAAAAAGAAAACAGGTCGAAGCAAGGGCCCAGACACTTTGAATTTTAGTTCGAAAATTTTCATTTCTCAAACAAAATTTTCGAGAATTTTTTGAGATTTTTCGATCACGGCCATCGGGGTGCTGGATAAAAGAATTCAAAAATTCATGACTCACTCAAATTTAGTTTGAAAAATCTGCAAAAAATTGTGATTGCTACTCAAGGTCTGAAGAATTTTACAGAAAATCGCGAACCAGATCTGAGAGGTCAAGGGTCACGACCAGGTCGATTTGGCGTGGAATGCCCCATATATATCATTGTCTGTAATTTACTTTCTGTATCAAATCCGTCGACCTCGTCAATTGACCGAGCAAACTTTCGAGTGGAATAAATTAATTCGTCGCATATATGCAAGACACGTGTAGTAGGTGTAAAAAATTTCTTCCTTGTTGAAAACGCACGCATACTCACCTGTGCTAATAATGCTGAATTGTTCGTTGCGTGCGTCACCGGTCAATAGCGAAAGCCAGTTCAGAGCGCTTGCAAAACTGCAGCATAACGTACAGCAGTCGTGTAGTTTCAATCTAGTTGTATAGCTAGCGTAAGTAATCCGCGACTCGCGTCACGGTATATTGTACATGGAATCATGGGAACGATAAACTATAGGATTCCTATATAACTGGTGTAGCAGCTGCAACTATTTGCGCGGAGAGGAAAAGAGGGAACAGAAAACTGCCGACATAAGGCTGCTGAGCTATAGCTAGACTAAACGACTGATATGAAGGCTCCTTTGCCACCTCCGCCTACAATAATTCGCTTTATCATCTCGGCTGCAATAATTTCTACCGTCGTTTCACCATTCGGCCAATTTAGCAATTTCAATTTGTCAATTCGACAATTGACCACTTTGGAATGATCCCTTCTTTGTACCTTTTAATTACTTGATTGTCCAAAAGCATGTTTGCGATACTCTAACGAGCACCGTGCGTGCCTCTCTGTAACTATCTAGAAACACATGTAGGTATATGTAGCGTTCATCCAGCCGATTGGGATTCAGGAAAAAGGCCCCATACTGATTTGTTTCGCATATAGGTATATGTAACTTCGCTCTTCAGCTAGGTATATTAATACTATGTATATTAATTTTCTGTCCACAGCCTCAATCTATAAGGTGGTGGAGGAAAAAGACGAGGCACAAGAGATGGACGCGTGGCAATGAGTCAGGCTGTGAAACAGCATAATCAAAACTCTATGGATTCAGCTATCCCCGCGGTTAGCGCCGCGGGTAGTGTTACGGTAGCGGAGTACGTTTACCGGCCATTAACCACTAAGCACAGGCGTGCAGGTAGCACGGGGACCACGGGCGACGAGGAGTACACTACCGACGAGGAGGAACTTTACCCAGAGGAAGCTGAGTGCCCGGGTGGGACGACCCATCCGATACTCAAGTCGGATCTGGCTCGCGCGGCGACCGATCTATTCGGCTACGAGGCCAAAGACCATGACGACGACGATGACGATGAAGACGACGAGCCCACGGGACTCTTCGACGAGGATGAAAAAAAATTCCCTTTTACCGCTACAGCGAATAGGTAGATACACGCCGCAGTTATACCCATGTATTAACTGCGAAGAGAAGACATGAAAGTCAACTTCATTCTCCAAATGACCCACGTGTAATCCACCCACACAAGTATATCCATCCACGATCCACCCCTGTCCCTGAAGTGTACACTGTACAATACATCTATCCGTATGTGACATGCGTGATCCGTTACAGCTCTGGAAAATCTTCGGTACAGTTCAGCTACAACGAGGATGTTGGGAGGAAGAATCCGAAATCTACGAACCCGTTCTATGCCTCATTGCAGAGAAACGCCGGGGCGCTAAACGGCGAGGTGAACGAGACTCGACCGGAGTTTCAAATGTGCAAAAGACCGACAGACCTGAAACTTAACTCCGTCACGTCCGCGACAGAAACATCCAATTTCGCCGCGGAGGAAGTAGAAGCCGAGTCTTCTGTCGCAACCACGGTGCCACATTTAACGCCGACGAGGCCTACCCAGCTTTCAAATAGCTCTAATCCATTCTCCAGCTCGACAAACGATGACGATGCCAATATTACATCTCAGGGGGACGGATCGACGAGGGTTACGAGTCAATCTCCGTGCATCTCGATCCCCGCCGAAACTGTGGAGTTCGTGAAATCGGAGGTGAGTGAGTCTGTTATCAATATCTCTTTGTTGTAGCCCAAGCAGTTTCATTTATCATCTTTGGAATGAAAGGCACTATAGATATTCGAATCTTGTTCACTTGCGAAGACGAGGGGTGCTCGTCATCGTTGGTCAATATGCCAAGTAAATGGAATAGGTATGATATTGGTCACGGTCCGCGGATGATCGATGCCTGCAACTGTGTACCCGTGATACTATACTTCCTCGTGTTCAACTCGTTCAAGGTCGATTCCCGATCGAGGCAGGAGTTCAGTCCCTACCGCCATGTCTCTAACGGATCTCGTTCGGCCTCTCCGACGACGGTGCAGTGGGGCAGGGCGGTGGCTGAGGTTAAGGAACACGCCGTTGCTAAGCTCCAGGACGAGCTGAAGCTGGCACACGAGGAACTGAAGCTCAAGGCCGAGGAAGTGACGAGGCTGTCCAGAATCAGGCAGGACGTTGAGTCCGAACTTGAGGATCTCACAGCCAGCCTGTTTCAAGTAAGTTAGGAGAGCCAAACTTTTACCCAATATCATTCACCAAATTCCCTTGATAAGAGTTCGTCCGAAATAGGTAAAGTCACACGCAGTATGAGCTTGTATCAATGGCCTTCGTTCGTATAATAGATGTGTGTCGACCACCTTGTACTCAATAACTATAATTCGCACATTGAAAGGAGAATAAGGTCATTTAGCTATGTATACCACGCGATCAGACCAATGCTCTAAACCGATGAAAATTGTAAATAACAGTTCTTGATATTGTATTGACGGAAACGTTGAAGTAATATCGCTTCAGCCGTGACATGGCAAAAATTCGAGAAAGTTCCTCTCGTTCGAAGTATGCATTTCCCGTAAGTAAATGCAGCTATACCTACATAAATGCAGATGCGCATATCACAGGTCGTGCGTAAGATTGATATAAAGGGTTGACATCATCCTTCCCTGCTGCAGTTCAGATTGCGTGTAACTGTAACAAAAGAAATCTCCCAGAAAAGGGAACAGAAAACAATGTAATCGAACAAACCCCGGAACCCAATTAATCCCGGTGAATTGCGGATCTCGGGACGAAAAAGGTTAATGCTATACACGCCTGGATATGTGGCGATTCATTCAGCCGGGTACCTACTGAGAGACAAGAGAATTCTAGCTTCCGCAGAGCCTGGGAAATCAGGCTTCTGCATTTGCGGAAGAAGAGGAGTCGACGCGGCGGAACCTGATCGAGTCGTACACAGCTGTACAGTATGTACGGAGCCGCGCCAACGGCGCCTGGTACCGCATGGTTATGCTTAGTAATATCGCGCTCGGCTTTCACCTCGCTCTCAGCTCGACATCTCGTCCGCTCCCTACCCACTTCTCGCGAGTCGTTTCAAATCCTCGACACGGTTCTCTCCGGCGATAGAACACTCGGTGAATCCGGGTCTGGGTATTAAATACGGTCGGATTCATTGAGACTTGAAAGCATACCTACGTGCGATGCCATTATACACAGGGACTCATTGTCAATATCTGGGTTTCGGACAGGCGGGGATGAAAGCATAGATTAGGATCAGAATTCTATATCTATAGGGACGCATGATCGAGTTGTAACTATAATTACACTTACTTGGAACTTTGAAACTTCGGAAAGAGCTAGGCGCCCGGTTTACTGGCACATGACGTAAACGAACGAACATATATACCTTACTATGCCGGGCACTGCGGATAACTGTAATTACCTACTTGCCGCGATGTTGAACTATAATGACACGCTCTTGATGCGATGTATGCATAGGTATATACTCGAATGGAATGCAGAACTTCCGGCTTATACATACCTACTCGTCGGACGGACTAGACGCCACGTTCATTTCCATTACACGTTTTTCTGGTTATTGTTAAAACTTATCACCGTTCGCTCCGGGATCAGAATAGAATGGTTCTACAACTATAATTGACCAGTCTACGTAGGTGTGTACATGCATATGTATGTATTGTTCGCCATCGCCACGACCGTAGCTCGTGTTCTGCGAACCGGTGACCTTTGTCTGCAATTGTTAACAGCTTTGGCTGCGTCATTGTATACGTTTGAATTCCATGAAAAAAAAATTTATAATTTTGTAAAAAATAGAACTGACGGAGCTCCACACTATAATTGACCATGATGTCACGATAAGTTATACCGAGGTAAGTTATATATATATATACAAGTTCAACTGACGCTTGTCCTCATTATTACGAGGTCCGCCTAATTGCTTATGACCTATAACGTACGTATATAAATTGAGTCGCTCTCGCCAATCAAATGGCGCACGTGCCTGGAGATTGTTTAGACTGAACATTTCGGAAATTCTTCAGAAAACTCGCTACAGCGTCTGTAGGCCGATGGATCGAGATATAAAACCGCAATTTCCTGCGGATAAAGCCACGCATCAGGAGGAGCCCCTCTTTCTCTCGGTCTACCGGACATGGTGGTCGATTATTCTTACAACCATTATAACTTTGGCTTAAACCAGTTCCACTTATCAAAGCTTTTACTCGTAATCAGTTCGTGCTCACAAGTCAGACGTAACGGATTGTGTGCAGACGTATAGAAAGAATTTCTTTAGAAATAATATCTATATACCTACTATACATATCTCCCTATGTGTGGCGTACGCGGTACCCGAGATCTTTCAATTCAAATATCCGGGCAAAGGGGAAAGAGACTGTCGCTCCCTCCTGTGTTTGGTGCAGCGAATTCAATTCCATTTGCGAAGTGGAAACTCCGAGCTTCCAAGGATTCGAATGCCTACTCCTTGTTCCTGCGGCATTGCGGGTTTACAGAAATTCATTACATCTTTGCCCTGAATAGCGATTCTTTTCCGAACCTCGATATATATAGTCGAAAAAGCAACGAACTCAGCAGACTTTTCATCGCGATTACATCAAAATTACGGGTCCTTGCCGCGGGGCTGATTATATTCTTTCTCGCCGGTGTTCTCACTTTTTCAAGTATTCTCTCATCAGCGCGTGATTCGTGGACGAGGTTGTCGAGTGGTTCAAATCGATCCGGGAACTCTTTACAGGCAAAAGTTCATCGAAGTCGTTCCCAAACTTGGTTAACTGAATTTTACGCTGACAATTAATCTGTTGCTGTTCATCCGAACGAGCGGAGAATCTTGAACCTGAACGAACCCAGTTCAGACACAGTCGAAGCCGACGCTGCAGGGATGAAACGATGCCCAGGGAGTCGGTTGAGCGCCAGTTTGCGGGAATTGCATCTCGAAATCGAAAATTTGCAACCATACTTTACAGAAGAGGTGGACCTGGCTTATTTGACGTTGACTTGCATGACACGTATACGTACACAACACAATAAGAGTGCACCGCAAAAGATAGACAAGACAATAATGATAATGCTAATATAATGATAATATTAATAAAAATAATAATAACAATAATGAGGAGGATAATGTTTTATCGCGTTATTTTCGCTGCAGGAGGCACACAACATGGTGAGGGAGGCCAACGTGCGGCAAGCTACGGCCGAGAGATTGCTAGCCGAAAGTCGGATGAAGTCCGAAGTCCTTGCTGCGGAAGTAGCGGCCCTGAAGACCCTCGTTTTGACATCGACCCCCGCGAGGCCAAACCCTCACCTACATCCGCAGATCGACAGCCGTGGCCGGGACGAGACTCCCGGAGGTCTTTTCGCAAAACGACACCGAAGATCGCCGTCGCATTTCAACCTTAAGTACGGTCGTGAAAATTCACCGCCGGAATCCCCCGTGAAGGAGCAACGGGCCTCGCTACCCGCCGAGGCATTGAACGAGGCCCGCGATCCCCGTGACGGACTAGAGGTTGATCCAATCGTTCACAAAGAGTTCCTCCAGTGGAAGGCGAATCCATGCGTCGATAGGGCCGATCCGTTTGTCAAAAGAATATTCCGCGAGGATATTGACCTCTGCCTAGACTTTGCCAACAAAGAACTCGGCGCTAAAGTTAGACAAGCCGTCCTCGACGGGATCGTCTTTGTCGAGGCAGTCAGCGACAAGACAAAGCTCGCCTTTCCCAAGTAAGTAGAATATCGGTCGCAGCGAGATTTGCCTTGGGAAATATTTCTGTTCAAGAAATTCGCTAATTTCATTCACCGTTACACGTGTAACGTGCGGATAATTCGAGGATTACTCTGTAATGAATTTTTTTTGGGAATTACAGAAAGTGCGCTTTGCTCGAAGCACCGCGACAATGTCATTACCGCATGAGGCTCGGTGATCAAGAGAACCACTGGCACTCGATATCCCAGATTTGTCGCAACAGGGTAGGCTAGATTACCTAATTCAATAGTATCGTGTTTTCTTCCAATTCGTTAATTGTCGCGTCGTTATATTTATGTAGTACATACAAGTATACCATACATACCGTGTACCTATATATATACCGCATAACGGAAACTTTCTGTCCCTCAGATAATTGCCGTATGTGACTTCCTCAATTATCTGCGATACATCGAGCGAGGTCTCGTCAAAAGTTCGGGTGAGCGAAATATCAATAAAATCCATAATTATCCATAATTCAATTACCCCCCCGATGCCGATGCCGATACTGATATCAACAATTTATCGCTTTATTACAGTCCACGATATTTACTGGGAAATCACGAGACTTCGAAAGGAGATGGTCCTGGCTCGATTAGGACTGGCGCTCTCATCCTGAATCCATACGTTCGTCGCCCCATCATCTATAGACTCCATACACCTATACGCCGCCTCCGTCTCGATTAGGACGAGAAGCTGTTGCAGGAAGTTTCATTTGGCCGAGTATACCCGCGTGTATGACAAGGGCTTGCGACTGTACAGCGGCCGACGACTATGTCTGTCGATATAAGTACTCGTTGATCCAAAAACGGTGTCTTCTGTACACGCATGCGCGAAACGCGTCTGTATATTATGTGTAATGTACAGATGTATCAAATTTAAGGGGATAAAAAATAGTCAATCAATTATGGACTCAGGTGATTCTCGGCACTAGTGATCAAATGGATGCATAAATATAGGTGTGTAATGTCCCCGCTTCGACTATTTTTATATGAATTATTTTAAAACAATTATCTAGTTATGTCCTTTATAGATTTGTCCCAATTTTTACAACGAATCGTAAGGTCAACGAATCTTTTATACACTGCGGATGGGTGCTGCGAGGAATTTCTAGGATATATTGTACACATACAATGTACACACATGTATACAATCGGAAGTTATTTTACATTCAGGGTCAATTTTCAATTCTAATTTCATGGAAGAGAAAGTTTCTTTGACACGGTTACAAAGATGAGAGAGAAGAGAACGAAGAAACACAAGTTGGGATCCGATAAATGACAAAGCTGCAAATTTGGGTGCATATAATAATACAGTGCGTATCTTTTTTATACCTCCCAATTTTTATCCAACTAACTTCCACGGATCATGAAAATTATCTTTTCCCCGCACTTAGAATTGAATCGTTTCGCAATCTGCCCGACAATTATCCAACTTTCCAAGAGCAGATATGCCAGTAAAAATGAGAATCCTACTTAGTAACCAAAGATATATATATATATATATATATATACTTTATCGTTAAACTGTTATGCATATTGATTTGTATATACAATGTGTATCGTACGGGGCCCCTGGAAACGGCAAACCGTGTGATCGATACCGATGCGATTATATTCTATGAATTACGGAATCGGAATCGAAGCTATAGACATATAGCGTAAGATTATAATTCGTTAGATTATAATTATTGCTGTTGTCGTGATCATCGAAATATACACATATTATACCTATATAATATCATAGAATATATGCGCGTTGATTCGCGCGGACAACACTGCGTCCATAATCAACGTAGTACGTATAAATATGTTGACTGCAGTGAATAGAATTATGATGGTTAGAATTTGTAATTATTATTATTCTTATATTATTATTATTATTTTTTTTTTGCGTCGACATCATAAAATAATCTCACATTGACAAACTTAATACATATTACCAAGTTCGTGTACATGTATATTATATACATTATACATACATATATACCCGTATGGAGTCGGTTTCCCGTTGGATATCCTGAAACCCTGAAAGAAGTGGTCGGCCCTCCACGTCCGATATCTCGGATTATTTCATGCATTTCATAATTACATTTCATGATTACGAACCCTCGGTGCTAAATTGACACGAGGCATCTCGTGTTCAATCTCAAATTATTTGATATTATTCAATGTATATTTATTACCCTACATTGTACATACATACATGTACCTATATTATATCATATTATATATTATATATAATTGAACAGCAGAACAAATGAATATATCTAGTTAGTATTTTGTAAATAAACCTTACTTTCCCCGCATCTATTTACTATGTCCTGTACGTTACAGGTCGTGCCAAAAAGAAAAGAACACAGAGATTCTAATTTTCATGATTAGGCAATTCCATATTTATTTTCTTATACCTTTAAAAACGTTCGTGTTTGAATTTTTATCTATAATTCTATTCGATGTGCATATGTCCCCGAAATCCCGAATTTGTCCAATCTGCAATTTCGCAGTCCTTCTCTTTCACCTGTAAACAATGTCCGATTTCACGCAGACCTTCGATTCATAATACACATGTAATTATACCACCACCAAATATACCATGTAGTTATATACCAATTCACAAAGTATTGATTAAAAAAAGAAAAAAAAATACAGTCCGACCCCGGAATAAGCGCTCCCGCAATAAGCGCGTTTTCTCCGTTTCTACGTGAATTCCAAGAACAGTATATCCCCACTCCAACTGAGACTTCAGCTCGGGCTGAACTTCGCATCCCAACATCTGAATAAGCGCACCGAGCTCAACTTATTGAGAGCTTATTGAGAAGTCGCGCATCAAAATAAAGAGAGAGCCAAAAAAAGCAGAGAGACGTGGGGAATACCGGGTGGTGGGGGTATAGCGATTCTTGTAAAAATTCTTCCCCTTGCGTGCCTAGGCACGCTTATTCCGGGGTCGGACTGTAAGTCTTCGACGAGCCAGTCTCGGAATATTCATTCACCAATATTACTTTCGTTTAAGAGGGATTATTTGGTGTTTTCACGTGTCTTTTTTACACATACAAAAATTTCATGTATCATTCGATTATATATTGCATCTACAACTATCGCCTGTACTACATAATTGCTAAGTATTCTACAGTCCTGACTATATAGCGTTGCTCTGCATAAGTACGCCTGGATAGCTGGATCAGCAGCTTTAAACTCCCTCCTCGATATTCATATTATGTACATATTATACGGCATCGCATGTATCTAATATGTGTAAGTATGTCATACATTGTTTCTGGGTCGAGATTAGCAATTGTAGTAAAATTTGGGTGTCACGTAGGTATACGATCATGAATTCTGTGTCGTCTTCCATGACCATGTACTGCAGACATAAACGGGGTGCAGTGTCAGTTAATCCAATACTCGTAAAATTCCATCATTCTCGATTGAGATATAACAAGCCAATACCCAGCTGTTACACATAAGGGGTACCTATATAATATGTTATACGAGTATGTATGGGAAGGGTGGGTGTATATAAAATTTAACTAAATACAATTATATGCGTACATCTACATATTATACCTCCATACATATACAGGAAGTGCTACAGATGCTGTAATAGCAGAGATTAATTACTGTCATACTCTATATAGTGATATTATACAACTGTATGTCCCGTATGTAAATAGTACCCTACGAACGACGATCTGTATGAAGAAAAAAAAAACTTGTATATTATATTGAGATAAAATAAAGGTTGTTGTCATTATTACATGCCTATAGCTAACGGTATTTTCAATCACCTGGCTATATGTACAGGTCTGACGTAAGAAGCTGATCATGATCAGTTCACGGTGAGAAGATAAAACACCAGTTCGAAGTCCATTTCTACATCTTTTTATGGCTCGCTAATTGCATCACAAGGTTATAAACTCCTGAATAGTAGCCCACGAGCCTAGTATATAAAAATATGGATACACTCAGGTGTGGTAAACAGGTGTCGGAGTGGATGGATGAAAAGTTGAAAGCATACGAGCGGACCCGTGAAAAAATAATAAGAGTCAGATATTGAACTCGAAATAAGCCAGTCGAACGACCGGAGGCTTATTAATGGCAAACTTTCACCTTTACGCAATCCCCACACTGGCCGTATGAGCATTCATACCATAGTTGAACCACATACAATGCACATTACACACATGCGTGATATACCTATACTTACTACGCGTCAACTCTCATCACACGTCATTCTCACTTTCCTCCGCACGTCTTGTCGCGTAAGCTTTGGCCTGCAATTCTCAGAGTTAATCCAATTGTAAATATGATAAGAATGACGATGTGAACAATACGATGTATGCTTTTGTCGATTACGTTCACTTGTTGACGATGATCTCGCGAAGTCAACATTCGCGATTCCGAGTACGCTGAGAATCTGTTGCATTATGTTTCCCACATATCTTCCATTAACAAGTAATTTTTGTATCCCGAGGCGCTCAAAGAGAATCAATCTTCAGCGGTGTAAGCACGGTGCATGGTTGAGTAAATCATAATCAAAAGAGAAAAAGGAAAAACAGGTTTACCTGGGTAAATGGACAATGGGGGAAAAAAAAACAACGCCGTTTAACAAATAATACAAATTTTATTTACACTTTCATAGCAGATAGATGGAAAAATTACGAACATCTCACTACATAATATTATATTAGGGTACAAGGCATACATATAGCAAGAAATCTTGTTTTAATTCTACAGAGATGGTATTTTCTACGATATTTCCAATGATTAGAGAGATGATTGATTGGAATTTAGGTTAGGCGATCTGCGATTACGCCCGAATAATGTCCTAATTAAATAGTTTCGAACAACAGGTCGTTGTTTGGCTCTGGCATTTTTCCGCAGTGGATTCATATGAGATCACGGGAAGGATTGAACATTTTTTAATAGAATTCATATACATTAGGTATAATATATTAAATAAAAATAGTTCACTGCGCGCGGAAAGGTCCGCTACTCCTACTCAACAGCTAATTCTGGGTGAGTGAAGGGTATATTGCACAATCACAAATTGACCAGATTTATACTCATTCATTAATACGGTTCTCTTTGTTTTTTGTCCTTTTGGATTGTAGCTCCTTCGTGAATGTCTGTACGCATGTATGTATGTATGTATGTATGCACGTACAACATACATCGAGGAATCAATTCGTGTTACGATCGCTTCAGAATTTTTATTATATAATTGTACACCAATGTTTTCGCGTCGACACCCCACAGATAATCGATGTGGTTAAACTTGGAATACGGAATCTTGTACTTCTCGATAACGTTGGGTAGTGTATCGGCTAGCCTCTCCACGTCCTGTGCGCGGAACATAAATTACCGTTTGAACATTTCTATGATCGATTAGTGATACGAGAAAGTGTAGTAAAAGAGGTTGTAGGTAGGTGTTTCCGAGGTTGTTTCAGTGTTTGAGCAAGTGTACAAGAATTGCACACTCTCATTTTAATACAATTCGGCAGTCTATACATATGCATTGGATACAATTATGTATCCATATAGTATCTGATCGTGGGTGTGACTATAACAGACGATGAGTGATGAAACGTGTTATAAAAGCATAAGACTTACGCGAGGATCAGTCATGAAGTCATTCTCACTGTAGAATATTGTCACGGGTACCTTGACCTTGTCAAGATTGTACTTGGGCGGTTGTGCGTTACCGTAGAGCTCTAAATTCTTCTTCTTCCCGTGGTCAAATTTTCGAAAGGATCCTAAAAATCACAAATTTCAAGATATAAAATATAAAAAATTCAATTTCTAATAGAAAATATGAAGTGAAAGCACACACGCGATGTCGTAAATTGCATATATATACATGGGGTCACTCACCTGATTGCACACTCTGCCCGTAGTGGATAATTTGTTTGTAAGAAGAGCCGGCGGGAAAATGGCCAAAGATCAGAGGAAGCATCGCCTTGTCAAGTTGATTGCTACCGAATCCGGCGATGAGGTATAGCCACGATGTACATATGCCCTTCGTTAGTGTACCGGGCGCATTTCGTATGAGGGTACCGAGCGCCCGTGCTTGGAGTTGGTTCCTTGGGAACCACTGATGGATGTTGCAGTACAACGAACCCCACTGTGGCGCAAGAACGCATATATATACATATGTATATATTGTTTGGACATATCACGGCTCATGAACGAATATGCATAAATATTTTTTCGTTCCCTATGTAAAATTTATACAGAGAATTGCAAGTCGATGCAGACGGAAATATTATGTGCCGCTGCTTCAACAGAGATCGCATTCAGTACCCACTCTGTCACAGTTTCTCTATACGTTGTATTGAAATCCTCCTATGGGCAGAAGACTAGGTACGTGCCGCTAGGCGAAAATTTTTGGATACGTACGCAAGCCGGTTTCAAAATGTTCACTCTATTGCCGCTATAATACAGAGTCATTTTCAGTCGCCAGACGCTTCGTACCGGGTACAATTGTTAGTTGCAATTTTTTTTTTTCTTCACACTTTTTTCCCAAGACGATTGGATTATCGGTTGCTGAACACCGGGTCAAGAAAACAAGTGACATCACGTCAGGACAAACGCAAAGACGTTGGGGCGGAAAAAAATTTCATATTTGACAATAGTCACAGCCAAAGTACAAACGAATCATGAGCAGCGGGATGAAAATGTGCAGTGGTACCTCGAGTGGCAAGGAGGTAAATAAAGATGACTGTGATAGTTACCTCCATCAGATTGTAGAAGTGAACGGTGCACTTGATAAGAGGACTCCGCTGGTGGGCTAGGAAGGCGATTGGTGCAAGGCTTACCATCGCCCTGATCTTGGAATTATATTCCGGACGTTCGCTCGCCAGGACGTAGAATATTGTCGTGCCCTGGCTGTAGCCGACATAGTATAACGAGGTGTGCCCCGTTACGTCAAGGATGTAGTCGATCATTGCCGGCAAATCGTAATAACCCATCTCGTGCCAGCTTTATTGAGAATAAAAGAATTAAGTTTTCAATGCATTAACGATACCGCGTCAAGCATACTAATATACAAAATACTCTCCGGTGCAAGTATAACAATACCTATACTGATACTTGTGATAGTATCTAGTGTAGAACAAGATGTTATAGTAGAACATATGGTTACCTAAAGTCCCAGAACTGCCTGTCTTTGGTAGTGTATTGCCTGTGATCTTGGGAATAGGCATTCCCTCTAGAATTCCCGAGCCAAACATCGTACCCGCTATCACACAACGCGTAAGCTGTAAAAACGTCCTTATTTATAAATAACATTCGATTCCGCGGGCCAGCCGCGATGTCGGAATCAAGCCTTAATATTCTATTGCGCTATCTCATTCTCATCATCATTGATCCACGTTCGTCCTTTTACACCCACGACACAGATACAATGCAGAGCAGGCGATGAGTTATATACCAGCTATTTATTCCGGAATGCTAGCAAGAATACGTGTGTAGCTTATGTATGTATATGTGGTTATCTCTTTCAAGGGCTACTGTCATTTCTGCATCACCCCGTGGCTCGTGCGTCAGTGCGAGGAAACGACTTCCACTGGTCTTCTCCTATCAGTTTAAGTGCCCCGCGGCTTCTATAAAGTTAGTAGCGCAAGCAACTCTCTTTATCAGCTGATTGTCAGAAGCTCGCGACAAGGCTGATACATATATATACCTAGATATGAGGTTACATACATACTTGTCGCGCGACGCAATCAATACATACTCGGTATACTTGTTGATCATTAATTTGCCAAGAATAACCGTTACCCTGGCTCAATAAAGTGTACGTCGTGTCGTGACTATAATCTCTATATACGCCACAGTATATATACATATATGCCATGCATGCGTACGTTATCCGTATCCCGATTTATCGCCTGGTAGGACACCGCGTAGGTCAGTCCATATACCGATACTAACACATATCCACTATATCTATATCGCGGAGGTGAAGATGTTCACAGGTGTATTCACACGATAAATAGATGGAGGCACACTAACCTAGGGCCTTGTCGGGTCCGAGGAGAACAAAGTCAGCTGAACTAGAAAGTAGACCATGTAGGATGAGTACGGGTGGCCTGTCGTTCGGCACCGTCGTAGATTCACCCGATCCGGGAGATGGAGGATTCTGTGTCGTACCCAACGATGGGGGCGTTCCGGGGGGTCTGGAACTGTCCGTTGGACATGGACCTATGGGTACCTTTTCTGACAGGGGTCGTGGTATGCGATGCATTTCGAGACAGTAGTCATCTTCCGTCCAAGCGTGGTGTATCTCCGCTGGATAACCGTGCAGTCTTATTAGCTCGGGCTGAAATATTCATATCAACAGAGTGCCGTTAAGCTGGATCGTTCCAAATGTATTTCTAACACCGCCAACGATCTTCACCACGTGATAGAACTAGTGTTCTTCAATTTTTACGCGAAATCCATTGCTGCACAAGTATAGAGGGTAGTTCATTTTAATCGCCCCAGGCCAATATCTCATCAGAAATTAAAACTGATCTCGGTATGAACTGCTGCTAATCAAAATATGTGTTCCCTATCTAAAATCCGGAGTTGCTTGTGAAATCTCGATAGTGGCGAAACCGCAAGTCAACAGATACCAGCATTACCTTTCCCCCTCGGAATCCTTCAAGTTCTGTATAAAACGGTTTCTCGAAAAACTTTTGGTTTTTGAGATATTCGCCTGGCGCGATTAAAATAGACCACCATGTAGGTATGTTACTTATATGCATACGCGTACTTTATACCTAGTTACCCGCAGTAGATCGATAATACGGCCGAAATCGTATATCCATCCGTGAGAATAGCTCGCTCACTTTTATTTCCGGTGAAAAATTATTACTTGCGAGGATTTCCAAATATAGGTCCAATATCTCCTGGAGTTCCGATGAACACAGGATGATCGTATATCGTCAGTCGACTACGCGCGAGCTATCGCCAATATCGTTGGTCATAAATTATTTTCAAATTACTGCAGCTATCATAGGTATATGTATGAGTGACCGGCATAAAGATTGAATCAATTTTTCAAGGGCTTCGAATGTTTTGCTGCTCTGCTACGGCTTCAACAACCTTGACAGCTTTACAAACAACTTCCTGCGGTATAACTAATCTGGAGGTTCTATGTATAAGGAACATACAGAATCTCCCAACGGCTCCGAACATCTTTTGCGGCTTCAAATGACTTTCGACGACCCTCGACCGCAGACCGATTGTAATATAATTAATCACTGACGTGTATATAGCGGCGCAATGACTTGAACAGGGGGCTTGTTCTGTGACTCTTAACGGCAAAGATATTGGCGGAATTACGCTGAAATAATGAAAAACAATAGGCTGCTGCCAATAAGCTGCTTCTATTTCATGGATTTACATTGTTTTGCGCAGTTATGCTAGAGTTATCATAACGCCAGAGTTACGGAATATGCCCCCGAATCTTTAATGGCTTCAAGAGCCTCGTGAAAACTTTCATATAATAGTCGGCGACTTTCAATTACTTGGTGGGTCTTGCTGATCCGCCGCGTGATGCGCGATTGCAACGTCTCGAGTATAATAATAATAATTTTACAATTAACATCGTTACGTCTCGTGCAGATCTAGCACGAGGCGCGACATACCAAGGCATACTATAATACATATGTGGTGATTGCGCGATGACGTTGGTCCAAATAGGGTCCTAATCGTCATAGTCGTTAATTATGTATACGCATATTGCGCAGGAAAATTCAGGCCCATGCGGGCACTATTAAGGCCGCATCGATAGCCAAACCGCCGAAACAACATTACGAAAAATTGCTGACATTGAACAAATATTTCTACAACTTATTTCTTTTCCTCCACCTCTCGCATGCATTCTACGTGTGCCTCGCGCGCTGCTTCGATCGTTGTGGTATTGATGACTTGATTGAATTGGTAGAGGTGTATAGGTATATATCTACCTTGTGTGCGAACGTTTAAAATATTCGTATACCGATCTATTCGCGCGAAGTGTATAGGTATACACGTGTACTGTATACCACAAAAAAAACCAAAATCTTAAGACCCAATTGGAATTTAGAGCGGTTTCAATTACACGCATATATCGAGCGCACCGGACAGAATAAAATCTAGAGCAAAAAAAAAAAACTATATACCGCCTGTGGCAATCGCCTATAAAGGCCCGTCACACGACGAGTGTTTCTCGGTTCTCGCACCCTGTACAGCCCGCACAACATTTAATCTGCAGTTTCTTATGCATGAGCGACATACACTTGTCATCCTTTCCATATATCTATGTATACGTATAGTTGGAAACTTTCATATCTCGTATCTGTATCTCACATACTAATTTCGTCAAGTTGCGTAAAAATTGCCAAGAGGGCAATTACTTGACCATGCGGTATAACCCAATCGCATAGACAAGCATGCATTCTTCGAGGAGATTAGGAGTGGCTCCGTTCGTTATCGTCTTGTGTGTTATTTTATCATGAAAGTATCGGTGATCGTTACAGCGAGTCTTATGTTTGTCTGAATGACGACACGCACAACTATCAGCAGCCGACGATCGTACGCCGGCCGCTGCGCACGCGGCTCTGAACTGTCAGACATTGTGTGTAGGTATATACACATATATGTATAATAACGCATCAAGGTGATCACTTGACGCAGCAGACATCGCATTTTGACCGATTCATAAATACGTGCCTCGGTGTCTATGTATACAAACAGTACAAACGTTCCGCATACGTCAATGGGTCGATATCACTTCGGTACACCACATTATATAAGTTACATTATAAATTGCGTGACTGTTAATCATGGACATGGATGTGGATGTGGATATAGTAGAACTGAGGTATTCAAGGTATAGATACTAGGTAGGCATGTCTATGCATACGTACCGTCGACATGTGCTCTTCATCGTGATTCAACCCTTCAGCCATTATACGATTCTAGCCCCGAATCAATGAGGGTACAGAGGGGATTCACAGCGTGCGTAAATTAATATTACCGTACAGTACACTGTGTATCTTATTTGAAAGAACTTGTCAATTACTGATCGATTGTTTTTAACAATCAATGATACGCTGATTTCACCCTCCCTTACGGGGTACACTTGAAGATTTACGTATATCTCGCCACACCTGTGTCGAGTTGCATAGTTCACTGTTTGAAACCACCTACACCACCGATATCCGAACGATGCACACTCGAGATTGTTGTAAGATGCGCGCAAAATTTTCTCGGAGCGTGACTATGGTCAGTGGTACCTACAAAGGAACGGAACACGCTACAACGACGCACGCTACTACGAAGTGTGGTCAACTGATGTGACGGGCGAACTCACCAGTCATCAAGCCAACAGTCATACCCAGGAAACAGTGTGCAGAGGAGAGTGTGAGGCTGGGACGCCGCCACGCGGACGCTGCCACACCTAATTTGAGGTCCCACCGCGCGTGCGCACACCCCCATACCGACCAGAGGAGATGGGAAAGTGTTTACCCGGATCGGAGACATGCACCCAGTATACTTCCTTTTATTTCTCGCACTAGCGTGGACGAGATGCTTTTGAATTTCACCGCAGCAACTAGACAACTTTATATGCGTACACTTGAGGATACCGGTGATGGTTCTCTCCTCTCTGGCTACAGCCCCCAGGCTCATATGTAATTAGTGCTGTTTTTGCGAAAATTTTCGCACGTTTTCTAATACCCCACATCCGCATCCACGATCAACTCTCTGATGGGTTTATTTGGTCTTTATTCGACGCTAAAGTATTTCTGAACATGAAATCGATTCACAACGAATACTAAAAAGTTAAAAGGCCGATGAATGATCTGTTGAGATTTAAATAAATGCACTTTATTTATAAAACATAATATTCACAGCTCGAACAGTATCAAATAAAACGAACGTACTTTTCATACGATTAGACGGACAATCTTAATCATTTTTCATAACATACCTATACATAGTTGTATTTAAGCACTTGATACCGCTTGATACTCCAAGTATGTGATTCATTGCGATACAGAATAAATTTCCACCCACATCGACAAGACAACAACAATAAGCATCGCTCTAAAGTCGTGTTATCTATACATTATACGTATATATATATATATATATATATATATATATATATGTATACGAATTACGTATACGAATTGGATGCGCAGCTAATAATCAGCATCCTCGTTCGGTGTTTAGTATTGCTTATCCTTAAAAATTGTCATATCCTAGACAACAACTATAATAAATTTTACACAAGCACCTAAAACTGATCCGAAAATATTAGTCCAACCGGTCGATGAAAATACGTACGGTCTAGCTCAGCTAGTAGGCGAAATGCGCGTTGTTCGTCGTATGTATTATACCTACTATACATACCTATGGATATACATATACTACATAGATATGGCCACTGAATGATAAATACAAGTCACATATTCATCACTGAATGGTTCTTCGTATAATAATCGACAGTATGTATGTACGTTCGAGCGCATCTCGCGGGGTATAAATAAGACATGCTGCTTTTTCGCACCATTGAATGTAACTATATCTATATGCAACGACAATTCGATATGATTCTTACGACAAATCTGTTAGATGCATCTTAGAGGGTATTTCTGGATATTTCTATAATGCTGCCGGAACATGACTCTATATATATATTCTAAAGTCTTGATATATTACCTGAATAATTTCACATTTACCCTCGCCACTATAGTCTACTTACAAAATTATGTAATAATAATCATAAAAATAATCATAATAATAATAACAATAATAATAATAATAAAAATAATAATAATAATAATAATAATAATAACAATAATAATAATAGAGTATATAATGTATACATTAGGGTGGTCCTTATATGGGGTACGTGTGACAAAAAATTCATATTGGATCCTGTGAAATCGGCTCCAAATAGTGACAGAAAAATTCCCTAATTTTTTCAGATTTTTATTTCATTTCCTTCATCTCCCTGTTTTCGTTGAAGTACAAAATGAAATCCACGATACACCAAGTTGAAATTTTTGCAGAACTGTCTCCTTCTTTGAATCAGGAAAAACTTTATGATATTCACTGATGATTTGTACAGCATGCAACTTTTATGATCTTCGTTCCTCCCCTACCAACACAGAACGTTATAAGAACGTAATTGCGACGTTAAAAAAAAAAAACACGATAACACGTCTCTCTTGAATGGTAGAAAAAACGTTTTAGAAACGTATTACCGTGATTTTTTTACTGAGACAAAAGATGAATCTCACTGAATATTCGAGATTATGGATTTTTGCCTACGATTAACCTTGAAATATAATTTTTCACCCAATATAGTGAATAATCATGTTTTTGGGTGAGTAGAAAATTGCCGCTCGAACAGGGAAACTAGCGAAATAAAATCAAAATCTGAGAAAATTGGGGAAATTTTTTTTCACCATTTTGGAGCCGATTTGACAGGATCCAAAATGAATTTTTTTTTCAGACCCCATATAAGGATCAGCCTAGTATACGTATAGGTAGGTGCGTCTTTTTGACAGATTTCTACGTTTTGATCCCCATACAAGCGCATACAGCTGATGCCTCACAATTATACGTATAACATACATATACATTAATTCTACGCTCACGATTGTACATATGTACACATTATACATACATGTATACCTACACACAGGCATATATCGTATTATGATTCCACGTTATAGTTGGCGGCTATCATTATGTTATATAGTAGTAACATTTCGGCGGGCGCTTAATCGTGCGTAGAGATTTAGATAATAGATGGAAAATAGGTATTTCTAATGGGAGCAACTATTTTTTAGCCCCTGCGAATCAAATTGGCCCCCAATGTGTTCATTACTTCTTATTTTAGTATATTATCATACCGTCCAATTATGGCGTTGAAAAAGAACAATTGCTGCTGAAAAATCTGCTTCGGGCAGTTATGTTAGAAAGGCTTATTATACCGATGAGGTAAATTTTTTTACTGATATCAAGTTAGAGTTTCAGCATTCAATCGCAAATTTTTAATTTTATTTCGTATAAAGTCAACCCGCAATAACGCGGGTGAAAATTACCCTGGCACCCGCTCTTGAGATAATGAAAAAGATGCGCCCGCTTCTGATGACCAACACACATACCTATAACACGCATGGCACATCTATATATAGACTATATTGGACTATATTGGACTATGTATAGCTATACTCATGGTTGATTCCATAATCGTTCTCATATAATTGTCAGGTAATTGTGCGCTCGTATACTGCACTCGACTCCTGATTCTGCAATGTAAACACCTCATTTATACCTATATATAACGTTGTAATATGTTTATACCTGTACGCGTCATCCTTGACGATCGTGTGAGCGGACATACATACATGCATACGTAACAATAATAATCATAATAATGATAATAACAAGAATAAATATACCATCATACGCACATAGTACATAGTACATAGTACGGCGTGGGCGTTTATTAGCGAGGATCGGATTGTGTATTACAGTCCGAGATGAGCGCCATCCACCGTTTTACTCGAATCGGTCAATGGCGCTGCAGGGGTGTTTTATAAATTCATTATTTGTATATATTTATAAATATAAGTATTCCAGTGAGTATGTAGGTATCTATACCCCTGCAGCGTACGTGGCTCGCGAGAATTTTCGATAATACCTCTGTCGAATATATAGCCTATAGTCATTGTAGTATGTACCTACATACCTGTATACTCATGCTATCTGGTATATTATGTATGTACGCGTATATAGGTATTGTAGTACCGAGAGTTTCGACTCTTAGAGAACGTAGAAAATCCAGTATACAGCATTGAACAAAAGGAAACTGACCGGGAATATTATCCTTGAATATTTGTCGATCACGTTAACGTCCTTGATCTTCGGCATCGAAGCCTTCAAAACCGAGGCACCTCTACGTAAAGCGTGCAACACCTGCAACAAATAGTTGTACCTTATACCTTATACCTGTCGCATACAATTTGAATATAGATATATATTTATACATATACCAAGATATACTTATGTGTTCAGGTATATATTTATGTCGCATTCCAAGAACAATATTTTTACGTACTTTGGGCTTGTGCTGCCTGGCACCCCTGTATCGTAGTCCGCTCGGTCTGCTGTGAGTGTTGTACCCAGCAGTCCGAGAGATTCTAAAACTGGGTGGAAACTTTGCGGGATCGTGATCCCCAATAGCCGTTGTTGTGCCACCTGCTCCACCCGGACCACCGGCCATACCTGCCCTGCTCCTTATACTGGGTAAAGGCGACATTCTCAGGTCTTGGAGCTCTATAATGTCCGCGTCTGTCGCGTCGGTGAACGGAGAGTTTCCTTTGCTACCTGCGGGTTTTCATACATATATTTTATACATTTTTGTATGAAATGAAACGATGTAGGCATGCATATACAATATACATGTATATACATAGCCACCTCTCATCGCCGGTCTATGCACTATGACCAGAAGTCCCATCTACATATACATATATGTACACGGCACCTGCAATCTTTGCTGCAGCGACTGTTTTTTTGTCGGTCCCGTCCTTCTTTTTGGTCTTCTTCTTCGCCCTTGCCCCCCAGTAGGTGTAATTAACCGCAGCGTACTCCAGGAGGGCGGCGAATACGAACACGAAGCACATCACAAGGTATATGTCGATCGCTTTGACGTAGCTTATCCTTGGCAGGGAACTCCGGACCCCAGTAGATATCGTAGTCATAGTCAAGACCGTCGTAATACCTGAAACGTGATTCAGGAATATACGTGCGCGCACTACGATCTATGTATACCTATTATGTATATTGTATATATAGGTGTGAGTATCGCGGTGGTCTTGTCCCTATTTCACCCCCGGTCCTTGCCTTTCTGCCGATGTTTTACACACACGTACTATACGTAGGTATACAGGTATATATACTTCGACCCCGTTTCTACATGCACCAGCCGGAGAGGAGTCTTACCCAGTGCCACCCTTGCGCTGGTCGCTTCGTGGTTTATCCAGAAGCTGACCCAGCTGAGCATCACGATCAGAATGCTGGGTAGATACGTTTGAAACACAAAGTAGCCGATGTTTCTCTGTAACTTGAAGCTCAGGGAAAGTCGTTGGTAAATACCGGTCGCCAGTCTTTCTTTACGATCATTCGTCTCGTAGCCGATGATTGTGAATTGGGGTAGCTCGGCTTCTTCAACACCCCGCACTGGGGTCTCCTTCCAGTACATGACGACGTCGAGTACCGTGTATCCGTCTGTCGGGGACAGCCATGAAAATACATTCTATACGTACAGGGATATACGTATGTATACAAAAGTCTATATATGCGTAGGTATAGGGATGTTGGTTGTTGGTCGATATATATTGTATAGATTGTGTGATTGTTATGGAAACGTACAACTTTCAATTTCCACAGTGCAGTTTTGAGAGTCCAAGGGATAATAGTGAAGGTCCATCATGCAGGCCAGGGTTGTGGTGAATCTCATCCCGTAAGTTACAGACCCGTCCCCGGACAGGCGCACGAGTTTATTTCGTTCTGTGACGTCGTGCAAGAAGCTGAAATAGGCAAATCCCAATATACAGTTAACACTGGGAAATGCGAGCCTCACAGGCGATTTTTGTTTGCAAAGACTCTTAGGACAGGTGGAGAAAGGGCCGATACCGATATAGCGGCATGTTATCTGCACATAGGGTATATACCTATGTATAGTTATATAGGCGTTGCGGGTGCCGAAGGCTTTGGTGTGTTTGATCCGGTACGCGGTGCCGAACAGATTTCATGTATATGTATGGATACCTACATACGAAGTCCGTATATTGATTGATGATATGAGTCATATACCTACATTTATAGGCTTGCGTCGACATAGACTGTACGGGGGAGGCTGCGGGTGCTGGGTGTGTATACCACAGAGACTAGACAAGCACGTACTAAAGTGCACTTTCATTTCGTTACAATTAAGATTTCATAATTGAATAGTCTTGGTTCGGGACTATAATATAATAATATTATATAAGACGAATGCCGGAGGCTTCTGGCATTATATAGATGCGCGTAGGTGTGGGGAAACTTTCGATGAACGAGGTCAGTCGCTGTATAGCGACGACCCGCCCGCTACCCTCGTCGCTCTCCGAAAGTGGCCGGGCTTAAAGGGAACTATTTTGCATGATCTGCGATTAACCCGAATCGGTGCACACCCGCATAGGTATAATATTCAACCCAAGTGTCACGATATTTACCTGTGGGGATATCGTAATCGAAACTATTAATTCCAAACTACAAATGAATTTGATCGCCAGAGAATTTGAGATGACATTTTTTATAGATGAACAATTATGAAATATAAAGATTATAACATTTCGAATAGTTCGATGATAATAATACTTCTGTGTTATACCTGTTCTTGTCGTTGGCGAAAAAGGTGTCGGGTACCCAGATCTTTTCGGCAAAATCACCGCTGAGCGTGAGTACTTCTTCTTCGTGAGAAAATGCTAATCTTTCGTCCTTCCAGTACTGATTGAGGTACATTGTTATCGTGTAATCCTGCGGTAAATGTCGTATTTCAGTTCTTCATTATAAGTCTATATAGGTACTCGCGTACCTATACGTTCAGCAGGCTCCTTGTATACATATATGCATAGGTATAAATACGTGTATCTTTCGATCGAAAGAAAATTTATTCGAGAAACGTATATTCGACCATTTCGAGTTAAACTGTTGTATAGATTTATAATATCGACAAATATGGGATTTCGTAAAAATTCGTCAATTTTTTACAAAAAGATATCACCCAATTTCGGGCATTATCCTCCACGTGCCTACGTGCAGCATAAATTATCATCACATGCCTTCCAGTAGTATTTGTATTATACTTGAACGCATAATCTTAGCAACTTACCATATTAACCTCCGATATTGCGTCGAAACTGGCAATCGTCAAGTCCATCCCTACCAAGAGCGGTTCGCCTGTGTATAATATACGTGATCTGTGTAGTTTTGTTACTAGTTTCAGCCGGACAATTGAATAGACTTGTCTTACAATTAGGTTCCTCGTACACTGATCTTGTCCTATTCCCTCTTGTACACTCCATATCAAGAAATATTTCCGTTTTTTATTTTTTCTACCCTATCCTATGTATATAATCTTATTGTTAGTGACTCATCTAACTTAAGCGGATGCTTCTATAAGTATATACTACTATATACAGGAATTTTACAGTCCTTTACGTACACACCTGTACCTATATCAGCCACCGGCACGGGGAATAGCTAATTGTTCGTATGTGCTATTGCAGTAGGTATAGTGCTACGATAAACCTATACAGCTCACGTGGGAATAGGTAATTTCCTCTTATCTTGTGTACGTATGCCAGTTATATATACCTACTCCAGTCGTAAGTCGTGATACAATATTGAATAAAGTCGACCATACCGCCGAAATTTGGCCTCAATCGAATGTCGTATCCTTCAAGGATCCTGGAAATGGTCTGAGTCACGTTCTCCAGCCTGTCCGACATCCCTGTGTTGGTGCTGCTGCTACTGTCTCCGGCGCCCCTACGATATTCATATACATATAATGCATGAGAGTTACGTCGATAAATATGCATGCATGTAACACCTAAGTGATATGTATACCGCATATTATATACCTGCAGGGTATGCATAGATGCACGGACGTATAAGCGCGTGCGTCTCTCTCTCTCTCTCTCTCTCTCTGTTTCTCACTGACATAGGTGAACATACATACATACGTAGATCCATGGCACACATATCTAACTATATATTTTACGTATATATAAATGAGCGAGTAGTAAAACAAAAATGACTCAAGAGTTCCCGCAATAATGATGAGATGCAGGCATCGTACGTACGTCTTGGCGTGTGTAAAATGATATACCTATACGCATAGCATCTGGATATGTACCCGTTATGATATCGATCGAAAACGATCGTAGGTAAAGGTAGGTATATTGAGATCGGAAAATATATACCTATATACTGAGAGGATTCTGTGAAAGTTAACACTCAGTCAAAACAGACTGGACAGTTTCCGTGTTATCATCTGTTTATTGCAGGCTGGTCATCCGGTCATCTTGTCAGGCTTTTCGGGAAACTCAATTCGACCATTAATGAGAAAAAAACGGATGGCCAGCCTGCAAGGAACAGACGAAAACACGGAAAGTGTCTAGTCTGCTCTAACTGACTGTTAACTTTCACAGAATCCTCTCTGTATACAAAAGTTTATATTGTCCGGTATAGAGACGAATTGTAGGCGCTTGTGGGCAGGTGGACTTCCGCGAGCATGGCATTCTGTGTACATACATACATGGATAGGTATGACTGGGTATGTTACAGTTGGCAATGAACAAGGCTGCTCTTTTGTCTGCAGGCGAAATGTTCTGCACTATCGATGCATGTGAACAAAATTTCAATATGTATATCGATCGCTAACCTAAATTGAAAAGTCACGTCGCAAATTAGTTGTACTGAATGAGATAAGATAATTGAGCTAACACCAACATAAATCATGTGCCAAAGAATCACGAATTGCTCCACAGTGGAACTGGAATGCTCACTGGTGATTATTCTGCTATCAATCGCTCTATGTTTCCTAATCACCTTCCATCGATAAATAACAGATGCACACATATTATATAGGACACCTTTTCATCAGCAGGTATGTGTATGTGTGACTCATTATATGTGTGTCTATACATATACAGGGTGTCCCAGAACTATGTATACACAAAATGATAGAGGTAAGAGAGAAAAAAAAATCCCACATAACGCTTTCAAAATTACGAATGTCAAACGAAAACACTCTTGAATGGAATTTCCAGCTAATTTTTGGCGAAAATGCAATTTCAAGTGTTTTTATTTGAAATTGGTAAATTTGAAAGCGTTACGTGGGATCTTTTACCCGATCGTATATCTCGCGAACGCGACTCCGGAAACCACATGTTCTTCAGGTTAATTTACTCAGCTCGACCCCCTCTATTACCCCTATCATTTTGTGTACTTGGTTCTGTCTGTATATCTAATTCCATTCGTGTTGGAATGCGTAACGTACTATACGTTTCAGGAATCTGAGGTGAGCTGTATATGATGCCCACAGTGCGATATTACAATCTAATACCTGATCTCAACCCGTGTGAATGGCTAGCATTGAATAGCGTTTTAGCTGGCGTTTTCATATTCACGGCAATCTGGTTGATCGTCGCGAATGACGGAGTGATATGATCTATGAGTTCAAACACCGTTCTGACGACGGATTTCCGAAAGGCAATTATACCTTTATACATGTACCTATAATATATACAGATAAGAAGCTCCCGAAGAAAAGCGAGAGAAATTGCAGCATACGTCCGTATATCTATATCTATACATCCAGTGTACGTAAATACAGGTATATACACCCTCTATTACTCTACATATATATATATATATATCAAGCCCCCGGCTGAATGACAATATAGAAATATATTTGTATATTACAGTATACGGTATATTTGTATACAATGTATTTCAAACACAGAGGTATGTATAGCACCGACGTTTACGTATACACGGAACACCAACGAATCATCCGCGTAATCGTACATTGAGTGTGATTTCTTTTCCTTATTTGTAAAAAACTTCGGTGAAGTTGCGCGGTAGGAATCACCGATGGTGTGCCTATATATGTATACGTACATAGTACAGTGACGTGTACTTTCCGAATGCTGCTGGATATACACTCTGTTTAACATACATACGCATATGCATTTTCATGCATATACATTATACGTATAGGTATAAGTATATATGCATGCATGCTGTACTAACTAATGAGCAACGATCAGTTGTATGACATATTATAGGTTATTGAAAACGAAATACTCACCAAACTCGGCGATGTTGAAAGTACAAAAGAAGAAATATTAGAAGACGAGGCCGTTTCGGCAACATCTTGTCCCAAGATCCACGCGGATCCCTCGGCGTGGGAGGAAGGCAATGATGATTAGGTATACTATATGCAATTAAACGGGGATACCCGAATCAATCATCGACCGAATTGTGGACACGAGTCCATCTAGCCCCACGATTTTGATTCTCTTTCTCTAATTTTTCCTCCTTTCAAATTGACCTAGGTATATTAGGGGATCGGACACCCCTGATCGAGACAATTCTATTATCGTTAGTATCGCTGTCTATTACGTTGTTCTTCTTATTGTCGTTCTTGTCGTTGTAATTATCACCGGTACAGCAGTCGCCGCCGGCATTGTGCTCTCATTCTAATTAGTTATAGGTCAATATAATATTTTATGATATTTTCAAACATTCCTTGTCTTGTTACAATTCATTTCTTCGTTTGCGCTGCGATTCCGGCAGCATCTTTTCCCCCACTGACAATGAATCATTTTCCTGACGAATTTCCAAGCTTTATTCGATCCGAACTTTCGATAAAAATTAGCTTCGATCGGGGTTGCGGAGCGGGACAAGCACCAAAAGTTACAATAATTATCCCCGAGACGCGGCACATCTCCGATGCTGTCCGAATCCGAGCTATTGTTATATACAAGTATTATTATGTATATGTTTGTTCAGTTACAGCTGACGTCGATTGAATAATTTTCACACCGCGGGCGCGATACTTCAAAGAACTAGGTACTACGTACTAGGTACTAGGACTATAGACTAGGTAGCGTGTAGATGGATATTCACTGGTATAAACCCTTTGACAATCGGTATTCCCCAATTCGCTCACGTGCTTATATCGTCATTGCGCATTCACGATGATTTCACCCCGCCGATTATGAGATGTAGGTATATACAGGTATGTACGACCATTCAAATTAGCCGGATGCGAATTTCGCCGAGCGGAGACGAAGCGCGGGTTTTTATGTCTCGCCGTTAAATCCCTGCACGACCCATATCGTTGCACACAGACTCTATACCTAAAATCTATATGTATCTGTACTGGCGCATGTAGTACATACGATTCGCGTTACCAACGCAAGCATCCCCCGCGAGTTCTCGATGTCTATGAACAAATTTCGATTAAAGTATATCCCTGGACCAGCGCATCCGCCTCATTGCCACTGATGATTTCATCCCGATTATAGAAACACTTGTATATACCTAGAGGAAGAGACTTGTGGAGGAACTAGTTTAAATAAACTTCTCGGCGCACCACCGCCGCACCGCACCCTCCTGATTTACACCCTATTTCGCATTTTTCTGACCAGATAAACAGAAATATTTTCGACAGGATGACACTGGAGCAAACCCTGTATACGATTCGAGAGGGGTTGGATCTGGATACGGATCTTGGGCGAGAGAGCGCGGGCGCGCGCAGGTGCACGCCGACTGACGGATCAGGCGCCACGTCGCGGAGGACAGGGGCATCTACCCATACATGTACCCGGGGAGGTGTACATCTACCCTACATATACCTACGTAGAGTACCTTGTACATGTACGTGAATATATGCACCCCGGCACCCCAGTTACATATATAGTCACACGTATGTTGTATATACATATATGCGCCAATTTGCACGGCACGTACTAATACACTCGCGCATGTATTACATGGTATACATGCAAATGCTCTGGTTGTTACCCCGGGCTACCGGCATAGCTCCTTGGGTCCTTGCTCGGCATCACCCTGCAGCCTCGCGCCATCTGACAATCTCTGAAGATGCTGCGACGAGGGATGCTATGCCCGCTTCTTACTCGGAACATAACATATGATGCCGACGATCAGCCACGGTCTCAATCCAATAACCTATACCAGATACCTAATAAATACCTATACCTTCATTCATATCATCATCTATGTATGATTATATATTGTCATCAAATGTATAATATCATACCTTCCGCTTCCCGTAAACACCTAAACAGAACTATATATATGATGCACTTATAAAAATGCGTAATATCGGCCGTTTCTCTTCTATGCACATGGGGAATTCTATGCCAACTCGGCAAACATATTTCCTCGACTAGTTTTGATTTGGCTGAATTATTTTTATCTTTTACCATTCATCGAAAGTAACCTCCACGATTTTTTCAGATTATTATCTCAATCCATTCTCTAGACATGGATTGTGGAAAAATCTCGTCCCGAAAAATCTCAATTGCATAGAACTTGGCGAAAAAAAACGATATTGACAAAAGTAAAAGCATGATTCTCGCCGTCTAGAACTGCACTTTTATGGAAAAATATCGAGCAACTTATTCAAGATAATTTTGATAGGTTCTTTTCACTTTGAAGCGAAAAAACAAGATTTTTCTCAAAGTGCAACACCGTCGATTTTTCTGAAAGAACTGAATAAAATTCTAGAGCCAAGGTCCGTATTTTTAAAACCCTAACGATTGTGTTCGATCAATTCGTTATATATACCTGAATATTTATTTCTTTTAGTTTTCAACTTTCAGTAGTAAGATTAGTTGCAAGTTGTTTTACGTAATTCTATAGTCTTACTACTAAACGTCGCAAACTGAATGGTGAAGAATAAGAAAAGAATCAGCCAAATCAAAAATGGTCGAACAAAAATAGTTACCGAGTTGGCATGGAATTCCCCACATACATAATAATTGCCGTCGTCCAGATCGCGCGATAGTGCGCGTTATTGTCCCGAAAGAAGAATTGTATATTTCTTTTTTTCCATAACATTGCCCCTTTCGGAAAGTAACAGCACTGCACTATCATCTATCGCTGCAGTATAGGTATCACGCGTAAAGTATATTGATATGTCTGTACATACTTATGGTGCGTACCTCGTGCAGGGTATACAAATCTGTAGCTGTGAAGGGGGTTAATCTCGGAGGAGAGCGCATCATTCTTGAGTATCATGAAATAGTTGTATTTACAGGACCCAATGGAGGCTGGGCGTATACTCCCCCTGCGAGACCCGGGAAGAGAATAATAGTATGAGCAATAGAACCTGCAGGTCCACCCGCGTTGAGAAGAATATACGACGTCACATTTTTTTTAATCAACTCGAATTCGCCGCCTTCGTCGGTGCGGTGGCAGGCACGAAAATTGTTTTACAGAAAATGACGAAAACTTCATACCAAATACCCATTTACCATAAGTTATATACGCCGTCCGTTCTTCCGTATATCGATAAGGGTTGTATCTACATACCTGCAGCAGAATGGCTTTCGAGTATTACAGGTAGGTATAATATAGCCGATCCGTTGCATTCGAGAATCACTATAGTATTATGTAGATGTAAAGGGGGTTCCATGAAAGTGAAAGTGGACCCAGCTATCCAACGAAAAGAAATAAATATAAACTGATAACCGCCGGCAGTGATATTGTATATATATATATATATATATATGTGTACACTGAAAAAAATAGATAGCTGCAGTCACCATATTCTACTGAGCCGCCGCATCCGAGATGGTTGTGGTCCGCATCCCAGTAGTATCGTGAGCCGCACTATTTTGGATAGGCGCGGCAAGTATCTATCAGTTAGCTGGTGGTAGATAGGGACGGTGGCTATCCGACATACTGATGCTACGTATGCAATAGATAGGGCGTGCAAATATCACGGTATTTTAGTAAACCAGATCTAATATTTTTAAATTACTAATCAATATCGCTTATTCTCGCGATTTATTGAATATTCAAATTATAAATCTGTAAAGTTCTATCAAAATTTGAAAAAATAAAATATAAATACCAATTATATTTACAAATAAAATAAAATAATTCAAATTATATTTTGTATATTATAAAAATTACATTTCGAAATAATAGTCGTAATTTAAAACAATTTCAAACGACTTTCAATCAATATGATTCTCGGGATATTGAAAAAAATTGCAACTCAAATTGACGCCTAACGGTATACAATATATTTAACATTCTACTAATTATATTGGTAGAAATTTGATTATATGGAAAGTGAAGAGTGTCGTATGCGATGATTAAGGGGTTATATTCAGTTGCGCGCGCAAAAAAACACTTTTTTTACGATTTTCTCTCATGTTTTCACCAAATTGACGGCATGTATGAACAAATTTGATTGAAAAAAAAACACTTCCGACAAAAGATCGCGAAACGCAGTTGACGCGCAAATCTACTGCGCGCTGAAGATGCTGGTTGCGCCTATCGCATGGGATAAGCGTGACAGCTATCTAAGGCCTCGCTCGAGCGCCAATCTAGATGCTTACCACGGCTATCTCATGTAGCCTTGCTCCGAGGCAATACAATATAGCGTTCGCGGGGATACGGATGGGGAGTGCGAGTATCTGCCGACGGCTATCTAATAGATACTTGCTGCCAGTATCCGTTTTTTTCAGTGTATATATACGTCGTGCAATTTGGGTACATAAAATCGTTGGTATAAGGCGCAATCATTAATGTAACAAAGCATATATGTATAATCGGGTATATGCATGTAGGTGAAGCACGGATTGGGTATCCCATTAAATCTTAAATCCGGTAACTTTCTGAGAAGGTAAACCGGCCGTCTCGGTATACACACGTAAGCGCAGAAGTGCTGCTTGTAATGTCATATAGATACCGTAAGCCACCATACGTGTGTACTTGCTCGGGTAGATGGATACTCGTGTACGCTCTATGCTCATTCATATTAATTGCCTTACCGATCATCCATGCGTGTTCATCTCTTACCTATACATTAATCTTACGATATACCATGCAGATATACTTTCTGTCACATGATTAGTATAGGCAGATATGTGATTCCGCCCTGCTTTCCTCTGTACAGTAGTAATTATCCTTTACTTTCTGTAAAACGCGCGCAGAAAATTTCTGAGCTTGCGCGTAACTTTGGCGCGCCGGCCGCCCAAAGATATATAGAGGGTGAAATCGCAAGGCTTCTGGCGGGGGGAAGTCCCGAGCGCCACGCGGTTTGCTTTTTGCACGTCTAAAAGCCGTGGTAACACCGCGCGAAACTTCGTTGTGGCATCCCGCTTCCGCGTTCACGCAAATATATTCCGTGCTGTATTCCGGCTATTTCCGTGTAATGTCGATGAAATATTAACTATCATCCTACAATATACCTACAATTGTATAGCCATGTCCGAGCGAAGTGCGTAGAGACTGCTGGAAGAGAGGAGAAAATAAAAGAACAGAAACACAATGACTGCGGTGACGAGGAGATGGACGAAGAGATGGAGCGGGGATACTTTATTCAAATTTCTCCTGTAAGTCGACTTCAATAGTTACATATGTATACTGCACTTGCATTTTTCTAAAATAACGTCTCTCGCCGCATCAACCTGATACGTAGGTCTGTACGTATGGGTAGGCGGTAAACTTACTATACGCGCGAATGATTTATAGCTGTTGTTATTTGTGTCCCCCTTGTGTCCCCATTGCTCTAGTTAAATTATTGTTAATTATAAATATCTAGGAGTACCTACCCGCGACTGGTAACGGCGAACCCGACTCAAATGGTAATTCCGCAAGTTTATTGACTTAAAAATTGTTCCAAACTCCCGATGCACCCTTTACGACGAATACTCCAGTTTCGTATACTTGTTTATACAATACTATAGCTGAATTCCAATTCGTCAAATGTGGTAAAGGTGTACCCTGTACCCTTGCGGCAGTGACCGATTAGAATATTATTTATGATACTATATAATCAATGGTAATGGTAAGGGTAAGAGTAAGGGTAAGGGCATCAAGGGTACACATTTAATAACATTTGACGAATTGAAATACAGCAAATATGCGAATGTGTCAATCACACGTTCGCTGTTTTGTTCGGCACTTCTCCCTTCATCAGCCCTAAACTGACCTATACAGGACTATACATTATAAGACGGCAAACTGCACGTATAGAAGCGGCTCTTATGATCGGACGTGAAAAGTGTAAAATCATGTTCCGCGATGCTTCGCAGACATATCCTACTATATTCACTTCAGTACATACTACTAGCATATGGTATGTACTATGTATGTACGTGTACCTACTATATAACACGCCAAACTGTCCGCCTCGTGACTCTTGGTTAACTCCATATGAATACAATAAATGAAATTCAGTTTCGCGTCCCCCCTATAGCTTACGGTCCAGCGCAAGATACAATAATTATACGCACTGATATGAGAATTCTGTATTCTCGGGTACCTAGTATAATAGCTGCAAGTAGGTACCTATATACATATATACCACCTGCAAAATTTTGACGTGATATATGGTTGGGCATATTGAAAATCAAATTCAATGTTAAGTATGCACATTGAATGTGTACGTGAGTACGTTTGTATGAAATTCTGCAAAAAACGTTTCGAATGGAGAAAGAATTGAAAGAGTAAAGTCGCTAATATGTATACCTATATCTACACATTATGCAGGACCCATGGTTCAGCTAGTTCAATGTGTATCTACAGATACATCCACCGTATCGTTATAGGTATAGGAATATATGTATACCTATAGTTGCTTCTGAATTCGTGGAGAATTGCAGCAGAACTGCACAGTTTGCGGCCATACAGGAATACATATGAACATTACGAAAGCTTGAAATTTCATTGAGAAAGTTGAGGGGTTCAGAGTAGGAAAGCGGCCGAGACAGGGGCTAGTGGATGGAGATGAGAAAAAGAGACTAGAAGTACCTAGGACTTGAAGCCGCACGGCGGCATTTGAAGCGGCATGCTGCTGCCTCAGCGCCTCTTGAGAGCGTTCGATCCTGAGGTCGGTTAAAACCTATACCTATACATACATATGTTCGGATAGATGTTACGTATAGGGCCCGTTCGAAAGAGCCAAGAGCCAGGGACTGCTAGACTTTAGTCGTCCCCTAGGATTCTCCCTGGTCATTCATTGCCGCAGGTGCTACGCAAGCAAACTGCCAACCCGAACCTGAAATATATCTTCTAGCTCGAAAAAATCTTCGGCCTTACTTCTGAACAATGTAGGCCGCCATCGCATGCATGTTCGTATTATATACATTATACATATATAGGAATCGCTGCATCGTCAACCTTTTATCACGCTCTATTTAGGCTCGATTGCTTTAAAATTGTGCCATGTCTCACGCTATATGTATACATATAGCTTCTCCAAATCTGCACCGTCGCCGCGCTAATATAAGCTGCCAAGTATTTCAAATGCGTGCATGTATGCCCCAACCGGAATCGTCATGGAGAATCCGTCACGGATCAGTACTAGTCCGAATGAGGCTGGCGAGTGGGTACACTTATAAATTATAATACTCTAACAATGAGCCGTACAACGCCGCGTAAATATATTTCATCTTTCTTTCCTCAATTATCTACTATAATTTCATTGGTACGTATGAGTTATACAGATCTGAGGTTAATGCAGATACAGATACTGTTATATGCGCCCGTCTTAAAAAGCTTTCGCCGTCGACAAGTACCATGTTACACGAAGTTCTATACTTGATGCAGATCGCAGATATGTATACCTTTTACGGGGGAGTCACATATACCAGTGTAGGTATACGCATATATACTTGATAACATTGTTTCCGAGGGAAATCATTTTTTCCAGTTCAGTGAGCTCTATAATTATTTTTACATCGACATACCTATATACTACGTTGATATGGCTCAGCCGATCGGAAGAAGGATTATTCAATTATACGCGGAAAGTTTGCATATAACAATTATAAGCGAATGTCGATCGTACGGTGCATAATTATTACGAATTCTTGTTTATTCCAGGCAAAAAGTTTACGTTGTGATTCATAGGAGCCACGTAAGCAAATTGCATTTACTGCACTCACTGTAACAATTATTTTCTCAAAGTGGAAGTAAGACCTCAGCCGAAGACCGTTTCGTACTTTCGTGCCTTCGTGGCACTACTGTAATGAATGTTCAATTGTGGTATTCACAAATATATCACGTGCACGTATCGCGAATTTACTATTTTCAATGAAGATATTCCGAGAGGACGAGTTTCTCGTTTAACACTGAACCCGCAGTTTCAATTTCCGCACGGGCCATCGTATTGTCCGATAAACATCTAGCCGATCTGGCCATTATTGGTTTACAAGCCTGCGGTATACGTCTATATCACGCTTAACCCGGCCTAAGCTATAGATATATACTTCGCACCAAATAACGATAACGTGTTCGGATTTCAGTCGAAAATATATCCCTTGCAACTGAATGCAGTATAGGAAATTTATTCTAATTTGTGAGAAAAAGTGAACGACTGCTTCAGTGACTTCAGTGACACTTCGAACAGTTTTTGCCGCGCCAGTAGATCCGCCCTTAACGAAGTTTTTCCGGCTGTCAAATGAATATCAAAATCGTAGCTTGTATTTCTTTCGTAATAATTATAATATGGATGTGCTTGCGGTCAATATACGTATACACTATAGGTACATATTATACTTATACCTACGTTATACTTTGATTCTATACAGAAACTTAATGGCACAGGTGCAAGTATTGGACGTGTATGTACGTGTACCTGCGGTCTTCTCCAAATTAAACACGAATAGCGAATGTATTGTATAGGAATTATGTAAGCGTATATACATATTATACGCATCGTACTATGAGTATATCCATCTGGGGCTGTAAAGTATAATATATACAATATGTCTGTGACCGGTGAATGATTATGTGCGAATTGCGGACCTGTTGGTATAATTTGTCTTTCAAATTTCCCCGTCTAGGGCCGTTACTTGTCTTCCATCGATTCGGTGCAGATTCCATCTCGTGCCAATGGGTCAGCCCCTGGACCCCCTCAACATCTCCGTCCTGTCGGCGATAACGCCTCTGTCTCTCGACAAGACGTACTGGAATTCCAATACTAACAATCTCAGTGGTAACAATGATGATAATAATATGGATCGTTACAACGGCACCATGACCACAGCGAGAACGAGCGTGTCGATGATTTTGAGGAAAGGAAGAAGCACCGTGAATGATATAGTTTCGAAAAATATCACCATGGTTCTGGAAAACTTGTTGAAGAACTACGAGAATAGCCAACTCCCAACTCATGGAAAAGGTTTCAGAACAAATGTCAATCAAAATAATTATATTATTCGCAAGAGTTGTATACTTGTGCATGTGTGTTACGTACATACTTATACCTATACGTATACCTACACGTTTCCTCATTTCTCTCCGCTATTCAGAATTACCTACTTACATTTCGATATCTGCATTCCCATATACATATATATGTATGAACGACCATTTCAAAGTTCCCTTCAAGTACACCTATACAGAATTCAGGAGAAGCTGGAAATTATGTAGCTTTCAAGTGCGTCGCCGAGGTGATTAATCAACGTGATAATAAACCGTGCAAAGAGGGTGCTGATGAACCGTACGGATGTAATCGCGGGGTATACGTGTGCGAATTGTATTATACTCACATCGGTGCATACATATACCTATACGACGCGGATCGCGCTTTTTGTCACCTGTAGGTGTATATACCTATATACCTATATACATACATAATACATATATATACCAACACGTCACTTCTGTACACTTTTCCTTTCCTTTCTTTTCACCTTATAATCGAAGATCTCGCGTTTATATGTATAGCTGGATATTATATTTGCCATTTGATTCTTCATCATATCAAAGTGAAAATGCCTGTAGGACGATATATGCGAGATGTTATCTACGGGTGCAGGCTCGGTACTGATATTGCTATAATATAAATTTGGAGGCGGACCAACGACACAGAAACCTATTCCCTGATTTTAAATCGGCTATGATTTTCGAATGCCTTGCCTATGATCCGCTGCCTGCAGGGCAAGTGCGGAGTTTTCATACTACTATTCGCGTGCTGCTGCCTATACTTCAAAATCCCCCGATTTTCCCCTTCATTATTTCTTCCCTTATTAATCTCCAACATCTTTGTCGACAGATACCGATATGATATACCTATAGTATCAATTCGATGCACCCATAGACGAATTCCTGGTACGCTCATAACTCAACATACAATATTCTGCACACCCTTTATAGCACGGCATCGTTTTACTTCACTAACGCAGTATAGGTCACGTGCGCGATACGTATAGAGAAGTAGAGGAAGAGAGTCATATTCCGGCTTGGCTCCGCGAGATTCTATTATTTTTCTATACCGGCTATGTGAATTTTAATGATGTTTGACGCAGTTCCGCGCTGGCTAAACCCCCCTTGGCTTCTGGGCTTCACCTATACTACGTCTATACCTAGTACCTACATATACCTAAACCACGCATAGGTAAAACTGAAGATTATAGGTACAAACGAAGGTCCGTTCTTGGGATGAACGCGATAGATCTCTTCAGATTACACTTGCCGAGTTCTGAATCAGTTTTTGCCGTGTTTTGCCCCCAGGTGATGTGCCAACCTTGTGTACGTATATGTATGTCGTATCAGCTGCAGCAACGAAATATATGTAGAGGTGTATCATAATAATATGGTGGTAAATTTGAGCCTAGATGAACACTCTGGCCTCAGCAATATACTTCCTTATGATCATACCAAAGTGGACAGCGTTATTACACCCATACCTACGCTCACCACGCTTCCACTGCATATTAGACATCCTGGCCACGAAGTTCTCCGCGTTTGCGATTTATGTAACACATATACACATACCTATGCCTATGCTACACACATATATTCCGAAGCCTTTGGCATCCTTTCAAAGGATCGCATCGTGGCATACATATACAGGTATACGCATATACATATCATATCTACGTTCATACTTACAGAACGTGCTAATGAATTATAAATACATTACGATATCTGTACAGAGATGATCTGTGGAAAGTTATTATAACGCTGTCGTAGGGACAGTCGAACGACTGCATCTACAGACGACGTAGCGGCAGCTGTCACGTCGTTGGGTCAGAATCAAGTGACACAGTGACACATATATTTGAGGTTGATCGTAATATAATCGATCTTTGTTCGTAAAGAAGTAGTAATGATAATTAGTGAATTGATTGCAGATGTCAATTGTAAATGACATTCTATAACTTTCCTCAGATCATCTCTGTGTATCTACTTATACATTGTATATATACATATACGTATATGTGGTGGTAGAATCGTGTAATTAATAAATTGATTACCCCGCTGGAGGCATTTGACGCGTTCGATTACGTCACGTCTGTATACTTGCATATAGGTATACTAAGTACGTATATAGAATATCATTTTCATTACCAATCCGGGCGTAATGAGTTTCGTCTATATTCTTGTGGGTCGCTTGCGCGGATACGTTATTGTTTATTCATTCGCTCTATGATTATTTCTGAACTTATTTAATATCAATCATGGAGGCGTCCATCGGCTTCCACGGAGCACACGCGCTTGAAACTTTTCTAACGTTGTTTGAAACTTTCGGCGGCTTATAATTCACTCTCACGACATATTACGAGACAGATTGTTCGAAAGGTAGTAAAGTCTTGACACATAATATTTAGTTTGAAATTTCGAAAGTCTCACACCTATGCGCCTATATGTATACTTGTGTATAAAAATTGGATCATCGAGTTCCATGCATAAATGGACTGTAAAGCGGTATATAGGTATTCAGATAGTAGATAATCTACAACTACGACACAACTATCTTTACATAAGTATGTATGACTATTCCGTGTGTACTCGATGGAAGCGTGGAGATGGGATATCTCATCAGGAGCCCGTACGGGCCACCCTTGACAAATTGCAGGGACGCCAACCGTGGTGAAGACTAACATTCTGATCAGAAGCATGGGACCCGTCTCGGAACTCGACATGGTGAGTCGCTTTATTGGAATTCTGCTCGATCGTTTAAACGGTAGACAAATAGGTTACAATATTTGAACCGGAAAGTTGGCGGGGAAGTGGAACAAGTGGGGGTTTCAACGCGTGTTGCGACCTTCAATTTTCAGGACTACTCGATGGATTGTTACTTCCGACAGTATTGGCGTGATTCCCGACTAAGTTTCCTCGGGCCGATAAAATCTCTCAGTCTTAGCATCAAGATGCTGGAAAGGATTTGGAGGCCGGACACTTACTTCTATAACGGCAAACACAGCTACGTCCACACCATAACCGTACCTAACAAGCTGTTGCGTATTTCCCAGGACGGTGACATTCTCTACTCGATGAGGTCTCGTATTTCCTGAGTCTACCTATACACATAAATATATCTGTCCTCAATTCGCCATCATTTTATCCTCAACTGTATTTGTCCGCCGGCACTCATCGCCTCTCATCTCATCTTATCCCACATTATCTAATATCATTTACTCGTTCGCCTGTAGGCTAACCATAAAGGCAAAGTGTCCAATGGAATTGAGAAACTTCCCCATGGATCGTCAATCGTGCCCATTGATTTTGGGAAGCTGTAAGTACAACATAGGAATATATTGTATATACTATATATATTAAGGTAGCCCTTATTTTGGCCAAATTTCTGAATTGTTTCTCTCGACGGCTAAAATGTCTCTATAAATGCGTTAAAACGGAAGTACCCGAAGTTGCAGTCTCCGAGCTCAATTTTAAGTACCTCCGCAATTGAGGTGTGAAATTTTTACCATTCAAATAACATACGATTTCTGGAACTTTGTGGTTAATACTTTTTTTTCCTTGCAGTAGGTGTTGCACGTCGAATAATTTGAAACTTCACACGTTATTTACCTATAGTAGTATAGTGGTATTATAGGTATATACCGATGTGTATGTGCATACACCGACATATCGGGTGTGATCAGTGGATGCAATTATACGTCGAATATGATGATTAGGTGTCTCCCGCGAGCACTGCTACCCCTGTATCCGCACAAATACTGAAACAGCATCTCGAAATATGAAACAATCGTTGAATTTTGCAGATGCCTACACATCGAGACAACTGGTATACGAATGGCAGCAGGGCGCATCGGTCAACTTTGTACCAGGAATGGCCCTCTCCCAATTCGACCTGATGGGCTCACCTTACCGAAATTTAACATTCACGAGAAGGGAGGGTGATTTTTCGGTATTGCAGGTCTCGTTCAATCTGCAACGGCACACCGGCTACTTCCTCATCCAAGTGCGTGACCGTTCCGTCGCAAGGAAATATTATGATAATATGATATAAGAATCGGGGTACATAGGGTACACCAGTGTGTATAATATCCATTGTATATTATTCCTATACCTGGAATAATTTAGTATCTGGCCTACAGGTTTATGTACCGTGCGTACTGATTGTCGTGCTGAGTTGGGTATCATTTTGGATTCATCGTGAGGCGACCAGCGATCGCGTAGGATTAGGTATAAGCCGATCGTGAGACGATCGAACAATGAATGAACTCTACAAACCTATACCTAATGTGGATAGTATGCTTTAGGGTGTTTCAAACAAAAAAAAAATCTTTTGTCTTTCTTCCAAACGGGTTCAAAAGTTTCATTTAGGCATAAAAATACGCCTGCTAAAATTTGAGCTCTTAATATTAACATTCAGAGATGGTGCATCGCACTTTTCTATATTTTCCATAAGAATAATATAGGAAAATTCTTTGCTCCCTCTTCTGATTTTTGTAACGCGCTAACGATGCGTCGTACAGAAAATCTACGGACATATTTTTGTAGAGAATTGAATGCACTACAAAGGGATCTTGTGTCAAAACTTCATAAAGTCAACTGTATGTTTGCTACGTATACAGTTGGTAGTTGACTGTAACTTTGATACAGTTTTTGTAAAATTTTGTCAAGAGACCTTTTTTGGAGTGCATTCAATTCCCTGCAAAAATATGTCTGTAGATTTTCTGGACGACGCATTGTTAGATAGTTATAAAATTCAGAAGAAGAAGAAAATGTATTTTCCTATGGTATTCTTATGGAAAATAGAAAAGTGCGATGCGCCACCTCCTAATGTTAATATTAAGAGCTCAAATTTTAACAGGCGTATTTTTATACCGAAATGAATCTTTTCAACCTGTTTGGAAAACATGTTTTTTTTTTTACACACCCTAGTATACGTCTACATTAATATTGCTCCCTGTCGATTTACCGAATGGTATATACCTAATATGTTAGGTGCCATGTGTAAAATTGTAAAAATAATTGTGATTCGCGTCGTAGGTATAACGACCGTGCTGACACTCTCGACTATAAGTTTGGATTCGCGTACGGACCTGCCAAAGGTCAGATACGCCACAGCCCTCGACTGGTTTCTACTGATGAGTTTCGGCTACTGTATCGCGACCCTACTGGAGTTTGCCGGCGTCCACTATTTCACCAAGGTAGATATATAGAGACTGTTTTCGAATGTCTATCGGCGTACCTCCAATTAAGCCTCACAATTTCACCAGCTCGCGGGTCAATGTCTTGAAATTATTGTACATATTCACTGCCGCTGCAGTAACGAGTGACAACTGCAATGCGATGTGGAAACAATTATCGCAAGTTTCTCACATATGCATATACCATATCCACAGGTCGGTAGTGGCGAAATTCCTGTAGACGAAGAAGATTGGGATGATGATTACGCGGATACTCTCGGCGGGCTCGTTCTGCGATCTTGTAACTTACATGCTAATCATACGACGATGACACGGAGGCGGAATTCCCTGATTTGTCCGATATACAACGTAAGTACGGATCATATAGGTACGTGCACGCGTAGACGTATAGTATATATGTATATATATGGGTATAAGTACACGCTCTGCAATACAGGTAAATATGTACAATCAGCTGTTGCTGTACAGGATCCAGCGGGCACTTACGGCTTAGGTATCGGCTCGCCGCGCAATACAACGCCGAAGGTGCTGACAATGGAAAGGCAAACGCAAACGGAACTGATTAGGTTGCCAAAATGGAGACAATTTCTTTATTGTTTAGCCGGCGACGATGCATTCAGGTAAGCTGATAGCGAACGGCGTGCGTATGTTGACCCGAACATATAGAATAATCAACGAAAGATTGAAAATCGGCAGAAGGCAAAGACAACGTGAGGCTGCATCCGGGGGCTCCCGGCTACCTGGGGAGCGTGTCGAGAGACACGTAAATAGCGTGTCCTACATCGACAGAGCGGCGAGAGTCTGCTTCCCCGCCTCGTTTGGTCTGTTGAACGTATGCTATTGGGTGGTATACGTCACTTATCAGGAGGAATTCAAGTGGCAGGATCCACCGATTGCATTTTTTTCTCACTGAACCGATATTTCATTCATTATATGTAATTATATATTTGTAACGTAGTCACATATATTACACACGTGGCACAAAGCTGACTACAAACCAAAATCTGGCAGCTATGAGGTCATTCTAGGTATATATGCCCTATATGTATATGCCCTAGGTATATTATGTATATATACTGAACTGCAGGCATGATGAGATACGTAATAAAAAGTTGTATACCCTGAGTGGAACCATGTCTTATTCCTACCTACAATCTGCTTGGAAAACTGCAAATGGATAATTGGCACTGCAGGGCTAATGGGAAGTATGGGGTACCCTGCGCTTATCCTGTACACGTCGATTTATTTGGCACCGTAATCAAATTGTGTAATAAATGGAATTAATTATTTAACAGATTATCGGGATTACGCATGATGGGACAATCGACGAAAGAATATATTTCGGGCCTGGAACTTTCGATCCAATCTTGGCCCCTTCGTGAGATAAGTAGCGATATATTGGGATTTAAAATCAATAAGTCAAAAAAAAAAGAAAAAAAAATTTTGGACTCTGAAAATCTGGAATAATCCAGAGCTGTAGAATCGATTTGAATGAATAAAAAACTACAGTAAATTTCGATCCTATCTTGACCCCTTAGCGAGATGGATGGCGATATATCGGACTCGAAAATCTACAGGTCTGAGAATTTTTTTTTTTTTTTCTGGAATCTAAAGATCGAATAATTCAGAGCTGTAAATTCGATTCGGAGTCGATTATTCACGAATGACTTTTTTTTATACCTAGACGGTGTAGCCCAACAACTGAAAACGGATTGAGATATTTTCAATACGATCTATTCCGATTTCTTTATCCGACAATTTGAATAAAAACGAATTCGAAGAAGGACGACCCGTATATGATGAAATAGAAACGGATAGAACAGAATTTTGGTAATATTCTTCAATACGACTCAATCCGACTGTCGTGGCCGGTAATTATATAAGTATAAGTATATTCTATAAAAATTACGAGAAAATAAAATTCTGTCATTAGAAATTATTTACTTATAATAATCATCGACTATTAAATAATAGTTTATCTATTTAAGAATAATAATTTATCTCTAATTTTTTTTTTTTATGAGTAAATTCATAATTTTTATTCTAGTATTCATCATGATTTTCATTCGATTAATCATAACTTTCCATCAATAGACTATTTGAACTCCGTGGGTCTTACTATTACTGATTGTATTTAGAATTAAAACGAATCCATTAATAAGTGAATTTGCCGAAAGAATTGGTTCGGGAATTCTATCGCTCAGTTGAATTCGTCGTATAGAATACTATGTCATTCATTGGGTTTGAAGCATTAATTCGAATTGTACATAACCATAAGGAATCCGAAGGCTCGTATTAATTCGTCAACAAATTTCCGTATTCCTTCAAAAGAATTCACTCGGATAGAAATAAAATAGACTTTTTACCTCAGATATTTCGTATTCTTTGAAACGAATTGATTCGGATGGAAAGAACAAAATCGGATTGGGAATTGCGAACCTCTATTCTAAATAAATAATTGGAACGAATAGGCTGTGAGAGGTGGCATTGTCACGGATAGGATGGGATAGAAAAGAACAGATAAAATCGAATATAAACGAATAAGCAGATCAAAACGAACAGTTTCTTAATAGAATAAAACATGCTCAATTCAGAAACCTGAAGAAACAAAATCCATAATTCTGCTAATCGTTCCGTTTCTATTCTTTTTCGATTGTTGGGAGCCACGGCCTAAAACTAAAAAATCTAACAGAAGGAAGGGAGAAGTTCGAATTCTCCACCCCGACAGTTAAATTGCATACCATTAGGCCTATAACTTTCCAGTCAATCTCTCTGTATAAGAAATATAGTTTTCACTTTCGAATAGGGCTCAAGATGATCGTCTTCGGACACAGAATTTTCGTGATTTTTTTATTCAAGCAAATAAAAAGTTTCGTTCTGTTTAACGTTTCAAAAATTCATAAATAAATAACGGTTCGGAGAAAAAATCTGAAAAAAATTAGGAGTAGATGGTAGAGTTGGGTTAATCGTACAAAAAATTTTGAATCAAAATCGAAAAATGATCATACGATCCGGATTGTGCGTACGATACTTCTGCCTGCAGTTTGCAATATTTTACAATTTTATCCAGTTAATATCAAATCGAACTTCTATATCGAAACCGCTGCACTTTTTCAATGAATAATTAACAACGCCTGTATGTGAAATTGATAAGAAACATGTCAGCCTGCAGATATTGTGGGAACGGCGGAAAGACACCTGTAGATTCTTCAATCCTGTGATTCAGATTCTGATTCAAATATATACATATACTTACTTCTGGTTGAGTTTAACACGCGACTTGCGTTGCACGTCGATGCGGTCTTGTGAAATATTGCAACACGTCCCACCGAGTCGCATTCCAGCTAATCGGCTTAATAAGAATTGAAGAAATATGATAGAGCATCTGACACCATATCTCGCTGTTCATATATTTGTTTATGTCCTCCAATCTTTTTTAATGACGCATTTCCTTTTGCAAACTTCTGGGGCGGTGTCATGGCCGCAAGCGCAGCGCCAGTTTATCCAAGATGGCCGCCCGGTAGTGGGATGGGTCGCGTACAGATGCTTTTGTTGCAATAATTACCACAGGTTTAAAATTAGTTTCAACTTTTCTCTATCCTCCACCGCGTAAGTCCGAGTTACCTGCCCTATTGTTGATCAAGGCATTGTGGTATGTGAACGAGAACTCTGACCGACGAGGTTAGAAATGCTGCAGACAAACATTCGCTGATAACGGTGAAGACCTTCAAATGTTCGAAGATGATCCGCCAAAATTAACGTCAAATCCCTCGCCAAGCCGTCCAGGTAAGTCCCTTCACAAAATTACCAACCAAGATGAAGAGCTCGTTCTTGGTAGGTGACCTATCCACAAATTAACGCATCTCACTCATGTCTGGCTAATAGTTGAGTAATAAACCTCAAGTTAGCTGCTATAGCTGGATATACAAAATACGACAATAAGCGAATAAGCTCTACCTGTCAATCATTCCGGTTTGTTCGCCCCCTTCAGTCCCCCTTCCGCTACACCTACGCCAACTATTGAGTCATACTCACGTGCAACTATTGCGGTATTTGCACTCGCTGTCTTTTGAATATTTCCTCTTACTCTTCAATTGTCTGCAACTTGGAGAAATTCTGAAAGGTTTTCAAGAGAACAACCAGTTACCTTAGAAATCCTAACCTCTGCTCCTATCTTACTCTGCTTGGATCAAACATTCAGTAACTTTGATAGAAATAGTGAACTTGATTTTCTGACGCTGTGTTTATTTCAATCCGTAGCATTGGCTTTGTCGTGCGAAACAGCAATGTGTTTGTTCCGACCAGTAACAACCTTTGGCATCGGCCATAACTCGACATGACTCCACCACTGAGTCGTAAACGCGGTTCATCCGTCAGTTTTACTCGAGGAAAGGATGATGCGGAGGATACCGGGGATGAAATTCAAATATCTCTCGCTCCTTACATTCAAACCTACCTAGCCCACAGTGGTCAAGGGTCGGGATGCTGCGGTGTCAGACTACCTATTCCGTTCGAGAGAGCTGCACCAAGGTCTTGGTGGAACCCAAAGTTTGATTCGGAGATACTCGAGGGTCAGTTCAAGCGGAGCACCTATCCTCAAATTAGGCTCAGATTCAGGTGAGAGAGGGAGAACAAAAGGAAAGAAGGAAACGGAAAGGAAAGGAGACAGGAGAAGATTACAATTTCTTTACTCTCATATGTTACAGATACGCCCTTGCTTACATTCTCCTCGTCTCCATCTCGTGGCTGATATATTTCGTAGTCACTGGAATGGAAAGCAACAACACTCCGTTGTGGCCAGTCATAGCAGGGGCCTTCGGAGCACTTGGGGCTATGGCTTCAGCTGTTTTCTATTTCACTCATACCAACCACTATCGCTCCTACGTTTTACCGACTTCTTTGACAGTCGCCTCTGTCCTATGTGTCTTGTCTTTGCTATTTGTTACCCTGGTACCCCCCCATTCGGACGGGCTAACTCTGGTGGGGCACTTTGCACTGTGTACAGAGATCTTACTTCTAATTTATACGGTGATACCGATGCCACTTTACGCTTGCGTGGGTATTTGTTCTGTTTATTCCTTCTTCTTTGAATTCTTCACGGCCTACCTGTACAGTGCAGACGAAATCCGTCGGCCTACCTCTATTAAAGATATTAATTTAAACAATTATTCGTCCGACAGAGGGTCGGAAAGAAATTTTATGGAAAGATCTGACTTGAATCGTAGATCTGATGACCCTGGTGTAGTAACGGATTTTCGTAATTTTACTCACGATGATACGTCGAATAATTCAATATTACTCTCGGGCTTAATAAATAGTACAAACCTCACATCGAATGTTGGTATTGAGAGCGCTGACACACCTAGCTCAATGATGAGATTGGCCAAAACTATAAGCAATTCAAAGTTATTCTCAACTTTAAGCTCGACTGTGAATTCTATATTAGACAACGGGAGCGTAATCTCAGGTTTAAACGACTCACATTTACAAAAAGATATTGATTCAAGTACCAGCTACTTGGCATCAGACTCAATCGAGTCGAATCTAAATGCCCCTACCGAGGCATCCAACTGGCAAATATTTACCAGCTTGTCGGGAACTCCTACTGGAAATTCGACGATGGCCTCTGGCCCGATAGATTCGGGAATCATAGAAAATATAACAAACTCTAACACGACACTCAAACTAGATAATAACGAGGGTGCCTCGACTTTGATGATAAGAATTTTGATGCAGGCATCGATACACCTGATAGGTCTTCACATTTTAATCATGACGTTTGTCCGCATGCGCGGTACATTCATGAAAGTCGGGCAATCCTTGCTGGTCCGTCGACAACTTGAAATGGAAAAGCAGTTGAAAGAGAAAATGATTCATTCGGTTATGCCACCCAAAGTTGCCGATTGGTTGATGGAGGAGAGCGAGAGAGAAAGGGAGAGGGAGGACTCTCTGAAGAAGGGCTCCATACCTTCGAACAACGCTGATATTCACTCACTCTTTCGTCCCTTCAACATGCACTCTATGGAAAACGTCAGTATCTTATTTGCCGACATTGTGGGATTCACCAGGATGAGCTCAAACAAGACTGCTGAAGAACTGGTGGCGATACTGAATGATCTGTTTGAAAGATTTGACGATTTATGTGTGCATCACGGATGTGAGAAGATTTCAACCCTAGGTGACTGTTACTACTGCGTCAGCGGTTGTCCGGAGCCAAGGCCAGATCACGCAAAGTGCTGTGTAGAGATGGGTCTTGGTACGTTTCTAGTTCTCCCAATAACATTATTATATTCCTATCGTGTACAGTAGGGTGATTAAAAAAAAAAAAAAAAAATTTTTCTTCCAAACAGGCTCAAAAGTTTCGTTTTGATGTCAAAGTAGGCCTGTCAAAATTTGAGCTCCTAATATTAATATTAAGAGTGTCCTCATCGCACTTTTCTATTTTCCATAAGAATAACATAAGATAAATCATTTTTGCTTATTCTGATTTTTATACGCTCCAAAGGACTGCTCAAATAATAAATCGCTATACATATTCTTGTAGAGAATTGAACGCTCTACAAAAAATGTCTCTCGGTCTTTTTCGATAAATCTAACCGTTTCATAGTTAGTCTTTCCAAAATCGCTAAAGAAACTTCAAAACGATTAGATTTATCGAAAAAGACCAAGAGACCTTTTTTGTCGAGCGTTCAATTCTCTACAAGAATATGTATAGCGATATACTGTTTGAGCAGTCCTTTGTAGCGTACAAAAATCAGAATAAGCAAAAATGATTTTCCCTATGTTATTCTTATGGAAAATAGAAAAGTGCGATGAGGACACTCCTAATATTAATATTAGCAGCTCAAATTTTGACAGGCGTATTTTGACATCAAAACGAAACTTCTGAACCTGTTTGGAAGAAAAAAAATTTTTTTTTTTTTTTTTTGAATCACCCTAGTGTACAGTCATCCTCGGTATGATGCAGCGAAGAAGGTACGAACGACAATGAAGTATAGACTACTTGTGCATTTTACTTCAGCTGCTTCAGTTACTTACTTTGTAAAGAAAACTAGTCATTCCTAAAAGTCAATGTAATATTTTCAGCAATGATCGAGGCAATAAAACAATTTGATGTTGAGAGACGCGAGGGTGTGAACATGCGGGTCGGTGTACACACAGGAACTGTCCTCTGTGGTATCGTGGGTACAAAACGCTTTAAATTTGATGTGTGGTCCAATGACGTTACTTTGGCAAATAAGCTCGAGAGCACCGGTAAACCTGGCAGGGTACACCTCAGCGAGACAACTATGAGCTTCCTTGGTGATCAGTATTTGACTGAGGATGGCGATACTATCAATGGTGAGATAAACTACTGTTATGCAACTTTAGCTTCACTCGCAGGAAATCAATGTCGGACAGCTTGAACAGTATCGAAGAATTATTGCACTCCCTTGCAGGTGTCAAATCATACTTCATCAGAGGTCGGAAAGCGGATCTCGTTACCCAATTCATGACAAATGTTGGCAAAGCGGGTAATAACTCGACCCCATTACCACCACCGTTAACGCCAACAATGCAGACTCCTCGGCATCGACTAGCCTCAATAACAGGTGGCAATAACCAGGTGAAGTCCGCTCGACCCCACTACCTGCATATGGTCACCAGTCCTGCGAGTTACAGGGTAAAAGCAAACTCCCTGCCGAGTATACTCGACTCTGACAACGACGGAGACACGGGGGATGAAAAGGATGATCTCAACAAAAGTCCTACATCGATAGCTAGTTACGGGAAAAAAAAAACAAAGCAAAAACCTTGGCGGTATTTACAAAGGCAGAGAACTACAGAGGAAATGACACCGTTGGACAAAGGCGGAGGGAGGGAAGAGGTGGTAATGCCTGATGGTAATAAATTACCACTACCAGCATCGCTGATTCATGATGAATGCACAAACGGATATTACGAAGAGGTATGTAATGACAATTACTCAAGCCATTCACTTTGCCCTTTGGCATCTAAGTTTGAATTGAACTAGCTCTCAAATATTGCATCCACTTATTATTTCGCTTCTATTTCACATTTCTTGGCATCCTAACGAGGAAGAGGACTGGGAGAAATGAAGAGTAGATAATCACCGCGCTACTCATAAGTCATCGGGCAAATATGATTATCCAACCCTTCCAACATTGTTTATTTCGATTTCAGATGCCAATCGACAACGGAATAGAGAGAGATCCCATGCCAGCATCTACTTTCCCATTGATATCGAGCCCAGAACCGGAGAGTCAAGCTCCATCTGTTTGCAGTAGGAAAGACTCGGGAATCCGTAGCACTAGTCGGCGAAGTAGTATCCAGCAGCAGGTGCGAGCAGATTCACGAAATCAACATCCTATCTTCCTATGTCTACTGCCCTTGTTGTAAATCCTAAAATTCTTCCGAGCCTTTTCACAATCCCGTATACCTATCTCGAATTTAAGTTCAGCTCTCTGATCCATAGCTATTCCTCATGAACGGTATGGCCCAGGGAGATATTCTAGGGCAGAGAGTAAGCGGCTACTACACCTCCAGCCAATCAACTTTGAATTCGACCCAAGATCAGCCCTCGTCCGTTCCGCCGTACCCATTTACACCGGCGGTAACGGACTCATTCGGAGCTTGTTTCCACAAGCTCAGAAAACAGTCCGATCTACAGTTAATCAGGCAAGCGATTATTGTAGCATTAGCCGCGTGTGAAGCACGTTATTAATCGGGCAAATAAATGCCATACTGCAATGCGTCGTGATCAAACAATCATCGCTGATCATATACGGTCTTACCATATAATTGCAATTGCAAATTGTGTCGTTTCAGATGCGTTCAGGACAACGTAAGCTCGCAGCGTTCGTACTTCGTCAAGCCCCCGTTGTCGAGCGTGACCTTGTTTTTCAAGAACAAAGAAATGGAACAGGAATACCGAGAAACTGCGCACAAGGTCAACGAGGGTGTAGGTGATAACCCACCAACTCTGGCGACATCGCGGTTCAACACTTACTTTGACATATTGATATCTGCCCTGGTCTTCTCCGCCGTAATGATATCCGTATTCTTGTTGTACCAGCCCACTATATACTACATTGTGTTCGCTGCGTTCGCCACTGTTGTCCAGCTTTTCGCTGTTTACTTGTGCGTTCGGCAATTGCTGAACCCCAACACGACGCACACTACATTCACCCATAGAATATTTAAATTTGTATCGCAATGGCACCCCTGGCATATTTGCGGAGCGGTACTAGTCAGCTTGCCGGTCGGCTCGATTTTGATAAATTTCACTCGTGACACCATCCACGCGAAACTCGATCACAATGAGTATTGCTACAGCTACTTGATGTTCGTGGGTCTGGTGCATTATTGCAATTTCACGCAACTCAATTGTTGGATGAAAAACCTACTCGTCACCGTTACAGGGATACTCTTCATTGGTTTGGTCGCCATCCAGGTCTCTGCCTGTAACGACGAACTCACTATAAAACCGCCGTATCGTGTCAAAACGAACGTCGTCCCGGCCTCTATCTCTTCCGACGTTAATCCGACGCCCCAGGACCGCGTGTATAACGCCGACGGTAGTATTATAGACGGCCTCGAATCGGGATTCCGGCGAGGGTCGCATCCCGTCGAAGCAGAACGTGATCTCGCGAATATCACGAATCACATGAGCCAAAACCTCAACGTAAACTCCGACGTCTCATCGAAAACGACGACTAACGACGAACGCTTGTACAGATCGGAAATTTTCTTGGACATGGCACTGCTCCTTGTCCTCGTATGGTTTCTGAATCGTGAATTTGAAATTAGTTACAGGCTTAGCTTCCACGGAAACGCGGTAGCCGCGAGGGACAAGGCTCGCGTGCAATCGATGAAGAACCAGGCCGACTGGCTCCTTCACAATATTATACCAAAGTATGTAGCCGACCAGTTGAAAACTACTGCGAAATACTCTCAAAACCACAAGTCGGTCGGGATTATATTTGCGAGTATCGTAAACTTCAACGAGCTATACGATGAGTCTTACTTGGGCGGTAAAGAATATCTCCGGGTACTTAACGAGCTAATCGGTGATTTCGACGAGCTTTTAGAAAAGTCCGAGTTCTCAAATGTTGAAAAGATCAAGACGATCGGCAGTACGTTCATGGCCGCGAGTGGTCTCAATCCCCAGGTACGGCAGAAAAACGAGCACGAATACACGCATCTGTTTCAACTCCTCGAGTTTGCCGTGGCCATGCACAAGGTCATCTACGATTTCAATCGGGATTTACTTGGGTTCAAGCTGATATTAAGAATTGGTTACAATTATGGCGACGTTACCGCCGGTGTGATAGGTGCCACCAAATTGTATTACGACATTTGGGGTGACGCCGTAAACATAGCGTCCCGGATGGATTCCACCGGTGTTGCGGGTAGAGTACAATTGGCAAGCAATTGCTTGGGCGTACTTTCCAGTAGGTATGAATTCGAACCTAGGGGGCAGGTCTACGTGAAGGGTAAAGATAATATGGATGTGTTCTTGCTGACCGTCCGAGGTGCAGAAGGCGACAGTTGAGAGTTATTTTTAAACGTATCAATTCATTCTATCGGGCACAAACTATTGAATCATCCTGATCTTGGTGTCATCTCCCCTACATGGTACTCGCCCGGAAAAGCAGTTGCATCGGGCGAGATACGCGTTGGCAGCACGAGCCTTCGCTCTATGAATCGATCAGTGGCCTACGTTTATGTACAATTACCTGATACACGGTATAAGCCTATATATATATATATATAGAAACATACACACATACCCTTGCTCAATTTCGTCGATCAGGCTAGAAATTCAATATATATCTATACCTATTTCTCTCGAGATGTATGTCATTATTGTATTTGATGCAAAATCATTGTTTAACTAGTTTTTATTGTTGTCTCCTGTACACGGATGCCTCTAGACAGTTCCTATCTAAATATTCCTTTCGTTTCTCCCGTGTGTATATGAGCGTGTGGGTGTTGTACATGCGCACTTGTACATATGTGTTTCTGTGTGAGCACGCTCGCATCTTTGGACGCGACAAATGCGTTGTTATTGTTGTTATTTTTGTTGATCTTTTATTGTTGTCGTTGTTACCATTATTGTGAATATTATTATTATCATTATTATTATTATTATTATTATTATTATTATTATTATTATTATTATTATTATTATTATTATTATCATCATCATTATTATTATTATTGATTAGACTGGGCCGAAAAAATTGACTATTTTTTTTTTGAAAGATATATCGAGAATATCATTCAGAATGACAAAAAAAAATTTCGTGAAAGTTTGAGCCCTTAATATTAATTTTGAGAGGTCTATCATCGCTATTTTTGATTTTTAGTCATAATTTGATGTTTTACGTTAGAACTGTCACAACATTGAAGTGAAAAAATTTATTTTCACTTATTTCTATATAAAATTAAATTCTCTACAAAAAAGGTCTGATTATAGATTTTCGTCAAACAAGCTGTTTCCGAGTAATTAAGCTTAATAAATTGATATGTTTTTTCGATTTGACTATTTTAATTTGGAATTTTGTAACTAACGAAGGAATGAACTTTGTCAACGAATCGAATGATTCATTGATTCGTTAGTTACAAAATTCCAAAATAAAAAAGTCAAATCGAAAAAACATATCAATTTATTAAGCTTAATTACTCGGAAACGGCTTGTTTGACGAAAGTCTATAATCAGACCTTTTTTGTAGAGAATTTAATTTTATGTAGAAATAAGTGAAAATAAATTTTTTCACTTCAATGTTTTGACAGTTCTAACGTAAAACATCAAATTATGACTAAAAATCAAAAATAGCGATGATAGACCTCTCAAAATTAATATTAAGGGCTCAAACTTTCACGAAATTTTCTTATGTCATTCTGAATGATATTCTCGTTATATCTTTCAAAAAAAAAATAGTCCATTTTTTGGCCCAGTCTATTATTGATTCTACTATTGCTATTACGTATAGGTAACTGGGTAATACGAACATGTACACCTCTATAATGGTACAATCTCTGCTCTCGATTTGAATAATACACAGCTACAAGCAATAAAATAACACTGGTGTTGCAGCCTGACTCGTTGATTGAACTTGGTATATTAGCTCGAGAGAAGAGGAGTATCTGTACAGAGGTACCAATACCCTTTGAATGAGTATGATTAAGTTTAAAATATCGTTTGAGCGCTAAGCACTGCATCAGGAATAGCATAATAATGTACCTATCTATATGTACATCTGCATGCCTATACCTATATGTATATTATATCTATATGTATATTGCAGACAGGGTTGACATCACATATATAATGGCTTGATGATGACAAATATGGCGTAGATAGTAAAATCCATCTACCACATTTCGAGAGTTTACAGCCAGAGTGGTATGCTATTGTGGCTGCACCATTGCCATGTACGGATTTACTGACTTTTGACAAATTGGAGTTGCCAGAAGAATGTGGCATTTAGTTGTTGTGTTTACTTGGCTCCAAGGTATACCACAGAATTCTTATTATTAGGTACTGGCTTAGTATAGAATGCCAAAACTGGTAGTTGTAAGCCCGCGAAATGTAAGTATGTACATACAGTAATATTCATATATGCCTTAACACTACCTCATAACTATTTCCCGATTTGAATCGTATGTGAGCAATGAGCGCATAGCTGTAAACACAGCTAATCTATCGCCAGTCACATTCAGATTCAGACCGAGAAATAGTTATCCACAAGTATTATGGCATATATGAATATTACTGTACACAAGTCTGAGTCAATATGGCTCTACTATTTGTAAATGACCAACAATAATTACAAGTCGAGCAACATTCCAATTTTGATTCGTGGTTCGAAAATGTCAACCAATTATTATTCGAGTTCATCTGTGTAGGTGATCATGCAATGACACGTATTGTAGCTGAGCCTCGAACAGCTTATCAATCACCTTGGTTCCGATCGTGGAATGCTATCTTTATTTTCTCCCTGATAGATATAAGAATAGAAGTATGTAATGATATCTAATAGAGATTTAAGAATCTTATAATATAATGGGAAATGAAATTATTTTAACCAGCGAGATATATACATTTATATACCCATATATATATATATACATATATATACACACATATATATTTATTTAAAAAAAAATCTAACGACACAAGTGTTTGTTATTATTATTAACGTGGAAGTGCCTTTCTGATTATGATAACGACGGCGAGTATTGAATGATTATAATGTAGAAAATTCCTTGAATCCATAACCATCATCCTGTTTTAATATACGTTTTATTATACCTACGCTGCAATCAAAGTAACACGCCACGAATCTCCACATTCTTTCTTATTCCTGTCGACGAAGTTTGGTCATCGATGTATGTATACGTAGATGCGCGAAATTTCATGTATTAAATTAAGTATTACAGCCTAGAAGTAAGATCGACGATAACAATCTGCCGATTGACAGTATAATAGTGCTATTAATATTTGTATATATGCCATCAACACTGTCAATAAAATTGAATTGGATATTTCAACTGAAGCCCCATTGTTATTGTATATATATCTATGTAGTCTAGACGCGTACTAAGTATATTAGTAAGTAGTTAAGTAAGTGTAGCGTGTAGTTACTTTCAAGTATATGTGGGTTCCGAACTCTGCAGAGTACCTGAGATGGACTGAGCTTATACGTACCCGCACCTCCATGACCTGTGATATTGATATTTGTAGTTCATGAACATCTTCCATTTTTAGTCAAAAATTCCGAAATCTGATGTACTACGTGTTTTTACTGAAGCAGTCCGCCACCAGCAGGAAATTGATCATATGGGAAAATAGAATAAAATTTATATACATACCTGCATTAAGAAGATTTCTGTTTGTCTTATGGATATTTGTTATAGAGTGTCATAGATATACCTTGATAGATTATTGTCAATGATTTTTTTTTATTACAATTAATACAATAATATATATATATACAAGATTAGCATGATCGGTTCAAGCTAACGCCTGTCGTACAACGAGGGCAATTCGAGCTCATAATTAACACAACCTATTTGTAATGCACAATAAAGTTGTAAGGTTTCACTGATGTTACATAAAACGCCGAAAGAGTCAGGTGGACGGCACGAGTCTTGAAAAAGCTGCATTTATCGTAACATACATGTGAAAACCTATTCACCTATCTCTCAATTAAGACATTCGCTCCACGAATGAACATAAATTCTCTATGTTACATACCATGTACTTGTGCAAGAAATGAATTTCATGTTGTAACTTAAAGCTACAGTTAAATGAACGACGCCTCCTGTGTGCTCCGTAATTATTATAACGTCCAATTGGTCGATCGTCATTCAATTCAAAGATATTCAGTTTCACACTCGAAGATTTGGAACAGTATACAATAAGCCTATTACTTTATATCAAGGCAGCGATATCACCAAGACCTCGTCATCATTCCTGAATAAATGCAATTAACCACAGTCAGTGAAAGAGGAATGATAATTTGCTATATATCTGGCGTGTGCCCGGGTTGAACAAGCAACTGAATAATCTTAGGTATAAATTGAGGGGTTTATGCGGACTTGGGAAAAGTTTGAAAGTTCATCTCGCACGATTAGGCATGATTAGAGACATTCAAGATTCAAGATCGAAAATGTTGTGAAAACAGTGTCATTAATTGAGTCATATCCTTGATTCCCCTTACCCAGCCGGGACCCATAATCTTGATGCCGATAGCGTATTAAAATAAGTTGTGCACAATGAGAAGTATTGCCAACTGATCCGAAGTTACATACCACGGTATAATTCGGACTGCTAACTTTTAGAGATCTATTCGAAAATTGGCGAGAACCGTACACTGGCTGGCAGCAGCTAGGTACACATGCATACCTAGTTATACAAGCTGTGTAACGTACAATTATTAGAAATCAGTAGATACAACGATCGAGATCACCAAAGGAGAGAAATTACTCCACTTGCTCCTAAGTGGAAGGATTATTCCATAAAAGGCACTGATATACCATATAGTAAGTAAAGTAATATCTCGTAGAGACGATCGACGGAAATACCTACATTACGAATAAATGTTAATTGCGTCTCGTTAGGTTGACTCTGTCCCACAGCCGAATGGAAGTATTGTCTCTCCCGCGGACATCTAGCAGTTAAGCCAAATATGAATAAGTCTTATTCTATGTATAGTCTCTGTATGTGTACTTGATTTTATTTCATATTATACTCAGCATAACGTTCGCGCATATACCGTCCGAGATACGAATCAAAAATCACTGCCTGCGCTCTTTGTGCGAGGACATTATGTTATACACAATATTATTCGATAATTTAATAAATAACTATTATAATACCTATAAGAAGTAACAGCATGCGTCGTAAAGCAATATTTCCATCGTCACACCCTCAATACTAATGTATGGTCTGTACAGGCTAGGCTAGGTTGGCTTTTCACTCTCGCTCTTCAAATTGCTACCCCAAACATTTGATTTGTGATATTTTCAGATGAAAAACGGAAAAAGAAAAATTCATTGTCTCTATACAGAGCGAAAGTGATGAAAGCCTGTGAGAAAAGTCTTCGCCCCGATTCGAACAGTTAAACACATCATGTCATGTTACGTATAATCACTAATTATCTATAATCTCGGAAACTGTAAAAATATTCGAATTCGCTCATATGGTATTTAAATTATTAACTACAATTTAATAATTCAATATACGTAATAATATACATATATGATATAAGTAAGTGTGTATAATATTGATACACAATAACAGGCATTATGTTTTCAAGTTAGGAACGTACGTGTATGTATGCCACATGTGAAAGATATAAGAGAGTAAATAGAAAAAAAAAAAAAAAAAAAATAGAGAAAAAATTTCAACATGGAATTCGGTGTACAAAAACTTTTCGACATTTCAGTGGGTGCAGTTTCATTTACAATGATCGGAGAGTAATTATCAGCTAGTTCATATCCCTACGATTAAATATGTACCATGGTGACTACACGCTGTCGCCGTCTGTCAAGAGCCAGCCCCGTTGACTTTCTCACGTCCTCATGTTCACGATCGTTCTTATTTTTATTCAATCTTCAGATTCTTACAATAACTTATACCCGCACAACGAGCTACACCAATCCTCAGAGATTCGGCGATCCCGAGCCGTATGCTACGTAGGCCCGGCAAATAGTGCCGTGAGGCCGGTCTCTGATGGACTCTTAGATATATCGTCCACGCGAAACGGTCGTGGCTTACCAGTCACCTCCAGCCGTGGGAGATTGTCGATTTTTACTTCCTTCCGAAACAATTGACCCACGCTTCGACCTATCAACTGCAACGGAAACACAAAAGACGGTTGGTTGAAAGGATAGACATTTTTTCATACGAATCCGCGTTGTATTCCTGCCTTACTTTACAGATAGGTATACTTTAGGTACTATTTCGTAAGTGCAAGTTCTTACCTGATTCGTAATCTTCTTGAACAAGTCCTTCTTTCCCTTTTCAACTTTATTCCCCTTGGTGCTGACAACCGTCATCTTTTCGTCGAACCTTTGCAAATCTGCCGGATTCACGCCCGGTATTTGTTGCATCACCTCAATTATGTTTGGAAACTTTGGTCGCAGACATTCGTATATCTGTGCTCCCAGTGTTATCAGGGATCCTTGATTAGCCTCGTGTTGTCCATGGAGTTGAAGTCCTTGTAAAACAGCTACCATGACATGAGCTGCCATTGCCGGTGTGAGACTCCCATCGACAGCCAACGCTCGTACTATCGGTCCAGTGAGGGTAGTTGCCTTTAGGCTGGCATTCGAGTCATTCCATGACAAAGCGCTGCATCACAATAATACAGACACATGGATGGATATTGCATGATATTCACATTGAATGTATTACAGAAGAGAAATTATGTGCTGATAATGTGACAGAGTTTTAAAAAAACCTACCCAAGTACACAGAGCACAACGCTGTGACAGGTAGATGGGTGGCGCAGTACAAAAGCTCCAAGCTCGCTCACAACCTCAGCAACAATGCTGCTACCTCTTGCTGTGGGAGTGTCAACTGCCATTCCACCACTGTCATGTTCCATCAAGTCCGGTGGCGAAGCATCGCTTGCTGCACCACCCACAAGAGCTACCTTCAGTACATCGACAAAGTCTCGAGTCAAGTTTCTGTTCAACATATCGTCGATCACCTCTTGTGCGTTGGTGCAGTTCTCTTCATCCAATCCTCCAGACTCGTACAGCTGCGTCATGTATCGCCACTTCGCTGTCAATCTCTGACACACTATGCAAACATACATCGTTTAGGGTTTCTCTTACTCTCCCATCGTATGTCTTCTTATATTTCGTTAGAATTTCCGAACATTCAGCCACTTCTTATTTACTCTTATTCATGAACGTTGTATCATCTGACTAAGCGTATGAAAGATAATATCTATATAATATATTTACATTCTGGTGATTCAATGGCCAAATCAACTTTGAAACAGTTAGATTTATCGAAAAAGAACAAGAGATCTTTTTTGTAAAGCGTTTAATTTTCAACAAAAGTAGCCCTGCAGAATCTTTTTAAGTAAATTGGTTCATGAGGTATAAAAGTCGAAAAGTGCCATAAGAACATTTCACATGTATTTTAAACGGATAATAAAAATAGCGATGAGCGAGTTTTAAATATTAATATTAAGGCCAAGTTTTTTCGAGGCTCCTTATTTGATCATAAGGAACAAGTTTTTGAGTGCCGTTTAAGAAAAACAAAATAGTCCATTTATTTGACCCACCCTGTGGTTGTACTGTATATTGTAAGCGTATATTTTCTACTCACTGTGAGTTGCAACGTGTGCCAACACTGGGATAAGAACAGTTTCGTAATAGGCTGGTGGACATGAATAGATGAAGGGCTTCAGGAACACACGAATTATAGGCCGCAGTCTGTAATCTGGAATTACCTGGAACATGAAACATTGATAATGACGAGCGTGGTATACACTGAATCCTAATTCTGAAGGTCATATATTAGGAATCGAGGGAGGTGGTTGGCAGAAATTGATGAAGACAGATTACGTATAGTTTACATTTTTGGTTGGTAGTAATCAAATTACCTCCATGTTGGAGAATACGGAATTAAGAAGAGCTGGTGCGAGACCGGATAGCTGATAGAAGTCACGTCCGATAGTGTGACATCCGCTTCCCAGCATGTGGTAGCAGTTGTCGTGAACATTGGTGAGAAACGTTTGCATTCGCACCAGGGGGGCAATGGTTGTTTGGTCAGCGTCCGTGGCATTGTTATCGTTATTCGAAGCGTTCAGTCCCAACAGATTTGATTTTTCAGATTCCAAAAGTCCATGGGCTGATCTGTATCCCTGATATAGACGCGAATATAAACATATAATGCATAAACAAATTGATGGATATAAAATAATATATGATTCAGAATGAATAACATTGTTAAATCATGATCTGCCCACCTCTGACAATGAAGCAAGCGCGTCAGGAGTAAAAAGTGCGTTTGTGGCTCTGATTAGGGCAAACAGCGTCGGTAGTACCGGAATTACGTGAGGACTAGCAGGATTTCTGTACACCGGATTTCCAGTCTCGCTGAGTGCTGCTAAGAATCCACCTCTAGCTGCACGGTCCGGATCTTCCGGTACTGAGCAACGTTTAACAACACTCAATATAGTAGCAATGCAAAACACGAGATCTGCACGATTTTTTCCTGTTGAATCTACCACGTTGCTTTCGACTGGGTCCCGGTCCAGGCCTACGAACCTGAGGAACTCTATCGGTCCTTTAAAAGCCTCGGCACCAAGCGCGACGAATCGTGATGACCCTTGGCCGATGACTTCGGCAACAAATCGCGTCTGTCTCTCGTAGTCGCAGAAATGATTAGATATCAGCAGCAGGGCTTCATACAGTGTGACGCTTTCCATCTTGGTGAGTTGACTAGGTTCTCGCACCAGACCCAGTACTGTGGTGTGGATTTGTTCGAAAACTGGGAGTAATAGAAGCGGATACTTGAGTCCAATTTTCACCATTAAACTCGCCGCATGACGTCTGACATTCTTTACCGCCCTAGATCTGTTATCTTTAGTTTCCCCGCGACCCTCGAACACCAAAGCGGCGAATATTTTCTCCAATACCCGCGGCAGAATAGATACACCAGGCATCTCCATCGAGCCCGTCGACATCGAAAGAAATACAAAAAGTCCGCTGACACATGACAACAGGGCTGATAATAACCATGGATCGAGGGGTGAATAACTCAGGCACAATTCTAATAGTTGCAGGCCTGTTTGTACGCTTGGCCGTTCATTCACATGTAGTATCCTTGAAGCAACAGAATCTAATGCCTGAGCAAGTGCCTCCCATTCGAGATACACCCGATCGTTTGGATTACTCTCATATCCCACGTCGATCAGGCCTTTCGTTATCTTAGCAGTCAGCCACTGTTGGACGTACGCAAAAGTCACTAGAGGGGCGACCATAGTCGCGTGGCGAAATCCCTCCAGTAGATCCATCCTCAGCCGATGGAAGAACACATTGAATTCTTCTTCAGAGTCATAATCCGCGAGTGGATAAGCTAATGCCCCATTCGTGGGTCTACCGTTTGCATATGATAATTTGATGAGCTTTGGCGCGGTGTTTTCGACGAACTTTGGCACATAAGTCAGCAGCAATGGGTCAGTCTTCATCTGATCGTGCTTGAACAGCATTATCCATATGGCATTCGCCATATGCGAAAGAGTTAGACTTGCATGGGTGGTAAACGTCATTACCGCGTCCAAATAGAGATTGAAGTGAGCAGGGCGTACTGTGGATCCATCTTCCTTACCCCAAAGTGTACAGAGTTGTGTCGCCATACCGGTAAGCACCTGCGGAACACCAGTATAAGTACAAGGCTCAGCAAAAGACGTATTCTGACGTCTTCCACGTAATTGCAGTACATTATCATAATATTTCTACGTTTAATACATGTAATACAGATCGTATGTACAATATGCATGATATATTGTAACGTGGGTGAATGTATCCACATTAGACTGTGTCAAAATAACTTTTTTTTTTTTTTTGTTTATAAAATATATCTAAAAAATTTCTTCAATATGAAAAAAAAATTCTCCTAAAGTTTGAGCTCAATATCTCTGAAATTGAGCTGGCGCGAAGGGGGGTCCCCTTTCCCATTTAAAATACATGGGAAAAAAATTTTTTTTCTTAGTTTTAGAATAACTACATGAATAAATTTTTTTTTCAAATTTTGTTACACACTACCTGATAGAAAATTCAATTCTCTACAAAATTCCTCCTATGCATTTTTTCTCTAAACTCAACATAAACAAAGTTACATAGTTAATATTCCTAATATTAGTAAAAAAATTAGTAAAAAAATAAAAATTGAATATTATTAATATTACTAATATTAAAATTAAAAAAATAAAAATTGAATATTATTAATATTACTAATATTCAATTTTTATTTTTTTTCCCCTATTGAGCGCTATGTAACTTTGTTTATGTTGAGTTTAGAGAAAAAATGCATAGGAGGAATTTTGTAGAGAATTGAATTTTCTATAAGGTAGTGTGTAACAAAATTTGAAAAAAAAAATTATTCATGTAGTTATTCTAAAACTAAGAAAAAGAATTTTTTTCCCATGTATTTTAGATGGGAAAGGGGACCCCCCTTTGCGCCAGCTCAATTTCAGAGATATTGAGCTCAAACTTTAGAATTTTTTTTTCATATTGAAGAAATTTTTTAGATATATTTAATCGAAAAAAAAAAAGTTATTTTGACACAGTCTAATTCACATACCTGGATGAGTTTTTTCAAAAACAAGTAATGGTTGTCGTCAAGGTTATTAGAACCCTGGGAAGGCGCGGGTGTGGTTGCAGCGCTATAGATACATCTCAGAGCCTCTTCCGAGTAGAGGATCATCAATTGTTTTCTATCCTCGGCTTTACCCTTACGATTGACAATCTGCAACAGGCACTCAGCAGCTGGACATTGAAATGTGGGGTTCCCAAGGAGTACACAAAGAATTTGCAGTAGCCGGCCATCCTCTGCCATCACGTGACTTATCGATACCCATTCAACAAATCCCGTCAGAGTAAGCAGAACAACCTGAAGCATGAGGAATAATTAAGATCATCAATTGGATTCGCTCATTAAGGGGGGGGGGGGGGGGTCCATCGACCAAAGTAGCTACCAGAAGTATGGATCTCAGATGGCTGTGAATTTTTTTCTGGCTGCTGTTTGGTGTTCCGAAAACCATGCCTAAAGCTCACTGCGAGAAAAAAATATTTGACCCGGGCCGATTTTTTATATACGACCCAAAACAAGATATCAAAAATCTGAAACGATTGATTGTTCGGAATAGTAAACGGTGCCTGCACACCAACCAAATTTCAGCCAAAAATATTGAAAATTGTAGGAGGAGATACACTTTGAAAAATCTAAAGTTTCCATTTTTAACGATTTTTTAATGCCACTATTTTTTTTCGTGAAGTGTAGTCAATTTCATGTAAAAAAGGTCTCATGCTGTTTGCTGCTATCATAGATAGTTTAGTGGATACGAATTTTCAGAAATAAATTTTTATCACCTGAAAAGTTTCAGGGATGTATATGGGTCATTCCATGTCAATTCAACGACGTTGCGACGGTGACCCTCTTCGATTTTTTTCATTTTTTAATATGTTTTCATAGACGTAGAAAGAAGTCTTCAGCTAAATTTTCAGCTCTTTAACTCCACCCATTCCGGAGTCATCGATTTTTGCTTAAAAAGTGTATATCTTCGACTATAATTATGATAATCTTATTTTATAGGGGGTCATTTTTTTTCATTTCCAACGCACTTTCTGAAAAAAAAATTAAAAAACTGAAAAAATTTTTTTTTCAACTTTTTGATGCTTTTTCGGCCATTTTTACTCAAAAAATGCGTTTTTCGTTCAATGGGACACTTTTGATTCTTTCCAAAAAAATTCACAAAATTCTACGTTAAAAAACAAAATTTTTGAGCCATAACTCAAGATGGGCTTCGAATAACTTCTAGTAAAAAAAAATAAAAAACAATTTTTTTCCCCGTATAATAAATCAGAATTACAGAAAAAAAAAGGTTTTTAATTTTTTTCACTAGAAGTTATTTGACGCCCATCTTGAGTTATGGCTCAAAAATTTGGTTTTTTAACGTAGAATTTTGTGAATTTTTTTGAAAAAAATCAAAAGTGTCCCATTGAACGAAAAACGCATTTTTTGAGTAAAAATGGCCGAAAAAGCATCAAAAAGTTGAAAAAAAAAATTTTTTCAGTTTTTTAATTTTTTTTTCAGAAAGTGCGTTGGAAATGAAAAAAAATGACCCCCTATAAAATAAGATTATCATAATTATAGTCGAAGATATACACTTTTTAAGCAAAAATCGATGACTCCGGAATGGGTGGAGATAAAGAGCTGAAAATTTAGCTGAAGACTTCTTTCTACGTCTATGAAAACATATTAAAAAATCAAAAAAATCGAAGAGGGTCACCGTCGCAACCTCGTTGAATTGACATGGAATGACCCATATTTATTGAACATGGAAAATCATATTCTAAAAATATCTCCTCCTACAATTTTCAATATTTTTGGCTGAAATTTGGTTGGTGTGCAGGCACCGTTTACTATTCCGAACAATCAATTGTTTCAGATTTTTGATATCTTGTTTTGGGTCGTATATAAAAAATCGGCCCGGGTCAAATATTTTTTTCTCGCTGTGAGCTTTAGGCATGGTTTTCGGAACACCAAACAGCAGCCAGAAAAAAATTTACAGCCATCTGCGACCCCTACTTCTGGTAGCTACTTTGGTCGATGCACCCCCTCCCCTTAACAATGGAGCTTCTCCTCTTCTGTTCTCAATTTTTTGCAAGTGCCATTGAGACAATGATCATTATTCAAATCACCTGAACAACTTTTCCATGGGCAGCGGCTTCATTAACTCGCCCCAGGCCGCTAGTTTCTTGAAACTTGGTAAAATGTTGTTCAATCAGTCTCAAAAAGAAGTTGAATATCTCTGCCATGTTGGTTGTTAATGCCTGATATATGTCCTTTCTCCTTTGATTCGATTCGAGCGTCTGTAGCAGGGCTACGTCCTCGACCAGTCTTAAAAACACCAGGAGCACTAGTTCCGTTTGGCTCTCACCCCTGGTACAGGCCTGGCTCAGTTCAGCCAGAAGGGTGGGCCACTGTTGGGGCCATTCCCTCTTTATCATTTCCACAATGACTCGGGACAAAGCGTCTTTAATATGGGTCTCTTCTCGCAACAGAGGTTCAGTACCTTCTTGAAGTAATTTCATCGCATTCTCCTTTATGAAAATTTTTTCAGGCTGCGACATCTGGGTCCACCTGTACTTGACACAGTGCTCCATAAGCTGTAACCCAAAGTGTCGCACTACCGGACTATTGTTCACAAATTTTTGGGCCAAGAATAAGCCGCATTGGGCACACAGGGGAGATGATTCTTTGAAACGTTCGCAAGCAGTGTAAGCCTCCAGGCGTTGTTCGTGGGGCACACCAGGTGACATCATAACCTCAACGACTCGGGCTAGCTCAGCCGATATTTGGGCGACATCGCCCACCCCTGCATCCATACCTTGTTGGTCGTTGCACTCGCTGCCGGCTACTCACTCTTTCACCCGCCTGCTGCAACAAACAAGGTGTTGTTATTGTTTTCTCGGCTCGACGAGTCATTGTCTTGAATGATGCAACATATTGCCAGATTTCTCTCACTACACTACTCCAGGATCTACAGACTTATTCCCTAGCCACCCGACAACAAGTTAATATCAGTAACACTTCTATCTCTTGCGGTGGGGAAGAGGATTGTATTCATTCGCTTTTTGGCACTCAAACAGCCTCGATGGGATTGCACAAAAATTCATAGATGCGATATGTCACTGTCGACGGATCTTTGGAAGGTGGGATGTTCACAATTTACCATAACGACTAGCGCGACCTCAATCACCCCGGATTTTACGGGCCAATGACACCAGCAGCGGTGTACCTTACTTTTATCTCTCAATCATTTTTCATGTTCCGTACAATACAAAACGAACCACATGCTGCTGATTATTGGGCAAATCAACGGCTGTGGGGGCGTCGCTCTACAGTTCTACGCCATGAGAATCATCTTGCGAATGTTCAACGTCCGAGAATCTCATCACGTGGTTCGTAAGGAAACACAATCGATAAGGTGCGGACGTTTTCTAACCTGCGTTTAGAAGAAATCTGGCGAACAACAAGTCCCGACTCCTGAGCATGCACACGGCATGCACGCCGCCGACCATGCCTTGACAGGCAACGAGCTACTACTATACCCGAAATATCGTGCTATCTTTTGGAGAAATCTGATCGAAATTCCGATGGCGCACTCCAAGTATTGGAATGATGTTAAATTTTAAGGGTAAATAGAGTCAATTTATTATGGATGAAAATTCCTATTTACCCGAAATTATTGTTCCGCGATGCGGCACGCTGGCGGCTGGACGATGCGCGTTTGGTTGTGCTGCAACCTGCCGACGAACCGTGAAAACTCAATTTAAATCACCCAATGTATTGTTAGGCGTAGGTTGGGTTGGGATTAGGGGTAAGGTTGGATTGAGCTCGAGTTTGAGGTTATGACTTGTTGTGTTGTGGGTATCCGGTATGGTAAATATGATATGGTAAAAGTTGTCTTCGCGTCCGTGAAAGTAACGATTTTGACGAGGTACATATAAGCTGTCTCCGAGCGTAATCCGCGACAAGATCTCCAACTTTATGCATGCCCAACGGTCTTGGTTGGTAGGTGCAGCATAACCTAACCTAAGACAGCCTAACATAACATAACATAACATAACATAACATAACATAACCATAACCTCGCAGACAAGCCCCGCTACACACCTCAGAGTGACATTGTTTGGTTTGAATAGATCCGTGAGCTTTCGACAGTAAAATACAAGTCCGCGATAATAGATAATGGAAGAAGCTATCGTATCTCCACCCACTTACAAGCTGGACTTTTCTGAGCAGATCTATTCCGTGGAATTGTCACCCTACGAATGGTCGCAACATTTGGTATGCATCGCCCTCACCGGCAAAATTACCATCGGAATTCTCAAGTTTCAGGTAAAGAGAACCAAATGATATGTTAGCGCTGCACGACTACTCGATGTTTGCCTCAAATATCCAGCCATTCCTCTGATAGTAATTGTCAGGTCTGATTTTTGTTGACTTTAAATATCCACTTGTATTTGTATTATTCATATACGTGTTACAGGATGAGGATGAGGATGTCGAAGATATTGATTATAGTCCTATTCGAACATTTCATCACGAGACAAGAGCCCATGCGCTCTCCTGGAGCCCAGAAACTTCTTTGAGCGTCGTACCAAAAGTTATAGCATTCTGTGTGGCAGGGGCAGATTTCAAAATTCGATTGTACAACAGTAACTTAAAAGACCTCAACGAATACCAGGTGGATAAGGCTTCTCTTTGTTTATCAGATACCAATAAACACTAGTTCAGATATCCCGTCAACGTTACGGAAGCTATACTCAAGTGTAATGTAGGCTAGCACAGCTGCAATTTTGCTCCCCTGCACTTTTCCCTCTAAAGCGGTTAAATTAATTGAAAAACCCTTGCCTCTTGTTCACTTTCATATACCTGAAGCTTATTCTTCTAGACTAAATTCTGTCCTGAGAATTCCTATATTTTTCAACAATCAGAAGATTCATCCAATCAAAATTCACTACCTCTGATCTTTTAATACAGCAAACGTATGTTTGAAAGGTTCTAGAGGGTCACAAGGATTACGTCAATTCAATCTCGTACGAACCAGAAGGGGACATTCTGGCCTCAGTCTCCGACGATCACACCTGCAAACTGTGGGACATAAAAGAGGACAAGAAATGTAACGTAACGTTTTATCTGACATCCCCGGGTGTAACTGTCTGCTGGCACAAAGAAGAATCTGGCAAGTTGTTGGTAGCTGAGAAAAATGGGTTAATACGAATGTACAACGTGATAAGCCAGCAGGCAATACTGTCACTTGATGCTGGAGTTACGCCTCTCATGTCTGCTGACTGGGGTCCAAACCCATTGAAAGTTGCGGCTCTGGCCGCAGGTGAGCTGCTAGTATGGGACGTATCAAGACCAAGGTGAGGGGCACTGTGCCAATCGTTTATCATAGGGCAACCTACTGTTTTGAGATTTTAAAAATTGATTACTTGACGGGAGATATTGTATGTTTCAGTCGACCTGTGGAGTCCCGCCCATTACACGTAGAAGGGGGTCAGATAATTAGGTTTTCTCCAGCTGCAGGACATGCGATTGCCAGCATCGGGAGACCGGACAATCGACTCAAGGTGACAAACTTGAAGTCAAAACAAGTAGTTCTTGCTAGCAAATTGCAGCTTATCGGTGGTCTGAGTTGGCATCACAAGTTACCTTACGTGTGCGCGGGTAACGACAGAGAATTACATTTCTGGAGAGTGAATATCAAGTAAATCGACAAGTATTACATCTATCCGTTTTAGGATAATATTGTGAGAGTCTTAATCGTGCATTCTGAATGTGCGCTAAAGAATCACTTCTAAGAGTAAATAAATTCATAGAAAAAACATCAACGAGCTTCAAATTTTGTGTAATTTTTCTAAATCAATGAATACAAATAACAAGAGCAGTTTTTTTATAATATAATATTGTATAGACCCCATTCAATAAAGAAGTATTCCGTCATGTCTGACATCTCTCGGATCAGTGCTCCTGGATTGGGAAATACATGGAATAGATGAATAAGTCTAGGTAGGGGGGTCATGTTTCCAGAGCTAGCTATCTGATCAAACTTCCAAAGATATGAATAAGGAGAATTTGGATAATATAGACGATGTAATATGTTGGATCAGTGCGATTTTATGCATAATATTTACATCTTTTACATCCTGCAGTGTGTACACATCAGAATAGAAAGGAGCATCCGGGAGGATATGCCCTCAAAATATGTACAGGCGTTCACATGGCTATTTCCAGTCACAGTACTGTCTGTACTGAGCAGAAATGCAAGTGTGTACTGAGTTTCACACGGCAACATTCATCCAAGTATCACACAAGAGCTGTGTCATTTTCTCTGCAGTTGCACCTTCGAACAGAACGCTCGTTAATTCACGAGCTTTAGTATACACCAGGACAGGATTAGGAGCGTGAAGACGTTCCGTTGAAAACTTCTCCTTGTCGCTACGAATTTCAGCAAGCTGCTTCATAAGATTCTCAATATCTTCCCGGGCATCGCCGCCGCTATCTCCAGCGTTGTTTGATTTTCCTGTGGGAATCAAATTTCATGCATTGGCAATCTTATTTTTGTCTGCAAACCCGTGCGATGAATTGCCATTAATTTGAGGAGGCATAATGCATAACCATATTTGCCGAATATTCACATTCGTCACAATGATGGGATACAGGGTACTACGTTCTAAAATAGTTATTTATTTCACGCGTCGAATTATTGTTATCGTTGTCGTTGGTAGTAAATGAATTTTCAGTCCCAGTCAGAAGTTTTTTGGGGATGAGGTTTATATGATGGTTCAATAAATCGACTACTCACCCATAGCAGTAGCTAACAACCCTTCCAGTTTGTTAACTTCGGCGGACTTGACGTGAAACTTGACAGTCTGTTTGTCCAACGCATCTGCAATCGTACTTTCGATGAAAGATGCGACAAGCTCTCGTCTACCCTTTTTTTCTACTAGGCTAACATCGGACCCTATTAGCCAATTCAAAATCCCATGACATAAATAAGCTCGTAAGCTCTTACGAATACTTGGCTCTCTGTCGCCAAATATGCTATCCTCTGAGCATGGGCTTCGTTTATCCAGTTGTGACAACAACTTTACGAGAAGATTCCTGTGTTTACCGTCGAGCTCTCCATCAGTTTGATTTTCCTGTGCACACGTTGTAGTTTCGTATCGAGATACAGCACCCACAGCCGAGACCAAATGATAAAGTCTCTTCTCAGTCGCGGCGCATGCCGTTGCCATTGCGATTTGACTACCCACTTCCACCCACAGCTAGAATTTCAGGACAATTAGAATTTATGGTGGTGAACAGATTCTAACAAGAATTAATCACTCGCAAAATCTTTCATCTTTTAGGAACAGCGAACTGTTATTAGATTTATTAATTACCGTTGTCCTGTCCATGGGAACTTGCAGAGTCTCGGAACTTTTCAAAAGCTTTGCGTAATAATGATCACAGTTTGGATACAGATTCGACAAATTCTCTAACACACAGTCTTCGGCGTTCCCTTCGAGCCAATCCCAAATTTTCCCATCGTCACACCTCTGAAGCATTTCATCCATCTCTCTCAGTGCCGCCACTTTGAGTTCGCAATGCTGAAAATCATAATCATAATTAGAACAAAACACGGGTTAGATCAGATTCTGAAGTTGTTAGATTCACATGCAACATGTATTATTGCATAATGATTAATGAGCATATACTTATACATATACCTGAATCTGCGAAAACGTCTGGATAAAATTTTCAGCCGCATCATAATCAGCCTTCAAGAGTGCTTCTGTCACTGCTCGTTCGCCCAATGTTGCACTGAATCCTTCATCACCAGATCTCAGAGCTAGTCGAGCGGCGACTTCCAAGCTTCTAAAATCTTTCCGTTTGCTCAAAACTTTCGCGGCTTCTCTGTCGTTGCCCAGTTTAATGTAGCTACATACGACAAACGGAGGAGCATTGTTAGCAAATACCAGTCTTTTAACTGATGTGAGTTTTCTTCAGTTGGAGCAGCTTCGACTTCCCAACGACGAGGCAAAGGTCACAGACTTGATTTTTGTTCCTTTATTTGTCACGAATCATGACATAGTTATTGTAATAGGTATTATAATAATAATAGGATTAGCAATGCTGTCTATACCCACCATTGGGCGGCATTTTCAAAATGTCCCTCCTTAGCCGTTGCAAGTGCCCACTTTTCCAATAGGGTATCCACCAGTGGATCCTTGGTGTCGAGCTTACACTTGGCCAATACGTACGCTTCCTTGAACATTTTACCCTCCACGAACACTTGGATAGCTCGTTCGATTTTGTGAATGCACAAAAGGTATGATACCGCTTTGCGATAATTTCCCTCAAACTCTAACTGCGCGGCATAGGTCTCGCACGCTTCCTGCCATACTCTGTAAATTTCAAGAGGTATAATTTCGCTTGGCTACAAATTCAAATACATTGATCAAATCGAAGTATTTCACTTTCGAGATCCTCACTTGAATGAAAGGCTTGGCGCCAGTGAGACTAGAAAATCATTGAGTCGTTTTCCTTTGGCTGCTTCTTGCAAGTTTTGCTTTAAATTATTGCACCACAGGTCCATTTCAACAACCGTGTCATGCTGGGAAAGCTTAGCGTGAGCAGATTCTGAAAGGTGCATATAATGGACAATTATTTTAAACAGTGGGCTGGGACACTGCCATAATAATTCTAAAACTAATTCACCGCCTCGTCTGCCATTTGTCTACACACATACACTAGGGTGGTACTTATATGAGGTCTGAAAACATTTCAAGTTGGAGCCCATCGAAACGGCTCCAAATACCCAGTTAAATAAATATGCCCTAATTTTTTCAAACTTTTATTTCATCCCATTTGTCTCCCTGTTTGAGCGGGAATTCACAAATGATTCAAAAATATGCTTGTTGACTATATTTCGTACTAAATTTTTATTTCAACGTTAATGAGCAAAAAAATCCATAATCCCGAAAATTCAGTGAAATTCGCTTTCTTTTCAGTGAAAAATGAATAAATCATAAATGGGGTATCTCATGAGAATCGTGTGCTATATTAATTTGAAAGGAAGTCCACTTGTTTACTGAATATAACAATCCTTTAACGAGAAACCCAGATCAAAAATGTTTGTAATACAAATCGTCAGTGAATATCTTAAAATCTTCCCTGAATCGAAAAAGGAAACACTTCGGCCAAAAATTCAACTTGGTGAATCGTGGATATTATTTTGTACTTTGAATGAAAATAGGGAGACAAAGGGAATGGAATAGAAATGTGAAAAAATTGGTGAATCTTTTATCACTATTTGGAGCGGATTTGACGGGCTCCGACATGAAATTTTTACGCACCCCATATAAGGTCCACCCTACGTACACAGTATAGACCAAGTATGGTTATGGCTGTGGTATCAGACTTACTCTCACTCTCTAGTAGTTTTAAAACTTCTTCCCTATTGCCGAATATTGATAGCGCAGAGGATTCTTTGTTTGCGCTCCCATTTACGTTTATACCATCCACGTCATCGCTGACAGCTGGGAGCAATTCTTGCTCCCCTGCAGACGTTTGGCACGAGCTCTGGACCAGGTCCATAACAGAGTTGAGTAAAGATTCTTTGTTGTTAGTGGCCTTGGCCATAACCGGGAAGTATGTAAGCTTCTTGTTCTTCTTTCTTCTAGCCTGATCCATTGCCAGGACCTCTCTTATATCTGCAAGCAGAGGTCTACATAGATACCAGTATTGTTATCAGGTATTGAAGCCGATCGCCAGTGTGTTTTATCAAGCATGCAATATCGAAATTAGAGGATTAAATGAACGATCCTGACAATATACCTCGTTCATTTGTTGCGTATTCAACCGTTGTTACTTTCGAGGCATTGTCTTCCAGCCCGTTAATGATTTTCTCCTCGGAATCGCTGACTTGATCTGCCGCTATCCTTTCTACCACAAGTTTCTTCCTTTTCGTTCTCACTTTCTTCGGCTTTGATAGATTTTCTATAGGTTGCCTCACTTCTTGTTCGGACAATCTCCATATCCTGACTGTGAAATCTGCCGATCCGCTTATTATCAAGTCCGGGTCCAAGGGACTCCACATGCAGCAATGTACCGGACCGCAGTGACTCGTATAAGTTCCAACCAACTCCTGGGACTCCGTTTTCCATACCTGCAAGGTGTTGTTAACTTAATGACGCTATATCCAATTCTCCGCGAAACGAATGACGAGTTTCTCATCAGCATATTTATAATGTTTTTAAAATGGCTTTGAAGGCTATTTATAAAACATCAAGAATATACATTTGTGCAATGATGCGGGCACACATACTTGAACTGTGTTGTCGTAACTCGCCGACGCCAGGTACCCGCTGATATGAGGGCTCCAGGCCAAATCGACAATTTTAGCTGAATGTCCATTTAATGTCCCGACGATTTTCTGCAATGACGCGCTTCCGTTTGCTGTCGTAGTAACGCCTGTGGAGGTACGATCTTTGGCAAGCTCTGCCAAGTTGAATACAACAATTGCGTGAGCGTTCGTCGATACGGCCAAATGATGGCGTAAAGGGGATAAATCGGCATCTGTGGAGGTACTTTCGGGATGCCAGGCAAAGCATTGAACAGCCTTCTTCAACGAGTAAATCGGCGAGCCACATTCGTCCAAATTGCGGTCCAGAAATGAGATTGACCTAGGTGGGAAGGAGAAAAAATTTCGCGTTACGTACCTCTATAATGTATCATATAACAAACCAGTGGAGTTTTCATCTAGCGTTTTGGAGTCGAAACGAGGATCCCGTGTATAGCGACGTACCCATTCTCAAATCCAATTGCCAGACACGACCTGTCCGGCTTCCAAGAAAATTCTGTGCAATCTTTTTTGATGACAGACTTTGGTTCTGCAACAAGAACAAGAGACTCTGGAGTACATGTAGGGAACGGACTGTTTGCCGCGGTTCGACGAGATTTAATAGCAGGTGATGAGATCAGATTTATTGTTTCCACACACCTTGATTAGGTTTTTCTGGATTATAGTAGACTAATTCCCCGTCGCCACATGAATAGAGAACATAGCTATCCTTGCCGTTTGGCTGCGGTCCCCATCCAAGGGTGTATACCGCATGTCTATGGTATTGTCTATACAGAATGGGAGGTTTGCTTGTGTTTGCATCATATACGCCAATACGGCCTTCCCCGGTACCGAAGGCTAACAAGTTTTCTTTCTCGGGATGCCACGATATCTAAGATCGGTAAGTATTTGTTGAACGTTTGAATGAGACAACTTGAGCTCGACTAATTGGCTTGTTCTGCCTGGTCTCAGGAATAGCCACTAATAACTTACAGCCATGACTTTTCCCTTTATCTTTTGCCAGAGCATGGTGATGTCAAAAGTACTCTTGTGAGGTTCGCACAAGTTCCACAGTCTGAGCATTGCGTCACCGACACCGAAGGCAATCCTTGTTGTGTCCAGGGGAGAGGCAGCTATGCAATATGTATACCCGCCTTGAGTTGGAACATTATACCTTATCTCGGAATCAGCTACCTTTATATTGTAACAAACGACACGACGATCTTGAGCCAAAGTCCATACAGTTGTGCTGTAATAATGATCTTGTTGTTTCGTTTCGTCACTTTACCATTATGTTTACCACTACGCTTATCTATTAGAATTTGATAAATTATACACACCTTCTTGTATCTTCCGACCTCCAATTATTGTCTTCAGGTTGCTTTTTGCCTTCTACCTTGGCGATACAAAAGAGACCTCTAGAGTGGCAAGCATGGATCAATTTACAAGCGGGTCTAGACTTGGAACTAGTCGACAAGTCCCAAGATATCAATTCGCCCCAAATTGAGCTGGTGAGCAATACTTTGGATGCCACCCAGCACACAGCTGTCCAACCTGTCGCAGATCCCAATTTACTTCTGTGTTGATGCGAATCCAGAGGACTGCTCGGTAATGTCAACTCGGTCTGATATCTACCATCGCCACCAGCTCTCCAAACGAATACAGACCTGGTCAAGGAATTGAGAGCCACCAATGGTTAGTAACAGACCGATTGTCAAAAGAACGCAAACATAGATAATATCTATGATATTATTAATTATTTGTGATTACGATTTTTGTCCTTTGATTTTTTCTTCATCTTGGGGGAGATAGCTTTAGAGATTAAATCTTTTGAATATTATATTATTTTGTTTTCATTTTTTAATATTGTTTTAAATATTTACTAACGCAACTACGTATCGCGATTTTGGAAGGTTAAAAGTTTCACCTGAAAAAATAATAATTTAAGATCAATGCGTAATAAAAAAAAATGATAAAATACAATAATAATTAGTACAATAGTTCCTTAACGAAATACAATTAATAAATATTGCTTTTGAACAACCATTAATTTTCAATACGCCGTTTTCTACGTCTTCTAAAAAGTTGTCATTTTTAAGATACGTGGTTGCGTTAGTAAACCCTTGAATATGGACAGCTCTATTACATCGGTCCAGATTCTAATTCTTCGGTTAACCGAACAGAATTGTATTGTCAAAATTCACCTGTCTTTTGCGCCTGAGGCCAATAGGAGGTCCTTGGCGTCGGTACCGCTGAAAACGTTCGTTGCGATAGGACACCAGGAGAGGCTGGATATTTCAGCGTCGTGTCCCCTCAGCTTGTAGATAATTTTACCAGTACCATGTACATTGACAATGTACACTAAGCCATTCTTTGTTCCGATTGCTACGACATCGGGATCGTGCGGACAACAAGATAAACAGGTAGCGTTTATTTTTCCCAATGCAATTCGTTGCGCAACGTTATGAGATACATTCCAGACGACAAGTGGTCCATCGGTACTGACGCAACAGACTGTGTTGGGGTTGGCTCTCGACCAATCAACGCCTACAACTTTTTGCTGTATCTGGGAAATGTCAAAAGATCGATCATTGACAAGTGAACAATGACATCGATAATCGAATGTTAGTGAGCACGGAACGCAAGAGTCATGTGTCAAGTTCTTTAGATCGTATTGTGCCAAAGAGTTTAAACTTACATCTGTATAGGAGTGAGCCATGATAGCGCTCATGGAATCTAGATTCCAAATTCTAACGATATGTTCGTCACCGCTAGAGACCAATAGCCTTTGATTTGCCTCTCCGAAATTAGGAGAAAAGGCAAGGGCCGTTACTTTGTCTAGGTGAGCATCTTGTATAATGGAATAGTTGAGAATTTTTTTATCCTCTTCAGGTGTGGCAATAACAATTGCATTCCTAGCACCCCAAGCGACGGTTCCATCCTTGGCACAGGCTAGGATATTTCCGAGGTACCAGTTGGGAGACGGAGGGAGCGTTGTTTCATTCATCGCAACTCTTCTTGGGTGTTGACGGTATTTTTATTGACGAAACTAATACGTGAGCTACGAAGAACCGGTATATAACCTCGAAAATTTATGCCGGCTTTAAACGTACGTAAAACGTATGAATACACATACAAACACTTACGTATCGATACGGTATTTATTTGCAGCAGCGTGCTCCTCTTCCTATTTTTCTTATTCTCCCTGTAAAATTTGGATACGTATAATTATAGGTATAAAATTTGGATTTGTAAATCCTAGATGATCGTACAGTGTACATACGTGTGTACCGTATGCCGTTGTGTAGGACGTATCGGTCGGACTGGTCATTCACCGTACGGTCCAGAGATGTCGCCGATATGTTCCAAGTTCGTAGTTCGTAGCTCGCCGATTCCGCCGTACAGTAGACATGAATATCGATTGATCTGGGTCGGAGATCGAGATTTCGAAGTCGAAAGGTCATCGATTGCGGCTGTTTAATGTTCGCGGGCCTTCGTCGATGTGAGAAAAGTTTTGAAAATATTAGACGCCGAGTGTTGTTTGACACAGTGTCTCACGTTTAGTGAATAGAATACGCCTTACACACGAATATTGGCACCTCCGTGGCGAACGTAGTTGTGCATTCGTAAATTAAGATCATACGTACGTATGTAAAGTGCAACGTTCGGATCGGAATTGAAAATTTTCCGTAGCATAACATAATATAAAGTGAGTTATATTTTTCTCCCCACAGGGCAATTATTTTGAAGTCATGGTTTCGTTTTCTGACAAAAGGTTACACTCACGATTATTAAAAGTCCACTGGAGCTAACTCAGTGTAACTAATATACTTAGTGATTCATTTGAAGTATTTACAAGCTGTTTACAGTGAAATCTAAGTGTGTTACAGAAAAATGTTTTAGATAAAATTTGTTCGATACACAGGAGGACTTTATGTGGTATAGGAGCGTGAATTTTGTGTTGACCCTTTCGGAGGAAGGAATGAAGCTGCAGGTTCAGATTTTCAAATCGAACGATTGGTAGATTAATTCTCACATACTATAATTTGCTATGCTTATATCTATCAAACTTAATAACATTTATTTGAACCATTTCTTCGTATCCCTTATACCGCAGGTAAAAATGCGTGCTTAGGCTAAAGGTAACGAATCTTTCACAAATGGGATGATTATGCTTTGTCTACATAAGGCTTGCGCATAAAGGCCATGCGGGAATATTGTGTGTTTACATACATAGTGTATACATATGTCGAAGGTCCATAACGATTTTCTATGAATGTTATTGATATTCTTCGATTTCCTCCAACTAATAATAATCATTATTATTTTAATATTATGTAAAACATTTTTCTCTACGGGTGACAGTTTCACTAGAAACAGCTTCTGAAACCTCAAATGGACCGACCTGTATGAGTATATGTATGATTAATGGTTAGGATGATGAATAAGTGAACGTTGTGATTATAGTAGGTATGTTGCGGAAGATTAGCCGGAAGAAAAAAGCAACAACATATTCGAATACAGTCGAAATATAGTCGAATACCATCTATTCCTATTAACATGAGTGAAGTGAACGATAGAGGATGTGATGGGGAAGCCTGTATTCAAGAGGATGGTGAGATCCCACGATCAAAGTGTACATAATGTCATATTGACCCCAGTCGGAGCCGGTCACGAATTACCTTTTCGCATAATATAATATGTAGATCTGCCGTAAACGGAATCCTTGATCCTAATTGTAAATATAATAATTGTGTATTGTAGACGCGTTAGAAAAAATCTTCTCCGAATGCGATGTACCATCGACGGGTAGGGTCTCAGTCATGAAACTCATCGGCTACATGCGCGATCACATGTCCCCTCACGGCAGGTGCGTTTCAAACTAAATATAGTATTGATATTATTTTCTAGAAAGGAAATAAGGTATTCAAAACGACGAAGGCTACTGAAATATTGAAACTTGTAACGAACTACAATACTCGCATATTATTATATATGTACCGCGCACATATAGGTATATATCCTAATGCAAGCGAGATAGCCGAGCGAGGTATAAGTTACTCTGCAGGAAGTAACAATGTTTATTCCAGGTACAATAAACAAATAAATTGATTCCGTTGCAGTCCCGAAATACTCAAAGATCTTCGTAAATCAATGCGCACTGCGGCGTCGTACGACGGTAAAGTAACACGGAAACAATATTACGACGTTTGCCGACTCTGGCTGGCCAAAATACGTCAGCGTCAACATTATCAAGAAAATCACCAAGATGGTAATAATAATCTCCAAGTTGCAGATCACAACAGGTCAGTTTCAGATAATTATGTAATACGCATTTGCAGGTAGATCTAGGAGCTGTTTGGCGGTATACATACAGTGTATTTACCTAGTATATGTACATACATAATATTATGTACATATCACAGCGAGACCTCAGATTACAGTTCTATTTCATTAATGGTTATCCTTATAAACCCCGCCGCGCGCGGGTCAGAAGGATATGTCACCAAGCGTATTTGAGATATTCGTTTGGAATCGATAAAGAAAAATAAGGAATTCTCACGAAAGTTCTATTTTTACCATCGCCACAACCGTACCGAATCTTTGCGAAATTAGTGACTTGCGGGACCTTGAAACTCTGTGACGATCACGTGGATTAGAATTTATACACATGTATTTTTTTCTACCTGCGAGTCATATACTGCGGCACCTCCTCCATGTAATTTAGTGTGATAGCCGCCAAGAGCACGTATTGCAGGCGGACGACTTCGACCGTTCTTTTATTTTATTTTATCATGACCTTTTATCCGAGCCAGCCTCACCCACAAGCCTATATACCTACCTAAAAGAGCGTATACATAGACGTATATAGGTATAATAGGCTCGTGATCAAGACCCTCGTGGCGGCGCCGAAGACAGTACCGGACATCGATTAGTGAACGAGGCTTGTATCCTCGATCCGTTGTTTTTTTCATTAAAAAATAAATGAATCTCGCAGAGCCTAGTGCCTCACCTGAGCAGGCGTTATAGTGTAGGGTATAATATAGCTCGTAGTCTCGTACCAAGTGATGTTCGCGGAACGAGTGTCCATGCATGTGTAACAATATGTATGTATGTATGTCTAACTACGAAGTGCCATGTAATCATAATATACTATATTCAACAATTATAATCGCGATATAAATAATTATTTTGACGTGCACAGCAGATTTCGAGTTTGAAGAGATTTGTCCCCGGCACGTTTCTGTATAGGCTATACCGTGACCGCAAGTCTTGTAAATTCTAATCGAAGGTCACCCGGTATCTTTCCAAGGCAAAGATCAAGTTTCTTGATACAAACTCTGCTGCGGTCGAATACATACCGCAACGTAATGTCAGAATGACCGCGTGTGCAGGCGCGCGCATAATATAGTTGCAGTGTATACCTACCTATACATACTTACTTAGCCATTACTATATGCGCATATGAATTTATTCATGAATAACAATCGGGTATATAATATGTATCTATGGTTCATCTGACGAACTGTTGTCGCTGAAAGAAATTTTGTGTTTCTTACGTAATACTTACTCTTTCACTATTAGGTACATACATATAGTAACGTATGGGTATGTAGCCTTATACCGATATTATAACTAGATAAAACAGGCATTGATGAGCAGCTAAATTTTTTTTTAACGACCTTGTCCTATATAATCGGTATTTCAATAAATACGAGTACTGAATTGAATAATTGACATTCAATGACATAGAAAAAGAAAAAATCGAATACAATGGCCCGCCATTGAGGACCATTTATAAAGTTCTCCGCAGCTTTTTCCAAGGAACCGCTTTTGTCTACAGTGAATTTCAATCGTAAATTGTGAAAAATCATCATTTTGAGAATCGACAAGGGAATGTATTATGTACAACAGCAGGCGAGTTCGTCGTCTATTGTGATTGTAATCTCAGTTCATAGGTATAACATGAATAATGACAATATTCCAATACCACGCTGGCAGCTACAATTACAGTGCCATAATATACTAGTTATAGTATCACACTTAATGTACGATAAAATACAAATGCAGCTCAATGCCGGTTCAATTCTCTCCCAAGTTCTCTACCATTTTCTTATTTCTAATCACCTGAATTAACTTGCACAAGTATATGAAATTGTACAAATTGAAACACGTCGCGCCTTATGTTAGCCGAGAGATAAAGCGCAATTAGCTGGCCGGTTTTGTTAGATTAGGCGGTAAGCTGATAACTGTACGTACAACCATGTGGGTACACATCGTACGCAAGGTGTGTATGCTTCATTGATATACAGGGTGTTTGCTGCTGTCGTCAGCGACCGGTGTTAACGTATCTTATTAAAAACCGATTCTTATTCATTATTTTGTAATAATCGGGGGACCGAGTGACTGTATAATTATTGTTGTATGATATAGAATTCGGAATTCCTACGTCGGATTAAGTTTTGCAAATAGTATAAGTTTAACTTATCGTCGGTATCGGTTCCTTGAATGTCGATGTGAGCCTGGGTAGCAGGTTCTGACGATCGACGAAGCGGTCTGAAAATGTTTCGTTACGCTTCTGTGTGGTGCAGTGACAGTTTCACCGACGACCTGACGGCGTACGGGCGACCTGGTACTACATCACGGATCAGGACGACGCTCGTGTTAGCCGAGGCTGCAGTAGAAGACATGCATGTTGATGCTGCAGTGGTTTCGGCAATTGAATCAGACGCGACGACCGATCATGGTAAGATTAACACGTTCCGAAATTTAGACGTCTATTTCCCATGCTAATAATCTCGCCAATCATTTATTAATTATTCAATCGAATGTGCACTGTACTCCTATGTAGGTTTCCTTGATTTATCCACGAGTACTGCAGTCGTCGATGCCGCCGAAAGGTAACGTGTACAAACAGTCACTATTTTTCAATCTTGTATATTACCTACTTAATTGCGACAAAAATTGGTGGAGACATTCGAAATAGAGCATCGAAGCCCCTATGTTACTTTGAATAATTTCTTGACTCACTCCAAGTCATGTATTACACCTAACGTATAATATTTGGCAATATTTGGATACCCGTCGCGGTCATAACATACACCTGTGTGTATGACAGTTTGTTATTCTCAAAAGATGCGTTACCCCGGACCCCTACTTTGGCGATTTATCCTCCGTTGACGGAACCTATCATGTTGCCCATGACCACGTAATTGTGGAGGAGGCGCAGGACTTACGGCAGCGGGCGCAACGGTGCGCCTATGACAATGACCTTCTCAGGGAGGAACTTCAACGCGCTGAAGATTCCATTGCGGCCCGAGAAAAGGAGTTGGCTGTGGTCACACGGAAACTGTGTGTATATATCTTATAAATTATAATAGTTGACATTCTCACGCCCTTTCGTTATATATACATATATACGATTACATACATGCGTACTATGACGCATATGTATATATATATATATATATATATATATATATGTATATTAGGGTGATTCGTTTCAAGCGACTATTTTTTCTTTTCGGTCCCGCATCAAAATCTTGTTCTGTATGCTAAAAAAGAAATTCTGTGCAAATTTGAGCCCTTAATTTAAGTTCTAAGTACTTTATTTTTGATTTTGAAGTTTTCCCATTTAAAATATACAGGAAACTTAGGATTTTTTTTTCAATGGCTTATAACTTCGCGGCATTTAACGCTATTGCAATGCACTTAGGCTCAATTTGAAGGGGATTAGATACTCTTTGAAAGGACCCTCAATTGATTGATGTCAACTCATATATTGTGGTATATATATGCCACCAAAGTCATATTTTTGCGGAAAAATCCTATTTTTTGCATTTTCCGGTGAAATGGTCAAAGTTACAGGGAAACTTGACGAGGTCATTTTGAAGAGTACTCAATTCCCTACAAAAAAAGTCCTTGGACCCAAATCTCTCACATTGATATTTCTCCAGTTATTGAGCTTTGATTTTTTTGTGGTATGAAATTTTAATGGATTATTGAGTCAAATTTTTGAATGTATATTGATATTTCAATTTCCTATCACTGCATTCTTTAGTAATTATCAATTTTTTAAGTTGGAAATGAGGAAAAAGATGAGTAATGTAATGTAATTAGTAATGTAATTTCATACTACAAAAAAGTCAAAGCTCAATAACTCGAGAAATATCAATCTTAGAGATTTGGCTCAAAGGACTTTTTTTGTAGGAAATTAAATACCCTTCAAAATTACCTTGTAAAATTTCTCTGTAACTTTGATCGTTTCACCGGAAAATGCAAAAAATAAGATTTTTTCGCACAAATATGACTTTGGTGGCATATATATACCACAATATATGAGTTGGCATCAATCAGTTGGGGGTCCTTTTAAAGAGTAGCTAATCCCCTTCAAATTGAGCCTAAGTGCATTGCAATAGCGTTAAATGCCGCGAAGTTATAAGCCATTGAAAAAAAAATCCTAAATTTCCTATGTATTTCAAATGGGAAAACTTCAAAATCAAAAATAAAGTACTTAGAATTAAAATTAAGGGCTCGAATTTGCACAGAATTTCTTTTTTAGTATACAGAACAAGATTTTGATGTGGGAGCGAAAAAAATAAAATAGTCGCTTAAAACGAATCACCCTAATATATATAGATAGCCTGCAGCCGCAAGTCTGACAATTACTATATGGTGTGGTATCGGGACTCGTAAAAAAACTGCTCCAACCAACGATAATGCAGCTGTATCAATTGATTTACTCTGTGTTTAGGCGTGTGTATAAATCACGCGATGATGACCCGATCATATATGTATAATCTTGCAGAGAATTAGCAAATAGGAGATACGAGAGGCTACACGGAGAATACGAGGAACAGCGAGAACTATATGCCGCGGCCGAGAGGGACCGTGAGGCCCTCGGGGCGAGGAATCAACGTCTCGAGAGGGAGAATTCTCTGTTTCGAAAAGAAATCGGTGCTGCGGAAACCGAGGTTTGTAAGAACTCACGCACACGCCTATAAGTAATATACCATATCACAATTGCAGGTATCCCGTTTTTCTTGAAAAGGGGATTAAATAAACTAAATGATGATGTAGTTTATATCATGCGTGTTTCGACTCACTGCGTAGATACGACGGTTGAACGCGGAGCTGGACAAAGAGAACGAGCAGAAGGAGGAGCGGATCAGGCTGCTCGCCCGCTGTCGGCAAGAATTGATCGAACGAAAGACATTGTATGACGAGGCCAGGGGACAGATTCTACAAATGGAACTGGCGAACGATCAGCTCAGAGAGAAGCATGACATTTCCACAAGCACGGCCGAGGTAAAGAATTTAACTACATATTTCAGCTTCTGTGAAAGTCGATGGCTTCATTCATGTTTCGTCATACGCGGCTATAAATCGTATGCTGCAGAAACTGTCGAAGATACCGAACAGATTCCAGAAAAATCAGATTCCTGAAGCGCCATAATCTTAGTTATAACGTATGCCTGAAATTGCATATGAGAAGAATTTTGCCGTCTAACAGTGGATTTGAAAACTTCAGGATGAAAAATAGTTGCGTTCACTATCGCGTAGACGCTTCACAAAATATATGAGCCCGTCATTCTGGACGGCAATGCAGGCTGCTGGCTACAGGCGTGGAAACGTAGCTAATATGTACATAGTACATACATATTCTTTTCCCGTTCTAACAGTCAACTCTCCCAATCCTGCATATTGTGTCTATTCCACCTGTTCTATGATCGGCGAAGTACAGATTCACGATCAGTCTCTTTCACGGTGATCGTGAACCTTAATATTTGGCTGCATATAGGTACAATATTACCTGCCTGCATACTTGAATAGTATTGAAAGTGGATATAACGAATGATTTGGAGAGTTTGAACTATCGATACCTGGAACGTACCTATACCTGCACCCGTCTCGCACTGTTTCAGCACCTGAAAGTTATTGTGAAAGAATTGGAGACCCGAATTTCCGAACTACAGCCGAACCAAAATTATATTCTCCACGGCAAAGCGGTGAGTTGAGTGAATTGAATCACTATACTGTACCTGCATACTATATATGGCGACAAATCGCGGCTAAATACCGTTGCCGCGATTTTCTGCGGGCCCCTATATTCAGTAACTTTTCGTTAACGAAACGATCGAATCGGCTACTGTTTCGCCCTGTTTTCTGTTGGGCAGATTTGTCTTTCCTGATAAACCTTATTGGTTGCTGATGTTCCATGCATCGGTGCGAAAAGTCATCGAATCGATCGGATAAAAAGTTACAGAATAGGGGTCCTGGACAAAGTGGTCGAAAAAATAGATGGAATGTCGGAATATACGTGTCACAAATGATCTTTAAAGAGTAATAAAAGGCCTCATCCGCATTCTCAACTAACAATTAGACTTCCACAAGACTGGGTCGCTGCAGTAGTATATTATTCACAGTGCACGCGGTTATTCGATAAAAAGTGAGACAATAAATAGCCGATCAGGGCAAGCATACATATATAATCATATATTGCGTTGAGAATTTTCAATAAGAATTTCAAGCTTGTTTCCGAATACATATACGCATGGCCCTGGCATAATAATTTTCACATTTACATTTACATACCATGCAATAAACAGTAGGCACACACCTGTGATAACGCGTGATTTGATGTATTATCAAACGCGCGATCGAACCAGATATTGATGACAACCGCTCGCGCTTCTTTTTCCGTCGCAGTTACTCACGAGTCCGCCTTTTGTCAATGAGCTAGACAAGGAGATGGAGATGCTTCAGGAATCGGCGAAAATGATTCCGTGTTCACTGCTCGACGAGATGAAAGCTACGGTTAGTAACGCATTCATGCATGTATAAAATAGGTACATGTATCATGTATCATTTAAGTTAAATGATTTAACATATAGGTATGCAACGGGAACTCAGCTCTTGTTATGCCATTATAGGGGGTCTTCCTTCTTGTTTGATATCGACCGTAAACAGTATCGTCAGAGTTGATGAAAAATTATGATACATATAAAACATTAATAGAAATATTCTCCCCTTCGGGCGTATTTTTTCGAATCGATCTTCAGCTATATTTAGAAAATATTCATACATCCTGTTGTCTCGTCCGCAGGGATACGATGATCTGGAACTGGAACGAAACGTTGAAATCAGATATTTTGATGACACAATAGAGGATCAGAACATAAATGGTGAATACATCGACGCTATTCGCTGGGCAACTGAGAAACTAGAAAGGTAACTATGTACGAACACATTATGATTGAACTATTATATTTGACTCGCCCTTGACAGTCGATCAATATGCAATCAACTTTCGATAAATCTTTCAATTTCGATGTCAATTTACAGGGGTACGGCCGAATTCGGAACGTCACACAACAAAACGGGGATAGGATTGCTGCCTGCTCGGTCATTGTTTCAGGTTACTGGGGCCGAAGAATATTGCTCGAGCACGGAAGACTTGCAGAGGTTCGGAACCCAGATACGGCACGCGCTAGCGATACTTTCGCTTATGGTTCGTATGATTTGGTATATATGTATAGTAATTTAGTACGGTACACGTACAAAGTATACGTGCAGCGTTATCACTAGCTCTCATATTTATGGTCGAAATTTCTGTTCGTCATTTGACTTTGAAGGGAAGAAAGTAATTTAAAATTGCGCATCTGCTACAATTTCGAACATGATGTTCGGAAATTCTTCGGTGAAAATTTCACTCTCCACCAAAACAGCAGTCTATAGCAGAATGAGTCTTGATCTAATAACTCCCCACACCTTGCGGGGGACAATTACCGCTCACCCAAATTATTCCTCTCTCACCTTATTACGGGAATTTATTCAAACACCAGCTCCGCCACGCGATTATAGGTACCAATATGTTATACAATTTATAGGCGTGGAATTTTTCAGCAAGCGACACGACCATTGATGTTTGCCCGTCAGCTTGTATGTTAATTATTTTGATGCCTGGTCACTGTCAGTGGCTGGTAGATAGGCACGGCAGTCGGCACGGCTACGCAAAGGTGCACCGGGGGTCAGGTAATCCATCCGATGACGTGCAACAGATTAAGGTTCGTCTTCACGACTGAAGCCGTTCCGTTTCGTCCGTCATGTTCTACGTTTACCCTCGCCTTGCCTCGATCGCTATAGGCCACTGGCTGTACACCGACAGTATTATACCCACTGTGCCTATAATAATATACACCTATATATAGCATGTAATACCTTATTCATCGACGCTGGCGGCTGGAGCGTGGCAATTCTCGTCCTCTTCGCTTTGTCGAACATTTTGAATAGCAAAAATTGTTATTTTTCAAACGAGTTCTGATCACGTCACGATCTCAGCTATACATACACGTATAATAATATCATGACGTAGTACATGGATAGGCGTATAATCGGTGGGGCGTTTCGCATAACCAATACGTACATCTATAACCCTCGAGACGGTGTATTTATACCTACGTTATACCATTGCATTTTATTTCCAGGCTTCGCGGAAGGTCACCAACGCCGATACCAAAGACGCAACGACTCAGCTTGATCACCTCGATTTAGTACCTGAACTGCCGGCGGTTTGCAACATTGAGCCAGAAATCACTGGCTACGCGAACAATAACAACAACAAATTCTGCCCCACGTAAGTTTTGAATTATAATTTTTGTTCCTATCATCGTTAGAGAATTGACATTGTATAATATAGTATATGTATGTATATATATATATGTATATAATATAGGCATAGGTCGAGGGAGTTCATCATTTATGGAAATCTTCCACGAATCTTGTAAAATCTTTGAAATCTTTGAAATCTCGTGGAATCTCATGAACTCATTAGAAATCTCACGATAGGTCTTTTGCTAATCTTCGCAATCTCTTGCAATCTTCTCAAGTCTCTGTAATCTTTTGCAATCTTTGGAAATCTTTCAATATCTTGAAATCTTGAAACCATGTGCGTGTACATGAAAATTGACGAGTGATTTATCCCTCGCTATAAGTACATCTATATACCTTCATTCATCGTCAGTGCAGCGGACACGAGATTATATAATATACTATTATGTATAATTAATGGACATAAGTCATATTATAATATTGTCTAGAATATGATCGGGTGGGTAATACGTATGGGGGCTATGGGGTATTCTGGACATAGTACGTAACGTACCCAAAAATGGTTTCGAAGATTCGGCGTCGGAATAAATTGAAAGTCAAATTGAGATTCGCGTAGAATCGAATTATTTTTTTAATTTGTTTCAATCTGGATTTTCTTTGACTGGTACTCATCAATCCAATTTCTTTCACGACACGTTGATTTTACAAGCGATCCCGCGACAGCAGCTGATATAGGTATATACGTTCATATATTCAAATAATTGATTGGATAGATTTAAATGAAATAGCTTTGGTTGTAGACTATATAGACTACCATCTTTACTCTACGACGATTCAAGGATACGTAGGGGAGACCGGGGCACGATGGAGCATCTAAGCCATTATTTATTTTTTGCGACTTTCGAGTACGGGGTAAAAGTGATTTGTTCTATCTCCAACAAATTTACTGCTATTTTACTATAATATATATTTTTTTTCATCCCGGGGCATAGTGGACCACTTTGAAAAAGTGTTAGAAAAAATTTGGTAAAAATTCTTATTTCTTAATTTTTTTTTTTTTTTTATTACACCCTCTATACAGGGTGGTCCATTTTAATCACCCCAGGCGAATATCTCAAAAACTACAAGTTTTTCAAGAATTAGTTTTGAACAAAAGTTGAAGGGTTTCGAGGGGGAAAGATAATGCTGGTACCTGTTGACTTGCGAATCTCGCCACTTCTGAGATTTCGCAAGCATCTCCGGATTTTGGATAGGGAACATATATTTCGGTTAGCAGTGCAGTTGATAGCGAGATCAAAAACTAATTCAAATATGCGAAAAAAAAATTTTTTTTCAAATAATTCTCTGCAAAAAAAGTTTTCCCAAAGCGAAAATTTCGTCAAATTTTTTTTCAGTCCCTAGCAAAGACTAATTCAAGTACGATACAAACAAAAAAATGAGAAAAAACATTGTTTGCAAAAATGATTGGTGTAAAGGCGTCCGGCATGAGATTAAACTTGTTGTTCGATACTTTTGTTCTTGCAAATTTGTTTGTTGCAAAAAAAATTTTTTCTTATCATTTTTTGATTGTTTGGTATTTGAATTTGTCTTTGCATAGGTCTTTGCTAAAGGCAGAAAACAAATAATGAAATTTTTTTTGAGGCTTTTAGTTTTGCAAAAAATAACTTGAAAATTTTTTTTTCTTGCATATTTGTATTAGTCTTTGATCCCGCTATCAACTGCTGCTAACCAAAATATGTGTTCCCTATATTTGAAATCCGGAGTTGCTTGCGAAATCCGCAAGTCAATATAGATACCAGCATTATATCTTTCCCCCTCGAAACCCTTCAAGTTTTGTTTAAAACTATTTCTTGAAAAACTTTTAGTTTTTGAGATATTCGCCTGGGGTGATTAAAATGGACCACCCTATATACTTTAATTTTACTTTTACAAAAATATTTAAACTAAAGAATCGAATGAATTACTTCAAACTTGAAAATTTTTTTTGCTAACTTTTTGAGGTGGTCCGTCGTGCCCCGGTCTGATCCCGGATACTCAACTGCATATCGGTATGTGTATTTCACATCGCAAGCATTAAGGGGTCCAGGGACGGAAAGAATGAGAGGACAATCTCATTTCACCTGGTTGTAATTGTCGTATGTACATACCTTTGATCCGTCCAATACATATACGACGGGCGATGGGCGACGGCTCACTGCTTTACAGACCTGTTGAAAACTATCTGGATCAAGGTCGATATATCTGGATCCCCGCAAATATACCTACCCACTTATATGTACTCCGTATATGCACACGATTTACGAACATTGTAGATGACAGCTAAATTATACTGCATTAGCGTTGAAGCCGATGTTTTCCGCACGGCATTGATATCTTGAAATTGCTCATAATTCCCCTTGATTGTAATAGTCGCCGAGTGCCACGACTGAATGGAGGATGACTATATTCATATTGGAGTTCAAGTTAAAGTCTGATAAAGGCGTAGAACGAGACTCCTCTGGGCGTAAATTCATGCATTTATGTACATATGTACATATGCCATGGTACAATGTCAATAAAGATTCTATTCTTTTCTTTTCTATTCTATTCCATTCTATTCTATTTTATGTAGGCACGTATATATCGTCTAATATACTATGTATGTAGGTATACAGGTGTGACGGTATTGCCAAAGAACAATCACGCATGTCGATCAGCTACATCTACCTATAGGTATATACAGGGTCACCCAAGACCCCCGGACTGGAAGGAATAGGTGAATTCCTCGTTGGATTTTGAGACGAAATTTCCTTTTCGAAAACTTCGTCCGATCAACGGTGTCCAAGTTATTGAAGATTAAGAGTAGCCAATGAGCGCCTCGCTTTAGGTCCGTGCCAGTGGCGGGTCAATAGTAAACGGCGGGCAGGGCCCGTGGTTTATTTTACATTTGGCTACACTGAGAAAAATTTATAGTTGCTGTAACGATAATTTAACAATAAAAAATGGTGATATAAAGTGACAACACAAGTCTTTTGGTTGTGGAAACAGACATAATTATCGTTCAGTAAACTATAAAAAATGGTGCTCTTGACGATATGGTTTACTTTACGAACATTGTTACCATAACGATCATCATTTTACCATGAAATTTTTGTTGGAAATACTATATTACATTAGTTCATGCAATGAGATTTGTTGTTCGGTTAACAATTCCTTACGTTGAAAACATATCATCAATACGATTCCCGGAATTTTGTTTTAATGTTCACTCGGCCATAGCGGTTCAGTTCAGGGAACCATGCGGTGTGATGCGCTCAAGAATAAAAAATAGTCTCTGGAGCCACATTACTCGACCATTTTGACAATACTTTTCTGCACTGCTAACTATAAAAGAGTGTTCAGGTGACCAACACAGTTGTTTACAGTTACTATAAACATTTGCTCATAGCTGAAATTTTGCTACGCAGAAAAAATAAGTTGAGATGGATACAATGAATTTATTACAATGTGTGATGTGTCGAGCAACACCTACAATTGTAACCAACTGCATATTGATACATAGTAAGGATTTTTAGATTAGAAAAACATCGCATTATTTTCGCCGGGATTCGATCCGGGACCTACGCATTCGCTCGCATTATTAGTCGCACGCTCTACCGACTACGCTAAACTATTCGCTGAAACCTTTTATCAGTTTTTGGTATTTATTTTGAACTTGGTGTGTGTCTTTATGATATCTGCTTGTTAATGTAGCTAATCCTAAGATGTCTTAACTGACCGTCCGAATACGAAATGTCTTCTCAATGCAATTTTCCCCTAAAGTTCAGCTGTGTAACTCGAAAAAATTGTGCCTGGTACAGTGTTCTGAATAGTTACAGTGACTATTCAAGAAAAGTTGAATATACCTATGACTGGAAAAGACTGTTGGTATTACCGAATTTCCGGCGTAGTTATTGTTTCTAAATCACAAATGCTCGCTGCACCTCAATTATAGTTACTTCAACGGAAAAATCTCATTTTAATGAAAAAACAAGCGTCTTCATCAACCGGAGAAAAGATTGCTTCTGTAGGGAAAGATGTAATTTTGCGTCTTCTTCATTGCGCTGATGAAACGGGAAAATTGGAAGCCGATCGAGACGCAATCGGTGGTCCACGAACCGTGCGTGTACCGGAACTGAAGGAAAGAGTCACGGAAAACTACGGTGTGGTCAACCTGGACACGTAGAACTACGGTCCGGTAGAAAAAAAAAAAAAAAAAAAAAAAAAATAATAATAATAATAATAATAATAATAATAATACGCGTCGATCGTAAAGTGAAGAAGAAAGTAGCCAAATGTAAAATAAACCACGGGCCCTGCCCGCCGTTTACTATTGACCCGGCACTGGCACGGACCTAAAGCGAGGCGCTCATTGGCTACTCTTAATCTTTAATAACTTCGACACCGTTGATCGGACGAAGTTTTCGAAAAGGAAATTTCGTCTCAAAATCCAACTAGGAATTCACCTACTCCTTCCGGTCCGGGGGTCTTGGGTGACCCTGTATATGTATATTACGGTGGCCCAAAAAAAAAACAATATTTTTTTTTCGAATTATCTACGAAAATATGTTAGTTTATCATGTTTTAAGAGCCCTCTCCAAAGCGCAGCTCAAAAAAAAAATCTTAAGAGGTCGCTCAAGATTTTTAAAAATTTCCAAAAACGTCGAAAATCGACTTTTCTTAAAAAAAATTTTTTTTCTTCTTATTTCACTATCTTCTACTATGAGAATGATGAGGATCCTGAAATTTTCAAGTTGATATTTTGATATTTAAAGGTCGCTCAAGATTTTTTTCAGTTTCCAAGTAGAGTACCTTAGACTTTTTCGAGCGACTTCTGAACATGAATATTAATGACCTATTTTTTTTCTTGAAGTTGACATACTAAAGAATAGAAATAAGGCTAGAGAGATGCAAAAAAAAAAAATTCGAGACGATTTTCAGTATTAAAAAAAAAGTTATAAATTTCCGTCAATTACATTTTAATAGTGAAAATCGTCCCGAAATTTTTTTTGCAACTCTCCAGCCTTATATCTATTCTTTAGTATGTCAACTTCAAGAAAAAAAAAAAGGTCATTAATATTCATGTTCAGAAGTCGCTCGAAAAGGTCTAAGGTACTCTACTTGGAAACTGAAAAAAATCTTGAGCGACCTTTAAATATCAAAATATCAACTTGAAAATTTCAGGATCCTGATCATTTTCATAGTAGAAAATAGTGAAATAAGGAGAAAAAAAAAATTAAAAAAAAAAAGTCGATTTTCGACGTTTTTGGAAATTTTTAAAAATCTTGAGCGACCTCTTAAGATTTTTTTTTTGAGCTGCGCTTTGGAGGGGGCTCTTAAAACATGATAAACTAACATATTTTCGTAGGTAATTCGAAAAAAAAAATATTGTTTTTTTTTTTTGGGCCACCCTAATGTATATGGGGTATTCTCGCTCATCCGGGACACTTTTCTGCGCATGAATTTTCGATTTTCGGGTTACGCGAGATTTTGGTTCTTGGCCAATCCCTAACAACAAATCCAGAGTCATACCCCCTGATTTCAACTAGTTCCGAAGTTATTGAATTTACAAAATATGAGAAAATCAGTTTTCGAGCGCACCGCACTATGTTCAAACGTACGTATCTTTGGTTCGGGGGGTCCGAAATCTATTTTCAACCAGTGCTCTAGAATCAGAAAACTTTCACCTTTCACGCTGTAATATCAAAAATTTTTGAAAAAATATTTTTGCCCACGAATTTCACAATTATTTTTGTTTTTCGTCCTGTGACCAAAGGGCATAAATTTTTTCGATGAAAATTGAACTGTAGGTAGATCTCCATGTACTTAAAAGACCCTGCAATTTTCAAGAGGGCATTATTTTTCTTTTTTTTTTAAATAATTTTTTACGGCTTTTTTTATAGGCTTTTTTTATATTTTATTTTTTTTCTCAAAGAAAAAGAATTTTCCGTACGTCTCAACCTCACGTGAAAGAAATACGCCTGTCCCCTGAAAAGAAAGAAATCATTCGTTTCGATTTCTTTGAGAAAAAAAAATAAAATCAACAAAAAGCCTATAAAAAAAGCCGTAAAAAATTATTTAAAAAAAAAAGAAAAATAATGCCCTCTTGAAAATTGCAGGGTCTTTTAAGTACATGGAGATCTACCTACAGTTCAATTTTCATCGAAAAAATTTATGCCCTTTGGTCACAGGACGAAAAACAAAAATAATTGTGAAATTCGTGGGCAAAAATATTTTTTCAAAAATTTTTGATATTACAGCGTGAAAGGTGAAAGTTTTCTGATTCTAGAGCACTGGTTGAAAATAGATTTCGGACCCCCCGAACCAAAGATACGTACGTTTGAACATAGTGCGGTGCGCTCGAAAACTGATTTTCTCATATTTTGTAAATTCAATAACTTCGGAACTAGTTGAAATCAGGGGGTATGACTCTGGATTTGTTGTTAGGGATTGGCCAAGAACCAAAATCTCGCGTAACCCGAAAATCGAAAATTCATGCGCAGAAAAGTGTCCCGGATGAGCGAGAATACCCCATATGTATATGCCAATGAACGGAGTCTTTGAAATTTCCCAAGAATAACCCCTTCGACTAGTTTTCGTTCACAGAATTCTGTCCCATTATAATTGTTGGCCATAGAAATCTAAGGGTTCGTACAGGCGAATGGTGAATTCGAATTTCTAGCAGCTGCAATACCCAGCTACCTGTATACGTAGGTATATACACGAGCCACGTGTGACTAGGTATCGCTTCATGTTCGGTTCCAAGACTTTCCAGTGCTGATCAAATACGATGGGTATATTTTTATTTCTCGCTTAACTGGCCGATTCGCTCGTATACGCCTGACCGTGCTAGGAATTTCCGACGCTCGCCGTGGAAATAAACTGTGTTTTAAAGTGCGGGCGGATTCGTTTATTTCTCTGCCAAAATACCGCCGGGTAATAATATCTTTTGAACATTCGTCCTCGACGGCGGGGAGTCACCGGTGAAGAAACTGAAACTGTGACACCGCGGCGAGGAACCGCGTATCCAGAAGGCGGAAAAGCTCCTGGTTAATTATTATCGCATATGTATATATATATACCTACACGCATATGTATCGCGTACCTACGTATTCCTTATATACCTCTGAGCTTCCGGCATCGAAAACGCGTAGACGCGGGTTCCTTCATATGTCACTTGCGAGTATATCTTATATATATCTTATGTCTATGTGTCAATCACAGTTGTCATCATAACTCTTAATTTTCAATCTCATCGTCGATCTCGCAGATATTTGCTTGTATATAGATGTATTGAAAAAAAAGATCAACATCCGGACAACTTCGGCATTACGTAGATTTATCTATATCGTCAGAATCTCTATCATCGCAGCCTTCATTTCTGCAACGCTCCCGTTCGAACTCCACAACAGCCGCGAGCGCGGTACTTATTCTTAATATATTTACTCGCAAGACATCGCGCTGTATAGGTGAGGTATATAGGCAAGCGATCAAATTTATACGTGCGCTTAGTATTTGGGCGATGAAGCCGTGGCAACGTTCGCCGCTCCCGGCTTGACCCTCAGCCTACGTTTTCGGTCTGGTTCATTGTCCACTTTCGACCGCGTCGCGTGTATAGACACAAAGAAAGTAGAAATATGTAGATTGTCTGGGTCAGTACCTATATATATATATATATATATACTTGTCTGCTTATTACATACGAATCTATCACCATATATTGCAGAGTAATCCTGAAGTTTGACTTACAGAATTGGCGCATTCATATATGCTATATTGGTATATACCTATAATGTATATATGTATTAGGGTGGTCCTTGAAAAAATTTTGCTGTCGCCCCCTAAAACGGTAGCGATTGACAAAAAAAAAAAGTACCTGCAATACCTGCAGTCGTTCAATTGAAGGGAACAGCTGTCGCTTCGCATTCAAAGTCTGAAAATCCGATTTTTTTACTTTACTTTATTAATTAGCTGTATCGGCGGTTTTGTTCATATTTGTTCGTATTTGATGACGGCACAATATCCTATGGTGTTATTATAGTAGGTACCTACCATTTTGAATGACGTTCGAATGACTTCGGGTTTTGCAGATACTTTTTTCTTGTCAATCACTACCGTTTTAGGGGTCGATGGCGGAATTTTTTTTTTTTCAAGTACCACCCTAATATATACAGCGTGATCCAATATTTCTTTTACAGCAAAAATATTCTGATAGAGGAGACAATTCTGAGCAAAAAACTCCTTAGTCGTGATTGAAAATTATGAATAGTTGTTGAGTTATTAAAAATTTAAGTTAACCAATCAGATGCGAGATTTAGCATTAAAAAAAAATACAAAAGAATGAATAACCTAATATATATGCACTACGTATATAAAATGTGAATATAGTGGATAACATATAATATAAGTGGATTCACAGTGTTGGCTCCTTGGTCTAATGAGTGCGCCGAATCTAGCCCTAACGTATATACCTATACCTTAATTGATATTATCATATTATGTTTATACTTATACATATACTATAATAACATGTCGTAGCTATGAGTATATTGATAAATGAGGAGATAAGTTTGATCATGTATACAATATATGGGTCATTCTCAGTTAAGAGGTAAATTCTCAGTAAAGAGGTACGTTTGTACATATTATACACACTTGAACGTAATTTTTTGTCAATAAAAAAAAATATCACTCAATTTTACTTGCTTGATTACGATAATTTATTTAATTTATTTTGTTGAAATATATAATTTAAATAATATATTTGATTTCTAAGTACTTTAAATTACTAATACATAAACAGAATCGGCCCGGGGACACGCCAGGGGAGAGATGTTTTCCGACTTTGAGATGAAATTGTGACTAAATCAAATAAAATTAAGAAATGAATTAGAGTGACCACTTACATGAGCACGAGTTCTAAGAGATAATTACATTATTTTTAATAAATTTTTTTAAAAAAGGTGATTTTTCACCGTGGACGTCGAATTTACCTCTTAACTGAGAATGACCCATATATCGACGTTGATTACATGCATGCATCAATACACCATATGGTGTATAACTATAGCATGGTACACGTATAATATACGTCGTATATATACATGTATAATACTCATGCACGTGTATACAGTCTTTCATTGTTTATGCTTACCAAACGGCAATCGAAATTGTTATTTAAATCTGATAAAGAATTGAACTGCATCAGATTTTGATCACTAGGTAGTACGCTGTCTAGGACATCGTCGCGCCATGGCCTGCATACACCATATACCTATACCTATACCTACTTGCAACTACATGAGGTACTACATGCACATAATTATGCAAATATATACGGTGTCTTAAGTCAATGGCAATCTTGTATCAGCCACCTTGATGCATTTCCGTTTCGTCTCTCGGTAGACATGCGGCGCTCATCATTCGCGCAGTCATGCTATGTCTCAGGATTATCAACAGCAGTCTGGTTACCTATCATTGGCCTGTTAGGCAATGAAATCTATAGCGAGCCTCTGTGCCACCGTGTCTCTGCAGCTGCATTGCCGCAGTTTAAACTCTATACGGCCATATAGGGGATACTTGCGATCAGCATTCCGTATCAGATAAATATGGATATGATCTTTTTCCGTAATAAAATGTATGAACTTGTCGAGGTCGCTGCGGCTCAGTACGTTACGGAAATTAATTCATTAATTGAATCATGCTTTATAAAACAGCTTTGATCGCCATAAATTCCGCTGTCTTCTTGTTTTTTTTTTTTTGTATCAAAGGATCAATTGATCGCAATCTATTAGTATGAGTCAGCACAATTTGGTCTGTTATGTCCCTCGAGATTCAGGTATCGGTCTGAGGTCTCTGCGCGGATACCTATTGGTATACGCGATCTCCGTGCGGCCTTCGGACTTGACCAAATAAATCGTTATTTTCGACTCTATATCTCTCTCTATTTACAGTGTAGAATAGTATTGATAACTCGGTACAGGCATGTTTCGCTACTCTTACGGGGGACTTGTCCCAGATATATACATGTAGGTATATATAGGACATAGGTAATGAATATTTCGTCGATGCATTTCTTGCGTTTTCCGGATACTTCATTCTCTATTCAACGAATACCGATATCCCGCGTATAGTTGCAGAAGGGAGAACCGTTCTCGCAATGAGGGGGAGGAGGCATTGGTAGTTGATGAAGATCCTGGAATTGTATCTGCGATATCCACCAGTTCTTTGGTTCAGCCGTTAAACGTATCCTTAACATCGTGCAGCTTAATAGCCTGCAGCACTCCTCACAGCTCGCCGCGGCATAAATCATCGCGAGTTCTCTCCCCGGAATATTTCCACGAACGAGCCATAATTGACCCCGTCGTTGCTGCATTAGACGAGATAATTCAAGGTACCAGCGGCAGCAGCAGCGAGTGTGACGCCACTTACAGCCCCATGTCATCACGACCCGAGCATAACCCCAGGTGATCAATAACAACAATAACTATAACAATATTCATACGAGTGCCACTATTCATAATTGGTGTAGATTTAGGTTGCCGTCGTTTTCATACAAGATTCGAACTGTATACATACTACATACGTATATTAGGATGGTCCTTACCTGAATCACTATTTTTGAATCAATGTTACGCGCCTCCTGGATAACTTGCAACAATATATGAAAAAAAATTCATGAAAAGTTTCAGCTCTTAGCATCAAGATTAACATGTGCTCCAAAGCTTCGAAAGTTTTAAACGAAAAATACATGTAGTCTTTCCAACCAGTTACTTAATCTTGTTTATAATTTCGGTAAAAATTGGAGGAACGATTTGAAACCTGACAGAGTTGTTGCTTACAATAATATACGAACAAACCTTGAGAATTTCTATTTCTTATAATTAAAACAATATTACAAGAATATCTTGAATAGACAAAATCGTAGCATTTTTATCAAGTTCATATGTAGGGGAGTAATTATTATTAAAATTTGAAGTTTTCAATATTTGTTCGACCATCATTATAAGCATAACGACTCTGCTGGGTTTCATATCGTTTCTTCACTTTTTACCAAAGTTATGAATGAAAAAGTGACTGGTTGGAGAGCTGACTACATGTGTTTTTGAAATTTTTTTCTATATATTCGCAAGGTATCCAGAGGGTGCGTCACATTAATTTCAAAAATCATATTGAAATGAGGACCACACTTAAACGTATATACATGTATGTATAATGGTGTAATATATTCATTATGCCTGTTCGCTTTCAATGTATGCATGTATGTAATACTTATATATATGGGGTATTCTCGCTCATCCGGGACACTTTTCTGCGCATGAATTTTCGATTTTCGGGTTACGCGAGATTTTGGTTCTTGGCCAATCCCTAACAACAAATCCAGAGTCATACCCCCTGATTTCAACTAGTTCCGAAGTTATTGAATTTACAAAATATGAGAAAATCAGTTTTCGAGCGCACCGCACTATGTTCAAACGTACGTATCTTTGGTTCGGGGGGTCCGAAATCTATTTTCAACCAGTGCTCTAGAATCAGAAAACTTTCACCTTTCACGCTGTAATATCAAAAATTTTTGAAAAAATATTTTTGCCCACGAATTTCACAATTATTTTTGTTTTTCGTCCTGTGACCAAAGGGCATAAATTTTTTCGATGAAAATTGAACTGTAGGTAGATCTCCATGTACTTAAAAGACCCTGCAATTTTCAAGAGGGCATTATTTTTCTTTTTTTTTTAAATAATTTTTTACGGCTTTTTTTATAGGCTTTTTGTTGATTTTATTTTTTTTTCTCAAAGAAATCGAAACGAATGATTTCTTTCTTTTCAGGGGACAGGCGTATTTCTTTCACGTGAGGTTGAGACGTACGGAAAATTCTTTTTCTTTGAGAAAAAAAATAAAATATAAAAAAAGCCTATAAAAAAAGCCGTAAAAAATTATTTAAAAAAAAAAGAAAAATAATGCCCTCTTGAAAATTGCAGGGTCTTTTAAGTACATGGAGATCTACCTACAGTTCAATTTTCATCGAAAAAATTTATGCCCTTTGGTCACAGGACGAAAAACAAAAATAATTGTGAAATTCGTGGGCAAAAATATTTTTTCAAAAATTTTTGATATTACAGCGTGAAAGGTGAAAGTTTTCTGATTCTAGAGCACTGGTTGAAAATAGATTTCGGACCCCCCGAACCAAAGATACGTACGTTTGAACATAGTGCGGTGCGCTCGAAAACTGATTTTCTCATATTTTGTAAATTCAATAACTTCGGAACTAGTTGAAATCAGGGGGTATGACTCTGGATTTGTTGTTAGGGATTGGCCAAGAACCAAAATCTCGCGTAACCCGAAAATCGAAAATTCATGCGCAGAAAAGTGTCCCGGATGAGCGAGAATACCCCATATGTTTATGCACATGCATGAGCAACAGTATTGTATGGCTGTTTCCGTGTGGTTCATCGGCACTGTATAGGTACATCTACACTCTGCCGTCAAGTCGACCGTCCGAATCAAAAGGCGATGTGTTGTGCAGTGGTCCTGAATCGGCGCTATCTACGGTACCTATCGATGCCAATAATGCCCTATCCCAGTTACCGGGTACAATAATGATGGAAGGGCCCGGGCCTGAGTCTGTATCTGGATCAGGATCTGGATCAGGATCAGGGTCCAGATACAGCAGCGATCAGATCCGCCCGCAATCGTACGTCTGGAGGTGTCGTGATACAACAACTACGGATGATACTTCGAACGATACGTACGGCACGGGCTCTAACGAGAGTCGATCTCTGTCCTTGGAAGAGGGGAACTCTCGTTCCGCCACCGTGGACTTGTCGGGTAGCATGGGTATGCTGTCCGAGTCAGCTGAAGACGGGGATTTTGTACGGATGGGAAGGAACTTGACCGCTTTACTCGAGTCGCCGCTCATCGAACTTGACCCGGCCCCCATCCACAATAATACTTTCACCCGATGCCGGACAAGTGAGCATCTTGCCCCCGACGAAGTCGAGGGTTTGAAACTGGACTTGGAAAAATTGACCCTCAGAGCCGGGATGTCGGATGACAAAGAACGCGTACCGCCTACCGATAGTCAGAGCGAGGTGAAAGTAATTAACCCCAGCGACAAGCACCCCGTAGAGATGATGCCTGCAGGTGCAGGTAACCGGGCGCACGGTACGAACGATACCCGCGTCAAGGTGCCGAAACGAAAATCGTCCGTCTATCAACGGTCCTTTGACTACTACAGTAGGCTCGAGGTGGGTCATAAGACTGCGCCGGGATATCACCTCGTGGAGTATGACACCGAGCCAGGTGGATTGGAGGGCTACCCGCGCGAAGACTCGGGTAAACGTAATACGTCCAGCTCAGGCGTACTAGGTAAGCATATTCACCTGTTATGCCGTTTTTATGCCCAGAGTCTAAGGTGTTACGATGAAATCACATGCCGAAACGCTTTTTCATTATACATATAATATAATGATTTTCTTCCTGCTACAAATTGACATATCATATTAGTCTATATATACTTCTGGAGTTGTACGGCCGCGTGACTCGTTGAAAACGGCCGAGCACAAAGACGCGCAATCCTATTCCCATTTGCTCACTATCGAACAGGAATAGGTATATACGTACACATATTATGAAGCAATTCGGCTAGATATAGAAGTAAGTACTTCCCCGTCGCCGTAGGCACACATGCTGCAGTCGTTGATTGGCGCTGTTCGGGTCTGACAATTGGTTTCACCTATATGGGTAATTCTCATCTTGAAAAACGAGAGGTCACTTCCATGGAGGACATTGTTCTCAAATTATTACCTCAACTATTACATTTTTTTCAGAATTCCTACCTTGGGATAAATATTCAGTACCTTAAAATTAATGGTTATTTTTCACCGAGCTTGCAACCCCTAAGGTAGTGCAACCCTTAAATAAAACATGTCATCCACGGTAGTGACTTTTCGTTTTTCAGAATGAGAATTACCCATATATACTCGGGTGGTCGTTAAAAATTAAATTTTTTGCGACGCCCCCTAAAAAGCTTCCTTTTGATGAAAAAACACTGGGAAAATTTTCTTTTTTTTTTTTAATTCAAAACAATACGTGCCTCGAGACGATCTAAGTTAATTTCTGGGTATAATCATTTTTTCTCTGAAAGTATCTTATTAAATTTGGAATAATTATTTTTTCGACATTTGAAAATAGTTAACAATGAAACACCTTCAGTGTTATCATTTTACGTTATGAATTTTAACTTGAAGCTATATAAGAAGCTTAATATACTTTGTCATTCAAGCTCATGCTTCAATTTTTCTTTTATTTTTGGGCTTTTTATACGTCTGTGAGCAGTTACGTATGAGTTATTTGAATGAAATTGTATGTTTCCTGAAAAATTCGCAAAAAAGATTATACTCAAAAATTAACTTAGATCGTCTCGAGGCACGTGTTGTTTTGAATTTAAAAAAAAAAAAAGAAAATTTCCCCAGTATTTTTTCATCAAAAGGAAGCTTTTTAGGGGGCGTCGCAAAAAATTTAATTTTTAACGACCACCCTAATATATACCTACCTATACGTGCGAGAAATCCTACGCTTGCCATATATAGTTATATTTGAGGAAATCGGCAGTATACCTACCTATGCCCTTGATCCGCTAATTTGCCAACATCTCTGTATACCCTGTATATAATATAATATGTATATTAATATGATAATTGATATTGTCGCTATAGACGCTATACCCTGCTATAATTTCTCTGCTCCTATCCGCTACCATCCGCTCTTCCCCGTTGAATTACAGGTATATCGACACGGGTGCCGATGGTGAAGCCTGCCAAGTCGGGAGTAAGCCTCGGGAATCACCGGACCAAGCACGTCATCACGGACACTCGGACCTGCCCGCTGTCGACTTCGACTTCGACGCCAACGCTGACGCCTCGCCTCCGCTCCAACTACAAGATGTCCGGCGACGTCGCTTCCGAACGGCGTAGCGACGGTCGCGAAATACTGGCCATATCCAGGTCAGTTGCGCGCGCGATGTCCAGCGAGGAGGATAGCTCTGATTCCGAGTGCGCCCGTGACCGCGTTGATCGTGGGGAAAACATACAGGTGGTTCTGCTACCGCTACCACCGCTACCACCGTTACCACCTCCACTACCGTCACCACCACCGCCACAAACGAAAATTCACCCACTACCGGTATCAACGTCGCTAACTCCGCAGCAACAGCAGCAGGCATCACTGCAGCCACTCTCGACTAACGAAATCAGTTCGGCTTACCTATTCGGTGAACCGTTGCCGCATAGACCATACGGAGCCAGCACCGAAAGAATTACCCGAGAATCGGATGATTACTGCCAACGTTGGTCCAAGGTCAGTGAGCATGAGAATAATCTTCAATCATAATGCAATCAGATGCACATTGTTAATTCTCGCAATTCCATGTTCGCGTTCTTATAGCTTTTGTATACGTGCAGTACACGTTTAATCGGGAGTATAATGTAACGCAAGTTTTCAGAACATTTCACCTATATTGTCCAACCCTAGGCTACATGCCTCTACCACCCATCGTCAGACTTTGGGGCATAGAGATTCTTTTTTCGCTCTAAAGGCATCCCGCTTCACCTCTGGTTTCTGATCATAGCGTTTAAACATATGGGAAATTTCACTTCGACTCGATGAACCAAAAACTCTATAAAAATTGAAAAACTAGAAAAAAATAGAAATAAAAAAAAATAAAAAATCTGCGCACTTTTTCTATAACCGAAACAATTTTGTCCTTGGCCATAATATTTTTGTGAATGAACGAAAACCGATGACGGCGCTGTTTTGAATTTTCGAAAATTCATAACTCAAAAACGGCTGGATACAAAAATTTGAAAAAAAATCACAAGTGATTTGAACCAAGAATTATCATATAAAGTCGAATCGTTAAAAAAGTCCAAGGTCAGATTTTTTGGTTTATCGAGTCGACGTGGAATTTCCCATGTACGCAATGGTAGGCACGTGCGATGAATTTTCCACCTGCTGCGATTTCAAGTTCATTGGTTCTCTGTACTGCCATTGTTTGTTTAATCGTGCAATCTTCTTAATAGTACGTGACCAATAATGAATACAAAAATAACTTGGCGGGCATCGCGGGTCAATCCGTGGATCGAGACCTTTCGTTAATAGATCAAACTTTAATTTACGTATGAATCTGTCGGGTATAAAGTGGGAATGGAAATTTTTTTCATCGCAATTCCAGATTGCCAACGTTTTATCAAATCCGGTTAGCTGGAGTCTTTGCACCGCTGAGTGGAATGTAGAGATGGTTGATAATATAAATGAAGAAAAAAGCATGATCTTACGATAGAGAACATCGAATTCAGTCTCGGTCATTTTATGAATCGTAAATATCCTTGAAATAGTAACAAGCCAACGAAAATTTAATAATTTTTTTCATTGCAACGAGAGAAAGTATTTGAAATGTTAATCGCCGCTTGCCGAACAATGATGAAGGTTGATGTACATATCACGAAGAGTGGGAGATTATCTATGATTTCGAAGTTAAGGTGACAGAGTGAGGGGATGAATCACTACCCGTTTCCGAATGCTGAGAAATAGCTCCTCCACGATACCTTGGAACCTAGCGCGAACCACCTCCGAATATCTCTCCTGGCTTTAGAGATATTACGGGTAGACACTTTTCCAATGAACACCCTGTATACGCACTGCATATGTCTATACACCACGCGCGTTTTGACGGCATGGCACATGTTACATATGCCTATTGCCTATATGTAATGTGGGCTTCAGGCGACTTTCAGTATATAGGTACCTATATACATATAAACATACAGTAATCAAATTTTCGTTAGCTATACACATAATGCCAACATTCATTACGTAACGTAATATACAGACACATTTGTATGGTATTAGGTAGTTACACACATTGTAAATACAGCTATGAATATGTAACCGCGGCGATGTTTAGACAGAGTGTTGCTGGTCCACGAACAGCCTCGTTATTTTCTTATTTTTTGCTCTCATTCGGAGACAAATCTACGCGTATAGCACCTGATATAGCTGATTGCGACCCAGAATCTGTACACCCCCTACACCATTTACCGATTTCATATACAATACAAGTTTCACACGACCGTGAAGTCCACAATATATTCATGATATCCCGAATATCCCGAATATCCCGAATATCCCGGGTATCGCGCATATTTATAATTATGTGCAGGGATTTACTGCGGTGCGTGCACGTATTCAAATTGCACAAGAATAGAGATTGCATCTCAAAGAAAACCTTTCCCATAAGAATTTTTCATAATTATTTCCAAATTGTACTGACTGTACAAATTGTACAAATTGTACCTATTGCCCCGGGATGCGAAAAGAGCGGGTTACCTTGCGATTGCCATCGAACGTAGCACATAATGATTGAATAAATATAATAAACCTTATATTCATGTATTTACACACATATAGGTAGATAAGTGAACAAGAATGGGGATACTGGTGCTATGACACAGTCATCGAATAATCAGCCGCACGTCCGAACAAGTGATCGTTGCTAATCTCAACACCTATTGAGGTTCTCGAGTAATAGTTACACAAACATACCTGATACCTTATATCCATGTTAATAACATAACCGGTTGCAACCAATGTCTTCGTTATAGCTGTACAGTGTATATCTATACGCGGATCATGCAAATTGGCGTTATTAATTATTGCAATCTATTTTAATTTGCCAATATTTGACCGTTGACCACATCCTGTAGCGACGCGTTTCAGCTTGAGAAGAGATAAACTATTACCCGACGTAGTTAGTTGTGCAATTCCCTGTAGGATAAAAAATGAAGGCATCAGCTACTTTCATGAACATGCATAGGTTCAATATATCAAGTGTTCGACGCCAAAGCACGATAGCCCCGATTGACTGCGATAGAAGATCTCGGACTTCCGGATCTCGGAAAGATTTGACATTCTCAAGCCATTTGAGCAATCTCTGGATATTATCACTCAAGTCTAACGTCTTTTGTTCGGGCCCGGTTTTGGAAAATCAATTTTTAGGTAATATAGAAAAAAAATCTTCACGGGTGTGAATGGAAATGAGAAAATTAGGACCTGAAATAAGTTGTGCCATCCCGTAATAATATCATATGACGTGTATAGGTATGAGTGTGAAATATCAAGATAACCATGACTTCCAAATTTTCGAATAATATATATGGGGAGTTCCATATGAAATGTGCAATTGGTTGTCCACCCGTCCCGTGACTTTTCTTTACACGAAAATTTGCGGAAAAAATAGCCGCATTTTATGATGAAAGTTGGACCCCAAAAAAGTTTGGGGAACGAGATCAATATGGCGTTTTTTGCGCTTTTTACACCAGGAATTGAAAATCGACTTTGTTCCGCAGTACCATCGAAAAGATCATCAAATTACAAAACTTTTGACCTACTGGAGTCTTAGGCGCGGACATGTAGTTTGGAAGCTACAGCGATTTGAAAAACATAATTCAAAATTTGTAATTCGGTGTTACTTGCAATCTGTAGAAGGTAGAATTTTCATTATTTAGAGTAATTTTTTTTTCAACCCATTACTCAATTTGACCAAGTTTGAGACAAATCGAAGGGGTGTAGACAACCAATTGCACATTTCATATGGAACTCCCCATATATGTATGTATGTATGTATGTATGTATGTATGTATGTATGTATGTATGTATGTATGTATGTATGTATGTATGTATGTATGTATGTATGTATGTATGTATGTATGTATGTATGTATGTATGTATGTATGTATGTATGTATGTATGTATGTATGTATGTATGTATGTATGTATGTATGTATGTATGTATGTATGTCTGTATGTATGTATGTATGTATGTATGTATGTATGTATGTATGTATGTATGTATGTATGTATGTATGTACATACATACATACATACATACGTATGTAAGTATACTACGCTTGACGAGTTAAAACATGACCACTGTGAAGTTGGCTACAGTCTTCTGTGACTTTCCGTCTCTATGCAACTACGTACAGGGTAATCGCTCGCAGAGTTTTTGAATTTTCTTTCTGACAGATTGATTCATTATACTTGTAGGATAAATCAGCGCAAACCTTTGATAATGTGGTGACATAGAAAAAGAAATTGCTAATCGGGCCAAGTAAAAATTGCAGTCTGAATCGATGGATGAATTGATATCGTCATCTACATCTAATCGTATAGGCAAGGAATGTTTCGTTGTGTAAACTGTATAATAACCATATATATTATATACACACCATAATTCCTATATAGATACACTAATGCATGCCGTGTAGCCGGACTTTTGAGTCACCGTATCCGTAGTTTGGCAGAGAGAATTTTTGGACGCCCCTACCTCACCGCGTTCAATCAGCGCCATATGTTTATCCACACTTGCCTTTCAAAAATCAAACCGAACCGAATGATCGCGAGGCTCGAGTATCTACAACCTATAACTATATCTATATTTAGATCGTATTCCTCCAAGGTTTGAGTTATACACATACCAAAACATATAATGGCGAACAAGTTCGGATACATGCCGTGGTCCGTGCCTGCCTTCAGACACGTACTCATACTAGGGTTTTGAATAAAAAAAAAAAAATTTTTTTCGTTTCCTTCCAAACTGATTCAAGAGTTTCTATTGGGTCTAAAAATATGACTGTTAAAATTCGAGCTCTTAATATTAACATTTTGAGGTGGCGCATCGCACTTTTCTATTTTCCATAAGAATAACATAAATATGGCAAAATTCGTTTTTTCTTCTTCTGATTTTTACAACTAGTTAAAGATGCGTCGTACAGAAAATCTACAGACATATATTTGTAGGAAATTGAATGCACTACAGAGGTCTATTGTCAAAATTTCATAAAGCCAACTGTATGTATTTGCTATACAGGGGAGACCGGGGCTACAAGTTCCACGGGGAAGTTGTTCCGACGACTCATTATTTATAAACTATGGAAGATGGAACCACGAGCTAAACGAGAGACACAATGTTTCAACGTGACAAACACGGTACATGGTACAAGGTTCGCGGGTATCTTCCATAGTTCAGAAATATGTAATAACCGTCGGAACAACTTACCCGTGGAACTTGTAGCCCCGGTCTCCCGTACAGTTGGCAGTTGGCAGCTGACTGTAACTTTGATACAGTTGGCTTTATGAAATTTTGACAAGAGACCTTTTTTGTAGTGCAGTCAATTCCCTACTAAAATATGTCTGTAGATGTTCTGCGATAGGAATCGACAATATGTGATAGGAGGTAAAAAATAACCCCGAAGTATTGAAACTCGTGTGTTATTTAAATGGGAAAGTTCGAAGGCTTTGGGGAGGTACTTAGAATTGAGATGGAAGCCTGGGGGCTTGGCTACATTTTTTGTATAAATTTGGAGACGTTCTGGCCCACGGGGGTATTGAAATTCGAATATGACCGAATTAAGGACCATCCTAATGTATATTGAGTATAGTGTATGTATACTAGGGTGGGTGGTACTAGGGTACTATAGGGTCCAGGAAGTGCCAAAAATCGTATCTTTATGTTATTCAAATGGTAAGATCGACAGCATTGCGGAGGTACTTGGAATTGATTCAGGAAGCTGCAACTTCGTGTACTTTTGTTTCTGACGCGTTTGAAGACATTTCAACCGAAAGGGAATATAAAACAGAAATTTGACCAATGGGTATTATACTCTATGATGACCGATGGGTATTCAGAGTAGGTACCCTCTATTGTATTGTATGTATTTTTATGCCCATACGATTTTCAGACTAAGCAAAGGCTACGCCGTTCGCTCTCCGAGAGCGATAGCTGGCCATGTCGGGGCAATACCGAGTACAAATCCAAATGCGGCTGCAGTTGTGGTTGGAACGCCACCCGGAACTGCAGAATCATCTGCGGCCAGGGTGCTGTGGATGCCGTTGAGGATCCTAAGGACCGACGAAGTCTCGGAGTATTTCCTAATTTGCCGGATGCCCGTTTGATCGAGCTAGGACTGGCGGGCTCTTCCGACGGCTTTGATTTTTGGTACGATCTACCTACTATGCCACCTCGTTCCTATAACTACTATATCAACTCATTTTGTAATTTTGGGGTCGTCATTTTATAGTTGCTATATTATAACTACTACATCAACTCATTTTTCATCTTCATTCTGCAGTTTTCTTTCCATTGGCGCCACAATCCATGCACATACACACTACTGCAAGCGTTCACGGGCAATCCCTATTTGCCCCCCTTCTTTTTATCGAAAAAGGGGTCGGGGTGAGCTCAGGCGTCGAAAACGCAAAAACAATATGCAGAGCGGTGATTCAAATTCAATTCCGAATATATATACGTCCAACGACACGTACGTTTCATGCGAAAATAGAGTCGGAATATTGTTTTGAGAATATTCCGAGTAAATTGACATTCGAATAATCTAAAAACAATATTCAGACTCTATTTTCGCATGAAACGAACATATTTCTTAATGGATGTGTTCGGCATTGAATTTGAATCACCGCTCGGCATATTGTTCTTGCGTTTCCGACGCCTGGGCTCACCTCCGCCCCTTTTTCGATTGAAAGGAGGTGGGCGACTAGGGATTGCCCTTAAGTAAATGAGATTCTATTCGCTCAACCCCTTTTTGGCATGCTGGACCATTTTTGAACTCTTTTCTTCTCAAACGACTCTCCGTGTTATATTTGTACGGGCCAGTTTCACTAATCAAGTTGAACCTTGGGATTAACTCGCAGAGTTGACTCCATCAGGGTTAACTCTGGGTTAACGCTACACGGCTGCCAAGTCTAGTGGCATTTTATCATATGGCTCATCGCGAGATTCAAATAATGGCGAATGTGCAGCGTTAATGATCTGGTTGATCATGATCAGTATACTTATGAAGTTGACTGCGCAGTCTTTTGCATTTTTCATTAATGATATGATTATGAGGAAAAGAAGAAGACAGAAGAACGTGGGGGCAACTTCATACCGCCTATAAGATCGAGCACGTCGATATTAGTAAGAGCACTGGAATTGATTTTTTCTAACCGAAATCTTCAAGTGGGTATACATTAACGATTCGGAAATCAGCCCTCATTTCCAATCAACAAAAATTGACGAACGGCTCTCTATTGCACTCGATATACCTACTGACTTACGCGTATTATATAGTTATAGTATAACTATAGGTATATCCGTATATCTCAAGCCAAAGACTGCAGTGCTGGACCCTAATTCTAGAATCGGATCTGATCGTATCACCGACGGGATACACTGTCTGGACCAATAAGAGAGCAGCGTTAAACGGAAACCCGGCTCATACGCCGGTGATACGATCAGATACGATTCTAGAATTAGGGTCCTGTTGATAATAACAGTTAACCCATTTCCCTTTTGTTGCAGCGAACGAATGGGCGAGGACGAACTTGAGGTAAGAATGACGCGCGAATGCTAAAAGTTTCGAGACTTTCTAGCTAGCACCATCCTGCACTCGATTATCACGTATACGTACAGACCTGTACAGATATATGTATATATAGGCGCGCTGATGAAATTCGAATTCATTATTAGTCTATTAGATTCGTCTCAGCCTGTACTCCAGTACTAGCATGCAAGAAGTATAGCATATGCGCGGTGCTATATTATTATTATTATTATTATTATTATTATTATTATTATTATTATATTCACAAGCCAGCCACACAACTGATCTCAATATTTCCGAAATTAAACACTTTGGACGAGAAATGAGACACGTGTACGATGTGCCCTCCTGCTCCTACTAGCGTATATCGTATCCCTATACTACATATGTGCGAAATATACTGATATACTCATACCTATAGCTGTGCGGATATAACAATACATCTATTGGCAAATATGTATTATTTGATTATGTAGATAATCTGCATTATCAGAGCTTTCTGCCTTACGGCGCCACTGTCATACTTTCATCATGTTTATAATGTTTTTCCGCTAACTTAGCGAAAATATACGGCACTCTCGATTGGATTGGGGACAGACCGGGTCACATTGCCACGGAGGTTGGCTCTGAGTCTTCGACAGAGGGACCAGGCCGAGCGTAATCTCGGTACGGAAGTCGAGAGAATGCAACGAGACATTCAGGTTAGAGATGATACATATAATAGTAATTATAATATCTACGCATGTATTCGTCTGTGTATATACGTGCGTGCGTGCGACACACCGAGATACATCATACACCTCTGCGTATACTATACCTACACTCCTCAAAAGAATTGAAGCAACACCCAATCACAAGTCGAAAAATTATGAATTTTCAAACGCCTGTAACTTTCGATCGGGTATAACTATAGGTATTAAGAATTCAAGGGAAACTGATCAAAGCTTAAAGTGTCTACTTTGACGTCCATCAAATGGATATTTTTTATTGTACCCCATTGTTGAGTTGCATCCCTCTGAACCGATCGGTGCGCAAATTCATGTTTCAACGCAAACTCCAACGTAGCCCACCGGGAGCAGAATGTTTTTATTTTCTGAAATCCATATCGAAGAAAAGTTAGGAAACTTCCTTAGCTTGAAAATACTTTCTTGATAATCCTTTCGAAAAATGTTCACGCGGAGCTACACCTGTTTGAAAGAAACTACTCCGAAAAATTATCAATTTGCTTCCCTTGAATTCTTAATATACATATATGGTCTTCCCACCAAAAGGTACAGGCGTTTGGAAATTCACAATTATTCGACTTGTGATTAGGTGTTGCGTTAATTCTTTTGAGGAGTGTATATCCATATAATACGCATGTAGTCGTGTATGGTGACTATTGTATGTATAGCTTCGAACGAACGTCTGATTGATTGTCGTTGATCGTCAGGCTCTCGCCCCGCTGTGCGTGGATCGAGAATCCGTAGAGCGTGTCGAGCGAGTCAGACACCAGTTGGAAATGATTTCGCGATGCACTCTAAGAGTATCTTGCACGGCCGAGCTCCTTGGGGCTACTCATCAGGAGCGCCGAGTTTCCAGGGCGGCTCTTCTTGCCGATAGGTATCTACAGGCTTTGCGTGCCAGGTGCGACAAAATCTACACCGAGCTTGCCGAGACAAAGTGAGAAGATGTTAGCTTCTAGCTCGTTTCAACTTGCTCTGCGCTACGTTGTTCGGCCTCGATGTCCCGCTGATGTATACATACATATGTGATGTATACCTATATAATATGTAAATACATATACCTATATCCGGGAATTTCGCACTTGACCCATGAAAAAAGAAAGCCCGGCCTTTTTCGGGATTGCGCGTAACTTGGCGGGCTCAATTGTTTCACAATAGCGGCCGGTGCCCCCTCAAACTTTCCTACATATTTTCATTTATCCAATGTCTCTCTTGTATATACGTGGCAATTGCGGTTTTTACACATTTCAGCCCCGGCGCGACGAGTCTCCTTTAGCGGTACCGCTGGTCAATCGGGGTTCATCTATCACAATCGCATCTCACTTTGCAGATGATACATGAATGGTAACGCTTCGAGTACTCTTCAACACTGTGCAAAATTCATGCGAAACGTAGTCATGTTTAGTTGCCCTTAAGCGCGAAGGAAACACTATTGTTTTGACGGGTCACGATTAGACATGAAGATATTCTAATATGTATACTAGGGTGGCCCTTAATATGGGTAAAAAAAAAAAATTGTCGCGCCGCCCTCCAAAACGGTTCCAAATAATAAAAAAAAAAAAAACTACGCGAAGTCCTAGCTATGTCCGTTAAGAGGAAGACGTGCCTGTAAGCATGAACTCAAATTTAAATATCAATTTTTTTCATGATTAGAATAATTTTTTTTTTGTAATCCAGTTTATGTGTTAATTCGTTTTTTAACTTTCCGAAGCAATTGTATATTAGTATTCAATATGCAGAACAAATAATAAGTTCCTCCTGGATATGATGAGCGTTTGGATTAACCATCCAATTATTTTGGCATAATAGTATGATTGTAAATAAATTGGTCACGGCAAAAGAAGTTTCACACCAACATAAATTTTGAAAAAATAACGATGCCGATCAGGAAAACATAATGACTTTTATTAAAATTACGGGAAATTTCATGCTTACAGGCACGCCTTCTTCTTAGCGGACCTAGCTAGGGCTTCGCGTAGTTTTTTTTTTTTATTATTTGGAACCGTTTTGGAGGGCGGCGCGATGAATTTTTTTTTTACCCATATTAAGGGCCACCCTAATGTATACAAGTCATGTAAGAAGTTGCGAGGCGAAAGAAAAGGATTTGCAGAATTCAAATTTCCCTAATACCAATCTCCAGTTTACATCAGGCTTTCCTAGCCAAGACGAGACCGCGCAATATTTACAGGGGCCCGTCCTGTTGAGCGTTAAAAACTTCGTAAACCCTGGAATCGCGTGCATATACGACATATTATGGAACCTTTACACCCCTTTATCGCTGTTCATCCACCCACGCGTATAGCGTCCTTATTGTTAGTCGCAAGTCTTTGGGATAGACGAGTTTTCTAGCGTACTTTTCAACCACAGCATTTTCAACCGTCAACAGAGCGCATATAAGATGCGGACCATAACATTTACCACGGCTGATACTGTTATCTCGAGCATTGTTTAAGTCTCCTTCAAGATTAGCGGAGGACTGCAGGCAGTAAACGAATGTTCTGTTGGATCCCGTAGGTAGAACCTTGTAATTGTGAAAAAACGTTTAAAGTTTCAAAGATACGACCATACGTACATACCTATTTGTATGTACCCTTTTGTTTACCATAAATATTGTCCGTGTTTATCATCTCATCTATTAGAGGTGGAGGGAGCAATATAAAGGGAGAAAAAGAAAGAAATGTAAGATCCTGCCGAACAACGAAGTAGCCAGACAATTGATTACTCGAGCCTTTGTGTTATTCAACGTGAAGATTCTAAATATAGTTCTGGGTATGAACATTACAGGCGTATCCTGACCGAGAATAACATAGTCGTTGAGGAGAATCCAAGCGAGCTCACCGACGACGTCGCTCCCAGGGTGCGGTATCGCGGCGTACCGTCCACCAACCGTACAACGGTGCGATAAACTTTCAAATTTACAACAGCCCGCTAATTGGGTAGTTGAATGGATTTTTTTCCTCCATATTTGAGTAGTTTAGAAAAAAATAATTGAGTCGTATCTTTTCATTTTTCAATCGGACAAATATTGAAGTTGATACAACGGCCAATTAAAAACTCTAACATTGTGACGTCACCCATGTTAAGATATATATATATCTATGATTCTATATATTACGAAAACTGGAATATTCAATTACCTATAACTTTCGTAATTATGATTTTTAACAAATAAAACACAATACGACCTAATTATTTTTTCTTGCTCTACGTCAAGCTCATGTGAAAATGAAAAAAAAAAATCTATTCACAGACCCAATTCATTGCAACGCTTTCGTATATTCCAAGGGCTTCCTGTCCCCGCCCCGCTCGTTTGTCCATATCATTACCTGCATACCGTTATGCTGTATTACCCGCCCGCTTATCGTTATTTTCATTTACTGCAGGGGCTTCGCAGCATCCACTTGAAACGTCCGCTGCATTACATAATATACACCTCTATAATATACGAACGTCAGATATAGCCCGTATAGGTATATACACGTATACCCTACTGTATTAATGTTTATAGGTATATATAACCTAATATCCTCTGTAATCCTTTTTTATTTTTACCGTACCTTCTTCTCATATCGTTACATTCCTCTATTGTACAGACATGCAATATCCAGTACCTACTATTTTCATAAGGCGTACTGAGTTGAATTATCTGTATGTGTAATTTACTTCTAATATGTACACCTATGTCCGCATGATATCCAAGTTTTAGTTGGTCTTCTCACGCTTTTCAAATATCCCTCGCTTAGCTGCAGCTTCTCTTAAACATTGGCGAATCAACATATGTCGCAATCGCCCATGTTACATGAGATTTATTTATTTTTATAGATGTCTAGGAGAAGAGCCAGCATCGCAACCATATCTCGGCCTGCACCAGTCAATCCGTTGCAGGAAGCAACAAAGGCAACTTCTCTTTTTTCATTTTATCTTTACTGTATACCCATTGTAACACCGCCGCTCAATCCTGTGTGCAGGATGTGCGGATTACGTTGATGTGACTGCGGCCAATCGTTTGTTGCTGTTGGCCGCCACTCACGTTTTTTTTACAGATGCCTTTCGTTTCATCGATTCTGCGTTGGCAGCCAAATACAACATTATATACGTTATTAATCATAGAAATACACATGGTGAAATTTGTATTCTACCAGATCTTGTTATAAAAGTCACGAATCATTAACTGTGAAACTTATTATCAGCTATACGTCGGGTATGGTTACCGGCCACTTCTATTATACCGCGAAGGTTCGTGGATGCACAACATAGGACCCCCAATTATAGCCAATTCATAGTACAATTTACACTCTGAGCTTATTTTTTTATTTTTTATTTTTTAACGGAATCTCATCAATGAAACTCGTTCAAATCGGCTCAGAGTGTAACTGGTACTATGAATTGCCTATGATTGGGGGTTCCTATGTTGCGGCATCCACGAATTTTTATGTTATACGATCAATTATTGTACAGTCGGGGAACCGGATTCTGAAGCTCCTTATCCCGCGCCAAACGCAACTGAACATACACCTTTAATTTAATTGATGTTTAAGTTGGCATGAGATTACAACGACATTAGCTCAACTGATAAGTTAGCGATCTGCTCTGCTTTTTTTCAGAGAATGTCAATTCGCATAACCTCTTGAATGCACAAGTGATTGAAAAATCTGTCACATCGGATAACCCCAAAATGCGCGTACGTTTTTTCGAATTAGGTTGCTCCTAAAATGAACTACTGCTCGTAAAGTGTTCATATCGTTGAGGGAGGGCCCTAATGAAACATAATATTATATTCTTTCATGAAACCGGATCGAATTTTAATCATTTTAAAGTGCTAGCTGAAATTAATACAATCAGCCTGCGAAATTTTAAATTCAATCTTAAATATAGGAGGATTACGCACCAACGATAAATCGCAGGCTATTCAAAAGTTGGCAATGTATTCAGAACACTTAGGCAAAGAATCCCAAGTATCGGATCTGATATCGGTCGTCTCGTTACTCAGAAAGCATAGTTAACATTTTTTATTTCAAAGTCTCTACAGTTCATTGTCATAAGTGATTCGAAACATAGGTTTCATATGACAATAATATCTATACCGCACTTTGTGCTTAACATGTGTGTGAAGGGTATGCTCCGTTTGGGAAGCTAATTGGAATAAGAATTATATGCAAGGAGCAAACGGCGTTGCTAAAAATCTATGTCAGTAAATTGCATTCTGATGATCGGTAAAAATCGTCTCGGTTTCATGAAAGAATATAACATTAGCTTTTATTAGGGCCCTCCCTTGACCCTATGAACACTTTACGAGAACTAGGTTATTTTAGGAGCAACCGAATTCGAAAAAACGTACGCGCATTTTGGGGTTAACCGATGTGACAGATTTTTCAAGAGCACTTGAAAATGATTAAAAATCGGTCCGGTTTCATGAAAGAATACAACATTAAGTTTCATTAGGGCCCTCCCTTGACCCTATGAACACTTTACGAGAACTAGGTTATTTTTCAACCACTTGTGCATTCAAGAGGTTATGCGAATTGACATTCTCTGAAAAAAAGCAGAGCAGATCGCTAACTTATCAGTTGAGCTAATGTCGTTGTAATCTCATGCCAACTTAAACATCAATTAAATTAAAGGTGTATGTTCAGTTGCGTTCGGCGCGGGATAAGGAGCTTCAGAATCCGGTTCCCCGACTGTACCTACTTGTACGATATATGACGCTGTATGTATACCTTTCGGAATCATATGTGACGGAAAGCATCGCTATTATATAATATACATATGGGTCATTCCATGTCAGTTCAACGACGTTGCGACGGTGACCCTCTTCGATTTTCTTGATTTTTTAATATGTTTTCATAGACGTAGAAAGAAGTCTTCAGCTAAATTTTGAGCTCTTTATCTCCACCCATTCCGGAGTCATCGATTTTTGCTTAAAAAGTGTATATCTTCGACTATAATTATGATAATCTTATTTGATACGGGGTCATTTTTTTTCATTTCTAACGCACTTTCTGTGAAAAAATTAAAAAACTGAGAAAATTTTTTTTTTTCAACTTTTTGATGCTTTTTCGGCCATTTTTAGTCAAAAAATATGTTTTTCGTTCAATGGGACACTTTTGATTTTTTTCAAAAAAATTCACAAAATTCTACGTTGAAAAACAAAATTTTTGAGCCATAACTCAAGATGGGCTTCAAATAACTTCTAGTAAAAAAAATTAATGAACAATTTTTTTTGTTATTCTGATTTATTATACAGAAAAAAAATTGAAAAACAACTAGAAGTTATTTGAAGCCCATCTTGAGTTATGGCTCAAAAATTTGGTTTTTTAACGTAGAATTTTGTGAATTTCTTTGAAAAAAATTAAAAGTGTCCCATTAAACGAAACACGCATTTTTTGACTAAAAATGGCCGGAATAGCATCAAAAAGATTTTTTCAGTTTTTTAATTTTTTTCTAGAAAGTGCGGTGAAAATGAAAAAAGATGACCCCCTATAAAATAAGATTGTCATAATTATAGTCAAAGATATACACTTTTTAAGCAAAAATCGATGACTCCGGAATGGGTGGAGATAAAGAGCTAAAAATTTAGCTGAAGACTTCTTTCTACGTCCATGAAAAGATATTGAAAAATCCAAAAAATCGAAGAGGGTCACCGTCGCAACGTCGTTGAATTGGCATGGAATGACCCATATACATTAGGGTGATTCTAAAAAAAAAATTTTTTTTATTTTTTTCTCCAAACAGGCTCGAAAGTTTCGTTTTGATGTCAAAATACGCCTGTCAAAATTTGAGCTCTCAATATCAATATCAAGAGTGTCCTCGTCGCACTTTTCTATTTTCCATAAGAATAACATGGGAAAAATCATTTTTGCCTATTCTAATTTTTGTACGCTACAAAGGACTGCTCAAACAGTAAATCGCTATACATATTCTTGTAGAGAATTGAACGCTCTACAAAAAAGGTCTCTTGGTCTTTTTCGATAAATCTGACCGTTTCAAAGTTTCTTTAACGATTTTGGTCATTTAATGGAAAGACTAACTTTGAAACGGTTAGATTTATCGAAAAAGACCAAGCGACCTTTTTTGTAAAGCGTTCAATTCTCTACAAGAATATGTATAGCGATTTAGTATTTGAGCAGTCCTTTGTAGCGTAAAAAAATCAGAATAAGCAAAAATGATTTTTCCTATGTTATTCTTATGGAAAATAGAAAACTGCGATGAGGACAAATTAATATTAAGAGCTCAAATTTTGACAGGCGTATTTTGACATCAAAACGAAACTTTTGAGTCTGTTTGGAAGGAAAAAAATTTTTTTTTTTTGAATCACCCCAATATACATAGTTAGTCACGTGGGGTATATATTCGACGGGACTGAATATTGTTCCAAGTATAACGCAGATCACGCGATACACAGTCTGAAATCAATTCTATCGTCGATCGTTATGTATAAACGTGAACTCTTCCTGATGTGTGTATATACATACATCCATAGTTCTCATTTCAAACTGGAACAGCCACATAAACATAGAGTGATGACACGTGGTGTGTAACAATTACCATCAACGGCATACATATAAACGCAATATTCCAATTGTTTCATGTGATTGACGACCGCATAGGATAACGCGAGGCAGCAGCGTACCCCTGTATCCACTAGAATGAGCCTGAGGCGCCCTTCGCTTGGTTATGACATGCAGAGATGGGACAACGAGAAATTGGATCGAACTGAGTTAGTATGATATGCACGTTTACCTAATATACACAACTATGCCCGTATACAAATATATGTGTACCGGTTTACATTGCATAGAGATTAGAGATGTGTTTTTTTTTTTTTTCTTTACTGAAGAAATACCTGCGGCGGAAAACGCGCGTCGCGAACCGCAGATTCGGTTTACAATTAGACATTGATATCTACACGGGGTGAATTCCTAACGTCCGAATGGTCACAATCGTGTTGAGGCGGCTGTGAGTTAAAATCGACAATTGTTTTAGTGGCTAGAGCATGCAATCGAGGATTCGCTAACAACTAAAATAATTGCCGATTTCAATTCGCGGCCGCCCCAACACGATTCTGACCATTAGAACGTTAGAAATTCACCCTGTATCTAGCTGTATCTAGTACATACATGCATGAGTATTTCATAAATGGTTTCAGCAGCAGTTCAAGCAGTATCGGAGAGCTCAGAGAAATATTTGAGCAGGCTGAGTCAAGACGTGGTTCAAGGGAAGAAAATAACAATCTGATTCGCAGTCAGTCCAGTAACTTGAGCGTCGGGAGTTGTGAAAGCGGTGATTCGGATGTATGGGCGAGTACCAGAGAAGATACAGTCGGCCTTCTGGCTCAAGCGAGGAACGAAGAATTGCCAACGGAAAATAGGCTGTTGAGGTGCGAGTTTATCTTTTATGCAATAATCGATTATCAGCCCACCATCGTCGAGACTGTGTACGTACTGTATAGCTGGTTGGTTGACTCGGAGAAAAACATCGCGGCCATTCGCTGCGCAAATTTTGATAACTATCTGTATATGCGATCGCTCCAACACTTGGCCCGCATAACAACCGAGCGGAACGAATGTTAATCCCTTCGAGCAATTTCAATGCAATTTTAATATTTTACCATTTACATAAGAGATTTAAGGAGAAGAAGGGGGAAAAAAGGTGACACCTGAAACCGCCAAGCTAAACTCTGGCTGACTCTTCCTAGTACAAAGTACATGCATATGTAACACTTTTTCAAAACCTCCGAAGTATATAACGACACACGACCTCATACGCACGGTGCGTTCATCTTTTTTTGTTGCAGTCGAAGAACACCCCGGGTACTTAGGATGATGCAGGAGCACGTTTCGCGCTTACCGATCTCCTGGTACATTTTGTTTGTTGCAATATTCTTCTTCGGATTTTACAGTAATCGTTATGTTAGTACCAGAAGCGCTGCCCCTTTGAAGTGGTGGTCCATCGAGGAAATAGTAAAAAGATACGCTCACGTTCAACGCAACATGCCACCACCCACCTAATTTATTTACTCTTTATTCTATAATATGTATACTTTAATCGCTAAATTGTAAATACATGATTGTAAATTTGTGAAACTAAGTTTTCAACTCAATATAATATACGGGCCTTCGAGTCAGCAATGAGAAGCTCAGAAATCCTCTTTGTTTAAATTTTGTCTTTATTTTCATTATTGTGTATTCTAAAAGGTATATACGGCGAAAAGGAAGAGGGTCAGTAGTAGCTCGATTCTTCATAAAGCGTGAGTACAATTTTACAAGTATTTTTTCCGGAATAGTTATAGGAAGTACGTACGTAGGAAGAACAGTAAAGAACAGAAAAATCTTTGTCGCTAGCTTAACAAATAATACATGCTGGTATTTCAGCGAACGCAACATTCCCGTATTCAATTATTTGAATTTTTGTTCTCAATATACCCGGCACGCGGAGCTTTTCAAAGATTTCAAAACAATTATAACAAAAATCATATAATTTCATCGGCTGTTATGGTCTAGTCAATCTAACTTTTGACCCTGAAGTTATAACGGACCCGATAAAACATATATCAATCGATTCGAAAAAATCCCCCAAACAACATGTCAAAAACGAGGCGATCCTTATGGACAGGATATTATTCGAATTAATTAAAAACGATCAGTAATATTGGGGCGCGACCGGCAGTATCACGCATTGTTTTAATTTTACTTGTCCAATTGGAAAAACAAAAATACCATTTTGTAGAGGAGAAAATTATGTACAAATTCAAATTTGAAACCGATGTTCTAGGACCCATAGTTTTTGCGATATTCATTTTTCAAGATTTTTTTTAAATAAATAAAAGATAGATGCAGTTAGGTGAACATAGTGCGCGCAGCGAGAGAAATAGCTGATCCTTTGGCATCATTTCTGTGAAAAATATCTTGAATAATGAATAAAGCAAGAACTATGGGTCCTAAAAGATCGGTTTGTGCTTCGAATTTGTAGATAATTTTCTCCACTACAAAATGATATTTTTGTTTTTTCAATTGGACAAGTAAAATTAGAGCAGTGCGTGATTTTGGCGGTGCTGCTCCCAATTATTGATCGTTTTTAATTAATTTAAATAATATCCTGTCCATAAGCATCGCCTCGTAATTCATATGTTGTTCGGGGGATTTTGTCGACTACTTGACGGTCTATTACCAGCGTGATATCCATGTTCGATTGCGATATCGGTAGCGACATCTGCCAGCGAATTGACGAATACCGCTGTCTGCGCTATCACGTGGCCAATTGGTGAACCCAAGGTTCGGCGGCTTCTCTTTCCGGTAAACAGCCAGGCTCAAAACATCCAAGTACGTCGAATTTTATATTAAATCCTCAAATATCTTGTGCATCCTTTCAATGTATGCACAATGTTTAGTTGAAATACAACCCTTACAATTTCGCGAACAAATGAACTCCTGCCAAACGCTATTTCGTGTGTTCAGATAATCCTAAAAGTTCACAAAACTGAAGTGTGTCAACTATGGTGGCAAATATTCGTACGCCTCATATCTTGTGGTCATCACGCTGTCTTGACGTGAATTTCTTATGCTGATATATTGATTTCGATTAAATACGGAATCAGTGCACCTCGCAATGATCCCTATAAGTCTGCGAGAAGCACTTGAACCTGACACACTAACAAATTCCCTATCCGCGGTTGAAGCTAACCTCACCTAATTCTAACCTATAATTTGATAAGCATGTTTTAATTGAGTCGTCTTCCTTCGTCTCGTCTCTCATTGTTCACAGAATGTTGATGCCCAAGAAGAATCGCGTTGCCATCTACGAGTACCTCTTTAAGGAGGGTGTCATGGTTGCCAAGAAGGATTATCACGCGCCGAAGCATCCCGAACTTGAAACCATACCCAACCTGCAGGTTATCAAGGCTATGCAGGTAACACGACATGCACACTTGTTACACCATCTCAATTTCCCTATCAGCCTCCTTCGCGTCAAAATTTTCCCTTTTTTTCATGTCAATGAATTCAATAATAAAATTAGTAAATACTCATTTAATTCTAGTCCTTGAAATCAAGAGGTTATGTCAACGAACAATTCGCTTGGAGACACTTCTACTGGTACTTGACCAATGAGGGCATCGAGTATTTGCGAGCTTACTTACATTTACCGCCAGAAATTGTACCTGCCACGCTGAAGAGGCAGATCAGACCTGAAACTGCCCGGCCCAGACCGGCTGCTGGCCCTAGAAGCGAAGGATCACGCCCGGCAGAAGATCGCGCAGGTTATCGTCGGGGTCCCGATGGACCACCAGCACCCGGGGATAAGAAGGCTGACGTTGGCGCTGGCACAGGGAAAATGGAATTCCGGCGCGGACTTGGACGTGGGGAAGCTCCGCAATAAGTTCTTTTTAATATACAAAATGATGAAAAATTTATATCGAGACCAATAAAACACATCTCTCTGTATTCACACGTTTCGTTTGTTTTTGTTACTTATCAGCAATTAGCAATTAGCAATTAGTTATACTCTGAGGAATGTTTTCTAGCCTTGAAGTTTGATTTCAGTATGTAGAGTCAGGTGTTGTGCATTATAAAACGCAGTAATGTTCCCCGGGATGACAATAATGTCCGTGTGTTGCAGACTCAGGTTCTTGATGCAAGTCTCAATGTCGTTTCAATCACCTTGTTTTATATACCTATATGCAACTATGATTTGATAATATTTAATTCTCTGAATGCATGACTTGCGATCGGATAAAATCTGTTAATTTTTCAATTTGCCAGAAAAAACTGGTGGTTACAGAACAAGGCAAACTAATAAGGGTCTAGATACAACGAAATCAATTCTGTCGGTAATCTCTGCGGCTTGATTATATATAAATTATTTTTCATCGCCACTAAATAGACTGTAATTAAGCTTTTAAATACTGATTAATTTGGAGTATTATGAATTATTTTTTTGTACCGTACTATTAGTTCGAATTACATTTAGGGACAAATGAGAAAATGTTTTAAGACTGTCTTTAGTGGCCACCATATTATCGTTATTTCATTTCAATACGTATTTCCAATACATGGACACAAAGTAGTGATCCTATATCAAAGTCTTTGTTTCCAAAGACCAAATCTTGATTTCAATGGCAAGCTAGATCACTGCGGCCGTCTTATTTCATTCAGATGTTGGTTTGTCGATATTTGAATTCCAGATACTTTTTTCCTAGTATGTATTCTTCACTCCCAGACAACAAAGCAGGCATGCTATTTGCTCCAGTAGCCTGCTTCGACAGTCCAGTGCGCTATAGGCACGAGACAGTACAAACGATGACCGGGGGGGTTGAAAGAATGAATAATCTCGTCAGAAATCTCCAATGACAATGTGTTTTTTTTTTCTTTTCTATCGACCTACTGAAATATAATATAAATGGAAGAATCTTCGAAGTGGGTAAGAACAGCCCAAGTGTAACCACTTTCTCTCTATTAGCTAAGTTCAAGAACTTCAACCAATTTGATGCAGCTTTCGGAACTTGTTTTAATACAGCAAGAGTACAGTTATACCTGCATTCTATCATTGATTTACACACCAGGCAAGTGTTAATGAGACTGCGGTAGGAATGAAACGAGACATTTTATACATCACTGTTTATCAGAATACCAAAGTTATTTTCAATTTAAACACTATCCGTCAACTCGGAATCATAGAGACATCCGACTGTTGTCGGTAGTCTTCTAACGCAGTAGTAAATGCTTGTGTCGTATGGTCGCAGGCCTTCTCGAGATCTTCTAACCCTTGTCTCAGCACGTCGACAGCTCTGCCAGATTTTGCTTGTATCCTAAAGTGCATCTTGGTTTCCGCGGGATGTGGGACAGTATACCCGCAAAACAGAACGTCAGGACTGAAAATAAGTGTGGAAAATATAATATCAAATATTTTTCTGACGTATGAATCAAGACGGCCCAGAATAAAAAAACACAAGTAGATTTATTAAATATAGTGGGATACGCGAAAGTAGAATAATTGGATGTCATTCAACAAACTTTGGTCGGGAATGATTTTTAGGACAAAACAATTCATACTATTGCGATATGATGGAGCGCAGAGCATTTCCCAAAGTATGGCCTTCGTCTTGAAATACAAAAGTTCGTGATTTTTCTCCCAACGCCTCGTCACCGGCAAGCTGGAAAGTTATAATAAAAGGTTAATAAACAGTATGCACCTGACTGAGACAGTTTTGTTATAAATTATTTTGTGAATATAGTGTGGGGTCTCGAAGATATGATCTATCGCGATTGGGAATACCGCGCCGTAGCAGTAATATTATAGAAATCCCTACGAACACCCACTGTGGTTATAACGTTCGCAGAATGTTGCGACTTATTAACAAAATAATTACGTCACCTCCGCCAGACGACCCATACTAAATAATCGAAAAATTCAAACTGTTTTCTTCCAGTTCCCAATCCGAGTGTTATTCTGTGGTTGTTTTTAAGCACGTATCAGGCCATAGAATACCGAGACTATCGAGACACGCGTAACGCGTGTTACGTCCTGGTTTGAGGTTAACCGGAAGTGATCGTTTGGAAATTGAATTATGTTGGTACTGTGACGTCGGAATGGACGTTGGTGAAAAACCCTAGCAGCTAATCGAAGTACGGCTACTTGAATTATCACTATGACCAACCTAGACGTTCACTCAGTAGTTAAGTGGGCTCACCGTATCGATTAAGTATTGAAATACAATGGATCGGATTAATCTAGTGTTATTTGATAAAGAATTACGTCGTTATTCTCTTTTAACTTTCCTGCTACCTCCGTCTAACTTGCTGGCTTCTGTCTAACTGCTTTTAATTGGACTTTATATTAAAGATTCTATCGTTACCTTTGTGTTGGATATTTGCTTAGATTTGATTGAATGATTTTAGGATTTCGAGAAAGGATTATTTATCCTTTAATTAATATAAATTATTCTTACCTTTGAGTTGATTTGAGGTTCTTCCTTAGCCTTCTGCGGACTGTTGATTGTTGTTGATCGTCGGAGGTGATGGGTGATATTTGAATATTTAAATGAATGAATGAGGTTTAGTATTCACTCTTTATAATTGGTTTATTCACTGAACGTATAACTGTTATTATTATCGAATGATTTTCACTGTTCTTTGATCGACTCTAATATTGATTTACGGTGTTAATATTCTCAAAACTTGTATTATAATAAAAATGATTATCGCTGATTGTTCTAAGTATGAATAGTTGATTATTAAAAGATACACTTGAATCTATCTGAGATCAAATGCACTAACTGAATTTGAGATATGTAGATTTCAAACTTCAAACTGAGATTAATATACTCTAAGCCACAAAATGAGCGTAAAATATTTTAGTACCAAACCACAAAACGAGTTTAAGTATTTACCATTCCAAACCACAAAGTGAGAGCGAGCCTAACATTTGGTGGGGTTTATATGCTAATGTTCGGGGGTGAGGGGGTTAATTGGGGTACCATATATGGTGACAATTCTCAGGGTGGGGCACGCTAGTTACGTGGGGGTTTTCTTCATCTATGATTGGTTTGGTCTCATGTGTGAGATTCAGGAGCGTGTGAGTAAGCGCAGTCCCTTTCCTCTGGATGTGATGGTGAATGCATGTAATTCTTGGAAATGCATCTGTGCCTAGGCGGATCCTTCCTTCCATCTTATATCAGCACGTGTTCATGAGGAAGATTTCTAGCTCTCTAACATTTGGCGTGCAATCCGTCTTTTATTATCAGATAAGTTTCCTGGTTTATTTGTTGTGTCAGGAAACGGTTGCATATTCGTACAGTCTTTTTATACCTGGGGCTTTGAGTTTGCTTTGTTCTTGGTATTCCTACATGGTTATTTGGTATAATAAACTTTTATGACTCTAGGGCTCTTTCAGTGAAAATCGTCCGATTACATGAATATAATTACTATATGAATACATAGAGTTTTAGTTATTATACATATAGATATATAGTATATTTAGTCAATGAATATAATTATATGAATATTATGAATATAATCGTATGAGTATTATGAATATAATTGTATGAATATTATGAATATAATTGTATGAGTATTATGAATATAATTGTATGAGTATTATGAATATAATTGTATGAATATTATGAATATAATTGTATGAGTATTATGAATATAATTGTATGAATATTATGAATATAATTGTATGAATATTATGAATATAATTGTATGAATATTATGAATATAATTGTATGAATATTATGAATATAATTGTATGAATATTATGAATATAATTGTATGAGTATTAAGTATTCGTGTTAGTGAATACAACGAATAGTATCATATGAATACATAGGGTTTCAGTTAATGAATATAATTATATTAAAATAAAAGATTATTAATTAATTAAAGATAAATGAATATGTTCTAGAATTTCTGACCGACAATATGGTGGGTCACATATTATTGTTTAGTCTATATACCCAAGCCGCACTGGCCAGAGAACAGGTGGTTACTGGAGGATCTCTGAAAAGTTCCTCCCCTTTCTGACAAGATCCGGGTTGAGTTTTTGAGTTGTTACATACGTTTTTAGAATAGAATAGAATAGATTTAATCGTATTGGGTTTACCAATAATTATTCATTGTATGATATTCTCTTGATTATAGGATAATTATGAAGATATATTGAATATCAAAATATGCGTTGATAGGTATTCGTGATGCGAATACAATTGATTATAGGTATTTCTATAGTATCGAATTGATAGTAAAAATATTATAAAGGGATAATCCTTAATTAATATTATTATAATGTAATATATGTATATAATTCTAATGTTAGCATTTGTCGAAATCATAAGAGTATATAATGTGATATAGAACTGTATGACATAATTGGTTACATAATATGATTTAATATTTAGTAAAAATATGGTAAGAAATGGATATGTTAATTAAGGTACATTATAATATCCTCTTATTATTTCAGTATTATTTCTTATTTTAGAACAGATCTTTGAACGCAAAGGGTCTATCGGTGTATGCATCGTATATAAGTGTTTGCGTATGCGTTATGCGTGGGTGTCGTGTATGCGTCTGTGAAGTTCGGTTCTGAATTAACTGAGTATTTCATATTCTTAAAGCTAAATATAATATTAGTAGATTATTAATTGTATCGAATATAATTCGGCTAATAGTACGATGATTATAATGATTAATATGTAAAGAAATAGCAAATATAAAATATGAATGTAAAGTATTCATATTGATTGATTAATAGACTCAAGAATAAAATATTTATAATTAATCTAATGTAATAAGTATTATTATATAGTTGCGATTATCGTATATTCATAATAAAATGATTATCCTTAATGTAAGGAATACATTTGAATAAGACTATCGTCAGATATAATGGATAAAACATAAGTTCCTTAGAGAAATCTAGATCTAGTGATTTTATGAACAGTTAGGTTGTAATTTGAATTTGGACAAAATGTTTGATATCGTATGTTGACTCTACGTTTATATATTCTATGGTTATATAGACGGTTCTAGTAATTTTATATAGTGGTAAGCATGAATGGAGTATGGCGTCCGCACGGACGTTACAGTACCGTGAAGTAAACGTCGGCGCCCCTGCCGTGTGGCCGAGCTACAATCTCCATTTGACTTTTTGACACTTTCGACAGGCATAATTAATAACGATATTCATAACCAATAACCTAACGTAGATATATTAGAACAGTGAAATAGCCTCAAAAAATACGTGATTGTCGAACGTCACCGACACCCCGCCACCGACAAGGATCAACAACCCGCAGTCCTCGGCCTAAAAGAGCAACAGTCACCGTGGTGGCCATTCAAATCATTCGCGCCGAAGGATCGAGCGCCACCCCATGACGTCACAGCGGGGTCGATAAAAGAATCGATAATTGCGGGACTAACGAGGTCCTTGCGCATCGGCACGACGCCGGTCGAGACACACTTTGCGTTAGACTAGCGTAATAAGCACTTGTGTGTGATAGCATTCTTCTGTACTGAGTACCTTTCTTTTTTTTGCGTGCGAGCTACTTTTTTTTTTTGTATTTCGTTTGGTGAGTGTGTGATAGAGGATTTCCCCGAGGGACTAATTGATCGAGTCCCGATGAAGTTCGAGCGAGAGGGACTCCCGTTCCTCAGGTGGCTGGAGGACGGTAAGCGATAAGCAATCTTACCCGTTGGATAATTTGAATCCGGAAACGGCCTTCTGCCGCGTGCTTGTCCACAGCCACGAGGCTATTGTACAGATTTCTGGGATCAAATTGAGCCGGATTCCGAGTGAAAGCCGTCGCCAGTGTCCCATGCCCTTGTTTTGAGTTCGAGTCTCGCGATAAAATAGTTAGTTAATGAGAAATTATTGAATTCCGAAATTTTGTATAATTCGCCCACGAGGGCAAGTGAGACCGTCGGTCACTGTCGCGCTCTCTTCCTCCTGCGAGGTAGACTTTGTACCGAGGCCGAGCCTCGTGTATTATTAAGAGATTTCAAGTCATAAATAGTAAATCGACGCTAGTCGAAATTTGTAAATTGTTCATTTCGCAGTTAGGTTAAGTTAGGTTTAGGTGATTTATTTAATTTGTTAAGTTTGTGCCGCTGGCCAGTGAAGAATCTGCATTTTATGCAGCGGGATTAATTATTTTATTAATTAGGAATAATTTCAGGCCGCAGGTCCCTCTAATTCATTATTCGAAACTGTAGTTGATTTATTAATAATTTCCGATAATTTTCTGATCGTTCTGATAATTTTCGTTACTATTTCGTCAGTCATCTAGAGTCTTTCCGTGAAATAAAATTTTATGCAACGTCTACACTTTGGACGACAAAAAAATTACAAGATGTCACCCCCTATTAAGGGTGTGTTCCGGAGGTCGAGCGTTCTGATGATTTTTGTCACTATTTCGTCGATCACGTAGAGTCTTTTACTGTAATAAAATTTTATGCAATACCGACACTTTGAACGATAGCGAAATTCAAAAATTTCACCCCCCGTTAAGGGTGTGTTCCGGAGGTCGGGGCATTCTGATAATTTTTGTTACTATTTCGTCGATCATGTAGTTTTTTGGTGGAATAAAATTTTATGCAATGTGCTTACTTTGAACGGTAGAAAAATTTAGCGATTTCAGCCCCCTTCATGGGTGCCCTAATTCGGGGAAGGTTCAATTTTTTAAGCTAATTTATAGTCGTTTCCGACTTTCGTGATGACAAAATTAGACCGTTCCTCGTACGTAAAGGCTTTTTGACGAACCTCGTTTCGCCAAAAAAGCCTTTCCTTAGTCGTAACGAAATGTACTATTCTGATACGCCCTTTTGACTTTAGTAACGCGATATCTACCCTATACCGGCCCAATAAAATGCGCATGTTTTTTTATCATTGCATTCTACTCGGCCGCAAGCGCACTGAAACTGCGGCTTGTCCGCATGCAAGGAATGACGGGGGGGGCATAATACACGCAATCAACTTCATTGAATCTATCATACCACGAAATTGTTCATTTCATTACTTACTGAATATTCCGCTTGAAACAACAAACATTTTCAATGGAAATACGCACTCGACTAAAATCTTGGAACATAATATAACAAATTTGAAACTAAAGCTGTCACAATCAGTGTAATTGATAATTTTTTGTTGTCATTTCAGACAACGGCCGAGGGCTACACGGCAAAATCAATCAGAAAGCGCTATACGGCGGAGGAGGTTCAGCGCGACGGGCGGAGGTGGATAGCCGAGGCAATCTGCCCGCCGATATTGGTATGATATGAAGTAGACGATCGTATGGACAATCATAGGAAAACGGGGGGAGGGAGAGCGAGAAAGATGAAGGGCAAAGAAACCGCATCGCGAGATACAATGTTGTTGATAAATTATTGAAAAATACAGCAGAATGTTCTAACCCGCGGTTAAAGATCTCTTGCTTCTCATTTCCCGTTTTCATAACAAATCAGTTCTCATCAGTGTAACCACAATGCTTTCAGGATCGCACGGACATATCGGAAATCCATCTGGCGCTGGATGAGTCCGAACCTCAGGCTCCTCAGGCTCCTCAGGCTCGCCAAGAAGACGTGAGGGTGAGTGCGCGCGTGGGACTGCTGATAGTTTGGGCGCTTAAATGTCCATCTGTTTCATGTGATTTTCAACGTACAGCTTTTAGATTATAAATATACCTATACAAATGATACGGAGAGCCGCACTCAAACCTATAGACTAAATATTATATCTTATGTTATTTGAATAATATTAAGAAACATGTAAACTAATTCATATTGTTTGTTCCAATAACAGGCAACCACAACGGGCAGAGGAGGGAGGGGCCCGAAGAAGCACGGTAAGAATGTTGAGCACTCTAGCGATATGAACATACAACATCGTACTTGTAGCGTGTGATTGACGTTATTTTTTTTTCCAGCGTGCGTGGTGTGCGAGACGGCCGGCATAAAAAAAGAATATGCTCTGAAAGAGCGCATGATTGACCACTCTTTGGTCATACATGCGCAAGTTTTATTTAAATGCGCATATTGTTTCACGGATAACCAAAGAGTGGTCACATTCCGCCAATTGGGTCTCCTGGCGCGGCATGTTAAGGATGAACATAATCGAGGTAAGAAACAACCAGCCGGATGATCAAATAATTAAACGCGAAATACACGATTCGCGTATTTTGCGTGGTCGTGTCGCAGATACGCTCGGATACGCTTCGCCCAGTTAATAGAGACTGAATTTATAGGGTTATAATGCAAAATTCTGAACAAGCTATTTTATTGTTGCATCCGTTTTAGTGGTAGATAAGGAGCTTAAATTCAACAATGACCCCCCCACCCCCATGCGTGCGCGCGAGTTGCCATATTGCATAACGCGTTTTATATCATATCTCGAAAACGGCTGGGTTTAGGACAAAAAATATTGTAACCTTTTTTGTAGGTAATTAAATTCCGCATCTTTTTTATTCGAAACTTTCGAAAGTCAAAGTTCAATAACTCAAGAAATATCAATCTTAGAGATTTGGCTCAGAAGACTTTTTTTGTAGGAAATTGAATTTCGTATGAATATGTCATCCACATTTTTCTTGTAAGTTTGGCCATTGATGAAAGAATAACGAATGTTGAATGAAAGCTCCTTATCTACCACTAAAACGGATGCAATACGCGAATCGTGTATTTCGCGAGCCCCTAGGCAATTGCCTAGTTTGCCTATATGGACGGACCGGCCCTGATAGAGATATATATATATATATTATATGTTTTGGGTTCAGTTTCAGACACATCCAAGGTAGCTATAGCTGAGATGAAACAAAAACGGTTAGCAGTGTATAAAAAGCTTTTAAGCACCTGCCAAGCCGCTCCGGGTCAAATTATTTACAAGTTACCCTCCTACTTCGACAACCTATTTATAACCTGCGGAGAAGACGAATACACGCTGCCCTAACTATAGCTGAGCCCTAGAACAGAAACCTACCCGAGAAAAAATATTTATATATAATCATGTATATTTATATATAAATCGGTCATATATGATTATATATGAAAAATAGCCAAATATAATCATATACGATCCAGATATAATCATATATAATTTTATATGATTAGGTATAATCGTCTATAATTATATATAATTACATATGATTATATTTGGCCATTTTTCATATATAATCATATATGATTAGGTTTAATCATATATAATTATAAATAACCAGATATAATTGTGTCTAGTCTGGGGATTAGTCATGGTTATATATAATCATATATAATTTTATATATATTTATATGATTATATAAAAATTTCATTATAAAAAATGAAATTTAACGTTAAATTATTATTATTATAATTTTTGATAGTACTTTATTAAAATCCGGTAATAGCAATAACTGTTCTTAAGTTGTTATAAACATTACGAATGTCATTAATGTACATAAACATTAATCAAAGTTTTTGGTTTCCGTCATGACTTATTATCTTAATAATAACTTATTGATTAATCTAATGACATAGTTCCCATACAATACTGACATTACGAGATTAATTATTGCATACAATTTTTTATGTTAAACACTATTTAAATTAAATTTAAAGTATGAACTGAGGGTAGTTAGTTATGTAAGTATACTATCGTAACAATGATCATTTTGTAAAATAAAAAACTGTCAAGTATAAAAATAAAAGTAGCACTTGTGTGCTGACACTTTATGTAGAGGGTTCTGTAGGGTCATCTTTTTTCTTCTTATTTAGCTCAGAGCTCCTCTTTAGTTCTCCTAGGCGTTGTGTCATAACTTGTTGTAATTCTTCTCTAGTTGTTGCAACGCCTTTTTTATTCTTCCAATTATTATTCCGAGCTACTTTAAGAGCGAAGTCTACGAAAGCAAATAAATTTTTAACTATCTGAGAAACATGAAATATTTACAAAGAAAATCAAAGATAAAATAAATGTTAGGAAATGTCTAAGAGATGATTATAAATAGTATAAATAATACATATCAAAGGTATACAAATTAAATATGTAACAAAATGTTATGATCTACTCACCAATTATCGCATTTTTCGTGGGTTTTATTTGTTCTGGATTCTTACTTTTATGGGCTCTGGGTGCCTGACCAGTCAACGTTGCCTGTAAGTAACCAGATTGTTTAATAACTCCAGTTATCAATCGACGAACAAGGTGTGATGCTTGGGTTGATGCAGATATAGCAAGGTCATAGTCACGGCTCTTGCAATATATTTCACCAACTAACTTAACCATCTGTTTTTTGATCAACAAGTTAAAATTATACATATATTATATTAATTACAGTATTTTTTTTTTTTCATAAATCTAGTAAATATCGTCACAAAAATGATAAAATTTTGATAGTACTAATCAGTACTAGTTCAATAATATACCTTGTCATCGGGGGGCAATCTTTTCCAAAAAGGTCAGGATCTGTTTCTTGAGTAACTGGTAGCTCAACTACAGGATTTTTAATAATTGCTGGTTTTACTAGTGGTTTCTCAACACCTAATGGATCACCCTCTAGTTCCTCAGTAGCGAGCGGATCAGCTGGAGGATCATTGTACTGGGAACCATTACTTGACGAAGTAAGATTTACATCACTTTCAGTAGTAGATGAGTCACTGATTACCGCGTCAGTTTTGGATTTAGATAGGTCAGCGTGTGACTATTGAAGATGAGCCTGTAACAATATAATTACATAATATTAAATAATTATTTAAACCATTTTCTAGTTAGGAATTTAAATAAAAAAGCATACCAGAAGAATTTTTCGAAAGAGTTTTATCATTTAAAACATTGTCAGACTTTTTGTTTAAATCAGTCTTAGGATATAATCATATATAATTATATATGAGCCTATATATAGCTCCATATATGATTATATATGGAGCTATATATAGTCATATATAGAGTTTTAACTTTATATATAATTATATATAGCGCTATATATAATCATATATAGAGCTATATAAACGAACCGATAATTCTATATTATTTGTATAGTTTATAGGTGTAGAGTGGCGAAATTATCGCGCACCGGCTAAACAAATGGTATTTTCATCTTGCGATCGAATGGTGTAATTATTTGTGCCGCGAATATCGATTCGCCTGGCCGTATGCAACCCGCATGTATTTCATGCAGGCTCCCGCTCGAGATTGCATATAACAAGGCGGACAATATGAAACATACTCTCAAGCACCGAACGGTGGTGCCATCCATCGATTATCAATTTTTGGCATTTTAAAGATTTGATATTTGACTTGAAAATAAGGAATACGTCAAGAATCGTAGCCTCAAATCCTGGTGGGAATATTTCTTTGCAAAATTCTGGACATTTCTCTGCGGGACGTTGCATAATTCTTCCACGAATTTCCGACTTAATTAAGAAGCAAGGTTCAATCGTGCGATATGATTCCTCAACCAAGGTACAGTAGAACCTCGATTATCCGAACCCTCCATTATCCGAACCACGATCGCTCAATCCGAACCCTCTATTATCCGAACCTGAACTTGCTGCTTCTTTTTTTTTTTTTCTCGATCTGCGCGCGTTCTTCGTGTTCAATTACATATGTATAGTATGTATCTATTTGAACTATTTCATTGTTTTTGTAGTAGTAAAATCCGTTTTATTTCCCTTACGGGTTCTTGGTTTTTTCCCGAGGTTTGCTCCTCTTTACGTCAATTCTTACATTTTATTCCGACATACATTCCAATTACTCTTATCTACTAACATTTTCCTTATTTCCTATATTCCCTATGCCTATCCTAACTCTGTTTCCATCCCTTTCCGTTCCTAGCTCCTTTTCTACTCCTCTCCTTCTATCCCCTCTTTTTCCTCCTCGCCCCTTATCCTTCTTATTTCCTTCATTTTTCTTATTCCCCCTCCACTTCCCTCCAGAATCTCAATCACCTCTTCCCTCCCTTCTCCCTTCCCTCCCCCCTGTGCCTTCTCTACACTCATTCACATTTGATCGATTATTCTACTCAAATATAATACGGTGAAGCTGAAAAATATTGCAGTAGTGAGATACAATAGATGTAACGTTGCGTACTCCTAGATCATTATACCAATGTTTTAAGGAATTCCTTATCTAACAATATACAATAAACCAACTGCAATGATTCGTCTTACTTAATTACGGGTAGTGGAAAAATGACCTTTGAGACAAACAATTTATAGGATAATATACCAAAGTAGTAGTAATTTATTTTCATTTGGTCAATGCACAATTTCTTTTTCATTTCATCGAGAATAACCATATATATTATTGAAGTATAGAAATGGAATCATTGACATGCACAATAGGTTCTTAAATTGTAGAAACACGTTCTGTAGATTTACGAAAAACGTCAATGATTCTTCTATTATATAAAATTGATTTTTTCGAAGAAACATTATTCGTTCGTTCAATAATTGAGATATTAATCTTGAACTTGAGGATGAGCTGACAAGTAGTCAAACTATAACCCATTCAACTGTAACGCAGGAATATAATGCAAGATCTCTTTTTCATCGACATTGGGCTGAATTGAATAATGCTGAATTGTTCGTCTTGAATACGCGATTATATTGTACTACGATCATACATATATGTATGTAATTATAGGTATACGGCTATATCATGCGAAGATAATTACTCTATACATATAATACATAAGGTCGATATACGTAAATACGTATATATATGTATAATGATGTGTTATAATCGCGAGTTTCCGTAAAATAAAGCGAAGGACACAGCCGATCTATCATAATACATATGTGAAGTATATTAAAGACATGTATGCATCAATGTGTGTATATAATGGCTACAGGTATCGTTGTGTATGGGGTATAAGTGCATCGGTATATGGAAGAATAAGTCGAGAAGAAGATCGGCGAGGAACAGAGCACGAACAAATATACGTAGTGTGACGCGTATCAGGCTCGCTCCGAGCAGAGAGCGGCCGACGTGACGTTAGATTCTAATATAGGTAAATAGAGCACAGCTGACCAGCCCAGCAGCAGATTTGGTAAGATTTATTGGAATTTGGTAAGATTTGGTAAGATTTGGTAAGATTTGGTAACATTTGGTAAGATTTATTGGAATTTGGTAAGATTTGGTAAGATTTGGTAAGATTTGGTAAGATTTGGTAAGATTTATTGGAATTTGGTAACATTTGGTAAGATTTGGTAAGATTTGGTAAGATTTGGTAACATTTGGTAAGATTTATTGGAATTTGGTAACATTTGGTAACATTTGGTAACATTTGGTAAGATGATTTATTGGAATTTGGTAAGATTTGGTAAGATTTGGTAAGATTTGGTAAGATTTATTGGAATTTGGTAAGATTTGGTGAAATTTGACGTTGACCTGGATGAATTATGACCGAAGTGACCTTGACCTAGATAAATTATAACCGAAGTGACCTTGAACCGTAACAAATTATGACCGAAGTCAACTCAAACTGGACTAAATCATAATCGAATCTTACTCTCACCGACCCGAATCGAACCCCAACCGTAACAAATCGTAACCGAACCTCACCTCGACCTAAGCGAAATGTAACCGAAGGTCCCGACCGACCTCAAGGTCAACGGGATCGCGCGCCGACCCGAAACACGCGAGAAAATATAGGAAACGGGGTAGTTGGAAAAAAACGGGACATTGAGCAAATTATAACCGAAGTGGACCTTGACCTAGATGAATCATAACCGCAGTTGACCTTGACCTTGACTTGGATGAATTCTAACCGCAGTTGACCTTGACCTAGATGAATCATAACCGAACCGAAGTTCCCGACCGACCTCAAGGTCAACGGGATTGCGCGCCGACCCGAAAAACGCGAAAAAATATAGGAAACGGGGTAGTTCGGAAAAAAACGGTACCTTGAGTAAATTATGACCGAAGTGGACCTTGACCTAGATGAATCATAACCGCAGTTGACCTTGACCTTGACCTAGATGAATCATAACCGAAATGGACCTTGACGTAGATGAATCATAACCGAAAAGGTCCCAACCGACCTTAAGGGTAACGAGATTGCGCGCGGACCCGAAAAACGCGAAAAAATAAAGAAAACGGGGTAGTTCCGAAAAAAACGGGACCTTAACGAGATTATAACCGAAGTTGACCTTGACTTGGATGAATTCTAACCGCAGTTGACCTTGACCTTGACCTGGATGAATCAGATGGTGCGCCGACCCGAAAAACGCGAAAAAATATAGGAAACGGGGTAGTTCCGAAAAAAACGGGACCTTCAAAAAAGGCGTTTTCAGGGTGGCGTCGGGACTTGTAAAAAAAAAAAAAAAAAAAAAAAGTGGAAAGAAGGGGAGACAAGGCGGAAAAAAACGGAAAAAAGGGGTGAAAAAAAAAAAAAACCTAAAACCGAAGCAAATTACAACCGAAGCGAAGCGTAATTGAAGCAAATTATAACCGAAGTGAAGTATAATCAGAGTAAAAACTGTAACCGAAGAGAAGCATAACCGAAGTAAATTCTAACCGAAGCGAAGAATAACTTAATCATCAGCTAAAAAAAATCAAGCGACAACTGAAGCAAATCTTGACCGAAGTAAGGTGCAACCGAAGCAAATCTTGACCGAAGTGAAGTATAACCAAAGCGAAATTCTAACCGAAGTAGAGTATAACCGAAGCAAAAGTTATGACCGAAGTGGAGTACAACCGAAGCAAATCCTAACCGAAATGAAGAATAACCGAAGTGAAGTATAACCTAAGAAATTCTTAACCGAAATGAAGAACAACCGTAGTGAAGTATAACCTAAGAAATTCTTGACCGAAATAAAGTATAACCGAAGTGGACAACAGATGAAGCGAAAAAATCCTAACCAACAGCGAAGTATAACCGAAGCGAAGTACAACCGAACTTCATGCTAACCGTAGTACGAGAAAAAATATGACCTAACTTAATCTAACTGAAGTCAAAAAAAAAGAAATTAACAGAACTTTATGCTAACCGTAGTACGAGAAAAAATATGACCTAACCTAACCTAACTGAAGTCAAAAAAAAAGAAATTAACAGAACTTTATGCTAACCGAAGTACGAGAAAAAACAAATATGACGTAACTTAATCTAACTGAAGTCAAAAAGAAGAAATTAACCGAACTTCAAGCTAACCGAAGCACGAAAAAACAAAAACTGTGACCTAACCTAACTGAAGCATAAAAAAACAAAAAAAAAAAATTAACCGAACTTCACGCTGACCGAAGCAAAGTATAACCGAAGCAAATTATAACCGAAGTGCAGTACAACCGAAGGGAATTATAACCGAAGTACACTTTGACCGAAATTAACTGAAGTCTGACCTAACCGAAGCTAATTCTGACCTAACTCAGCACTAACCTAACTGAAGTCAATACATACACTAACTGAGGTTAGGTTAGGTTAGGTTAGGTTAGGTTAGGTTAGGTTAGGTTAGGTTAGGTTAGGTTCGGTTAGGTTAGGTTAGGTTAGGTTCGGTTAGGTTAGGTTAGGTTAGGTTAGGTTAGGTTAGGTTAGGTTCGGTTAGGTTAGGTTAGGTTAGGTTCGGTTAGGTTAGGTTAGGTTAGGTTCGGTTAGGTTAGGTTCGGTTAGGTTAGGTTAGGTTAGGTTAGGTTCGGTTAGGTTAGGTTCGGTTAGGTTAGGTTAGGTTAGGTTAGGTTAGGTTAGGTTAGGTTCGGTTAGGTTAGGTTAGGTTAGGTTCGGTTAGGTTAGGTTAGGTTAGGTTCGGTTAGGTTAGGTTAGGTTAGGTTCGGTTAGGTTAGGTTAGGTTAGGTTAGGTTCGGTTAGGTTAGGTTAGGTTAGGTTCGGTTAGGTTAGGTTAGGTTAGGTTAGGTTCGGTTAGGTTAGGTTAGGTTAGGTTCGGTTAGGTTAGGTTAGGTTAGGTTCGGTTAGGTTAGGTTAGGTTAGGTTAGGTTAGGTTAGGTTAGGTTAGGTTCGGTTAGGTTAGGTTAGGTTCGGTTAGGTTAGGTTAGGTTCGGTTAGGTTAGGTTAGGTTAGGTTCGGTTAGGTTAGGTTAGGTTCGGTTAGGTTAGGTTAGGTTAGGTTAGGTTCGGTTAGGTTAGGTTAGGTTAGGTTCGGTTAGGTTAGGTTAGGTTAGGTTCGGTTAGGTTAGGTTAGGTTAGGTTAGGTTCGGTTAGGTTAGGTTAGGTTAGGTTAGGTTAGGTTCGGTTAGGTTAGGTTAGGTTAGGTTAGGTTAGGTTAGGTTAGGTTAGGTTAGGTTAGGTTAGGTTAGGTTAGGTTAGGTTCGGTTAGGTTAGGTTAGGTTAGGTTAGGTTAGGTTAGGTTAGGTTAGGTTAGGTTAGGTTAGGTTAGGTTAGGTTAGGTTAGGTTAGGTTAGGTTAGGTTCGGTTAGGTTAGGTTCGGTTAGGTTAGGTTAGGTTAGGTTCGGTTAGGTTAGGTTAGGTTAGGTTCGGTTAGGTTAGGTTAGGTTAGGTTAGGTTAGGTTAGGTTAGGTTCGGTTCGGTTAGGTTAGGTTAGGTTAGGTTCGGTTAGGTTCGGTTAGGTTAGGTTAGGTTAGGTTAGGTTAGGTTAGGTTAGGTTAGGTTCGGTTAGGTTAGGTTAGGTTAGGTTCGGTTAGGTTAGGTTAGGTTAGGTTCGGTTAGGTTAGGTTAGGTTAGGTTAGGTTCGGTTAGGTTAGGTTAGGTTAGGTTCGGTTAGGTTAGGTTAGGTTAGGTTCGGTTAGGTTAGGTTAGGTTAGGTTAGGTTCGGTTCGGTTAGGTTAGGTTAGGTTCGGTTCGGTTAGGTTAGGTTAGGTTAGGTTCGGTTAGGTTAGGTTAGGTTAGGTTAGGTTAGGTTAGGTTAGGTTAGGTTAGGTTAGGTTAGGTTCGGTTAGGTTAGGTTAGGTTAGGTTCGGTTAGGTTAGGTTAGGTTAGGTTAGGTTAGGTTAGGTTAGGTTAGGTTAGGTTCGGTTAGGTTAGGTTAGGTTAGGTTCGGTTAGGTTAGGTTAGGTTAGGTTAGGTTAGGTTAGGTTAGGTTAGGTTAGGTTCGGTTAGGTTAGGTTAGGTTAGGTTAGGTTCGGTTAGGTTAGGTTCGGTTAGGTTAGGTTAGGTTAGGTTCGGTTAGGTTAGGTTAGGTTAGGTTCGGTTAGGTTAGGTTAGGTTAGGTTAGGTTCGGTTAGGTTAGGTTAGGTTAGGTTAGGTTAGGTTAGGTTAGGTTAGGTTAGGTTAGGTTAGGTTAGGTTCGGTTAGGTTAGGTTAGGTTAGGTTAGGTTAGGTTAGGTTAGGTTAGGTTAGGTTAGGTTAGGTTAGGTTAGGTTAGGTTAGGTTAGGTTAGGTTAGGTTAGGTTAGGTTAGGTTAGGTTAGGTTAGGTTAGGTTAGGTTAGGTTAGGTTAGGTTAGGTTAGGTTAGGTTAGGTTAGGTTAGGTTAGGTTAGGTTAGGTTAGGTTAGGTTAGGTTAGGTTAGGTTAGGTTAGGTTAGGTTAGGTTAGGTTAGGTTAGGTTAGGTTAGGTTAGGTTAGGTTAGGTTAGGTTAG